>CM046878.1:45323526-46613309 GCA_025667525.1 Glebionis coronaria | reverse complement strand
TGATATGCCTAAAGAAACTAATTAAACAAGATACAAAATATATTAATAGTAATAATAATAGTTAGACTTTGAATAATAAGTGTCTCCTAATTCTTGTAGATAAACCAAAGAATGAGTAAGTTGTTGATAACACTTGAATCTAACATATTTTTAATCGCGATATCCGTGCTTTTGTACATGTATATTGATTATATTTTTATACTTTTGTTGCATAGCCAAAAGTATGTTTGCAAGTCTATGTGTAGCCCAAATACAGTAAAAGAAATAAAAGAGAGAAGAAAATGAAGAAAAAACAAAGATTAGTACAAGTACGAAGAATCCCAGAAAAATTCAAGGCCCGTATGCAAGTAATAAACCTTTGAAGACCAACTCTGGATGCTAGAACAAGCGTCTTCAAGAAGATACAATCCTTACAAATAATCCCGAACAAGGGGCAATCGGAATAAAGATACTACTTGTATTTCATTTTGTACAAAAGACTCGGAAGCAGCCACATGCGGATATAGGAACCACCAGCAGGATATGGCAGCTATTGGATACCAACTTGTCAGTAGCCACAATCGATGCTTGAGCAGCCACAAGCTTCCTCCTCATCAGCAACCTACCATCGAAGTGAGGAGCCTGCAAGCAGAATTTGCTAAAAGTCACAAAACCTTCTGAACCATCTAAAGAACACACATGAACCTTCTATTAAACCATCTAGACTATCTACCCTTTGGCTCCAAGTAATTACCTTTGTCTTCAAGCTTAAACCATTCAAAGACATAGCTTTAATTTCACCATCAATAAGACGCATGGGGTCACAACTTTCATATGCCTTTCAATCAATCTTTCATAACCATCTCATATCAAATAAACTCTCTCTCTCTCTCTCTCTCTCTCTCTCTCTCTCTCTCTCTCTCTCTCTCTCTCCCTCTCTCTCTCTCTCTCTCTCTCTCTCTCTCTCTCGCTCTCTCTCTCTCTCTCTCTCTCTCTCTCTCTCTCTCTCTCTCTCTCTCTCTCTCTCTCATCTCTTCTCTCTCTCTATCTTCTCTCTCTCTCTCTCTCTCTCTCTCTCTCTCTCTCTCTCTCTCTCTCTCTCTCTCTCTCTCTCTCTCTCTCTCTCTCTCTCTCTCTCTCTCTCTCTCTCTCTCTTCTCTCTCTCTCTCTCTCTCTCTCTCTCTCTCTCTCTCTCTCTCTCTCCTCTCTCTCTCTCTCTCTCTCTCTCTCTCTCTCTCCAGGTACAAAACCATAATTCGGATTTGCTCAATTTGGTGCAAGAAAAGTCATTTTTGAAGCCCCGAAAATTCAAGATTACTTCACCAAACTCTAAGGGAGAATTATCCTTATCATTAGAACAATTATGTCACTTTTTAAAACTCTTGATTATGACTTTTAAAGCATTTATTTCTGAGTTTATGTGCATGTTTAATATGAGTTGCTAGTTTCATTTTACATTTGATATGATGTGTTTGTTGTATGATGATTTGATTGTGGCTGTAATTCAATTTCAAACTTGTCCTAAGAACCATTTTGTACTTATGTTTTATGTGGTAATTGGTTGTCAAATCTTAATTTGTTGTGGAACATTTATAGGTCCAAAGATTTTTTTTAACAACAAGTCATAGCCGATTTATCTATGGCCGCCTATATTTTGTATTGAACATTTCTTAAGGAGTTTGATTTACCACAAACATAATTATAAGTTTTACCAAGTTTGTGAAACAAAACGCGAATCAAACGAGCTGAAATTTGATTAAGTCTTGAATTGAGTGATTGAACCTAGTGCTTGTTTTTTTATCTAATGTCTTTACGAAGATTGAAGTTTTTGAAAATCATAGATTAGATTAACCATCTAATTATCATACTCATAAGTTTATATGTTTATTACAATCATGCCAAATCGGATTTCCAAACTAGCCTTACCACATGTTGCTTTTAATCATCTCATTTTATAATATATTTTTATTTGTTTTTGATTGCTTAATACTAATGCTCAAGAATGATAGAAGAATTTGTTACCATCATAGGTTTTTCAAATCCCCGTAAACGGTCTCGACTTACCACAAAAATCTATACTACAAACGAAAAGATTATACTTCTCCGTGCGTTTTTAGCTCAATCCGATAAATCGTGTTATAAATTTAAAACTTGTTTCTTTCATACTCGTAAGAGATGCATCAATTTTTGACATCGTTGCCGAAGATTGATTGTGTTATTACTAGGGGTGGCAATTTCAGACCCGACACGAAACCCGACCTGGAACCGACTCGAAAATTAACAGGTTCGGGTTGAATATATTTAATCTTAGGTCAGGTTTGGGTCGGCCTATCTGACCCATTTATTAAATAGGTTAGGTTTAGGTTGGAAAAAAATTAAGCAGGTCGACCCGACAACCCGTTTAAGATTTTTTCCTTATATTAAAAATGATTAATATTTTACCATACGTGTTTACTAGGTTAAACATACCGAACATAAACACATTTAACATGTTTAACACGTCTAATGTGCCTACTTTTATATATATAACTTGTTAAATGGATCAATATATAAACCCGTTTAATCTATTCAACATATGTAACATATTTAACGTCAACCCAAATATATATATGGGTTAAATGGGTTAGGTTCAGGTTATGTGTAAACGGGTTAGGGTTGACATAACTGACCCGGTTATTTAAATGGGTTAGGTTTGGGTTGGGATTTTCTGACCCGCCAACCTGACAACACGAACCCGCTAACCCGAACCCGACACGAATTGCCACCCCTAGTTATTACCAAATTCGTTCCCTAATCATTCCCGTGTTAAATTATGATAAAACCCATTAATATAATTTTATTAATGGGTAAGTAAAACCCTAGATAATCCCAAAAACCGGACATGCCTATTTATCCCTTCATACTATTAGAATCCTTTCGCCGTGGTTCTTATTTAAGCCGGGGAATGATACCCGAGTAGTACGTTTTGGCTTCTGAGGCGTTGCAAATGGTTAATATTTAAGATAATAAGGTTCTAAATCTACATTGAAATGATTTTTTAAGTTTAACCTGAATTCTTTTGAACTTGCTATGCAATCTTTTCAAGGGATACAACTCTAGCCTGTGGAGATTTTCTTGCATCATCACATGGATTGTAATGCCAAAGATGAAAGTGTAACGTAGTGATTGTCATCACGGAAGTGAGAACAAGATTTTGTGGTATTATTTTAGGCTAAATTCATCACTAACCCATTACAATATTATAACTTTAACGGGATGGATGAGGAAATACAAATTTATAACTACTTTATTACATACAAAATTACATAACACATGCGCTTTAGTGATTCAACCTTTCTAAATCTGGCTCAAGATTTAGCGGTGAAATCCTAGAGGCCGATAGGTCAATGGAAGTTTACTTTGCCTTGGTATGTCAACCCTAAGTTCCAGTTAGCAGGAGCGACATTGTAAGCGGTAATGGTTTGTTTGGTGGTGTATGAGGTTAGCCTGAATGAGAGGGCTTGACCCTTAAGAGTCGCAAAAGCTTGATACGAAGCACCCCAGTTATGACTCATGCTGATCCAGCCGGTCTTGGTCCCTTTCACAGCCATATCATGGATGTCACCAGCACCAGCAACATTCATGACATACACCAAAAGCCAGTACCCGTTTCCTTGAAAAGAAAATCTGATGCCACCTTTCCTAATGCCGTTACATGGTACCCTAAAACACACACAAAAGAAAAGAAATTTAGTATGTTAGCCAGAACCATTTTGAGTTAATATACTCCACTAATACTAAGAATAAGCCTGTTAGCCACAAAGACGATTTTTATAGGATAAAAAGTTTACATAGTTCATGCTAAATGTAAGTGTACCTCCGATACATGACAGGGACGATTCCAGCTTTCCATTGAGCGATTTTCATGAACGCGGGCTTAGCCATGTCAAAATGGGTTCTTGGAGGGTTACACCATCCACCATTGTTTGAATCCTGTGCCCAGTTAGGTGGGCAGAGGTTGGTAGCCGTAATGGTGGTGTAACCTGTATAGCACCATTTAGATTGGACGCACCTTATTTGGTAACACTGACCACATGCGTACCCGTCACTAAAGATGGTCGAGCTCAACGCAGCAGTATCTGTCCCATACCCATTAGTAATTAAATTTCCATATCCACAAGCACCTCCTGATACATAAATTAATCAATGTTAGTACACTCCAAAATATAAACGATACTCACTAGCTCACGAGAGTTGTCACAGCTATTCCTTGGAACGAACCAGGGTTAGGTTGTTCCCGTAAATTCAAACATTATTGTGGATAAACGATACTCACTGCAAAACACATAAACTTAATAATTTGATGTTACATACCCATGGTTTCAGATGCTGACTCGTCACCGTAGAACGTGGCATGGGCTAGGGTCCATGAACTAGGAACGTAGCCATGATAGACAGCTTCATTCGGGTATACGAAGCAGGAGAAGATAAGGGTAATAATGATGCTAAAGAAGAAATAAAAGTGATGAAATGAAGCCATTGTATCTTTGAAGATGTTTTGAAGTTTGTAGAATGTTGCTTATTGACATACGTATATGTTTAGAGCTATTTATAGGACTCAAAATCTAGCAACAGAAATGAGTAGGTTGACAATTTTGTATGTCAATCTTGCTTATAAATAAATCTGACGTAGTCCATGATTGAATAATGTTTTAGTCTTCATGGATTTTACAACGTGCGAGCAGGTTTATGCTAGTCTGCTTGTTGTCTCTTAGGCTAAAAATGTTTCAAAAGTGTTATTTATCAGACGAACAATAGTTTAATGAAATTTGTTTGGTTGTTGGATGACAAAAGGAGTATTCAAAGATTATATTGCACGTCTTGTTAGCCACAGGCTGACTTTTACCGTACTACGGGAGTATATTCGTATTATTTATCGACATTTATTAAGTCAACCAAACTAAGTATTCAAGTAGTGTCAGGATCAGGGCGGACGACATAAAATGACCAAATGCATTTATAAAAAGTTATACGGAGTATAAAACGAGGAACATAATCTTTGGACCTGGTGCACTAAAGAACATTTAAAAAAAATCTTAGAACATTAAAAATATTCGATGATAGTCTTTGACGAGGGCCTGATTGTCCTCGTTAAAACGGTATCCCCATAACCTCGTCGATCAAGACATTGGCGAGGGCGGTTTTATGATTTTACCAACGACCTAGGGGGACCCACGCGACTTCTCAGTCAAATATATCCTCAACCAGGCTCACCAGGCTTTTGGCGATGACATGTCCTCACCAAAGCCCCCGTTACTTAAAAGATAATAAATAATTTTGGCGAGGATATAAGCTGGGCTCAAAAGACATTCGTCGGTGACATGTGATTTGCGACACATATTTCAGTATTTCACGGCATGTGTATCACACTATGCAGGGAATTTTGGATAAAATTTAGGAGGAAAAGGTCAAAATGGTGTAGCTAAAACCATTAGAGTGTTAGTTTGATGTTGTTCGAGTAAAACAATGGACATTTGCCAGTTCAGGCTAAATAGCTCCCCAATCTGCATTACAGTATTGCTAAACTTTGCATATATACCTTACCTGGTTCAATGAAAAGTACTCTGTACATTTTTTCATATTATAATCCAATAACATCATAATCCATCATCTCATGTAACAAACATGATTCTTGAAGCTAAAATAAAAGCTATATAATGTGGGATGTAATTAATTAAAAGACTCGGCTTTGTATGAACAGGGCAATATGCAATGCACCCAATGTAGAATATACATTATGAACATACATAATCCATGGTCCCATGTTATCACACATGAACATACATCGACTATGATTCAAATGCGAATGCACGCTTATGCAAATCTGCCTAAACAGGAAAAAAATCCCTAGGTACGTTTACAGTAAGGTCGTCTTCCTTCCAAATATGCCTCCATTCCTGCATTTATAACAATCAGGTTATAGTTGATAAGATACAATAATACGTTGTAGTTTAAAGATGAAGAACGAAGCGTCACCTGAAGTTATGCTTCACTTCCTTCGGGCAATGTTATCAAGCGAGTATCTTGATCAAACACTAGTGTGGTTTGACAGCTGAAAATCAGAGGATTAATTATGATGTCAATTTTCGTTTGTAAGTAAATTTGCTCCAAAAACAGGTAGGGTAACGGGTCAAAACAAGTTCAGGTTGAAACGCGTCACTTTAAATTTGGGTCAAAATAGGCTGGAACGGGTTGGGTTTCACCCACGAATAAAATTTCGATATGCCGTGGGTCTTTAATGTATGTGGGTCGAAATTTCCACCTCTACCAACATCTTCATCAAACATTAAAGACCCGCAGCATATCGAAATTTTATTATATATAGTCAACTCGACCTTAGATTATGGATACAAGTTATAGAACTTACTTTGTACATTTGACGTTATTGATAGAACCACCGCTGGAAATTGACAATATGGTTCCGAAGAATGAAGTGTTCTCTGTGCCACAGTTTGGGCAAAGGCCCTGAACAGATAAAACTTGGATGTTAAACACTTAAACTACTGGAAAACTTAATTGTAATTAGAAAAACATAGAATCTAATGACGAAGATATTACCTTCAATATCAAAAAGTCTCTCACAATGACGTTGGTAAGTGTAAATGATAGCCATAATATGAGGGGCAGAGCCGCAAACCAGGTGAAGATAAAACTGAATGGCTCGGGAAGCTGATAAAAATTTATGCACAATCAGTCAATCACTGAAGGTCTTCCGTTGTTACAAAGAAAATATAGATTCTTAAAAATGGGGGTGAACAAAAAAAAACATGGGAACTATTACAACATTTACCTCCAAAAGTAACGTGAGTTCAAACCCCGTAACGTCATCTAAAAAGAAGAACCTGTACAAACATATGTGTCGCAATGATGTATCTAGTTACCAAGCAATAGATTGTTAGCGTAGAGAAGTAAAAAAGAATAACTTACAATCCTAATGCAACAACAGCAGCTGGGACATTAATGAGGAACATTTTGAGATAATCGACAGTCAGATCACTGTAAACCTACAACCAATGACGTACAATAACAGCAGATGTTGTCAGCTTCTTCGTGCTAACAAACCAATGTTCCAATTTTACACTTAACCTATCGATGGTGTGTAAGTTACCATGCCATACACCAAGAACCAAGAATCTATAATCATAACTAGTATGAAAAATAGAACACGAGTATCAAAGGCGGATATACCTTTCTACTACGAAGACTGCATCGTGGACCCTCAGCCACTATGTCACTTCCATCTTTCTGGAAGAAAAAGAAAAGTTATGGAGTATTAGACAATGCAGTTGCAGATGTGTGTTGTACAAAACCACCCAAAACAATTAAAACGAACTAATGGCCCCGTTTGAAAGCACTTTTTCAATACCTTTAGTTGCATTTTCAACTGGTCATACTCTTTATCCGACATTATCGGGTTACCAGATACATAAGCCATTGCAGCTTCTAAAAACTTCTGTTCATCAGAACCTGCGATGTATATAGCACAACACGAGACGTTATAGACATAAACATTAGGTATTTGCAGAGTTGTATATGTGACATGAAAAATAGTTACACGGTATCCGTACTTAGCATTACAACACTGCTTCCTTCCCACATCAGTTCTTCCTTGAGGTTATCGAATTCCTCATTTGACATGATAGCTTTTCCTTCATAATAGAACGACTACACGAGAAACATATGACATTAATCACTAATGAACGAAACAATGAAAATAGTTTAAATACTATGCAGATGGTTTACTTGTAACGCTTGTAGAAATTCTTGTTCCATTTCTCCAATTGTCTTCTTTTCTTGTTTTAAGCTGCAGTAAGGCATAATGTTGCTATCAACAACTTCATCCTCTTTAACTTGGCCTGACAAAAAAAAAAACACATGACAAATGAATTTTGTTTAAGACTAGAAGTTGCTCGATTGTGAAAAAACTTTACAGCTAGAGTGTCCAAGTCAACATTTTCCTCGTGGACCAACTTAAGTACTTATACGGTGAACAGCATACGTTACTCTTAACTTATGAACAAATACAGCCTTTTTTACATAGAACATTAAAGAAATGAACGCATCTGTTGCTAGATTTGAACCACAACTTTCAGGGTCCATGAGGTTAAGCTGGCTCACCAGGTACTGCTAGGCCAAATGTGACTTGGTTGGGTGTGGTGTGCACCAATTGAAAGCCAGAGGAATTGATAAAACCAGTTACTCGCCCATTGAAGCATGGGTTATAATATTTAGGTATGAACTTGAAAGGTACTAGACAAGTTAAAGATTGATATATCCAAACGGGTCTTTTAAATTGTTAAGTACTTAGGCTGGAAGAGGGTATTAGACTGTCCGACGCTCATTACTAGTATTAACAGTAAAAAAAATATATGAAACTGAAGTACAACATAAATATAACAATTAAGCATCTAACTTTAGAAAGCTTATAGAAACGCATAGCATTGTTTTTGTATATGTGGAACGGACCAAGTCTAACGAATTCTAATAACAAAATGAACCCTCGAATGGTTCAACCCACACGTTTGATTTTTATCAAAAATGGGTCAAATATGAATCATTTCGTTTCTGTGATCTAATTGGGGCTGGTTCAATGAGTTAGACCTGCACACTTTTACCCTTTGGGTAGAAACAACAACAACATAGCAAGTCGTGACTGACAGTTAACCATTGGGATTAATCTCTAATCGAAATTTTCTTAACTAATTGACATTTGGAGTGGGATTACCTAGTTGTATACTTGTATGTACATTCTAACAAGAGTAACAAGATTCCCAAAACATACCGATACCATTTGAAACTAATAAGAACACATAACGCAGCACCAATAAACATAGTATAGTTTAAGCCCTAGTACTACTAAACCATTTGATCACAAACAACCACTAGGTGCCCAATTGACATTCCCACTATGACACTCCAAGCCCAAAAGTAGCAATTTCTCGCTCAATAAGTAGCTAGCTGCCTCGTTCGATACTTGTATTTGGATTACTTCCTTTATCTACTTATCTAACTAATCATCCAATTCTAATCATGTACCAAATAAAGTCCTCTACTAATCAGATTTTTTTCAGACACCCATCATATCATAGGATGTAGACGGCCTACGCGAGAAAACTAGCGAGCTGCCCTAAATCAACTAATAAAATACTTGAAATTAACTAGATATAAGTTAAGTCGAGCTCAAGCTCGAGCTACTCTAGTAGTACACGTCTTTTGTGTCACTTTACAGTTTTATTCTAGTGTATACTAAGTCATAGTTTTGAACTTAGCAAGTTAAAGGTGATAGATATGTCATACTAGGCTCGTATCGGTTCATAAGTTCAAACGTATAAATAACTCAAAAAGCTACATATAAGAGGACGGGACACCTAGACTTATAAACCACAAACCAATCCTATACTTAGCCGATGTGAGATCGTAACAAAAGACTAACCTGGCTGATCAGCTGTAGCTTTCGGAGAAATAATAATAACTCTCCTACGACCATTAAACTCTCTTCCACTCAGCTGAACAGACCGAATTTTCGACGCAGAAAGGCGAGGTAAACCTAAACCAACAGACGGCCTACGTATCGGAGCACTCATGAAACGAGACGACGTTATCGTAAATCCCAGCTTTGAAGCCATTACGCAGGCAATGGTGGTAAAAGTTATGGCAATGGTTATGAGTATGAGAAGTGTAAATTGTATTCATATTTTCTTTATTTTTGTGGTGTGATATTAATTTAGTAAAAGAATTGAGACAAAATACGAGATAAGGTGAGTGTTACAATGTGTGGAGGGAAATTCAGTTTCTTTTTGGATTTGATGTTTTTTGGTTTTTAAGAATGATGACGTGGAAATGCCACGTTGGTTATGAATATAAAATATTTTATGAGGAATGTTACATCTACATAAGTTTTACAAAAAGAAATCCACATATATGTGTCACTTAGTTTATGCATTGTGAAAATAGGAAAAAGAAAACATGATACAACATCATTGGTTCATCTCATTTGACACATCATTATGTGGGAGTTTGTTTGTAAAAATTATGTGGATCAAATATTTCTCATATTTTATTGGTTTTTAGTGACGTGGAATATGCCATGTTGGATGTCCCTGTGGATTTTTAGTGACAGCGGGAGGCGGGAGAAAGCTTTCGTATATCCATACTGCAAGTGCACATAAAGATCGAACGCGAGTGTTAAACATTTTTGTTCATAAAAAGAATGTTAAACATTTAATTAGCAAGATTAATACATAGAAAAATAAACTACTATCTATGTCTCAAATTAAATGTCCAATCATACTTTTTATTGGTTTTTTTTTCAATTTTGATCTTGAAATTTTTTTATTATATTATATAATATTTGATGTAATTATTCCAATAAAAAATACATTTATAACCTCATCTAATCATATATTTTGCATATGATTTCGTACTACGTATAACACAAAAAAAAACTATTTAAGGTCAAAGTTATAATAGAAAGACTTAAAAAAAGTCATGGATAGAGGGAGTAGTGCGCTTAAAAATATGTTGGGCCAACGAAATGCTTGAGTTGACCCTGACTAGATTTGATCATAGATTAGACTAAGTGTTAGCAATCTTTGATTTGACCTCAGCGATATGGATTAACACCGTCTGAAGGCACAACCTCAACTGGCACCTTAGAGACATTCAAATCAGAGACATTATCACGGGAGTCAAAAATTACCTGAAGACATACTCGTCAGCTGAAATGATAACAACTGGTATGTATAACAGCTTGTATGTATGACACTTGGCATTTATAAGGAATGTGTTAAAGCTTCGAGGACCCCACAAGTGACAACACCCTAGGGTCACTTATTACCCTTTTAAGATAAGTAAGTTGGTCTTAGTCGTAACCCTTTATAGTTTATGCGGGGGAATTCGATAAAGAGCTTTTTATTAAGAGTCGGTGTGACAACACCCTGGGGGCACTACTTACATTACTCGTGTTGGATTTGTTCAGCGTGAATGTGACTCCTTTCTTTTTATTTTTAGACAGAGGACTCACACTGCTTATCTACGATAATATGTTGATTGAGAAAGTTAGGGATGCTATTTGCCAGAAGCAAACTTATGTGGATCACATGAAGACAGTGACAGTGATTACTTTAATGTTTATGATGTTTTTCTTTTAAATACCCTTTTTGATCGGAATGTGTTTTGTACCCTCTTTTGTTTATCAATGAAATCAACCGAAGTGCCCCCTTTATTTTAAAGATCAAAATTACACAATGTTTCAACTTTCACGTCTATATAACACATGACTCTATGTACAAACTTTCTCATTCGAAACAAACTTTCTTCTAGCATACAATGGCAAACATTCAATCTGAATTTACTTCCAAGTCCACTGACTTGGTTGTACGCCTAATTGGGTTCATGGAGAAGGAATTGGAGAATGAACTACAATTGGAGGAGAAACTCAGAAGTCTATGTTCTGAGGTGGAGGAGACTATTAGAAAGAGATCAAGGTTAATTGAGGAGATGGAAAGTTATCTACGGGTGAAGATAATGATGACGCTTACCAAACTGCACGAGTCTTGAAGCATGCTAATAAGAGGGATAGGGGAAGGCATTTGATCTCCAAATTATGAAGGGAAAATGCCATCTTGGTGCGCGTGAGATAGTCAACCTTCTAAAAAAATTGAAGGACGGAATGGTAGGATAGTGTCTAGGTGCAACTGGTTTGTCCCTATGTTTTGAATTTCTTGTTGTACCCTTGTATTTCTAAGGTTTAATGGAAAGAAAAATCTTTTGTTTTTGGTAGTTTGACATGGAATTGGTAGGCTTCCATTGATGCTTGACGTTAGAACGTCAAACACCCTAAAAGATTGATAGATTTGCAAGAGCCATTGACCAAAATTGTAAACGAATGATCGCCTAATTTTGTATCCAAAAACCCATAACAGTGAGCAATTGAAGATTGACATACATTTGCAGTCATCGTGGATGTTGGTAGGCTTCGAATGATGTTTGACTCTAGAATTTCAAACATCCTAAGCGGGCGTTTGACTTATTGACATGAATCACAGTCGGTATCGGTTTTGGTATAGGGTGGTATGGCAATGAATATGATAAAATCTATTGTTACCAATATCAATGTTTGGTTTTAAAAAATATGAAATGGGTATCATATATTTGTAAAACACTTTGCCTTTATTTGTTTCGTTCAGCCACAGTCAAAACATTATGAGATAAAAATATGTTTTCATTTATAAAAATAGTGCCTTACTCCAAAATTTCATTTAACTCAATCCATCGTTGTTATTTTTGTTAAAGAAATCAAATGATTGTAATATGAAGAACCTTAATATTGAACCTTAATATGGAGCCACAAAAAGTTGTTACATAAAAATGGTAGTTTTTCTCTTGTTATATAAAGAACTTTATTGGTGGTTGGAGATTAGAAGAACAAGAAAGATGAAAATTATGATGAAAAACTAAAAATATGAAGTGAATTGTGGGTAGGTTCAGGGAATCACATGTAAAATGTCCCTTTTAGACATGAATGGGTCTATGGGTGTGGAACCCATTCTTTTCTATTTAAAAATATCAACTAAACGTCTAGTATGCATATAATTGTCATTCTAGCATTGAAAAACATACTAACAAAACTACCCTTAAGAGTTTTATATGGAATTGCAAGAGCCAATGACCAACATTGTAGTTTGACATGGATATCCAAAGCCTATGTTAAGCTCCTACAAATTCATGTTTTAAATGGATTTGCAGTGATTGTTTTTTACAAACTACAAATCAATGACAAACTGGTCATACAAGTTCACTATTTTGCCAAATTAGTCAAACTACCTTGTTCACAAATCGCCAATGTTAGGCTTCTTATTACATGGTACCAAAAGTTAGATTAAAACCTAACACCACATTGATATAATCTTTCACAACTTAGCCATAACAAAATATTAAGGATGATTGAAACCATTCATTTAGCTTTATTTTTATCTTGTGTGTTAGTCATCAATGCCATTACTCTTCTCCTTTTGAGGTCTTCCACCAGCTATTGTGCAACGACATCATCACCATTATTTGCCTTTTCTTCACCTCAACAACCTCTTCTTTGACCTCAACAGCCTCTGGTTTTACCTCAGCCACATCTGCGATCATTTCTTCATCTGGAATCACAAAATCGACATATACTTTATTCATTTGTTGCTGATAATAAGCAAAAATGTCATCCACATCCTCAGTTTGAGTTATTTGTTGGAGCTCATCCAGTGCTTGATCAATGTCCGCAAACATGTCACTAATCTCTTCAGGCTCATCATGAAGATGGTATAGATCATCATTCTATTCAAAATGCATGACTTCATCCAAATCTGTATCACTGTCCTATGTAGGAAAATCCCCCGACTTGCCACTAATGATATCAATATTATCAGTCTCATACTGATGAATCTCCATCCCCAAATAAAAATCAGCAAAATCATCAAAATCAACCTCACCAAAAGAGACATCATCACAAGTGACATCGTTTGAAACTTTTTGTTCTTCCTGGCTTGAATCATCAAACCCAAACACGCTATCAAGCTCTTCGAACATTCTCCTAAACTCATACTCAGCACTCATCCTTCTACTCCTATCTTCAAACATTTTTTCCAGTTGACCATGGTGGTGGGAACTCAATGTCATCATCACAGACACGAAAATCATTAGCCACTACAGTTCCTTCCTGCCCAACAAAGCTAGTCTGACAAAATGTGTCCATCTTCTCACTGTTGACACTTTCTGGATCTAACTCTTTCACAACATCATCACCAACTTTTCTTCTACCACCATACTCTTACTCATACGTACCTTTTTTTCCATCAGGTGTTGTTGTACCAACGAAACACCTAATTAAGTATACACCTCCATTTCCTTAAACCTTGAGAACGTCCTCCAAAAATCTGTTAACTTCTTCAGATGATAGTGGTAGCAAACCGTCGTCCAATGAATTGCCAACCTAAAATGTGGGAACAAAAGCATACCTTCTATGTACCCTAAATCTTTATACATTTCTGCAAATGTGTACATACCAAACTTGTCACATTGAACTAATTCAAACCATCTTATAGTACCGAAGCGATATATTCTTTCTGGTGGTGATGTAAATTCACCATTGTGATAGATTTGCATAGTAAACAAGTTTTGATTCGATTATGTGAAACAAAAAAAACATAGATCAATTATAAACTAGGAAATGTACATAATAATAGCATCATATACAAACTATGATTACCATATAGAAGACCTAAAGGAGACCGAAGCATACCATAAAGGAGACCTAAATCAGGGATGGTGGTACCGCGAGAGTGATTTTGCCAAAACTTATCCATTAACTGATTGGTGTTGATTGATGTTGTTGTTGTGAGATACAAATTGACGGAAGAAAATGAGATGATGTATTTATAACATAAATGATGGATACTTTAGATTGCACATTCAGACCTCGAAGTGAATTTTTTACCGGGATAGAAATTGTGTCGGGTGAGAAATGGTTTCGGGGATGAAAACTGCATAAAGGAAAGATGGGGATTTGATGACGAGATGGTGAGGCACCAGAAATGACTAAAATACCCTCACGTGCGTTGTACGTGTAGGAGTTAACAGAGAAAATCGGGCAAAAGTTAAAAAAAGTTAAATCGGGGGCTCATTTGCATGGAAAATGCAAGTATAGTGGCAAATTTGCCTGAAGGGTTTACACTCGATGGCAAAATCTCCGTTTTTGCAAAGTCGAGGGATGAAGTTTGTAGTTTACTCTTTTCTTGGCGACAATTCTCTTTCTTGGTCCTCTAAGCATCAACCAACGCTTTCTCGATCGAGTGCTAAGGCAGAGTATCGTGGTGTTGCTATTGTTGTTGTTGAGACCTGTTGGTTGCGTAAGCTACTGAGTAAGCTGCATACACCTGTGTCTTATGCTTCGCTTTCTTATTGTGAAAATGTGAGTGATGTTTATTAGTATTTAAAACCGATTCAACATCAACTTACGAAGAATTTTGATATTGATTTTCATCTTTGTTAATGAAATAATGCCTAAAAACGTTACTTGCATTTTTCGGTCTCGCTTTGTTTTGACTACGACAATATGTAAAAACAAGCATTTACGAAAACAACGAAAAACGAATTCTTGAGTTCAAGTATTTTTCATTTCAACCATTATCACTTAAGGTATGTACAAACAAGTACTCATCCTAATTAAGTGATCAAGGATTTATCTTTTCTTAAAATTCACTTTTTATCAAGTACGACAAATTTTTATTATACTTTCTTTTAAAAAAAATGTTTTATTAAATTAATTATTTGAATATTTGAAAAGGGCATATTCTATCTTGGTTTGGAATATCCTTTCAGGATATTTTAATCACCAGATTCGAACAGCGGTGTCTACTTTTGCGGTTCCTTAAGTGGCTATGCGGTTCCTTATTGATAAGGAACCACGGGCTGCAATAAAGAACCGCGGGCAGATATAGCCATTGGAGTCTTGTCTTATAAATAGTGGACCATTCTCAGATTTTTTCTTCACCTCTTTTGCACATATAATTCCAGATTCTTTCATACTTATAAAATCACTCAAATCCTTGGTAATTTGGTTGATTACTACTTGTTTAGAATTGAATCTTTCTTCTCCCATCTCTTCCTCTTCAAGTGCAAAGAGAAGAACACTTTCATCCTTAAAGTGTTGTGTCTAACTCAAAGTTCCATTGAAGATCAAATCTTATTTAGTCATTGTTGTGTCATAGTTGTGAAGATCCAAGTAGTTATGTCTATTTGAAAGTTGTGTATGTACTAAGGTTTATACTTGGTCCTTAAAGTATACTAGTGTAGATTGGTCCTAGCTAAGATTAGGGCTCGACTTTTAGCTTAGAGTCGGAATTGGATAAGAAACGTTGTGTACAGTTTCTCCACCTTAAGGAATTTGTTGATTAGTGAACTCTTGAGTAAGGAGTACTCGAGGAGTGGAGTAGGGACGAGGAGTGAGCTTCGTTGCCGAACCACTATAAATCCTTGGTGTTTGGTTTGATCTTTCTTTCCCTTATCTCTTTACATTCATTTTTCTTTATACTTGTGATTATTAGTAGTTGTACTATACCTTGTTCATATTGTGTATAAGAAGGTTTCACATAATCACTCAAGTCTAAGTTTTTGAAAAGGATTTTTGAAAACCATCTTTTGACAAGTAAACTATAAGAAACTATTTAACCCCCCCCCCCCTTCCAGTTTCTACAATTGATATCAGAGCGTGGTTGCTCAATCCTTTTTAAAATATATTGTATTTTAAAACTTGAATCGATCTATGGATTCCAACAAGTACCTAGAAGGGCAATCCATGCAAAGATCACCTCTTTTTGAAACTGATAGTTTTATTTATTGGAAAAATAGATTTGAGACTTATGTGAAATCAAAAGATTTAGATCTTTGGCAGGTTATTACCCATGGAAATTTTTTGCCTTATCAATATAATGAAGTTTCTAAAAGCAAAGAGATAGTCACTTTTGACAAAGCTAATGATGACACTAAAAGGAAACTTGCTAAAAATAATGAGGCTAAAATGGTGATTTATAATGCTTTACCAAAGAAAGAGTACGAAAGGATTTTTATGTGTGTAATCGCTAAAGATATTTGGAACACTCTTTTAGTAACCCACCAAGATAATAGCCAAGTCAAAAAAGTAAAATCGATCTTCTTGTTCAACAATATGAACAATTTGTCATCTTAGAAGATGAAACTATTGACAGTGCATTTGCTAGATTTAACACTATTATTATTAGTCTAAAAGCACTTGATGAAGGTTTTTCTTGCAAGAACAATATTAGGAAGTTTCTTAGGGCGTTTCATCCAAAGTGGAGAGCCAAAGTTACGACGATTAAAGAATCAAAGGATCTCACCACATTATCACTCGATGAACTACTTGGCAACTTGAAAGTTCATGAGATGATAATTTTGAAGGACTCGGAATTCGTGAAAACCAAGAGTGAAAGAAAGTCTCTAGCACTTAAAGCCAAGAAGGCGCAAAGTGACCATGAAAGCTCCTCGGATAGTGATGATGAGGAATATGCCATGGCGGTTAGAGACTTCAAGAAGTTCTTCAACAGACGAGGTCAACACGTGAGGCAACCAAGCAACAAAAAGAAATCCTTCTCCAAAAACCGTTTTACCAAGGACGACAAAGGTGATAGGAAATGCTTTAGATATGGTGATCCGAATCATTTCATCGGTGATTGTCCTAAGCCTTCACGCGACAAGAACCACACGGCATTCGTTCGAGGTTCATGGAGTTATAGCGGTGAAGATGTTGATGACAAACCCAAAGATGAGAAATATCTCATGGCTCACACTTCTAAAGAGGTACATTCCGAAACCGATTCCTATAGCAATAATAGTTCTTCTCAAGATGATATAGAATTAGAAGGCCAATACAATAACTTACACAAACTTAGCCTTAAATTCATTGAAGAGAACAAAGTACTAAACTCAACTAGAACTAAGCTTGAAAATGAGATTAGTGAGCTAAGAGAGAAATTAGCTAAGCTTGAGAAAAACAAAGAAGATGATTTAGGTTGTCTAAAATGTGAAAACCTTAGACAAGAGAATGCAGATCTCAAGAGTACCTCCATTAAATTGAAAAAGTTCATGAAGGTACTAGTGCTCTTGATGATATGTTAAACAAACAAATTCATTCTAAGGAAAGACTTGGGTTGGGTTATAACACTAATGAAGCATCTACTAGTGAACCTAAACAAGTTAGGTTTTCAGAAAAACGAACTATTGTACGCGGTACGCCAGTATATGGCATGGTTCCCTAGTGCTCTGGAACCGCGGGTACTGATAACGAACCGTGGACAGAGAATGGTTTTTGTGAAAATCCTGAACTTTCTGAAAAGTCTATTTTAGGTGAAGGGCTAAAACATATTCTTATTAACAAGGTCAAAGTACCTATTATTGAAAAGAATACTCTAGATAAATTCTACTAGCCCTTGAGTAAACCTCTAATGGGAACTAGAAACTTATCTAGACAAACATCTACTCCTCAAATAGTACGAAATGAATCAAAACCTAGAAATAGAACACCTACACCAAAAAGGAACGATCAAGCTAAGTCAAGACCTAGAAGTAAAACTCCAACACCTAGAAGAAATAACAATAATTCTAGATCAAGATCAAAGACACCTAGGAGAAATAATGGACAACAAAATGGCCATATGAAATTGGAACAATTACCAACAACAATACTTTTCCCCATGAGGAATGTCTCCTCCATTCATGCATCCCAACCAAATGCAAAGGATGTTTGGAACTAAAAACTTTGGACCCATGAGATATTGGGGACCAAATGTTTGATCTTGCGTGTTGTTACCTAGATATGCTTGGGAATTGATTTAGAGCCCGATGAGTGGATTAAGGATAGTGGTTGTTCTAAACACATGACGGGTAATCGAAGTTTTTTCTCGCACTACAAAGCATATGATGGAGGTAACGTTACATTCACAAGTAATCGACGTGGTAATATCATTGGCAAAGGTACGGTTTCTCTTGACTCTATGACCATAGAAAACGTAGAGCACTAGATAACTTAGGTTTTAACCTTCTAAGTATAGGTCAAATTTGTGACAATAAGTGTAAGGTCATCTTTTCGGAATATGACAGTGAAATCGTAAAAGATGGAAAGGTCATTGGAAAAGGTGTTAGAAAGCATGGGCTTTATGTCATGAAGGTCAATAGGAAGTCAAAGGAAAACTTATAGCTAGCGACTTTAGATGATAGTTCTACTCTTTGGCATAGGAGATTAGGTCACGCTAATATGTGTTTAATTCAATCTTTAGTCGCTAAGGAGTTGGTAAGACATCTCCCCCAAGATGAAGTTTGATAGTCACTTTTGTGATGCTTGCAAAGTTAGGAAGCAAGTTCACTCAAGTCACAAAACCAAGAATTTGGTTTCAACCTCTCGGTGCTTAGAGCTCCTACGTATGGATCTTTTTGGACCTTCCTCCATACGTAGCTATGGATGTAACCTTTACACCCTAGTCATAGTTGACGACTATTCTAGATTCATATGGACTAGATTTTTGGCGTCTAAGAATGAGGCTTTCGATCACTTCGAAATCTTTGCTCGAAGAATCCAAAATCAACTAGGATGTTCAACTGTCTCTATTAAGACGGATCATGGTAGGTAATTTGATAATGAAGTGCAATTCGGTGCCTTTTTGTGAAGCTCATGGTATTACCCATAACTTCTCGGCTCCTCCCACTCCTCAATCAAATTGGGTAGTTGAAAGGAAGAATACGACCCTCCAAGAGATGAGTAGGATGATGTTAAATGAGTAATCTTTGCCTCAAAAATTTTGGTGCAATGTCGTGGACACATCGACCTATATTCTCAACCGAATTCTTATTCGACCTTTTTTAGGAATGACTCCCTGTGAGATTCTTAAAGGTAAGAAGCCCTCATTGGATTACTTTAGGGTGTTTAGAAGCAAGTGCTTCATTCTCAACACCAAAGATTACCTTACTAAGTTCGACCCAAATTCATACGAAGGTATCTTTTTAGGTTATTCCCAAACTAGCAAAGCCTACATATTCCTCAATAGAACCTCGGGTGTAATTGAAGAATCACTTAACGTGACATTCGATGAACACCTCCTTCATCTAAGACATCACCTTTGGTAGATGATGACTTGGATGAAATAGACATAGTCAAAGCCAAAGATGTTAGAAACATAGGAGTTGAAGACCTTAATGTTGAAAAGGGAGTAAACATTAAGGAGTCAAAGGATCATGCTCTCGATAACGTCATAGGCGAATTAAATCAAAGGACCCTAAGATCTCAAGTCCAAAATCAAAGTAACTTCTTTTGTTTTGTCTCCTTGATTGTAACCAAAGAATGTTAAAGAAGCTTTGATGGACGAGAGTTGGGTCATCGCTATGCAAGAAGAATTGAATCAATTCATTGTTAATGATGTTTGGGAACTTGTTCCTCCACCTAGAAGTTCGACCATTATAGGAACCAAATGGGTATATAGGAATAAGTTAGACAAGAATGGTGTTATGTCTCGTAACAAGGCTATACTTGTAGCTCAAGGCTATAATCAACAAGAAGGTATTGATTATGACAAGACATACGCACCCGTAGCTAGATTAGAATCCATTAGAATCTTTTTAGCCTACGCTTGTGCCTTAGACTTTAAGCTTCAACAAATGGATGTAAATAGTGCGTTTCTTAACGGTTTGATCAATGAGGAGGTATATGTGGCTCAACCTCCCGACTTCATTGATTTTGAGAAACCGGATCATGTTTACAAGCTTAAGAAAGCTCTTTACGGTCTCAAACAAGCACCCAAAGCTTGGTATGATAGACTTAAAGAGTTTCTTATAAACATGAGTATACCATTGGGATGGTAGACAATACGCTCTTTACAAAGAAGAAATGTTCTCACCTCATTGTCGTACAAATATATGTTGATGACATTATATTTGGTTCAACTTGTCAATCATTGTCTGATGACTTTGCCAAAATCATGCATGACGAGTTTGAAATGAGTATGATGAGAGAACTTAACTTCTTTTTTAGACTCCAAATTAAACAAATGGACGATAGTATTTTCTTTAATCAATCCAAGTATGTTAAAGAAATGCTAAAGAAATTTAGATTAGAAGACTCTAGACCGATGAAGACCCCTATGGCCTCGGATACTAAACTCACCGTAGATGATGATTGTGAGTCGGTAGACAACACCAAATATAGAGGTATGATTGGTAGTTTGTTGTATTTAACGGCAAGTCGACCGGATATCATGTTTAGTGTTTGCCTTTGTGCTTGCTTCCAAGAGGCTCCCAAAACCTCTCATCTTGAAGTGGTTAGGCGTATCTTCCGATACATTAAGAGCACTATACATTTAGGATTATGGTATCCTAAAGGGACCGACGTAGAAACCATTGTCTACATGAACTCGGATCATGCGGGAGACTATGTGGACCGGAAAAGCACTAGTGGAGTTTGTACCTTCATGGATTCTTGTTTAACTTCTTCGTTCTCCAAGAAACAAAACGCTCTTGCTATATCCTCCACGGAAACCGAGTATGTGAGTGCCGGTAAAGCTTGTCAACAAGCTCTATGGATGAAGCAAGAGCTTGTTGATTACGGGATTTCTCTTGATGATGTTCCCATCATGTGCGACAATACGGGTGCAATAGACCTTAGCAAGAGTCCCGTGCAACATTCGCAAACCAAGCACATAGAGATTCGCCACCATTTCCTTAGGGATAATGTACAAAAGGGAAACATTTCGATTGAGAAGGTGCCCTCGGTAGAAAACTTAGCCGATATCTTCACTAAGCCACTTAAGAGGGAACCTTTTAATTATTTGCTTCTAGGTCTAGGTTTAATGGAACATATTCCTTAATTGCGCATTTTATTACTCGAGTCTTTTTCTATTTTGAGTCTTTTTCTTTCTTTGAGTAATTGAGTCTTGTAAACTCTTTTTGGAAAACCTCTCTTCTCTTTTTCAAAATTCTCAAAGTTCTTTCGAAAATAGTCGAGAAATGTTTTTGCATGGTTAATTCAATCTAAAAACGTTCGTCATAGCTTCTTGCTATTAATCATGAGCTTACATAATTCATATGTATGTGTCTCTCAAATATAGCAAGACCAAAAGAGAACTATGGAGTATAATTGTGTCATGACTTATTGTCTAGTTCTACACACCTCCAACATCGATTTTCTTTAAAATCCATGTTTTTTGGTCAAAACCTTGTTTGGTGAGTTCACCAAAACCAACCCACTGTGGACGGTTCTTTATAGAGACCGCGGCTCCATATTGATATGGAACCACCAGTAGAGAAGAGGAACCGCGTACAGTGCTTCCTATTTCGGGTATTTCTGAAACTCCAAATTTGTTCCAACACTTTTTGGAATCTTTGTTTCAACCCTTTGACCACCCTCAAAATAACTTGAGCTTTCTCTATTTAACCCTAAGCATTTTGTATCCTATCTCAAATCAAAATGTCTTATTCTCCAAATGAAAGCCTTGATTCTCCTTCATTTTCTCCAATTACTTTCAATCCCAATTCACCCAAGAACACTTAAAATCACATTTCTTCTCCTTCTAAGAATGTTGATTGTGGAACTTCTTTTCTTCCACCTCCACCCTTTAGTGTTCTTCCTCCTTCACATTATAATTTCATACATCATGGAACATATTGTCATTGTTGTCAATATCAACATCTTGCTATGGCTCGTATCTATGAGGAGTTGAATTACATCAAAAGTCTCTTAGTCAAATCTGCTCTTCACTATGACTATGAGATTACTACCAAGCCACCACCACCTCCTTCCGCTACTACCTTGTCTTTTATCTAAGCATTGGTTTCTTATCTTCAAGACATCTAGTTCAAGCAAATCTTAGAGTTCTAGTTTAACTAGGATAAGATTTATGCTTTTGGCTTGTTTTATTTTTTTTACATACATCTTTGTATGTTTTGTTTCCTTGTATCTTTTATTCATTTTTTCCTTTTAACATGATTTATCTTGGATCTTGGTCTCTTCTCTTTTATTTTTTCATTTTTTGACATTTACTATATATTGTTGGGTGTCTCTTCTCTTCTACTAACCCTTCTATGTAACTTGTCACCATATCTCGATTCCTTGGTGCCCCAAGCAAGGGGGAGTAAGCACCAAGGAGGAGCATTTGTAAAGTCCGATTCTTCTCTTCTACAAAGACTTTTGCAACCTTTTTTGCTTCGACAAAGGGGGAGAAGTGAAATAAACTCGTCTTTAAAAATCTTATTTTCCATGTGATTGAGTTTATGTATTGTCGAAATCAAAAAGGGGGAGATTGTTAATGCAATGATGCCTAAAAACATTACTTGCATTTTTCGGTCTCGCTTTGTTTTGATTACGACAATATGTAAAAACAAGCATTTACGAAAATAACGAAAAACGAATTCTTGAGTTCAAGTATTTTTCATTTCAACCATTATCACTTAAGGTATGTACAAACAAGTACTCATCCTAATTAAGTGATCAAGGATTTAATCTTTTCTTAAAACTCACTTTTTATTAAGTGTGACAAGTTTTTATTAAACTTTCTTTTTAAACAAAATGTTTTATTAAATTAATTATTTGAAAATTTGAAAATTTGAAAATGGCATATTCTATCTTGGTTTGGAATATCCTTTCAGGATATTTTAATCACCAGATTCGAACATACTAAAAGACAAAAAGGAGCGGAGTCTACTCTGTCGGTTTCTTAAGTGGCTATGCGGTTCCTTATCGATAAGGAACCGTGGGCTGCAATAAAGAACCGCGGGCAGATATAGCCGTTGGAGCCTTGTCTTATAAATACCGGACCATTCTCAGATTTTCTCTTCACATCTTTTGCACATATAAATCCACATTCTTTCATACTTCTAAAATCACTCAAATCCTTGGTCATTTGGTTGATTACTGCCTGTTTAAAAGTGAATCTTTCTTCTCCCATCTATTCCTCTTCAAGTGCAAAGAGAAGAACACTTTCATCCTTGAAGTGTTGTGTCTACCTCAAAGATCCATTGAAGATCAAATCTTATTTAGTCATTGTTGTGTTATAGTTGTGAAGATCCAAGTAGTTGTGTCTATTTGGAAGTTGTGTATGTACTAAGGTTTATACTTGGTCCTTAAAGTATACTAGTGTAGATTGGTCCTAGCTAAGATTAGGGCTCAACTTTTAGCTTAGAGTCGGAAATTGGATAAGCAACGTTGTGTATGGTTTCTCCACCTTAAGGAGTTTGTTGATTAGTGAATTCTCGAGTAAGGAGTACTCGAGGAGTGGAGTAGGGACGAGGAGTGAGCTTCGTTGCCGAACCACTATAAATCCTTGATGTTTGGTTTGATATTTCTTTTCCTTATCTTTTTATATTCATTATTCTTTATACTTGTGATTATTAGTTTAGTTGCACTATACATTTTTCATATTGTGTATAAGAAGGTTTAACATAATCACTCAAGTGTAAGTTTTTGAAAAAAAAATTTGAAAAACATCTTTTGACAAGTAAATTTTAAGAAACTATTCAAACCCCCTCCCCCCCCCCCCCCCCTTCTAGTTTCTACAATCTTATTTGCGCTTTGTTTGTTGTTGGCTAGGTTCGAGTACTACTACATGTTCTTTCTCGATATGAGCATGCGCATATTATTCTATAACCTTGTGCATTGTTTGAAATTTTTTTATTCAGCTTAAGTGTTCGATACGTTCATGCTCCAACTGCGAAAAAGTATTAATTGATATCCTTATTAAGATAAGATTGTATCTCTACTACTTATAAAGGAAAAATTTCAAAACTTTAAATGTTGAAAAATGACTTAATTATAGAATTGTTGAAAAATTTAATGCATAGAAGTTGGATATTAATTATTGAATTGTTGAAAAATTAAATGAACATAAGTTAGATAAAATATCAAATGTTGAAAAATTAAACCATAAACAATTGCATAAGTTACCGGGTCACGGGTTCCATCACCGGATTAATTCGGTCGAGTAACTTGGTCACGGGTTCCACCAATGGGTCAACCCGGTCGAGTCATCAGGTCACGGATCGACCATCGGACCAAGCCGATTGAGTCACCGGGTAACGGGTTCGGCCATCGAGCCAATCTTTTCGAGTCACGGGTTCGACCATGGGGTTAACCCGATCGAGTCATCGGGTCACGGGTTCGACAACCGGGTCAATCCTGTCGAGCCACCGGGTCACTGGTTTCGACCACCGGGTCAATCCTATCGAGTCACCGGGTCACGGGTTCAACCACCGGGACACGGGTTCGACCACCGAGTCAACCCGATCGAGTCTATGGGAACGGGCTCGCCTACCGGTTCAACCCGGACGAGTCACCGGGTTACTGATTCGACCATCGGGTCAATTAATAAATCATTAACTATCTATCGCTAGGCAATTATTAGGTCACGAGTTCGACCATCGAATCAATTAACATATCATTAATTACATGTCTTTAGGTAATTCCGCTGCTATGCGCGGGTAATCGTCTAGTTAGACTAAAAGTCGTAGTCTAAAATGTTTTGTTATCATGGAATACAACAATCACATAAAAATTACATTTTTTTAATGTTTTATAAACCGTGAAATTTAATTTAAGAATATATTTTGGAAATTTTGAAAATTTATTTTTTAAATCTTGACATTTTACATTAAAAAATGTGAAAAATTAAGAAAGTCGTACCTGAAATGTAAAGAATTGTTTTAAAACCATCACTTTCACACTTAAAGCGTTAAGAATTGTTTTAAAATAATTACATTTGAAAGTGTGAAATTTTATAAATCTTTACTTTTAAATAACTATTAACTTAATACTACGTAACTTTTATAAAATATGAATTTTTTTTATAAAGCTTTACTTTTAGAACGTCTGACAGTGTTTACTATGCCCAATTAATTTACACACAAGCTAATGTGACATAAAACAACGATACTTCGTAGGGGTCAGTAGAAATCGCACCACGAATCGTATAATCGAAAAAAACGTAAACAATTCACACAGCAAGAACCGCACTATTACAAAAACCGTCAGATTGGTTTTATGAAAAAATAAAAACCGCAAAACCCGAAAAAAAAACAGCAAAACCAAAGCCGCAAAATATAGTGCTTTGCGGTTTTTATTTTTACAAAGCGCATTAACAATTACAGTTCAATTTTAATAAAAAAAAACCGTATCAAACCGCACGATCCTAACGCCTGCTTGACACATTTAAGTGTGCAAATATGCTTGAATAAAGATGAAAACTTCACACATCTTTTGTAACTTTCATTTCATTAAAAGAGAAGACGTTAAGGTTGCAATTTGGAACCGAGAAAAAGTCAAGATTTACCCCTTTAAGGAAGAGAAAAAAAGTCATTAAAGTGTGCAAATATTGTGTTTTCCATCTTAAATCCATGTTGTCCTTGCTCCAATTGAGACTAAAGTCATAGCAAAACCAAAGGCAAAACAACCAAAAAATATCGTATTCCTGTTTCTGTTCACCACCAGTTGTCGAGAAGGAGAAGACAACAAAAAGACGAAGTAGGCAAACGGTATTAAAGGGCGAAAAAGGGAGAAAATAGTAGTTGAAGAAGAAGAAGACGACCGTTTTTGGTTTGGATACAAAACCAGCTAAACCGATAGAAGTTGATGAGTCGAAGCTCAAGGAGATCAAGACAAGAACAATAACAATGAGCAATGTACTACCTGCAGTCACAAACACTAACTATATATCTAATGATGACTGCTTCTCTTCCTTAAAGGGTTCAAGCCAATTCTTCTAAACCATAAATCAATTTCTCAGTCTGCAAAACAGCTCAAAACAATTCAACGAACCAAAACAAAAACCGACATTACTTCCAAACCATAAGTACACCTTTTACTCGACCCGTTTGTCTATGCATACAAGGTGTAACCATATGCTAAAGGCACAGTAAGAGCCGCACAATAGTAATGTATATATATTCTGAACAATATAATGCAGCAACAATAAGTATACTAACAATGATGAACTAAAACCTCTGTATATTCACGAACTGTAAACCAAATGAGCAGCAACCAAAAGTACTCCAAACAGCAGCCCGAAACCTGCAACAAAATAACAAAAGGACAGAACTGCACGAGGTAATTCTCTGTCCTTAAAGCTTAATACGAACTCGATTATTGCTGCGAGTCTACAACGTACAAGCCCAGGATTTGATGCAGTCAACACGTGTCTATCTTCAGCAGCAAACCGAATCGACACAAAACAACGTTGACAGCAGAAACAATACACGAACAAGTATGCTGTGTGTTGATGGAGTATGCAGTTAGCAACAGGTGAATAATTCAAGAATTGTTTGATATTTGTTATCTATAAATGAAGGAGAGTAACCCCTTTATTTATACTAAATGTTTATCACCCACTACTTAAGAAGTGGAGAAATTCTTGGCCCTCAAATATCAAACCGTTGCATGACTCTAATCAAATGAAACATTCTCAGTCAATGGACGTGCATGAGTTTTATCAGGAGAGGTGGAAGAATTAGTCTTCACTCTTCAGTGACTCAATAACCTCTTCATGCTAGTCACATTTGTACTAAATAACTTAGACTTAAGGTTATATAAATGTTTCATTAAATTATAATCCATAGTCTCACCATACTTATATTGTTGTAAGTATAAAACTATACAACCTTCTGTATAAATATCCAACAATCTCCCGCCAGGTTGGATAGTTTTCTGCTATTCTAATAGGTTATGTCGCAAAGGTGTCACGAAGATTAAACCTTGCATTATACAAGTAGGCAAAGTAAAATCGATTCTTTGGTGTCCGAAGATTAAACCAAGAATCTTATGATTTTACCGGCATACTTATACACATTCCTACCGTGACCGTTGTTTTCTCACCGAGTGCTAATAAGGCCATGCGCTTAAATCCTGTTTCTTGACCCTCTAGAAGAGAACCCAAACACTCTTCATTCAAGGCGGCACCACCTCTAGATCATATAGGCAAAGCTTTTAACAACTTTGTTGCTAAGATGACTCAAATGCTTTGTTAAGAGGATTCACCTCATCCTTTCCTCGGCAACACCGTACTATCTATACTATACATGAGTCAATTATGCGATAGTACCTTCTACCCATTAGTGACTTCGTTATTACCCATTAAACTCGTGAAATAGGAGCACTACATCAAGTTGGGTTTCCACCACTAACCGGTTCACATATGGTTTCATACTCATGTATCTAGTTATTCTCATTAAGTCTCTCGTCAGAGGCTCAATGAGGTCGTCAATCACATCTCAAAAAAAAACATTTAGTACATCTCTCGTCAAAAACATAATAAATGCAATAGTTAAGTTTCTTGTCACTTAACAAACACATCAATAATGGTACCATTCTCAATTATTTATCTCGTTTAACATGACTTAACATGATACCTTCATATCATGAATTAACATGAAATACTATTTTCAACATCGCTTGAAAATCTTTCATATGCCTTCGAGCAACACTCGGTTGAAGCAAAGAAAACTTAAAATAAATACCAAGATAAGTTCTCTAATACTTTACTCCATGAAAGTCAGATTCAGTTTGTTTCACAAATAGATTTCTTTAAAATAAAAAATATCACACGTGAAGTTTTGGAAAACAAATGTAAGTAAAACACTAACTTTCATTACTTAAAAAAACAGAAACATATGAAACTAAAACCACTACACTAGAATCAAACAAAACTGAAATTTAAAGACATAACAACTGGTATTGAAAGTAGCGCTAGCCGCCTTGCTAGTGTTAAAAGAAAACTCGAAACAACTCGTCATCATGCCAAGAGATCATCTCCATCATCGAGGTGAACATTAGCCACCATCTTGGCTATCTCGGTGTTCACCGTATTGACCTCATTAGTCCATGATTTCCTGTCTTTGCATTCACGAGCAAAATGCCAAGGATCTCCACAAACATGACACTTAAATATCCGTTTTGGAGCGGATTTCATAAAGTTCTTCTTAGTTACTCTCACCTTATAGTTATTCGAATTGTTGCGAAAGACTTTGTTGGAGCTTTCACCTTGAACATGATAAACACTTGGCACGTCCTTACCTCGTTTATCTCTAGTTCTAGCCTCTTCCTCAATACGAAGAAACTTTAGAAGATCATCCAACGAGTAATCTTCGGTTTTGTTCAACATTTTCTCGGAGAAACTTTTCCAAGAAGGTGGGAGCTTGGTTAAGATAGCACCCACTTGAAAAGCTTCCGTTATAGGAATAGATAGAGCTTTTAGTTTGTTAACGAGGACTTGAAGCTCATGCACTTGCTCCATAATCGTTTTCCCTTCAACCATTAAAAACTCGAGATACTTGGAAACCAAGTACTTATTGGTACCTTGTTCATGAGCTTTGTATTTGGACTCCAATGCGCTCCACAACTCTCTCGGATTTGTAACCGACGCGTACAAATCATAAAGAGTGTCGGACAATGAGTTTTTGATATGACCACAACAAAGAGTCTCATCCTCTTTACGAATCATACGCAGCTCCTCAAGCTCAGAAACTTTTTTCTCATCCCTTGGCTTACCAGATTCGGGAACTGGGTCAGCGAGAATGGGAGGCAATTCCGGATCCAAGACATAGTAAATCTTCAACACAATCAAGAGAAACTTCATTTTCTCAGCCCATCGGGTGTAAGTACACCCGTCAAACTTATCAAGTTTGACACATTCTTGATTCATCATTCGGAAGTTCATCATGGAAGAAGCACCGGTATCCATTAATGATATTAAGCTTTAAGATTGATGTATATATATTCTGAACAATATAATGCAACAACAATAAGTATACTAACAATAATGAACTAAAACCTCTGTATATTCACGAACTCTAAACCAAATGAGCAGCAACCAAAAGTACTCCAGACAGCAGCCCGAAACCTGCAACAAAATAATAAAAGGACAGAACTGCACGAGGTAATTCTTTGTCCTTAAAGCTTAATAAGAACTCGATTATTGCTACGAGTCTACAACGTACAAGCCCATGATTTAATGCAGTCAACACGTGTCTATATTCAGCAGCAAACCGAATCGACACAAAACAACGTTGACAGCAGAAACAATACACGAACAAGTATGTTGTGTGTTGATGGAGTATGCAGTTAGCAACAGGTGAATAATTCAAGAATTGTTTGATATTTGTTATCTATAAATGAAGGAGAGTAACCCCTTTATTTATACTAAATGTTTATCACCCACTACTTAAGAAGTGGAGAAATTCTTGGCCCTCAAATATCAAACCGTTGCATGACTCTAATCAAACGAAACATTCTCAGTCAATGGACGTGCATGAGTTTTATCAGGAGAGGTGGAAGAATTAGTCTTCACTCTTCAATGACTCAATAACCTCTTCATGCTAGTCACATTTGTACAATATAACTTACACTTAAAGGTATATAAATGTTTCATTAAATTATAATCCATAGTCTCACCATACTTATATTGTTGTAAGTATAAAACTATACAACCTTCTGTATAAATATCCAACAATCTCCCGCCAGGTTGGATAGTTTTCTGCTATTCTAATAGGTTATGTCGCAAAGGTGTCACGGAGATTAAACCTTGCATTATCAACAGTGTCAGATGCCTGCATTTTCTTCTCGTCTTTCATTTCCTTATCCTTAAGCTTCCTCTCGGCTGCTTTCTCAGCTTCCTTCTCGCCTTCCTTATTCTCATTTGTTGCTTCCTTATTAGGGAGCTTTTTCTTCATTTCTAAAGCCTGTTTCGCATTTGCAATCTCTTTTTTCCCTCTTAAGATGCTCCATGCACACTTGATCATAAAATCTAAGCCTTGACTCAGATGCATTATCACGCTGTTGTAATGCATCGATCTGCCATCTTAATTCACTAACAAGCCGGTCCAGTGCATCAGTACGCCGTTCAAATGCTTCAGCCTGTGGTATCAACTGACTAGCCTTCATACGGAATGTAGCAGCCAGTCCCAAAGACTCAGCACACTCTTCCAGCTCCTGAGCCCATGTTGATAAATGATCTAACTTTCTCGCGAACTGTCTTCCGTGTTCTGCTAAATGCTTATGTTTTGTCACCATAATATTCATATATTGTATGTCATCAGCCCGCATACGCTGTGTATCAAGCACCCGTGAGGATTCATATTTCTTAAATTCATCGAAACCCTATTCGGTGAATAGAAAGAGTGTTGTTGATGATGACTCCTGCATGAAGAGGTTTTATTTAAAGCAAAGTTTTTATAAAGAAGAAAGATGAAGGTAGGTTAGTTTCAAAGAAAAAGACCTTTTGATGAGCAGAAACGCAGAGGGTCGGTGGATAAAGAAGAATTGCATCCTGAAATGAGGAAAAGCTGTTGCATTGGGGGCACTGTTAATAGAACAAAGGTGGTTACGAAAAGAGATATAGTATAGTAGTAAAATTGAATGAATATGATGATATTATGGGGTACCTTCCCACTAGGGGAGCTTAGAAGAAGTCATTTCTTGATACATGAGAAACCATACGTATGTCCACAAGGAAGAACACTACAATGCAAATTTGCAATCAAAGGTAAAAAAAGTCATGTTTGTTTGGTAAGTAGAATCACTACAATAAAAGTTAGGCTTAAACTATGAGGCAATGTAAATCTTGTAATTGGTCTGATTGGCTTAAACTTCCTTTGTAATTTTTTCTAGCTTCTTGCTAGATTTTATTTTTATATATACATCTGTTATCGTTCAAAAAAAACCTACAACAAAAGTAAGAACGGGCGGCAGTCTTTTCCCAGCGACTTTTGTCGCTGGAGAAAGCCCGCTAAACGACAAAATATTATTTGACGTGGCATAAAGTCAGGATTAATTAAATGTTTTGGTTAAGTGTGTTGATCAACAGCTTTTATCAAACGTATTGTCGCTGGGGATTCAGGTGCCAGCGTGAAACTAATTTGCGTGGTCAAAAAGTTAGTGAGACCCACCATATCGCTGGGGATCGCTGGAAAATATCGCCTCCCAACGAGTATTCTGCTAGGGGCTGGTTTCCACGACGACTTATCACTGGGAAAACCTTGATACTTCGCTGGGGATTCAGTCGAACGTTGTAGTAAATATGATGAGTAGTTGTAAAAATAGGTGAAAGAATGAAAGTTTCACCACCCATATAACCAAAATTCCCCAAAAATTCAGACGCTTTCTCTTGTTTGGATTTGGAATAGGTGCCTATAAAAGGTTAAAGTAGATTTGGTAAAAGACTTGTTTTAGAGGGTGTTACTGTATTTATTAAAAGCCTACCTGAAAAAGCCCCTCCTCCCAAAATTATTGTCACTAGACAAGACACTTTAAAAAAAAATTAATACAGCTTTATCTCTCTTACTTTTTGCAGAATGACAGTATATTACCCCTAACCAATTAATTTAAAACTTTTTTAATATTTATAATAATAACCACAAAGAAGGGTATATGATAAACTCCAACTAAATTCTGTATCTATTTTTAGAAGTGGACAATAATTTTGAGACAACCGAAAAAAGAAAGGTGGACAATAATTTTGAGACGAAGAGAGTATTAAGCAGCAAAGCATATCAAGAGAGTATTGAACAAACAAAACAAAAGGTAAATTTGAAAGAAAGAAAGAATGTACTGACCACATTTGATGTTTCCCATGAGTAGTGCAGGATTGTAATCAAATTGAGCAATCATTCAATCGACATTGATTCCTTAAACGAGTGACACCATCATCGATGCACATTATCCCATGAACTGTATTACCATATGTTGATACAAAAGTTGGATGATCCTCGCTTGATCCGAATTAGGCTTAATTCGGATGGATTGGGCTCCGGCGCTTGCACCAAGTGAATGTCTTGTTGAGACCCTACACACTAAAATAACACGTGTTAAGCTTACCGTGGGAACGTATCCCACGATTAGACTCTAGCGTGAGAGTAAGTAATCGGTTTAGGGTTATGAATCAGTTGTAGGTTGAGAGTATGAAGAATGTGATACCTTTGTAGAACCCTTGGGGGGTTCCTTATATAGGTGGTACAACCCTAATGGGCTGGTACCGATGCTTCGGCCCCAAGTAAAGGATAAGTGTCATAATTAGTTTGATTGTTATCTTCTAATTATGGCTAGTGTATATCCTCTACTTTAGGGTAAATCCCAATTGTAATAAGATTGTGATTCTGTCTAACCCTGTACCGGCCGTGCCGGGCCGTGGGCCGCACACATCTATGCGGCCACTGTTCATTCGAAGCCCATAGGCTTTAAATGACTTAAACCAACCCATTCGTGATGGGCCGGATGCGGGTAGTACCCGTGGGCCAGGTCCATGACCCGGTTGGGGACTATACGTCATCATGTCCCCCAGTCTAGTTTTTACAGCCATAGGCGTAACCTCTAGACTAACCAATGCCCCCAATACCGCTTTTGAAAAGAAATTCGTACCACAAGTCTGTCGATCGGGACAATATTAATACATGCAGTAATTATAGTCATGATTCGCAGGTCTGACTACAAAAGTGCACCATATGGGCCCACCCTCAAGCTACTCAAAACTACTTAAGAGGTGACCCGTGGGTCCCTCTAACGTTTCAGTTGTGTCAGGAACCCCATCCGTTATATGGGCGTAGTGGATTACACGTGGCAATCATCCAGGGCACCTCGTAAATCGAGGCAATCCTATAAAAGGCTTGTGTGTGTAACTGTGTACACACACAGTTAAAAAACTTCCACCATTGTTATACTTGCTTTCACTCCTTCATTCCTTCTCTTTATTTTCCACGGAAATCCATCGTACCAGGTTAGATCACCACGCCCTTCTCCTTATTTTTATAAATCATGGTGAAGGACAATCCTACCATCACGTCTGTACTCAACGTGATGCCCGCGAATAAATACATGGAATTTCTTTCCGATTATTATATTCCTGAGAGCGTACACCCCACCTATCCGGGTGATGGTGAAGCTATCACGGATGCTCCCGCTGGGAAAATAGGCGTTTATATGCGTCTATTTGACTCGGCAAACTACCGTATTCCTCTGTCTAAGTTCCTTGTAGATATCCTGACATACTATGATTTTCATATATCCCAACTCCATTTTATAGGAGCATGTAAGATTAACCAATTTGAGATCACATGCCACACTTATGAGGTAGCCCCCACTGTTAGTTTATTTAGGGTTTTTTACGCCCCTCAAATGGTAAATGGGTGGTTGTCGTTTAAAAAACGATCCGCGACCGCCCCTATGTGTTATAGGAAACCTCTAGACTCCCTCAAGAAGTGGTATGACCGCTACTTCTTTGTAGATGCCAAAGTGTTTCCCACAACTTTTGTTCTCAAAACCAAAGTGCGACACGACTATCTTCCCCCAACCAATGAGTATAGCAGTCGGGATGTAAAAATGTTAGACACCCATCGTACTGACTTTCATAAGGACCTACCGGAGCCTTTCTTATGCTTAGTAGGGATCAGCCGTAACTACTTTGGTAGGGAGGACAGATATCCGTGCTTTCTGACTGAGCGTAGACAGGGTGGGTATTTCCTTATATATGTATGTTCATATAAATGTGACAATAATGCTTTTAATCACACTAACGTATATGTATGCGTATGTCCGTAGAGATGAAGCTATTTGGGCTACTATGCAAGGGAGATCCGAGCAAGGTCGCGGAGGGATGCCGACCACTATGTGAGGGCGAGCCCCCTCTACTTGTCGCGACTGCTGGTATGACCATCCCTCTTGAAGAAACACCAGAGCCGTAGTCTGGTGAACAGGGACCGGTGATAGAGAAGTCGTTGTTGGACTTCACCAATGAAGATGGTGGTGAGCTTCTGTTGGAGAACGCCACCGCCATCCAAGGTGAAAAACATGGTGAAAACATAGAGCAGCCAACTGATTCGTCCATCAACCGCATGTTTGGTGATGACGATGAAGAGGAAGTGGCGCAGGAGACCGGGACCTCCAGGCAGCCAAAACCCACTCCCAGGAAGCGCAAATCCTGAAGGAGGGTTGTTAGAGAAGTAGAGATGGAGGCGGGGGCCTTCAACGCGCCCCGCAAGAGGCTAATGGAAGATCAACCCCAATACCAAGAAGGGAGCAGAACCACCATGCCACAAGACAACCCCACGCCCCATCCCGCCAGAACAGGGGAGTAGGTAGATACCAATGTGTGGCAGGCGACGCCGGTGAGTGTCGTAGCTCCCACCATCACGGAACCGATAACAGCTGCGATGTAAGTATCCCTTCATATTCCATTATATTTGTTGTGTATGAAACTTCCAAAGAACTTATAAGTGTTGGCTAAATAATAGGGCGGATCCTACGACCGTGGTGCAGGAGGGGGAAGTTGATAGGGAACCCTCCCCTATGATAGCCGTTATTCCACCATCTCCTCCTCCTCCCACCCATGCAGAAGAGCCCCAGCCCGAAGGCCCGGACTCTTGCCTTCACCCGGCCTAGAATTTGTCCAAGCCGACAAGGCTAGAGGCAGAGTCGGAGTGCAAGGAATTTGTGGACCACTTGACTCCTCCTACCCTGGCAAAAGATCTAGATTAACCCAGCCACTTGGTCCTCCTGGAGCAGTTTAATATAGCAACGGCACACAAGGTGACACTTGGTGCAGCCCTACGGCGCCAGTTTGAGGAGTCCTTGGCGTATGTACGTCGTGCCGATAGGAGGATGGCTCGCTGGGAGGAGCTTGTGGAGAAGCATGAGCAGACAATTGCTTCCATGCAGGCGGATTTGGCCGTGGCTGAGGCCACAATAAAAGAACAAACAAGCCACACCAATACCCGTGACGAGCGTATTGCTGAGCTGAAAGCTCTTCTCGAGGCGTCAAACGGCAAGGTACTTATCCTTACATAGTTATGTTAATTTTGTGTGTAACACCACTCTTGTCTTTCTCATCCCATATTAACCTTAATCTCTTTCATAGGTAGCCGCAGCCGAGGCCGCGACAAAGACCGCAGCTGACCAAGCATCCTCCCTCGCAGAGGAGCTAGAAAAGGCGCGGATGTTGGTCAAGGGCGAAGAGGCGTTGAAGGAAGAGTTCAGCAAGGCGCGGGCTTGCCATAGATTGGGCTGAAGTGTTGTGCCCCCCACTTCTTACAGCCATTGCTGGTCGTAGGTGGATGGTGGGCCAAGGGACACGCCTGGCAGTGATGAGGGTGATGGAGGCGCCACAGTTCATACAAGCTTTTGTTGATGTCGTGTCAGATGGCATCTACCGCGGCAGACACGAAGGTTTGACTAAGGCTGCTGATTTGATAAGCAAGAATGAAGACATCACCAAACATGCCTACCATAACCCTGGGGCGGAGGCAAAGATGACTGCATCCATGGCCGCCCTGGGGGATAAGGACACATAAGACAATAAGCTAGCTAGGCACCATGGCATTTTATTATAACGATTACGATTTTTTGACAGAATTAAAATTCTAAGACAAATAGAACCTAGAAAACATGAAAGCAAAAAATACATGGATCTTTATTGAAGCTGACTACAGCGACGTGTCTATGCGGAGGCCGTAGCCTTTCAGAGGTAGCATCTTTTAAAGTTGCAAATATTCCATATACGATCTAAGTCACGGCCCTCCATATCACGCAAATTGTACGCGCCTAGCCCCAAAGCTTTCGTGACCTCATACGACCCTTCCCACTTTGGAGTAATTTTTCCCGTGTTCTCCGTGCGACTTACCTCATTAGTACGATAGAAAAAATCCCCCGGTCTAAAGGAAACACCTTTGACTTTGGAGTCGTAATAAGCTTTTATACGTGCCTTAGATTTAGCCTCATTGATAGCTGCTATCTCCCTTTTCTCCTCTAACAAGTCTAGATTGACCCGGAGTTGCTCATCGTTTGTGACGACGTTAACCTCCGCCGTGCGGATTGTTGGCATCCCAATTTCTGCTGGGATAACAGCCTCGGTTCCATAGGCCAGCGCGAATGGATTGTCCCCATTGGCTGTTTTGATCATTGTCATGTGTGCCCATAGGACATGTGGCATTTCGTCCACCCATTTGGCGCTTCTTTCATCTAAGCGCGCCTTTATTCCTTCACCTAGGCTTCTATTCGCCCGCTCCACTAGACCATTAGTCTGTGGGTGTTTAACTGATGCGAAGCGCCGTTTAATGTTCAACGCTGCGCACCAATCCTTGAATGAATTGTCTGCAAACTGATTCCCGTTATCCGAGATGATCTCCCTTGGTAAACCAAAACGGCATACAATATTTTCCCAAACAAACTTTTTTACCTGTTTGCCCGTGATTGTTGCGACCGCCTTAGCTTCTATCCAGCGAGTGAAGTAGTCCATAACCACGATCAAGAACTTAACGCCTCTGGCAGCAACAGGAAAAGGACCTGTCATGTCAATTCCCCACTTGTAGAATAGCCATGGGGATGTGATGGGTGTGAGCTCTTGTTGTGGATGTCGCGGTACTGGCTTGTGCACTTGGCAGTCATTGCACCTAAGAATCACATCTCGTGCGTCTCGATGCATAGTTGGCTAATAGTATCTTGTGCGTAGAGCTCGCGCGGCGACTAGCCTGGGGGCCTGCGTGCATGTCGTACGACCCTTCATGTATTTCACTAATCACATAACTAGCTTGGTGTGGCTCGACAGATCGCAACCACTGTTGTAGGAAGTAACGCTTGTATAGGACACCATCTCGGAGTTCGAAGTGTTGTGACTTCCTTTTGACGCGTCGCGCCACTGTTTCGTCCTCAAGAAGGGTTTCATCAGTCAGGTAGTTTATGATCGGGGTCATCCATGTAGGCCCCTCTTCATCAACTATTGGTCGCTATCTCCCCTCCTGTAATGGACTTCTCCTTAAGTATTTCAACCAACACTTGTTTGGATAGATGGGTAAAACTTGTAGACGCGATCTTGCTAAGAGCATCCGCCTTCTTGTTCTCGCCTCTTGGCACCTGCTTGATAGAGAACTTACCAAAACTGGCGATGAGTGACTTGACTTTCTCCATATATTGGATCATGTTTTCCTCCTTAGCTTCGTACCCTCCTAGGATGTGATTCGCAATAAGCCGTGAGTCCACGTAGGCTTTAAGGTTGCGGACTCCCATCCTAGCGGCGATTTTTAAACCCGCAATCAATGCTTCATATTCTGCCTCATTATTCGTGGATGTGAACTCAAAACGCAAGGCGTAGGTGAATTCCATGCCTTCCGGATTTGTGAGTATAAGGCCAGCTCCCGATCCGTCCGTGCAAGAAGATCCATCCGCGAATAAAACCCATGGTTCCGATGGGATCTCTTCCTTTTTCACCATTGGCTCGTCCTCCTCGGGCTTCTCAATTATGAAATCTGCCAAAATTTGGCCTTTGATGGTTGTCCTTGGTCTATAGGAGATGTTGTACTCCCCTAGAAAGACGCTCCACTTCTGTAATCTTCCTGCCACGTCTGGTTTGGAGATCACCTGTTTTATTGGTTGGTCCCTAACCACTACTATTGGGTGCGCCTGGAAGTACCGGCATAACCTTTTTGCGACATAAACCAATGATAAGACCAATTTCTCCATTGGTGAGTAATTCAGCTCTAGCCCTTGTATTGCTCTGCTTATGAAGTAGACCGGGGTCTGGACTGAATCCCGATCAGTCATGAGAATTGCGCTTATTGCTCCATATGTAGCGGATAAGTACATGATTAGTTCCTCCTTAGGTCGCGAGGCGACTAACATGGGAAGAGCCGCGAGGTGTTGCTTGAGCTGCCCAAATGCTTCCTCCGCCTCTCTTGTCCAACGAAAGTCTCCTTTCTTTAAGCACTTCTTGGTGTTTTGAATAAAGGAAGTGACTTTTCTACGGACTTTGATAAGAACCTATTGAGACCGGCCAGCTTTCCATTAAGTGACTGCACCTCTTTGAGTATCCGAGGGGATGGATGCTGTATCACGGTGTCTGTCTTCTCCGGACAAGGCTTGATGCCGTTTGGATTAATCATATACCCAAGGAACATTCCTTCGGTTGCTCCAACCGTGCATTTTTGGGATTCAATTTAATGTTGATTTTTCTCACTGTGTCGAATGTCTCTTGGACATCACGGAGGAGTTCGTCCTCCGTATGGCTTTTGATAACCAAGTCGTCCACGTAGACTTCAAGGTTACGACCTATCTACGAGTCGAAGGATTTGTCAACAAGTCGTTGATATGTGGCGCCGGCGTTCTTGAGTCCGAACGACATTTTAGTGTAACAATATACGCCCTATGGAACGCTGTTTTCTCCTCGCCTTCCTCCGCCATCTGGATCTGATGGTATCCTTTATATGCGTCCAAGAAACATTTAAAAGAGTACCCGCATAAGGATTCCACCTTCCAATCAATTTCTGGAAGCGGATGCAATCTTGTGGGCGAGCATTGTTTAAGTCTGTGAAGTCTACACACATGCGCCAGCTTCCGTCATGCTTCTTGACCATGACCAGATTGGAGAGGCACTCATGGTAATAGACCTCGCGCATAATTCCTGCGTCTACTAGCTTCTGCACCTCGTCCAGTATTACCTGGCTGCGTTCTGGTGCTTGACCGTGCTTCTTTTGTTTAACAGGGAGATATCCAGGGCGGATTTGAAGCTTATGTTCTGCTATCGAACGCGGTAAGCCCATCATATGCTTTGGCTCCCATGCGGATATATCAAGGTTTGCTTTTAGGAGAGAGCACATGGCCTTCTTCCTTTTTTCAGAGAGCGTTCCCCCCGATAGCTACCTCTTGTTCCGGATATTCAGGGTGGATTACCACCTTCCAATTGGGGGTGGTGATCCTATCTTTATAGGAGCTGGCTGGATTGGTGTTGTCACGACGTGACACTCAGATGCCGGTATGATTGAATTGTAAATAGTGACAATTCCCCCTTCAACCGGAAACTTAAGCATGCCATGTGTCGTGGACGGGACTGTCCGTATGGCTAGAATACCTGGTCTTCCGATAATACCATTGTACGAAGAATGTGAACGTATCACCATAAAGTTCATCCATTCCGTAGTGGAATGCTCTTTATCTCCAATGGTTACCAGTAAACGTAGTTGTCCTATTGGCCAGATAGTGTCTCCACTGAAACCAATGAGCGGCGATGTGGCCGACATCAATTGGCTTTTAATCTCTGGTCGTAGCTGTACGAAACAGTGTTCGTAGAGTACTTCCGCTGATGATCCTCCATCCACATACATACGACGAACGTTATGGGTTCCAATGATTACCTCAATCGTGAGAGGTGCATCAGCCACGTTGCTCGCCGTGATAGGAGGGAATGAGATTTCCTTGCCACGTGAAATTGTTTGACTGACTTTCTGCTTTGTCTGGCGCTGCCATGATTGAACCATATATATGGTCGTAGGCTTGTCCTTTTGGGAATCTTTTTTGTCATACTTTTTGTTATCCTTCCCTTCATTCCAATCCTTGACCAGGTGTTTGAGTTTGCCTGATTTAATCAACAACTCTATATGCTTCTTGAGCTGAATGCACTCCTCCGTGTCGTGACCCTTGTCATTATGGAACTCGTAGAAGCGAGTGCCTTGACGGCGATCAACTGGAATTGTCATCGGAGGAGGTCTTGGAAAATTTTCTCCTTCTGTTAGCAAGATATCTCGATAAGTCATCTTTAGGGGGTGAACTTGTCATCCGACCGTCCTCCTTTTGTCTGGTTTTTGTAATCCAGACTCCTCCCATTTCTGGGGTTACTTTGGCCACCTGACTGCCTTCTAGGCTGATCGTTTGATCGGTAGCCGTGGTTTCCTTTTGTGGGATAAGCCGTAGCAACCGCGGTTTCGCCTTCCACAAAGTTTCGAACCCTTTGCATGAGTTCATCAAACTTCTTCGGTCGTTTATCGTTGAGGCGTCTGACTAACTCCTTGTTCGTTATGGCGTGCATATAGTCAGAAATTTTGAGGACTTCTGGACACGCTTTGGTACGCGTACACTCGTAATTGAAACGCTCCGTGAAGTCTTTTGTAGATTCTCCGGGCCTCTGTTTGACGGTTGCCAATGAGACCGGGTCCCTATTTTACTTCTTCCGCTGAGTGTAATTGTTTTTTAACGCGGTGCGTAGTTCACCGAAGCTATTTATGCTCCGGTGAGGGAGCTTTCCAAACCATTCGCGAGCATTGCCAATAAAGGTTAAATTAAACATCTGGCAACATATAGGCACCGGCCATCGTTCAATTTTAGCCTGTGTATCAAACACTTTTAGGTGATCGTCCGGATCACCAGATCCATCATAGGTTTTAACGCACGCCAGCATACGGCGCTTCTTTTCCTCAGTGTAGTTTCGTATGCGAATGGTGAACGCGTCCTCTCTGTCGTCGCACCACGGAAGGGAGAGATCTTCCCCCTCTTCATCATGATAGTAGGGATGACCGTAGTGTCATTCATCGTCCGATGGTGGTGGGGAATGCCTAGGTCGGCGACGTCTGGGGGGGTGGTCATCCGAATCAGACCCTAAAGGGTCATGATGGGGGGGGTGACCCACCTTTTGGTTGGCTATGATGAGCACTTTTGTGAGGAGCTTCCTTCCCACCAGAGTTTATCCTACGCCACACACTTGTGCGGCGATTGTCCACGGGAGTTGCCAACACCGGGCGTCAAGTGGAGCCATCGGATTTATCCCCATCTTCCTGGGCTTCTTGCAATTCTTGCATGATGCAATCCCCTATGCGCTCGAACACATTCCGTGGTCGAGGGGTTTCCTCGAAGGAAGGTTGTTCATGAGCTCGCGTCCACCTTCCCCTCTTTCGAACTTGAGGGAGAGTACCGTGCGCGGGGCTACCAAAGTTAAGTCTGGACTGGAGATTCCGTCCCAGATTTAACCTTGCCGAGATGCCTGGCATGATTCTGTCGAAATTTTGCGTGAGTACGCGCTCGAGATCCTCATCATCGAGTGAACCAAATTCCAATTCTACCTCGACCACTGGCGGTTTTGGCGGCTCCTTGGTAGGGGCCTTTGGCGCAGCTCCCGGATCGGGGTTATCCAAAGTGATGGTTGGTGGTGGGGTATTATCGGACGTGCCTGCCCCACCGAGAGACTGAAACGTGTTCCGATTATTCAGTCCTCCTGTTTGGCCACCAGAGGGCTGGATGGAGATGATTATCCCATCACCCGCGGAATTCCGATTCCCAGGATTCGTGTTCCTTGGGTTTCCCTGAAAGTGTCCCTTCGTCATTGGGAGAGATTGAGATTGAGATTGAGTTTAGTTTAATGTATGGGTCCCACGGATGGCGCCAACTTGTTGATACAAAAGTTGGATGATCCTTGCTTGATCCGAATTAGGCTTAATTCGGATGGATTGGGCTCCAGCTCTTGCACCAAGTGAATGTCTTGCTGAGACCATGTGTAACATCCCACTTGGATAAGTGGACCGTTACGTGTATTTATGGCGTGTCATCAAAGCATAAGGTAAATGTCCTAAAACATTAACTGACCATAACGGAAATACCGGAATCAAACATCGGCAATCCAAACATAAGCCCAAAACATGAAAGAATAAAATACTGAATGGAAGGACTAAACAATGTCCGACTAAGCAGAATAATATAAGAAATGCATAAAGTAAGAAGTTCGGGTAGCTTCCATCCAAATGCACATGCTCTTAGAATCCTAAAAGCATCCTGATGTACCTGCCGTTAGAACATGAAAGGAAACTACGGCTGAGCATAACGCTCAGTGAACGGATATAAAGCATGATAAGAATATACTGAAAGACACAGGCGATAGAATACAGAAACTGTAAGACTGATATGAAACATGTGGTAGAACTCCGCATAAAATCTGAGCAATCTGGTTCATATATACTGATACTGAAATATAACTATTAATTCTGAAAACATGCATTTACTGTATTTTATTTGCCAGAGCTTATATAGGTCACGTGCTGTAACAACCGTGCATGAATAACTGGAGGGGTGACCTCGTCATGCTGTAGAGGGGTGACCTCTAAATAACTGTGCTGGGTGGAGGGATCAGCTCCAATGTGAAGGATGTAGAGCACACACCACATTCACCCTGATAACATGAAACACTTATAAGCCTAGGATGCATCCATACGCCCCACTAAAAATATACTGATAAAATGGCCAAGCTGAGCTGAGTGGGACGATGCAGGATATCACTCTCCTGCATGTGAGTCACGACACCGGTGCCTCTAGTGCCGTGGTTACGGTACCTCCGTAACTAGTACATAAACTGGTCGTGCTTGTATATAATGCTCAGGCAATTCATTTAGTTATTAACATGATTACTGATAAACTTAAACATATACTGGGGAAAACATTTGGCTGCAGACGGGAAATCCTAATCATGCATAGGAAAGGAAATCCTTACTGAAAGGACGGGAAATCCGTACCTCTAGTCCAGTACCGACTGAAAGGAAGACTGAACGAATACTACTCGGCTTCACGCGTGCTACATAATTAAAAGACGCGAGTAAGTTAACTGGTATCCGTTATCAAATTTTCTGGTCTTATTGGTTTCTTATATTTATTTCAGATATTCTATACGTATAATTACGGCTAAATCTGACCATTAAAATAATTTATTTTAATGTATTAACGTTATACTAATGGTTACGTACAATGTATATCAGTCGTAAATAATTCTATAATAAGTATTTCGCTAAAATAGAAATTCCTTAATTTATAAGTTCTCACATAGTTTAATTCGTTTTCTAAATATACCCTTTTAATATTTATAAAACTAGTTTGTATTTAATTTACTAAATACATTTTAAAAAATATTTATTTAAAATATACTTATTTAAAAAAAAGTATGATTTAACAGTCCCAAACGCACCCTTATTGCAGAATTAAACCCAAACACACCCTGTTGGTCGTCCGGTTTACTGTGGCTGTACAAACAACAACACCCCCACCACCGAGACCTTGCTGCGGTCTCGGCTGGGTCGAACAGCAGCCCACCGAGAGTCCTTGACTCTCGGTTTTCCTGAAACCAACCTAAACCGACACTCCCTCTTGATTAAAATTTCGTGATTTCAACATATCAATAATTTGTTTAGATTCTAGAATATAATAGGTCGTGACTTATAAAGAATTAGAAAGAAAGCTGATTACCATTTAAGGACGGAAGACTTAATACACAAACAAATCAAACAAGAAACCCGATTCGTGTTTCCCTCTTCTCTCCTCACAGCCGGCGGCACCTTCTTTTTTTTTTGTCTCTAGTGTCGGCAGGGAAACAAACCCTACTCTCTTTTCCTTTTTTTTTTTTGATCTACTGTGGGGAGAAAGTCCCGTGTATATTTTTTTTTCAAATGGGCTTGAGCCCAAAACTTTCTTCCTTTCCTTTTTTTTTTTTTTTTTTTTTTTTTACAAACCGGATCACGAGTTGCGGCGCAAGACACATGAGTTGCGGCGCAATTGAAGGGGCTACAGATCATGGTGCTGCGGATCACGAGTTGCGGCGCAAGACACATGAGTTGCGGCGCAACATATGCTGCTGGCAGTTACGAAATTGTGTCTTTATTCCTAATTAAGGGGGAGCCCAAAGAGTTAGTGGGGGACATTATTGCTGAACGTTTAATATTAACGTTTAATTATTTCCGTAAAATAATTCATCTGTAATATTTTCCGAGACTAAATCATTATTATCTGAATAACTGTAATATTTATAATATTTAAATAAACTGGGATTGCGTATTTAATTTCTGCGTTTATATCTCTTGTCTGATAATTAATACTTAAATAGTCTATTAAAATTAAACTGCGTATTTAATATCCTGATTTTTAAATACGGGTTTTACAATTCTTCCCCTCTAAAAATAATAATTCGTCCCCGAATTAAAGATACGACTATACCGGGTTTTACAATTCTTCCCCTCTAAAAAGGAGAAATTCGTCCTCGAATTAAGGTAATAAGCTGAGGAAGTTATAAGAACTGCAAGAACACGTAGACTGAAAGACAATTAAGCTGAAGGATGAATTGTCTTCTAGTTAAGACATAATGCTGCTGATAGATATAAACCTGACATGAATAAAATGATCATGTAACGTGACATGGCTGAAGGGAACATGGAACATGACATGACTAAAAGGACTTAACTGGATTTATTGAAGGAAAGGGGATGAGAGGTCCGGATGGACTCCTGTTTCGAGTGGCCTCCCGCTCGAAACGATTCCTTCAAAGGTCTAACATAATAATAACATCATGGTCCTGATGACCCTGTCCTGATGATGCTGAATAGTTTCTGGTTCCATATTTAAGATGGATTTGCTAAATCTGATAGACTGAATAACTATAGCATGTATGATACATGCAACGATACGTGTAAAATATTCTGAAAAGGTAATATTTATATCTCTGAGAAAGCTGCTGAGAATATATATAGGGACGAACTACGTGAACAATTGTGAACCTGCTAAGTGAGCAATTGTGAACGTGGTTCATAATTATATGAGGAGCGCTGGCATGGAATTAGAATATGATAAGTGAATCATACTGTGAACGTGATACTAGAACATATCATGAACATAGGCTGACTGAGGAATGAATGCCAAACGTTACGGCCTGAGATGTGAAACGTCTGCCTGGTTATGGAATAGTTGTGCTAAACTTGAGTCTGTTCTCTCAAGCTTTCTGTAACCGTATTCGGTAATAACTGAGAAACGTGCATCGTGAAATGGCACACGAACTTGAACGTGAACAACGTTATGAACGCTAACGTGAGCTTAAATCAGGAGATAGCATAAAAGATGAACTGAAATAGCATCATACTGCGAATGAGACGTAAACGTGAAAGTGGAAATAAACATGAACTTAAAGTGGACGTAAACATACACTTGATCGTGAACATGTATTCTGTTTGATATGATGGTCGATGGAATGCCTTGAATTCGTACGATTTATTTCTGAATTTTAAAATTTTCTGCAGATCTGCTACTACGTGCTCCTTTCGGATGAAAGGGACGCGCAGGCTGATTACATGGTTGATGATAACTTAGATAGCATCATAATTTCTCTGAGTCTGTGGTAAACTGATTACAATCTCCATGGAGTCTTGTCTCTTTTCGGTCTAGAATTTCTACTTGTAGTGATAGCATGTCGGTGTTCTATCTTGAACCTGCAGTAGGTCAGGCATCTAGATATGAACATAGTTGCATTAATGTGTGATGCGGATTCTATCAGTGTTTTGTCTGGGGTTATGGAACATTCTGGCAGAAATCTGGTTGAATAGTCATGGAAGAATTTTTAGTGAGAGCTGTCAGCAATTTCTGCGGTAGTAGTCAATTGGGTACTAGAAATTTTTATACTACGCTCACAGGCGTCAGTCGGGACCATCAGGTGATGGCCTTCACCTTTGCAGGATTGTCTGAAATTCCTTTCTGCTGAAGTAGGATGGCTCAGAAATGCCACCTTGTTCTACTGGAATTCATATCTGGACAACTGTATATAAAGTTTTCTCCTATCGAAGATTTTGTACAACTGTGAGAAGATGATTCTCGTGTTCTTCTCTAAAATTTAGCAGATCAGAATGTGATCAATGAATACGCTGATGATTTTGTCTGAGAATCATAGAGAAAAAAAAAAAAAAAAAAAAAAAAAAAAAGAAAAAAAAAAAAAAAAAAATTTACTCATAATTTCCATAATATAGCTGGAGCATTAGGGAGTTCAGAACTATAAGATCAAAATCTTTAGAGAGACTATAATATGTGCAACAGCAGTTCGGAAAACATCATGTTCTTCTCTCACCACTTCTGGTGGCATGGTCGCAATTTGTTCTGGAAAATATTTAAGATATCGTAGCAGATCAGATAAACCTGCTATTTATGGAATGAACATTGATTAAGAATGGTGATCTGGTAAAAATTTAGTGGTCGATACATGATCTCATGATACCGGCCCTCTTCCTGATAGACATAAACGGTGCACTTCCTGGTGGTGCGCTAGGGTGAATAAGTCTTCGCTCCGGTAACTATTTCAGCAAATGTTGCAACTCTTTAACTTAGCTTAAGCCTTGCAATAAAGAGTTCTGAAAACAGGTTCTGTTCTTGAGACTAGCTCGATGTTAAATTTCTGTCTCGTGGTTAGGGAGGAATTTCTTGAAAGCTTTCTGAAATTATATCTGGAACTCTGGAATAATCTGCTGATCATGAATTTAAGGAATTTCAACAGTGGATTTATAACAGGTAGGTAAAAGTCTTCGTAGCTATAGACTGACAAATCACGCGTTTGTAAGGCAGAAACAACTTGTATTGATTTTCCTAGCAGAAAATATAATGAATATATTTGGGATTAGTAAAACGGATCTTGTCGTTAACTGAAGGATAACTTAATAAACATGGGAGGTACTGTGGATTCCTTTCTGGCTGAGAGGTAGGTAACTACCTGATTTACATAAAGCTGACATAGGGATACGTGAGTAACGTGGCAACTTCCACTGAGTGGGTTCGTCTGTAACTTTACAGAGTGAACACTGTGTGTTTTAGCTGAGTAATAATCTGGTGGTGGTGACTGAATTTTAATGATCTGATATATGCGTGGCATAATAGAATGAGTATACCCCTTTCTGAAAGATACCCTGAATTACTGAGGGTCTTGCTTGGAACATACTGGGACTAGGAGCTCGGACTCGTACTCTGAGAAGATATTCGTATGACGTGTATCATGACTGGTGCCCTGATATGTGTCCTCCGAAATGATACCTGAGAACTATGTCTTGACTGTTGTCTGGACATGTGTTTTAATGGGTGAGTCTGAATAAGATTAAGAATTTATGGTAACTGCTAGGGTTGGCGGACCGGTTAGACTACTGACCTCTTGTATTGTTGGTCATGTCCGTTCCGGAGTTCCGATGGTTACTGACTGATTAATTATAATCACGGTGATTGTCACCACTGCTTTGTCTGTCAACTTATGACGGTCATTATCATGACCGTGATTCATGTGACTATTCTGCTGAGTGGCCAGCTGGGTTCCGGTTCCCACTCTTCTGAATGAAAGTTGGTTGGGTGAGGTGTGACATCTAACTGAGAAGGTAACAGCATAAAATCGAATGGTAGCGTCTGATGGTTGAATTTATTCTTGTCAGAAATTTCAAGTTTATAGTTTTCGTCCTCGTTCCGCGGCATCAGCATCTTGAGAAATCTCCAAGGTTCAGCAGCATCAGCATCGGTGTGGTCTTCAGAGTGTTAGCAGCATCAGCATCTGGTAAAATCTTCAACTCACGAGCAGCATCAGTACCTGGTAGAATATCGACAAGTGGAAACGCCTGAGATGATTAAGGATCGATTAGAAATATCCATGGATTAGGGTGCCTGGAGTACACCTGAACTACTGTACATGAAGTACAAAATGAATACTGCACATGGAGCATATCTGAGACGCTGTACCTGGAGTACACGTGAAATATTATACATGGAGTATAACTGAGACACTGTACATGGGGTACATATGGAATACTGTACATGGAGCTGGTGGAAATTTTATGGGATGATCGATACTGGTGTCGCTTGTCCGACATTATCAAAGAAATAAATTGATTTAACGGTAGTAAACTGAACTGAAATGGGTAACGTGATAACCTGGTAATTCCTGTGTAGACTTAATGATGGTTGTATAGAGGCTGAAAGTATGATTAAACAGAGTTTCATCAATGTTCAGTATGAAGACATGATTGATAAAGACCAGAAAATGATTTATCATGAACTAGGATTTAACTGTAATCCTTCTATATTTTTGCCTGAAGGCATCATCACCTTGTTGAAAACATAATCCTCGTAAGGAGACATGAAACTGAATCATCATGTAGATGACATCAACGTGGGGGTATGAAAATTTGACTGTTATAAGGAACACAAAAAGTTAAATCAACTAAGGTGTAATATTAACTGATGTGGACGGCTATGGTTAAATCCACGTACTTCAAGGAAGGAAACATGAGACTAAGTATGGGCTATTCTGGTTCGATCCATACTGGTCAAAATTTTCTGAGAACTGTCATGTATGGAAATTTATAATCTGGTATTAAATATGGATGGCTGAAGTCCAATCCATACTTGTCAAAGTTTATAGAATGTCATGATATGACAAAGGTGAACAACTGTGGATCGGTTCACAAAACATCATTCGACTGAAAAGCATGAAATTTGACTTGAGAAATGGTGAACGTTTATGGCTGGTTCACCAAGTGATATTTGACTGAAAACATGAATCTGTCATGAGTAAGGGTAAACGCCTATGGTCGGTTTACCAATACAAAATCTGAACGGCAAGGGTGAACGCCTATGGTCAGTTCACCAACACGAAAATTCGCTAAAAAAAAAAAAAAAAAAAAAAAAAAAAAAAAAAAAAAAAAAAAAAAGCATATGCGACTAAATATGGCTAGTTATGTACCAACCTTTTACTTAGTCAAAACTTTAAGAAAATTTGACTGATAAATGAAGAAAATTGACTGAATAATCCATGTGAAACATGAAAGATAACAACGCCAAAATCTGGGAAGTTCCTGGTGATTACCCACTAGTCACAGGTCAAGTTTTAGAGCCTACAGGTCGAACCTTGCTCTCTGATACCATAATTGTAACATCCCACTTGGATAAGTGGACCGTTACGTGTATTTATGGCGTGTCATCAAAGCATAAGGTAAATGTCCTAAAACATTAACTGACCATAACGGAAATACCGGAATCAAACATCGGCAATCCAAACATAAGCCCAAAACATGAAAGAATAAAATACTGAATGGAAGGACTAAACAATGTCCGACTAAGCAGAATAATATAAGAAATGCATAAAGTAAGAAGTTCGGGTAGCTTCCATTCAAATGCACATGCTCTTAGAATCCTAAAAGCATCCTGATGTACCTGCCGTTAGAACATGAAAGGAAACTACGGCTGAGCATAACGCTCAGTGAACGGATATAAAGCATGATAAGAATATACTGAAAGACACAGGCGATAGAATACAGAATCTGTAAGACTGATATGAAACATGTGGTAGAACTCCGCATAAAATCTGAGCAATCTGGTTCATATATACTGATACTGAAATATAACTATTAATTCTGAAAACATGCATTTACTGTATTTTATTTGCCAGAGCTTATATAGGTCACGTGCTGTAACAACCGTGCATGAATAACTGGAGGGGTGACCTCGTCATGCTGTAGAGGGGTGACCTCTAAATAACTGTGCTGGGTGGAGGGATCAGCTCCAATGTGAAGGATGTAGAGCACACACCACATTCACCCTGATAACATGAAACACTTATAAGCCTAGGATGCATCCATACGCCCCACTAAAAATATACTGATAAAATGGCCAAGCTGAGCTGAGTGGGACGATGCAGGATATCACTCTCCTGCATGTGAGTCACGACACCGGTGCCTCTAGTGTCGTGGTTACGGTACCTCCGTAACTAGTACATAAACTGGTCGTGCTTGTATATAATGCTCAGGCAATTCATTTAGTTATTAACATGATTACTGATAAACTTAAACATATACTGGGGAAAACATTTGGCTGCAGACGGGAAATCCTAATCATGCATAGGAAAGGAAATCCTTACTGAAAGGACGGGAAATCCGTACCTCTAGTCCAGTACCGACTGAAAGGAAGACTGAACGAATACTACTCGGCTTCACGCGTGCTACATAATTAAAAGACGCGAGTAAGTTAACTGGTATCCGTTATCAAATTTTCTGGTCTTATTGGTTTCTTATATTTATTTCAGATATTCTATACGTATAATTACGGCTAAATCTGACCATTAAAATAATTTATTTTAATGTATTAACGTTATACTAATGGTTACGTACAATGTATATCAGTCGTAAATAATTCTATAATAAGTATTTCGCTAAAATAGAAATTCCTTAATTTATAAGTTCTCACATAGTTTAATTCGTTTTCTAAATATACCCTTTTAATATTTATAAAACTAGTTTGTATTTAATTTACTAAATACATTTTAAAAAATATTTATTTAAAATAAACTTATTTAAAAAAAAGTATGATTTAACAGTCCCAAACGCACCCTTATTGCAGAATTAAACCCAAACACACCCTGTTGGTCGTCCGGTTTACTGTGGCTGTACAAACAACAACACCCCCACCACCGAGACCTTGCTGCGGTCTCGGCTGGGTCGAACAGCAGCCCACCGAGAGTCCTTGACTCTCGGTTTTCCTGAAACCAACCTAAACCGACACTCCCTCTTGATTAAAATTTCGTGATTTCAACATATCAATAATTTGTTTAGATTCTAGAATATAATAGGTCGTGACTTATAAAGAATTAGAAAGAAAGCTGATTACCATTTAAGGACGGAAGACTTAATACACAAACAAATCAAACAAGAAACCCGATTCGTGTTTCCCTATTCTCTCCTCACAGCCGGCGGCACCTTTTTTTTTTTTTTTGTCTCTAGTGTCGGCAGGGAAACAAACCCTACTCTCTTTTCCTTTTTTTTTTTTGATCTACTGTGGGGAGAAAGTCCCGTGTATATTTTTTTTTCAAATGGGCTTGAGCCCAAAACTTTCTTCCTTTCCTTTTTTTTTTTTTTTTTTTTTTTTTTTTACAAACCGGATCACGAGTTGCGGCGCAAGACACATGAGTTGCGGCGCAATTGAAGGGGCTACAGATCATGGTGCTGCGGATCACGAGTTGCGGCGCAAGACACATGAGTTGCGGCGCAACATATGCTGCTGGCAGTTACGAAATTGTGTCTTTATTCCTAATTAAGGGGAGCCCAAAGAGTTAGTGGGGGACATTATTGCTGAACGTTTAATATTAACGTTTAATTATTTCCGTAAAATAATTCATCTGTAATATTTTCCGAGACTAAATCATTATTATCTGAATAACTGTAATATTTATAATATTTAAATAAACTGGGATTGCGTATTTAATTTCTGCGTTTATATCTCTTGTCTGATAATTAATACTTAAATAGTCTATTAAAATTAAACTGCGTATTTAATATCCTGATTTTTAAATACGGGTTTTACACCATGCACACTAAAACAACACGCGTTAAGCTTACCGTGGGAACGTATCCCACGATTAGACTCTGGCGTGAGAGTAAGTAATCGGTTTAAGATTATGAATCGGTTGTAGGTTGGGAGTATGAATAATGTGATACCTTTGTGAAACCCTTGGGGGTTCCTTATATAGGCGCTACAGCCCTAATAGGCTGGTACCGATGCTTCGGCCGGAAGCAAAGTATAAGTGCCATAATTAGTTTGATTGTTATCTTCTAATTATGGCTAGTGTATATCCTCTACTTTAGGGTAAATCCCAATCCTAATAAGATTGTGATTCTGTCTAACCCTGTACCGGCCATGCCGGGCCGTAGGCCACACACATCTATGCGGCCACTGTTCATTCGAAGCCCATAGGCTTTAAATTACTTAATCCAACCCATTCGTGATGAGTCGGTTGCGGGTAGTACCCGTGGACCGGGTCCATGACCCGGTTGGAGACTATACGTCATCACCATCTGTACCCATCCAGCTGGTCACCACTGGTGGCCTCATCTCCTCTTCCTATTCTTCGAAGAATTCTGTAATAGCTTCTTCGGGTTCCATTACTGATGCTTCTCCTTCAAATACTGCTTCTTCTTCCTCTGTTTCCATCATTTGTCTGTTGTCCATTATTCTTCTTCTTATTTAAATTAGATAGTTAGATCGATTCACGATTCTCTCTACCTGGACACAAAATATCTATATATATTAGGGTTTAGTTTAAGGTTGTACCACAAGGATATCAACCGAACCTAATATATATATATATATATATATATATATATATATATATATATATATATATATATATATATATATATATATATATATATATATATATATATATATATATATATATATATATATATATATATATATATATATATATATATATATAGATATATGGTTTTGTTTTTCTACAATTTACATCTTAAGTCCTTTTACTTTTACCCCTTTTACTTTTCATCCGTAAAACTGAACCACAAAACCCCACCACACATTAACTATTTAAAATAAAAAAACGTCACATTTATTATTTTGTGTATGTTATAAGGCTTCTACTGTATATTCTAATTAATATGTTTATAAGCCAAAAGTGATATTTTCGTTACATTATTTATAAGTGATAAGTGATGATGTGGTGCAGTTAAATCTCGCGAAAATGCAAAATGTGGTGCGATTTTATGTTTCAACAGTTGTAATCATAGAAATGACTCAAAAGATACATTTGGAAATTTTAGTAATCATTCAATATAAAAGTTTTACAAAAGGAGGTCTCAAAATACATAGAAAACATAAAAGTTTGAATGATAACAAGTTTTGAAGGTCTCATGTCCAATGCACTCTATGTCATAAGTTGCTCAACGGCCTAAGATAAACATGATAAAAGTCAACAAGAGGTTGAGTGAAATTCACAAGTTTGGATTTGTAATAGTTGAATACGAGTTTAATAGTGGTGGGTTACCTTGTTATACACCCATAGTTGGTAATAATCACAACACGTACAATTATTATGGAAAATAGTATTATTTCACTAAGCTCATGACACCAACATGTTAACATCCGAAGTAAATTTAAAGACTTGTGGAAAGGTAGTTTATCGAATCTACCCTTTGTTCACAAATATAGTGTGTTTTGTTACCCCATGTACGGGTAAACACAAACGGGATGCGGCAACCCCCTATCCACGATATGCATGTTCAAGTTATGGTGATTAATGGTTCATGAAATTTGGAATAATGACAATATAGGTACTCGTGCAATAATATATCAGGATATCATAATTTGAAAATACTTGTATTTATGTTTACTTCGTCATCATAAATTTCTTTTTCCATCATTAGATGTCTTTTTGAAAGTTTGACTTCAAGTTCGAGATTTCTAGCAAATATAGCATCATGTTTAGCACTTAATTCAACAATAGAAGTACCGACATCATTACATAAGCTAGAATTAGTCAACAATTCATTTTACAAGCAATCATCAATCAATTTCTCATTAGCAATTAGAAAATTCTTCTTTTCTATTTTCAGGGTTTTATTATCCTTGAATACTAGTCCATATTCTGTGTTCAACTCCTCAAACATCGTTTTATATTCACCTACCTCCTTTTTAAGTGTTGCATCCATATCATTAAAATGGTTTATGAATTTAGTGAAAAACGTTATGATTTGTTCCTCAAAACGTAGTCTAGTATTTACAAAACCCCGTTCCCCCTTAGTTACAACTAAAGGAGTGGTTTGCTCTTTTACAATCTTTTGAAATCCTGGAAATAAGCCCCGAAGAATTATAATATGGTGTAACACATGACTCTTAGATGGTTTGGAACGTGTTAATTCATCGACATACTTTCTTATTTAACCGGGTGTAGTATCTACAAATTTAGAATTCGAATAAATTTTTTCTGTAGATAGCGGTTTCTGACACACAAAGCGTTCATATAATTCATAGATTTTAGAATAGTCTACATGCCCGTATGTAACTTTGTTTTTAATTGCCTCAGTACGTTCATTTTAGATCTACTTACTTCTTCTTTTACTAGAGTTTCCTTTGAGTCGGGAATTAATGATACATGGGTATCTCCAGCCTTTATTATTTCTTCACCATTGTACAATGCTGGTTGCATCTGTTGAGCTTTCTTAAGTTACAAAGGACTTTGGGGACCAACTACACAGTCTCATGATCTAATAATACTTTTGGAGTTATTAACATTTTGACCATTTAAGACGATTGACCTTGTTTATACAAAACAATGTTCACTTTAATTACTTGTTCCTTTAAAGCAGTAAGTTCTCTATTAGAGTGAGTCTTACAATTTTCAAGTGTTTTCTTTAATTCTGCTCTTTCTTCTTCCAAAGACTTGTTAAAGTCTATGTTTTTCGAAATTTCACGTGTTAAATAATTAACTTGTTAATCTAGATTCCCAACTACTTTATTGCGTTCAAAAACTGTTCCTTTTAAATCTTTTTCGGGAACGATTCTCGTTTTGATGTATAAAGTGTTTCTGATTTTCAAGATTAGACACTTTTTCTAAGTATCTTTCAAGCTCAACAGCTAATAATTCACTAGTCTTTTGAGTGTCTCTTAGGCCGTCTATAGTGGATAGGAAGTATTGGTAATCCGGCACAGAAGATGCATCTTATTGAACAATAGCAACTTTGTCATTCCTTATATACTAATCATATGAAATGAGATTCGTATAATTGTCATCATCGATATCAAAAGTATTGCCCAAGTCTATTTGTTCTTCCTTTTTCATCTCGTATGCCTCAATATGATTAATGTTCTCAGTTTGATTATTTTCGGGTGTATGTACCTGATAGATAACTTATGAATCAAATAGGGGCACAAACTCCGAAGAGATTGGTTCTTTAGTGGTGAATCAGGTCATAAATGCAGCATTAGCATAAGGTGCATCATCACAGTCTGAGTCAAATACATCTTCATGATCTACTGTGAGATCATTGGTGGGTGTAAGAGCAAGTTGGTCTTCATATAGAGCGGTACACTAAACATCTACAAGAAAAGCTTCTTGTTCCGGAACAAGGACTTCACCATTTTCCCTCTCCTTGATGTATCTTTCTATCCTCTGACCGACGATTCATAATGTCCTTCTTCTAACATCGGAGTGCGAGTATCGAAGCAGCTAATGAGTCTTCGTTAGTCGACATTGATGTGAATTGTGAAATATTCGATATCGGATCAACGCAGTAAATACACGAAGTTTATAATTAGATTTATGAAGTGAAATTGAATTTGAATTTTTTGTTGGTTTGAGTTGTTTGTTTGAATTAAGTAATGGAATGTCGGTTTTCACTAAAGTACAAAGTAGTTATCCAAATACTTTTCTATGTCACCACACAAAATTGTATTTTTCCAAATCGAGATGTTCTATCTTGCCAAGGAATAATAAGCTACACCCCGCTATTAATGAAACCTCTATCTTGATACTTAGGATATTTGTATCTTGCTAACACTAGTGTTCTATTCCTCCAAGATTTGAAAATGAATTCCACCAATTAATTGCTTCTATCTTGCCAAAGCTGAGAAAAATCGAGCAGAGTAACGGCTAGATATGGACGATGAATAAGTCTTCGGGTTCTTGCATAAAAGTTTTAAAAAAGTGTTTTTTGTGTCTATTTCGCTGCCCCTATTTCGCTACTCCCTATATTGCCAGTCCCTATCTTGTCAGTCCCTATCTCGCCAGTCCCTATCTTTCCAGTCCCTATCTTGCCATGTAGCAAGATACCTATTCCCCGAGTAGTAATATACCTATTCCGCCAAGTAGCAAGATACCTACTCCGCCAAGTAGTAAGATAGCTCCTATTCCGCCAAGTAATAAGATACCTATTCCGCCAAGTAGCAAAATAGCTCCTATTCCGCAAAGTAGCAAGATAGCTCCTATTCCGCCAAGAAGAACATGCTCTTATTCCGCCACGAAAAACAACTACGAATTTTTTCATAAACTACAAACTTCAAATCCATATAACTTCCAATCTACAAGATAACTCTTGAAACCGTAAAAACCAATATGTTTAGATCATCAAAACCTACTCGAAAGTACAAGTCTTTAACATCTAACATCACAAACACCATATGCTCATGAAATTCGCGACTATATGCAAAAAAAAGACACTCACATTTTTTGATTTTTTGATCCTACAAATCGTGTACAAACCTATGTAACAACGACTGATACCACTTGGTAGATATATTTAAATAGTGATCACAACTCGAATGTAAGGTTGGTCTAGTTTTAGCGAGAGAAAGTGAACATGTATGTGTTTCTAGAGAGGTACATGAGCTAGAAAATGACTAAGAGAAAAAACCAACCCTTTCTCCAACTACATACTAGTTGACCTGAGTCTAAGTAACGTAAACCTAAACGAGCTATACGGTATAAAAATACGGGATTGGCCGAGACTTTTCTTGTTTCCAACAATATCATTTCGAAAAGATGAACAAATATCCACTTTATTTTTAATCATAAATTTTTATCACGTAGACATGCGAATTAGTTAGGTATCTAAAGTTTAAATTCATTTTTCGATAACTATTGAATACAAAAGTATATCAATGTATAACTAACTTATCATTTCATCAGACTGTAACTAAGGTTTTATCTTTTTTATTTTCTAGTATTTTATTTATTGTGGAAAAACTAGCATCAAAAATCAAATATGATAGACTTTGAAACAAACGACATTAACCTGATTCTATCACCAACACTACACCCTAAACACGTAGGCACTCCTTATGTGCAACACACCGGTATAAATTTATACGATCCATTTTTTTCTAAAAATCAAGCTTGATACAACGCATGGGTATGACTTGCTTGAGCCAACACCGCCTTATACGCTTCATTAGATCAAACTAAAGAAAGAACCAGATGATATATACTCATGACATAGTCGGGGCATTGCACGATTATGTTTTTTCATATGCATCGATATGAACTTATACAACACTACATATAAATTAGAGCTCGATTTTCAAATAAAAACTAAATCCGTTACACGTTGTCGCTTTCGTGACACATCCGAAGCATCGTCCAAATCTAAACGCCCCGTAGCTAGTATTTTTGTTCTTTAAATTACTCTTGCCAAACTTATTTTAGAATCAATTATTCATGTCACAACCACTTTGTGATTCTTTTTCTTTTCTTCTTGTTCTTTTTAATCAACTAATTTATTTTACGTCTTTTAGCTGACGATTATCATGTCATGAAAGTCATCTTTTTGGTTGATTTGTTTTATAGTCATACCATACTCGTTTTAGCTAGTGAACGAAACCACATCTAAAATCTTTTCGCAGTTGTTGTTATGACCAAAAAAGTCAAGTTGACAAAACAACTTGGACCCGCAAAGTAAATGAATCCTTGACTACATTACTTTGAGCTTCCATTTATACCCCTAGACCTTATCCATAATATACAATTTGAGTAATAAACTCCATTTGCTCAATATCCCCTAGTGTCATCCAAAGTTGACCATACTCTAACGGTGCTTGGGGTGAACCCGGGGGTTTCCGGAGGTTTACGAAAATTTGATAGTTGTTTATTACGTAGTGTAAATTTTTGTTAAAAATTTTGATTTATTTAAAATGAACCTAGTGTTAAATATGGGTGTTATGCATAAAAAATTTGTGCACCTGATTGTTTAGTGTTTTGGGTCTGTTTTTGAATGGTGCTCTTACTTAAACGGGTAAAAGATATAAAATATCATCTTACTTATTTATTTGTACCGACTTTTATCTCGTTACTTTACCATTATACTTTCAATTTGTTCCTACTATACCAATATTAGTCTGAAATAACTATATTACCCCTGTCTTCTTCAACATAATTACATTTATTGGCATCGCATCTCACTCTCCTCTATTGCAGTTTTCTCTTTGAAAATACTAATTGACAACATTTTTTTAACTACTTGCACAAAAATACGAATTGACAACAATTGTGTTAACTCAACCTTAATGCATTCATGTTTGCTCAAATGTTGCAATTAAAATTTGTCGTATGATCACGCAACATAAATCAAGTCATATACAGGATGAAACCGGGCGGCCTTAGAAAGCATAATCATTAAAACGACCAGAGGCTTCCTCCACCCAAAGAGAACCTGGGTCATCCTGATGCTCGTTGATAACTTTTTCAATGGAAAGAATAAAAGCCGATCTTAGTAGATGCTAAGAGTGAATCCGTGTAACTTTCGTCGAAGCCGATTAAACGTGAACCCCTAAAGACGAGTTTGGGCTTAAAAACAACATCGAGTTGGTACATATTTTTATTATCAAATGCAAACAAACACGCATCTAGTTTCCTAAGAATAGCTATGAGTCGTTTCTCAACCGTCGCTAATCACAACACCAAAATATTGTTCCATTTCAGTGACACGGATCAAAACCTTCCAATATTTCTCTCAAAGGAAAATCACCTAAAAATGTATTAAAGTTACCACTTTTTATGGTTGTATGTGACCAACTTTTTTTTTTCTCATTGTATCAAACAAACTTTGGAATTTCGACCTTTGTTTGTAGCGGGTTACCTGCTAAACCTGCTAGTCCTACGTGGAGCAGGTAACACTAACGATCGTGTATTTTCATTACAACGTTAGTCCTTCTTATTAACGATCGTTTGATATTAGCTAAATTTTAATTAAAAAAATATTTTTTCTTATTACATTTAAAAAAAATTATATCAAAAAATGAACTTAAAAAAACTTTTAGCAAACTATCAGCTACCGATCCATCTCTATTTTCTTATTAAAAAACATTTATCTCCAACCAATAATTCATACCGGTAATGTAGGGGTGTAAACGATCCGAGCCGAGTCGAGTTTTGGCCTAAACGAGCTAAGCTTGTTTATTAACTATCTGGCTCGAGCTCGGCTCGAGCTCGAATAAAATTTAATAATCTGGATCGAGCTCGAACTCGAATGTTTTTTTGTTGTTCGAGCTCGAGCTCGAAGCTCGTTTACGATTTTTAACTTTTGTTTAAACTAACTTCTAGTATAGAAGATATATTTTGATGGACTCGTTTATTAACTCAAGCTCGAGCTCGAAAGCTCGTTTATGATTATTAAAATGGTACTAATACTTAATGTGTAAGCTAAAGTGTATGTGACCTATATGCTTATAGATTTATCACTATTATGTTAGCTTGAATAGCTCGTTCGGCTCGTTAAGCTCGAATAACTTGTTCGGCTCGTTAAGCTCGCTCGGCTCGAGATAATTAAACGAGTTTTCGAACGAGCCGAGCCTAATATTAGTTTTCAAAGCTCGGCTCGCCAAATTAAACAAACACTAATATTTGTTCGAGATCGGCTCGAGCTCGAGAGTATTAAGTTAGAACTCGAGTTAAACGAGTTCGAGCTCGACTAGCTCGTTAAAAGCTCGACTCGTTTACACCCCTACGGTAATGTCAACATCAGCACTTATTTTCTTACCATATTTGAAGGCGTGTTGGGTTCCCACACCATGTATTCAGCATCACCACATCACTATGTACTACTCCTTTCATTTTTCATTTAACTGACAGTTATGTACTTATGTAGTACTCCTTTCATTTTTCATTTTAACACTAACGTCAATAAATATAATATTTAAATGCCCCACTTCTTTTCCAGCTATCTTTTCTTTTCAATGGTCTTTTTCAACCATCACCAGTAGCTTTAATCTCACTTCTCATCTCTTTCTTCTCCATCAATTCAATCATACATTTCTTTCTCATCTTAAACCTTATAAAGTAGTAATATTTAAACCACCATTGTCCGCGACAGATGGATCTGAACATCCCACGGGAAAGATTCCGGTCAATTTGGTTGTGGTGGTGTTTTCTGATCTGAACATCCCACGGGCACACTCCGGATTATTTTTCACACATTAAAGCTACCCTCTATAATAAAAATAGTACTATTTTTCACACATTAGAAGACGATGGTGACAACGTGGGTTGTTTGATCTTGATGGCGTTTTTCGGTAAATCTGAATCGAAACTTGATGTAAACAATCACCCTTGACAGTCGAAACAACCACCCTAAACAGTCGCACCAATAATCCAAACACCGTTTTTGTTGGTGTGTATACCATATGCCCCTATTTGAAATCTAACACATACTGTATGAAAATAAATCTTAGCTGGAAGTATAAAAGAACAAGAAACAATATAAGATTCATCATCATATCAAAAACATGATTCACTATCATTTTACATATTCGATAAACAAGAAAATCATTAAATCCAAAAACCCAAAGCATTTACATAAACAATAAAACATAGATCTAGTATCATCTTCAACTCAAATGTCGTCGTTAAGCCGCCGTTGTTGTTAGACCATCGTCGTCGTTAGGCCCTCCGTTGTCGTGACGCCGCCTTTCTTAGTCAGCCGCCATCGTTTAGCAGCAAATGTTAAGCCGTCGTCATTAGGCCATCGCCGTCGTGGCCACACAAATCTGAAAGAGCATCGGGGTGGTGAGTGTTTTTTTGTTAGAGCTAACTTGGGTCAGATTTGGAGTTTACAAATATTGTAGTTGCCTTTGACTAATGTGTGTATCTTGATTTGGGTTGTGATTTTTTAGGGATAAGGATATTGCTGTAGGATACTATAGATTCAGATATTGTTTTTAAAAAATCTTGAACATGAATCATTATATTTTGAAGCAACCAATCATGGCTACTGTCGAACATGATAGATCTGAAAACGAATCGGAAAACGTTGGTGGAAACACATGATGGTGTTGATTCAGGTGGAAACGCCGGAGGTGATGGGGTGGATTAGACGGGCGGTTGATTGGGGTTATCGAGATGATGTGTATATAAAATGGATGTGGTTTTTGACGTTGTTTGTTATGGTTCCCGTATGATAGTGGTGGCCAATGTGACGGGTTGATTTGTTTTGAGTGATAGATGGATTTGAGATGAAGAAGATTGTTGAAAGTGGTTATATTAAAATAAAATAAATAAAAAGGACGCCAGCAACAGATTTGGTAATTTACACCGCTAGATTTTCCTTTTTTAATTAAAACAAAATAATTTTAAAAATATATAAAAAGTTTACATTACTGTATTTTTTTTTGTTTTTATAAACGGACATTAGTATGAAGGGTTAATGGTGCAAAAATTTATTGGGTAAGCAACCGGTTAAGGGTCAAGCAGGTAACCCGTTACATATAAAGATCGAAATTCAAAAGTTTATTGATATAATGAGAAAAAAAAAGTTGCCAACATATAACCATAAAAAGTGGTAAATTTAATACATTTTAAGTGATTTTCCCTTCTCTCAAAGACAACATAATATCCTTGTAGCTCCCAGTGTTATAATTGAATGATAGTGTATGGATTAAATCGATCATTGAATCTCTAACGCCTTCAACATCGGGACCTCTTTCTTCTAGCACTAAGTCTGCTGTATAGACTATCTCGGATCTTCTGGATCTTCCATGTTTCATGGCCGCTGTATTGGATTAAGGTTTTTTTTAATTGGATAGATGGATGAGATTAGATGGTTTTTTTAATTGGATGGATGGATCGATAATCAATTGATTTGTTGGATTGGGATGGGAGATCCCCTTTACTTATTTAAATATTGAAGTGGCAGTCAGTTAGATTTAACGTTCCCAAGTTTTCCAAAGCTTCAAATTTTGAAATATATGTATATGGTCATGGTACGATCCCCAATGAGTTTTATAGTAAAAAAGATAGGATTTTTCAATCAATATGAAAAGAAGCAAAACAAAGGGTATATTAGTCATTTACAAGGGTAGTATAGTCATTTCAGGCTAATATAGTATTGTCGAAACAAATTTCAAAGTACTATGGTAAAGTCACGAGATAAAATAGTAAATATTTAAAGTCAGTACAAATCAATAAGTAAGATGGTATTTTATAACTTTTACCCTACTTAAACTTAGATTATGTTTGACGTGTAAGTTTACGAGAAATTATCGGAATATGAACTTATTATTTTTAAAAATATAAATAAGTTTTAAAAAGTAAGTCTTGTTTAATTAACATAGATTATAGTAGCAGGAAAAAGTTCAACATATACCTTTAATTTAGCATAAACTCAATCAACCAATCACAACCACGCATTTTTATCATGTAACAAAAAACACATTTTTTTAAAATTAAATATCTCACAAACCGTTCATCATTACGTAAAATAAAACATATCATCGCGACGAGAATTAAATCATCAATCTATCGAGGGCACATGTATATACTTTCAACAAACGTTTTTTTCGATTTTTTTTTCTTAAGTCACGTATGAGAGAATTATATATGATTCGTCACGAAACATATATGATTTTCAAAAAATCATATATGATTCATATCACGAATCATATATGATTTTCTGAAAATCATATATGATTCGTGACGAATCATTTATAATTCTCTCATACGTGACTTAAGGAAAAAAGTCGAAAAAAAAGTTCGTCCAAAGTACATACATGTGCCCCTCGATAGAAAGATAATTTAATTCTCGTTGCAATGGTGTATTTTTTTCGTTTGACGATTTACAGTTTGTAAGATGTTTAATTTTTAAAAAAACTGGTGGGAAGTGAGTTTTTAAAAAAAATTAATGATTATAATTGTTTGAAAAAATTTATATTAATTTAAATATTTATATATATCTTAACTCTATATTAGCATGTGAAAAAATAAGTTAAAATAAACTAATAGATTAAATACTTCTTGGACTAGCTTTTGAAAAAAACTCTAACCTTTGCTCAGCAACATGCACCATGAACGAACTTCAACTCTCGCTAATATTATCAAACATACCTTTAGTGACAAAACATTCTTTTAACGTACTTACTTCTTCACTAAAATTTGAACTTGTTTAGAAACCGTTTCACAAGCTAACATCAAAGATACATGTCATAAGTTCGAAATTGAATAACTCAAGTCAAATACTTATAAGATTAGGGCTATTTTCATAAAAATGCATATGCGTTAATGCGTGAATGTTTGTTTTATCTGCCTAGAACTTTTTTTTTTGAACATTGCCTAGAACTAATTTGTTGCTTTGTTGTGACAACCGAAGTTTGTACGTTGGCCCACTATCCTCATCGGCTTCCGCTTTGTATTGGTCCTTTGTTTTCCCGCTTCCGTATGGCCCTTGTCGTCTTTTTTACAGCACAAGGTATCTACAAGGCCTAGGTTGTTTTATAGCTTATGGCACCAAGTAATATAATTTCTCCCGAGTTATAACACTTGCACCAAGTAATATAATTTGTTACTTCTTTTATGTCACTACAATAAAAAGAAAAACTAGCGACGAACTTTTTTCGACCGACAAATATCGTTCGAGATATTCCATTAGACGACAAAAGTTCGTCTAACTTGACAAGAATTCTGATAAACTTTTTAGTTAAAGTTTGACGAAAGATTAACGAGTGACATTTCGCCCGGATATTTTCTTTAAGTTGACGAATAAAATGAACATAAAAAAGTATATGTTCGTCATATAAAGTGTCTCTGTGGTTTCACATGGATATAGGTCGAACTGAAATGGTTTAAAATTTCGGATCAAAATAGTTCGGTTTGATTTTTGGTTATCGAATATCGATAATGAAAACGGTCTAAAATCCTGAATTGAAATTGTACTGGCTGATTCAATCGATGATTTAGGCTGGGCGCAACGCTCCCGATTTTTCTCGGTCGAGTCTCGGTCGCGACCGAATCGCGACGTTGCGGCGATTCGGTCGCCGGAGTCGGTCGGACCGAATTCGACTCCACAGACGGTCGAATTGGAAAAAAGTGTGCAGTGGTGTGTTTGTGTTTGTGTCTAAAAAAAATTTTAAATTTGAAATTTATACTATATACCGTAAAAAGAAACGTAAACAATTTTTATTCGAAAATTAAAAATTTATTCCATACTAAAACATGAAAATACTGAAATTGAAATACAATAGGAAACGCAATACGATACTAAATAGATTAAATAAAAATACATAATACGATTAGTCAGTTCCCGGATCCGAATCCGAAAACTGATCAGGTAACTCCCAACGCATTGTTACTTCTTCATCTTCTTCTGCCATAATTTGTGCCTCCAGCTCCCTTCGTTCCCTTTCTTCTTCTTCCTGAGTTTGTCTCAACACTTTTTCATCTAGGTATTGTTGATACACCTCATTGTCAGTCATTCTGCCATCTGAGTCGTTTGGATTTGGAAAGGGTAGATCGGGCGACTTATTTCTGCTTCGGTATTGTTGCGACGAAGAACCGATATGAGTTGTTTGAGATTAGGAAGAAGAACCAAAGTTATTCAACCATTTAGTATTTTCTTCAATTCTAGCCTCCAATTTTAACGACTTTCTAAACATAGATCTCCGGAAGGTGAAATCGATATCAGATTGATCTCTAAAATACGTGTCGAGTAAATGACGCTTCTGTGGGGAGAGATCACGACATTTCTCACATTTCGTGCGCAATTTCGTATTTTCTTCGGACGCAGCATCGAAATCATCACCTAACTTCGTAAGCTCATCGTAACGACGTTGTTGTTGAATTATTTGTCTCTGAATCATAGCCTTAATTTCAGATTCGGTATGTGGAATGAGCATGCCATTTTTGATTTCTGAATGTGTGTGTGAAAAAACAGAGTTGTGTGAGAAAATATTGAGTTGTGTGTGAAAATGTGATATTTATAAAAAGAAAATAATGATATAAAAAAATTCAACTAGGTCGCACTAGGTAGCCAGGTTGTGGCATATAGGTCGCAATAGGTCGTCGGAGAAAAAAACTAGGTCGCGACTGAATAGCGTTGTGTCTAGCCTTAAATACTTACCTTACATTGATCCCTACATGGATGTACATCGAGAAAGTAGAGGAGGATAGAGTAGTCATTTATCTATACAATTTATAAAGGGTGCACATATTCTAACTCCAAACTTAACTCCAAACCAAAAATTAAGATAAAATCTTAATAATTTAACCATTAGATTATTTTTAATCCAAACCTAACTTAAAATCTTGACCATCTATTTCTTTTGTAACAAACTTTTGTAGCAACTTATTAAAAAAACCACTTTTATTATTAAATTAAAATATCTTTTAACTCATTTATTTTTTTAATAATCCAATTTCACCATATTTTTAAAAATATTTTTCTCTTTAATTCAAGATCCATTTTGATATATTTAAAAGTAGTCACTTATTACCCGTCGCTGCATTGCGCGGGTACTATACTAGTATAATCAAAAAACTGTTAAAAATAACACCCACTAAAAATTAATTGTATTTTTTAAACTAAACATGGACTAAACATGTAATTTACTCACCTTTGTATTGTGTTGTTGCTGTTACTCACAATCTTTCTGATTTTTGTCTTAGTTTGTATCAACTTGTTACCTCGTGTACTTTATTTAGTAAATCAGTTTCGATTTTATCTTTTTTGTTTTGATGTAACTTATTTTGTGCAAATTTTATTTGAGAGGCGTGATATGAATCATGATATCTTATAAAAGAGATTAGATCCCCTCTCTTCATTTAATACCAAAAAATTAAGTAGTACAACAAATACAACATAATGTACAACATATTAATGCAGACAAGAAAATTAAATTTAAGTAATACAAGATTTTAATGCATATGTACAATTTTATATCTCTATATACAAAGCATATAATCATATTTAATTAAAACATAATTAATAACACAATTAAAACACCCCATCACCATAATTTACAAGCAAAACAACACATCGTGCAGATCTCCTCTATCATATTTTCTCCCTTTTCTTTGCAATCATATGTACAAATCACTTTTAGGTTGATATTTTCATTTAAATGTTCAAAAGAGGTTATATTAATTCTCGCGCTTAATTGAGTTTCAAAAATAAAGTTATACATATTACATATTACATATACGCCACAAGTAATAATATCCTTATATCAAAATTACGTTTTTGAGACATGTTTTTAGGTGAAAACTATCGTCATCCATAAATTATTGCTATGAAAGACGAATAACCGAATAACATTCATTCTCAAAATTTAGTCACATGATATCCGCTGCCGAATCGCGTAGATACCTGCCAGTCGTTCTTAAAAAAAACATGAAATTTACTCAAACCAAAAAGATCAGTAGTAGTAAATAGTAAAGGACAAAGAAAAATACTCCATCCACTAAAAGTTTACATAAAATTATCTACACAATGACATGGCAAATATGTTTGACCAATTATAATACATGTAGTTTTCTCTTTAATCCTTTTTACCTATCATAATTACATGACACATGTATCTGTGTGGATAATTTTGTTTAAATTTTTAGTAGATGTATCATTTCTCAAGGACAAATAGGTCAATCAAGACTCCCGCGTCCACAACAACTTGTCAGTCACCACCACCTTCCAAGAAAATTCATATCACTCACAATCAAAACCTGCACCTTCCTTCTCAACAACTCACGAACCAACCTCGAAGCTTCCCTCTTCATTCTCCATACTAATATTCTCTCACCTTATTCCAATTTTCTCATTTCAGTGCCACCACCTTCATCTCTCTTACACTCACTCAAAAGAAAAAAAAAAACACATATCCAAAAACCGAATCCATGTCGGGTAATGACACTAATAATGTCGAACCTACGACACAACATAGATGGAGAAATGAAGCACAAGAACAAGAGTCAGCTAAAAACTATGCTCTTAGTGGAAAGATTATGCTTGCTTCTATTATTGTTCTGTTTGTTGTCGTGGTGTTCTTGGTGATGCTTCATCTATATGCACGATGGTACGTTCAGTTCATGCATTACATAGGTTATTTATTTATGTTTTGTGGCATCTAAGTTGATAAAAGTTGACTTAAAGTTCAATGCATTTTCAACCTTAAAACATTTTTATTTCAGGCACTTACTTTTAAATGACTGTTTAAGGTGTATAATTGTTGCTTATTATAAACTGTTTAATTAATTTATCAAAGCTTATTATAACAGAGCTTATGTAAAAAAAATAAGCTTTAGACTATGTTTGGCGCGTAAATTTATCATAACTTATCGTGTTATCGTAGCATGAGCAATAAGCTACTATAAAAATAAGTTTAGTTTGGCTAACACGTTCAGATTGTTAAAAAAATAAGCTCCTAAATGACATGCTAATTAAAATAATATGTAAAAATAAGTTCAAGCTACATACTCCAGCGATTATGCCAAACATACCCTTAAACGGTCCTTTTTTTTTTTTTTTTTTTTTTTTTTTTAGAACGGCAATTTTTACAACTCACATAACTATCTCTCACAAATTCTATCTCACATGTCTCCACCGAGACTTGAACCCACAACCTTTAGGTTAGAGGGCCACTCACATACCGCTAGAACAAGAGGTCTTTGGTTTAAACGGTCCTCTTCTATTCCTACTAGTGCCAAACATAACCTTTATAAAAAATTGTTGTTAGCAAATTAGTGTTTTAATAACCAGTACTAAATATCCAAAAATCTAATGGATAAACTCCCTTAGAAAAAAGAAATTGGCTTTTTAGAGTAGCTTATATAGGGGCTAACTACTTATGTTTAAGCAGATAATCAGTTTTGAACATCAAATGGTTAATGGGGATGTTTGTAGCGGCTTATATATCCGGTTTATGGCTTATTTGACTTTAGGCTTAATTTTCATAAGCTCATTTTTTGTGGCTTCATTTGAAAACTTGCAGTTAAACAAACATTATAATTTACACCATCCAATATTTTTATGGCATTTTGGATTAAGAAAAGCATTGGAAAATACATTATATATGGATTCCTATATTTATTCACTGACATAGCTACGATTAATTACAGGTATCTCCTACGTCTCCAACGTAATTCCAACCGCCGTCGCAACCATCGTAACCGATCGTCTCGTATCGTGTTTTATGTCGACTCAAACAGAGCACCAAGCACCTCAACCGGTGGACTCGACCCATCTATACTAAAATCACTCCCATTATTCATATACTCGTCAAAACCCGACACAGTCGCGCCCGAATGCGCTGTATGTTTATCCGAATTCGAAACGGGCGAGACTGGTCGGGTTCTACCCGTATGCAAACATAGTTTTCATACGGAGTGTATTGACATGTGGTTCCATAGTAATTCGACTTGTCCACTTTGTCGGGCTACGGTTGAACCGGTTGAATCAGTTCACAGTATTGAACCAGATGTTAAAATATTAATTGAACCAGGTTCAAGTGGACTAAAAGATAATACTGAACCCGGTTCAAGTAACTTGAATGAGACCGTGTTGCTTGGTGATAAGAGGAAAGGTGTAGATATAAGGATAGACGTACCAAACCGAAGTGAGTTACGAGCCGAGACCGGGTTAAGGATAATGTCACCGAGTCAAGGGTTTAGGTCGCCACGGAATGTGTTAATGCGGATATGGACTATGAGTAGAAAATCTCCCGCTGTGTCCCCGTCAGGAGCTGGACCGAGTTTCTTAGCTCCGACCACCGGGTCAGACGTCGAGTTAGCTAGCGAGTAAACTCGGTAACGGCTGTTAGCTTTACGGAAATTTGACTTATTGACACATGGCACGATATTTATAAAAGTCGTGACTCGTGATTGTGGATGAGGTTGATAGGGATATATTCGAAACAATTGTAGATTTGTATAGTAGATATTTATGAAATCATGGGTTTATTCTTTTTCTGCTATGAAAATGTTGTCGGTTATAGATAAGAATATTATTCTTGGAAGATATTGTAATGGACAAAAAATCATGGCCATCTTTTATTATTCCATTAAATAATTTTACAAATGTTGGACTTGATCGATCTAGTTAGAGGGGTAGGTATCATGAGTAGCAAAACCTCCTTATTTGTGTCACGTCATTTGACACACAAAACTCATGTTATTATGACATATCATTCCTGCTTACTTTGGCCTTAACCTTATCTATTTTATTTAATTTTCTTTTATTTTTAGCTAAAATAAATTTATTTCATAAATTTAAAAAACTACTATACATAAAAAATAAATATATAAACTGATTAAAAATTACAAAAACAAGTAAATAAAAATTACGAAATAACTGTCATTTTTTATAAAATTAAATACATATTTTTGACAAAATTATAACTATAAACCAAAATTTGAAACTAACTATAATTACAAGGACTTAAATGTAATTTACTTTATATTAAACAAGTTTGTTTGATTTCATCTCTCTTGCTTCATCTCCTCCAACACTCCACCAATCTCCTCTCTTCATCTCCTCACTTCATCTCCAGTCTCACTGCAATTCTCGGCCAAAAAAAAATCAAAGAACAAAAATAACGAAATAAAAAAAAATAAACAAACATAGAAAATAAAAGATAAGGCCCATCAATTCTTGTCATTTTCTTCCTCACTTGGGTGGCAAAGATAGCTTTGGCGAGCGAATGACGAGCAAGCACGGTGTGGTAGCGAGCTCTGGCGAGCGCCCATATTGGATTGGCGAGCCTCCCTCGCCACCATATATAACCCTCTTAGATATGTCCAGGACACACTAGTAAAAATCATAACGTTTGGTATACCGTAATTAACGAAAGAATAGAAAAGACAATTACAATTTAACGAAAAAATATTGTTTTTTACATCTTTTATATAATAAAAGAATTAAATTTTTTGAGATTTTCAGTGAAAAGTGGAGGTTATACAAAAATAATTGGACCAATCAAATGACTTGATTTTTACACATAAGCAAAATCAAGCAATGTGATTGTTCCAAAAAAGTCAAAATTGAATTCATTTTAGTCAAAATTTAAAATTTTGGTGGAGGAATTTGATGAAAACACATAAAAATATACGTGTCAAATTTATGAAAATAAAAACTTAAAAAAAGAGGAGACGATTAATAAACTTTATTAGTTGAATTCTAAATAAATTAGATACACTTAAGTGTAAACTTATATATTTTTATATTTTTTAATAACTTTGGAAAATAAACATAATACCCATTTAAACTTTATAACCTATATACTTTATGTTTTATAAATATAACATATATGTAATATTAAAAAGTCAACAAATCACGTAATTATAAATATTAAAATAAAAACACAAATTATTGTATATTTTTATGTTGACGCTTAACAAAGTCAAGCAATGCAATATGCGCAAATTATTATTAACACGAATATAAATATCAAAATGAATGCAGGACCTCAAACATCGGTGTGAGAGGAAATAAATGAACGAGATTCTATATATTATAACAACATATATTTTTTCAATGTCGTTATCTCTTACTAAACACACATTATCTATAGCTAAAATTTCAGTTAAACAAAGTCAAATCCTTTATGCAACAAATATATATATATATATATATATATATATATATATATATATATATATATATATATATATATATATATATATATATATATATATATATATACAAAATATCAATTAATATTATCATATAATAAACAATCATGTAAAACTCGTTGGGTCCATGAGCATCATAACTATTTAAATATTAAAAACTTAATATTGTTATATAGAATAATATTAAACAACACAAAATCATGAATGTAGAAACTAGAATGGGGGGGGGGGAGTTGAATAGTTTCTCTTCTATTAGTCACCTAATTTAAATTACTTTGAATTAAGTGTGTATCAAAACTATCTTTTACTTGCTAAGTTGCATAATGATTAGGTTCAATTCAAATGCATTAGCAATGGTAATAGGTAAGTATAATGATAATGAAATAAGTAAAGAGTAAGGAAAGAGACAACCTAGTGACAAGCCAAGATTTATAGTGGTTCGACAACAAGGCTCTATCCTCGTTTCTACTCCACTCCTCGAGTACGCCTACTCGAGATTTCCACTATATCCACAAGCTCCCTTCTTGGCGGAGAAAGCCTTACATCGTCGCTTACATTATTTTCCGACACTAAGCTAAATGCCGAGACCTAATCATTAGCTAGGACTAATCTACACAACGTTGCCTACTTCACAATTTAACGACACAAGGCTAGATGTCGAGTTCTAATCTCAAGGTAGAACCAATCTTCACGACGTTTCCTACTTCACCATTTTACGACACAAGGCTAGATGTCGAGTTCTAACCCAAAGCTAGAACCAATCTTCACGACTCTTCACTTTGAAGCTAAGTGAGAACTTCACACAACACAACTACTAATCACTTTCAAGTTTAGTGAGAACTCACAAGACACAACCACATCACTTTATAGTTTAGTGAGAACTACTACACAAATCTATTATAACTCAACTAGACATATCCAAGTACACACATGTAGCTTGGATCTACACAACACAAATCCAAGCAAACACATATGCAATGGATGTACACAACAAATCCAAGTATTCACAAATAGCTTGGATGAACACAACTAGTCCAAGTATTCATAAATACAAATGGATCAACTAAAACAAAAAAGGCTAACATGATGAACATGACTAATTCATGGATTCATCTTTATCACAACACTAGTGAGTGAGTGATCTTCTCATTGGACAAGGTAAAGGAGGGGATCAAGAGGATAATCATATGCAAACATACTTAACACATTAAGTGATCATTTACTAATGATTATGCTATAGAAAAGAGAAGGGGGCTGAGAAAAACGTCTGAGAGGCTTCTTGGAAAATGAGATTTGATCCAATATTTATAGAAGACAAAGTCCAACGGCTAGCTGGGTGCGGATCCTTAACTAGCCGGCGGTTCCATATCGCTAAGGAACCGCCTAGCTATTTAAGGTACCGCCCAGTAGAGTCCGCTCCCTTTTTTGTCTTTTAGTGGGGTAGGAATATCTGAGGTTTTTTAAACCTTCAAAGGATATTCTTATGGCATATGGAATATGGCATTTTCAAATTTACATTTTCCATTTTAATAAAACATTTTCTTAAAATGAAGGTTTATTAAAAAATCTTTTGTCATATTAACAAAAGTGAGTTTTAAGGATAATCACTTTGATGATCACTAAGTATGATTAAGAAAAGTTAGTGATATGATTATTACCTTGATGATAGTGTTAGTTAAATAATTCGTTTTGTGTATTACACTAAATGTGTTGTATAGTTTGTTGTGATCAAAACTTAGAAAGATTAGTTAACACTAATAATGTTTTTAGGCATCAATTGCATTAACAATCTCCCCCAATCTCCCCCTTTTTGATTACGACAAACTATAAATTCATTTACGTAGAAACACAAAATATCGAATTATTAACGAGTTTATCACTATCATTTCTCCCCCTTTGTCGTAGCAAAAAGGTAAGCAAAAGTCTTTGAAGAGATCCGGACTTTGCTAGTAGCTCCCCCTTGGTGGTTGATCCCCCTTGCTTGGGGCACCAAGTGTATGAGCTAGGGTGACATGCTACACAAAGGTTAGTAGAAAGGAAAGAAACACCAATGTATATATGATCACTACCTACTAAATAACTTTAGAGGGAGAAGGAGAAGAAATCTCAAATTAGAAGCAAGTATTTGCTAAGTATGTCCAAAGAAGTAAATGACAAAATCAAGATTCAATTGGTGGAATGGAGGTAGAAAAGAAACATCCAACCAATGAAGATGATAAATTTGTCAAGGGGTTAAAATTTAGAATTGATGGAATCACCCATAAACAATTGTAAAGATTAACCACGATCAACTCAAAAGGAAGAGAGAATCATCAAATAAAGAAAACAAACATAACACAAAGATTTCATATTACATAAATATGAAAGTGACAAACAAAGTAGATAGTCATACACACAATATGAGTATCTAAAGCAAAAGATATGGAAAATAAACCACAAAGCATAAGCTAGTTTAATAGTGATAATTTTCCAAGATTTCTTAAAAACACTAATGACTCTAAAACAACTAATGTTTTATTGACTCCAAGGAAGTGTAGTCCTTTAGTTGGAAAAATAAGACGACGATGCATCATTCGAAGTTTTGTCCACGGGAACGAAAACTTTGAGAGGAGGTCGAGTGAGGAGGAATTCAAGAAAATTTAACTTCTCATACACATGAGCAAGTTCAATTTGTTGAAATCGACAACAAGCACACGAGGATCCATGATGCAACACAAATTCGGTTGATGGGGGAAGGCCATCACACCTAGGGTTTGGTGGTGGTGAGGAGAGTGGGTAGGAAATGTTTTCACAATGCCTTGTGAGGTTTGGGAAGGTTGAAAGGTCATTGAGTTAAGGGGTGTCAAAAGGTTTTGGTGGTGGGGGGGGAGATTTTCCTTTTCTCCGGTGATGGGGTTAATGGAGTAGGTCTCATTCCAATACTTGATTGGAGAGAAGGTGGGGTTCTTGGGTGGTTTGGATGAAGAGGGTTCATTTTTCTTGATCCAAATAGGTCTAACCGAGATTTTCGGTTTCTTGGGAAGCTTGGATGAGGAAGCTTTGGGTGAGGAAGTTTGTGACAATGAAATGTCAAGGTTATGAAAATGAGAGTTAGGCATTGTTGAGGTGTGAGAATGAAATCTCAAGGTGGGAGTATAAGAAGAAAGTATACAAGGCAAAGGTTTGAAAATGCAATGTAAAGTGTCAAGGAATGTTTAGCCAAATTGAGTAAACATGGATCTTGACTGGGAATAAGGTGATGAAGAAAGACCAAAAACGAGCCATAAAATGACTTTTTGTCTGCGGTACCTTATAGGGACCGGCGGGTTCCTTATCACTTAAGGAACCGCGCGACTTTAAGGAGCCGCGTGCAGTGTACTTGAAACCTTGATTTTCCAGGGTTTTGAGAAAAACTAAGACTTTTTCAAAAAAGTAAATCTTGGAATTTTACCTCTATTAGCACTAAATTATGCTAGGGTTGCATAAAAGCAACACATTCACCAAGAATGTCTTAACAAAGGGTGACAAAATTTTGGATAACATTTTGAACCAATTTTAGTCAAATTTTAGAGGTTGTAATAGATTTAGGTTCGATTTTAATTTGGAATTAAGGTTGATTAATGTGCACATAAAGATAGAAACACGCAATGCTAAGTCCATAATTCATTCTCATAAAACACTCATGAAAGAGATACATAAAGGAAATAAAGAAAAACAATTAACTAAACTAAAGAAAAATAAAAACTAGGTCTTGATTAGTAATCTTCCTTGGCTTGAATTTTCTTGAAAACTATTTTTAAGGAAAATCACCATTCATCTTCTAGGAGGAGGCATGTTAAACAAGGTGAGCAAGAAATATTGCAACCTCATATGAAGTCCCAACATCTCCATCCTAAGGTTTTGAATGATGTAGTTATTGTAGAGGCAACATGGACAATGAGAACCATGAGCTTCTAGGAACCCAAGGAAGTAAGGATCACCCATAAAGAAGGGAAGTGGAACACCCAAAATGGGAGTGTTTGAGGGAGGTGGAGGTGGAGGAGGTATGTTCTCCAAGGGTGATGTGGGTGAGTGTGGATGCATGCTCTCCAAGGGTGAAAAGGATGAGTTTGGAGGGGTAAATGGTGAAGTCACCAAGGTATCATCAAAGTCATTCACAATGGGAATGCTTTGGATGGGTTGTGGTTGGGTAGTCACATCCAAGAGATTACTTGGAGTGAAGGGTGAGGAAAGCTCATTCATCCTAGATTGGAATGAAGAGGAGGTAGAACCATGAGAATGGTTGGTTCCATGGGTAGAGGTAGTCTTGCATGGAGCAAGAGGTGGTGAGTTTGATGAAGAAATGAGAATTGGGACAATCTCATTCTTGGGTGTGTGAAAGGGTGAGGAGATAGGTTTAGGCATTTTAATCTTAATCTTAAGATTTTTCCTTGAGGTGGAGGTTTTGGATGAGTTTGAGCTTCTTGTAGAAACCATGGTTGAAATGAAAGGTTTGAGGTTTAAGGAAGAATGGCTTGATGTGTGAAGAACATGGCTAACAAGGTGGGTTTAAAAGGGTGAGGGGATGATCCAAACTAGTAATGGGTTAAAAACATTTTATGTGAACAATGAATTTAGCTAACCTAGTTTAGGAAATGTGCATGTTTTTGCAAAGAATCAAGCAAGGTTTACACAGATTAAGGAAAATAGTGTAAAGCAAAGATTCTGTCGGACACAGTAGCCGGCGGTACCTTATCTAGGGGCGGCGGTTCCTTATCAATAAGGTACCGCATGTCAATATGGAACCGCGACCAGTGGTGTTCAAAAATGGTACTTCCTCAAACTTTGGTTAGCCCATATTTTTACCAAAGGATTTTTAAGCCAAAGTTAACTACTGACCAAAATCAAGGAAGCTAACTAACACATAGGATGCACAAAGCTATGCAAATCATAATCACAATGGCAAACATATAGGGTAAATAACAAATAATCCAAACAAGTAGAATTTAGTTAATACACATCCAAGATAAAAAAAAAGTTCAACATTACATGTTTACCAACATGTATTCTTTGAAAACACTTCAAAGACTTCACCTTCTTTTCTTGCCCAATCCCTTGATCATATTCCCCAAATACTTGAATCCCTTCCTTGACTCAACCCGATGTTCATGCAATTCACCTCGAGTCCTAAGATTTTCACGGTAGAGATGCTCCATGTTGAGATCTTCCGGTACTTCACTAGAGTAGTAATGAGGTGGGGGAGCTAAGTCTTCAAGTCCATCCACGAATGAGTTTGAGGATGGGCGGGAATTACTCGAAGATTTGAAGTGAGAACTAGAACCTATGCCATCACCATCACTTGTTGGCATATAGGTTTCCTCATCATCCGTCTCTTGATGATCGGATTTTCGCGAACCTCGATCACTTCTAGGCTTTCTTGCATATACCTCTTGAATAGGCAACATAACCTGGTGAACCGGGTGAAAGCGAGAAAGGTCGAGGAGGGGAAAGTCATGAGCAACCCTTTTGAAAAGGCGAGTAAGAAGCATAGCATAGGGAAGGTTTGTTTTGGGCTTTGAAAGGGCATAATTTATTCGTCGAGCGATATATAATGCCAAATTGTACTTGCTTGATGTAAAGATGCAACTCAACATATGCACCATACAAACCGGGATATGATCTCGGTTTCCACCAAGACAACATACATTCTCCCTAAGGATATTTGCCCATTGGACCATAAAATCCTTAAGGTCGCTAGAGAGAACTTCATAGTGATTCACATTTCGCACATTAGAATGAAGGCTTCTCACAACGTTTCCATCACGCTCTTTCGAAATGATGTCAAGGATAGACTCCGGATCAATTTCGGTGTGGTCATTTGGAGGTTTATCGTAGGATTCCAAGAGAGCATCAAGTCTCCATTTATCCGTGAAACGACAAGTGCCTTGGCACACCAAGAATTTCACCAAAATTTTCAAGAGAGTATTGAATCATTTGATCATTCAACAAGAATCGAATGAAGATTTCGCCATTGTATTCAAACAAGGAATAAGTGCTAAAGAATTCTAGAAGAAACAATGGGTAAATATCTTCTTTTATGTTGAGCAAGCAATCAAACCCCGAAAGCTCAAACATAGATTGGATATAGTCATAACCCGTTATTCCCTCATCAACAACTCTACCCTCATGGAAACATCGAGTAGAAAGGGATGGAAAGGAGCTTCGAAGATGAGTGGAAGCATAGGTTTGGGAAAGGTTTGTCATGTATTGTTTAGTAAGTTGATGATCCTTTTGGTATTGTGAAGGCATGATTAGTACCTAAGTAACACAATAAAATATTTTTCCAATCACTGATATGAAAAATAAAATCAAAACTAAAAAGTATGAGAATGTCTTATATCAATTTCTTGACAAACAAAGGATTGAATCCATATCATTCTCATGCTCACAATGTATCTATTCCATTATTAACCAAGAACATATGAACTATGTTGGATCAACAATGGGCTAGAGCATTGGTTTTTCAAAACAAGGTTTTTAGGTAAGCATTAACAATGCAACTACGTATTTGTTCATGGGTTCATCTCAATTCCATCTTTTAACCAAAATCATTTAGCCAAAATTCGGATTTGTTCTATAATAATTCGTTTTTTAGTGTAGTTGTCTTCTCAGCTCGATTCGAATTGATATAACGTTTTTAAGCTTGACTTGACTGTTTTTGGTTGTAAAAATCTTGATTGGTAATCTAGTTCTAATTAGCACAAAGCATTCAAAAAGGTAAAAATATTATCTAGCTACGTATATGTACTACGCTAAAAACACATTGCAATTACATCAATTAAATGCACAAGTAGTAAATTGTAAAAATACAAATTTATACTACGAAATGAAAATTACAAAATACAAAATATAAAACTACTTTGAACAAATTACAATTTGTAAATTTTATAAAACTATACTTGAAAATGAAATGCTTTATTGATTTTTATTCTAATTCCTTAATCAAACCAAACTGGCCCAAGTAATTCTCAAGCCCAACTATACATTGCCTACTAGTCCATTAAGCAATTAAAGAAAAGCTGATTGTTAAAACTTTATAAGAAAAGGACTGGATTTGTAACAGAATTAACGGGAACACTTAACAGAGGACCTACAGCTCGTCTAATTACTAACAAAGGACTAACAAACAACTAGCTGACTAACTGATTGGACCGTAACTGTAAGGACACATATAACAGTGAAGGGCCTAACTTGTGTTTTGAACAAACTAGATTAAAAATAAGTATAACAAACAGGACTGAATATGTATCCTTTTCTTGACTAACTAATCTCTAAACTTAGACTAACTACTTGATTATATGATGTTTTCACTCATGTCTATGCTTACAAGCTATACCCGTTACTGTCTCAACTCAAATGCTATCTATCCTAAACAAATTACAGCTAAAATCTCATTACCAAACACTCTAAACAGTAGATAAGCAAAGAAATGAAAAATCTAATATATCAAAAGATGCATATAATACCAAAACAAATCCCAAGCTTTATCCATCAAGTAAACTAAACATATTGCACGCAAATTTACGCTACAGATGTACAACTCGCAGGTTAAACTAAAAATGCAGTAAACTAAATTAGTGCTTGACCTTGACGTCCGAAGCTAGTCCGTTGAGACGAGAAACGCGGCGCTGAGCTGGTTTAAAACAAAACACCACCAAACTGAATCCAAAACCTGCAAATCCGTTAACCTGCAAAATCTGAAATAAAGCAAAGAAAAACTTGACAAGAACTTTCGATTCCTAACCTGCATAAACTTGAACAAGTATGTATCGAATCTGCAACCGTATATAACACATAAACTGTACTAATATGAACTAATATCAATAACACTTCTACTGAAAATCCGCTACTACAATTCACTTGCAAAATCTGATAAAGCTGCTAACAACAAAATCCTATTGTATTAACTCTATCTAAGCTGCGTATCTAATAGATTCGGCCACTAAAGAAATTCCTCTGAACTCTTATACGCTTGCTGTACATCTCGGAAAAACACTAATAACCTACATATGAATTTTTCACTAATTGACTTAAAAAAACTTGACTTACCAAAAAAAAACACTTCTCATAAGCTTTTGGAGCTTATGAGCTTATTACTAATAAGCCTGAAAATTGATTTAGAAGAAAAGCTTTTAGAAACTTTAAGTCAAAACCAAATTCTGACCAATCAAAACTTCAACTAATCGAATTGATTATTTACACCTTAATTCATATCACGAATCATCTACATATCAAAACAAGAAGGCAATATCCACGGCAGAAAAAGAAGTCCGATTTAAACTGAATAACAACTTGATCAGTAACAGTAAAAGTAAGCTTAAAAGAAAATCAAGAAAGCTTGAAGAATCTGAACTGAGTTTCATTAATGGAGATAAAGAAAAACGGTTACAACTGAAAAACGAATCAGTTACAAACTTTTAACAGAAAACTGAAAGAAAACCTAACTACTAACTAATTACACCTAATAACTATGTGTAAACTACCCTAAGCTAACCCCTTGCAAATGAAGGCTTCGTCTCCTTTATATAGGCGTCGAGATGGTAGAAGTGACGTGGTCTATCCAATGGTTGGATGCCACGTGTAAAATACGAGGATACTCGTTCTTCATCATCTTCAACTTTGGGGGTTTCTTCGTTCTTGAGTATTGATCTAATTAAATGGTATCCTCTTGTAGAGAAGAAAGAGGTGATCATCTTTGCTGTTGAAGACTTCTTTTGATTCTTTGTTGATCGTTCGTGAAAATTGATTGCAGGTTTAAGGAGGTGGAAAGATATAACCGTCTCTCTCTCTTATCTTGGAGAAGACGCGTCTTGTTTGGGTTGTGTGTTTTGACCAGTTTGGTCAACAGACCAAGATAAACAAGAAAAGTTAATTAAACTTTCCCATTAATTCTCTTTTGGTCCCTCCAATTTTAATTTCTTTCCAAATGTGTATAAAGCTTTTAAGCAAACTCTTTTTCATCCTTTGAATTATAGAAAGTTGCAAGCTTAGTCCTCCATCTTTGGAAATTTGGCAAATAAGGTCCTTGGAGCATCTTTCGTCCTTTTCTTCGTCTTTTATTATGAAAATCCCTTGAAAGCTCGTGTTTGTCTCAAATGTACCTATATTACCTGAAAATACACAAACACAAAATACACACGTAATTCTGATAATTAACAGTTTAATATAATGTATTTGACAGTGTTTTGAGTGGTATTTGGATCATTATTGATGAGTGTTTTCACACTTATCAACTCCCCTCCACTTGACCATTGCCATGTCCTCATGCAATGCAGCATTTTAAAGCTCTAAATTACACTTTTCTCATATTTAACCAACCTTGGCCATTTTATGATTTAATAAACTATGCTATGCTACACGATGAATGGTTTTGAATATTTACAATGCAATGCAAAGAAAACAATTCTATTTACATCTTTTTGTATTTTATAAAAATGGTTTTGATGGAAATAACTCATAAAGAAATCAATGACTTAAATTAGGGCTTTGGTACCATGGACACTTATCACCCTCAAGTTTCACTTTCCCCATACCAAGCTAATAAATGGGATCATTGCATTCACAAGTAAAAAGTGCATCAACTTATTCATGACAATTAAATGTGGAACCGATTATTAATTGAGCAAATTGCTTGTGGGCAAATTTGTCATTATTCAAGTGTGAAATATAAGAAGTGTAAAATCCAAAAATAAGGAAGCACGGTTTTAATCCTAAGTAATCTTCTCATCCATTACTTGAAAAACCGCTCACAATTAATATAAGTCCGTATTAAGAGTAATAAGTCATTCGCCTTATGTGTAAAATCCTCATGTCATGCTTTCATAAGTAGCTACACACTCGCTAAGGAAAGAAAAATAAAACTCACGCAATAATTTACATCCGCATCTTTTTGAGACTTTGGATCTTCAACCCCGCAACCCGTCAAGGTAATATTGGATTGGAGCAATCTATTGAATCCCCGCAACCCGTCAAGGTAATATTGGAACTCAATAGTCACTATAATTAACACCACACTGCCCCTCTTGGGAGTCTTGCATTATTTTTTTTTCTTTCTTTTATTTTTTTCTTCTAGCCACTCATTTTTTTTCATAAGCCGCTCTTATTTTTCTTTATTCCTCACAAAGAAATTTGAAAAGAAGAAAAGGAAAAACACCCGCTAAATATGGAGCATGACACAAGTCTAGTACACATAAAACGTGCTAACTTAGAATCTTAAGACGTACTCATATCAACCATAAATGATTAGCCAAAAATGCATAAGAGATTACGAACCAATTAAAACCGTACTTGATTATTTATTAACAATTATATACATGCGAAGAAAATAGAGGTAGAGAAGAGAAGGGTTTAGCCACAAGTAATTGCCATGAAGTCTATCTAGCCCTTTTACACTTGCTTCAACTCTATCATTTCCCATTCTCCACAAATTTAAAATTTCAAAGAATGAAATTGGTGGAAGCTTAGCCTAATAGACCAATGAAGGACTACATGGTTAAGGATACTAGCTAGAGAATGCTAAAATAAGCAAACTCGGGTTGAGTCAAAATATCCATGGCGGGCCTAATATGTCAAAGAAATCTAAACTTGTTAAAACCATGTTTTATTATATTTTTTCTTTTTATATATTTTTGAATAAAAGAAAAGATATATACAATGCAAATGTGTTATGCAAATGAAAAATGAATGATGCAAAAATTATGAATGCATATTTTTGGTGGCCAAAGTAGATCAAAAATTTGAAAAATGTTTGAAAAATTAATTTTCTCAATTATCATGAAGTTAAGGCAATGGTCTAGGTAAGGTCACTTCGATAGAAGTCTCCCCTACACTTAAGATAAACATTGTCCTCAATGTTTAAGAGCATTGGAGTGAACTCCCCTACACTTATGACATTGATTACTTTGCTTAACCCAAATTAAGGAAGAGACAACTAAAGGGTATCCATTTTAAAGCACAAGTGTTTTGAATATCACGATAGCAAAAACTAATCGAAGTGAACCAGATACACGGGCCTCCTCCATAAGTTCCAAGCATGAAATGTGAGAGAGCAACCCTTGAAACAAAAACGAAAAGACGAAGAAAGGCACCCCTCCACTTCAACTCTACTATAACATCCTTTTAATTAAACCTAACCTATTGAAATTCTACTCTACGTTTTCTAACCTAGTTATTCAATGCTTGAGTTTTTTTAACCCTAAGTCGCTAGCTCGACTCGGCCCCGAATTAAGTTGTCCTTGGGGAAACCATCATGGAGAACAAAGGATATACACTTTGAAGCTCGTCTCACATGATACACTCAAACTTAGCACGTTGCCATTTACTATAAGATTTACAATATCCGCCTCGATAAATGGAACGGTCCAACGTGTCTCAAGTTTGTCCAACATATAAAATCTCTCAAATAGGAAGCACACCAGGATCAAATACATAGTTTCCATCTCGACAAGTGAACAACTCCAAAGTAGGTAGTATCACCAAAGTAAGCTCATACAAGAAGTCCATATCAATCGAAGGCACACTCTTAAGTGAAGTAGATGAAAACCAAGGTGTCTCAAATTTATGTATCCCAGGATCAAAAATCTTTCCCTTCATGGGAAAATAAGAAGATGAGCTCATATCAACCATATAAGATTCCCCCTTAGTGATCAAAGCATCATGAGAATATGAAGGTGTAGGTATCAAAACATTCATAACTATTATATCCATATTGGGTTCCTCATCATCATCAAAAGGTGGGTAATCTTCCATAGAAGGCATAGAATAAGAAGGATCAAGATGAATAGTGTCTTGTGAAGAAGGTGTAGGCTCTAGGGTCCCAAAAAGCAAGTTCTCACTAAGACGAATTTCCTCTTCCCAATTAGAGTCACTATCATCAACCTCAATATCAATTTTAGCAAGATAAGCCTCTATGGTGTCATCAATATCCATATGAGAATCCATATCAAAGGTTTTGGGTTCTAAAGGTGCCATAGGTGAAAAAGGATCAATCTCTAAGAGTATAGGATCTTCATCAATAACCAACTTCATGGGTGGAAGGGTGGGAATAGAAGGCTCAAAAGAAGGTGTATTGAGAGAGTCACTCAAAGGGATGATATCATCATGAAAGTCAATAGGTGCAACCTCAAAAACCGGTGAAGAAATATCAATGAAAGGTTCTTCTTCTATGGAATCATCATTATGGTTTCCATTCAAAGCTTCAATCGAGGATATAAGATTATAAACGTTTGATAAAACCTCTCGAATATGAACATCTTCCACTTCTTCTATATAATCAACATCATCATCCATATTAGGAAGGTCATCTTGACATGAAAAGTCCTCGGATAATATATCATAAGATGCCTCACTAGAATCACAATCATCATCCTCTATATCTTGCATAAACTCTTCCTCAATCTCATTATCCCTTTCTTTGAACAATTCATCAAGATCAAAGTCACCAAAATCACTAGTAGTAGCATGAAAGTCAACATGTGATGAAATCTCAATGTGATCATGAGGAGAAGTATCAATAGAAAGCTCATCACATGGTTCAATGGAAATACCCTCAAACTCTCTTTGGATTGGGATAAGGTTCTCAACACTAGAGACGGTTAATTCTTCTAAATTGGTGTTTGTATTAGTGCTAAGAGGCTCGTCCCCCATGGTTAAAGAATCGGTGGGTTCCACGTGAGGTAAAGGTGATAAAGGTGTGTCATCATTAAGTGTCATACAACTCGAAGGTTCCTCAACATCTTCATCTAATAATGGATCAGGCCTACGAGTAAAAGTAGTCATGTAATGTCCGTCTTCCTCGATTATAAGAGTCTTAAGGAATAAATCATTTGAATATTTCCTGAGGCGACAAGAAAATTTGTTCAACGATTCACGATACAAATCACCGAATTCCTTGTCAAAATATGGCAGAGGCTCAATTTCCTCTTCCTCAGTAGAGTTAATTAGTCCCTTTAACCATCGATGCGTGTCTTTCATTTCCTTGTAGCTCATGTTTTTCATACCATCAAGCATTTTATAAACGTCATCGTACAACTTGTTATTTCTCTCGAGTAAAGAATGAAACCTCTTGACATTATCAAGGACATAGGATGGCGGATCCCTCGGTCTACAATCATAACCATAATGGGGTGCGTTCCCACAAAACTCACATGAATAAGTCGAAGAATATGGTGGAGGCGGATTTCCATAATTAGGTGGATTATAGGTTTGAAAAGAGTCTTGATTGTGAAAATTCTCATGATTGTAATCTTGAAAATTTCCTTCATTTTGAAAACCCTCATAATGTGAAAATCCTTGATTTTGAAAAGTATTTTGATTATAGCATGGAAAATTTTCATCATTATTTTGAAAGCCTTCATTGTTTGAAAATCCTTGATTATGAAAGGTTTCTTGATTATAGCCTTGAAAAGTATCATTATTTTGAAAACCTTCATAATTGGAAAATCCTTGGTTTTGGTATGGCACATTAAAGGTTTGATCATGAAATGATGGTGGAGGTTGTGATGAAAAACCGGAATATCCCATATAGTCATTACAAGTGTAGTCCATTTGAGTGTTAGGTTGAAAATTAGGGTTCTCGGTTCCATTATAAGCATATCCCTCCCCATAATAACTATTATTTTGATCACATAAATAAGTATCGTGTGGACCACCACAAGTCGAACAAGGCGAATAATTAGCGTTGGCGGATTGTTGTTGCAAAATCTCCAACATGGAACGAGTATCCATGTGTAACAAGGTGGCCGAATGTATATACAAGTATAATGACGTTTAAAAGCTTCCTCAGGGAAGGAAGTAATACACCAAAGGTGGTATGTTTACACGTGTGCGAGTACACGTGTAAGTAAACACGAGGAATGAGGGAGTAGCCCTCGGTCGACTTTGAAAGAGAAGAGATTATCTCCCTCGAGTTTCGATATAAAATATCCACAAGAAAGTATATATATAATTACTACTTGGGTGCAAGACCTCCAATTAAGCCTTCCTTCTTAGAATACGCACTAGTGAACGGGGGGTTAGGTGGCGCGAAGCACTTAAGTACCTATTAACCCTTAGACGGCATTTTATAGCACGTCGCCTATCTATTCACTTTAGTAGTTTGTATTCTTCGAATTATTGCCAATTGGAAGTATTTATCTATTCTTGCTTAATTAAATTGGATCGATACGCGTGTCAAGGACCGGAACGCCCCTCAACACGGTGTATTGCCTCGGCAATACTTATGGAAGATAGGTAACTTGGTTGTTCTTATACGTATACTTATTTACATATAATAATATATCAAAAATATTTTTGTATTTATTTGTTTTTTTAAGAAAAAATACTATATCTACGTAAAAAGCGATGAAATCGATATAATATATATTTTTTTAGGTGTAATCTTTTAGGAAAAAGATTACTTTTTGGATTTTTTATTTTTTTGGTTCAATTCTTTAGGAAAAGAATTGATTTTGTGATTTTTTATTTTTTTGTATTTTTATCTTTTTGATTTTTTTTTATCTTTTTGATTTATAATACGTAAAAATAACGTTCACAAAGTGAACGGATCCCAAAATCCAATCGTCTCACTCGAAATCGTTAATCTTCACGAAAAGAACCGGCAGCGGCGCCATTTAATAATTCGTTTTTTAGTGTAGTTGTCTTCTCAGCTCGATTCGAATTGATATAACGTTTTTAAGCTTGACTTGACTGTTTTTGGTTGTAAAAATCTTGATTGGTAATCTAGTTCTAATTAGCACAAAGCATTCAAAAAGGTAAAAATATTATCTAGCTACGTATATGTACTACGCTAAAAACACATTGCAATTACATCAATTAAATGCACAAGTAGTAAATTGTAAAAATACAAATTTATACTACGAAATGAAAATTACAAAATACAAAATATAAAACTACTTTGAACAAATTACAATTTGTAAATTTTATAAAACTATACTTGAAAATGAAATGCTTTATTGATTTTTATTCTAATTCCTTAATCAAACCAAACTGGCCCAAGTAATTCTCAAGCCCAACTATACATTGCCTACTAGTCCATTAAGCAATTAAAGAAAAGCTGATTGTTAAAACTTTATAAGAAAAGGACTGGATTTGTAACAGAATTAACGGGAACACTTAACAGAGGACCTACAGCTCGTCTAATTACTAACAAAGGACTAACAAACAACTAGCTGACTAACTGATTGGACCGTAACTGTAAGGACACATATAACAGTGAAGGGCCTAACTTGTGTTTTGAACAAACTAGATTAAAAATAAGTATAACAAACAGGACTGAATATGTATCCTTTTCTTGACTAACTAATCTCTAAACTTAGACTAACTACTTGATTATATGATGTTTTCACTCATGTCTATGCTTACAAGCTATACCCGTTACTGTCTCAACTCAAATGCTATCTATCCTAAACAAATTACAGCTAAAATCTCATTACCAAACACTCTAAACAGTAGATAAGCAAAGAAATGAAAAATCTAATATATCAAAAGATGCATATAATACCAAAACAAATCCCAAGCTTTATCCATCAAGTAAACTAAACATATTGCACGCAAATTTACGCTACAGATGTACAACTCGCAGGTTAAACTAAAAATGCAGTAAACTAAATTAGTGCTTGACCTTGACGTCCGAAGCTAGTCCGTTGAGACGAGAAACGCGGCGCTGAGCCGGTTTAAAACAAAACACCACCAAACTGAATCCAAAACCTGCAAATCCGTTAACCTGCAAAATCTGAAATAAAGCAAAGAAAAACTTGACAAGAACTTTCGATTCCTAACCTGCATAAACTTGAACAAGTATGTATCGAATCTGCAACCGTATATAACACATAAACTGTACTAATATGAACTAATATCAATAACACTTCTACTGAAAATCCGCTACTACAATTCACTTGCAAAATCTGATAAAGCTGCTAACAACAAAATCCTATTGTATTAACTCTATCTAAGCTGCGTATCTAATAGATTCGGCCACTAAAGAAATTCCTCTGAACTCTTATACGCTTGCTGTACATCTCGGAAAAACACTAATAACCTACATATGAATTTTTCACTAATTGACTTAAAAAAAACTTGACTTACCAAAAAAAAACACTTCTCATAAGCTTTTGGAGCTTATGAGCTTATTACTAATAAGCCTGAAAATTGATTTAGAAGAAAAGCTTTTAGAAACTTTAAGTCAAAACCAAATTCTGACCAATCAAAACTTCAACTAATCGAATTGATTATTTACACCTTAATTCATATCACGAATCATCTACATATCAAAACAAGAAGGCAATATCCACGGCAGAAAAAGAAGTCCGATTTAAACTGAATAACAACTTGATCAGTAACAGTAAAAGTAAGCTTAAAAGAAAATCAAGAAAGCTTGAAGAATCTGAACTGAGTTTCATTAATGGAGATAAAGAAAAACGGTTACAACTGAAAAACGAATCAGTTACAAACTTTTAACAGAAAACTGAAAGAAAACCTAACTACTAACTAATTACACCTAATAACTATGTGTAAACTACCCTAAGCTAACCCCTTGCAAATGAAGGCTTCGTCTCCTTTATATAGGCGTCGAGATGGTAGAAGTGACGTGGTCTATCCAATGGTTGGATGCCACGTGTAAAATACGAGGATACTCGTTCTTCATCATCTTCAACTTTGGGGGTTTCTTCGTTCTTGAGTATTGATCTAATTAAATGGTATCCTCTTGTAGAGAAGAAAGAGGTGATCATCTTTGCTGTTGAAGACTTCTTTTGATTCTTTGTTGATCGTTCGTGAAAATTGATTGCAGGTTTAAGGAGGTGGAAAGATATAACCGTCTCTCTCTCTTATCTTGGAGAAGACGCGTCTTGTTTGGGTTGTGTGTTTTGACCAGTTTGGTCAACAGACCAAGATAAACAAGAAAAGTTAATTAAACTTTCCCATTAATTCTCTTTTGGTCCCTCCAATTTTAATTTCTTTCCAAATGTGTATAAAGCTTTTAAGCAAACTCTTTTTCATCCTTTGAATTATAGAAAGTTGCAAGCTTAGTCCTCCATCTTTGGAAATTTGGCAAATAAGGTCCTTGGAGCATCTTTCGTCCTTTTCTTCGTCTTTTATTATGAAAATCCCTTGAAAGCTCGTGTTTGTCTCAAATGTACCTATATTACCTGAAAATACACAAACACAAAATACACACGTAATTCTGATAATTAACAGTTTAATATAATGTATTTGACAGTGTTTTGAGTGGTATTTGGATCATTATTGATGAGTGTTTTCACACTTATCATTCTACAAGTGGGTTTTTGTGAAATCTTAATGAATATGAACCTAAGGAATCATAGTAAAATAACCATGTCAACCCATATTCCTATTAAGGTTCTAATTCAATTTCAATTTTAAAAATCCCCAATTATGAAAGGATGAACCCTAGAACAAAATAGATGAAATTGAAAGAAAGTACTTACAGTTAATTGATGTTTGATGAAGGATGAGTGAAACCCACAACTTGGAATCAATTAATTTGAGTGATTGAAGGTTTTTGAAGCTTCAACAACGGTGGAAAAGGTGAAATCCGTCGGCTGTGTGTTTTTGGAAGAGAGAGGGTTTGGTTTGAAAAAGGTTATTTTAATAAAACTGGCGCTCAGACAAACTTTACTGCCCGCGGTACCTTATCGATAAGGAACCGCGGGTTTGAGCCGCCAGAGATAAAGAACCGCCTGCAGAGGCTGGTTTTTATCAATGAAATACGCCAAAATTTTGAAAACCAAGTTTTCTAAAATACTTAATAATATATCTTAAACCTTTTAGAATATCATTGGATCATCATAACACTAAGCAATATGCCTTAATGAAGGATTACGATTTGAATCGAGATCGAACAGAACCGAGACGGATAAACGATTACTCGTAGCGAAAAACCAAAGTGGAGAGAAGTCAAGGGAAGTGAGTCAAGACTAAGATAAATGCTCAAGGGATTAATGACAATCTTCAAATCATGGAGACGAAGAGCTTGTGTCATATATAATGGTTTAAGACGTGCCTTTCCGGCGAAACGATAAACAGCTTCGGTAATGAATAAACACAAAGCAATTATTGATGCATATAATAAGATCACTTTCAATGATAGTCTTAGTCTAAACCAAAATATGAGCAAGGTATTAATTCACTTTCTCTCCCACAAAGGGCCTACTAACCGTATGCGTGCAAACCATGGAAATCATGCTTGATACTTTAAGCTACTACTAACTCACTCTACATCGCCATAGTGAGTCAAGTATCCAAACAATGAAGGTTTGAGAGGATAAGGAAAAGAATCACAAACCACAAACAAATGTCAAGGCAAGGATGCCAAGAACAAGCACATAGTCAAGTAATGATCAAAAGAATGATCAAAGGGCGTGTGGAAGAACGAAAGCGTACTTTGGCCACAAAGAGCAATCCATCAAGGAATCAATGCAATGCCCAACAATGACTATGATGAGTACTAAGTCTTCAAGGACTAGTATCATTCTCAATCATCTTGATATCATCATTCAAAGATGTTGAAGATCAATGAAGATGAGTCTTCTACAAGTGCAAGTAACTCAATCCACACCCAATTAAATGATTGATCTTCATGAGTACCTACACAAAGCAAGATGCAACTTAGTAGATACATTTCAAGAGTAGATCTAAAATGCATAAAGGCTACTAATCTAAGAGGGATGCAATATTACCAATTAAAAGACCTATTTTCCAAGAAAAAATAGTTTTGATCAAAGAGAAACTTTAGTACAACTTGACCTTCTAATTTGAGGAGACAATGGATCGATCCATGTTTTAAAGTACAATATACTTCAAAGATCTTGAGTGACCATCGCTCTGATACCAATTGTAGAAACTAGAAGGGGGGTTGAATAGTTTCTCTTCTATTAGTCACCTAATTTAAATTACTTTGAATTAAGTGTGTATCAAAACTATCTTTTACTTGAAGCTAAGTTGCATAATGATTAGGTTTAATTCAAATGCATTAGCAATGGTAATAGGTAAGTATAATGATAATGAAATAAGTAAAGACTAAGGAAAGAGACAACCTAGTGACAAGACACCAAGATTTATAGTGGTTCGACAACAAGGCTCTATCCTCGTTTCTACTCCACTCCTCGAGTACACCTACTCGAGATTTCCACTATATCCACAAGCTCCCTTCTTGGCGGAGAAAGCCTTACATCGTCGCTTACATTATTTTCCGACACTAAGCTAAATGTCGAGACCTAATCATTAGCTAGGACCAATCTATACAACGTTGCCTACTTCACAATTTAACGACACAAGGCTAGATGTCGAGTTCTAATCTCAAGGTAGAACCAATCTTCACGACGTTGCCTACTTCACCATTTTACGACACAGGGCTAGATGTCGAGTTCTAATCCAAAGCTAGAACCAATCTTCACGACTCTTCACTTTGAAGCTAAGTGAGAACTTCACACAACACAACTACTAATCACTTTCAAGTTTAGTGAGAACTCACAAGACACATCTACATCACTTTATAGTTTAGTGAGAACTACTACACAAATCTATTACAACTCAACTAGACATATCCATGTACACACATGTAGCTTGGATCTACACAACACAAATCCAAGCAAACACATATGCAATGGATGTACACAACAAATTCAAGTATTCACAAATAGCTTGGATGAACACAACTAGTCCAAGTATTCATAAATACAAATGGATCAACAAAAACAAAAAGGCTAACATGACGAACATGACTAATTCATCGATTCATCTTTATCACAACACTAGTGAGTGAGTGATCTTCTCATTGGACAAGGTAAAGGAGGGGATCAAGAGGATAATCATATGCAAACATACTTAACACATTAAGTGATCATTTACTAATGATTATGATCTAGAAAAGAGAAAGGGGCTGAGAAAAACGTCCGAGAGGCTTCTTGGAAAATGAGATTTGATCCACTATTTATAGAAGACAAAGTCCAACGGCTAGCTGGGCGCGGATCCTTAACTAGCCGGCGGTTTCATATCGCTAAGGAACCGCCTAGCTATTTAAGGTACCGCCCAGTAGAGTCCGCTCCCTTTTTTGTCTTTTAGTGGGGTAGGAATATCTGAGGTTTTTTTAACCCTTCAAAGTAGTAGTGGCAATTTCAACCCATTCCACCAAAAGTAGGCTATTTGAGTTCAATTTCATAACCTTATTGGTTGAAATGGGTTGAGCAAAAAATAGAGTGATGGGTCAAATGGGTCAACCCCTTTCTTTGTGTAAAATGAAGTTTGGGTCAAATGGGTTTGAGAATGGGTCAAATGGGTTTAAAAATAGGTCACATGGTTCCTATTATTGTACCAAAAACCCAATAGTCTAAAAAGTTAGTTTTTATTATTAAGTCACTAAATTTATGTTTTCGTCAGTAAATTTACGTATTCGTCAGAAAATTTACGTTTTCGTCAGTAAATTTACGTTTTCGTCAGTAAAGTTACATATTCGTCAGAAAATTTACGTTTTCGTCAGAAAATTTACGTTTTCGTCAGTATATTTACGTTTCGTCAGTAAATTTACGTATTCGTCAGAAAATTTACGTTTTCGTCAGTAAATTACGTTTTCGTCAGTAAATTACGTTTTCGTCAGTAAATTAACGTTTTCTTCAGAAATTTTACGTATTCGTCAGAAAATTTACGTTTTCTTCAGTAAATTTAAGTTTTCGCCAGAAAATTTACGTTTTCGTCAATAAATTTACGTTTACGTCAGAAAATTTACGTTTTCGTCAGTAAAATTACGTATTCGTCAGAAAATTTACGTTTTCTTCAATAAATTTACGTTTTCGTCAGAAAATTTACATTTTCGTCAGTAAATTTACGTTTTCGTAAGTAAATTTACGTTTTCGTCAGAAAATTTACATTTTCGTCAGAAAATTTACATTTTCGTCAGAAAATTTATGTTTTCCTCAGTAAATTCACGTATTCGTTAGAAAATTCACGTTTTCGTCAGAAAATTTACGTATTCGTCAGTAAATTTACGTTTTCGTCAGTAAATTTAAGTTTTCGCCAGAAACTTTACGTTCCGTCAGTAAATTTCCGTATTCGTCAGAAAATTTACGTTTTCATCAGTAAATATACGTATTCGTCAGTAAATTTTCATTTTCGTCAGCAGATTTACGTTTTCGTCAGCAAATTTACGTTTTCGTCAGCAAATTTACGTTTTCGTCAGTAAATTTACGTTTTCGTCAAAAAGTTCACGTTTTCGTCAGTAAATTCACGTATTTGTCAGAAAATTCCCGTTTTGACGAAAACGTAAATTTAATGACGAAAACGAAAATTTTCGGACGAAAACGTAAATTTTTTGACTAAAACGTAAATTTTATGACGAAAACGTAAATTTTCTCACGAAAACTTAAATTTACTGACGAAAACGTAAATTTTCTGACGAATACGTAAATTTACTTACGAAAACGTAAATTTACTGACGAAAACGTAATGTTTCTGACGAAAGCGTAAATTTACTAACGAAAACGTAAATTTTCTGACGCAAACGTGAATTTTCTGACGAATACGTGAATTTACTGACGAAAACGTAAATTTTCTGACGAAAACGTAAATCTAACGAAAACGTAAATTTACTGACGAAAACGTAAATTTACTGACGAAAACGTAAATTTGGTGACGAAAACGTAAATTTTCTGACAAAAACGTAAATTTTCTGACGAAAACGTAAATTTTCTGACGAATACGTAAATTTACTAACGAAAACGTAAATTTACTAACGAAAACGTAAAGTTTTTGACGAAAACGTAAATTTACTGACGAAAACGTAAATTTTCTGACGAAAACGTACATTTTCTGACAAATACGTGAATTTACTGACGAAAACGTAAATTTTCTGACGAAAACGTAAATTTACTGATGAAAACGTAAATTTACTGACGAAAACAAAAATTTACTGACGAAAACGTAAATTTACTGACGAAAATGACAATTTACTGAAGAATACGTATATTTACTGAAGAAAACGTGAATTTTCTGATGAATACGTAAATTTACTGACGAAAACGTAAAGTTTCTGGCGAAAACTTCAATTTACTGACGAAAACGTAAATTTACTGACGAAAACGTAAATTTTCTGACGAATACGTAAATTTTCTAACGAAAACGTTAATTTTCTAACGAATACGTGAATTTACTGAGGAAAATATAAATTTTCTGACGAAACCGTAAATTTTCTGACAAAAACGTAAATTTACTGAGGAAAACGTAAATTTACTAACGAAAACGTAATTTTTTTGACAAAAACGTAAATTTACTGACGGAAACGTAAAATTTTCTAACGAAAACGTAAATTTACTGACGAAAACGTGAATTTTCTAACTAAAACGTATATTTACAGACGAAAACGTAAATTTACTGACAAAAACGTAAATTTACTGACGAAAACGTAAAAATACTGATGAAAACGTAAAAAAATCGATGAAAAACTTAAAAAAACTGACCAAAACGTAAAAATCGAACGAATACAGATAAAAACGTTTAAACATGTTAAAAGATAGAAAAATATTGTAAGTTAGTGGGTTGACCCGACCCAAACCGTTTGACCCATAACCCATTTGACCCATTATTAAATGATGATCCATTTGACCCATAACCCATTTGACCCACAACCTATTTGACCCATGAACCAAACCCAACCAAACCAACCCATTTGCCACCTCTACTTCAATGGATATTCTTATGGCATATGGAATATGCCATTTTCAAATTTACATTTTCCATTTTAATAAAACATTTTCTTAAAAAGAAAGTTTATTAAAAAATCTTTTGTCATATTAACAAAAGTGAGTTTTAAGGATAATCACTTTGATGATCACTAAGTATGATTAAGAAAAGTTAGTGATATGATTATTACCTTGATGATAGTGTTAGTTAAATAATTTGTTTTGTGTTTTACACTAAATGTGTTGTATAGTTTGTTGTGATCAAAACTAAGAAAGATTAGTTAACACTAATAATGTTTTTAGGCATCACTTGCATTAACAATGAATTTATAAATCGTGTACGTGTAAGGTTGATGTAAATGGTTTATTAATTAATAACTAAGATATAACTATTTTGAATAAAATATCGAAAGTAAAAAAGATATGAAATTTGAAAAATAAAAATTCAGATGAGTTTAGATTAATTAACACGATACACAGTAAAACAACAAGATAATTAAACATATAAACATTAAATGTTCTTAAAAACATATATAGTATACATAAAATTGCAATAACGAAACATTATTACTTAATGTATTATTTATGTTTAAGTCTCATGCGTGCACGGACATTAAAGCTAGTTTATAGTATAGAATGATTGATTGCAAATAATGTCTTACTAAACCAAATCATTTATTAGAGGCTTTTAAGTTTTTTTCATTTCGTCTTGTAATAGAATTAAAATTAAATAAAATTTCATAATTAATTTATCATATTAAATAAACTTCTTATCATTTATTAGTATTTTAGTTTTTTATTATGATTACAATACATCTTATCAAACAAACCAAACTTGATCAATAACTCGAATGAATCATTATATTACCCTACTTATTTTATTACGTCTGTTAATGCAAAGCAATGTCTAAAAACATTGTTAGTATTAATTAATATTTCTTAGTTTTGATCACGACAAATTACAAAGACATTTATTGTTAAACACAATCATAAAACGAATTATCTAACAAAGACTATCATCAAGGTAATGATCATTACACTAACATATCTTAATCATGCTTAGTGATCATAAAAGTGATTAGCCTTAAAACTCACTTTTGTCAAATGTAACAAAAGATTTTTAATAAAATTTATTTTTAAGAAAATGTTTTATTAAAATGAAAATGTAAATTTGAATATTGCATATTCCAAATGCCATTAGAATATCCTTTGAAGGTTTAAACAACCTCAGATATTTCAAATTCACTAAAAGACAAAAAGAAGCGGAATCTACTCCCCGCGGTTCCTTAAGTGCCTATGCGGTTCCCTATTGATAAGGAACCGCCTGGGTAGCTAAGGAAGCGCCCCTAGATAGCCGTTGGGATCTTGTCTCCTATAAATAGTAGATCAAATCTGCATTTTCATTAACCCTTTGTGGACATCTCTTTCAGCCTTCTTTCTCCTATCTAATCCTAGTCATTTGTAAATGATCACTTAATGTGTTAAGTATGTTTACTCATGATTATCCTCCTCTTGATCTCCTTCTTTACCTTGTCCAAAGAGAAGATCACTCACACACTTATGATGTGATTAAAGATGAAGCTTTGATGAAGATCACCTTCTCCTAAAGATCTAGTGATGTTCATCATTTGTTTATTTGTGTCTTGTGTAGATCCAATGTATTTGTGAATACTTCGACTAGTTGTGTTCATCCAAGCTATTTGTGAATACTTGGATTAGAGTTGTGTAAATCCTTTTCACATGTGTCTGCTTAGATTTGTGTTGTGTAGATCCAAGATACATGTTTGTACTTGGATATGTTTAGTTGAGTTGTAATTAGTTGTGTTAGTTCTCACTAAACTATAAAGTGATGTGGTTGTGTCTTGTGAGTTCTCACTAAACTATAAAGTGATATGTAGTTGTGTTGTGTGAAGTTCTCACTTAACTTCAAAGTGAAGAGTCGTGAAGATTGGTTCTAGCTTTGGATTAGAACTCGACATCTAGCCTTGTGTCGGAAAATGGTTAAGTAGGCAACGTTGTGAAGATTGGTTCTAGCTTTGGATTAGAACTCGACATCTAGCCTTGTGTCGTAAAATGGTGAAGTGGGCGACGTTGTATAGATTGGTCCTAGCTAAGATTAGGTCTCGACATTTAGCTTAGTGTCGGAAAATAATGTTAGCGACGTTGTAAGGTTTTCTCCGCCAAGAAGGGAGCTTGTGGATATAGTGGAAATCTCGAGTAAGGTGTACTCGAGGAGTGGAGTAGGAACGAGGATAGAGCCTCGTTGGCGAACCACTATAAATCTTGGTGTCTTCCTACTAGGTTGTTTCTTTCCTTACTCATTACGTACATTCATTATCCTTATACTTACTACACATTGTTAATGCATTAGAATTGAACCTAATCATTATGCAACTAGCTTTCAAGTAAAAGATAGTTTTTGCACTCACCTAATTGAAAGGAATTTTAATTAGGAGATAAACCGATGAGAAACTATTCAACCCCTTTCTAGTTTCTACAATTGGTATTAGAGCGATGGTGACACAAGATCTTTGAAGTATATTGTACTTTAAAACTTGGATCGATCCATTGTCTCCTCAAATTAGAAGGTTAAGTTGTACTAAAGTTTTTCTTTGGTTAAAACTGTTTTTTGTTGAAAATAAGCCTTTTAAGTTGATAATATTGCATCTCATTTAGATTAGTAGTATTAGTGCATTTTAGATTTATTCTTGAAATGTATCTACTAGTTTTCATCTTGTTATGTGTAGGTACTCATGAAGATAAATCATTCTATTGATTGTGGATTGAGTTACTTACACTTGTAGAAGACTCATCTTCTTTGATTTCCAACATCACTGAATGATGATATCAATATGGGAAGGAGTGATACTAGTCCTTGAAGACTTAGTAGTCACTATTAGTCATTGTTGGGCTTTGCATTGGTTCCTTGAAAGCTTGGAATGCAATTTGTGGCCAAGGTACGCTTTCGTTCTTCCACACGCCCTATTGATCATTCTTTTGATCATTAATTGACTATATGCTTGTTCTTGGCATCCTTTCCTTTACATTTATTTGTGGTTTGTGATTCTTTCCTTTTTCCCTCTCAAACCTTCATTTCTTGGATACTTGACTCACTATAGAGATGTAGGGTGAGTTAGTAGAAGCTTAAAGTATCAAGCATGATTTCCATGGTTTACACTCTTACGGTTAGTAGGCCAAATATCATGTGTAACTTGTGCAATTAAGCTCATCTCTAGGATGATTAGTGAATCCCTTGAGATACCAAACTACTTCATTAAGTTGTAGGTGGATTTTACACATTTGGAATTGAAATATTCCAAGGATATTGTTATTGTTAATTCTAGCAATAATTATCCGATCATGTGGGAGAGAAAGTGAATCTATACTTTGCTCATGTTTTGAAATAGAATAAGACTACTCTTGAAAATGATCTTATTCTATGCATCAAAATTGCTTGGTATAATTCATTACCAAAGCCGTTTAGACTTTCGCCGGAAAGGCACGTCTTAAACCACTATATATGACACAAGCTCTTCGTCTCCTCGATTTGAAGAATGTCATTTGTCTCTTGAGCAATGTTCTTGGTCTTGATTCACTTCCCTTGACTCCTCTCCCATTTGCTTCTTTGCTACGAGTAGTCGTTTGTCTGTTTCGGTCTTTTCCTATCTCGATTCAACTCGTAATCCTTCAATAAAGCATTATTACCTAGTTTTATGGTGGTCCAATGATATTCTAAAAGGTTTAAGATATATTTTTAAGTACTTTAAAAATTTTGGTTTTCAAAAATTCTTTGTTTTTATTTGATAAAAACCGGCCACTGTAGGCGGTTCCTTATCAAGCGCTGTTCCAATGCGCGGTTCCTTATCGATAAGGAACCGCGGGCAGAATCTTCGCTAAAGCGCCAGTTTTATTAAAATAACCTTTTCAAACAAAACCCTCTCTCTCCTTCACACACACAGCCGACGAAAATACCCAGTTTTCCACCATTGTTGTTTTTCCAAAACCACCAATTACTCAAGATTAATTGATTTCGATTTGTGTGTTTCACTCATCCTTCATCAAAGATCAATTATCTGTAAGTCATTTCTTTCAATTTCATCAAATTTGTTCTAGGGTTCATACATTCATAATTGGGGCTTTTTAAAATTGACATTGAATTAAAACCTTACTAGGAATAAGAGTTGAGATAGTATTGTTACTATGATTCCTTAGGTTCATATTCATTGAGATTTCACTAAAACCCATTTGTAGAACAAATCCGAATTTTGACTAAATAGTTTTGGTTGATTGATGGAATTGATATGAACCCATGAACAAGTTGGTAATGGCATTGTTAAATGCTTACCTAAAAACCTTGTTTTGGAAAACTAATGTTCAAGTTCATTATTGATCTTACACGGTCAATGTGTCATCGTTAATGATGAACTAGGAACATTGTGAATATGAGAATGATAAGGATTAAACCTTGGTTTTTCAAGAGATTGATGAAACACATTCTCATCTTTTTGTTTTTTGGTTTATATGTAACATATGATTAATTGGGGAAATACTTTTGTGTTTCTTTAGGTACTAATCATGCCTTCAGAATTTCAACAAGACCACCAATACACTAGACAATATATGCCAAACCTTTCCGAAATGTGTGCTTCCCCTCAACTTACAAACACCTATTCCTCACTCAAAAAACGTTGCTTTCACGAGGGTAGATTTGTCGAAGAGGATATTGAGGGATATATATATACTCGATCGATGTTCGGAGAAATTGGGTTTGATTGTTTGTTGGACATCAAAGAGGATATATATCCCGAATTTCTCTTAGAGTTCTTTAGCACATAATCTCTCATTTATGATAATGATATAGTATATGTTAGGTTCATCCTTGAAGGTCGAATCATTAAATTCTATCTTGAAGACTTTGGTCAAGCTCTTCGTGTTCCATTTATGGGAACTTGTCGATTTACTGATAAATGGTAACTTGATTATCTTCTTGAACCATTCGACTGTGCTCTAGATGAAAATGAAGAGATTGACCTTGACTACATTCTTGATGTCATTTGTAAAGAGCGTAGTGGAAATGTTGTAAGAAGCCTCCACTCTACCAAGCGTCGAGTAAAACGCTATGAGGTTCTCTTAAGTGACCTAAATGATTGTATGGTCCGTTGGGCCGACATCCTTAGGGAGAATGTATTTTGTCTTGGCGGAAACCGGGATCATATTCCGGCGTGTATGGCACACATGTTATGTTGCATCGCTACCAACGCCAAGTACAATCTCGCATACTACATCGCTCGACGAATCACTTATGCTCTTTCCAAACCCAAAACAAATCTTCCCTATGCCATGCTCCTTACTCTCCTTCTTAAGAAGGTTGGTGAAGACTATCCCGACATCAACATTTCTCGCTTTCGTTCGGTCGAACGTGTCATGGTATCAATTCAAAAGGTACAACCACGAAAAGCTAGAAGTGATCGAGGTTCGAGAAAGTCTAATCCACAAGAGTTCGATGATGAGGACTTTGATATGTCACCAAGTGATGGTGGTGGCGTAGGCATAAGTGCTCATGTTGGTTCTTCGAGTAACTCCCACCCATCCATGGACACTTTCATGAAAGGGTTAGAAGAAATCATCCCTCCTCCTCACTATGCTACTAGTGGACTTCCTGAAAACTTCGGTCTTGAGGATGTCTACCGAGCTACTCTTAAAACCCAAGGTGAGTTGTATGATCATCGAGTGGAGTCAAGAGGATCGTTCAAGAACATAGCCAAATTGATCAAGAGACTTGGCAAGAAGAAGAAATGAAGCATTGGTTTATCAAGGTTAACATGTTTGTAAACATGTTTGAATTGTTGAACTATTTATCCTTACTCTCTTTTTATTTAGGTTATTATGTTTGGTAACTAATACTTTATGTTTGGATTACTTAGTATTTTAATCCTAATCGTCTATGTTATTGATCATTCAATTTGCATAGCTTTATGCATATTATGTGTTTGTTAGCTTCCTAGATTTTGATTTATAGTTAACTTTGGCTTGCTATTTACTTATGTGAAATCTGGGCTAACCAAAGTTTGAGGAAGTGCAAATTTTTGACACCACTGGTCGCGGTTCCTTATCGAATCCGCGGTTCCTTAGCGATAAAGAACCGCGGTCCTACATAAGGAACCGCCTGTCCCTGTTTTGACAGAATATTTGCTTTACACTATTTTCCTTAATCTGTGTAAAACTTTGATAAATTTTTTGCAAAAACCTACACTTTCCTAAACTAGGCTACCTGATTTCATTATTCACCTAAAATGATTTTAACCCATTACTAGTTTGGATCCTTCCCTTCTCTTCTTAAACCCTCTCTTGTTGATTGTGTTTTTCATCCCTTCAACTCTTCTCTAAACCTTAACACTCAACCATGGTGTCCACTAGAACATCCATTTCTTCCAAAATTCCTCTTCCAAAAGAAGCCTGCAAATTAAGATTAAGCTACCTAACATTGGTTTTTCATCTTTTCACACTCCCAAAAGTGATATTTCTCATATTGTCATTTACTCTTCACCTTCACCACCCCTTGCTCCATGCAGGACAAACTCAACCCATGGTACTAACCATTCACACGGTTCTACCTCATCTTCATTCCAATCAAGAATGAATGAGCTTTCTTCACCTTTGACTCCTAGCCCTCCTTTGGATGAGATCTCTCAACCTCAACCTCTACAAAGCATTCCCTTTGTCCTTGAGCCTTTGGTTACCTCTCTTTTCACTCCATCAAATTCTCCCATCTCACCCTTGGACACTATGCCTCCACCACCTCCTCCACCCTCAAACACTAATTGCCCCTATCTTAGGCATTCCTATTCCCCACTTCATGGGTGATCCTTATTTCTTTGGGTTCCTAGAAGCTCATGGTGCAAATTGCCCATGTTTTCTCTATAATAACTACATCATTCAAAACCTAAGGTTGGAGATGCTTGGTCTTCATAGAAGGTTGCATGATTTCTTGCTTGCCTTGTTATCCATGCCTCCTCCTAGGAGATGAATGATGGTTTTCAAAATAACTTGATTTTTAAAGAAGGTCAAGCCAAAGAGGAATATGAATTCAAGACCTAGTTTTTAGCTATCTTTGTAGTAGTTAATTGTCTTTTTAATTATTGTATTTCTTTTCTTTTCCCTCATGATTTTCTCATGTGGTTGATTTATGGATTTAGCTTTATGTGTTTTAATCTATGTGATCACATTAATCAACTTCAATTTATTTAAAATTGATCCTAAATCTATCACAACCTCTAAAAACTTGACTTAAATTGGATCAAAATGTTATCTTAATATTTTGTCACCCTTTGTCAAGACATTCTTTATGAATGTGTTGCTTTTATGCAACCCTAGCATACTCTAGTGCTAAAAGAGGTAAAAATCCAAAATTGGAATTTTTTTGAAAAAGTCTTATTTTTCTCCAAAACTTTTGAAAATCAAGGTTTGTTGTCCTCTGGACGCAGCTCCTTAGCTACCAGGCGGCTCCATATCGATATGGAACCGCGGGCTCTATTAAGGAACCGCGTACAGTAAAGCCGTTCTTGGATTACTTTTGGTCTTTCTTCTTTGACCACTGTCTTGGTTAAGATTCTTTGTTTACCCAATTTGGCTAAACATTTCCTAAAATCTTTTGTTTTCATTTTAAATCTTTGCCTTTTCTATTTTCTTTAAATTCTTCTCTTTTGGGAGTTCTTCTCTTCATCCCTCATAATGCCTAATTCTTCCTTTCCTAACCTTGACATTTCTTTGTCACAATCTTCTCAACCTAAAGCTTCTTTTTCTAAGCTTTCAAAGATACCGAAAATATCGGTTCGACCCGTTTGGATAAAAAGAACAAGAATACTCATGATTCTTCTTCTACAAAATCCTCCAAGAATTCCTCTTTCTCTCCGATTCAATATTGGAATGAGACTTACTCTATAAATCCAATTACCGAAGAAAAGGAAATTCTTCCACCACCACCGAAACCTTTCAACTCTCCTCAACTCAATGACCTATCTTCTTTCCCTAATCTCACTAGGCATTGTGAAAACATCTCTTATCCATTATCTCCCTCTCCACCAACCTCTAATTTTAACGGACCTTCCCTATCTGACAACTTTGTTTTGCATCATGGTTCCTTGTGTGCTTGTTTTCGTTTTCAACAAATTGAACTTGCTCATATCTATGACAAGCTAAATTTCCTTGAATTCCTCCTCACTCGGCCTCCTCTCAAAGTTTTTGTTCCCGTGAAAAAAACTTCGAATGATGCTTCGTCGTCTTTCTTTTCCAACTAAGGCACATTTTGTACTTTAGTTGTTTGAGTCAATAAAACTTAAGCAATCTTGGAAGATTATCACTATTAGAGTAGTTTATGCTTTGTGGTTTATATTCCATATTTTTTGCTTTAAATATTCATATTGTGTGTATAAATATTTCTCTTGTATGTTATTTCATATTTGTGTAATATGAATGTTATGTGTGTTATCTTTCTCACTAATTCTATTTCACACGTTTGTTAAAGAGTTGATCATGGTTAAAACTTAAAATTAATTATGGGTGATTCCATAAATTCTAAACTTTAACCCCTTGACATTTTAAATCATCTTTGATTGGTTTGGATGTTTCTTTTCTCTCTTTATTCCACCAATTGAACTATGATGTTGTCAATACACACTCTTTGGACATAATTAGCAAATGCTTGCTTCTAATTTGAGATTTCTTTTCCTTCTCTCTCTCAAGTTAGTTAGTAGGTAGTGCACATACATACATTGGTGTTTCTTTTCTTTCTTCTAACCTTTGTGTAGCATGTCACCTTAGCTCATTTACTTGGTTTCCCAAGCAAGGGGGAGTAAGCACCAAGGGGGAGCTACTAGCAAAGTCCAGTTCTTTTCTTCTTCAAAGACTAGTGCTAACCTTTTTGCTTCGACAAAGGGGGAGAAATGATAGTGATAAACTCGTTAATAATTCGAATAAATTTGTATTTTACGTAAATGAGTTTATAGTTTGTCGTAATAAAAAAGGGGGAGATTGTTAATGCAAAGCAATGCCTAAGAACATTGTTAGTATTAATTAATCTTTCTTAATTTTGATCACGACAAATTACAAAGACATTTATTGTCAAACACAATCATACAACGAATTATCTAACAAACACTATCATCAAGGTAATAATCATTACACTAACATATCTTAAGCTTAGTGATTAGCCTTAAAACTCACGTTTTTCAAATGTAACAAAAGATTTTTAATAAACTTAAATTTTAAGAAAATGTTTTATTAAAATGAAAATATAAATTTAAATATGGCATATTCCAAACGCCATAAGGATATCCTTTGAAGATTTAAACAACCTCAGATATTTCAAATTCACTAAAATACAAAAAGGATCGGAGTCTACTCCCCGCGGTTCCTTAAGTGCCTACGCGGTTCCCTATCGATAAGGAACCTGGGTAGATAAGGAACCGCCCCCAGATAGCCGTTGGGATCTTGTCTCTTATAAATAATGGATCAAATCTGCATTTTTATTAACCCTTTTTGGACATCTCTTTCAGCCTTCTTTCTCCTATCTAATCCTAGTCATTTGTAAATGATCACTTAATGTGTTAAGTATGTTTACTCATGATTATCATCTTGATCTCCTTCTTTACCTTGTCCAAAGAGAAGATCACTCACACACTTGTGATGTGATTAAAGATGAAGTTTTGATGAAGATCACCTTCTCCTAAAGATCTAGTCATGTTCATCATTTGTTTATTTGTGTCTTGTGTAGATCCAATGTATTTGTGAATACTTGGACTAGTTGTGTTCATCCAAGCTATTTGTGAATACTTGGATTAGAGTTGTGTAAATCCTTTGCACATGTGTGTGCTTGGATTTGTGTTGTGTAGATCCAAGCTACCTGTGTGTACTTGGATATGTTTAGTTGAGTTGTAATTAGTTGTGTTAGTTCTCACTAAACTATAAAGTCATGTGGTTGTGTCTTGTGAGTTCTCACTAAACAATAAAGTGATATATAGTTGTATTGTGTGAAGTTCTCACTTAGCTTCAAAGTGAAGAGTTGTGAAGATTGGTTCTAGCTTTGGATTAGAACTCGACATCTAGCCTTGTGTCGGAAAATGGTGAAGTAGACAACGTTGTGAAGATTGGTTCTAGCTTTGGATTAGGACTCGACATCTAGCCTTGTGTCATAAAATGGTGAAGTGGGCGACGTTGTGTAGATTGGTCCTAGCTAAGATTAGGTCTCGACATTTAGCTTAATGTCGGAAAATAATGTAAGCGACGTTGTAAGGTTTTCTCCGCCAAGAAGGGAGCTTGTGGATATAGTGAAAATCTCGAGTAAGGTGTACTCGAGGGGTGGAGTAGGAACGAGGATAGAGCCTCGTTGCCGAACCATTATAAATCTTGGTGTCTTCCTACTAGGGTGTTTCTTTCCTTAATTCATTATCATTATACTTACTACACATTGTTAATGCATTAGAATTGAACCTAATCATTATGCAACTAGCTTTCAAGTAAAAGATAGTTTTTGCACTCACCTAATTGAAAGGAATTTTAATTAGGAGATAAACCGATGAGAAACTATTCAACCCCCCTTCTAAATTCTACAACGTCGTTTGTTCAATTTATTTGATATTTCATTTATCAAACGGACCTTTAGATAGTCTATCAGTTCATAAACGGGTTTGATAAATTACCAATTTATTGGTTTGAATTTTTGGATTATAACATATGTAATGCAAAGACCAATCATGATTTATTATTCTAAAAAATCTTTTAGGCTACCTGCAACGGTTATTAGGTCGCGACATTGACACGTCAACTTTCTCTCTTCTGCGACCTAGTGCGACCTATTTGTCCCAACAAGGTGACCTAGTGCGGCCTAGTTCAAATTTTTTTAAACACATTAACTTTCATAAAAAAAATCATTACATTTATTTAAAAAAAATTAGATAAGGATTCAAATAAAAAACATTACAATAAAATTAAAAACATTAAACATAACATTAAAAAAACTAATTTATTGATCGTGATTGTTCCAAATGTGTTCCACTAGATCGTCTTTTAGGTTGAGATGAAGATGTAGGTCGATTATCTGCTCAGTAATTTGTAGACTTTCTTCATGTGTATTCACCGGATCGTTATCAGCATGTTCTTCTTGGTGATGATATATGGGTGATATCGTCGCTCCCCTTTGTTTACTTATCATATTGTGTAATATGATGCAGGTGTACATTATGTCCGATAGTCGACGTTTTGAAAATCCTCGAGCCGGGTAATCAATCATCCTCCATTTCGTTTTCAATACACCGAAGGCTCGCTCAACATCTTTTCTTGCTGCTTCGTGCTTCGTTTTATACAATCTACTTTTGTGATCATTCGTTGGCGGATCTTTTATAGACTTAATAAGAACCGACCATTGTGGATATATCTCATCAGTAAGATAATATCCCCGACGATAATGCACGTCGTTAGCCACGAATCCCAGTTCAGGTGCTTTCCCTGATTTAAGATCATTGAAAATAGGGGATTGACATAAAACATTCACGTCGTTATTCATCCCGGCTACACCGAAGAACGCATGCCAAATCCATAAGTTTTAAGATGCAACCGCTTCCAATAAAATGAACGGAGTTGACCCCTGATCATGCCTACTAAATTGAGCTTTGTAGGCAACGGGACAATTCTCCCACGACCAATGTGTACAATCGATACTTCCTATCATCCCAGGAAACCCATGTTTTGCCTCGTGATGAGCATAGAGTTTCTTCATGTCAGTATAAGTCGGCTTTCGCAAGTAATATGTGCCATATAATTCCATGATGGCGGTACAAAACTTTCGAAGACACTGTCGGGCTGTTGACGCACCCATTTGCAAATATTCGTCAAGAGCATCAGGCACGGTTCAGTATGCCAATTGACGAACAACGGAAGTGCATTTCAACAATGGCGAAAGGCATTCTCGACGCGTAGCATCCATTGAGTTTCGAAAATAAGAATAGTTATTTTTCAAGTCGTCAACAATTCGTAAGAATAAAGCTCGATCCATTCGGAATCGTTCACGAAATGTCTCAGCAACATATCGCGGCCCGTCAGTAAAATAAGCCTTCACCAGACGATTATGTGCACCCTCGTAATCTTTATGTATATACGCCCATTTTTTGGGAATGATGCTTCGTAAGCCGATTCAGAAGGTTGCGTAAAACCTCAAACTCACTTGTAACTTCATCCTCGTCGTCGGAAGAATCGACAAAAAAATAATTCATAAGACATTGTATTTTGGAGAACTTTGTGTTTAATTTGTGTGAAAAAGGTTGATTTAATGGGTATTTATAGTAATAGTTTGAATTTTAACTTTTTTTTTACAATGGATACAAACACCCCAACAACTAACTTTTTCTAACGTCTCATTTTTTCAAAAAGGTTGTGGGTAAGACCGAATTCGGTCGACCGAGTGCAGACGACCGAATCGCCGCAACGGGACGATTCGGTCGCGACCGACAGTCGATCGAGCCAAATCCCATGCATTGCGGGTAGCCTTATAAAGAGTTCTTTTTAGTGCTCATAAAAGATTTTTAAAAAGTTTTTCGTAAAACTTTGTCAAACTTCTAATCATTTCTCAAAACATTTTTTGTTGACAATGTTATATATTTATTGCATTTAATGCTTCAAATCTTCGACTAACTTGTGCATTATTAATACTTTTACGTAGATTTTGTAAAAAGATAGAATCTCAAAGTAAAAAATAATATGCATAAATTTACATGATAAAATTTTGTTGAAAACAACGCAATAAATTATTTTAATCAATAAATTACTCAAGTATTTACGCTTTCAAATCCTTTTCAAACAATAAATAAATATAGATAAAATGCCTAAAATTTAATAAAAAGTGAGTGCTTACCTCTTAAGCTTCAAATCGCGCGTAACTTGATAAGACAACTTGGCTATGTTTAATAAAACTAGTTGTAAGATATAAGCTGTTAACTGTAAACTGTTAGTTGTAAGCTGTTTTACTAAAAAACTGTATTTTTAATAAAAGTGTTTGTTATATTAGCTGTTAACTGTAAAATTACTTAAAAGAACATATTTAAATAAATTATAATATTGTTTGAGGGTATATTAGCAATCTACAGCTTTAATAGCTCTTGACAATTTAAAAAGTTTTATCAGATAGCTTTTTATTTAAGAGTTACTTATTTAAAATAAAAAACTAATATCTCTAAAAAATTGTTATGCCAAACAGAGCTATTAGATTATTTATTTAACAAATAAACTAACAGTTTTCTTAAAAGATTTCAAATAGCTCTTATCAAACATAGTTAAGGTGCCAAATCGCGCATGAGTTGGTCAATTATCTCGTAAGTTAATATCCATAACATGCAGCCTAAGATCAAGTGAGGTAAAAATCTTTAACTAAACAAAACTATGATAAATTTTAGAATCAAAAACCTAAAATCTTCATTTAATACAAAAACTTTGATGGCACTATCAATTTAATAATAATGACAATTTGCTCACGTATATATCTTGGCGTCGTTAGAAAAGACACTACTACAATTTGCAACGTTGCCATCCGAGAGGACACTCCCAACAAACGGTCTGTGCTAACAATGCCACTAGACAAAAGTTACTGAGTAATAAATTAGCACAAACTCTCATATTTATCATTAAAATATATTAAATATATACTAATTTTAATGAAAATCATGTTCAAATAAAAACATTTACATGTTTATTTAATGTGTATCCAATGTATTTGAATGTTAATTAAATTTTTTTTTGTTTATTTAATACATACTAACTTTTACCTAATTTGATTAGAAAACATTTCTTCAAGAAAGTTACCTAATGGTAAAAATACCGTTTGATGAAGAAGAAATTATCGGCTGGGGAAATTTTGTCGAAAACTTGACACCGTTGCCGCAACGCATATACTCGTTTGGATACAATTTGTGTTTCTTTGGTTTGAACCTTATATTTATTTGAACATGAAATATATTTTTAAAGTTATTTTAATTTAATTTATCATTCGTCTGTATAATTACTAGTTTTAATGTTTGTGAACGCACAAGACTCGAATATAAATGATAAAATATGTAATAATTTTGTTATTGCGATTTTATTTATATTATATATGTTTTTTAAAACAACTAATATTTATATATTTGATTATATTATTATTTTATTATTCATCGTGTAAATTAATATCAACCCATCTCAATTTTTATTATTTTTTTAATTTCATACTCTTTAAATTCGATATTTTATTTTAAATAGTTACTACGGATATCTCAATTCTTAATAAACAAATCATTTACATCAACCTTACACGTGTATGATTTATAAATTTATAATTTTGTAATACTTAATTCTATTCTAAAAAACCACATTAATTTTTTAATACTTAAATAGTTACGATACTCATGGACCCAAGAATTTTATATGTTTTTTTCATTATGTGATCATATTAATTGATATTTTGTATCAATATTTGTTGTATAAAGTATTTGATTTTATTTAACTGAAATGTTAGATATCATTTTCTAGACATTGTATGTTTAGTAACACATAACGATCTTGAAAAAATATAATGTTATTGTGTAAAATCCTGTGTATTTATTTTCATCTCACACCGATTTCTAAGGTCATGCATTCATTTTAATATTTATATTAATGTTAATAATAACTTGTGTAGATTGCATTAGTTTGACTTTGTTACGTGCCAACATAAAAAATGACAACAATTTGTGTTTTTATTTAAATATTATCATGTGATTTGTTGATTTTTTACTATAACGTATGTGCTATATTTTTTAAAATATAAATCTAGAAGGTATAAAGTTTAAGGAAATATTTTGTTTATTTATTAAATTTGTTAAAAAACATAAACGATAAATTAAGTAATAATTTCGTTATTGCGATTTTATGCATAGTGTATACGTTTTTTAAGAACAATAATGTTTATATGTTTGCTTATGTTTTAAAATAGAATTTTGCTAAATCCACAAAAAGTATACAAAAAATAATCCACAAAATGATTTGTCAATAAAATGTGGAGGGTAAAAAGGTAGAAAGAGAATTTGTTATGCTTTGTGATTGGTTCATTACATATGCCAACTCATTATGTGGATTTGGTTTTGTAAATTGTTTGTGGATGTAGCATTGCTCTTTAAAATATAGATGGTATAAAATTTAAAGGGTATTTTATTTATTTTCTAAAATTACTAAAAAATATATACATTTAATTTCATTTATTTTTTTTAAAATTCAACTACTACAATTTTATTATTTCCCTCCTCTCTTTTTAAGTTTTTATTTTCACAAATTTGACATATATATTTTTATGTGTTTTCATAACATTTTACCAAAATTTTTAATTTTGATTAACTTCAATTTAATTTTAACCTTTTTCCACCAATCACATTATTTGGTTTTCCTTATGTGTTAAAATTAAGGTATTTAATTGCTCTAATTAGTTTTTTTATAACTTCCACTTTTTACTAAAATTTTTAAATAATATAATTTTTTTATTATATAAAAAATTGTTAGAATTTTTTTAATAAAATAAAATAAAATATCCGTTCTACCGTGGCGCAAGTATCTTAATACTACATTATCAAATGGTTGATAATAGTTGTCGTTATAATGAGCATGACTTTTATTTATTTATTCTATACAAATGCGACAATATCAATTTTAAAATTGATCTTGAATAAATATTCCTTGACCCCATAGTGTCTGAAACTGTTAAAGAATCGAACATCTTTATTGCCCGAATAAAAAACATACCCATGACTCGTTTCTTTCAACAGAATGACAATGTTGATTGTATAATTTGTTATGTTACTTTCCTTAATTTAAGCTTAGTAAACTATTACACTACAAAATAGCATATATTTAATTACTAAAAGTTTTGTTTAATAATAAGATTTATAATTATTATTATTTTTTTACTAAAATACAATGAATATAAGAATAAAGGAAGAGATTCATAACATACCCTTGTTTAACATATTCTCAATGAACTTATCTAAACTATTGATCTTATAATAATCAAATGTTGATAATTAAACCAATCTCCTAACTAACCCCCCACATTTTTCACACACAAACACACACACAAAAAATTATGGATCGGGATCCACAACCCTCACTGACGACCACCACAACAAACCTATTTCCCACCTTTTTCCAGTGACCACCACAACAAACCTATTTCCCACCTTTTTCCGGCGACCACCACAACAAACCAACCTTCTTCCAGCGACCACCACAACAAACCACCTTCTTCCCGCAACCACCACAATAAACACACGTTTTTCTGGCGACCTCCACACCAAACCACTCTTTTCCGGCGATCTCCACTCCAACCCACATTTTCCATACATATATGAAGTTGATGCCGATGTTATTGAAGATGCATATGTAGCTATTGTTTGTAATATAGGTATGCTATGATATTTGATGCACACCATGTGTTTGATGAAATGACACAATGATAATCACATGTGATTTAACAAGTTCTGAGTTATGAATGAGCATTTTTATTGAATTTTGGTCGATTTTTCTGGTTGATAAGCTGATTACAGAAGTGAGATTTATGATTACAGAACTGAAACTATGACTCGTATATGAGTCGCTGTGACTCATATATGAGTCGCTGTGACTCATATATGAGTCGCTGTGACTCATATATGAGTCACTGTGACTCATATATGAGTCATGATGACTCATATATGAAACTGTACATATGTAAGTCTTTTTTGTAATACGGGTAATAATATAGCCTCTTTTGTAATAAAATCATGGTGACTTATATATGACTCACCATGACTCATATATGAGTCATGGTGATTCATATATGAGTCAATATTGTGAGAACCCGTACTTTCCCAGTATTATTTTATTCTTTTGCTCGTGTTTCTGAATTTTCAACGTATTTCGTTTTCTTGTATTTTATATGTATATCCTGAGATTATATTAATTTTCAATAAATTATACTTTTCAAGTAATTTCGGATCATTGATAAATACTTTATCGGGAATTATAAAATTTTAATTTTATTTTTCCATATATAATTTAAATCAAAGTTTTTGATTTAAAATCACCCGCGTGCGTTTTACAACGAGTTTATTCACAATCAATGTACAAAGAGAATTCCTAGTGATCGCGATACCGACGGATGCCCAAAATATTACGTTTATTTATCGATTGTTTCGATAATTAATATTTTCGACGATTTCGTTTTAATTACGTATTAAGTCGTGTCGGGAAATCGTATAATCATTTTTATGATGCATTGTAACTTTTAAAAAGTATTTTTACGAAACCCGAGCCCCGTAAATATTTTCAATATTTACCAATAACCATTTTTCTACCCTTTAAAACTATTAATTGTTTTTAAGTCCACAAGTTTCAAAGTTGGCAATATTAGCCCCTCCACTACAATCATATATAAACCATTTTTTTTACTTACAAGTTACAACACACACATAACAAGCTAAACAAAAAAAACACACAAATCCTCCCTCCACCTCCATTCTTGCCGCCACCCTAACACCATAAAACACCATCATCCACAATGATCTAATCAAAACAAAAATTAGACCCATGTTCCAAATCTTCTTGTCATTCTAATGATACAAAAATTTTATACATGCATCATGTTTTCAAGATTTTATAATTTTGTGGTTGGATGATGTTTTAATCATCATGCATGTGTTATTTTTTGTAAGATTATCATGTTTTGATCCTAAAAAGTCTTGTTTTTAATCTTTGATTTTGTTAAATTTTACATACATGTGTTTAGGAGTGTGTTTGGTTGTTAGGAATGATAGTAGATCCTAGGGGTATGAGAATGATTGGTTTTGAGTGAAAAATGAATTTGACTTGTTTACTAAAAGGCTATTTTAGGACAGCAGGTATTAAACAGATTTTTCGTGGGTTTAAGTTCAGAGAAAGGCTAAGATTATTTGATATTGTTGTAAAGTTTTCTGAGACGCTCGTTTTGGTATAAGATAGAGCTTCTAAGTCATTACGAGTCAAAAGTTATGCTAGTTTTAGTTTTCGTGTACCGGGAGACGCAAGTCGGCACAATCCGAAATTGTGGCTGATTTTGGGTCGACTCTCGGGGACTTTAGGCTTGGTTAGATAGTTGATACTACTGATTTTCAAAGTTTACAAACTGATTTTGATGAGTCTAGTAGTGGTTTCAAAAGACGGATTGTCGAGTTTGTACTTTTAAAGTGGTCCAAACGGTTTTACAAAACAAGTGCACAAATCTGTCCTAAATTTTGGAGTCGGGTAAAGTGTCGAGCTGATGGGTTTTAAAGTGTACACATTGGCTCAAATTTTGGTGAGGTCTTATACAGGTTATAAGTGACCTTGACACCAATTTCATGTAAAACGGACAAGTCTAGATAGGGTAGATCGGTGTGTACATTCGGGGTGTACTTGCTGATTTTTATTTTGGACACTTAGTTCAATGTTTGTGTTGCGTGAGTTTGAGTATTCATCATCGGACATGATGACTTATTCAAGTGCTTAGTCATTATTTAAATGACTTAGCTACTGGTCCAAGTAAGGGTAAAGGATAGTTTGACTTGCGTTGACTTGACGTCGTATGACGAGTCATTTTCAAGTGTTCAAGTGTTTTAACGAATAACGTTGGATAAAAGGATTCATTTGGTTCGTGTCAATGGTTTCGAAACGTGAATACTTTGAAAACATTTGAGTCATATTATATTTGGTATATATCGATATTGAGTTCGAGTCTTAACGCGCGCCTTATGTTGGGAATAAAATATGGGTCAGATCACCAAACGCTGATAAGAAGAAAGTCAACGCTGATAGATTGACATTGGACGCTGATAGAGGTCAACGCTGACAGCCTTGAAGATTGACACTGATAGAATATCTTTTGTTTATTTGTTTCTTTATTTATGTATGGTAAAGATAAGCACAACATTGTATTTTCTATTATTATCTTTACCTAGAATAGTTGATTCATAGCTTATTGTACAAGACTTCTTGTTCTATAAAAGAAGGTCTTTTAGGTTAAAGTCATATATCAGTTTTCATAGTATTCGCAAGTTAAACCTTTCATTGTAATCAACACGATTATTCTAATACAAGTGAAAGTTTGTTTAACATCATTGTGTTTTAGATCAAGTGTTAATTCCGCATAACACTTTGTTACTTTATTCATAAGCAAAGGTTTCTCTACGTGTTATACTTGATCTAATCTCGTATACACAAAGCTAATCGATCTAAGTTTGGGATCAACAAGTGGTATCAGAGCTTGTTGAGAAACTTTTGATCTTTAAGTAACGCAGAACCCTAAAACACCAAACCCTAAAAACCCTAAAATTCTCAAAACCCTAAAAACATCATGTCTGGCACAAATCAACCTCCTGCTTTGCTACAAAACAACTTCTCAAACCCTAGTATCAAAATTCCCATGTTTGATGCCAGGAACTTTGAGCTTTGGAAGTCCAATTTTGAGCAATACATAGCTATTCATGACTACACTCTTTGGGAAATTATCGAATATGGGAACACATTCGATAAAGCAGCAAAGATTACTGCTGCAATTGCCGCAAGGACAGCTGTTCCTAATTGTCCTGAAGCTGATAAAGTGGAAAAGCCTGAAGATGGGAGAGCGGTAGCTGTTGAAGATATAGCCAAGAAGAGGGTGGACATGAAAATTTTGAACATCTTGAAACATGCCCTAGGTCATGAGAATCAGCATAAGTACAAACGTTTTGAGTCTGCAAAAGAGCTTTAGGAAGCTCTTGAAGTAGCACATGGTGGCAATGCTGACACAAAAGAAGAAAAGAAGAAGCAACTCTTGCATGAGTATGCTGTCTTTAAAGCTCAACCTAATGAGAATCTCAGCAGTGTGAGAAGTAGACTTCTTGACATCACAAGTCAACTTTCCTTCATGGGAAAACAGATTGATGACCCTGAATTAAATGCTACTTTTCTCAAAAGCCTTGGTGATGTATGGAAGATTGAGACAAGATCTATTCTTGTCAATAACACCCACAAGACTTCCAGGTTTGATGACATCTTCAACAAACTAAGACTGTTGGAGAATGAATGGCAATTGGAGAGTGATAACAAATCTTCCAGCAACAACATGGCTTTCTTTTCACAAAGTGAAGGTCAATTTGATTCCATGAACTTCTATGGACATTCAGCAACTGGATCTCAAGGTGTCAGCGCTGGATGTCAATCTGTCAGCGCTGGATCATATCCTGTCAACGCTTTGTACTCAAGCGCTGACACACACAATCATGGCGCTGATAGAATTAAACCTGCTGGTTTTGATCTTGATACTGTGTGTGCATTCATTGCTTCTTTGCCTAGTGATTCAAGGATTACTTATGAAGATCTTGAGCAGATAAGTGATGAACAATTGGAAGAGATGGACATCAAGTGGACTATGGCTCTTGTAAGTTTAAGAGCAAACAGGTTCAATAAAAGGTTCAAGAAGAAGATGACCTTTAATGCTAAGGATGTTGCTGGCTTTGACAAGTCCAAGGTGGAGTGCTACAACTGTCATAGGATGGGGCACTTTATGAGGGAATGTAGATCTCCAAGGAGATCTGATGCTGGGAAGCCTTCTAGCCAAATAATTAAGAACCCAGATCCCAAGGCCATGGTTGCTGTTCAACAAATTGATGGCGTTGGAGAATGGGATTGGAGCAGGATGGCTAAGAATGAGGAAGAGGACAGAGCTTTGGTTGCTGAAGTTAAAGAAGAGCATGCTGAATATGCTCTCATGGCACACTCCTCCTCTTCATCAGACAATGAGGTATATGATGATGCTTTCTGTTCTAAGGGTTGTCGTTTAAATACTGAAAAATTAAAACAAGAGATAGTTAAATTATCAGATGAGGCAAGTACTGAAAGATGCAAAGTATCTAACTATCAAATTGCTCTTACCCAAACAGAAAAGACAGTAGCTGAGTATAAGAAAATGGAGTTTGATTTAAAGGATCAAATAAACATCTTAAAACATGAGTTATTTCAGAGTAAAGATGTGCAAGATATAGTAAATAGGGTTAATCTTGATTTGATAGCTCAGTTAGAGGAGGCTAACAAAAATAAAGATAATGTGAGTCTTAAAATCCAGAGGTTTGATAAGGCCACACAATCCCTAGGAGAGTGTGTTAGCAAACAAAGAGACTCTAAGGATATGAGTGGGATTGGGATGAATAATTATACTGTTGTTCCACCACCAGCTGGGGATTTCTATGGTGTCCAATCAAAGGACTTATCTTGGACTGGCTTGCCAGAATGCCAAGAGGAGGAGTTCATTCCTCCACCTAGAGTGACTTCCCCAGTTGAGGAATATCAGCAAAAGCTGACTGACCTAGAAGAGTGGAAGAAAGCTAACCACACTTTGTTTGTTAAGGGAGGGTTGTTGTGTGAAAGTCCAAATGAGCCCACACCAATCACAAAACCAATTGATGATCCTAAACCTATTAAGATCACACACCCCACCACTGGCAAACCTGTTGACCTTGGCCCACAAGCTGTTAGAAAACCTAGTGTTAAATATGCAGAGATGTATAGGAATACTAGGTCACCAAAAAGCCAAGTTAGTAACCATGGAACAGGCTTCTTTGCTTCTAGACCTAAGACTATGTCTAGAAAAGCTTGTTACACATGTGGTAGCTTTTCACATTTGGCCTACAAATGTGTCAACGCTTCCAATGTCAACGCTGACAGGAACCATTTCAGCGCTGACAAAAGTCAACATAGGTCAAACACTGTCAGACCCAATACCTTTGTGAACAAAAGTTCACAAGTTGTTAGACCAGCCCCATTCTTTTCTAGAGGGTCTAACACACAAGGCCTAAGACCTTTTCAAAAGTCAAATTCTTGGTCAAATAGGCAATGGGTTCCTGTAGCAAACCCTAGGTTCAACACTGATAAGAGCAATCGGGGCGCTGACAGGAGTAATTTCAGCGCTGATAGAAAAACTGCTAAACCTAGGTATTTGCAGCCACAGGGAAATAGGTCTAAAGCTTCTACTAGCTTAACATGGAGACCAAAACAAGACCAGAACCCTAATAATACTGGTATTTCTATGACATGCAACAGGTTTCATTATATTTCTAAGGCATTGTCAACACCAATTGGGGTTAACTGGGAATTTCATTCAAACAGGGATGAAAATGGGGTTGTTATGAGAACCAAGTCTGTTCTTGTTGAACAACCAAATGAATCCAAGTCTTCCAAGGCTTGGGTTCCCAAAGAAAACTAATGTGTTTTCTTTATGTGCAGGGCATTCAGAAGAAGATCAATGATTATGGATACTGGGATAGTGGATGCTCAAGGCACATGACAGGAAAGGAAGACTATCTGACCAATTTCTCTCCTATTCAAGATGGTGATAAGGTATACTTTGGAGGTGGCTACGGCACAATCACAGGAAAAGGAACCCTTGTCACCAACAATCTAAGGTTTGATAATGTCTTCTTGGTGAAAGATCTGGATTATAATTTGTTTAGTATATCACAAGTGTGTGATAACAAAAATAAGGTTCTTTTCACAGATACTGAGTGCTTGGTGTTAAGCAAAGATTATAAGCTCCCTGAGGAGAAATACATAGATTTTAGAACACCAAGGCATAAAGACATATATAATGTGAATCTTAATGGGATTAAGGTAAATAATAAAATGTCATGTCTGTATGCTAAAGCCTCAGTAGATGAAAGTAATCTTTGGCACAGGAGACTAGGGCACATAAACTTTAAGAATATTAATAGGCTTGTGAGGCTTGGTTTAGTTGATGGTTTGCCTGAAAAGGCTTTCCACAATGACCACTCTTGTGTTGCATGCCTTAAGGGCAAGCAGCACAAGGTCTCATTCAGGTCTAAACAGGTGCACTCTAGTTCTAAACCACTTCACTTATTGCATATGGACCTTTTTGGTCCAACTAATATAGAAAGTTTGAAGGGTAAATCATATTGTTTTGTCATTACTGATGATTACTCCAGGTTTACATGGACTTTCTTTTTAGCCAAGAAAAGTGAAACTGCCCTAAGTCTGATTAATTTCATTACCCAGATTGAAAAGAAGAATGGTAATGAGGTCAAAATTATTAGAAGTGACAATGGGGGTGAGTTTAGAAATCAGTTGTTAGATGATTTTTGTGCCAAGAAAGGGATTACTAGGCAGTTTAGCATAGCTAGAACTCCACAGCAAAATGGAGTTGCTGAAAGGAAGAATAGGACCCTTATTGAAGCAGCCAGAACCATGTTGGCTGATGCCCACTTTCCTATAGCCTTTTGGGCTGAAGCTGTTAACACAGCTTGTTATGTTCAAAATAGGGCATTGGTCAACAAGATACATAATAAGACACCTTATGAATTACTTTGGGGAAGGAAGCCAAATATTGGTTTTCTGAAGCCTTTTGGATGTCATGTAGTTGTTCTAGAAACTAGTGAGGCCCTAGGTAAATTTGATTCAAAAGGTGATGAAGGCTACTTCATGGGTTATTCAGTGCAGAGTAAAGGATATAGGGTTTACATTAAAAAGGAAAAACGTATACTTGAAAAAGTACATGTTAGGTTTTTAGAAAGTAAACCTAGTGATCCTGAGAGTGGTCCAAATTGGTTGTTTGACTTAGAACCTTTATCTAGAGCTTTAAATTATATGCCTGTTACTGATCCAGACATTGTGAAGGTAACTTCAAGTGTTTTGGAAAAGAGAATTGGTAATGTTTCAGGTATACAGGTTGCTAAGGAGGATGGACCACCAGCAGTTGAATCATCTCCCACACAAGAATATGTTACACTTCCTATATGGACAGATGAGTATTATGCTGCTGCTACTGCTGCAAGGGAAGATAATGGTGGTGTTCAAATACCACCAAATACAAACATGCATGATTCTTCAGGCGCTGACAAAGGGAAATCAAGCGCTGACACGACCAATTCAGACGCTGATGGCTCCAACGCTGACAACACCAGTTCAAGCGTTGTTAGCCCAAACGCTGACAAACAAGGATCAGACTTTGGAGACACCTTTACACAGCTTTTCTCTTCTCATTTTGAACAAGGTGGACCTTCCAATGTCCATGAAGGGATTTCTGTTGATCAAGAAGAATCTGAGGAAGAAGATATTGGCAACATGGAGCGTGAAATTGAGGACACCAGACTTTTTGAAGGAGGAGTTCTCACTTCCACAGCAAAGGATCACCCCACATCTCAAATCATTGGTGATGTTATGGCTCCAGTTCAGACAAGAAGATCCCATCAAGGTCTTGGTGGATTTATTGCCAATATACACAAGAAGGTTGATACCCCTCTTGTACAAGCATGTTTGTTTGCCTGTTTTCTGTCACAGGAAGAACCCAAGAAGATTTTTGATGCTCTCAAAGAACCAAGTTGGGTGGAAGCAATGCAGGATGAACTTCACCAGTTTGCTATACAGGATGTTTGGGAGCTGGTTGATTGTCCTAGGTATGTGAGACCAATTGGGACAAGATGGGTTCTAAGGAACAAGAAAGATGAAAGAGGCATTGTGGTCAGAAACAAGGCACGTTTGGTAGCCCAGGGATATACACAAGAGGAAGGAATTGATTATGAAGAAGTTTTTGCACCAGTTGCAAGAATTGAAGCTATAAGAATTTTTCTAGCTTATGCCTCTTGTATGAATTTTACTGTTTACCAAATGGATGTGAATAGTGCTTTCCTCTATGGGACAATTGTTGAGGAAGTATATGTCATGCAACCTCCTGGTTTTGAAGATCCTGAAAATCCAGACAAGGTTTATAGAGTGAAGAAAGCAATGTATGGACTTCATCAAGCCCCAAGAGCATGGTATGGTACATTGTCCACCTACTTGGTGGAAAATGGTTTCAAAAGGGGCACCATAGATCAGACACTATTTACAAAGAAGAAAGGAAAACATGTGTTGCTGGTGCAGGTCTATGTTGATGACATCATTTTTGGGTCTACTGATCCAAAAATGAGTGAGGATTTTTCCAAGCTCATGACAGATAAATTCAAGATGAGTGCAATGGGTGAGATGAACTTCTTTCTAGGTTTACAAGTTCAGCAGAAAGAAGATGGTATCTTCATCTCCCAAGACAAGTATGTAGCTGAAATCTTGAAGAAATATGGTTTTTCTCCACATGAGAAGGAGGCTTCCACTCCTATGGATAGACAACACCCTTGGGGAAAAATTGGAGCTGGAAAGGATGTGGATGTTAGGCACTATAGATCAATGATTGGATCATTGATGTATCTTACAGCCTCAAGACCTGACATCATGTTTGCTGTGTGTGCATGTGCACGCCATCAAGTGACTCCCAAAGAATGTCATCTTTTTGCTGTGAAGAGAATTTTTAGGTACCTAAGGTGTTATCCAGATCTTGGATTGTGGTACCCAAAAGATTCTCCCTTGGATCTTATTGCTTATTCAGACAGTGACTATGGTGGTGACAAGTTTGATAGGAAATCCACAACTGGTGGATGCCAATTTCTTGGGAGCAGATTAATATCTTGGCAATGCAAGAAACAAACAGTGGTGGCAAACTCTACAACTGAAGCAGAATATGTGGCTGCAGCTGCTTGTTGTGGACAAGTCTTATGGATTCAGAACCAGCTGTTGGATTATGGGTATAATTTTATGCATACCAAGATTTTTGTAGACAATAACAGTACTTTATGCATTATTAAAAATCCTGTACATCATTCTAAAACCAAACACATAGAAATTAGACATCATTTTATAAGAGATTGCTTTGAGAAAGGTTTAATACAACCAGATAGGGTAGATACTGAAGATAATGTAGCTGATTTATTAACTAAACCTTTTGATGCTGGAAGATTTCAATATTTGGTAACAAATATTGGAATGGTTAATCTCACTTAATATGTGTTTTGGAACCTTTTTGTAAAAGTATGTACAGGATAATGCATTGTTATTGGTCTTTGTGATGATTTAGATTTTCCACATTTTTCTAACACTGACAAAGGTAAATGCAACGCTGTCAAGTGTTATTTTGCCATTGTTGGAGATATTATTGTCTAACGCTGACAAGAGTTCCTTCAACGCTGATAAGTGTTGTCGGGACGCTGTCAGCAACAAATGTTAGTTTTGTGGTTTTCATCTAAATGTGCAGGTAATGGTAGCTTTATGCCATTGGATACAGAGTTGCTTATGGAACTTTGAAGAGCTATTTGGACATGTTTTGTTTATGGATGATGGTTGGAATATTTATATTCCTATCTTGACATAAATTTTTAATGTTCATATATATATTTTGAGAACTCTTGTATCATAGTTTAAGGGGAGGTTTAAGGAACCTTTAGGACTCTTGGGTATTCTTATAATACTCTCATCACAATTATAGATTGTGTCCACAGGTGAGTATGGGTTAGTTTTACTAAACCATGAGGCACTGTAGCATGCAAAGGTGACAATCTATGCATGCTGCCAAGACACTTTTGGCCTAGACTTGGTTGTGGTCTGATGGGAGACTTGGGAATACTTTGGATATGGGTTTACCTGGGAGTTACAAAGTATTTTATGAAATAACTTTGTTGGTAAGTATTTTGGTTAGCAAGGGACTCTAGAGGACATTTGTGTCTATCTTTCTTATGCAAGTGTGCATAAATGGACAGTGCTTGCCGCCCAGTAATTATTATCAACTTGTAAGATATTTCCCTTAGGATAAATTACTTTGTTAAGGTCTTTTTCTTTTTAAATATTTTTATTTTTAGACGCTGACAAGTTTTTCTCCAAACGCTGTTACGTCCAATCGTGACGCTGACAAGGCTTTAGGCAAACGCTGACAAGAAAATATAGCCGTTGGGCGCTGATGGGCTATTTTTGACCGTTGACACCTAGTGGGCCCTACCCAGTTGTTATTTTTGACTAATCTTTGGCCGTAATTTTGGGGAGAAGTTACTTTTAATTAATGCATGAGATAAGTTATATTTGATTCAAGATTTTCATGATTGCTCTTTGAATATAACCGCCTCATTTTTGACCAATCAAAATCATGTATTTCTCCTATAAATTTGGCTAATCTTTTTATTCTGGGTATTCATATTTTCTTGTCTAACACTTTTTCTCCTAGATTTTTCCCATATCACATAACCTAAACAGCTTTCAATCATGGCACCCAACTTCAACTCAAAGAATTTAACATTGGAGTTCAAGAGCCAACACAATATGGTAGCTTACTTGACTGCTGATGATGCTTTATTTCCTCAGTATTCACAGATGGTGGCATTTTTAAATGCATCTTCATTGAGGTATGCACTTTCTCATACACCATTAGTCCCTGTCGCACACATTAGACAGTTTTGGAACAATGTTAGTTCCACAACAACTAATGGAGTGACCACATTAACCTCTACTGTTCATGGAAGAACATGGGTGGTCACTGAAGCTTTGGTTCGCCAAGCTTTGCGTCTTGATGACGCTGATGGTGTGACTACCCTTGCCATTGCAACAATAGAACAGGGTCTTAGGGAATTGGGTTATCCTATTCCTGCTGATGTCACTTTAAATAAATATCATAAGCAGGAATTTCCCTCTGACTGGAAATATTTGATACATGTCCTTTTACAATGCTTAAGTCCAAAATGTACTTCTTTTAATGAAATAAACAGGTCAATAGCAAGTGCTTTGGTTTGTATAACACGTGGGCTTAAGTATAATTTTTCAAAAATGATTTTTGAAGGGATGTGTAAGAATAAGGGAAGTAAAATGACTTTGGCTTACCCTAGATTTTTGCAAATGGTCTTTGATTTACAAGAATATTGTTCTAGGGATCATGACACTTTTTATGAGATCCCTAAACAACAGAAAACCATTTTTGCTAAGATGAGCTCCACCAATGAATCCATACCTCTTACCCAACCAATGCTTGACGTAATTCAGGCTGCACAACCACAACCACAACCACAACCAGACCCTGAACCCCAACTTGAGCCTATTCATGAACCATCACCTTCACCAGAAAACATGGACATTGACCGACCCAGCGCTGACACTCAAAATTTGGGCGCTGACACAGCCAATCCCAACACTGATACACTTCCTGAACAATCCCAAACACCCCTTAATCAACCCACACCCACACAATCTACTTCATCTTCCACCCCATTACAATCTAGGTTGACTAAACGCCAAAGGGTTACTGGAGTGTTCTCCTCTAGTGATCCTAGCCTTGTAGCAGAGAGAACCACCTCCACAAGTGTGGCTGGTGAAATGGGTGAGGCTGGGGCTATTGACACAGGCTTAGATGCTGGTCAAGACAGTCCCAACATCATTAAGACCTCATCCATGCCCCATGATCCTATTTTGGGAGGTCAAATCCCCATTCTAGCTGAGGGCAGATTGGAACCTATGACCATAATTGAATTGACGGTGGCTGTCATTAGCTTGCAAAAGCAAAATGTCAGTCTTGTACAAACTGTCAACAAACAGGGACGAGAACTCCAAGTTTTGAGGGAGAGAGTAACTGTTTTGGAGAATCCAAGTAGCAGGAGTCTAATGGAGGAATCTTCCAAAGGGGAGGATAAAGAGGATGAGGAGGATGAGTTGATTCACACAGCTAGTGAAAAGAGTTCAGAAAAGAGTTCACAATTTAGTGAATCTTTGCAGATTGCTGAAGCTCTCACCAACCTGAAGAAGCACCCAGTTGTTGATACATCCAAGATGACACCAAAGAATTTGGAAGGATCTTTCAAAGAAACATTGGGCGCTGATACAGGTTTGGACGCTGACACATCCAGCGCTGATAAAGGTAATCGTGGCGCTGATAGGAGCAACTTGAACGCTGATAAAGTTGCAGGTGGTGTTGTTGTATTCCAGCCATCAACAATCATCAAAGATGTGTTCATACAGGTTTCTTCTTCTACTTTACCAATTATTGATCCAAAAGACAAAGGTAAAGGTATTTTGATTGAAGAAGATGTTCCAAAGAAAGATGCAGCACAAATAGCTTTTGATGAACAGTTGGCTGCACAACTTGTGGAAAGAGATTTGAAGAGGAGTAGAAGATCACCATTTGTTGTTTCTGAGAGTGAGGATGAAAGTGGTGATGATAAAGAAGGTGATAGCTCAGATTCAAGCATTCAAATTATTGAAGATCCAGAAAGGCTTGAATATGGGGATGAGCTAGCAAAGGAAAGGTTGAGTGAGTTGAAGAATCAGATTGATTGGGACCTACCAGAAATCACCAGAATGTACCATGCTTGGGAAGACCAGGTGATGGACAACCCAGGTATGAGTTTATCAGATCAAATTTGGGGGTTGGAAGTTCTTCTTAGGGTACAAGAAGACATAAAGGTGATTATGAGGTTTAATGCACAAGAGGTCAAGACCTGGCTCAAAAGAGATAGAAGGCAGTTGTACTATAAGTTGCTTAGATGTCATCAGCCTAATTGGACATCAAAGAAGTTGCTGGCCTTATCTTTTGAGGAATTAGAGTATAGGGCACATCCTATTTGGAGGAAGGTGCAAGAACAGAATGTCTACCAGTTTCTTTCAGAAGAAAGAAAACAAGAGCTTGCAGAGGAGATGCAAATTCAAAAGGAAATAAGGATTGCTCAAAGACCAGTGAAGAAAGGAGATCCTTTTCAATTTCCTAAAGACATGGATGTGTATTTTCCAACTGAAGGTGTTATAAGGAAGCATCTCAAGCTTTCTCCTTTGGAAGCTTCAGATTTGGTAAATGTAGTACCTCTAGATGACAGAAATCCAATCATCAGTTTTGATGAAGATGAGTGTGGATTTTGGAAGGTTGGACGATTTGGAAAGGAGGTACATACTTTCACTTCAGTTATTTCTATATTTGCAAGCATAGACAGGGAAGACTTGGTGCATCTATGGAGGTTAATAGAGGCCAAGTATACAGCTGAAGCACCTACTTCAGCTAATGGAATAAGACTTTGGAACACATTTATGACTTTGTGTGGTCCAAAAGAAGCAGATCCTGCCATTTGGAAGGATCTTGAAGATGATCTCAGTAATCTTCATTGGAGGCTATATTCTACTTGTGGTGTATTTCATATGAGCTCTACAAAGTTTTCAGAGTATTTACTTGTGGATGCTGACTATTTCTTGTCCAAAGAAGTGTTGGAGAAGATGCTAGAGACACCCTTGGAGATAGATTATACTAGTGATGTGGCCAAGGACTTGATCAGATATGTTTATCACCAACATAAGAAGTTTTTGCAAGATTCCTCCTAAGCCTTTAGTTTTTATTCAGAAACTTGATCATTGGAGTGGATATCAAGTTTAGGGGAGGATTGTTGGGAATAAAATATGGGTCAGATCACCAAACGCTGATAAGAAGAAAGTCAACGCTGATAGATTGACATTGGACGCTGATAGAGGTCAACGCTGACAGCCTTGAAGATTGACACTGATAGAATATCTTTTGTTTATTTGTTTCTTTATTTATGTATGGTAAAGATAAGCACAACATTGTATTTTCTATTATTATCTTTACCTAGAATAGTTGATTCATAGCTTATTGTACAAGACTTCTTGTTCTATAAAAGAAGGTCTTTTAGGTTAAAGTCATATATCAGTTTTCATAGTATTCGCAAGTTAAACCTTTCATTGTAATCAACACGATTATTCTAATACAAGTGAAAGTTTGTTTAACATCATTGTGTTTTAGATCAAGTGTTAATTCCGCATAACACTTTGTTACTTTATTCATAAGCAAAGGTTTCTCTACGTGTTATACTTGATCTAATCTCGTATACACAAAGCTAATCGATCTAAGTTTGGGATCAACACCTTATTGTGATAGGTTGCGGTTTTCGTGTTTCCCGGGCATCCATATCGTCGGTGATCGTCTACCGCTACCGTTTCTACTCAGTTGCTGAGTACCGTGATTTACTTACCTCGTGGCTAAGGTGAGTTCATAGCCCCTTTTTACTTGTACATGGTTTCTAAACACGGGGTGAGATTTTACATGGTGGAACACAACCAATTAAAAACTGTATTCCTATCCAGAACTCGTATGTTATTCTGAACGTGTATGCTTTACAAATGATTTCAATGGTATTATTGCTTTTAGACGTTAGCCTTGAGTTTCCTCTCCCATCATGAACCGTTAATTGTCCCGTATGCTTTGCGCTAAGCGCGAATGTTGTGGGTGGATCCATCGGGATTGACAATCCCCGTCCCGATTACTTTGACGCACTAATATTCGTTTATACTTGAGTATTTAGGCTGAATACTCCATAGAGGAACTTACATTTGAGTTAAGCTTCGGTTCATGAGACTAAACAACAATAATATGCATCGTGACTATGGACGTACATAGTTAACCCCCCCATTACGTGTTTTACAAATTCTATTGTGTTCCACACGTTTACTACTAAACCTATGAATATCACTCAACTTTATGTTGACGATTTTACATGTTTAATCTCAGGTATTATTACTTAGCTTTGCTTGGATGGGAGCCCGCAGGATATTATCGCAGCTTGGAGATTTCTATGATGCTTTTGAAAGATTTGTTTTATATAAACTGTCAAAAGTTTATTCTATCTTTTGGGTAACTTTATGTTATAAATAGAGACGAAATAATATAATTTTCCGCTTCTAAAACTCTGGGGCCTATGTTTAAAAACTCTGACCTTTTATGATGTAATATACATGTTTTTATTTCGTCAGCTTTGTATGAACTGTAATTCATTGTTTCTTGTACTATGACGTGTTACACCCTCGTTGCCTAGTTGTTCCATGTCAGATTTGGGGGTCTGACAGAGTGGTATCAGAGCGATGGTTATAGGGAACCGAGTCGTTTTCAAAACTTAGTCTATAACTGAAAGTTCAAATATTTTATTGTTTCTAAGTGTCAAACACATAATCTGCCAATGTTGTTCGATATCTTTGCGGGTAACTCTCTAATCCTTATTATTTACGTTTGATTATCGTTATAGTATTTCATCTCTTGATTACATGTTGAAATATTACGTTACCCTGATGACGATATTTACTATGTCTTTTCAAAGCCGATGTGCTTCATGGATTATCATTCGATATTACTGTAATTACATTTGCTCTTACTGTATTTCTGGAATTCATGTTCTTGTGAACTGATCTTGTTACAATGATTTTGTATTGTTACGACGTTACCTACTTGCATTCCGAGCACGTATGCTGCTGACTTTTCATACTCATTTTTCTGAGTACTATTGCTATTTCATTTATGTGTGATACGACTGACTTGATATACTCGTTCGTTTTGAATCATCTGTTTTTCTCGACTCACTGCTACATGTTGTGCATACTCTCGTGATACCATTGTTCGAAATTGAAGAAGGGTTGTTTTCGATGAAACTCCTGATTTTCATTCTTACTACCGTGCATGTTGCTTTCATTGTTTATTTCCTTTAAAATATCTATTTAGATACGCAGATTTTCTTTCCGACCATTCGTTATTGAATGTCTAGTCTATAGACCATTGCGCAGCTCAATGTGTCTCCGGGAAAGACTAAAGGACACCATGTGAGTCACACATCTCGAAGCATTCGTTGAATCAGTACCTGAATAATATCGTGAGTTTTCATAACCTTGATTGACCTTTACGTCACCGTTTTACACGACACTTGTACATGGACTACATCTTATTTCATTGACCATTCTACGTTTCGATTTCGACTTACAACATCCGTTGTACCTTGAACACATGATCGTCATTATTATGTGACAATTGTTTGGAATACGATCCTACTTGTATCCTCCCTTTTTCATTAAACCTCCTCGCTTCAGGAGTGTGACTCGTTAATATTTTGTTTCCTTCTCGGTATGTCTTGTGATTTTGGAAAACCACGCCGCCAAGAGACTTTCCTACATTGCATCTTGAAACCGAAGACACGGATGATATGCGTCATTTTTTATCTCTCAGATTATCGTTGGCATTCTTGAACCGTTTCTATACTGTGTTTTCTTTACATGATTAACTATACAGTTTATTCTTTTTCGTTTTTATGGAATCCACTAATTTTGTGTGTACATTAATTTGGAGTTATCATGAAATTTAGATTTAATTTCAAGCTGTGTCGAAAAAAAAAATACTTACCAGAAAACATTAAAATCGAGCAAGTTACGCTCATTTGAGATTGTAAAATCTAAGAAGTTATTTTCTGAATAATGCTAAAATATCATTTTGTTGACAGATTTAATGCAAGGGCATTTTCGTCCATTTTTATTCCGTTTCAAGTCTCGGGTAAAACTAGAAAGTTGTTCAAAACATTGTTTTACATCGAAATGCATTAGACTTTGAGTCTTAGATTATCGTTTAGTGAGTTAATTGGTAAAGTCAAACCCAAAAGTCAAAGTTGACTAAAAAGGTCAAAACTGATAGAAGTTAAAAAAAAACATGGTTTGAACTTTGAAGCATTTTGAGTTCGTTTTAGCTCGTAAAACTTTAACTAATGATATTTTGCAAACTAAAAAAAACAATGATTGCGTTTGAACAAGTATAAAATACTAACTTTAAGTTCGGTCATACTTATACATAAATCTTGAACTTTTAGGAACCAAGTGATTTGACAAACTGATGTTCTACTTTCTTAAAAGTGTATTTTTGTCAAATTAATCACGATGTGCACACATACGGATTTCTTTATCCTTTCTTTTACATATGACTTATTTGTCATTCTATATTGTCTTTCTTTGCTTCTATCGTACAACTGAATTGGACCGAGGTTGAAGTTCTTGCTTTCGTATCGTTCGTTACCATCATGACACGTGTCTCTTGACGATTTCGGCTAAACCTCTTGAAACCTTATTACCTTGTAACCATTTCGTTGACTGACTTGAACTACTCCTTATTTCCCTCTTGTAACCCACTCGCTACTTTATAAACTATTGTCATATTACCATATATCTCAAACAGATATTGTTTGCAAATCATTTTACAAAAGGTTTCATTTGGGCTTTCTTAAATAATTGAATGCTATCTTATAAAATTAATTTATATTAATTTTACAATGTATTCTCACAAATTGTTCTACCTTAGGTCTTGTAAAGAATCTTGCAACATTTTAATTGTTGAATTAAATATCTAGCCAGTAACTCATAGGCGGAAAGTTTCATATGTTATTTTGATTCCTGTTTTTTACAAATGCTATTATATACATATTTTAAATCATATGATATGTAATACGGGTTGACGAAGCTGAGCATCGCATTGCTAGTCCTAAATTATGCATGGCCTGATCACCTATGCCTAATTTAGAAGGAGCCATGCAAGGCCAAATAGTAGTCACCTTAAATGTTTAACCAAGAATCAACTTTTTACTTATGTTCCTTAAAAAAGTTTGATAATATAAAGTTTTAGAAAACTTTTACATCTTATGCGAGTAACAACAATTCGTGACTTACACATATGAACCCTTATCTTTTCTTGAACAAAGCACATGCCTCAAGCACATATTTCTTTACTCAACGACCTTTATTTTACCTGTTACCTCATCATCCTCATGATACGATTTTCGTTACCATTTGCCTAAATTCTTACCATTGATACCAGACTTGAAAGTTTCAACGTTGTTATGCTTCTATGATCGACCATCTCTATCTATCTTGGTAGACCCATGAAACGCCTCTGGACGCGATTAATGATTTACGATTCAACGTGAAAGATGATTTCGTGTAATTGTCATGATGTGTGTTAGACTTTGTCGCCTTGAAAATTTATTCGTGTGAATCATGTGTTGATTTCGCCTTTCATTTCTAATGTTGTTCATTTTACTTGAATTACTATCAAGTAACTTCTTAAGAATTTTCTTTGATTCGAAAATTAGTTGTGTGGCTTTTCCCTTTCGATCGTATTTCGACCACCGAGAACTTAATAAGCCGTTATTGGTGACGCCAACCGCACTCGTGAATTAATCTTGCTATAATCCTTGTTTCTTATTGTCCTTATCATCGATGCATCTATTCTATCATGTTCGTTAGAGTTGATACGACATCCGTTTTATTTCCCTCGTGCTATTGCTTGTATACTAATTGTTGATCGATATTCGTTTCATAATCGTTTGCTATTTTGTCATTTTCTGAAAACCAGAAACTGTTACGTGTTTATCGTTTGATATCTTAAACACTTTCTTGAATTTCTAAAAATTATTATTAATTTTTAAGAATGTTTTATGCATTTTACCAAATGTTTAAAATGTCAAAATACACATTTCAAGTTAAGTACCGGATCTATACATCCTCTTTGGTAAATTTATAACTAGTATTTAAAATGGATATCAAGCTGTACCTTTTAAAGTATATGATTATATCGTACTTTATTGTCAATATAATGAAATTATTAAATAAATTTATAATTTCTAACAATGATTCTAAATAACTTGGAAAATCTGATTTTTTTTTCTAATGGTAACGATAAACCTGAGTTCTAACGATAATTTCATGTAGTCATTCAAAAGTTCTTAAGCCGATCAGGATCACTATTTTGAACTGTTCTACTTTTGCTTCGAAAATCCTGATCAAGAAAAAGATTTGACAACTCTTTACCCACTCATTTTATACAGAGTTTGATTTTAAATCACTACATCTTGTAAAATTTTCTTTTAATAAAGAAAATATTTAAAACTATATTTTAAAGTAATACCAAAATCCTTGACAACTGATTTTGACAGCTTGTATTTTAAATGATCGTATGTTTTTCTGTAGAATCTTGATAACCCTATGAATCTATGAAGTGGGTTGATGTTTTCTAGAGAGAGAAACTAGAGAGAGAAAGTGAGAGAAAACTATGTGTGTTTTATTAAGTGGAAACTAGAAAGTGAACAACAACCAACCCCTTTCCAAGGAGGAAAGGGGTATTTATACTTCCAAGTCACTAATGGACTTGGGCCGGCCCATGACAAGCCCATGGACCGGTTCTTACTTAACTAAATAAGTAACTATTAACTACGAGCTATTACAATCATTAATAATATTGTGGAGTGACCGATTCTTCTAATATACGTAAAAACGTATTTCTAACAATCTCCCCCTAAGGGAGGTCACTCCACGTTTACAAAATTCTAAACCTAGCATACTATACTAAGTCTTCGTTCTTTAGCTCGTAGTCTTTTCTTCTTTTTCTTTTTGTTGTGAATATTTTGATTTGATCTTTTTGGCTTTGGCTTGAGAGCATTGTTCTTTTGACCAATCACGTGCGATCTTTGCCTTCTTGTGAATTTTGCCTCCTCGTGACTCCATGTTCCACACACTTATGTCTTTTTGTTGAATTCTCGAAAGCTTCAGAGTTTGGTATAGCGGAAGACTTTATCTTGTACTTTCTTGAATTTTTGCTGAACTTTGATGCAGAAAAACATAAGCATGTGGGAACGACTTCTACAGGTTTACCGCAACACCACTGTCTTTAACTGGTACACAACAACGCCACCGTCTTCAACAGGTACACAGCAACGCCACCGTCTTTAACAGGTACACAACAACGATACAAATAAAATGGCTTTGACATTTTATTCTAATTCGGTAGCATTTTACCTCCGGTCGGTGAAGACCGTTGGACGATATTAGATATCGTACCCGTGACGGATAGTTTCAATTAAGTAACTTCCTGACAGGATTTCGAGGGTAAACCCGTTCTCTTTATTCGACCGTCCAAAGCTGACTGCGAACATAAAGAGTGAATCACTTGGATAAATTATCCTTGTGATTTGAAGCCGTCAATTCATGAAACCTGGAACAAGTGAATTTCAATTAAGATTTTCACCATCGTTGCTTTCCAGTTATCACGAGCTTAATTCATAAAGAATCTTGCACGTCACCTACCAAGTGCTGTTTGATGTTAACACTAGAAGGATTTCCACTCGTCACTGTGATCAATAAAGAATCACTCTGAGTGTTCTGGCAAGATCATATGATAATGCGTAGAGGCCTGGAACGAGTTTAAGTTCAATTAAGAATTAAACCACTGTTTCCTTCCAGTTTTTCACAAGATTGGTTCTAAAAGAACCGCACGTGTAACCTACCATGAGCTTGTTTGATGTTGGCTCAAGCAGGATTTCCATCTTCATTGTAATACTTGCGTATTACTCGGATGTTCTGGCAATATTACAGGAATACTGCGAAGGACTCATGAAAATCTCTTACTTTTCACAGTGTGTGAGAAAGCAAGGAATAAATGGAAAGTGTCCTAATGAGACTTTTGATGATCTCTTGGCTCTAGACTCGATAGTGCGTTTTGATTTAGTGAGCGATGGTTGGAGAGGAGTGCCACCTTTTCAATACCAGTCAGATAACGTGTTGATATCCGTGTGATTAAAACAAATACCTTTTGAGAGATATTTGAGTTAGCTGGTAAGGGTTGTGCATTGTATCACTGGGTCCATGATGTCTTTCTTCAATACCGAGAATCATTAACAAAAATGATCACAATAGCATATGTATTGACCCGGTTTCTGCCTTAAGTTGTAAGGAGGGCTTCTTTTTTTACACCCTTTATCTTTACAATTCTTTTTCATTCTTCAGCCCCTTCAATGCTTACCAATACGTCATCACTAGCACCTTGTTGTGATTGTTCCAGTGCTAGCTTAAGTACTTGGTCGGCATTCAGCTACATTCACAATCTTTCTCCAACTTTCCTAGGACTTCTAATTCTATCTAGGGAATTGTCTTTGGGAAGATTCCATCGGCTCTGATGAATCATTGGACTAAACCTATTCCTACCACCCTTTTGTCACCATATTCGTCGTGAATTAAGCGTGTTTTGGGAAGGAATTGCCACCATGAAAAATCATTGAAAAATCACCTAAAGTACTTGTGATATTGAAATCAAAAGTTTCGTACCTTAGGTGTTTTTGATCATCAAAAACGCTCCCCCTTAATACGTGCTTTACACATATTAAGTTGGATAATCGTTAAGTCTTTTTCATCTTTTAGCCAAGTATCATTTAAATCTCCTTAATCCCATTTTCTCCCCTTATCCAAAATGTTAACCATTAATATTTGGGATATTGAATGGATTAACCGGTCTTTGGGTAAAAATGAAATCGATGTTTGGCCATAGAACATGTTCATGCTCCCCCTTAAATTAATATGGGATATTTGTAGTGCTTTAGTATGATATATTTTGAAAGATTTAGAATCTCGTGAGAAATTCTTGAAAAATTATCATACGTTAACACTACATCAAGCCGTACATGCACAATATTCACAAATATACATATTCACAATTGAAAACCAATATAAAGTGGACCTGAAATGTACGACCCATTAGATGGATCGTTGCAGTAGCTTGTGGTGCACTAAATATGGTCTACCACCAACGAATCTTTCCAAGCTCCTCATCAATCTATGTTCACGGAGCTTTTGATCAATCTTCTTGATCACATACTTCGCCATCTGCCGATAACCCTGATGCCAATCCTCAGTCATCTCTGGTAAAGTCCCACCCAAATTAAGATGCTTTAACTTTCCTCTGACATATAGGAGAGTCCCATCACTGTACTTATAAAGCTCACCCACCCTCATAAACTTCATTAACCCTCGGCTGTTCAAGTAGAAAATGCCGCAATTCGGAACAGAAATGCCGGTATAGGGACATCTATCTACATGTTGAGGTAGAACTTGATTCACTGGACGGGTTAAGTTGAGCTTCCTTTGGTAGCTTTCGACTCCCAACTGAATATCTTCCACTCGTTTCTTGATAACAATGCTTCGTGTGAACATACGAAGTGCTGTATTCAAAGCAATGATGTCTTCACGAGGAATATGTGTGAGTTGATCCCGGGTCATCATAAGCAACATATCTTCGATTTCCTCAAGACGAATGATAGAAAAATCTCCCTGCTGGATTTTGTATTCTCTGTCATCCTTCCTTTTCAAACGAATCTCCGTCACATGATAATAGCCATTCTTGGCTTCAGTTTTCAGCCCTAAAATGCTGGAGATGCGAATATTGGATCTAACATTGCTTCCTGAATTGGCTAAGCAGCAACCCCTGTACGCCCTTCGGACTCGTTCGTCCCAATGAGATGCACCTATAATAGCATACATATCATAATTACGATTTAACTTTGGGACCCAGAGTCGGTTTACCTTTTCCTCGATAAAGGGTATTGTCCCCCAGTTGGCAGCTTTCAGCAAGGTCAGGGAGGTTGCGTACTTTGATGAACCCTTGAGGAGATAATCAAGATCATTGGTGACGAAGAAGTCAAGAGCAATCTGATTATCTTGAGAAGGATCAAGTGGAGGTGGAGCTCTTTCGGATTCATGAATACCTGGCCGTTGAACGGTATTCAGAGCTTTCAGGATCTCATCGGCATAATACTCGAACTCCATTCGGGTTAACCGGGTTTTGGCGCGGATTCTCTTATCCTTCAGCGCTCTCTTCACCAACGACGGAGTAACCGAAGTCTTATACTCATGAGCCAGAAATGCACATAAGTCAATCGGACTGCGGATACGGAGATATAAAACATCTCTGTCAGCGTCTGTGATCGGATCATATTGCGCCGCTGCCGTGATCCAAGCCTGTGGCGGTGCAGTCTCGTCAATCTCCAACGTGTCTGCCCAGTCCCGTGTGCTTGATTCAGGAACAGTAGATTGTGGTTCTTGTTGTAGAGGAGTGGAAATGTGAACATCTGCTTGTTCTGATTCAGGCATCTCGGCGGTGTCATGAACAGGTGAGTGTTGTGCAGCTTTAGGTTCAGTTACCGATTCTGCAATCACAGGAGCAACAACAACAGAACTAACAGGGTTAGTGGTAACAGGTATAGACACAGCAATAGATGTACCAGGAATTGATGATGCTGTAGTAGCATTCACATCATGACGCCACTTGGTTCGTCTTGATTCCGTGGAAGTAGATTTTTCCTTTGCTGCTGCATCTTTCTTTGACTTGGTTCCAGACTTGGCAGGTTTCTTTGAGCTGGCAACCTTATCCCCCTTTTCAGGCTGTTTACCCCCATCATCATTCTCATCGCTGTCCTCGTTGCTCCCCTTAGCACTCTCCTCATTACCGTCACCACCATCATCACCATCATCATCGTCATCATCCTTATCATCATCCTCATCATCATCGTCATCGTCATCATCCTTTTCTTCTTCTTCACCTTCTTCTTCCTCTTCTTCACCAGTACCCTCTTCTTCTTCACTTTCTTCCCTTTCTTCCTCAGGCAGAATGTGGTATGGTACCACACTTCCAAATGTTTTAAATAACCTATCATCCTCCATGATAGCGTCATTCAGGGATTTGTAAAGAGCCCGTTGAATCCTAGATTTATCAAACGATCCAAGTTCCCTCATTCGAGCTTTCAGGATCTTCTTCAATTCAAAATCCGTCAAGTCATAAGCAATTTTGTAGGCGGATTCTGAAGGATTGGATGACTTGATCATCAATTTATCAGCCGCGAGTGTCTTCAACTCATCACGCAGTTTTGGCATAATGGACTCAACGGATTCTTTCACTCTTTCTTCAACAGAAGCTTCAAGTGCTTCTTTCTGCTCCTTGTATTTAGCCCTCATCGCTTGAAGTCTGGTGATTCGTGCAGCATGTTTATCAGCTTCAGCCTGCTTAACCTGAGCTAGTTCTTCTGCATGAGCTTTTCGTGTTAACTCCATCTCTGCAGCGAACTTAGCAAGCATCTCTTCTTGGGCTTTCTTAGATGCTTCTTCACTTTGAGCTCGTCTATGTAGCTCTTGGCGAAGTTCATCCATCTCTCTTTTGTGATTATCCGTATGTTTATCCAACATTTCGGCCATTACAAATACAGCCATTGAAGAGGTTGCAGAGCTGCTCTGGGTTGAGTGAATAGGCTCGGTTGTTACTACGGTACTAAGGATGGGAGTTATTGGTGGTGGAAGAAATGGTGTTGAAACCCGTCTGGTTGGTAAGGGTTGTATTGGTGGAGGTTGAGTTGCTAAAGGTTGAGTTACTAAAGGTTGAGTAGACACCATGATTGTAGGAGCAACAGACTCCTTTTCCACACTTGCTGAAACTGGGATGGATGTCTCCTTCGAAGTAGAATACCTTTCAGGTGATCCAAACTCATCAATATCCTCTGGCTCCTCGTACTCTTCTTCAATATTTATCCTCGCACCTGAACCACTACCGCCAGTATCTTTCCTACTCCTTTGAATAGCTATCTTCATCATTTTTCTGTCCGCCTTGTCAAGAGTAGGATCAACAACATCTTCCTCGTCACTTAGAACTAACTCATCAGCCTTACCCTTCCCTTCTTAACCTCAGCCTTCTTCTTCTTGGTTTCGGGTTCTGGTAAAGCAACTGGTTGCTTGCGTTTACCTTTACTCTTGACCGTAGTAGACGAGTCTTCTACTGCCTGAAGGCTTGCTTGCAGCTTCTTGATTTCTAGCAGCAATAGCTTGTAATCAGCAGAGCCTTTGATTTTATCCGTTAGAAGATGATCGGGAATAGGACCAGGAATCACACCACCAGATGGTCCTTCATGCCTTAGATCCACCGTATGATCAGCTTCTACAGTGTGATGCCGACTTGCTGCACGCCTATCAATGGTAACATCATTCTTCATACAGTAATTAATGATAAGCTTGATAAACCGAGGATAAGGAAAGAAATATGTCTTCAGCTTCTTGTTTTGGAAGAGTTGGAAGGTGAATTCTTCCCATATCAACAATGCATAATCTGCATTTGCGCCTTTATACATTCCATGGAAGATGTTCATAATAGGACTGCGCAAAGCATCATGCCCACTTGTTTTCGGTGTAAGACATCTACTGAGAATACCCAACATTGCTCTCCAAGGCTGACCTACTTTAGCAGTGGTAAACTCAGACGCAACTCGTATGTCAGGACATCCAAGAGCATCGAACAACTCCATGAGTTCGTCTTTAGTAGGATCCTTCGAAAATGCCATACCTTTGGGTGTATCCCGAATGCCAAATATCTTACGGAAGTCTGAAACATTAAGTGTCTGCTGCTTGTTGTCGAGAGTGAAGATGATCTTGTTTGAAGTGCTTTCCTTGGTGGCCCAAAACTCATACATGTAATCATAAGGCACCGAGGCACTACTTCTTAAAGCATTCTTGAAATGGGATTGATCAAGGATTGCTATGGCGACTTTAAACCCATGGTGAGTGGATTTTGAAACTTGCTTCAGCCGGTAATTGTTTGGTATGAACTTGAGGGTTCGTGCTTCAGCAATTGCGGCTTCTCTAGAGTCTTGGATTGCTTGTACTGTTGGATTAGTCATTGTATCTGCTTAAGATAAGACATGAAAGGTTGATGCACAAAAATATATAGATATGTATCAATCTTACTTCTAAGCATAACATATTTCAACAAGTACTTAGAACATGCAAACCACTATCAATCAAACAACTCTTCATCCGGAACTTTCCTTCATTCGGAAGTCTTCATTCGGAAGTCCTTCATTCGGAACTTCTTCATTCGGAAGTTCTTCATTCGGAACTTCTTCATTCGGAAGTTCATTCGGAACTTCTTCATTCGGAAGTTCTTCATTCGGAACTTCTTCATTCGGAACTTCTTCATTCGGAACTTCTTCATTCGGAACTTCTTCATTCGGAACTTCTTCATTCGGAACTTCTTCATTCGGAACTTCTTCATTCGGAACTTCTTCATTCGGAAGTCCTTCATTCGGAACTTCTTCATTCGGAACTTCCTTCATTCGGAAGTCCTTCATTCGGAACTTCTTCATTCGGAAGTTCTTCATTCGGAACTTCTTCATTCGGAAGTCCTTCATTCGGAACTTCTTCATTCGGAAGTCCTTCATTCGGAACTTCCTTCATTCGGAAGTCCTTCATTCGGAACTTCCTTCATTCAGAAGTCCTTCATTTGGAACTTCCTTCATTCGGAAGTCCTTCATTCGGAACTTCCTTCATTCGGAAGTCCTTCATTCGGAACTTTCCTTCATTCGGAAGTATGTTCAAAATTCCTTCATTCGGAAGTTATTATCCATGTTCATTCGGAACTTCTTAAACGCAGCCTATGATGATTATTCTAAGCACGATTTGGGAGTTTTAAGGCATGCTAAGGCAACTAACCTTATTCTAAATGTTTTCCGAGCAAAACCCATCAATAACCCCTAATCAATTAACCCTTAATTTAACACAAACCCTAATTTGTATTAAATCTGATTAAACGAATATCTTAGCAGGATATAGTGATGAATTAGACGAATGTTAAATCAAAGAATGATATTTATTACCTTATAAATCGAATGAACCGGATTGGGAGATGAAAACGAGAGTTTGTAAAAGCTTGGTGTGTGTGTTAATGGCGGCAGAGTGAAAAATGAAACAGTGAATAAGATAAAGATAAAAAAGGGGGGCGGGGGGTTTGCATTTGACTAGGTCAAATTTTTAGCAACTTTCAACAAATGTCACTTAAGTCCCTACATTTTTTCCCTTTTAGTTTTTATTCTTTGTCTTTTCTATTCTCCTTTTTGGTTTATAACTCCTATTTTTCTTAACCATTGTTAAACTTAGCCACTATTAACTTTCACACAACTTAGCAATCGCAACCTATTTGCAAGTCTCCAAAATCTAAAGCAAGTCCTATCACATTGAACGAGCCCAAGTCGTTTTCTAAAGCAATACCACTCATTTACCATTTAGCCATTAATTTTCCACAATCACTTTTGAAAAGATTGTTTTGATGACGAAGATGATTTAATATTTTCTCCCCCTTAAACGATGACCCGTTTTCTATTTAAAGAGCTGTAGTCATTGTTTAAAGAGTCAAATATTGATGAAAGCATTTCCAATTAGTATCTTGAAAAAGATTGATTCGTGGTGGTAATAAGATTTCTCTTATTTATACAAATTAATGCACTGAGACGTACACTAATTCGTGTTAGACCAAGTTGTAAATTAAACTTGATCCCTTTGCATGATTTGGCTTGTAAATCATGCCCGAGAAAATTAATTCCCGTTGTGAGCCAACGTTTTCCAAGGAAATACGTGACTTTAATATGAAAACCGGGTTGCAGTCTAAAATAACTACAAGCCATAATGGGCATGTTTTAAAAATGTACCACTTTTATACGGACTCTATTTATGGCACCGTGTCAATATTGATCGACATTTCTAAGGCCGTAAATATTACCGTACTAAAAGACATGCCCGATTTAAAAACGAAAAATATTTTTGGTTTTTCTGGATTTTATAATTTTTATGGTTTTTCTAGGTTTTATATTTTTTATGGTTTTTCTTGGTTTTATATATTTTTTATGGTTTTTCTTGGTTTTATATATTTTTTATATTTTTGTATTTTTCTTTTGTGGTTTATATATTTACGATAATATACATGATCACGAACAAAGGATACTCTGAATAGTTTACCATCACTATTCAGCTGATTCTTCTGCCAACTCTTTGAGAGTCGCTAGAGTGAATGATTTCATGCCAAGCTTGTCGATCAAAAACTCGATTCGTCCTCGATCTAAGGCTTTGGTGAACATATCCGCCAGCTGGTACTCAGTAGTGACAAAATACAGCTCGATCACTCCGTTCTCCACCTGCTCCTTAATGAAATGGTAGCGAATGTCTATGTGCTTGGCCCGGGAGTGTTGAACATAGTTGCAGCAAAGGGCAATGGCGCTCTTGTTGTCACAATACATCGGGATTTTGTTAAATCCCAAACCGTAGTCAGTTAATTGTGATCTCATCCAAAGGACTTGAGCAAAACAACCGGACATGGCGATGTATTCAGCCTCCATGCTAGAAATTGCAGCGCTTTTCTGCCTTTTTGAAGACCAACTGATCAATCTATCTCCAAGGAGTTGCACAGATCCAGAAGTGCTACGCCTCGTGTCTTGACATCCAGCATGATCGGCATCTACGTATGATATTAAAGCAATAGAGGAATCTTTCGGATACCATAGACCACGATGAAGTGTTCCTTTTAGATACCGAAAGATCCTTTTAACAACATGTAGGTGCTTTTCGGTAGGCCGAGCCTGATACCGGGCACACATGCATACAGCAAATTGCAAATCAGGCCTGCTAGCAGTCAGATAGAGAAGGGTGCCGATCATCCCACGGTAAAGTTTTGGATCGACAATAGTCCCATTCCTATCTTCATCTAACTTGGATTTCTCCACCATTGGAGTGTCCACGGGGTCACAATTTTCAAAGTTATATTTCTTTAAAGATTCTAGAGCGTATTTGGCTTGATTAATAAAGATGCCTCTGGGATTCTGAGAAATCTGTAATCCTAAGAAAAATGAAATTTTTCCCATCATTGACATCTGAAAGCGAGTGGACATTATCTTCTCAAAGCATTGTGACAAGTCTATGTTAGAGGCAACAAATATTATATCATCAACATAAATTTGTACCAGAAGCATGTCGTTGTCCTCCTTGAGAGTGAATAGTGTAGGGTCCACCTTGCCTTTGGAGAAGCCTTCCGAAATGAGATATGTTGAAAGGAGATCATACCACGCGCGTGGATCTTGTTTCAACCCATAGAGAGCCTTCTTAAGCTTGTACACATGATTAGGAAACTCCGTGCTAACGAACCCATCCGGCTGACTAACATAGACTTCTTCCCTTAGTTCACCGTTCAAAAATGCCGTCTTCACATCCATTTGATAGACGATCATGTTCATATGAGCAGCATACGCAAGGAATAGTCTAATCGCCTCCAATCTTGCCACAGGAGCAAAAGATTCTTCAAAGTCTATACCCAAGGCTTGTTTATATCCTCTAGCAACCAATCTAGCCTTATTCTTCAATACCACACCCATCTCATCAAGTTTAACCTTATAAACCCATAACAAGGTAAGGATGTTAACCTTATCAGGGAGAGGAACTAATTCCCATACTTCAAGTCTTTGAAATTCATTTAGTTCCTCTTGCATGGCCTCAATCCAAGATGATTGAGTCATAGCCTGTTGCCAATTTTTAGGTTCAACTTCGGAGAGAAATGCATCAAAGTAGCAATAGAGTGCACTCTCTTGTAATTGATGGCGTGTAGAGACTGGTCGATCTAAATCTCCAATAACATTCCTAATGGGGTGATCTTTTGTCCATTTGGTGCTATGATTTTCAATCCTAGGTGGTCTGGAGTGAACAATAGAAGGAGCTTCTTCTGAGGTAGACGCGGCTGAAGGGTTTTCAGGGAACGGTATACCAAAGAAAGGAAGCTCTTTTAAGTGAGCATATTCCAAATCGTGATCAGTAGAATCCTCTTCCACATCATTAGGCACAAGTAGGGGTGATGATTCTGGTGTAGTTTGAGAATCACTTGGTAAAGGTGCATCCGGTTCAATGTTAATTGAAGATGCATTAGATAAAGCTTCATTTGCTTGAGCAACAACTTCAGGGATTGGAGCTATCACTACAGGTGCTGGAACTTCATCATTTGGGGGATCAAAGAATTCATCAAACAACGGTTGAAACAGTTTATCCCACTCGGGCCTTGTTGGTGGTAAAAATGATGTAGAAGTAGGATTATTGGGAACTAATCCAGAACTAATAACACCGGATCCCATCTCATGAAGCGCGGGTTCAGAGCTGTGTTGCTCAGAAGCCATCGCTGTCAGCTCATCGAAATCTGCGTCCATAGTTTCTACGATCTTACCAAGACGACGGTTGTAAATTCGGTATGCTTTTTTGGACGGTGAGTAACCAATGAAAATACCTATATCGGCTTTCGGTTGAAGCTTGCCCAAGTTCTCACTATTAATGTTTGGATAACAAAGAGCCCCAGACACATGAAAAAATGAAACATCGGGTTTACGGTCATGTAGAAGCTCATAAGGTGTTTTTCCATGGCGTTTCCGAATGATAGAACGGTTTTGGGTGAAACATGCAGTAGATATAACTTCTGCCCACAAGAACAATGGAGCGTTCGCATAAATGAGCATAGTCCTAGCAGCTTCCATAAGCGTACGATTCCGTCTTTCAACGACACCGTTTTGTTGTGGAGTGCGTGCAGCGGATGTTTCATGTGAGATACCAACTCCTTCATAGTAATCACGAAGAGTCTGGTTGACGAACTCTGTTCCATTATCTGTACGAATACGGCGGACAGTAGTATTCAAACGTACCTGAATGAATTTCAGAAAAGTGATGATAGCCTTCGGTGCTTCATCCTTTGTACGTAGAAATCTAACCCATGTAAACCTGGAGAAATCATCCACAATAACCAGAATGAATTTCTTACCGCTCACACTTTCAGTTCTCATTGGCCCACAAAGATCCATATGCAAAAGATGAAGTTTTTCTTGATTGGTGTCTTCAGCTTTGGGCTTGTATGATTTCTTGGTACTTTTCCCCCTTGAACACGCGGAACATAAATGGTCCTTGTGAAATTTGAGCTTTGGAAGACCACGAACTAATTCGTTTTTAGCCAGATGATTAATAGCATCAAAGTTAAGATGAGATAATCTGCGATGCCATAACCATGACTTGGTCTTAGATGCTTTAGAGAGAAGACATACTAGAGAGGCGGCCATCATGTCTTGTAGGGACAACGTATAAAGATTTGCACCACGAGATCCCTTCAACAAGTCTTTTCCTTCCAAGTTGCAGATGAAACAAGTATGTTGTCAAAAAGCAACCTCTAGGTTGGAATCACAAAACTGTCCTACTGAAAATAAGTTATGACCAAGACCTTCTACATAGTATACCCTTGAAATCGTAACGTTTCCAATCTGATATTCACCATACCCCATTATCTTTGCTATATGATCATTACCGAATTTAACCGTTCCAAGAAACTTGCTGACGAAATTTCGGAGCATCGAGCGATCTCCGGTCATATGCTTTGAACAACCGGAGTCCAAATACCAGAGGATGATTTGGACCACCTGAAAATATCACCACACGAAGACAATGTAGAGGTATCGAAATCTGAGTGTTCCTTGTTATTAGCAGGTACAGATTTAATAATCTTAGATTTGCTAACTCTAGGTTTCTTAGATTTCCTAGCCTTCTTCTTCCTAGTTGGTGGTGTAGATTCTAGTTGGCTTAAATCCTGAGGTATTTCTTCACTAATAGGCACTATAGTGGGAGCTGACCTAATTAAAGGGCGCTGTTTCCATACTTGAGTGCGAGTGTGCCTAACTACAGGACGCTCAGACCTAACCTCAATGGATGCATTCCTAGTTAAAGGGCACATTTTCCATCTAATGTAAAGGTCCTACCAATGGGACGCCATTGCCAGCCAACTTGGGCACGAGTTCTACCCGTTGGCTTCCATTCAAAACCATTCCTAATGGCATTCATTTCATTCACATGATCAATAAGACACAAATCATGACGTTGGGAAAACATACATTCATTACAATTCCAACATTTCAAATCAGAATTCACAAATGGTTTAGGCTTCTGCACAGGCGCAGAGCTTTTAGTCTTAACATGATTCTTTTTATTTAAAACTGAACTAACATTCCTATGGTGAGCTTCTACGTTCTTCTTGTTGGTACTACTAGTGAAGGGCTTGATCTTATCTTTCTTGAGTGGCGATCCTTTAGCCTTAGTAGACTCTTTTACTCCTGTAGAAGGCAAAGTGGGAACATTAGCAACAGATTTTAAAGGTGCCTTACTTGATGGTGCCAGTGACGGTTTTGCTCCTGGAGTCTTATTGAATGGAGTTACAGCAATGGGCCTATTAGTAAGTAGTGCAGAGCCTGGTTTACCTATGTATTGCAAATATGCTAAGCAATATTGAACTCGCTTAATATATTCATGAGCCGAATAATAGTAGCTACTTGAGGGATCTAAGGCATAAAGATCGTCTAAAATATCCCTAACAAGATCTACATGCTTAATGGCATTCCTCATATAATCATCGTAGGTAACCGGGTTTCTCTTATGAAGCGGGTTCTTATAAAGCACTACTGACTTGGTTGTTGGAGCACTAGTGGACGGTGCAGAGTCGGTAGCTAAGTCATCAACAACTTCTTGTCGGGTGAGAAGAAGTGTCTCCTTTAACTCGGCCAAAACCATGTTTTTGTCAATGAGCAGGATGTTTTTGTGACTAGATTCTTACATTTTAAGATTGTCACGTTTTACAGTTGCACGATTTGCGACCCCTTTGTTGATTTACAATTTTGATTCATTTTATCGCACTTTGCCTGTTTAATCGATTCTTGCGTTCATTCTTGTTAGTTTATCGCACATATTTCCAACAACTCTATCTCTAGATGTATCTCTGTATTTAAAGATCGTTATCCTAATCCAAGACTGAAAAGTTATACGAAAAGGAGTTAAGAAACTGAAGCGTAGTGAATTCTAACCGTTAAGATTCGTCGTGGTGCAGAAGTTATCTGGGAAGCAATGAATTATGTTCTACACTTTGTACCTCCTCTTGTTTGCATCTTCTACTGCTTTCAGGAGAACTCTGGGGACCAGAGTTCCTTTAGGGGGGAAGACTGTGAGAACCCGTACTTTCCCAACATTATTTTATTCTTTTACTCGTGTTTCTGAATTTTCAACGTATTTCGTTTTCTTGTATTTTATATGTAAATCCTGAGATTATATTAATTTTCAATAAATTATACTTTTTAAGTAATTTCGGATCATTGATAAATACTTTATCGGGAATTATAAAATTTTTATTTTATTTTTTCATATATAATTTAAATCAAAGTTTTTGATTTAAAATCACCCACGTGCGTTTTACAACGAGTTTATTCAAAATCAATGTACAACGAGAATTCCTAGTGATCGCGATACCGACGGATGCCCAAAATATTACGTTTATTTATCGATTGTTTCGATAATTAATATTTTCGACGATTTCGTTTTAATTACGTATTAAGTCGTGTCGGGAAATCGTATAATCATTTTTATGATGCATTGTAACTTTTGAAAAGTATTTTTACGAAACTCGAGCCCCGTAAATATTTTCAATATTTACCAATAACCATTTTTCTACCCTTTAAAACTATTAATTGTTTTTAAGTCCACAAGTTTCAAAGTTGGCAATATTAGCCCCTCCACTACAATCATATATAAACCATTTTTTTACTTACAACACACACATAACAAGCTAAAAAAAAAACACACACAAATCCTCCCTCCACCTCCATTCTTGCCGCCACCCTAACACCATAAAACACCATCATCCACAATGATCTAATCAAAACAAAAATTAGACCCATGTTTCAAATCTTCTTGTCATTCTAATGACACAAAAATTTTATACATGCATCATGTTTTCAAGATTTTATAATTTTGTGGTTGGATGATGTTTTAATCATCATGCATGTGTTATTTTTGGTAAGATTATCATGTTTTGATCCTAAAAAGTCTTGTTTTTAATCTTTGATTTTGTTAAATTTTACATGCATGTGTTTAGGAGTGTGTTTGGTTGTTAGGAATGATAGTATAGTGATCCTAGGGGTATGGGAATGATTGGTTTTGAGTGAAAAATGAATTTGACTTGTTTTCTAAAAGGCTATTTTGGGACAGCAGGTATTAAACAGATTTTTCGTGGGTTTAAGTTCTGAGAAACGCTAAGATTATTTGATATTGTTGTAGAGTTTTCCGTGACGCTCGATTTGGTATAAGATAGAGCTTCTAAGTCATTACGAGTCAAAAGTTATGCTAGTTTTAGTTTTCGTGTACCGGGAGACGCAAGTCGGCACAATCCAAAATTGTGGCTGATTTTGGGTCAACTCTCGGGGACTTTAGGCTTGGTTAGATAGTTGATACTACTGATTTTCAAAGTTTACAAACTGAGTTTGATGAGTCTAGTAGTAGTTTCAAAAGACGGATTGTCTAGTTTGTACTTTTAAAGTGGTCCAAACGGTTTTACAAAACAAGTGCACAAATCTGTCCTAAAATTTGGAGTCGGGTAAAGTGTCGAGCTGATGGGTTTTAAACTGTGCACATTGGCTCAATTTTTGGTGAGGTCTTATACAGGTTATAAGTTACCTTGACACCAATTTTCATGTAAAACGGACAAGTCTAGATAGGGTAGATCGGTGTGTACATTCGGGGTGTACTTGCTGATTTTTATTTTGGACACTTAGTTCAATGTTTGTGTTGCGTGAGTTTGAGTATTCATCATCGGACATGATGACTTATTCAAGTGCTTATTCATTATTTAAATGACTTAGCAACTGGTCCAAGTAAGGGTAAAGGATAGTTTGACTTGCGTTGACTTGGCGTCGTATGACGAGTCATTTTCAAGTGTTCAAGTGTTTTAACGAATAACGTTGGATAAAAGGATTCATTTGGTTCGTGTCAATGGTTTCGAAACGTGAATCCTTTGAAAACATTTGAGTCATATTATATTTGGTATATATCGATATTGAGTTCGAGTCTTAACGCGCGCCTTATTGTGATAGGTTGCGGTTTTCGTGTTTCCCGGGCATCCATATCGTCGGTGATCGTCTACCGCTATCGTTTCTACTCAGTTGCTGAGTACCGTGATTTACTTACCTCGTGGCTAAGGTGAGTTCATAGCCCCTTTTTACTTGTACATGGTTTCTAAACACGGGGTGAGATTTTACATGGTGGAACACAACCAATTAAAAACTGTATTGCTATCCAGAACTCGTATGTTATTCTGAATGTGTATGTTTTACAGATGATTTCAATGGTATTATTGCTTTTAGACGTTAGCCTTGAGTTTCCTCTCCTATCATGAACCGTTAATTGTCCCGTATGCTTTGCGCTAAGCGCGAATGTTGTGGGTGGATCCATCGGGATTGACAATCCCCGTCCCGATTACTTTGACGCACTAATATTCGTTTATACTTGAGTATTTAGGCTGAATACTCCCTAGAGGAACTTACATTTGAGTTAAGCTTCGGTTCATGAGACTAAACAGCAATAATATGCATCGTGACTATGGACGTACATAGTTAACCCCCCCATTACGTGTTTTACAAATTCTATTGTGTTCCACACGTTTACTACTAAACCTATGAATATCACTCAACTTTATGTTGACGATTTTACATGTTTAATCTTAGGTATTATTACTTAGCTTTGCTTGGATGGGATCCCGTAGGATATTATCGCAGCTTGGAGATTTCTGTGATGCTTTTGAAAGATTTGTTTTATATAAACTGTCAAAAGTTTATTCTATCTTTTGGGCAACTTTATGTTTTAAATAGAGACGAAATAATATAATTTTCCGCTTCTAAAACTCTGGGACCTATGTTTAAAAACTCTGATCTTTTATGATGTAATATACATGTTTTTATTTCGTCAGCTTTGTATGAACTGTAATTCATTGTTTCTTGTACTATGACGTGTTACCCCCTCGTTGCCTAGTTGTTCCATGTCAGATTTGGGGATCTCACAAATATGAAACATATATGATTTATGCTCAATTATTAACTTGTTTTGTGTTTATGTTTTATTATATGGTTTTCTGTAATTCTGAAGATGGGTCAGTTGAGTGTACATGTATGCATATTATGCATTATGGATTTCTTTGTCGCCACATATTCTATGTGTTGTAGAACCGTGATATTGAAGTGATTCGAAGAAGTACGTTTTAAGGCGTCGGAGAGGGGTTTTGATACCTCTTTCATTAAGAAGAAACACAAAAAGATATGGAACTATGACTCGTATATGAGTCGTTGTGGCTCATATATAAGTCGTTGTGTCTCATATATAAGTCGTTGTGACTCATATATGAGTCATGATGACTCATATATTAAACTGTACATATATAAGTCTTTTTTGTAATACGGGTAATAATATAACCTCTTTTGTAACAAAATCATGGTGACTCATATATGTCTCACCATGACTCATATATGAGTCATGGTGACTCATATATGAGTCATGGTGACTCATATATGAGTCACTATAAAAAATATATGATTCATGCTCAGTTGTTAACTTGTTTTGTGTTTATGTTTTATAATAAGGTTCGCTGTAATTCTAAAGATGGGTCAGTTGAGTGTACATGTATGCATTATATGCGTTATGGATTTCTTTTTCGTCACATCTTTCATTAAGAATAAACACAAAGAGATATGGAGAGAAAAAACAAAGCAATTGAGAGAATAACAAATCATATATGAAAAAGAAGCACAAGAAACATGGCAATGTAATACAACAACTACTTGATTATTTTTGCGTTTTCTTTTTTTACTATGTTTAGATGTAATTTTATTTTTTTGTTATGATGTTGAACTGTTAAAAACATGTGTTGAACATCTGATTTATTATTTTGTTATGATGTCTGATGATTTTGAAAAGATATCATAAGAATATTCTGTAAAAGTGACTAGTGACTCATATATAAGTCATTATGAATCATATAAAAATTATGGGCATATATGATTCATGGTGAAACATGTATGTTTCATAATGACTCATATATGAGTTATGTTGAAACATGTATGTTTCATAGTGACTCAAGCATATATGTTTTCTTGATTAGATTTAACACACAACATAAGCAGTATATACGTAAAACAAAATTGCAAATTGCTTATATAAAGAAGCATGTATAACACATTTCATACAATGAAAAGAAACCATCAAATAATTATGTTTCGACTACAATCAATTCGAAATAACTTAGCATTCATAGAAGACCACATAACTATAACTATAATCAGTTTTACCGTCCAACTACAATTCACCAAGACTACGATTACATCTTAGAAATTATTCCATCGAACGTACTCCCCTCTGGATGCAGGAATAGCGACAAGGACTAAATGTCCTGTCCAAGCCAAGGAACTTACGCCGAAGAGTCCTGATAAATGATGATTAAGACGAGATTCTGCATTTTTGAACCAAGAAACACTCAGTTTCCATTTCGGTTGTAGGTGTAACTATAAAACCCGCATTAAATACCCATGAACAGTGAATACATGAAAACACGACTAATTTAAAACATTCCATTAATAATATACGACACGAACATTTAATTATAAGTATTATGTATATTATTAATACACGATAAACATTTACTTATAATATTTGATTCATGACATTAAAACACGAACATTCAAGAATGCTAATTAAACATGAAAAACGTATGCATTTGGTTTTAGGCTTGTGTTTAGCCGCGACAAGAGAAAGGAACAAGGGCCTCATGGCCCAGCCCATTTTCAATCCAACTAGTGAACAATTATGCCAAGGAATTATCATTATACCGTTTCAAGAAAAATTAAAGGAACCCTAGCTCCTCATCTCCTCACGCGGCATACTAGGAACACACAAGGGGTCGATTTTGATTTTTGATCTTGAATAATTACGGGGTTGTGTTCGTGTTTAAATCTTCAATCCATTCACGTCTTCAGTATTGCGCAAACCTTAACCCATTTATTTTATTTATTATTAATGCATGAATCTTTTAAATCCTTAACTAAAAACATGTTATGTAGTTAAATTAATCAAGAAAGGGTTGGTATGGTTTGTTTTGGTTCGGCGACGCACAAACCGAGACCAAGCTTGGTCTCGGTAGTCTTTTTCCACAACAGTGGTAACCTATAATTGGGCCGGCGTATGGTTTGGTTGGTCAGCCGCAAACCACGGGCCCCAAAAAAGGGGAAAGGATAAAAAACAGTAGGGACCGAGACCTCTAAGGGTCTCGGTGTGAACCATGTACACGACAGGGGGAACCCCTTGGTAGCCAGTGGGAACCCTTAGCCTAATGGTGGCGCCGGCTGCAACCACAAGTTGCTTAGCCGCCGGTCAAAACCACCAGCCGGCGGCTGTGTGGTGTGTTTGGCCCGGCTTAGTGTTTTCTCGGGTTTCGAGGCTCGGGTACATTTGTTAGTTATAAAAACTTAAATGGTTAATTAAATTAAATTTGTATATGTTATAATTATATTAACTATTAACTTAGGTTATATTAATTGTTGATCTCAAACTTAGATTGATTAAACTTGTGTATTATCGAGATTAGTTCAAGTATAATACGTTTGAGAAACTTTGTATATTCAATAAACCAAGTATTATGCGGGAATCTAATACTTAGCACAAAAAACAAATAACAAAAACGTATATCAAACTTTCAACGTCGATTGATAATAATAACAAGAACAGTGATTTGAAGTTATATCAAACCCTAACCTAAAGGCCTCCTTTTATAAGTATGAGGAGCCTTGTACACAGAGGAAACGTGTAAACTATTCTAGGAAGATATATTAAGATAAACATAGAAAATACAATATACATGCATATCTTCCTAATATATCAAAACGTGTTGACTTGCGAAACTTAACAATGGCTTGATTTCTCTTGTCTGGGCCTAGATGTCAGCGGCTTGATAACACATTGTCAGCGGCTAGATATCTCTTGTCTTAGTAGACTTAGTTAATTTTATTCCCAACAATCCTCCCCTAAAATTGATATTACCTATAATCATCAAGTTTCTGAATAAAACAAAATATAAAGAGGATTCTTACAAATAAAACCTAATCTGACAATTGAGAAATAAGAAATCTCATTAAGTCAACTGCTATGTCACTGGTGTAGTCTACTTTAAGCTTGGTACTAATCATCTTCTTCAAAACTTCTTGGGACAAAGGATACTTCCTATCAACAAGCAAGAATTCTGAAAACTTTGTTGTGCAGAGATGAAAGATACCAACAACTGAAAACAAACGCCACTCCAAAGTGCTTAAATCATCCAAATCCAGCCATACTGGATCTTCTTCATTATGGTCAAACATTCTTTTGAATGTTGTCCATATCTTTATTCCATTTTGAGAGGTAGGTGCTTCAACCTCATACTTCTCCTTCAACAGACTCCAAAGAGTCTCTAAGTCTTCTCTATCAATGCAGCCAAACAGGGACATAAAAGATGTAAACATATGAACTTTTTCCCCATACCTTGTGATCACCCAAAATCCAGTTGTAGGATCTTCTTCATACTTAACAATAGGATTCTTGAGATCAAGAGGAACCACAACAGCTAGGTCACCAACTTCCAAACGTGAAAGCTCCATTTTCTTCTTCAAAGGACCCTCATTGAATCTTGGGTCCAATGGGCTAAATACAGGGAACTAAAACTTCACTCCCTTGTTCACAGGCCTAGGAGCAATAGATGCCTTCTTTATCTTCAACTCCTCTTCAATTTCTTCTTGTCTCTCAACAGAAAGCAACCTGTATGTGTTAGCCTCACAAACATAATCCCAAATTGGATAAGCCAAACACTCCAACTGCTCAAATGATAGCTTCCTGAGCTTTGTATATATCCACCCAGTCTGGTGACATCTTAGAAGCATATAATACAAATCTCTTCTAGAAGTCTTGTTCTCACTCAATACTATGTTTTCCTTGTTTTCTAAAATGGACTTGCAATCCCTTTGAACTCTCATCATAATCTCCATTCCCCAAATCTTTTCAGTCAAAGGGATATCATCATTCTTCAAAACCTCCCTAACATACCTGAAATAGATATCACAAATGGCAGGTATCTCAAAATCAACTTGCATTTTAAGCAGGTTTAACCTCTCTAAAGCTGCTTCACATTCTCCATACTCCAACTTCTCTGGTTCTTTTTCCATACTTGCATTAGAACCATGAGCACTGCTTTCCTCCTCATCACTATCATCCTCACCTCCCATTCTCAAGCTCTCAGATTCCGAACCTGTAAAACCTACAAAAATAAGGTTATTACTTAATTCTATCTTTCAAGTATTTTTGATATAGTTAATGGCGTTAAATACCATTATGTTATTTAATATTTTATTTTTATGTTTTGATGAGTAACGAGGACTATTAGTGATCGCGATACCGACGGATGCCCAAAATTTTACATTTTATTATCGATAGTTTCGATATTTAATATTTCTATTGTTGTCGTTTAATTTTTATTTTAAAAGTATTTTCCGTAATTTACGTTAAACTTTTATGTGTCATTCGTTCATTTGACACATTAACTATTTTAAGTCATTTATATATCAAAATATAAATGTTCTCCGAATGTCGTCGTTTTTATTTTATATTGAGCGTTTATTTTTCGTGTTTTACGTATAACTTTTAAATCGCATAACTTTTAAAATATCGGGTTGTGATAATACCTGCTTAAATCCAAAAATTCACAAAACAAAACTATTTACCTTTTCTTGCAACCATACCACATGCCATAATATCATCTTTCGTGTATAAAACAAATATTTACTTCTTCCTTATCTTTATCATCACATTTACATGTCAATGTGTACATGTGAAATTCACATGTATCCGCCTACGAATGTCACTTATTCTTATCCTTTTCAAATCGTTACATCTCTAACCAAACTTAAGCTCCAAGTTCATATGATACTATAAAATATCAAAGGCATTTCATCGCTTCAAACATAGCGTGCAACTCCCTTTCTAACATAAGCATATACCAAAATCCCTTTCAAACGAAGACATAGGCCAGCGATGATAGAGTTCAGGCCGAGTCTAGGCCAAGGTGAAGAAAGGACTAAGTCCTGATCAAGTCATTCAACCATCAACTCCACTTGGTATCGTTTTGATCCATTTGGTTTCGTATTGAATTTATGTAAGCATCCCATCTTTATATTGTAATTCTTTTATATCGCTAAGATACATACACGATCTGGTCATACCCATTTGAAAGCAAAACATACGTTAAAACATATTTTTGAGGATTCTAAAATCGTAGAACTTTGGTTAACGGGGTTACTTTCGACCCCATTATTTATCAAATCTCACACATAAGCTACCATAATATTTTCATAATCATAAACCTCACCCAAGAGACTATACAACTTCATAATATCAGACCCTAAGTCGTGTTCTAGCTCATCTAAAATTCATGTCCAAAACTGTCCCAAAAGTGACTGCACATGGTCATTTTCGACTATGGCTTTGGACACCCTTTCTCACCATCACAACTCAAAATTATGAAACACGACCACCATGTTTCTTTGGATCTGTTATATCACCATATAATAGGCTACAAACACCCAAAATATCAGGTCTCAAATCAATTTCTAAGTCATTCAAATGATAGACTCAAATCTGTCCCCAAAACTGGTTGCATAAAGCTTATTTTCAACACGGCTGTGGACACTTTCTCACACCATCAAAACTCACGATATTTTAACGTAACCTATACAACTCTTTAAATCTGGTAAATCAACATCTTAGAGGCTAGAACATGTCCAAGTTTCAGCTTCTAGATCGACCTTTAGCCTAGATAAAAGTCGCGACGAATGTTGTCCCACAACATGAAATTTTATAAAAATAAATCAAGTGTTTTAATCTTTAAAAACTTGAGGGGCTGTTTTGTCAATAGGTAATACTTATTAATCAGGGAATAAACTTGTAAAATTCTTATAATTGTGTTTAGGGACTAAGCTTGCCATTTTTGTAACTAGAGGGACTAGTTTCGCCATTATCAAAAGTAAAAGGAGTAAAGTGTAAATATCCTTAAATATAAAAATATAAATTATAAAAATGTATTTTAAATTGTAATAACTAGTTTTATTAAATATTTAAACTCGACCTGATTACCGTTCATTATTGATGAAAACATTATAAAACTTATTTCAATTTTGTACGTTGTCGTATATATTTGTAAGAGGCGTCTCGTCATTATAGGTCTCGTTCATATGTCGATCGTTAGGCATCTCGTTCTCGATAAATGAGCAATTGATATCTCGTGAAGTCGTGTATCGACTATTAGACGTTTGTTCCTTCTACGTGTAATAGCTATATATCAGGTGAGTCTATAGTCTGGCTTGTGCACTTTAATTGTTTTAAAAACCCGCGAGGGGGAATACATGTTTTTATAAACTTAGAACACAAGTTGTTTTGGTATGCTTGTCCCTATGTGAATGGACCCGTGGTTGCCTTAAATTGCATTAAGTGATTGCCTTTGTTAAATCCTCAATTATGGACCGTTAAATAACCTATGATGGGTTAACCGCTAGTACAATTAATAGATCTACGGGGGAAGCCGCCCCGGTTAAGTTTGTGTGGACTTGTTCATAGAAGCTTATGCCTGACATCCACACTGTTTGAACATATTGTATTGAGAAGTCTGGTACGCGGCAATGTGCCTATAGTCTGGAGGTAATGACAATTAATAAATCTCTCGTCTTATTAGATTGATATGAGAGTGTCTAAGGGTTCGGTTCCATGAGCTTAATGCAATTTATGCTATATACAATTATTATTGTTGATGTAGATTATTATTCGATGCTTGTTGGATTCAAGTATGCCACAAACTTATAACTTTTGCTTGTGTTCAAAATGGTTATATAAACCTATAGATTTCACTCAACATTTTTGTTGATGATTTTCTCACATGTATTTCAGGTAATCAAGGAGTGTGAAGCTTGGGAGTCACGGGAATGAAGTTGTGCACTGCTTTTGCAATTTAAACTCTTTGAAATGTTTATCATTCCTTTGCTTAAAACAATATAAATTTTTTGCTTTAGTTTTACTTTGGTTACGATGTCTTGGGACTACGCTACTCTGACAAATGTTTTAGGAACGGTAAATTTAAAACGTCTCTTTTCGAGTCGTTCTTTATAAATTATGTGTCACTATACCATTGTTTAGCACCCAAAGATATATTCCAATGCGTGTAAATTTGGGGGTGTTTAAGATTGGTACCAGAGCCATGAGTTATAGAGAACTAGGTCGTTTTCTGAAAACCCTAAACTATAACTGTCAGTTTTTATTTTTCAAAGAGTCGGTGCACATGATTTCGCGTGACTTCAGGTTCAAGCTGCTTCTGGGATTACACTTTAGTATGCATTATTATGTATCCCTTATTGCCAAGTATTTATAAATAAATACTATAATCCCTGATCGATATATATTAATATCGTTAAACTTTTCGATAAAAGTTTATCATTTATTAATGATTTATTTAAATAAATTTCTGAAACTTTCCTGTAAGGATTTTCTATATTTATTTAAATTTTTAAAAATTATTCCATTTCATTTTATTATGGCCCTATATCTATCTTACAAATTTATCACCGTCAAATTACGTCTTCGAGGAGGAGGAAGCAGGTTCCACTGTTACAAGTGAATCACAGTCAACTAAGCCATGTGGATCCCCACGTGATTAGTGTCTATTATTTTGCGTCATTGTTCTTTATATATCTTTAAGATCATTCCTTGTTGATCTTTGATGATGGAATTTCCGACGTGGATCCGAATACACTTGGGAGAGATAGGACTACTTTAAGAGCAAGTATCCATATTTATACGTAGATGGACCTAAGGAGAAGTAATACCGGGACGGTGCTCTCCTAAGGTGGTGAGGATGTAAAACCCACAAAAATAAGGTTATTACTTAATTCTATCTTTCAAGTATTTTTGAAACAGTTAATGGCGTTAAATACCATTATGTTTAACGGTTTAAGTTGAAACTGATATTTAATATTTTATTTTTATGTTTTGATGAGTAATGAGGACTATTAGTGATTGCGATACCGACGGATGCCCAAAATTTTACATTTTATTATCGATAGTTTCGATATTTAATATTTCTATTGTTGTCGTTTAATTTTTGTTTTAAAAGTATTTTCCGTAATTTACGTTAAACTTTTATGTGTCATTCGTTCATTCGACACATTAACTATTTTAAGTCATTTATATATCAAAATATAAATGTTCTCCGAATGTCGTCGTTTTTATTTTATATTGAGTGTTTATTTTTCGTGTTTTACGTATAACTTTTAAATCGCATAACTTTTAAAATATCGAGTTGTGATAATACCCGCTTATATCCAAAAATTCACAAAACAAAACTATTTACCTTTTCTTGCAACCATACCACATGCCATAATATCATCTTTCGTGTATAAAACAAATATTTACTTCTTCCTTATCTTTATCATCACATTTACATGTCAATGTGTACATGTGAAATTCACATGTAGCCGCCTACGAATGTCACTTATTCTTATCCTTTTCAAATTGTTACATCTCTAACCAAACTTAAGCTCCAAGTTCATATGATACTATAAAATATCAAAGGCATTTCATCGCTTCAAACATAGTGTGCAACTCTCTCTCTAACACAAGCATATACCAAAATCCCTTTCAAACGAAGACATAGGCCAGCGATGATAGAGTTCAGGCCGAGTCTAGGCCAAGGTGAAGAAAGGACTAAGTCCTGATCAAGTCATTCAACCATCAACTCCACTTGGTATCGTTTTGATCCATTCGGTTTCGTATTGAATTTATGTAAGCATCCCATCTTTATATTGTAAGTCCTTTATATCGCTAAGGTACATACACGATCTGGTCATACCCATTTTAAAGCAAAACATACGTTAAAACATATTTTTGAGGATTCTAAATCGTAGAACTTTGGTTAACGGGGTTACTTTCGACCCTATTATTTATCGAATCTCACACATAAGCTACCATAATATTTTCATAATCATAAACCTCACCCAAGAGACTATACAACTTCATAATATCAGACCCTAAGTCGTGTTCTAGCTCATCTAAAATTCATGTCCAAAACTGTCCCAAAAGTGACTGCACATGGTCATTTTCGACTATGGCTTTGGACACCCTTTCTCACCATCACAACTCAAAATTATGAAACACGACCACCATGTTTCTTTGGATCTGTTATATCACCATATAATAGGCTACAAACACCCAAAATATCAGGTCTCAAATCAATTTCTAAGTCATTTAAATGATAGCCTCAAATCTGTCCCCAAAACTGGCTGCATAAAGCTTATTTTCAACACGGCTGTGGACACTTTCTCACACCATCAAAACTCACGATATCTTAACGTAACCTATACAACTCTTTAAATATGGTAAATCAACATCTTAGAGGCTAGAACATGTCCAAGTTTTAGCTTCTAGATCGACCTTTAGCCTAGATAAAAGTCGCGATGAATGTTGTCCCACAACATGAAATTTTATAAAAATAAATCAAGTGTTTTAATCTTTAAAAACTTGAGGGGCTGTTTTGTCAATAGGTAATACTTATTAATCAGGGAATAAACTTGTAAAATTCTTATAATTGTGTTTAGGGACTAAGCTTGCCATTTTTGTAACTAGAGGGATTAGTTTCGCCATTTTCAAAAGTAAAAGGAGTAAAGTGTAAATATCCTTAAATATAAAAATATAAATTATAAAAATGTATTTTAAATTGTAATAACTAGTTTTATTAAATATTTAAACTCGACCTGATTACCGTTCATTATTGATGAAAACATTATAAAACTTATTTCAGTTTTGTACGTTGTCGTATATATTTCTAAGAGGCGTCTCGTCATTATAGGTCTCGTTCATATGTCGACCGTTGGGCATCTCGTTCTCGATCAATGAACGATTGATATCTCGTGAAGTAGTGTATCGACTATTTGACGTTTGTTCCTTCTACGTGTAATAGCTATATATCAGGTGAGTCTATAGTCTGGCTTGTGCACTTTAATTGTTTTAAAAACCTGCGAGGGGGAATACATGTTTTTATAAACTTTAAAAACACAAGTTGTTTTGGTATGCGTGTCCCTATGTGAATGGACCCGTGGTTGCCTTAAATTGCATTAAGTGATTGCCTTTGTTAAATCCTCAATTGTGGACTGTTAATTAACCTATGATGGGTTAACCGCTAGTACAAGTAATATATCTATGGGGAAAGCCGCCCCGGTTAAGTTTGTGTGGACTTGTTCATAGAAGCTTATGCCTGACATCCATACTGTTTGAACATATTGTATTGAGAAGTCTGGTACGCGGCAATGTGCCTATAGTCTGGAGGTAATGACAATTAATAAATCTCTCGTCTTATTAGATTGATATGGGAGTGTCTAAGGGTTCGGTTCCATGAGCTTAATGCAATTTATGATATATACAATTATTATTGTTGATGCAGATTATTATTCGATGCTTGTTGGCTTCAAGTATGCCACAAACTTATAACTTTTGCTTGTGTTCAAAATGGTTATATAAACCTATAGATTTCACTCAACATTTTTGTTGATGATTTTCTCACATGTATTTCAGGTAATCAAGGAGTGTGAAGCTTGGGAGTCACGGGAATGAAGTTGTGCACTGCTTTTGCAATTTAAACTCTTTGAAATGTTTATCGTTCCTTTGCTTAAAACAATATAAATTTTTTGTTTTAGTTTTACTTTGGTTACGATGTCTTGGGACTACGCTACTCTGACAAATGTTTTAGGAACGGTAAATTTAAAACATCTCTTTTCGAGTCGTTCTTTATAAATTATGTGTTACTATACCATTGTTTAGCACCCAAAGATATATTCCAATGCGTGTAAATTTGGGGGTGTTAAAGAACCAATCTGAGCTTCAATATCCCCCTTTCCTAATGCCCTCCTTCTTTCATGTTCACCCAACTGTTGGGCTAATATAACATCATATTTAACCTGTGCATCATTCTTGGGAACTTCTACCTCTACTAATATTCCTTTTCCTTTATCCAGTGGATCTATAACGGGTAGATTAGATAGGGATACATGTGGTGCAACATCTTTAATCAACAAAGGTGGTTGGGATACACCTTTTGATTTGTCAGCGGCTACTAATGAAGTGTCTGTGGCTACTATAGCTTTGTCAGCGACTGACCCAGTCTCTAGTTGCTTCATTAATTCGACAAAAGACAGCTTGGTAGGTGTCACCAGAGACACCTTATATGAATCAAACCCTCCTTCTTGATTCTTCATACTTGTTAAAACAGCAGCTATCTCTTTCTCACCAAATGACCCTTCTTTTGAACTTCTATCACTGGAAATAAAGGGTTCAGTTAGTTGCTCTTCCTACCCTTTGGAAGAATCCTCTCTCCTTATCTTCAATACAACAATACTCTCCCTCAACACATTAAGCTCAAGGTCTTGAGCTGTCAATTTCTATACAAACTCTGCATTTTGCTTTTGCAAGCTCATGTTGAGTATCGTCAATTCCAAGTTAGTTAGAGGTTGCATACTGCCCTCATCCACATGTAGGGGTGTCGAAAAAGTTGACCTGACCCGAACCCGAACCCGAATAATCATATTCTGGTCGGGTCACTCGGATCCAAAAGTGTATTCGGGTTGACCCGAATTGACCTGAGTTCTATTTAGGCTCGAGTTCGGGGTTATATATTTTTTACCCTTGACCCGACTTGACCCGAACCCGACTAACCTGACTTGACCCGTCTAAAATTACACATTTTACATTGTATTAGTACTTAATTGAGCCACTTTTTACACATTTTCCTTAAACTCGGGTTGACCCGAACCCGAGTGACCCGAGTTCTAATTAGGCTCGGGTTCAGGTATGATTTTTTTGCTCTCAACCCGACTTGACCCGACCCGAGTTGACCCGAACTCGTCCGGGTCAACCCGAATCACACCCCTATCCACATGTTGGAACTGAATCCCAATGGTGGAATCATGGGGCATGGTGGTGGACTTATCTACAATGGACCTGACTTGACCTATAATAGGGTCAATAGGTCTAGACACCCCCATATCACCAAGCACACTTGTGGTGGTGGTTCTCTCTGCTTCATGGCTAGGACCACCAAAGGAGAACGCTCCAGTGGTCCTTTGTCTATTGGCTAAGTGAAATTATGGTGGTGGTGATTCTGATGAGGTGTTTGAGTCTACGTGGGAAGTGTCTGGGGCTAGGATAGAAGTGTCAGCGGCTGACATAGAAATGTCAGTGGCTGGATGTTCTGGTTCAATATTGGATTGTAGGTGTGGTGAAGGTTGTTGGTCTTCATGTGTTGGTTCTGGAATGGGGTCTGGTTGCGGTTCTGGTGTAGGTGGTTGTAAGGTTGCTTATAAAACAACAAGCATAGGGTGGGGTCAAAGGAATTGGATCATATGGTTCACTGTTCAAAGTAACAAAAAGCTTTTTCTTTTATGTAGGGATATCATAAAAGTGTTCATGATCCCTACCACAGTTACCTTGAAGATCAAAAATCATTTTCAAAAATCTAGGGTAAGAAAGAGTCATACTGCTACCCTTGTTTTGTAACATGCCCTTGAAAATCATTTTAGAAAAACTAAAAAGTTACCCAGTAGCCAAACACACAAGAGCACTCCTTGGTTGATTTCATTGAATGAAGAGCATTTGGGACTAAGACATTGTAAAAGGACATGCATAAAAAACTTCTAGGCTGGGGGAAATTGACCTTTAACATATTTATTAATTTTTCCCTCTGGGGGTAGTCTATACCCCAAGCCTCGAAGTCCCTCATGTAGCACATCCTTGGGAAGGAGGACCACACCATCAGTATCATTAAGATGCAAGGCTTGGCGAACCAAGTCCCCAGTGATCACCTATTGTTTCCCATGGATGATGCCTTCTATTCTAGGCACTCCATCAACTGTTGTGGAACTGGTAGTGTTCCAAAACTTTTGATGTGTGTGACGTAAATAACAGGAGCATGAGTTAAAGCATACCTTAGAGGAAAAGCCAACAAATACTCTATCATCTGGGTGTATTGAGGATTTGCAGTGTCTGTCTTCAAATAAGCAATCATGTTATGTTGGTCTTTGAACTCCAACACAGCATCAATGGTTTTAAATTTTGGCGCCATGGATGAAAAGATAAAAGGAAAACAAATTAGCAAGTTGCCCTGTTACACAATATGGTGAGCCGAATATACAGTAAAAATAGAAGAGATGTGACTGGTTGAAAAATGAGGTAAGTGAGAAAAAGTCTCAAAAGTTAAGATGAAAATCTTTGAAATGTTTACAACTTATCTCATAGCAATTAAAGAAAATAACCACTCCCAAAATTATGGCTCAAAATATCACAAAAGTTACAACTAGTTAGGACCTAGTGTATTTCAACGGTAAAAAAATTTGTCTGGGGCTAAAAATGATTTATCAGCGGATAAAATTTTATTAGTCAAAAAGGTCAAAAATAAAATAAAAGTAAAAATAAAAGACCAAACAAAGATTATTAATCCGAAGAGAGTTATCTTATCCCCAAAGAAACAGAGTTTTTGCAAGCACTGTCCAATCATACACACTTGCTTACACAAGATAGCTATGAGTGTCCTCAAGTATCCCTTGCTCAACACATCCTTAAGAAGTAAGATAGCTCAAATAATATCTTTGTAACCCCAGGTAATCCTATTGATATGTAACCAAGGACTCCCAAACCAACCATCCCAATTCTAGGTCAAAATGTATTGGCAACATGCATGCAAAATAAAGTACGTGCATGCTACAATGCCTCGAGGATTAAAAGTTCCACAACCTTTTTAAAAAAATGGCATCATAACTTTAAACCCCCACTCACCTGTGGACACAATTTAGAATTGTGGTAAGAGTATTCTAAGAATACCCAAAGACCTAAAGGTGATCCTAAACCTCCCCTTAAATTATGACGAGTATACTTTATAAAAATAAATGTGACAATATTTATTTCAAGATAGAGATATAATATCTCAACCATCATAAATAAATCTTGTTGCCACACTCTTTGAACCCATAAGCAACTCTGTATCCAATGTACAGTGCCCTATATACCAGCTAGGTTAGATGAAAAACACAAAACTACCATAAAAGCTGTCAGCGGCTTCTTTCCACTATGTCAGCGGATAGAAGCCTTTGTCAGTGGATAGAAAAATAATGTGGAAAATACAACTTTTACTGTAAAACCCGCATGCTTTTACCATGAATAGTATTACGTATTTATGTATATTTATTACGATCATGAATAAATATAATAAAACACGAACGATTACTATTTAAATCATGAAAACACGAACACGAGATCACACTTATTATTAGACACGAGAAAACATTCAGGTTACCCCATGTGGCCCCCCTTACCCACGGCTAGAAACAAGAAAAAGGGTTCAAGCCCATGCAGTTTTACTAAAACAAGATTAAGGGAAAGATATTTTCATAATAACAAAATATTGGAAAAATAAGAAAACCCTAAAATCTTTTCTCTCCTCTTGTTCTTCTTGGTCGCCGGGTACAAGCACACACCAAGGGTGTGTTGGTTGATTTTTGGTGATTGATTTATTGCAAGGGTGTTAGTGTGTTCGTTCTCTTTTGATTCACGTAATCGGTAAACCCTAAAACCCTTTTATTTTTATTGTTTTGATTAATTGATCACATGAAATCATGAATGGTTTAAAAACAAGTTAATAATCATGTAATTAAACATGGGGGGTAAAATAAATCATGGTTAAGGGGTGTTTGTTTGTGGCTGACACAAGGAACCGAGCCCCAAGGGGTCTCGGCTTGTTATGTTTCGCACCAACCGAGACCTCAAGGTCTCGGTATGGTGTGGTGTGTCTCGGCAGCTGGAACCAAGGGAACCCCGACCATGTCGGGGGTATGTTTGGTGTTGGTGGGTCTCGGCTAAGAACAAAAACCACCACCGGCTTAAGCTGGTGGCTAAATAAGGAAAGCAGGGGGAACCCCCATGCCGCGGCAGCAAGGGGAACCACCGGCTAGGCGGTGGGAACTTTTGCTAGCCGGCGGCTAGCCTTGACCAAGGGTGCGTTTGTGACCGGTTCACGGGGTTCATAAATACGGTTCCCACATGTTTAGATTAAAACACGGGTTCGGTTCATGGGTCATTTTGCAAGTTAATTATTTTACAAGGTTAATTATTTTTACAAGTTTATTTTAACAAGATTAAATTAAATTAATTAAAACATGTACATGATTAATTTAATTTATACATGACTTAGGTTATTAATATTATTATTAATACATGATTTTTAATCCAAGTAATTATCATTTTAATTAGACTATATAATTAATTAATTATTGAAATCATGACTTATAATTAATTAACTTGCATGACTTAGGTTATATTATTAATAGATAATAATACATGTTTAACCTAAGTATTTTTACCTTTATTTAATTTAATCATGTTATATTTAATTAAATACTTTAACCTATAGTTTATTTAATTCACACGAAATAATTAATAAACTATACTATTTAATTAAATGACTTAGAATATTAATCAGTAAACACTTAAGCTTATATATTTAGCTTAATAATCCAGCTTATTTTCTATTTATGGAAACTTTCTATTTTTAGAAACTTATTTAATTAAGGCAGCTAATCTATTTATGGAAACTTTCTATTTTTTTTGAAACTTATCTATTTTAAGCAGTAAATCTTTTTTTTGGAAACTTTCTATTTTTGGAAACTTTCTATTTTGGAAAACCTGCTATTTTTAGAAAGTTACTTATTATTACGCAACAAGTATAATAATACATGAAATATAAGAAATACTTAAACAGAATAGACAGAATACATGATAAACACAGTATAAAGCTTAAATCAGTAAAACGTGACATGAACATATAAAACAAGCTAAGACATGATATAAAACCAGTTATGTACTCAGTAATCAGATACTTATACACGTATGTATTTATGTAGCATTAGTGATACTGAAGTAGGACTCTCTTCCGTTCGTCTTCTTCGTTCACTGGACACAAGGTACGGATTCTCCGTCCTTTCAGTATGGACATTCTTCCTTATTAGGATTCCCCGTATGCAGCTAACTGTTTTCCCCAATATATGTTTTATATGTTTTTGAATTGCTTATGTTTAATTAGATACCTAAAGCCATATACATGCATGAACAGTATCACCTAGTTATGGAGGTACCATAACCATAACACTGGAGGCACCAGTGTTATGACTCCACCACGACGGAGTGATAGCTCGTGGCGTCCCTTCAGCTTTTGGCCATATTATTATTATTATCAGGTGGGGCGTATGGGTGCATCCTAGTTTACATGTTTTCAACAGATTATTCAGGTGAATGTGGTGTGTGCCTTACATCCTTCACAAGGAGCTGATCCCTCCTACCCAAACCAGTATATTAAATTAGAGGCAGCCCCTCTAATTTTCACGACGAGGTCACCCATCCAAGTATTCATGCACGTTGATAATTCATGACCTATATTGGCTAATGATAAACATGTTAAACAGTTTTTACAATATAAACATAAGGCCTTTCAAACTATAAAACCAGTTTTAATAAGATATAACCAGGTTATTCAGGATTTAGTCTTTTTCGCTGCTTCATGCATATATGCTTATGTTATTCATGCTTTACTTGTATATCCATGCACTGAGCGTTATACTCAGTCGTTTTCCTTTTCATGTTCCCAAAACGGCAGGTACTCAGGGACGCTCGTAGACTTTAAGCGTACGTGCATATGGATTGGAAGCTTCCTAGCCTTCTTTAATTTATGCATTTCTTTATACTTTGATACTCATTTCCATGGACATTGTTTAGTCCTTTCCATTTACAGTACTTGTGTTTGTGTGTGATGAGTTCTACTTTTGGGGTACCGATGTTTGATTCCGGTATTTCCTTTATGGTCATGTGATGTTTTATACATTTATCCTTGTATGCTTTGATGACACGCCATAATCAAGCGTGACATTTCATTTACCTAAATGAGGTGTTACAATTATGGTATCAGAGCCAAGGCTTCGACTTGTAGGCTCTCAAAACATGACCTGTGATTAGTGGGTAGTCACTAAGGTCTTCCTAGAACTGACAGTCGGTTTTCATGCATTCATCATTTTCAAGCATACATATATATGTCATTGTCGCAGGTTTATGACTAAGTAATGGTTGGTACAGGACTGGCCCTATTTAGTCGCATGTGTTTTATCGAAACTTTTAAATTTGGGACCGACCCATTGGCATCCCCTCGCCATGTCTTTTGTTTTGAGTGAACTGACCATAGGAGTTCACTCTCGCGCATACAAAAGTTTTCATAAAACTGCATTATGCATTCATGTACTAGTTTTTCTCGCATAAAATTATTCTCATGATTTATTGGTATAAGTTTTTTTCATGTATATAATTTATGTTTTGATCAGTTTAATCATGTATTTTATGTTATATTGTCAGAAGGTTCTCACACGCGAGCAGGAACAACTCAATGCAGCAATCCAAGCTGCAATGCAAGCTATGCTTCCTCAGTCGAGGAACGAAATCAGGGCTGAGGTTCAGGCTGCCAACAACCAGCAACAACACCCAGTACCTCCTCCTCCTCCTCGAGCAACATTGGTCACATGGCTGGAGAGATTCAATAAGCTCCGCCCTCGAGCTTTCGAGAGAATAGATAGCCCTAGTGAAGCTGAAAGCTGGTTTGCTCACATTGAGAAGATCTTTGATGCTATGGGTCGTGACCCCTTCTTTAAGTCGAGGTTGGCTTGCTACAGATTCGAAGGTGATGTACTATCATGGTGGATGGCACTGAAGCGGTCTGAGGGAGGTGATAATTGGGTGGCTGGTTTGACTTGGGCTCAGTTCAGGGATTTGGTGATGGGGCAGTTCTTTCCCAAGGCTGAGCAAGACAAGCTGAAAAGAGAGTACCATGGAATCCGACAGAGAGCTGGGGAGAATAGCAACGAGTTCATGCAACACTTTCTTCGCTTGGCTGGTTTCCTTGGTGCAGCAGCAGGTACTCCTGAAGAGCAAACACACCACTTCAGGTGGGCTCTTCGTACATCGATCACAAACAACTTGGTGTGTGCTACGTTCAACACGGTAGCACAAGTGGCCGATGCAGCACGTAAGCTGGAGATGCTGCAGGAAAGAGATGAGTTCGGGGAAGCAGGGAGACCCGATAAGAGGTAACCATTCGTATTCAAACGGTGACCAATCCTTATTCTTTCAGTATATGTCGATATTTCATCTCTTTTAAACTGTATCTTCCAGGCAGAAGACTGGGGATCGGTCTCAGCTGGCTACTCAGCAACAGCCTAATCAGCCCAAGGGAAACGGTCAGACTCACGACCGTTCTGCTACGGATAGGCGTGGCGGTAATGATACTTACCGTAACAACGCTGGACACTCCAACAACAGCAGGTCCTTATACTTACTCATTTTCTTATGATTACATGTTGTAATTCTTAATTCTGACACATTAGCAAATCTTCTACCAGGAATCATGGTAACGGGAGGGACCAGAACCAGAGAGGTTCACAGTCTAACCGTCCAGCTATCACTGGTACTCCATCTTAAGATTTATCCGCATTGTCCTTTGTACCTTTTACCATGTCTCATGTATATTGTTCTTATCAGGCTCTCAGCTAGTCAGGACACCTGCTGGAGGATATACTCATCCTCTTTGCTCTACTTGCCACCGTAGGCACCCAAGGCCATGTCGCCGCGACAACGACGCATGCTACAAGTGTGGTCTTCCTGGCCATCGCATGAAGGATTGCCGCAAGGGCGAGATGGAGGGTACATCAGGACATGCTGATACCAAGCCGCCTCCTACTAGTGGACGCGTTTACACGACATCTCGCGATCAGGCCAACAAGTCTATAGGTACCATCACTGGAATCTTGTATATGTATGGTCAAGCTGCATGTGTTCTGTTTGATACGGGTGTTACTCACTCGATCATTTCTACTGCTTATGCCAAGAATGTTAGGATACTCCCCATGCCACTAGAGAATATACTGAGTATTTCCATGCCTTTGAGAGACTCTGTACGCATAACCCATGTGTACAAGAGCCTTCCCCTAGAGTTTAACGACAAGATTCGTCCTGTTGACGCACTTCCACTGGACATGAATGATTTTAACATGATTTTGGGCATGGATTGGCTATCCAAGCATCATGCTACCATAGACTACCATTCATATCGAGTCATCTTCGGTGATGTTAATGCACCAGAGTACATTCACAACGGGTTCGTGTACCCGGAAGGTCTGTACAAATCATATCAACCCTGCAAGCACGTGCATTACTTTCACATGGTTGTGAGGGTTATCTAGCTACGGTTCATGACTTGGATGCTGAATCCCCATCAATTCAGGATCAGCCCATAGTGTCAGAATTTCCAGATGTATTTCGAGAAGAACTTCCAGGCATACCACCTGCACGTGAAGTAGAATTTAATATCGAGTTCATCCCAGGAGCTGAGCCGATTTCCAAGGCTCCTTATCGCATGGCTCCATAGAGTTGAAGGAGATGAAGGATCAATTTCAAGAACTTCTGGAACGAGGTTTTATTCGACCGAGCGCATCTCCATGGGGTGCATTGGTCTTATTCGTCAAGAAGAAGGACGGCAGTATGCGTCTTTGCATAGATTATCGCGAGCTCAACAAGATTACCATCAGGAATAGGTATCCACTACCACGTATAGACGATCTGTTTGACCAACTCTAAGGGGCCAAACATTTCTCCAAGATTGATCTAAGGTCGGGCTATCATCAACTACGGGTTAAGGAGCAGGACATCGCTAAGACTGCTTTCCGTACACGCTATGGCCACTACGAATTTGTAGTCATGCCATTTGGCCTTACCAATGCTGCAGCAGTGTTCATGGATTTGATGAACATAATCTTCCATGAATTTCTGGACAAGTTCGTCATTGTCTTCATCGATGACATCCTGATATTCTCTAAGTCCAAGGAGGAACACGAAGACCATCTTCGTACAGTACTACAGATTCTTTTCCAGAAGTATCTGTATGCTAAATTCTCCAAGTGTGAGTTCTGGTTAGACAAGGTGGCATTCTTAGGTCACACTGTATCAGCAGAAGGAATCACGATGGATCCAGCGAAGGTTGAGGCTATTACCAAGTGGCCAAGGCGGACATCAGCGACTGAAGTCCGCAGTTTCCTAGGCTTAGCTGGTTATTACCGTAGGTTCATGGAGAACTTTTCCCGCTTAGCACTACCATTGACCAAACTTATGCGGAAAGGGGAGAAATTCTTCTGGACTGAAGGACGAGAGAAGAGCTTTGAAGACCTAAAGCAGAAGTTAGTATCTACACCTATTCTTACTCTCCCATCTGGTACATGTGGATTTCAAATCTACAGTGATGCATCGGGGAAGGGACTTGGCTGTGTTCTCATGCAACATGAGAAATTAATCGCGTACGCTTCATGACAGCTCAAGCCTTATGAGGAAAATTACCCTACACATGACTTGGAACTTGCAGCAGTCGTGTTTGCATTGATGATATGGAGGCACTACTTATATGGAGAATCATGTGACATTTTCACGGACCACAAGAGCTTGAAGTATATCTTCACTCAGCGTGAATTGAACATGAGATAGAGGAGATGGTTAGAGCTGTTGAAGGATTATGAGATTAATCTGCAGTATCATCCCGGCAAGGCGAATGTAGTGGCAGATGCACTTAGCAGAAAGTCCGGAATGATAAACGGCATTAAAATTGAGGAGGAAATTGTAAGAGACTTGGAGCGACTAGACATAGAGATCATAGTACATGGACAACATGGTTACTAGGATAATCTTAGAGTAGAACCTGAGTTACTCTCTAAGATCAAGGAAGCTCAGAAAGATGATGGAGAAATCTGGGCGATAATTCAGAATTTAGAGAAGCAGACAGAATTTCGAGTAGATGCAGATGGTATCTTATGGCAGGGCACGAGACTTTGTGTTCCTGATGATCAAGAACTCTGGGAAGCATTGTTAGCTGAGGCTCATATCTCCCCATTCTCTATTCATCCTTGTTCGACCAAGATGTACCATGACATCAAGCAATACTTTTGGTGGAGTGGTATGAAACAGGATGTTGCTACTTACCTCTCCAAATGTCTTACCTGCCAGTAGGTTAAGATTGAGCATCAGCGATCTGGCGGTCTTCTTCAACCGTTAGATATTCCAGAGTGGAAGTGGGACAAAATCACCATGGATTTTGTTACTGGTCTTCCGCCGACAAAGAAGAAGCACGATGCAATTTGGGTTATCGTTGATCGACTTACCAAATCAGCTCATTTCTTACCGATCCGCAAGGAAGATTTGGTCAGTAAACTCGCCGATACTTATAGGAGGGAAATCATGAGGCTTCACGGTGCTCCATCCATCATCGTCTCAGACAGAGATCCTCGGTTCACTTCGGGATTTTGGCAAAGTCTGCAGAAAGCTTGGGGTACAAAACTTCAACTTAGCACGGATTTTCATCCTCAAACAGACGGGCAGTTAGAGCGAACGATTCAGACATTGGAAGACATGTTGAGGTCATGTGCATTGGAATGGACGGGTGATTGGGACAATTATATCTGTTTGGTGAAGTTTGCATACAACAACAGTTGGCACGCAAGTATCAAGTGTGCTCCTTTCGAGATGTTGTATGGCAGAAAGTGTCGCGCCCCAATCTGCTGGGATTAGGTTGGTGAGCGAACACTTGAAGGACCAGAAATGATAGAGCTGACTAATGAGAATGTCGCAGTGGCTAAGCAGAAACTGCAAGAAGCACGGTCACGTCAGAAGAGTTATGCAGACAAGCATCGTAGGGACTTACATTTTAACGTAGGAGATCACGTTATCCTTAAGGTTTCGCCGGCACGTGGTGTTAGACGTTTTGGAATCAAAGGGAAGCTCAGTCCTCGATTCATCAGACCGTTTGATGTCATTGAACGAGTCGGTGAAGTATCTTACCGTTTAGCGTTACCTCCGCAGCTTTCTCATGTTCGCGATGTTTTTCATGTGTCCTTACTCAGAGGGTACACGTATCATTCCCTTCACATGGTTCATGATGACGTATAGTCCCCAGCCGGGTCATGAACCCGGCCCACGGGTACTACCCGCATCCGGCCCATCATTGATGGGTGGGATTAATGTCATTTAAGCCTATGGGCTTAAATGAACAGTAACCGCACACACGTGTGCGGCCCACGGCCCAGCATGGCCGGTATAGGGTTAGACAGAATCATACTCTTACTATGATTAGGATTTATCCCAAAGAAGAGGATATTCACTCACCATAATTAGAAGATAACAATCAATTTAATTCTGGTACTTATCCCTTCCTTGGGGCCGAAGCATCAATGACAGCCCATTAGGGTTTCACTGCCTATATAAGGAACCCCCAAGGGTTCCACAAAGGTATTACATTCTACACACTCACATCTCATCCGATTCTCATAAACCTAACCGATTACTTACTCTCACGCTAGAGTCTAATCGTGGGATACATTCCCACGGTAAGCGTAATGTATGTTGTTTTAGTGTGCAGGATCCCAACCAGATAATTCACTTGGTGCAGGAGCAGGAGTCCAACCAACCCGAATTAAGCCTAATTCGGGTCTAGCAAGGATCACCCAACTTTTGTATCAACAATTTGGCGCCATCCGTGGGACAATTACACTAAGCTAGAGCAAATCTCATCTCGATCTCTCAATGACGAAAGGACATCCGCAAGGAAACCCCAAGAACACAAATCCTGGGAACCGGAAGTCCCCAGGGGACGGAATACTCATTCCCAACCGATCCCCTAGTAACCAAACAGGCGGACCAAATAACCGAAGTGGTCTTCAGTCCATGGGTATGACAAGCACGTTCGCTGTCACCCCACCACCTACTTCGACCTTGGATAACCCTGATCCAGGGAGTGCGCCCAACCCCCCTTACAAGGAGCCGCGCAGACCATCGACTGAGGAAGAAGTGGAGGTCGAACCACTTAGTGAGGAAGATCTCACTCGAGTTCTCATGCAGAACTTCGAGAGGATCGTCCCAGGAATTGCATCCAGGTTGAACCTAGGGAGGGACCTCCAATCTAGGCTCAACTTTGGCAGTGCCAGACCAGGCACCTCTCCTCAAACTCAAAGGAAGCGAAGGACACGACCCTAGGAGCGAAACCTCTTTGAGGAAACTCCCCAACCTAGGAATGTGTTCAAACGCATAGGGGATCGTATTATGCAAGAACTACTACAATCCCGTGAGGAGGGAGAGAGGTCCGACGGTTCACCCAAACGACCAGATCTGGAGCTAACCAGAACTAATCGCCGCACAAGCGTGTGGGACAAGATGAATACCGGGAAAAAGGCTCCTAGCTCTTCTCACAAGAGCGATCCTCAGCCAAAGGATGGGGCACCGCCCCCTTCTCCCGGTCCATCAGGAGAGGATTCGGATGACCATCCACCCAAGCGTCGCCGACCCAGGCGTACTCCTCCACCGCCACCAGACAATGAAGAGTACTACGACGACCCCTACTATCGCGAGGCAGAAGCAGAAGATTTCTCCCGCCCATGGTGTGATCCTAATCTCACCCTTCCATGGGCTGATCCCAGGGAAGATCCTTTTACCCTCCACATACGGAATTACTCCGAGGACACAAAGCGTCGCATGCCGGCGTGCGCCAAGACCTATGATGGGACTGGTGATCCGGATGATCATCTAAAGATATTTGACACGTAGGCGAAAATTGAACGATGGCCCATGCCTATATGGAGCCAAATGTTCAATTCAACCTTGATCGACAATGCTCGTGATTGGTTCTAGGGACTTCCTCCTCGAAGCATTGATAGCTTCACTAAACTGCGTACTGCGTTCAAGAACAATTATACTCAGCGAAAGAAGTATAATAGGGACCCGGTCTCATTGGCAACTGTCAAGCAACGGCCTGGGGAATCTACGGAGGCCTTCACCGAACGCTTCAATGACAAGTGCACACGCACAAAGACAATGTCGGAACTTCTAAAAATTTCCAATTATATGCACACCATAACAGACAGGGAATTAATCAGACGTCTCAATGACAAGAGACCGGAGAAGTATGACGACCTTATGGAAAGGGTCAGGAACTTAATAGAGGGAGAAACCGCGGTAGCCGCGGCCTACCCTTCAAAAGGAAACAGCTATCGATCGAATGACCAGTCCAGGAGACAGTCGGGCGGTCAAAGCAACCAAGGCAGTGGGAGAAGCTCGGACTACAAGAGCCAAAGCAAAGGAGGACGGTCGGAGGACAAATTTACCCCTCTAAAGATGTCCTACCGGGAGATCTTGCTGACAGAAGGGGCCAACTTCCCGAGACCTCCCCCAATGACGACTCCGGTGGACCGTCGTCAAGGAAATCGCTTTTGTAAATTCCACAACGACAAGGGCTACAACACGGAGGAATGTATCCAGCTCAAGAAGCACATTGAGTCACTGATCAAGTCAGGCAAACTCAAACATTTGGTCAAGGATTGGAAGGATGGAAAAGACAACAAGAAGTATGACAAGAAGGATACCCAAAAGGACAAACCTTCAACTATATACATGATCCAATCCAAGCAGTGCCGCACAAGGCAGAAAATTAGTCAAAAATTTTCACGCGGTAGAGAAATCTCATTCCCTCCCATCACGGCAAGTGATATAGCCGATACACCTCTTACTATTGAGATAAGCATTGGAACACACAATGTCCGCCGTATGTATGTGGATGGAGGGTCATCAACAGAAGTACTATACGAACACTGTTTCGTACAGTTACGACCAGAAATAAGAAGCCAATTAGTACCGGCCACGTCGCCGCTCATCGGTTTTAGTGGAGACACCATCTGGCCAGTAGGACAGCTACGTCTGCTTGTAACCATTGGGAATGAAGAGCATTCTACCATGGCGTGGATGAACTTTATGGTGATACGCTCACACTCTCCATACAACGGGATCATAGGCAGACCAGGTATTCTGGCCATACGGGCAGTACCCTCCACAACTCACGGAATGATTAAATTTCCTGTGGAAGGAGGAATTGTCACTATCTATAACACAATCATACCAGCATCCGAGTGTCATGCTGTGACAACACCGATTCCACCTGTTCCCCCCAAGGATGGATCACCACCTCCCAATTGGAAGGTGGCAATCCATCCTGATTATCCAGAACAAGAGGTATCCATAGGGGGAACACTCTCGGATAGCGGCAAGAGGGCCATGTGCTCTCTCTTAAAAGCAAACTTAGATGTATTCGTATGGGAGCCCTAGCATATGACAGGCGTACCGCGTGCGATAGCAGAACATAAGCTCCAAATCCGCCAGGGATATCCTCCCGTTAAGCAAAAGAAGCGCGGTCAGGCACCAGAACGCAGCCAAGTAATAATGGATGAAGTACGGAAATTGGTGGATGCAGGTATCATGCGTAAGGTATACTACCACGAGTGGTTATCCAACCCGGTCATGGTCAAAAGGCATGATGGGAGCTGGCGCATGTGCGTGGACTTCACAGATCTGAACAAAGCCTGTCCGCAGGACTGCTATCCGTTACCGGATATTGACTGGAAGGTGGAATCCCTATGCGGATATCTCTTTAAGTGCTTCTTAGATGCATACAAGGGATACCACTAGATCTAGATGGCGGAAGAGGACACAGAGAAGACGACGTTCCATACTAGTTAAGGCGTATACTGTTATACAAAAGTGCCATTCGGACTAAAGAACGCCGGGGCAACATATCAGCGGCTTGTTGACAAAGCCTTTGACTCACAGATAGGCCGCAATCTTGAGGTCTATGTTGATGATTTAGTCATCAAAAGTCATACGGAGGATGCACTTCTCTGTGACGTCCAAGAGACGTTTGACACCTCGATGAGGATTAATATGAAACTAAATCCAAAGAAATGCATGTTTGGGGAAACTGAAGGGATGTTTCTTGGATATATGATTGATCCAAATGGCATCAAGCCTTGCCCAGAAAAGACGGACGCGGTAATACAGTTACCATCTCCTCAGACACGGAAAGAGGTGCAATCATTAAATGGGAAGTTGGCCGGGCTAAACAGATTCTTGTCGAAGTCCGCGGAGAAGTCACTCCCCCTATTCAAAAAATTCAAGAAGTGCATCAAGAAGGGAGATTTCCCGTGGACAAAGGAAGCGGAGGAAGCTTTTGGTCAGCTCAAGCAACATCTCGCATCTCTTCCCATGCTAGTGGCCCCCGACCCAAGGAGGAGCTCATCATGTATCTGTCAGCCACACATGGAGCAATAAGTGCGGTACTCATGAGGATAGGGACATAGTCCAAACTCCGGTCTACTTCATAAGTAGAACTCTACAAGGGCCGGAGTTGAATTATTGTTCTATGGAAAAATTGGTTTTGGCATTAGTGTTTGCTACAAAACGGTTACGCCGATACTTTCAGGCGCACCCAATTGTGGTTATTACTGATCAACCAATAAAACAAGTCATCTCCAGACCAGACGTGGCCGGTAGGCTATAGAAGTGGAGCATTCTATTCGTAGAGCATAACATCTCTTATAGACCAAGGACGGCTGTTAAAGGCCAAATCTTGGCAGATTTCTTGTTAGAGAAGCCGGATGAGGAGGGACCGGTCGTACAACGAGAGGAAACTCCAGCAGAACCATAGGTATTATTTACGGACGGATCCTCGTGCACGGATGGATCAGGAGTTGGTCTCATCCTTACGAATTCGGAAGGAATGGAGTTTACATATGCCCTGCGCTTTGAGTTCACAACCACCAATAATGTGGCAGAATATGAAGCGTTGATTGCGGGTTTAAAAATCGCCGCTAGAATGGGAGTCCGCAACCTTGAGGCCTACGTGGACTCACAACTTGTCGCGAACCACATTCTAGGGGGTTACGTAGCCAAGGAGGACAACATGGTTTGATACTTGGAGAAGGTCAAGTCACTCATCGCTGCTTTCAGCAAATTTTCTATCAAGCAGATACCAATAGGTGAAAACAAGAAGGTGGACGCTCTTAGCAAGATCGCGTCTACAAGTTTCGCCCACTTATCCAAGCAAGTCTTGGTAGAAATACTAAAAGAAAAGTCTATAACGGAGGGGGAAGTCGCAGCTATAGTTGAGGAAGACGGACCTACATGGATGACCCCGATCATAAACTATTTGACTAATGAAACCCTTTCGGACGAGGAAAAGGTGGCACGGAGTATCAGAAGGAAGTCGCAGCACTTCGAGCTTCGAGAAGGTATTCTTTACAAGCCCTCTTTCTTACAGCCGTGGTTGCGATGTGTTGGCCCACGCCAGGCTACTTATGTGATCAGTGAGATACATGAAGGGTTATGCGGCATGCACGCGGGTCACCGATCCGTAGTAGCTCGAGCTCTACGCACATGATATTATTGGCCTACTATGCATAGGGATGCACGCGACATGATTCGCAAATGCAGTGACTGCCAAGTGCACAGACCAGTACCACGACATCCGCAGCAGGAACTGACCCCCATTACATCCCCATGGCCATTCTATAAGTGGGGAATTGACATTGCAGGACCTTTCCCCGTAGCTGCAGGGGGAGTTAAGTTTTTGATTGTCGTAATGGATTACTTTACACGCTGGATAGAGGCTAAGGCAGTTAAATCCATCACAGGCAAACAAGTTAAAAAGTTTGTTTGGGAGAACATCGTGTGCCATTTTGGCTTACCAGGAGAAATCATCTCGGACAACGGAAAGCAGTTCGCGGATAATCCATTCAAGGACTGGTGCGCATCATTGAATATCACGCGGCGCTTCACATCTGTTAAACATCCGCAGACAAATGGTCTTGTGGAACGAGCGAATAGAAGCTTGGGTGAAGGCATCAAGGCACGCTTGGATGAACGAAGTGCCAAATGGGTGGACGAACTGCCACATGTTCTATGGGCACATAGGACTATGATTAAAACAGCCAATGGGGACACTCCATTTGCATTGGCCTACGGCACTGAAGCTGTTATACCAGCAGAAATCGGAATACCGACCATCCGCACAGCGGAGGTTAATGTCGTCACAAACGACGAGCAACTCCGGATTAATATGGACTTATTAGAGGAAAAAAGAGAAATAGCGGCTATTAATGAGGCCAAGTCCAAGGCACGGATGAAGGTTTATTATGACGCCAAGGTTAAAGGTGTTTCTTTTCGACCGGGAGATTTTGTTTACCGTGCTAACGAGGCAAGTCGAGCGGAGAATACACGCAAGCTAGGCCCTAAGTGAGAAGGACCGTATGAGGTTACGGAAGCCTTAGGACGGGGCGCGTACAAGTTGCATGACATGGATGGCCGCGATCTGCAACGCACATGGAATATCTGCGATCTTTGAAAAGCTACGGCTTCCGCATGGACACTTCGCTATATCTGGCTTCAATGAAGATCCATGGACACTGGAACAGATTCGTGAAGATCTCACTTTCATAGAAGAACCCGAACGAGTTCTTGACAGACAAGAACGAGTCATGAGAAGGAAGACAATTCCATTCGTTTAAATCCTTTGGAGGGATCATACCGAGCGGGAAGCCACTTGGGAAACACAGGAGTCTATCCGGGCTTCTTATCCTCATTTCATATTTTGAATTCGGGTATGTTCTTCTTTTCCATTTTACTTTATCTATAATTCGGGGACGAATTATTCTTTTTAGGGGGGGAAGAGTTGTAAAACCCGCATGCTGTTACCATGAATAGTACCCTTATGATCGTACGTACATGATTAGAAATTTCCTTTTATAGCATGTTTACGTTTCACGAACAAGATATACAAGTATTACGTACGTGTTATATCACGATAAGTATTTAATACGTATTAAGACATGATAATTATTTCGATAATAATTATAATCACGAACATACGAACATGAAATCATGAACGTAAATAATCACGAGCTTAGTATTACGTATTTATGTATATTTATTACGATCATGAATAAATATAATAAAACACGAACGATAACTATTTAAATCATGAAAACATGAACACGAGAACACACTTATTATTAGACACGAGAAAACATTCGGGTTACCCCATGTGGTCTCCCTTACCCACGGCTATAAACAAGAAAAAGGGGCCAAGCCCATGAAATTTTACTAAAACAAGATTAAGGGAAAGATATTTTCTAATAACAAAATATTGGAAAAACAAGAAAACCCTAAAATCTTTTCTCTCCTTTTGTTCTTCTTGGCCGCCGGGTACAAGCACACACCAAGGGTGTGTTGGTTGATTTTTGGTGATTGATTTATTGCAAGGGTGTTAGTGTGTTCGGTATCTTTTGATTCACATAATCGGTAAACCCTAAATCCCTTTTCTTTTTATTGTTTTGATTAATTGATCACATGAAATCATGAATGGTTTAAAAACAAGTTAATAATCATGTAATTAAACATGGGGGATAAAATAAATCCTGGTTAAGGGGTGTTTGTTTGTGGCCGACGCAAGGAACCGAGCCCCAAGGGGGTCTCGGCTTGTTATGTTTCGCACCAACCGAGACCTCAAGGTCTCGGTGTGGTGTGGTGTGTCTCGGCAGCAGGAACCAAGGGAACCCCGACCACGTCGGGGGTATGTTTGGTGTTGGTGGGTCTCGGCTAAGAACAAAAACCACCACCGGCTTAAGCCGGTGGCTAAATAAGGAAAGCAGGGGAACCCCCATGCCGCGACAGCAAGGGGAACCACCGGCTAGCCGGTGGGATTTTTTGCTAGCCGGCGGCTAGCCTTGACCAAGGGTGCGTTTGTGACCGGTTCACGGGTCCGGTTCACGGGGTTTATAAATACGGTTCACACATGTTTAGATTAAAACACGGGTTCGGTTCATGGGTCATTTTTGCAAGTTAATTATTTTACAAGGTTAATTATTTTTACAAGTTTATTTTAACAAGATTAAATTAAATTAATTAAAAGATGTACATGATTAATTTAATTTATACATGCCTTAGGTTATTAATATTATTATTAATATATGAATTTTAACCTAAGTAATTATAATTTTAATTAGACTATATAATTAATTAATTAATTATTGAAATCATGACTTATAATTAATTTATTTGCATGACTTAGGTTATATTATTAATAGATAATAATACATGTTTAACCTAAGTATTTTTACCTTTATTTAATTAAATCATGTTATATTTAATTAAATACTTTAAACTATAGTTTATTTAATTCACATGAATTAATTAATAAACTATACTATTTAATTACATGAATTAGAATATTAATCAGTAAACACTTAAGCTTATATAATAAGCTTAATAATCCAGCTTATTTCTATTTATGGAAACTTTCTATTTTTAGGAACTTATTTAATTAAGGCAGCTAATCTATTTATGGAAACTTTCTATTTTTAGAAACTTATCTATTTTAAGCAGTAAATCTATTTTTAGAAACTTTCTATTTTTGGAAACTTTCTATTTTAGGAAACCTGCTATTTTTAGAAAGTTACTTATTATTACGCAACAAGTATAATAATACATGAAATACAAGAAATACTTAAACAGAATAGACAGAATACATGATAAACACAGTATAAAGCTTAAATCAGTAAAACATGACATGAACATATAAAACAAACTAAGACATGATATAAAACCAGTTATGTACTCAGTACTCAGATACTTATACATGTATGTATTTATGTAGCATTAGTGATACCGAAGTAGGACTCTCTTCCGTTCGTCTTCTTCGTTCACTGGACACAAGGTACGGATTATCCGTCTTTTCAGTATGGACATTCTTCCTTATTAGGATTCCCCGTATGCAGCCAACTGTTTTCCCCAGTATATGTTTTATATGTTTTTGAATTGCTTATGTTTAATTAGATACCTAAAGCCATATACATGCATGACCAGTTTCACCTAGTTATGGAGGTACTATAACCATAACACTAGAGGCACCAGTGTTATGACTCCACAACGACGGAGTGATAGCTCGTGGCGTCCCTTCAGCTTTTGGCCATATTATTATTATTATCAGGTGGGGCGTATGGGTGCATCCTAGTTTACATGTTTTCAGCAGATTATTCAGGTGAATGTGGTGTGTGCCTTTCATCCTTCACAAGGAGCTGATCGCTCCTACCCAAACCAGTATATTAAATTAGAGGCAGCCCCTCTAATTTGCATGACGAGGTCACCCCTCCAAGTATTCATGCACGTTGATAATTCATGACCTATATTTGCTAATGGTAAACATGTTAAACAGTTTTTACAATATAAACATAAGGCTTTTCAAACTATAAAACAAGTTTTAATAAGATATAACCAGGTTATTCAGGATTTAGTCTTTTCCGCTGCTTCATGCTTATATGCTTATGTTATTCATGCTTTACTAGTATATCCGTGCACTGAACGTTATGCTCAGCCGTTTTCCTTTTCATGTTCCCAAAACGGCAGGTACTCAGGGACGCTCGTAGACTTTAAGCGTACGTGCATATGGATTGGAAGCTTCCTAGCCTTCTTTACTTTATGCATTTCTTTATACTTTGATACTCATTTCCATGGATATTGTTTAGTCATTTCCATTTACAGTACTTATGTTTGTGTGTGATGAGTTCTACTTTTGGGGTACCGATGTTTGATTCCGGTATTTCCTTTATGGTCATGTGATGTTTTATACATTTATCCTTGTATGCTTTGATGACACGCCATAATCATGCGTGACATTCCATTTACCAAAATAGGGTGTTACAATTACAAAGACTAATAATAGTACACATCTTGTACACACTTTACATCAAATTCAAAAATAACATATTTTAAGGATTGATCCTTCCAATACTTGTAACCAAGTATTGAAATCTCCTAACATCAAAAGGTTTGGTTAAAAGATCAGACACATTCTTCTATGTGTTTATTTTATCTAGAAATATTAAACCTTTTTGAAAACAATCCCTTATAAAATGATGCTTGATTTCTATGTGTTTGGTTTTAGAATGATGTACATGATTCTTATTTATGCACAATGTACTATTATTATCTATAAAAATCTTGGTATGCATAAAATTGTACCCATAATCTAAAAGCTAATTTTGAATCCATAACACTTTCCCACAACATGCATCAGCTGCTACATATTCAGCCTCAGTTGTTGAATTGGCTACTACACTTTGCTTCTTGCATTGCCAAGATATAAGCCTGCTTCCAAGGAACTGACATCCACCAGTTGTGGACTTTCTATCTCTATTGTCACCACCATAATCACTATCTGAATATCCAATAAGCTCTAAAGGAGATTCTATAGGATAACACAACCCAATGTGGGAAAGCATATAAGGTACCTAAAAATACTCTTAACAGCATGAAGGTGACATTCCTTGGGAGTCACTTGATGACGTGCACATGCACATACTACGAACATGATATCAGGCCTTGAAGCTGTGAGATACATCAATGAAATAATCATTGATCTATAATGCATGACATCAACCTCTTTACCATCTCCAATCTTTCCCCATGGATGTTCCCTGTCCATGGGTGTGCTAGCCCGTTTTTCATGTGGTGAAAAACCAAATTTCTTCAAAATCTCAGCCACATACTTATCTTGAGAGATGAAAATACCATCTTCTTTCTTCTGAACTTGAAGACCAAGAAAGAAAGTCATCTCTCCCATAACACTCATCTGAAACTTATCTGTCATAAGTTTGGAGAAATCATCACTCATTCTTTGGCTAGATGAACCAAAAATGATGTCATCAACATAAACTTGTACAAGAAGAAAGTCCTTCCCTTCTTGCTTTGTGAATAAAGTCTAGTCTATGGTACCCCTTTTAAAGCCATTTCCACTAAGTATGTAGAAAGTGTTCCATACCAAGCTCTAGGAGCCTTATGAAGGCCATACATTGCCTTCTTCACACTATGAACCTTATATGGATGCTTAGGATCTTCAAAACTAGGAGGCTGTATGACATAGACTTCTTCTTTAATTGTGCCATATAAGAATGCACTGTTCACGTCCATTTGGTAGACTTTGAAACCCATGTAGGAAGCATAGGCTAGAAAAATCCTTATTGCATCAATTCTAGCATCAGGTGCAAAAACCTCTTCATAATCAATACCTTCTTCCTAAGTATATCCTTGAGCAACCAATCTTTCCTTGTTTCTTATAACAATGCCTCTCTCATCCTTCTGGTTTCTTAGAACCCATCTTGTACCAATAGGCCTGACATACATTGGACAATCTACAAGCTCCCACACATCCTGAATAGCAAACTGATGAAGCTCATCCTGCATTGCTTCAACCCAGCTTTCTTCTTTATGAGCATCAAAAATCTTCTTTGGTTCTAATTGAGAGAGGAAACAGGCAAACAAATATTCTTGAACAAAAGGAGTATCATCATTTTTGTGTATATTAGCAATGAATCCCCCTTGAGTCTTCTTAGCTCTTCTTGTCTGCACAAGAGTCTGGATATCACCAATTATTTGGGTGGGAGGATGAATTTTGGCCACCTTTGTAAGAATTCCTCCCCCAAATAACGTATTGTCATGAATTATGGATTCCAGATTACTAATATCCTATTCATTACTACTCCCACTTAATGTAGGAGATATGTTGTCAGCAGCTGGAACGGGGCCACTGACATCTTCATTGGGTATGGGAACTTCAACAAGTTCAAGAATATTTTTGTTGGAGGATGAAAACCAATTGTCAGCGGCTGAATCCAAAGTGTCAACGGCTGATTTGGAGTTGTCAGCGGATGAAGATGCATGCGTTGATTCATTAACTGGCGTCTCTTCTTGTTTCTTTCTTTCCTTCTATTTGGAAGCAACAGATGCTTGCATGAACTCTTCACTCCATATAGGTATGGTGATATAATCAAATATAGGAGTGTGTTGAACTGCATGTGATCCTTTTTCTTTATTAACGTGTATACCTGCATTATTAACAATAGGTGCTTCCAAGACAACTAGATTATTAACAGGCATATAGTTCATGGACCTTGATAATGGCTCTAGATCAAACAACCAATTAGGTCCAGACTCAAGATCACTTGGTTTACTCTCCAAGAAGTCAACATGAATATTTTCTGTGAGAATCTTAGACTTCTTGTTGTAAACCCTATACCCCTTGCTATTTGTGTAATTTACCATAAAAAATCTCTCATCACCTTTTGAGTGAAACTTTCCTAGGTTATCGCTAGTATTTAGAATTACTACATGACATCCACAAGGCCTAAAGAAGTCTATATTAGGCTTCCTATTCCAAAGCAATTCATAAGGAGTCTTATTATGAAACTTATTGACTAAGGATCTATTTTGAACATAACATGAAGTGTTCATAGCCTCAGCCCAAAAAGCAATGGGTAAATTTGCATCTGCCAATATGGTTCTAGCTGCTTCTATAAGTGTTCTATTTCTTCTTTCAGCTACACCATTCTTCTGTGGAGTTCTAGCGATGCTAAACTCCCTAGAGATTCCCTTATTGACACAAAAGGTATCTAAAAGGTTATTCCTAAATTCACCACCATTATCACTTCTAAGTACTTTAACCTCATGACATGTTTTTGTTAGAAATACGTTTTAACGTATAATAGAAGTATCGGTCACTCCACAATATTATTTATGTTTGTAATAGCTCGTAGTTAATAGTTACTTATTAAGTTAAGTAAGAACCGGTCCATGGGCTTGTCATGGGCCGGCCCAAGTCCACAAAAGGCTTGGAAGTATAAATACCCCTTTCCTCCTTGGAAAGGGGTTGGTTGTTGTTCATTTGTGCTTCCACTTAATAAAAATACACATAGTTTTCTCTCACTTTCTCTCTCTAGTTTCTCTCTCTAGAAAACATCAACCCACTTCATAGATTCATAGGTTATCAAGATTCTACATTTGGTATCAGAGCTATGGGGTGATTTAAGGTAATGATTTGTGTTATTTTTTAGTTTTTGATTGTATTAGTGTTCTTTAAGAAGATCATCTTGATTATTAGAGTTTTTGGTGTTTTTGTGATTGGGATTAGTAGATAAGTATTAGTTTTTACTTATTATTGTAGAAATCACAAAACTTTTTGGGTTATTTGGTAAAAAATCTGGGTTTAAATCACCATTTTTGATCGACTGTTCATCCGTAACAACCTTCTGATTACCCAGCAAAAGTTCTGAACCAACAAGTTCCGGATCAACCAAAAGTTCCGAACCAAAAAGTTCCGAACCAAAAAGTTCCGGATCAACCAAAGTTCCGGATCAACAAAAGTTCCGAACCAAAAGTTCCGAACGAAAATTTCCGGATCAACAAAAGTTCCGGATCAAGGAAGTTCCGAACAAAAAGTTCCGGATCAAGGAAAGTTCCGGATCAAGGAAGTTCCAAACCAAAAGTTCCGAATCAAGGAAAGTTCCGGATCAAGGAGAAAGTTCCGGATCAAGGAAAGTTCCGGATCAAGGAAAGTTCCGGATCAAGGGAAAAGTTCCGGATCAAGGGAAAGTTCCGGATCAAGACTTCCGAACCAAAAGTTCCGAATCAAGGTATTCCAAGCCAAATCTTCCGAATCAAACTTCCGAATCAAAAAAAAGTTCCGAATCAAGGGTTATTTTGCTTGTTTTTTTCGACGATTTTTTAGAGGATTTAATCTTGGTTTCTTACAACAAAAACTCAACACAATTCACAAGCTTTACTTCACTGCTCGATCAACCGATAATCTTTGTCTCTTTGAAGTTAACAAAATGAATCCGAATTCAGTAATGCCTCAGATGACATCACTTACGGATATTTCCGTCATTACGGGAACGGATAATCGCCCGCCAATGCTCATCAAAGAAGTTTTTGAAGCATGGCAAGGCCGGATGATGTCTTACCTTAAGGGAAAACCGGTATATGGGAGGCTTATGGTCAAGTCAATTTTAAATGGTCCACTTGACTATGGTACCATCATGGTTAACAACGTGACTCGACCAAGGGAGTTTGAAGAACTTACACCAGCTCAACAACTCGTGGCCGATGCAGACGAAAAGGCTCTTCAAACCATTCTCCAAGCCCTTCCACATGACATCTATCGAATGGTAAGTCAGTATACGGTGGCAAAGGATTTATGGGAACGTCTTAAGGTGTTGCTACAAGGTACGTCTCTCACCAAACAGGAAAGGGAATGTCAGTTGTATGATCTGTTTGATAGATTCACGTACAACCCAGGGGAAACGCTTCACGATTATTACTTCAGATTCACCACACTCATGAATGATCTGAATGTATACAATCTCGTGACTGCTCCATTCCAGGTTAACACCAAATTCTTGAATACTTTACCTCAAGCTGAATGGGGTGAGTATATTACCGATGTTAAGTTAACCAGGGATTTGCATAAGTGCAATTTGGATCAACTCTATGCTTTCCTTCAGCAGCATGAGAAACATGTGATCATGCACCGTTCGCCTCGAGGTATGTACCCTGACTCATTAGCTTTGATGGCGAATCAACCAAGCTTGTCTCACAACAACACTCCTTATATCTTGGGACATCAAGCCTATCATCCATCACCTTACATGACACCAACCTTCCCCCAATACTCGATTTTACCGCAACCACCCACCTCACATCAGCAACAATATCGGTTTAGTGCACCTTCATCACAATATGCTACACAACCTCACCCAGCAAGTATTGCACCTTATGCTCAATCTTCATATTCTTCTTATCAAGAGAATGCAACATATCCAACAAGCTACCCTGATCAAATGAGTATTCCTTCTAGTGATTATGCAGCTCTACAAGACCAAGCAATGTATTGTGATGATGAGGAAGTCCCCATTCCTGTATTCAAACAAGGTGCTGACCCAGTTGAAGTGTTAACCACTATGTCTGCTTATCTCACAAGGACTTTAAGCAAACGAGGATTTAGGGGATCAGCTCCTACCAACAATCAGTTGATGAATTCATCCAATTCTCGCCAACAAGCTACTATTGAGAATGGCAGGGTAATGGTTCAACCTATTCAACCATATCAGGGGAGACCTACCACATCAACTACCAATGCTCGCACGATCAATACTGCTCCAATGGTCAATCCTGCTCCACGGGCTAATTCCACAGGCAAGTTGAGAATGATTACATGCTACAACTGCAAGGAAGAAGGACACATGTCCAGAGATTGCAAGAAACCCAGGAGGAGAAGGGATGGACAATGGTTTGCAGAGAAGATCTATCTGGTGAATGCTCAGGCACAAGGAAGGGAACTTGATGAAGAGGAGCTTGCATTTCTTGCTGATCCAGGGATTGCTGAACAAGACATTGTCACTACACAGAATGCAGCTTACCAAGCCGATGATCTTGATGCGTATGACTCAGACTGTGATGACTTTCAATCTGCAAAGGCCGCTCTCATGGCAACTATCTCCAGCTTAGGGCCAGAAAAGAGATCTGAGGTACTTATTAATACCACCGATAATACCACTGATGCTAGTATTCAACCACATCAAGTTGTGCAAGAGAGTGCTGATTCGAATGAGTCTTCGGTGGTGAGTCTTTCAAATGAGGAGACAATCAATGATAGCAATATCAATGTGAGTCCCCAGACTTTGAGTGAATCACAACCGGGAGCCATTTCGCATACGCCTACTCCTGCTCAACAAGATTTGTCATGGTTCCTGCTACATTACTTAGCCAAATGAATGCTGCACTCTTAGAAACCTTAGCTAAGAATAAGAATTTGTTTGATGAGCTTGCCTTAAGCAACGAGAAAGTTCAAACTTTGGAATTAGTGCCTTCGTCTAGTGTTCTAACAAATCCTGAATATGATCACTTTCGAAACAAACAAATGGGTCACTTGCAAGAAATTGAAAACTTAAGAGCAAATCTGTCTAATGAACTTAAAGAAAAGGAGTTAGTGGTCACTAATTTTCAAAAACTTCAAACGGATTTTGAATCACTCGAGTCTAAGAAGAATGAAATGGAGATTAATGCTACTAATAAGATTAGAAGTCTAGATTATTTGCTTTTAAGACAATACGCTGCTTCTCAACTAGTGCACTTATTTGATGCTTCGTTTAGAGAATTTAACTTATCACGTCAAAAAGGCCTTCCCCCTAACCCACTGTATGCAAAACAAGCTTTAAGACATAGTCCTAGACTTTATAATGCAACCCAATTAGGATTGGTCTTAGACCCGATTGTTATTTTCGATGATTGAACAAGTAAGGATTTAGTTGATGAGGATCGGTCATACAATTCTGCAAAATATCCCGAGTGTGATTATTTTAAAATGAATAAGGAGCTTGCAAAAACGGATTTTAGAATTCGCTTCCATATGGACGAAGATCTCATCACAGCACCAACCTACATGTTAGAGGAAGAAAACCCTAGTACATTTCCTACACTTGTCAACATGGAAGGTACTAAGGAAATTCCAAAGAATCTTCCACCTGTTAGCACTGTATGGTTAAACTTGCAAGAGATTAATCAATACTTTACTAATTTTGACAAGGTCATTTTGGAATGTACGACTTCAAATGGCCTAAACGCCGGAGAATGGGCTTTCGAACACATGAACGAGGTGTTTAAAAATGAGATCAATCCGTTTGTCGAAAGTCTAAAAGGAAGTTTTGCATCTCTTAAGGAAAATCTTGTGTTTGAAATTGGTGAAGTTTAAAAAGTGTTTTATGAAATGGACACCGCTTACGAACTACAACTAATTGAAAAAGAAAAGATTTTAACCGAATATGACCGATTCTTGTCTGCAGTAATCTCGTGTGATGTGCTTACTACTGTAAATGTTAATTATTCGAATGAGCTTACATCCGCTATGATTAATTGTGATGTTGTACATATATGTGATGATGTTTGTGATCTCTCTGTAAATGTTGCTGATACTGTAAATGAGGTAGATAATCATTCTTGTCACGAATCTAACGCTGAGTTTTTAAAGCTACAAGATTCTTACAATTTACTTTCAAAACACTTTAATCAACTAGAACAACATTATATATCTTTAGAACTGAAACAACACACTCAAAATGAGGATCTTTTGATAACAAATAGTTGTGAAAACGGTGTTGAGACGAGTGACAAGATGATTGCAATTGTTAAGGCATTAGAGGAAGAGATTATGAGATTGAAGAGAGATGTGTCATCAAATGAAACACTAAAATTGGAACTAGAGGTTGCAGAGTCTAAAAACCAGGTCTTAGAAATTAGACTTTCGTCTGTTCTAGGGGAGATGGATCGGACAAGACAGGGACTATCCGCTCTTTATGGTTCACTAGAAGAACGCTTCGCTTTTAATGCGGCACAGCAACAATCTTATGTTGAACAACTGAACCAAAAGTGTGAGGAAATCTCTGACTTAAACATCCTGCTCATTGACAAAAACATGGTTTTGGCCGAGTTAAAGGAGACACTTCTTCTCACCCGACAAGAAGTTGTTGATAACTTAGCTACCGACTCTGCACCGTCCACTAGTGCCCCAACAACTAAGTCAGTAGTGCTTTATAAGAACCCGCTTCATAAGAGAAACCCGGTTACCTACGATGATTATATGAGGAATGCCATTAAGCATGTAGATCTTGTTAGGGATATTTTAGACGATCTTTATGCCTTAGATCCCAAGTAGCTACTATTATTCGGCTCATGAATATATTAAGCGAGTTCAATATTGCTTAGCATATTTGCAATACATAGGTAAACCAGACTCTGCACTACTTACTAATAGGCCCATTGCTGTAACTCCATTCAATAAGACTCCAGGAGCAAAACCGTTATTGGCACAATCAAGTAAGGCACCTTTAAAATCTGTTGCTAATGTTCCCACTTTGCCTTCTACAGGAGTAAAAGAGACTACTAAGGCTAAAGGATCGCCACTCAAGAAAGATAAGATCAAGCCCTCCACTAGTAGTGCCAAAAAGAAGAAAGTAGAAGCTCACCATAGGAATGTTAGTTCAGTTTTAAATAAAAAGAATCATGTTAAGACTAAAAGCTCTGCGCCTGTGCAGAAGCCTAAACCATTCGTGAATTCTAATTTGAATTATTGGAATTGTAATGAATGTATGTTTTCCCAACGTCATGATTTGTGTCTTATTGATCATGTGAATGAAATGAATGCCATTAGGAATGGTCTTGAATGGAAGCCAACAGGTAGAACTCGTTCCCAAGTTGGCTGGCAATGGCGTCCCACTGGTAGGACCTTTACATTAGATGGAAAAATGTGCCCTTTAACTAGGAATGCATCCATTGAGGTTAGGTCTGAGCGTCCTTTAGTTAGGCACACTCGCACTCAAGTATGGAAACAACGCCCTTTAATTAGGTCAGCTCCCACTATAGTGCCTATCAGTGACGAAATACCACAGGATTTAAGCCAACTAGAATCTAAACCACCAACTAGGAAGAAGAAGGCTAGGAAATCTAAGAAACCTAAAGTTAGCAAATCTAAGGTTATTAAATCTGTACCTGCTAATAACAAGGAACACTCAGATTCCGATACCTCTACATTGTCTTCGTGTGGTGATATTTTCAGGTGGTCCAAATCATCCTCTGGTATTTGGACTCCGGTTGTTCAAAGCTTATGACCGGAGATCGCTCGATGCTCCGACATTTCGTCAGCAAGTTTCTTGGTACGGTTAAATTCGGGAATGATCATATAGCAAAGATAATGGGGGTATGGTGAATATCAGATTGGAAACGTTACGATTTCAAGGGTATACTATGTAGAAGGTCTTGGTCATAACTTATTTTCAGTAGGACAGTTTTGTGATTCCAACCTAGAGGTAGCTTTTCGACAACACACTTGTTTCATCCGCAACTTGGAAGGAAAAGATTTGTTGAAGGGATCTGGTGGTGCAAATCTTTATACCTTGTCCTTACAAGACATGATGGCCGCCTCTCCAGTATGTCTTCTCTCTAAAGCATCTAAGACCAAGTCATGGTTATGGCATCGCAGATTATCTCATCTTAACTTTGATGCTATTAATCATCTGGCTAAAAACGAATTAGTTCGTGGTCTTCCAAAGCTCAAATTTCACAAGGACCATTTATGTTCCGCGTGTTCAAGGGGGAAAAGTACCAAGAAATCATACAGGCCCAAAGCTGAAGACACCAATCAAGAAAAACTTCATCTTTTGCATATGGATCTTTGTGGGCCAATGAGAACTGAAAGTGTGAGCGGTAAGAAATTTATTCTGGTTATTGTGGATGATTTCTCCAGGTTTACATGGGTTAGATTTCTACGTACAAAGGATGAAGCACCGAAGGCTATCATCACTTTTCTGAAATTCATTCAGGTACGTTTGAATACTACTGTCCGCCGTATTCGTACAGATAATGGAACAAGGTTCGTCAACCAGACTCTTCGTGATTACTATGAAGGAGTTGGTATCTCACATGAAACATCCGCTGTACGCACTCCACAACAAAACGGTGTCGTTGAAAGACGGAATCGTACGCTTATGGAAGCTGCTAGGACTATGCTCATTTATGCGAACGCTCCATTGTTCTTGTGGGCAGAAGCTATATCTACTGCATGTTTCACCCAAAACCGTTCTATCATTCGGAAACGCCATGGAAAAACACCTTATGAGCTTCTACATGACCGTAAACCCGATGTTTCATTTTTCCATGTGTTTGGTGCTCTTTGTTATCCAAACATTAATAGTGAGAACTTGGGCAAGCTTCAATCGAAAGCTGATATAGGTATTTTCATTGGTTACTCACCGTCCAAGAAAGCATACCGAATTTACAACCGTCGTCTTGGTAAGATTGTAGAAACTATGGACGCAGATTTCGATGAGCTGACAGTGATGGCTTCTGAGCAACACAGCTCTGAACCCGCGCTTCATGAGATGGGAACCGGTGCTATTAGTTCCGGATTAGTTCCCAATAATCCTACTTCTACATCATTTTTACCACCAACAAGGCCCGAGTGGGATAAACTGTTTCAACCGTTGTTTGATGAATTCTTCGATCCCCCGACTGATGAAGTTCCAGCACCTGTAGTGATCGCTCCAATCCCTGAAGTGGTTGCTCAAGCTAATGAACCTTTATCTAATGCATCTTCAATTAACATTGAACCGGATGCACCTTTATCAAGTGATTCTCAAACTACACCTGAATCATCACCCCTACTTGTGCCTAATGATGTGGAAGAGGATTCTACTGATCACGACTTGGAATATGCTCACTTAAAAGAGCTTCCTTTCTTTGGTATACCGTTCCCTGAAAACCCTTCAGCCGCGTCTACCTCAGAAGAAGCTCCTTCTATTGTTCACTCCAGACCACCTAGGATTGAAAATCATAGCACCAAATGGACAAAAGATCACCCGATTAGGAATGTCATTGGAGATCTAGATCGACCAGTCTCTACACGCCATAAATTACAAGAGAGTGCACTCTATTGCTACTTTGATGCATTTCTCTCCGAAGTTGAACCTAAAAATTGGCAGCAGGCTATGACTCAATCATCTTGGATTGAAGCTATGCAGGAGGAACTAAATGAATTCCAACGACTTGAAGTATGGGAATTGGTTCCTCTCCCTGACAAGGTTAACATCCTTACTTTGTTATGGGTTTATAAGGTTAAACTCGATGAGATGGGTGCAGTATTGAAGAATAAGGCTAGATTGGTCGCTAGAGGATATAAACAAGCCTTGGGTATAGACTTTGAAGAATCTTTTGCTCCTGTGGCAAGATTGGAGGCTATTAGACTATTCTTTGCGTATGCTGCTCATATGAATATGATCGTCTATCAAATGGATGTGAAGACGGCATTTTTGAACGGTGAACTAAGGGAAGAGGTCTATGTTCGTCAGCCGGATGGGTTCGTTAGCACGGAGTTTCCTAATCATGTGTACAAGCTTAAGAAGGCTCTCTATGGGTTGAAACAAGCTCCACGCGCGTGGTACGATCTCCTTTCAACATACCTCATCTCGGAAGGCTTCTCCAAAGGAAAGGTGGACCCCACTCTATTCACTCTCAAGGAAGGCAACGACATGATTCTGGTACAAATTTATGTTGATGATATAATATTTGCTGCCACTAACATAGAATTGTCAAATCGATTTGAGAAGATAATGTCCACACGCTTTCAGATGTCAATGATGGGAAAAATCTCATTTTTCTTAGGATTACAGATTTCTCAAAATCCCAGAGGCATTTTTATTAATCAATCCAAATATGCTCTAGAATCTTTAAAGAAATATAACTTTGATAATTGTGACCCCGTGGACACTCCAATGGTGGAGAAATCCAAGTTAGATGAAGATAGGAATAGGACTATTGTCGATCCAAAACTTTACCGTGGAATGATCGGCACCCTTCTCTATCTGACTGCTAGCAGGCCTGATTTGCAATTTGCTGTATGCATGTGTGCCCGGTATCAGGCTCGGCCTACCGAAAAGCACCTACATGTTGTGAAAAGGATCTTTCGGTATCTAAAAGGAACACTTCATCGTGGTCTATGGTATCCGAAAGATTCCTCTATTGCTTTAATATCATACGCAGATGCCGATCATGCTGGGTGTCAAGACACGAGGCGTAGCACTTCTGGATCTGTGCAACTCCTTGGAGATAGATTGATCAGTTGGTCTTCAAAAAGGCGGAAAAGCACTGCAATTTCTAGCACGGAGGCTGAATACATCGCCATGTCCGGTTGTTGTGCTCAAGTCCTTTGGATGAGATCACAATTAACTGACTACAGTTTGGGATTCAACAAAATCCCGATGTATTGTGACAACAAGAGCGCCATTTCCCTTTGCTGCAACTATACTCCCGGGCCAAGCACATAGACATTCGCTACCATTTCATTAAGGAGCAGGTGGAGAACAGAGTGATCGAGCTGTATTTTGTCACTACTGAGTACCAGCTGGCGGATATGTTCACCAAAGCCTTAGATCGAGGACGAATCGAGTTTTTGATCGACAAGCTTGGCATGAAATCATTCACTCCAGCGACTCTCAAAGAGTTGGCAGAAGAATCAGCTGAATAGTGGTGGTAAACTATTCAGAGTATCCTTTGTTCGTGATCATGTATATTATCGTAAATATATAAAACACAAAAGAAAAATACAAAAATATAAAACCAACAAAAATCATAAAAAATATAAAACCTAGAAAAACCATAAAAATTATAAAATCCAGAAAAACCAAAAATATTTTTCGTTTTTAAATCGGGCATGTCTTTTAGTACAGTAATATTTACGGCCTTAGAAATGTCGATCAATATTGACACGGTGCCATAAATAGAGTCAGTATAAAAGTTGTACATTTTAAAAACATGCCCACAATGGCTTGTAGTTATTTCAGACTGCAACCCGGTTTTCATATTAAAGTCACGTATTTCCTTGGAAAAGGTTGGCTCAGAACGGGAATTAATTTTCTCGGGCATGATTTACAAGCCAAATCATGCAAAGGGATCAAGTTTACTTTACAACTTGGTCCAACACGAATTTGTGTACGTCTCAGTGCATTAATTTGTTAAAATAAGAGAAATCTTATTGCCGCCACGAATCAATTTTTTTTTCAAGACATTAATTGGAAATGTTTTCATCAATATTTGACTCTTTAAACAATGACTACAGCTCTTTAAATAGAAAACGGGTCATCGTTTAAGGGGGAGAAAATATTAAAATAATCTTCGTCATTAAATTGATTTTCAAAAGTGATTGTAAAAAATTAATGGCTAAATGATAAATGAGTGGTATTGCTTTAGAAAATGACTTGTGCTCGTTCAAGGTGATAGGACTTGTTTTAGATTTTGGAGATGTGCTAATAGGTTGCGATTGCTAAGTTGTGTGAAAGTTAATAGTGGCTAAGTTTAACAAGGGTTAAGGAAAAATGAAAAGTAATAAACCAAAAAGGAAAAGGAGTGAAAATCTAGGGTTAAAAGTGACAAATTGAGAAAGTTGGGTAAAATTTGACCTAAGTCAAACCAAAACCCATCCCCCCGTTTTTCATTCACTGTTTCTTTCTCTCTACCGCCATTAACACACACTTAAAAACACACAAGCTTTTTCAACTCTCGTTTCAATCAAATCGATCCATTTCATTCGTTTAAACAAGGTACAACATCAATCTTAAAATTCTAATTCACCTTATTCATTCTTTAATTCTGTTAAATTACTCGATTAATCAGATTAAATAAAATTAGGGTTTGTGATTAATTTAGGGTTAATTAACTAGGGATTATAGATGGGATTTGCTCGGAATACATTTAGATGATGTTGTGTTGCCTTAGCTTGCTTTAAATCCCACAAATGCATTTAGATTAATCTTCAATAAGCTGCTATTATGAACTTCCGAATGAACTTGGATAAAAACTTCCGAATGAAGGAATTTTCTGAAAAACTTCCGAATGAAGGAAGTTCCGAATGAAGAAGTTCCGAATGAAGGAAGTTCCGAATGAAGGACTTCCGAATGAAGGAAGTTCCGAATGAAGGACTTCCAAATGAAGGAGTTCTGAATGAAGGACTTCCGAATGAAGGAGTTCCGAATGAAGGACTTCCGAATGAAGGACTTCCGAATGAAGAAGTTCCGAATGAAGAAGTTCCGAATGAAGAACTTCCGAATGAAGAAGTTCCGAATGAAGAACTTCCGAATGAAGAAGTTCCGAATGAAGAACTTCCGAATGAAGAAGTTCCGAATGAAGAACTTCCGAATGAAGATGTTCCGAATGAAGGAAAGTTCCGGATGAAGATGTTCCGAATGAAGGAAAGTTCCGGATGAAGGATTATTTGATTGATAGTATTTGCCTGTTATATGTACTTGTGGAATTATGCTATGAAATGTGTTATGCTTAGAAGTAATAATGATCTATATATTTTTGTGCATCAACCTTTCATGTCTTATCTAAAGCAGATACGATGACTAATCCAACAGTACAAGAAATCCAAGACTCTCGAGCAGCCGCAATTGCTGAAGCACGAACCCTCAAGTTCATACCAAACAATTACCGGCTGAAGCAAGTCTCCAAATCCACTCATCATGGTTTCAAAGTCGCCATAGCAATTCTTGATCAATCTCATTTCAAGAATGCTTTAAGAAGTAGTGCCTCGGTGCCTTATGATTATCTGTATGAGTTCTGGGCTACCAAGGAAATCACTTCAAACAAGATCACCTTCACTCTCGACAACAAACAGCAGACACTTACTGTATCAGACTTCCGTAAGATATTTGGCATTAGGGATTCACCCAAAGGTATGGTATTTTCGAGGGATCCTACTAAAGACGAACTCATGGAGTTATTCGATGCTATTGGATGTCCTGACATACGAGTTGCGTCTGAGTTTACCACTGCTAAAGTAGGACAACCTTGGAGAGCATTGTTGGGTATTCTCAGTAGATGTCTTACACCAAAAACAAGTGGGCATGATGCTTTGCGCAGTCCAATAATGAACATCTTCCATGGGATGTACAAAGGCGCAAATGCAGATTATGCTTTATTGTTATGGGAAGAATTCACCTTTCAACTCTTCCATAACAAGAAGCTGAAGACTAACTTCTTTGCTTACCCTCGGTTTATCAAGCTTATCATTAACTATTATATGAAGAATGATGTTACAATTGATAGGCGTGCAGCAAGTCGTCATCACACTGAAGAGGCTGATCATATTGTGGATTTAAGGCATGAAGGACCAGCTGGTGGTGTTATTCCTGGTCCTATTCCCGACTACCTTCTGACGGAAAGAATTAAGGGTTCTGCTGATTACAAGCTACTGCAGCTAGAAATCAAGAAGCTGAAAGCAAGCCTTCAGACAGTAGAAGACTCGTCTACTACGGTCAAGAGTAAAGGTAAACGCAAGCAACCAGTTGTTTTACCAGAACCCGAAACCAAGAAGAAGAAGACTGAGGTTAAGAAGGGAAAGGGTAAGGCTGATGAGTTGGCTCTACGTGACGAGGAAGATGTTGTTGATCCTACTCTTGACAAGGCGGAGAGAAAAATGATGAAGATAGCTATTCAAAGGAGAAGGAAAGATACGGGCGGTAGTGGTTCAGGTGCACGGATAAATGTTGAAGAAGAGTACGAGGAACCAGAGGATACTGATGAGTTTGGGTCACCTGAAAGGTATTCTACTTCGAAGGAGACATCCATCCCGGTTTCAGCAAGTGTTGAAAAGGAGTCCGGTGCTCCTACTATCATGGTGTCTACTCAACCGTTAGTAACTCAACCTTTAGCAACTCAACCTCCAACAATTCAACCCTTACCAACCAGACCGGCCTCAACACCATTCCTTCCACCACCAATAACTCCCATCCTTAGTATCGTGGTCACAACCGAGCCTCTTCAATCAACCCAGAGCAGCTCTGCAACATCTACAATGGCTGCATTGGTGATGGCCGAAATGTTGGATAAACATACGGATAATCACAAAAGAAAAATGGATGAACTTCGCCAAGAGCTACATAGACGAGTTCAAAGTGAAGAAGCATCGAGGAAAGCCCAAGAAGAGATGCTTGCTAAGTTCGTTGCAAATATGGAATTGACGCGAAAAGCTCATGCAGAAGAACTAGCTCAGGTTAAGCAGGCTGAGGCTGATAAGCATGCTGCACGAATCACCAGACTTCAAACGATGAGGGATAAATACAAGGAGCAGAAAGAAGCACTTGAAGCTTCTGTTGAAGAAAGAGTGAAAGAATCCGTTGAGTCCATTATGCCAGAACTACGTGATGAGTTGAAGACACTCGCAGCTGATAATTTGATGATCAAGTCATCCAATCCTTCAGAATCCGCCTACAAAATTGCTTATGAGTTAACGGATTTTGAATTAAAGAAGATCCTCAAAGCTCGTATGGTGGAACTTGGATCGTTTGATAAATCTAGGATTCAACGGGCTCTTTACAAATCCCTGAATGACGCTATCATGGAGGATGATAGGTTATTTAAAACGTTTGGAAGTGTGGTACCATACCACATTCTGCCTGAGGAAGAAAGGGAAGAAAGTGAAGAAGAGGAGGGTACTGGTGAAGAAGAGGAAGAAAAAGGAGAAGAAGAAGAAAAGGATGATGACGATGACGATGATGGTGATGATGATGATGAGGATGATGATGATGATGATGATGGTGATGATGGTGGTGATGGTAATGAGGAGAGTGCTAAAGGGAGCAACGAGGATAGGGATGAGGATGATGATGGGGGTAAACAGCCTAAAGAGGGGGATAAGGTTGCCAGCTCAAAGAAACCTGCTAAGTCTGGAACCAAGTCCAAGAAAGATGCAGCGCAGAAGGAAAAATCAACATCAACGGAATCAAGACGATCTAAGTGGCGCCACGATGTGAATGCTACTACAACGTCATCGATTCCCGGTACTTCTATTGTTGTATCTATACCTATTACCACTAACCCTGTTAGTCCTGTTGTTGTTGCTCCTGTGATTGCAGAATCAGTAACTGAACCTGAAGCTGCACAACACTCACCCGTTCATGACACCGTCGAGATGCCTGAATCAGAACCAGCAGATGTTCACGTTTACACTCCTCTACAACAAGAACCACAATCTACTGTTCCTGAATCAAGCACACGGGACTGGGCAGACACGTTGGAGATTGACGAGACTGCACTGCCACAGGCTTGGATCACGGCAGCGGTGCAATATGATCCGATCACAGACGCTGGAAAAGATGTTTTGTATCTCCGTATCCGCAGTCCGATTGACTTATGTGCATTTCTTGCTCATGAGTATAAGACTTCGGTTACTCCATCTTTGGTGAAGAAAGCGCTGAAGGATAAGAGACTTCGCGCCAAAACCCGGTTAACCCGAATGGAGTTCGAGTATTATGCCGATGAGATCCTGAAAGCTCTGAATACCGTTCAACGGCCAGGTCTTCATGAATCAGAAAGAGCTCCACCTCCACTTGATCCTACTCAAGATAATCAGATAGCTCTCGACTTCTTCGTCACCTATGATCTTGAGTATCTTCTGAAAGGTTCATCAAAGTACGCAACCTCCTTGACCTTGCTGAAAGCTGCCAACTGGGGGACAATACCCTGGATCGAGGAAAAGGTAAACCGACTCTGGGTCCCAAGGGTAACTCGTAATTATGATATGTATGCTTTTATAGGTGCATCTCATTGGGACGAACGAGTCCGAAGGGCGTACAGGGGTTGCTGCCTAGTCAATTCTGGAAGCAACGTTAGATCCGATATCCGCATCTCCAGTATTTTAGGGCTGAAAACTGAAGCCAAGAATGGCTATTATCATGTGACGGAGATTCGTTTGAAAAGGGAGGATGACAGAGAATACAAAATCCAGCAGGGAGATTTTTCTATCATTCGCCTTGAGGATATCGAAGATATGTTGCTTCTGATGACCCGTGATCAACTCACACATATTCCTCGTGAAGACCTCATTGCCTTGAATACAACACTTCGTATGTTCACACGAAGCGTTGTTATCAAGAAACGAGTTGAAGATCTTCAGTTGGGAGTCGAAAGTAACCAAAGGAAGCTTAACCTAACCCGTCCAGTGAATCAAGTGTTACCTCAACATGTAGATAGATGTCCCTATACCGGCATTTCTGTCCCGAATTGCGGCATTTTCTACTTGAACAGTCGAGGTTTAATGAAGTTTATGAGGGTGGGTGAGCTTTATAAGTACAGTGATGGGACTCTTCTACAAGTCAGAGGAAAGTTGGAGCATCTTAACTCGGGTGGGACTTTGCCAGAGATGACGGAGGATTGGCATCCGGGTTATCGGCAAATGGCGAAGTACGTGATCAAGAAGATTGATCAAAAGCTCCGTGAACGTAGATTGATGAGGAGCTTGGAAAGATTCGTTGGTGGTAGACCATATTTAGTGCACCACAAGCTACTGCAACGATCCATCTAATGGGTCGTACATTTTAGGTCCACTTTATATTGGTTTTTCAATTGTGAATATGTATATTTGTGAATATTGTGCTTTAATGGCTTGATGTAGTGTTAAGGTATGATAATTTTTCAAGAATTTCTCACGAGATTCTAAATCTTTCAAAATATATCATACTAAAGCACTACAACTATCCCTTATTAACTTAAGGGGGAGCATTCACATGTTCTATGGCCAAACATCGATTTCATTTTTACCCAAAGACCGGTTAATCCATTCAATATCCCAAATATTAATGGTTAACATTTTGGATAAGGGGAGAAAATGGGATTAAGGAGACTTAAGTGATACTTGGCTAAAAGATGAAAAAGATTTAACGATAATCCAATTTAATATGTGTAAAGCACGTATTAAGGGGGAGCGTTTTTGAGGATCAAAAACACCTAAGGTACGAAACTTTTGATTTCAATATCACAAGTACTTTAGGTGATTTTCAATGATTTTTCATGGTGGCAATTCCTTCCCAAAACACGCTTAATTCACGACGAATGTGGTGACAAAAGGGTGGTAGGAATAGGTTTAGTCCAATGATTCATCAGAGCCGATGGAATCTTCCCAAGGACAATTCCCTAGATAGAATTAGAAGTCCTAGGAAAGATGGAGAAAGAATGTGAACGTAGCTGAATGCCGACCAAGTACTTAAGCTAGCACTGGAACAATCACAACAAGGTGCTAGTGATGACGTATTGGTAAGCATTGAAGGGGTTGAAGAATGAAAAAGAATTGTAAAGATAAAGGGTGTAAAGAAAGAAGCCCTCCTTAAAACTTTAGGCAGAAACCGGGTCAATACATATGCTATTGAGGTCATTTTTGCTAATGATTCTCGGTATTGAAGAAAGACATCATGGACCCAGTGATGCAATGCACAACCCTTCCCAGCTAACTCAAATATCTCTCAAAATGTATTTGTTTTAATCACACGGAGATCAACACGTTATCTATTGGTTTATTCACTCCGAATAGACTGGTATTGAAAAGGTGGCACTCCTCTCCAGCCATCGCTCACTAAATCAAAACGCACTATCGAGTCTAGAGCCAAGAGATCATCAAAAGTCTCATTAGGACACTTTCCATTTATTCCTTGCTTTCTCACACACTGTGAAAAGTAATAGATTTTCATGAGTCCTACGCAGTATTCCTAAAATATTGCCAGAACATCCGAGTAATACGCAAGTATTACAATGAAGATGGAAATCCTGCTTGAGCCAACATCAAACAAGCTCATGGTAGGTTACACGTGCGGTTCTTTTAGAACCAATCTTGTGAAAAACTGGAAAGAAACAGTGGTTTAATTCTTAATTGAACTTAAACTTGTTCCAGGCCTCTACGCATTATCATATGATCTTGCCAGAACACTCAGAGTGACTCTTTATTGATCACAATGACGAGTGGAAATCCTTCTAGTGTCAACATCAAACAGCACTTGGTAGGTGACGTGCAAGATTCTTTATGAATTGAGCTCGTGAAAACTGGAAAGCAACGATGGTGAAAATCTTAATTGAAATTCACTTGTTCCAGGTTTCATGAATTGACGGCTTCAAATCACAAGGATAAATTATCCAAGTGATTCACTCTTTATGTTCGCAGTCAGCTTTGGACGGTCGAATAAAGAGAACGGGTTTACCCGCGAAATCCTGTCAGGAAGTTACTTAATTGAAACTATCCGTCACGGGTACGATATCTAATATCGTCCAACGGTCTTCACCGACCGGAGGTAAAATGCTACCGAATTAGAATAAAATGTTCAAAGCCATTTTATTCGTGTCGTTGCTGTGTACCTGTTAAAGACGGTGGCGTTGCTGTGTACCTGTTGAAGACGGTGGCGTTGCTGTGTACCAGTTAAAGACGGTGGTGTTGCGGTGTACCTGTAGAAGTCGTTCCCACATGCTTATGTCTTTCTGCATCAAAGTTCAGCAAAAATTCAAGAAAGTACAAGATGAAGTCTTCCGCTGTAACAAACTCTGAAGCTTTCGAGAATTCAACAAAAAGACATAAGTGTGTGGAACATGGAGTCACGAGGAGGCAAAATTCACAAGAAGGCAAAGATCGCACGTGAAAGGCCAAAAGAACAATGCTCTCAAGTCAAAGCCTAAAAGATCAAACCAACATATTCACAACTAAAAGAAAAAGAAGAAAAGACTACGAGCTAAAGAATGAAGACTTAGTATAGTATGCTAGGTTTAGAACTTTGTAACGTGGAGTGACCTCCCTTAGGGGGAGATTGTTAGAAATACGTTTTAACGTATAATAGAAGTATCGGTCACTCCACAATATTATTTATGTTTGTAATAGCTCGTAGTTAATAGTTACTTATTAAGTTAAGTAAGAACCGGTCCATGGGCTTGTCATGGGCCGGCCCAAGTCCACAAAAGGCTTGGAAGTATAAATACCCCTTTCCTCCTTGGAAAGGGGTTGGTTGTTGTTCATTTGTGCTTCCATTTAATAAAAATACACATAGTTTTCTCTCACTTTCTCTCTCTAGTTTCTCTCTCTAGAAAACATCAACCCACTTCATAGATTCATAGGTTATCAAGATTCTACAGTTTTCTTTTCAATTTGAGTAATGAAATTGATTAAAGTCTTAGCAGTGTCACTTTTTAAAGCTAAAAAGAATGTCCAAGTAAACCTAGAATAATCATCAGTGATAACAAAACAATAAGATTTACCATTAAGACTCCCTATATTGGTTAGGCCAAACAAATCCATATGTAATAAGTGAAGTGGTTTGGAATTAGAATGCAAATTCTTAGACTTAAATGAGGCCTTATGCTTCTTGCCTTTAAAACATGCAACACAATTATGATCATTGTGGAATGCTTTTGAAGGCAATCCTCTTACAAGATCATGTCTCATAAGTCTATTCATGTTTTTGAAGTTAATATGTCCTAACCTTCTGTGCCATAACTTACTCTCATCCACTGAAGCCATAGCATAAAGACATGACAAGTTGTTGCTCATTTTAATGCTAGTTAGATTCACATTATAAATGTCTTTATGTCTAGGTGTTCTAAACTCTATCAACTTATCAACAGGAAACTCAAAATCCTTACTCAACACTAAACATCCAATGTCAGTAAAAAGAACCTTATTCTTGTTATCACACACTTGTGACACACTAAACAAATTATAATCAAGTTCTTTTACTAGGAAGACTTCCTCAAACCTCAAGTTGTTAGTGATAAGTGTGCCTTTGCCAGAAATGTTTCCATAGCTTCCACCAAAATACAACTTATCACCATCTTTAATAGGAATGAAATCAGTTAGGTAATCTTCCTTGCCTATCATGTGCCTAGAGCATCCACTGTCCCAATATCCAAAATCATTGACCTGCTTATGAATGCCCTGCACATAAAGAAAACAAATTAGTTTTCTTTAGGAACCCAAGCCTTTGCAGACTTAGATTCATTTGGTTGTTCAACAAGAATTGAATTATTCCTTGTAACCACCCCATGTTCATCCCTTTGTACCCTAAACACCCAGTTTACCCCAATAGGTTTAGTAATGACCTTTTCAAGAAATTAAAATCTGTTGCAGGTCATAGAAACTCCATCAAAATTAGCGTTTTGATCTTTTTTAGGTCTCCATGTTAAGCTGGATGAAGCTTTATACCCGTGTCCCTTAGGTTTTAAATACCTATTGTTACTTAGTTTAACATAAGGTCTGACAGAAGCTAGTTGTGGCATTTTCATACCAGACCTAGATTTGTCAACGGCTTGTTTGGTTTTGTCAATGGATAGATTGTTCCTGTCAGCGGCTAAATTAAGGTTTGCTACAGGAACCCACTGTCTGTTAGACCAAGTATTAGTCTTTTGAAAGGGCATTTGTCTATGGGTATTAGTCCCTCTAGAAAAGAAAGGAGCTGGTCTAGTGGCCCGTGGACTTGGTTGGGCAAGATGTCTGGGTTTAACCATGGTTGACCTATTGTCAGCGGATGGAATGTATCCGCTGACACAGTTATAGGCCAAATGTGAGAAACTCTAACATGTATAACAAGCCTTTTTAGACACAAACTTAGGCTTAGACTGATAAAACCCTGTCCCAATGACACTTACTTGGCTTTGGGGTGACCTAGGTTTTCTATACATTTCAGCATATTTGACACTAGGTTTACTTTTAGTTGATGAGCCAAGATTAATAGTTTTACAAGTGGTGGGATTGGTCACAACAATGGGTTTAAGTTCAACTGGGTCATCATTAAGCAGTCCACGCTTAACGAATAGAAAAGGGTTGGATGCTTTCCATTGTTCTAGGTCTGTCGCCTTTTTCTTATATTCCTCAACAGGACTAAGCATAATTGGTGGAGGAATAAATACCTTCTCCTGTAATTCAGGTATGCCAGTCCAAGAGAGATCCTTTTTAAGAACACCATAAAAGTTTCCAGCAGGTGGTGTGACATCAACATACTCTCTCATCCTAATCCTAGACATGTACCCATGATCTCTTTGCTCACTAACACACTTTTCTAGGGTTTGACTAGCTTTTTCAAAAATTTCAATGTTAAGCCCTACATTTTCTTTAGCTTAGATAGCTTCACTCAACTTAAGTTGTAAATATGCTCTAGATTTCATTAAAGACTCTCTAGCTTCATTACTTACTTTTAAGTCTCTAGTTAAAACAATGATTTGATTTTTAAGGTTAAATTCCATTTTCTTATACTCCTCAACCATCCCATCAGATTGAGCAAGCCCCCTTTTATAGTTTTCTAGCCTGATTTCTACATCAAAAACATATGATTTATATTTTAAAACTTCTTTATTAAGTTTTTTAGTGTTTAGCATGCAAACCTTACACAAAAAGCATCATCATATACCTCATTGTCTGATGAAGAGGAAGAGTTGGCCATAAGAGCATATTGCACATGCTCTTCTTCCTTCTTAGCTATCAATGCTTGATTCTGTTCTACATCATCTGCCATAAAGCTCCAGTCCCATCCAATCCCATCAATTCCTTGCATGGCTACCATAGCCTTTGTGTAAAACCCGCATGTTTTTACCATGAATAGTACCCTTACGATAGTACGTACATGATTAGAACTTTCCTTTTATAGCACGTTTACGTTTCATGAACAAGAATTACAAGTATTACGTACGTGTTATAACACGATAAGTATTTATTACGTAATAAGACACGATAATTATTTCAATAATTCTAACACCCCCAATTTACATTGCGCAGCGGAAATACACAATTGGGTGCTAGACACAAGCATCATCACACAAGGTATATTGAACGACTCAAAAGTGAGACGTTTACACATAAATATAAACAAGATTTTCATAAAGGTCCAAAACATAATTTCATCCCATGATTGTACTAAAACGACACCAGAGTAAAGCGTTTAGTCCCCATGGATCTCGACCAACAACCAACACAAGTTTAGTACACTACACAACATAAAGTAAATTGTTCAACAGTAAAGGGTAGAAACAGTTTTTAGACCAACATTCTCCAAAATCCAAACCACAACCTCCACAGCAAAGCTCCATGCTCCATCACTTCCTATTACCTGAAATGCATGCTAAAACAAGTCAACAATAATGTTGAGCGATTCTATAGGTTTATCAAATCACATTTGAAAACAAGAAGAAAATCAATCATAATCATTTATAGAATTGTCGTACACACAATCTATATTCAAGGCAATAATAATGATAAAAAAATAAACATTGTATTTAAGCTCATGACACTGACCCCTTAACCAAATAGTCACCCACACCAAATGCCGGCATGACTAAAATAAAACCATTGCCCCTCTAGGGTATAAGTTGCTAGAATACCACAATCTTATTCACGTAAAATTATCCTTCCCAGCAGGTTACTCATCGTAATGCCCTCGTCTCAGATAGGGTGGTCAACCCAATAGTACTATCATTAGAATAAGCGGCTATTCCCGACTCACAACATCAAGTCAAAAGATAGTTAACGGCTCATGAATTTAGGGTCTTTAGCAACAAGTTACTCAATACAATGAATTCAACTTTAGGCAACATTCGGGTCCAACAATTACTCATGACTTGTGTTCATTTATTTTCAAATAGCATGTATCCCCCTCGCGGGTATAAAACATTTAGTAGCTAGCATAAAAAGCGAGGCTACAGACTCACCTTAGTATAAGAGATCTAGCGAGATGATCGTCGATGATAATGGATGCCTTTCAAACACGAGAACCGCTACCTATCAAATAAGGGCGTTCATTAATAATGACTCGAGAAATAAATCATACATAACAACATCAAACTCAAACTTATAAAGTCACAATAAACTCGAGAGAAAACGATATAAATAACTTCATTATACTTTACTACACATTTACTTTACCATTTTATACTTTTAATAAAGTCCGCCGGTACATACTACATGTACTAGCTTATTTACCCCTTTTAAACTCGTCAACCGTTTATGAAACGACTCGATAAACTAACTTACTATATATAGAAAGTCCTCCTACAAGTTTATCAAATGAAATTACTTTTAAAGTCCTTTACTCGACTCATTTCCGAACTACAAAATCCGAACAGATTTACGTTAATTTTTCATACAACCGTTTTAACTTATTTAAACGACTCCGTTTACAAAACCGAAACTCGGATTTTAAAATAAACTCAACTTCTAAGGTAAACACTTCATTATCAGTAGGTTACCTATTTCAAAACTTCTATTTAGAGTCCCCGAGATTCGATCCAAATATCGACAACAACTATATGTAGTGCCGATACTCGTCTCCCGGAACACGATCATTCAAAACATCATAACTTTGCGCTCGTTTGGAGCTAGAAGCTCTACCTTATATCAAATCGAAGCTAATAAAATTATCTACAACCCTAGGCTATAAGTTAAGCCATTTTCAAAACATAAAAATTCGGATTTTACTGTTTACTTACTGTTATAAAATGACTACAAAAATCTTGTACAAAATCAACTTTTTGATCAAAACCAACCATAGAAATGTTCATTACTATACCCTAACATCAACATATATGAACCATAACATCTAAATAATCATCAAAATTAAAACCTTGGAATCAAAATGAAGTTTTTAACAAAATTCTTGCAACAATCACCATTGATCATGGCAAGGACACCATGCATGATCATGGTTTCTACCTACCAACATCAAAAAAAATAAAAATGCCTTGCATGTGTAAAATTCTTACATCAAAATGATCCTTGATCAATTCTAAGAGTGGGTATATGATTAGTTTAGCTCAAATCATCCTCAAATTCAAGTTAAATTTGAAAATGTATGTGTTTGTGTGGGTGAGTGGTGTTTCGGCAAATGAGAGAGAGAAAGAAGAGATGGTGAAAATTTTTGAGTGGAAGAAATGTGAGTGTGTGTTTGTTTAAGCTTTATATATAGTGGTTGAGGGACCTTGGTTGCAATTTGGCAATAGTTGTGGCTAAAAATGAAAATAGTTAGCTAAAAAGCGGGAAATAACTATTAGTCAATTTTGAAAATATTTACGGGGCTCGGGTTTCATAAAGATACTTTTAAAAATTTAAAACGTACCTCAAAAATAATAATATCGACTCTCGACTCGACTTAACACGTCATTTAAAATAAAACCTCAAAAATGACAAAAGTCAAACAACCGACAATAAAACGTAAAATATTTGGCATCCATCGACATCACGCTTGCTAATACTCCTTATACTTAATAAATATTAAATATAGATCTTCCAAAATTGGTTTAAACTTAAACCTACAAAAATAAATAACGTTCAAACTCATCCAAAAATTTCAAAAATAATCGTAAAATAAGATTAAGCGATGACCTCGGTTTTGGGTTGTCACATCCCCCCCTTCTTAAAAGAAGCGACGTCCGCGGCGCTTAATCCTTCCTAAACAAATGAGGATACTTGTCCTTAAAGAAATCCTCACGTTCCCAGGTAAACTCTGGCCCACGTCTATAGTTCCATCTCACTTTCACAATCGGAATTCTACTATGCTTCAACTTCTTAACTTCCCTATTCATTATCTCTACAGGTTCCTTTATAAAATGCAACTTATCATCAAGTTGAATTTCCTCCAATGGAATCACCACATCCCTCCAGCTAAACACTTCTTCAAATAAGACACATGAAAAGTATTATGAATCGCCTTAACCTCATCAGGCAACTCTAACTTATAAGCCACTAATCCAATCCTTTGGATAATCTTAAATGGTCCAATAAATCTCGGGCTCAACTTTCCTCTCTTTCCAAAGCGTATTACTCCTTTCCATGGAGATTACTTCAGCATAACCATGTCTCCTACTTCAAACTCCAACGGTTTCCTTCTGTTATCAGCATAACTCTTTTGTCTACTTCTGGCAGATAACAAACGCTTCTTGATTTGCACAATCTTTTCAGTCGTCTCAAATATCATTTCAGGCCCAGTCAATTGACTTTCTCCTACCTCACTCCAACACATTGGTGATCTACACTTACGTCCATACAAAGCTTCAAATGGTGCGGCTTTAATACTTGAATGATAACTATTATTGTACGAAAATTCAACCAATGGTAAATGATTATCCCAACCATTTCCAAAGTCAATCACACATGCACGAAGAATATCCTCTAACGTTTGAATCATTCTCTCACTTTGTCCCTCAGTTTCCGGGTGATATGCTGTACTCAAACATAACTCCGTTCCCATCGCTTTCTGCAAAGACTTCCAAAATTCTAAAGTAAACCTACTATCACGCTCAGAAATTATCGACAAAGGCACACCATGTCGACAAACAATCTCCTTCACATACACTGTTGTTAACCTCTCCATACTATCTGTCTTCTTCATTGGCAAAAAGTGAGCAGACTTAGTCAATCTATCTACAATAACCCAAATTATATCACTACCACTTACAGTCCTTGGCAAACCTGTCACAAAATCCATCGTAATCTTCTCCCATTTCCACTCAGGAATCTCAGGTTGCACTAATAATCCAGACGGTTTCTTATGTTCAGCCTTCACCTTCGCACAAGTTAAACACTTATTAACATACTGTGCTATATCTGCCTTCATATTCGGCCACCAATAAACTTTCTTAAGATCTTGATACATCTTGTCCGATCCAGGATGTATTGAATACTTCGACTTATGAGATTCATTCATCACTAAATCTCGCACCCCTAACGAATCTTCCTCAGACGGACACAACGGTAACCAAATCCTATTCTTAAAATACCTCAATCCATTCGACATTACTTCAAACAAAGGTTTCAACATTCTACCCAAATTTTCTGCCTCACAATTCTCTTCCTTCAAACCATTAGTTTGGGCTTTCAATATCGCTTTTGTCAAATCAACACTTTCCAACATTGTCAAAGCTCTAACTCTTATAGACTTATCTCCTTCCTTTCTACTAAGTGCATCAGCTACCACATTCGCTTTACTAGGATGGTAACGAATCTCGCAGTCATAATCACTCAGCAACTCAACCCATCTCCTTTGCCTCATATTCAATTCCTTTTGATCCAAAATATACTGAAAACTCTTATGATCAGTGAAAACCACACACTTGGTTCCATACAAGTAGTGTCTCCACAGCTTCAAAGCAAAAATCACAACCCCAAGTTCTAAATCACGCGTAGTGTAATTCTCGTCATGCTTCCTTAATTGTCTAATGCATCGCTATTACTTTCTCCCTTTGCATCAACACAGCTCCAAATCCTTTATGAGACGCGTCACAGTACACTACAAAATCCTCAGATCCTTCTGGCAAAGACAATATTGGCGCAGAACACAACTTATCCTTCAACGTACTAAATGTAGATTCCTCTTCCAATCCCCATTAAACACTCGATTCTTTTCTGTAAGCTTAGTCAACGACTTAGTAATTAACGAAAACTTCTCAATAAACCTTCTATAATACCCAGCCAAACCAAGAAATTGGCGAACTTCAGTCGGCGTCTTCGGTACTGACCAATCCTTAATTGCCTCAATCTTAGCAGGATCCACACGAACACCTTCACTATCAATCACGTGTCCCAAAAATTGCACTGATTTCAACCAAAATTCACACTTAGAGAATTTCGCATACAACTTCTCCTTCTTCAACAATTCCAAAATTGTTCTCAAATGCTTCTCATGTTCCTCTTCACTCTTGGAGTAAACGAGAATATCATCAATGAATACGATAACAAACTCATCCAAATACGGCTTGCATACACGATTCATCAAATCCATGAATACAGCAGGCGCATTTGTTAACCCAAAAGGCATCACTTGAAATTCAAAATGTCCATATCGAGTACGGAAAGCTGTTATAGGAATATCTTCTTCCCTAACTCTCAGTTGATGATACCCAGACCTCAAATCGATCTTCGAGTATACACATGACCCTTGCAACTGATCAAACAAATCATCAATCCTCGGCAGTGGATACCAATTCTTGACAGTCAATTTGTTAAGCTCTCTGTAATCAATACACATTCTAAAAGAACCATCTTTCTTCCTAACAAACAAAACATGCACACCCCACGGCGACGAACTCGGTCTAATAAATCCCTTATCCATCAATTCCTTCAATTAATCAGATAATTCTTTCATCTCAGATGGAGCTAAACGATACGGTGCACGAGCAACAGGCGCAGCACCCGGCACTAAATCAATATGAAACTCCACTTCACGATGCGGCGGTAATCCTTGCAATTCCTCAAGAAAAACCTCAGGATACTCTCTAATCACAGGCACATCCTCCAATTTCCTTTCATTCACATGATCATTACTTATCTGTGCAAGAAACACATCACAACCTGCTTCTATATACCTCATCATCTTCAAACAAGAAACAACTCTCAAACGAGAAGTACACTCATCACCTTTCACAGTCAATACCCTATTCCTTAGCGGTATCTGAACTAATCTTTCTCCACAAACAATTACTGCACCATTACCAACTAACTAGTCCATCCCAACAATCACGTCAAAAGATCCTAATTCTATAGGCATCAAATCAATACTAAACACATAATTACCTAACTTCAAGGAACAACCTTTCAGTATAGAACTAGTGCTTACAACCTTACCATCAGCTAACTCCACATTATAACTAGTTGTCAATCTCACTGGTTCTCTATCCAATAGCTGACTGAATCTAACATCTACAAAAGTTCTATCGGATCCAGAATCAAATAACACACTAGCATAACAAGCATCAAGTAAGAACGTACCAGTCACTACATTCGGCCCTTGAGGTTTGTCAGCATCTCCCACGACATAGGCTGGAGCAGCAGTCCCAGCAGCAACAACAACAACATTGCCTCCCTGTCATATGCCAACCCTCGGACAGCTCCCTTGCTTATGTCCACGGCCTCCACATCCAGAACAGTAAACTACCTTGACAGCATTGGCCCAGTGGCTACACCCTTGTTTCTACAATCTGCCATCTTATGTCCGGCCTTCCCACACTTGTTACAAGCAGGTGGACAATTTCCAACATGATACAGATTACACCGACCACACTTTGGATTCACCTTGTTACCTTGATTTCCTGTGGCAACACGAACACCATCATTCCTTCTCAAATTATACTGCTGATTCCTATTCGGTCCTTGGTTATTGTTATTACGATAACCACCTCGATTCTGCCCTTGGCTTGAGTGTGCAGCTTCCCACTTTCTCTTATTCCCCTCGGCAACACTATCCTTTCGATCCTGCAACTTTACATCCATTAAAGCATGAGCCATTTGAACAGCTTCATCAAATGACTTGGGTTTCGACGAAGTAGTTTCTCCCTTGATATTACTAGATAAACCCCTAATATACTGCTTCATCTTCTTATGGTCATCAGCAAACGCATCAGGACACAACAAACATAAATCAGAAATCCTCCTTGTATAAGCTACAATATCATTGTTCCTCAACACCAAATGCCTTAATTCATCTTCCAACTGACCTAACTCTTCCTCAAGACAAAACTTTGCAGTTAACAGTCCCTTGGTCACAGTCCATGTTCTAGCATTAACTTCAACCAACCCCACAGTAGCTACTTGACTATTCCACCAACTCAATGCATCACCCTGAAAAGTAGCTGCAACAAATTTCACCTTACTAGCTTCTGAACATCCACTGATTTCAAAAGTACTTTCAATCTTCTCAATCCACCTCCTTAATTCCAATTCACCACCAGTACCACGAAATTGGGTAGGTCCACATTTCATGAAACTAGCATAAGAACATTCCTTCTGAATCTGCTGAATAACAGCATTACCTCCAACTTGTCCCGCAGCATTTCCTCCCGCTTGTTCATCAGCATTACCTCCAACCTGATTTTCAAAATTCCCTCCAACCTGACCAGCAACATTCCTATTCTCAGCCTCTTGGTTCCTCGCAGCACGTTCAGCTTCTAAAGCTCTAGCAATAGCTTGCTAAATCATGGTATTAATAGTAGCAGTCGTCAATATAGGCGGCATGTTTACAGGAAACTAACCAAGCAACAATTTAGTAAAGTCAGAAAAATGCCTCCCAACTCCTTCCTGTATGACCATAACATAAAAAGAACAAGTAAGTATTCATATCATGATAAGAAGAATGATTTCTCTATCAAGATGTAACATGGATACTACATGCACCAACAACATAATTCACAATGAATCATTATCCAATTCACACAAGAACTAATAAGACAAATCATAAGTCATGAAGGTAATTTGGATTGGGTTGGAAAATCTCCACAAAATTGTGACAAGTAATGTCACTACAATCCTTCATCACAACAAACTTAAAAGTCATTAAGTTTCATCACAAACTACAGTACGAGTCTACATAAGTTCTATTACAACAAGACTAAATAAAAACAACATAAAGAACTAAACATCAGATCCCCGCAGCTTCTTGTACATCGGCTCGTCATCACTGCTGCTATCATCATCCTCAGAATCTTCCTCCACTTTTTCCTTCCCCTTTCGACTACCTCCTTCACTTGGCTTTACCAACACTCGAGCTTCAACCTGATTCGGCACATCACGAATCACAACACCTTGACTAGGAAAAGATCTCACCGGCAAACCCCACGCATTCAACCTTGCATTCCTTTCTTTCTCCCTATGTAACCTTTCAACTTGCCCACTCAAATTCGACACCATAGATCTTAATCTAACAACTTCATCCATTTCCCTTGCCCTAACAAACTTTGATCTCCTCACACTACCAACAAACCTATCAAACTTTTTCTCATTCAGCTCAAACCTCCTAATCACACGAGTCTCAACCAAATACCTTTCAAACAAGGACCTATCAAACTTCTTAAGAAACCAGAAAATATCATTATAAGACCTAGGACCTGGACAATAAACCTTAGGAATACCATCATGAATAGATTGAGCACTACTCGACTCAACAGGAACATCACCCCTAGCAAATGCAATCCCAGGCAAACTACTAATATAAGCATCACAAGTAGGAGTCGAAGAACGAACAACAGGTCGCTGACAATCTGGAACAGTCCGTGGCACAACATTGACCCTTGGAACATAACTACCTTGTATCAACTCAGGCTCTGTCTGACCAACTGCAGTAAGTGGAATCCCATCATCTAAAAACTCAAAAGGCTCCTCATCGTCACTAGCACCAAAGTTATCTACTTCCTCACCATCCACTAAATTAGTCATATCAATTCATCCATCCTCACGAGGTAAACCAACCATTTTCTACAATTATAAGGGTTCAAGGATACTTAAGGTCATTGTTAATAAAATAATAATTAGTATGCAATGCTCATGCAAATGTCATATGTAATCCATGCTATGCAACACAATGCAAATGATGTTTATGCAATGCTCGCAAAAATAAATATGATACTGACAAGCACTCAGCGTACTTTCAGTAATTCCAATACAATATCGTAGTATTTACTTAATAAATACTCGGTAAATCATTTCAGTTATGAGGGATACATCTACAATGCAAAACAAAACTAAAAGTGATCTTACCGGAGCGTTGCAGAGGAGTTGTGTGCTTTTGAAGAATAAATACTTTCGACACCAAAGTTATAGTTAAGGACAATTTTCAAAATTGAACCAGTTCTCTATAACTTGCAGCTCTGATTACCAATCTCTAACACCCCCAATTTACATTGCGCAGCGGAAATGCACAATTGGGTGCTAGACACAAGCATCATCACACAAGATATATTGAACGACTCAAAAGTGAGACGTTTACACATAAATATAAACAAGATTTTCATAAAAGGTCTAAAACATAAATTTCATACCATGATTGTACTAAAACGACACCAAAGTAAAGCGTTTAGTCCCCATGGATCTCGACCAACAACCAACACAAGTTTAGTACAATACACAACATAAAGTAAATTGTTCAACAGTAAAGGGTAGAAACAGTTTTTAGACCAACATTCTTCCAAAAGCCAAGCCACAACCTCCACAGAAAAGCTCGATAATCCATCACTTCCTATTACCTGAAATACCTGCTAAAACGAGTCAACAATAATGTTGAGCGAGTCTATAGGTTTATCAAATCACATTTGAACACAAGAAGAAAATCAATCATAATCATTTATAGAATTGTCGTACACACAATCTATATTCAAGGCAATAATAATGATAAAAAAATAAATATTGTATTTAAGCTCATGACACCGACCCCTTAACCAAATAGTCACCCACGCCAAATGCCGGCATGACTAGAATAAAACCATTGCCCCTCTAGGGTATCAGTTGCTAGAATACCACAATCTTATTCACGTAAAATTATCCTTCCCAGCGGGTTACTCAACGTAATGCCCTGGTCTCAGATAGGGTGGTCAACCCAATAGTACTATCATTAGAATAAGTGGCTATTCCCGACTCACAACATCAAGTCAGAAGATAGTTAACGGCTCATGAATTTAGGGTCTTTAGCAACAAGTTACTCAATACAATGAATTCAACTTTAGGCAACATTCGGGTCCAACAATTACTCATGACTTGTGTTCATTTATTTTCAAATAGCATGTATCCCCCTCGACGGTATAAAACATTTAGTATCTAGCATAAAAAGCGAGGCTACAGACTCACCTTAGTATAAGAGATCTAGTGAGATGATCGTCGATGATAATGGATGCCTTTCAAACACGAGAACCGCTACCTATCAAATAAGGCGCGTTCATTAATAATGACTCGAGAAATAAATCATACATAACAACATCAAACTCAAACTCATAAAGTGACAATAAACTCGAGAGAAAACAATATAAATAACTTCATTATACTTTACTACACATTTACTTTACCATTTTATACTTTTAATAAAGTCCGCCGGTACATACTACATGTACTAGCTTATTTACCCCTTTTAAACTCGGTAACCGTTTATGAAACGACTCGATAAACTAACTTACTATATATCGAAAGTCCTCCTACAAGTTTATCAAATGAAATTACTTTTAAAGTCCTTTACTCGACTCATTTCCAAACTACAAAATCCGGACAGATTTACGTTAATTTTTCATACAACCGTTTTAACTTATTTAAACGACTACGTTTACAAAACCGACACTCGGGTTTTAAAATAAACTCAACCTCTAAGGTAAACACTTCATTATCAGTAGGTTACATATTTCAAAACTTCTATTTAGAGTCCCCGAGATTCGATCCAAATATCGACAACAACTATATGTAGTGCCGATACTCGTCTCCCGGTACACGATCATTCAAAACATCATAACTTTGCGGTCGTTTGGAGCTAGAAGCTCTACCTTATATCAAATCGAAGCTAATAAAATTATCTACAACCCTAGGCTATAAGTTAAGCCATTTTCAAAACATAAAAATTCGGATTTTACTGTTTACTTACTGTTATAAAATGACTACCAAAATCTTGTACAAAATCAACTTTTTGATCAAAACCAACCATAGAAATGTTAATTACTATACCCTAACATCAACATATATGAACCATAACATCTAAATCATCATCAAAATTAAAACATTTGAATCAAAATGAAGTTTTTAACAAAATTCTTGCAACAATCTCCATTGATCATGGCAAGAACACCATGCATGATCATGGTTTCTACCTACCAACATCAAAAAAATAAAAAAGCCATGCATGTGTAAAATTCTTACACCAAAATGATCCTTGATCAATTCTAAGAATGAGTCTATGATTAGTTTAGCTCAAATCATCCTCAAATTCAAGTTAAATTTGAAAATGTATGTGTTTGTGTGGGTGGGTGGTGTTTCGGCAAATGAGAGAGAGAAAGAAGAGATGGTGAAAATTTTTGAGTGGAAGAAATGCGAGTGTGTGTTTGTTTAAGCTTTATATATAGTGGTTGAGGGACCTTGGTTGCAATTTGGCAATAGTTGTGGCTAAAAATGAAAATAGTTAGCTAAAAAGCGAGAAATAACTATTAGTCAATTTTGAAAATATTTACGGGGCTCGGGTTTCATAAAGATACTTTTAAAAATTTAAAACGTACCTCGAAAATAATAATATCAACTCTCGACTCGACTTAACATGTCATTTAAAATAAAACCTCAAAAATGACAAAAATCGAACAACCGACAATAAAACGTAAAATATTTGGCATCCATCGATATCACGCTTGCTAATACTCCTTATACTTAATAAATATTAAATCTAGACCTTCCAACATCGGTTTAAACTTAAACCTCCAAAAATAAATATCGTTCAAACTCATCCAAAAATTTCAAAAATAATCGTAAAATAAGATTAAGCAATGACCTCGGTTTTGGGTTGTTACAATAATAATTATAATCACGAACATACGAACATGAAATCATGAACGTAAATTAATCACGAGCTTAGTATTATGTATGTACGTATATTTATTACGATCACGAATAAATATATTAAGTCACGAATGATAACTAATTAAATCACGTAAAACACGAACACGAGAACACACTTATTATTTAGACACGGAAAATGTTCGGGTTACCCTAGTGGGCCCCCTTACCCGCGAACACAACAAGAGACATGGGCCAAGCCCATGCAAAATTTACTAAACAGGGGAAAAGGGAAAATTTAGTTTCATATTAACAAAATTTAGAAAATACAAGAAACCCTAAAAATCTTTTTCTCCTTTCTCCTTTGCTCTTTGGCCGCCGGGTATACATCATACCAAGGGTGTGATTGGTCGAGTTTGGTGTTCGATTTATGGCAAGGATCGTTGTGTGTTCATCCTTCTTTGATTCACGTGATCGGTATAAACCCTAACCCTCTTTTCTTTTTATGTTTTGATTTATAAATCACATGAAATCATGAATGTTTTTAATAACAAAATTAAAACAAGTAAAAACATGTAATTAAACATGGGGGTAAATTAATTAATGGTTAATGGGTGTTTGTTTGTTGGCCGACACATAAACCGAGCCCCAAGGGGGTCTTGGTTCGTCTTGATTCGCAGCAATCGAGACCTCAAGGTCTCGGTGTGGTGGTCTCGTGTCACAGCAGCAGCAAGAAAGGGGAGACCCCGACCTCGGTCGGGGCATGGTTGTGCTAGGGTGGGCCACGTCAGCAAGGGGAACACCGGCTAGCCGGTGGGAACCCTTGGCTTGCCGGCGGCTAGTTTGACCAAGGGTGCAATTGGGTCCGGTTCATTGGTTAAAACACGGGTCCGGTTCACACATGTTTAGATTAAAACACGGTTCGGTTCATGAGTTGTTTTTCAAGATTAATTATATGTGCAAGTTATTTTTTACAAGACTTAATTTAAATTAATTAAAAACATGAACATGATTAATTTAATTTACATGACTTAGGTTATTAATTTTAGTATTAATACATCAATTTTAACCTAAGTAATTTCCATTTAATTATACTATATAATTAATTAATTATTAAAATCATGACTTATAATTAATTAATTTACATGACTTAGGTTACATTATTAATAGATAATAATACATGTTTTAACCTAAGTATTTTTACCTTTATTTATTTAAACCATGTCATACTTAATTAAATACTTTAACCTACAGTTTATTTAGTTTACATGAAATAATTAATAAACTATTCTATTTAATCACATGACTTAGTATAGTAATCAGTAAACACTTAAGCTTATATAATTAGTTTAATAATCTAGCTTATATCTAATTATGGAAACTTTCTATTTTTAGAAACTTATTTAATTAAGGCACCTAATCTATTTATGGAAACTTTCTATTTTTAAAAACTTATCTATTTTAAGCAGTAAATCTATTTTTGGAAACTTTCTATTTTTGGAAACCTTCTATTTTTTGAAAGTTACTTATTATTACACAACAAGTATAATATACATGAAATACAAGAACTACTTAAACAGAATAGACAGAATACATGATAAGCACAATATAAAGCTTAAATCAGTAAAACACGACATAAACATATAAAACAAGCTAAGACATGACATAAACCAGTTACGTACTCAGTAATAAGATACTTATACACGTATGTATTTATGTAGAATTAGTGATACCGAAGTAGGACTCTCTTCCGTTCGTCTTCTTCGTTCACTGGACACAAGGTACGGATTCTCCGTCCTTTCAGTATGGACATTCTTCCTTATTAGGATTTCCCGTATGCAGCCAACTGTTTTCCCCAGTATATGTTTTATATGTTTTTGAATTGCTTATGTTTAATTAGAATACCTAAAGCCATATACATGCATGACTAGTTTCACCTAGTTATGGAGGTACCATAACCATAACACTGGAGGCACCAGTGTTATGACTTCACCACAGCGGAGTGATAGCTCGTGGTGTCCCTTCAGCTTTTGGCCATGTTATTATCATTATCATGTGGGGCGTATGGGTGCATCCTAGGTTACATGTTTTCAACAGATTATTCAGGTAAATGTGGTGTGTGCCTTGCATCCTTCACAAGGAGCTGATCCCTCCTACCCAAAAACTTATATTAAATTAGAGGCAACCCCTCTAATTTGCATGACGAGGTCACCCCTCCAAGTATTCATGCACGTTGATATTTCATGACCTATATTGGCTTAATGGTTAACATGTTAAACAGTCTTTATAAGATAAACATAAGGCTTTTCAAACTATAAAACCAGTTTTACTAAGTTATACCAGGTTTCCAGGACTTTTACATTTCCGCTTTTATGAGTCTTATTTATGTTTCAGCCATTCATACTATGTTGTACATCCGTGCACTGAGCGTTATGCTCAGCCGTTTTCCTTTCATGTTCCCAAAATGGTAGGTACCCAAGGAAGGACTCGAGCATTTGGAGGAGGTGCATAGGATGGAAGCTGCCATAGACTTCTTCTCCTTTTGCCATATACTTATGCTTGTTTTGTATTTCCTAGTTCATTTACTTTATTTATGTTTTGGGCTTACGTTTGGGAACCGACGTTGGATTCCGGTTTTCCCTATGGTCATGTATGTTTACTACATATTACCTTGCATGCTTTGATGACACGCCATAATCACGCGTGACGTTCTATTTATCAAAATGGGGTGTTACGATTATGGTATCAGAGACCAAGGCTTCGACCTGTAGGCTCTAAAACTTGACCTGTGACTAGTGGGTAGTCACCAGGAGCTTCCTAAGCCAACGCTTATTATTCCACGTATTGATGTGTTCAGCGCATTGTTGTTTTAACCATGATGTTTTCAGCACCTTGTTGTTTTAACCTTGATGTTTTCATCGATATTGTTTTACTAATATGGATGGACAACCGTGATTCATATTTAGTTATGTGTCATTGTTTCATGCATGATGTTTCTCGTGAACTGTGGCTATGTGGACTGAACCCCAGTAATTCATAATTAGTCACATAAATTTTTTTCTCATAATTTTTGACAGATGATTTTTACTTATTTATGTTTCATGTATCATTGTTGCAGGAATTTTGACCAAGTAATGGTTGGTAAAGGATTGGCCCTATTTAGTCGCATGTGCTTTTATCGAAACTTTTAACTTTGGGACCGACCCATAGGCGTCCCCTCGCCATGTCTTTTGTTTTGGGACCGACCCATATGCGTCCCCTCGCGCATATAAAGGTTTTTTATAAACTATATCATGTATTCATGCACTGTTTTCATGCATAAAATTTTCTCATGATTTATTGGCATAATTTTTTTTCATGTCCCCTCATAAGTTACTATCTTTTTATGTCAAGTATGTTTTCATACTGTCATGGTTAACTTCAGTTTCATGCTGATTATGTTATACACTCCTTCATGTTAGGTTGTTTCATGTTTCTTCATGATAATTTCGTCTTCATGTTGAATACGTCTTACGCCTCTTTTGTTATTTAGGCTTTCATGCAAGATATTGATGGATTTCATTGAATCCTGCTTTCATGATAGTCATGGTTGGTTTTCATTGATCATGCTTTCAGGTAAATCATCGTTGAATTTTATGTAACCACACTTTAACGTTTCTCTATGCAACCAGAATGATGTATATGCTGGCATTGCCAGGTTATCATGATGGTTTTTCTAACCGTTTAACCGATTATAGTTCCTTTAAAATCATGAAAAATGATCGACCCGAACCGATCATTTCATGTGCATTCCATGTGTACTCCATGTACCGTATTCCATGTGTATTACACGTACCTTAATCCATGTGTATTTCACTTACAATACTTCACGGGTATTCGATAGTCGATTCTGAATCATCTCAGGCGTATTTTCACTTGCTGATATTCTACAAGATCGCTAATGCCGCTCATAACTTGGAGTTGTTACTAAAGGTTGATGCTGCTGATGTTTGGACACGCTACGAGATGCGGATGCTGTTCACAACCTGGAGATCCTACAAGACGAAGACAAAGGCGTTAGAGAAAAGCAATTGGACGAGAAGATGATTCACCATCATACGATTTCCATCAATCATTGTCCCTAATTCTTAGTTACATGTCACACGTTATTCAGTTGTCGTTTCAGTCATATGAGTGCAAACCGGTACCAGCCGGCCACTCAGCTGAATAGTTACATGAATCACAGTCATGAGAATGACCGTCATGGAACTGACAGACAAGACGATAATAAAAACTACTATTACATCAACTATCCTAGCAATCGCAACCGATGCTCCGACCGCGGACGTGATCAGAAATACAAAGGATCAGTAGTCCAACCGATCCGCCAATTCTGGCATAATAACCTAATATTTGTAGTTCTATTTGTTTCACATCTCGAGACACATGTCAAGACATTAGTCAAGACACATGTATCACGTATACTTTCTGAAGACACATGTCAAGACACCAGTCGGGACACATGTCATGCTTACATTTCCCAAGACACGAGTCTAGACACATGACTCACGTCCAATTATGGAACATCTCTAAGAAATTCAGGGTACCCTCCAAAGGGTCTATCCATTTTGTTGTGCCATGTATTAATCAGGCCACAAGAATTTTAGTACCATCACCGGCGTATCAATAAGGCCAGTCACGTTTGCTCGATGACACTTTCATTTCTTTCACCATATTTCATATATTCATGACCATGAAGGACACCATTCATATTCCCCAAGTATATGAAGGTTTTCCTTCAACCTAATGATAAGATCCAAGCTGCGAACACATTACCTCGGACAGATGTGAGTTGAATTTAATTCTAATTATGGGCAACGAACAGCACGCCATGTTATGATTCATGATTATGTACAGTGATGTTCAGGCTCCTAAATACATTCAGCTTGATTTTCCATCAGGAAAATCTGTACAAATTATCTATGCTTACAAGCACGTGCGTTGTTAGCTATTACTGGTAAAATATTCTAGTTGTCAGTTAAGACACGACCACTTAAGTCCTTTTACGCATAACCAGCGGATTATTCCAAAATCGTCCCATATACTCTAGAAGAACCTTTAAGGAGAAGGACGATAACATGAGATTATGTGTCGACTACCGTCGATTTTAAACAAATCACCATTCATAACCGTTATTCTCCTCCACGTACTGACGACATGTCCAATAAACCGTAGGGTGTTAAGCATTTTTCCAAGATCGGATTCATAATCATGCTACCAACAGTGACGAGTGAGAGAGTAGTACATTTCCATGAAGGCTATTCGTACACAACTTAGTCATGCTAGATTCATGATTTTATATTAGTCTCACAAATGCCCAACAGCATTATGGACTTAATAAATTGAATTTCCATGAACTCGTAAACAAATTCATCAGTGTTTTCATCAAGGACAATCTGATTATCTTTAAGTCTAGAGAAGAGCAGGAAGATCATTTTTGCACTATGTTGCTGTAAAACCCGTAAAAATAAGGTCATAATTTAATTCTACTTTCAATTATTTTGAATTATTTTATAACGTTGAATATTATTATGTTTAACGGTTTAAGTTGAAACCGATATTAAATATTATATTTTAATATTTTGACGAGTGACGAGGACTACTAGTGATCGCGATACCGACGGATGCCAAAATTTTTATATTTTATTATCGATCGTTTCGATATTTAATATTTTCGACGATGTCGTTTTAATTACGTATCGAGTCGTTATATTATTATTTTTCGTGTGCGTTTAAACTTTTAAAAAGTATTTTTACGAAACCCGAGTCTCGTAAATATTTAAAAATTTGCAATTTACATTTTTACCCTTTTAAACTATTTTATTACATTTTGGACCAAAACTATCATAAATTGGCAAAAACTACCCTAACCTTACACTATATATATGTTTTACACTAACACAATTCATTTAAAAAAATTCATTAAAACAAAAATCACCATCTTTCTTCTTCCTTTTCCATTTTGGCCTACACCACCACCATCCATTCCATCAATTTTTTTTGATGATCAACTTTGATCCATCCAAAAACAAAACAAGTCCCATTCCTATTTTTGAAAGGTGATTCTAATGATACCATTTTTACTTACATGCATTGAGTTTTGAATTTTGAAAAAAAACTAGGCTTGTTAGGTGGTGATTTTGATCATGCATGTGTTAGAGATGATGATCAAATGATGTTTATGTAATGTTTTTGTTAAAAAGTTGAATTTTAATTTTTGGGTTTTTGATTTTGATGATGATACAAGTGTTAGGATTGGTTTATGGTGATGTTAGGATGTTAGAATGATGATAAAAGTTGTTGGTTTTGATCAAAAACTTGATTTTGTAAGAGATTTTTATAGTCAATTTTAGGCAGTAGGTTTGAGTCCATTTTCGAGGGTCTTAAGTCTGAATATAGGATGATATGATGGGATTATGTTGTAGAGAATTTCGTTAGCTTCGATTTGATATAAAGTAGGCCTTCCAACTCCAAACGAGGTGGAAGTTACACTAGTTTGATTTTCGTGTACCGGGAGACGAGTGTTGACACAATCCGAAAATTGTTGTCGATATTTGGATCGAATCTCGGGGACTATAAAATGAGTTTCAAAATGATTCAAGGGTTGTTCTCAGGCTCCAAGTTTAGCATTTTGAGTCTATTTTTAGAATCAAGTGGCGGTTTTACAAACGGAGTTGTTTAGAATGGTCAAAATGGTTTCGTAAGTCAAGGTCGCTAAACTGTCCGTATTTTGTGATACAAAGATGAGTCGGGCAGGGAACTTTAGAAGTAAAATCTTTTAATGGCCTCTTGGGAGGACTTTCTACATATAGTAAGTGAGTTCTCTGAGTAGTATCATAAAAAGTTGATATGTCTAAGTATGAGAAAACGGCTTGGACATTCGGTATGTTCCGGCAGATTTTTATTAAAGGCGTAGAATAATAAAATGAATATATAGGAGAGTGTAATAGTATCACTTGTATCGTTTTCTCTCGATTTTGTCGTGATTTTATGAGTCGAGTTTTATATTCTTATGTATGGGTTATTTCTCGAGTCTATTATTAATGAACACACCTCATTTGATAGGTTGTGGTTCTCGTGTTTGAAAGGCATCATCTATCGTCGGCGATCGTCTCATTACCACTATTGGCAAAGGTGAGTCTATAGCCTCGCTTTATACTAGTTATTAAATGATTTTAAACCCGCGAGGGGGAATACATGTTTTTATAAACTTAGAACACAAGATTTTTATGGTATGCTTTGTCCCTCTATGAATGGACCCATGGTTGCCTTTAAATTTCATTAAAGTGATTGCCTTTGTTAAAACCTCAATTATGGACCGTTAATTAACCTATGATGGGTTAACCGCTAGTACAATTAATAGATCTATGGGGTAAGCCGCCCCGGTTCAGTTTTTGTGGACTTGTCATAGAAGCTTAGGCCTGACCTCCACACTGTTTGAGCATATTGTATTGAGAAGTCAGGTATACAGCAATGTACCAATAATCTGGAGGTAACCGACAATTAATAAATCTCTCGTCTTATTAGACTGATATGGGAGTGTCTAAGGGCTCGGTTCCATGAGCTTATTGCAATTTATGCTATATACAATTATCATTGTTGATGCAAATTATTATTTGATGGTTATAAGCATGCCACAAACTTATAATCTTTGCTTGTGTTCAAATTGATTTCATAAACCTATAGATTCACTCGGCATTTTTGCTAATTGTTTTACTCACATGTATTTCAGGTAATCAAGAAGTGGAAGCTTGGAGGTCACGGGGAATGAAGTTGTGCACTGCTTTTGTTGTTCAAACTCTTTGATTTATTTATCGTTCCATTTTTAAAACAAACCAATATGTTGTTTTAACTTATCTTTTGGTAACGATTACTTGGGACTACGCTACTCTGACAAATGTTTTAGGAACGATAAATCTAAAACGTCTCTTTTCGAGTCGTTCTTTATAAATTATGTGTTGTTGTATCATTGTTTAGCACCCAAAGATGTATTCCGCTGCGTGTAAATATGGGGGTGTTAAAGATTGGTACCAAAGCCATGAGTTATAGAAAACTAGGTCTTTTTCTAAAAACCTAAACTATAACTGTCGGTTTTATTTTTCAAAGAGTCGGTGCACATGATTTCGCGTGACTTCAGGTTCAAGCTACTTCTGGGATTACAACTTTAGTATACATTATTATGTATGCCTTATTGCTAAGTATTTCTAAATAAATACTATAATCCTTTATCGATATATATTTATGTCGTTAAACTTTTCGATAAAAGTTTATCATTTATTAATGATTAACTTAAATAAATACAATGAATTTTTAAGATCTTTCTGTATTTATTTTTGAAGTATTTAAATTGCTTTTACTGCAAAAATTTTATATTATGACCTTACATACCTTCATCTGCGCGCGTTACTTTCATTATTTAACCCTTTGAGATATCTACGTAGATATCCAAATCGTCTTCCGGCTATTTGTGCTTGGACGTCTTGAAACGTAGTATCTAGACCATTGTGTAGTTCAATGTGTCCTTGGAAAAGACTAACCGCTATTGTGTGAGTCACACATTTTGAAACTCTCCTATAATCGTGTTGAATACTATCATGGTTTTCATAATATTTTGTTGATTTTATTATCGTTTTACACGACATGCGAAGATTTAATTCGTTGACATTTATATGTATCGACTCCGAAGTGTATTGTTCACTTATATCTCGGTAACGTCATCGTTATTTTATAAATCATCGTCTAGATTATGACGCTAGAATTGGAATACGATTTTACTTATAAAATTGTATCATTTGTTTTTCATTAACCTTCTCGCTCCCGGAGTGTAGCATGTTAATGTTCCATTCTTTTCTTGTTATGTTTTGTGTTTTTGACAATCGTGACACCAAGGAGATTTGCCTACATTGCATTTTGAAATCCAAATTACGAACGTCTTTCACCGTTTTGCTTCCTAAATTTCGTGTTGAATACCTTGAAGCATTTTCTGTCATTCATCATGCTATATTTTATTTGATGCTCATTACGAGATTTATTTTTTCGTTGTTATAAAATCCACAAGACATGTGTGTATATATGTATATATTTTGAGCCGTTAAGAAGTGTCGAAAAATACACTTTATGTAGAAACTGTAGGGGCAGTATAAACAGGTCAAAACTTAAAAGTAAAACCTGCGTTTTTAAAATAAAATAGTCAAACCTGCACAGAACTTGCAGGGGTATTTTGGTCATTTTACATTGGTTTTCAGGTCTCGGGTAAAACTAGAAAGTCGCCTGAAACGTCGTTTTGCATCAAAATGCTTTAGACTCCGAGTCTTGGAGATGTCGTTTATCGGGTCAATTAATCGGCTTATATTAAAAAGTTAAATCTGATAGAAAATTCAGAACATGAGTTTTAAATGTTTCTAAGCTGTTTTGATTTCATTTGAGATCGTAAAATTTTAACAAATATTATTTTACAACTAACGAATACTAGTTGCATGTGAAAATGTTTAAAAATAGAAACATTACAGGATTAGCAATTACTAGATTAATGGTGTAATTTGAAAATGAATAATATACTTTCTTAAAAGCGTGTTGTGTTGAGTATCTTACATAGAATACACATATGGATTGATCTATTATTTTTACATATATGACTCATTTGTCCTTCGATGTTATTTTATTTTATTTTCTTCTAACCTTCCATTGATTTGGGTTGAGTTTTGAAGTTTTGCCTCCACATTCTTCGTCGACATTCTTATCGCGTATCTCATGACGTTTTCGTCTAAACCTTATAACCCTTTGAAAACTTAACAACTTGTAACCATTTCATTGGTTGTTTTATGAGCTACTATTTGCCACTTTTTGCAAAACTTTGACTACTTTATACGTTGTCATAATGTCATATTATAAATAAATCTGATATTGTTTTACGATTATTTTCACCAATTGTTTTTACTTTGATATTATAAAATACTTTTCGTAACATTAAAAGTTGCTTATTGAGTATTTCACAAATTACTTGTATCCTATAAATTTATAAACTATTTTTAAATTCCATTTTACAAATAGCATGGTTTATATATAAACATAAGGAACGTAATACTTTTCGACGAAACTGAGCATTGCATTGCTATTCCTAAATTATACATGGCCTGATCACCTATGTCTAATTTAGATGGAGCCATGCTAGGCTGAATAGTAGTCCACTTAAAAATCTTGATAATAATCAACTTTTTACTTGTATTTATGATAAAGATAAATAAAATGAAATAAAATGAAAAGAAGTTTTGAAAACCTTTATAATTTATGCAAGTGGCGCAATTTCTATGCATCCGCATACGTTTTCTTACCTTTTCTTAAACGAAATACGCGCTTACGAATACGTTTTTACTCGACGATCGCTTTTTCACTTGTTACTTCATTTTGTCTTATAACTGATTTCTTTTGACCGTTCGTCTAATTACTGACTGCTGATAAATGACTTGAAAGTCTAGATGTTGTATCCTTCCTTCTTGTCCAATCTTCTTTATGCGACCGGGTAGATCTTTGGAATGTCTCCGCACGTGAATAATGAATTATCACTGGAGTGATTTCCGTATATCCGGGATGACATGCGTCACTCTCGTTTGTCTCGAAATCCACTCTTGTGAACCGTGCTTCGACTTCTCTTTTTAAACACTAACATCGTTCATTTGGTTTATTTTAATTACAAGTGATTATTAGGAATTTTCTTTGATTAAAATTTTTGTATGGGTCTTATTTCCGATCATGTATCGGCCACCGCTAAGTTAACAAGCTGATGTTGGTGAACCACCGACCGCACTAACAAAATTGAAAACTTGTTTAATCTACTGTTTCTTATCGTCTTACCATCAACGCCTTTATTTTATTATTCTCTTTAAGAATTCATACGACATTGCTTCGTTCTCTTTTGTACCGCTAATTTCGTACTAATTGTTGACTATTATTTCCATTCGTGTTCGTTTGTTATCTTGTCACATTTCGAAACCCGAATATATCCCATATTTATTTCGAAATAATAAACACCTTTATGTATTTCTACAACGCATTATAAAATTTTCATGGAACTTTTATACATTTTTTCAGTGATTTTCAGTTATCGAAATAACTATCACAAGTAAATGTCAAATTTATACATCATATTTTGTATAACTAAAACTAATGTTTAAAATGAAATTATGTTCTATCTTTTGAACTAATTGATTTATCATACTTTACTTTTAATGTAATGAAATTACATGTTTAATTTATATTCCTAACAATGATTTAATTTGGAAATTACATTTTCTAATTGTAACCAACAATATGAGTTTAATTTATAAAATTCATGTCATTCTTTCAAAGTTTCTTAAGACAACCAAAATAAATTATGAAGTTCCTTAACTTCTATTTTTAATATCATCTTTATCAAGAAAGTACCTCAATTGAGTCTTAAGGTAATACCAAATCCGGGACGGATAATTGTGACAAACTTTATTTTAATGTTAATATTTAATTCATTCTTCTCTCTCATTTTCCTAGTATGGCGAATTATTATGTTTTACGGTTACGTGAGTCGAGATCCCTCGTCGATCGTCAATCTTAAATCATATTACCACATCTTGTCCGTTTATGCGTTTATTGAATTCATTTTTATCTCGTTCTGTTCCTCGTATTGAAGATCACTATTTTATTCTGAGTTTAAAATGAATCTCGGGAAGCAGTGTATAAGAAGAAACGATAAGTGTCACCAGGATTTATGCGTGTACTTGTGGAATGATTGAGGACCGAATCTATTAATGAATGGAGTTAATAAATTCGTTACGACCTCGAGGAGTATGTTGAAGCCGACACCGCAAGTGGAAAGACTCTTGAGATCAAGTAGTTATTATCAAGGGTTCTTTCAAGGTTTTCTCGATGATTAACGGTGGAGATCTATACTCGATGTTTATGTTCGACCTTTTCTTTTATGTACTTATATGGTGTGTGATCTAGTCAAATGATCTTAAGTTGTAAGAACTTGAGACGGCATCATCCGATGACGTCCGATCATGTAGAACACATATTATGTAATATCTTTTTTTTGCTTTCAACGACGATGTTTATTGGGACTTTAATGCGCGTTGGCGAAAGTGAGATGGCGTCTTTGTATTATCTTTTGAGTAGGGACCCGCGTGTGAGCACCCTCCGATGACGAAAATGTTTTTCTTGTTAGTTCGTTTTGATGTGTGTCCATGGCTATCCGGCCGATGGATATCCTTTAATTTGCAACATTCTTTTTAACTGGACTTATCCGAAAATCCTGTCATCTATTCTTGTTATCGAATGAGCTTCGTGTGATTCATAAAATTTTCATGTATCGGGCTTGACGGGTGACTTGTGGATAAGGATTTATTTATTCCTTTTTGGTGAGATACAACTTGACGACAAGTTGCGTTTTGTAAAAGAACTAGTGGAGATCGTGGATCGAGATTCACGTGGGAACGTGAAGACTTCTTTATAAGGAATGCCGTCATCCTTCCGGGTAGTGAACAACTCGTGTATGAGGCGAGTTGAGCGCCGGGACGTCGCTCCCTTAAGGTGGTGAGGATGTAAAACCCGTAAAAATAAGGTCATAATTTAATTCTACTTTCAATTATTTTGAAGTATTTTATAACGTTAAATATTATTATGTTTAACGGTTTAAGTTGAAACCGATATTAAATATTATATTTTAATATTTTGACGAGTGACGAGGACTACTAGTGATCGCGATACCGACGGATGCCAAAATTTTTATATTTTATTATGGATCGTTTCGATATTTAATATTTTCGACGATGTCGTTTTAATTACGTATCGAGTCGTTATATTATTATTTTTCGTGTGCGTTTAAACTTTTAAAAAGTATTTTTACGAAACCCGAGTCTCGTAAATATTTAAAAATTTGCAATTTACATTTTTACCCTTTTAAACTATTTTATTACATTTTGGACCAAAACTATCACAAATTGGTAAAAACTACCCTAACCTTACACTATATATATGTTTTCCACTAACACAATTCATTTAAAAAAATTCATTAAAACAAAAATCACCATCTTTCTTCTTCCTTTTCCATTTTGGCCTACACCACCACCATCCATTCCATCAATTTTTTTTGATGATCAACTTTGATCCATCCAAAAACAAAACAAGTCCCATTCCTATTTTTGAAAGGTGATTCTAATGATACCATTTTTACTTACATGCATTGAGTTTTGAATTTTGAAAAAAACTAGGTTTGTTAGGTGGTGATTTTGATCATGCATGTGTTAGAGATGATGATCAAATGATGTTTATGTAATGTTTTTGTTAAAAAGTTGAATTTTAATTTTTTGGTTTTTGATTTTGATGATGATACAAGTGTTAGGATTGGTTTATGGTGATGTTAGGATGTTAGAATGATGATAAAAGTTGTTGGTTTTGATCAAAAACTTGATTTTGTAAGAGATTTTTATAGTTAATTTTAGGCAGTAGGTTTGAGGCCATTTTCGAGGGTCTTAAGTCTTAATATAGGATGATATGATGGGATTATGTTGTAGAGAATTTAGTTAGCTTCGATTTGATATAAAGTAGGCCTTCCAACTCCAAACGAGGTGGAAGTTACACTAGTTTGATTTTCGTGTACCGGGAGACGAGTGTTGACACAATCCGAAAATTGTTGTCGATATTTGGATCGAATCTCGGGGACTATAAAATGAGTTTCAAAATGATTCAAGGGCTTTTCTCAGGCTCCAAGTTTATCATTTTGAGTCTATTTTTAGAATCAAGTGGCGGTTTTACAAACGGAGTTGTTTAGAATGGTCAAAATGGTTTCGTAAGTCAAGGTCGCTAAACTGTCCGGATTTTGTGATACAAAGATGAGTCGGGCAGGGAACTTTAGAAGTAAAATCTTTTAATGGCCTCTTGGGAGGACTTTCTACATATAGTAAGTGAGTTCTCTGAGTAGTATCATAAAAAGTTGATATGTCTAAGTATGGGAAAACGGCTTGGACATTCGGTATGTTCCGGCAGATTTTTATTAAAGGCGTAGAATAATAAAATGAATATATAGGAGAGTGTAATAGTATCACTTGTATCGTTTTCTCTCGATTTTGTCGTGATTTTATGAGTCGAGTTTTATATTCTTATGTATGGGTTATTTCTCGAGTCTATTATTAATGAACGCACCTCATTTGATAGGTTGCGGTTCTCGTGTTTGAAAGGCATCATCTATCGTCGGCGATCGTCTCATTACCACTATTGGCAAAGGTGAGTCTATAGCCTCGCTTTATACTAGTTATTAAATGATTTTAAACCCGCGAGGGGGAATACATGTTTTTATAAACTTAGAACACAAGATTTTTATGGTATGCTTTGTCCCTCTATGAATGGACCCGTGGTTGCCTTTAAATTGCATTAAGTGGTTGCCTTTGTTAAAACCTCAATTATGGACCGTTAATTAACCTATGATGGGTTAACCGCTAGTACAATTAATAGATCTATGGGGGAAGCCGCCCTAGTTCAGTTTTTGTGGACTTGTCATAGAAGCTTAGGCCCGACCTCCACACTGTTTGAGCATATTGTATTGAGAAGTCAGGTATACGGCAATGTACCAATAATCTGGAGGTAACCGACAATTAATAAATCTCTCGTCTTATTAGACTGATATGGGAGTGTCTAAGGGCTCGGTTCCATGAGCTTATTGCAATTTATGCTATATACAATTATCATTGTTGATGTAAATTATTATTTGATGCTTATAAGCATGCCACAAACTTATAATCTTTGCTTGTGTTCAAATTGATTTCATAAACCTATAGATTCACTCGGCATTTTTGCTAATTGTTTTACTCACATGTATTTCAGGTAATCAAGAAGTGGAAGCTTGGAGGTCACGGGGAATGAAGTTGTGCACTGCTTTTGTTGTTCAAACTCTTTGATTTATTTATCGTTCCATTTTTAAAACAAACCAATATGTTGTTTTAACTTATCTTTTGGTAACGATTACTTGGGACTACGCTACTCTGACAAATGTTTTAGGAACGATAAATCTAAAACGTCTCTTTTCGAGTCGTTCTTTATAAATTATGTGTTGTTGTATCATTGTTTAGCACCCAAAGATGTATTCCGCTGCGTGTAAATATGGGGGTGTTAAAGTTGCAAATTCTACAACGAGAAAAATTTCACCCTGAAATTTTTCAATATAAATTCCGGTTGATTACAGTGACACGCTGAATTCCATGGATTCACACGGTTAATATTACCATGACTCAGCTTATGCGCAAAGGTGAGAACCCTACACTACATTAGGTGTTCCAGAAAATCCTACGCTAAGAGAAGTCTAATTTCGGAGACTCGTAGTTCCGCAAATTTCTATGTATCAAGTTTCTACGAAGCAAGATATAGTTACTTTCATATCTAAGTACCTGACATACCTACAGGCTAAGATAGAACACCAACTGACTGGGATGTTTATCCACCATCAAATTGTGATAAAATGGGACAAGATCCCCACGGATTTTGGTTACCAGATTAATGCAAACTCAGAAGAAGCAAGATGCTATCTGGGTTATTGCCAACAGTTTGATCAAGTCTGCAGAATCCTTACATCCGCAAGGATTTCAGAACCAAGAGATTGATCGGACATGTTCCAACCAAGGCTCATCCGATCACTTGGCAATCCCTCAGTTATCGGGTCAGACAAAGGTTCACATTTGTGCTCCTTATTTACGTTCACGTTCTTGTTCTGATTTTACAATTTGTTTTCACACTCACGTTCATGACACTATTCACGTTCATGATCATATCCTGGCTTACGATTTTACGTTCATTTTCGTTCTGGGAAGTTTTGCAAGAACTTGAGAGACCAGACTCAAGTTTAGTTTAACTCCCTATCCTCAGATAGACGTTTCACGTCACATTCCACGTCTCACCTTGTAGCGTGTGGTGTACCGCAGTTGTATTCCATGTTCATGATATGTTTCACATGTTATGTTCATTCCATGTTCGTCATATCACGTTCACGATATGTTTTAAGTATCATTGATCACGATATGTTTGCTTATACTACGCTCACCATGTCTCCACGTATCACATTCAAAATTTTCACGTATCACGTTCAAAAATTTTCACGTATCACGTTCAAAAATTTTCACGTATCACGTTCAAAATTTTTCACGTACTACGTTTCAATATGTCTCGCGCATCGTTGCTAATTATCAGTTAGGTTAGATTATTTTGTATCGTAATGTTTCAGTTCCCCTTGCATGTTATTTCTGTCTATCGTACGTAGATGACAATGAACTCTTCGTGTTTTCAAGTCAAGGTCTGGAGGACCAAGATTTATCGTGGTGTCAAGAGCTTGAGAAGGAACCGTTCCAAGAGGGAAGCCACTTGGAAATGGACAAGTTCATCTGGACTTCTTATCCGTTTTTCTATTATCGATTAGATATGTCCTTTCAGTCACGTCACGTTCCATGTCCTTTCAAGACATGTCACGTTCCATGTTCCTTCTACCATGTCACTTGCATGTCCTTTTATCGTATCAGTTTGATTCGGGTATGTTCTTCTTTTCCAGTTTACTTTATCTATAATTCAGGGAATAATTATTCTTTTTAGGGGGGAAGAGTTGTAAAACCCGCATGCTTTTACCATGAATAGTACCCTTACGATAGTACGTACATGATTAGAACTTTCCTTTTATAGCAAGTTTACGTTTCACGAACAAGAATTACAAGTATTTCGCACGTGTTATAACACGATAAGTATTTATTACGTATTAAGACACGATAATTATTTCAATAATAATTATAATCACGAACATACGAACATGAAATCATGATCGTAAATTAATCACGAGCTTAGTATTACGTATGTACATATATTTATTACGATCACGCATAAATATATTAAGTCACGAATGATAACTAATTAAATCACGTAAAACACGAACACGAGAACACACTTATTATTTAGACACGGAAAATGTTCGGGTTACCCTTGTGGGCCCCCTTACCCGCGTACACAACAAGAGACATGGGCCAAGCCCATGCAAAATTTACTAAACCAGGGAAAAAGGAAAATTTAGTTTCATATTAACAAAATTTAGAAAATACAAGAAACCCTAAAAATCGTTTTCTCCTTTCTCCTTTGCTCTTTGGCCGCCGGTTATACATCACACCAAGGGTGTGATTGGTCGAGTTTGGTGTTCGAATTATGGCAAGGATCGTTGTGTGTTCATCCTTCTTTGATTCACGTGATCGGTATAAACCCTAAACCTCTTTTCTTTTTATGTTTTTATTTATAAATCACATGAAGTCATGAATGTTTTTAATAACAAATTAAAAACAAGTAAAAACATGTAATTAAACATGGGGGTAAATTAATTAATGGTTAAGGGGTGTTTGTTTGTTGGCCGACGCATAAACCGAGCCCCAAGGGGGTCTTGGTTTATCTTGATTCGCACCAACCGAGACCTCAAGGTCTCGGTGTGGTGGTCTCGTGTCACGACTGCAGCAAGAAAAGGGAGACCCCGACCTCGGTCGGGGCATGGTTGTGCTCGGGTGGGCCACGACAGCAAGAGGAACACCGACTAGCCGGTGGGAACCCTTGGCTTGTCGGCGGATAGTTTGACCAAGTGTGCAATTAGGTCCGGTTCACGGATTAAAACACGGGTCCGGTTCACACATGTTTAGATTAAAACACGGTTCGGTTCATGAGTTGTTTTTCAAGATTAATTATATGTGCAAGTTATTTTTTTTACAAGACTTAAATTAATTTAATTAAAAACATGAACATGTTTAATTTAATTTACATGACTTAGGTTATTAATTTTATTATTAATACATGAATTTTAACCTAAGTAATTTCCATTTAATTAGACTATATAATTAATTAATTATTAAAATCATGACTTATAATTAATTAATTTACATGACTTAAGTTATATTATTAATAGATAATAATACATGTTTTAACCTAAGTATTTTTACCTTTATTTAATTAAACCATGTCATATTTAATTAAATACTTTAACCTATAGTTTATTTAATTTACATGAAATAATTAATAAACTATACTATTTAATCACATGACTTAGTATAGTAATCAGTAAACACTTAAGCTTATATAATTAGCTTAACAATCCAGCTTATACCTAATTATGGAAACTTTCTATTTTTAGAAATTTATTTAATTAAGGCAGCTAATCTGTTTATAGAAACTTTCTATTTTTAGAAACTTATCTATTTTAAGAAGTAAATCTATTTTTGGAAACTTTCTATTTTTGGAAACCTGCTATTTTTAGAAAGTTGCTTATTATTACACAACAAGTATAATAATACATGAAATACAAGAAATACTTAAACAGAATAGACTGAATACATGATAAGCACAGTATAAAGCTTAAATCAATAAAACATGACATAAACATATAAAACAAGCTAAGACATGACATAAAACTAGTTACGTACTCAGTAATCAGATACTTATACACGTATGTATTTATTTAGCATTAGTGATACCGAAGTAGGACTCTCTTCCGTTCGTCTTCTTTGTTCACTGGACACAAGGTACGGATTCTCCGTCCTTTCAGTATGGACATTCTTCCTTATTAGGATTTACGCCCAATCATTCCGGATAACGCTTGCATCCTCTGTATTACCCAACTGTTTTCCCCAGTATATGTTTTATATGTTTTTGAATTGATTATGTTTAATTAGAATACCTAAAGCCATATACATGCATGACCAATTTCACCTAGTTATGGAGGTACCATAACCATAACACTAGAGGCACCAATGTTATGACTTCACCACGACGGAGTGATAGCTCGTGGCGTCCCTTTCAGCTTTTGGCCATATTATTATCATTATCATGTGGGGCGTATGGGTGCATCCTAGGTTACATGTTTTCAACATATTATTCAGGTGAATGTGGTGTGTGCCTTGCATCCTTCACAAGGAGCTGATCCCTCCTACCCAAAAACTTATATTAAATTAGAGGCAGCCCCTCTAATTTGCATGACGAGGTCACCCCTCCAAGTATTCATGCACGTTGATATTTCATGACCTATATTGGCTTAATGGTTAACATGTTAAACAGTTTTTATAAGATAAACATAAGGCTTATCAAACTATAAAACCAGTTTTACTAAGTTATACCAGGTTTCCAGGACTCATACATTTCCGCTGCTATTAGTCTTATTTATGTTTCAGCCATTCATACTATGTTGTACATCCGTGCACTGAGCGTTATGCTCAGTCGTTTTCCTTTCATGTTCCCAAAACGGCAGGTACCCAAGGACAGACTCGAGCATTTGGAGGAGGTGCATAGGATGGAAGCTGCCATAGACTTCTTCTCCTTTTGCCATATACTTATGCTTGTTTAGTCTTTCTTAGTTCATTTACTTTATTTATGTTTTGGGCTTACGTTTGGGAACCGATGTTGGATTCCGGTTTTCCCTATGGTCATGTATGTTTACTACATATTACCTTGCATGCTTTGATGACACGCCATAATCACGCGTGACGTTCCGTTTATCAAAATGGGGTGTTACACTTTGGATCAGCATCTTCAACCTTGATGATCTGGCTTGAGCTCTTTCCAACATCATTCATACGTGGAGATCTGCATTCCCTCATGAAGTGTCCCATCCTATGACAATTATGACAATTATAGCATTCAACCTTGGATTTATCAAATCCAACAGTTTCTTTGCCATTGAATGTCATTCTCCTTCCAAACCTTTTGTTCCATCTATTGGCCCTTATACTAGCAAGTGCCATACTCCAGTTAATATCCATCTCTTCAAGATCAGCATCACTAATTTGCTCAAGGTCCTCATAAGTAACTAGAGAACCATTTGGCAAGGCAGCAATGTATGTACACACAGTATCCAAGTCTATACCAGCTGGTTTGAGACTTGATGAACCAACATTGTAGGTGTCAGCGGGTGAAGATGAGCCACTGACATATGTTGATCCAATGACTGGATGTACATTCAAGCCTCTGATATGTGAAACATTGTCAACGGACTATGAATCATTGTGAGAGATGAATGCCATACTTCCTGATGTTGGCTTGCTTCTTTGTTTGAGTATAGCTTCATGTTCCATAGTCCTTAGTTGATTATAAATATCATGAAAGGAAGCATTCTTATAAGCCTTTGTGGCAATGATTGATTTTGCATGAATCTCCCATGCATCACCAAGACCTCCAAGGAAGGTAGCTGTGATATATTGCTCCTCAAGATCTGTTCCCATGAAAGCCAATTTGCTAGTAATGTCTTGAAGACGAATTCTCACCTCACTTAGCTTCTCATTAGGATGAGCTTTGAAAATAGTATACTCAATCATTAACAGTTTCTTCCTTTGTGTGATAGTTTCCTCATTACCACCATAGATGGTCTTAAGGGCTGCCCAAAGTTACTTAGCAGATTCATATTTTCTGAATTTATGTATCTCCTTAGGAACAATAGCCAGTTTGAGTGTACTCAAAGCTTTCATATCATTCCTTCTTTTTGCTATCTCAGAAGCTGAAACTGCTCTTCCATCTTTACGTTTTGGAAGTAGATCATCACCAGTCTGTCCAACTGTTCTTCTTGCTTCTATAGCAGTAGTAATCTTTAATTCCTTCTTGAACTGATTACAATATTCAATGACTTCCCAGAGAACATAGTTATCAACTTGCAAATATTGCTCAAAGTTGAACTTCCAAAGTTCAAAGTTATCAGGATCAAGTATAGGAATTTTAAGATTGTGATTTGATGAGTGTGAGGCTTCAGTTTGGGCAAACATGATGTATGGATGAATTTTAGGGTTTTCAACGATTTAGGGTTTTTGGAGATTTAGGGTTTTTGTTCTTAATGATAAAAAGTTCCTCAACAAGCTCTGATACCACTTGTTTATCCCAAACTTAGATCGATTAAACTTGTTTATTATCGAGATTAGTTCAACTATAATACGTTTGAGAAACTTTTTATATTCAATAAACCAAGTATTATGCGGAATCTAATACTTAGAAAAAAGAACAAATAACAAAAACGTATATCAAACTTTCAACTTTGATTGATAATAATAACAAGAACAGTGATTGAAAGTTATATCAAACCCTAACCTAAAGGCCTCCTTTTATAAGCATAAGGAGCCTTGTACACAAAGTAAACATGTAAACTATTCTAGTAATATATATTAAGATAAACATAGAAAATACAACATACATGCATATCTTCCTAATATATCAAAACGTGATGACTTGCAAAACTTAACAGCGACTTGATTTCTCTTGTCTGGGCCTAGCAGTCATCGGCTTGATAACACATTGTCAGCGGCTAGATATCTCTTGTCAGCGGCTACTAGACTTAGTTAATTTTATTCCTAACATTAATTAGTTTAATTAATCATGAAATTAACCTAAGTATTTATTTGGACTTAATTAAATTAAAACCTATGCTTTAATTTAATTAATTGTATAAGGTAAAGTTTTATTACATTGTCATGTCACATTTATTAATTAATAAACCATGCATATCCCTATTAATTAATAATCATTTTTAGCCTAAGTATTTTATTTAATAAACTTTACTAATATATTATCATGGCTTATAAAATATCATTATTAAGCACTAGCTTATATGTTGGACTTATAAATCAAGCTTATTTCTACTTTTGGAAACTTTCTATTTTTGGAAACTTTTTATTTTTGGAAACTTATTATTTTTGGAAACCTTCTATTTTTAGAAAGTTACTTATTATGACCCTAGAAGTATAGTAATACAAGAATACATGAAATACATTATCAGAATACGTAGAACATGAATAAGTATAAGATAGCATTTAAAACAATAAAACAAGACAAGAACATATAAAATAAGCTAAGAACACATAGAACCAGTAACACATAGTAATCAGACAACTCATACAAGTCCATTATTTATGTAGTATCCGTGAAGTCGGAGTAGATCGTTCAGCTTCCATTCTAGCTTCACCACTGGACATAAGGTACGGATATTCGGTCTTTTAGTATGGACATTCCTTCGTATGTTTGATTAGGATTCCCCGTTTGTAGCCATATGTTTTTCCCTAGTTATTTTATATGTTTTGAATGCTTATGATATATTTTAAATGCCTGAGCTATATACATGCATGCTAGTTCACTTAGTTATGGAGGTACCATAACCATAACACTAGAGGTACTAGTGTTATGATTTTCCCACGACGGAGTGATTGCTCGTGGCGTCCCTTCTGTTTGGCCATTTATTTATATTATCATGTGGGCCGTTTGGGTGCATCCTAGTTACATGTTTTCAGTTAGGATTTTTATGGTGAATGTGGTGTGTGCCTTGAATCCTTCACAATGGAGTTGATCCCTCCTACCCAAACCAGTATAATTAGAGGCAACCCCTCTAATTGCATGATAAGGTCATCCCTCTAAGTATTCATGCACGTTGATACCTCATGACCTATATAGGCTCTTGGCTAAATTTAAAAATATAGTTTTCATAAGTTAATCATAATATTTTCAAAGTATAAAACCAGTTTTATAAACATGTTCCAGGTTTTTTAGGACTTATACATTTCCGCTGCTAGTCATTCTTTATTATGCTTATGTCATTCATACTATCTTATATATCCGTTCACTGGGCTTCTTGATTAGCCGTTTCCTTTCCATGTTCCCAAACGGCAGGTACACAGGGACACACTTAGGATCTTGAGAGTATGTACAATTGGATGGAAGCTATCCAGCCTTCTTTACCTTATGCATTTCCATACATTACTTTATTTCTTTTGGACATTGTTTAGTCCTTTCCTTTCAGTACTTATATTGCATGTGTGAGAGCTTATGTTGGACTACCGATGTTTGATTCCGGTATTTTCCTTTATGGTCATTTAATGTTTTAAGACATTTACCTTGCATGCTTTAATGACACGTCATAATTACATGTAACGGCCCATTAATCCAAATGGGGTGTTATAATTATGGTATCAGAGCCAAGGTTTCGACCTGTAGGCTCAAAAAACTTGACCTGTGATTAGTGGGTAGTCATCAGGGTCTTCCTAAACTGACAATTGATTCCATTTATTCATTTCATGTATCATTGTTGTAGATATTTTGACTAAGTAACGGTTGGTATGGGACTGGCCATATTTAGTCGCATATGTTTTTATTCTAATTTTTTTTGTGAACCGACCAATAGGCGTTCACCTTTATTCATGTCATTTTGTTTTGTGAACCGACCCATAGGCGTTCACCCTTGTCATGTCAATTTTGTTTTGTAAACTGACCCATAGGCATTCACCCATGCTCATGTTATTTCCTTGGCTATGCCTTTATAAACTATTCCATGCGTCATTTTCTTATGTTTATCCTATGTTCTAATCAGATTAATCATTTCATTTTCTATTTTAAACTTTCAGATGGTTAACACACGTGAGCAGAAACTGAATGCAACTATCCAAGCTACTCTGCAAGCTTTACTTCCACAACTCAGAAATGAGATTCGTGTTGAAGTTCAAGCCAATCACAATTAGCACCAGAATCAGAACAACCCTCCTCCTCCTCCACCAGCTACTCTTATCATATGGCTGGAAAGGTTTAATAAACAACGACTTAGATCTTTTGAGCAGTCTGACAGTCCATTTGAGGCTGGAGCTAGATTGTAGACATGGAGAAGATTTTCGATGCCATGGGGTGTGATGGTGTCTTTAAGGCGAGACTGGCTTGTTAAAAATTTGAGGGAGATGTGCTGGCATGGTGGAAAGAACTCAAGCAAACGAATGAAGGTGATAACTGGGTTGTTGGTTTGACTTGGGCGCAATTTAAGGAGTTGTTCCTGGATCAGTTGTTTCCGAAAGCTGAGGAGGATCGATTCAAGAGGGAATACCATGGCATTTGATAGAGAGCTGGAGAGAATAGTATGAAATTTATGCAGAGATTCCTTAGACTTACTGGTTTTCTGGGCGCAGCAGCCGGGATAGAAGAGGAGTAGGCACATTATTTTCGCTAGGATCTTCGTACTTCTGTCGCCAAAAACCTAGTGTGTGCTACATTTACTAATGTGGCGCAGGTGACATATGCAGCTCGCAAGCTAGAGATGCTGCAGGAGATAGACAAGTTTGGTGAAGCAAACAGATCTGAGAAGATGTATATCTTAGTTATCAAACGTTAATCATTTCATTCAATTAAGTACTTTCCATTTTATATCATTGTCTATACAATTGCATCTTTCAGACAAAATACTGGGGACCGGTCCCAACCGGCCACTCAGTAGTACCACTCCAAGGGAAAAGGTCAGACTCATGACCGTTCTGTATTTGATAGGTGTGGCGGTAGTGACAACTACCGTAACAACGCCAACAACTCCAGCAACAGCAGGTCCCTAAAAGTTATTCATTTCTATGTTATGCTGCTATATGATTGATAAATTTTGACACTTCAGCATTTATTACCAGGAACATTGGCAACATATAGGATTAGGACCGTAGAGGTTCACAGCCCAACTGTGCAGCTTCATTTGGCTCCCAGCCAGCTAGAGTACTCGTTGGGGGGGGGGGGAGGGGGGTACACTCATCCTATTTGCACCACCTGCGGGCGCAGACACCCTATCAGTGCTGTCGGGCTACCGGTGGTTGCTTCAAATGTGGCCAGCAAGACCACCAGATGAAGGACTGTAGGAAGGGTGAGATTAAGGGTACTTCAGGGCATGCTGAATCCAAGCCACCTCCGACATCTCGACATGTGTTTACTACCACCAGAGATCAAGCTAACAAGTCGCCGGGTACCATCACTGGAATCTTGTTTATGTATTGTCAAGCTGCTTGCATTTTATTTGATACGGCTGCGACTCATACAGTCATATCCACTGCTTATGCTACTCGTGTTAGGATATCCCCTATGCCACTTGATATTGTCTTAAACATATACACGCCCCTGAGAGACTCAGTGCGCATCACACATGGGTACAGAGATCTTCCCCTAGAGTTTGATGACAAGATTCGTAAAGTTGACACACTTCCGTTGGACATGTGCGAATTTGACATGATTTTAGGCATGGACTGGTTATCCAAACACCACGCCACCATAGACTGCCATACATATCGAGTTATTTTCAGTGATGTCAATGCCCCAGAGTACATTCATAATGGTTTCATACCAGGAAAGTCTGTACAAATCATTTCAGCCTTAGAGGCACATGCCTTACTGTCACATGGCTGCGAGGGTTTCTTAGTTGTTGTTCATGATATTGCTGCTGAAACTCCATCTATTCAGGATCAGCCTATCATGTCAGAATTTTCCGATGTATTTCCTAAAGAGATTTTGGGCATACCACCTGCCCGTGAAGTAGAGTTTGGTATTGAGCTTATTGGAGGAGCTGAACCAATCTCCAAGGCTCCTTACCGCATGGCTCCCATTGAGCTCACGGAGTTAAAAGATCAGATGCAGGAACTTTTGGAGTGAGGTTTCATCCGCCCAAGTGTATCTCCATGGGGTGCACTGGAGTTGTTCATGAAGAAGAAGGATGGCGACAGGAGTTTATGGATTGATTATCGTGATCTGAATAAGATTACAATCAGAAACCGTTATCCATTGCCACGTATAGATGATCTGTTTGACCAACTACAAGGCGCCAAACATTTCTCTAAGATCGATCCGAGGTCTTGCTACCATTAGCTACGGGTGAAAGAGCAGGATATCTCCAAGACTGCTTTCTGTATACGCTATGGTCACTACGAGTTTGTAGTCATGCCTTTTGGACTAACCAATGCGCCAACAGTCTTTATGGATCTGATGAACCGTGTCTTCCATGAATTTCTGGACAAGTTTGTTATTGTCTTCAATGATGATATTATGATTTTCTCAAAATCCAAGGAGGAACACGAAGAGAATCTTCGTAAAGTACTACAAATACTTCGCCAGAAGTAGCTGTATGCCAAGTTCTCCAAGTGTGAATTCTGGTTAAGCAAGGTGGCGATTCTGGGCCACATCGTATCCGCAGAAGGGATAACCATGGATCATGCGAAGGTTGAGGCTATCACAAAACGGCCAAGACCTACGTCGGCGATAGAGGTTCATAGTTTTCTGAGCTTAGCTAGTTATTATCGCAGGTTCATGGAGAATTTTTCACGTTTAGCCTTTACCTTGAGTAAGCTGATGCAAAAAGGGGAGAAATTTGTTTGGAGTGATGAGCGGGAGAAGAGGTTTGAAGAACTCAAGCATAGGTTGGTATCTGCACCTATTCTTACTCTCCCATCTGTCACAGGTAGATTTCAGATCTATAGTGATGCTTCGGGGAAAGGTCTTGGCTGCGTTCTCATTCAACATGGGAAGGTGATTGCTTATGCATCACGGTAGCTTAAGCCTTATGAAGAAAACTATCCTACCCACGACTTGGAGCTTGCAGCAGTTGTTTATGCACTGAAGATTTGGAGGCATTACTTGTATGGCGAATCATGTGATATCTTCACAGATCACAAGAGCCTCAAATATATCTTCACTCAACGAGAACTAAACATGAGGCAAAGAAGGTGGTAGAGTTGCTGAAGGACTATGATTAAATCTTCAGTACCATCCCGACAAGGCAAATGTAGTGGCAGATGCTCTCAGCGGGAAGTCATGTATGATTAACGACATTAAGATAGAAGAAGAAATCATACGTGACTTAGAACGACTAGACATCGAGTTTATGGTACGTGGACAACATGGCTACTGGGCTAATCTTATAGTTGAGCCAGACTTACTCTCTAGGATCAAGGAAGCTCAGAAAGATGACGGTGAGATCTGGGCGATTATTCAGAACATCGACTAGCAGACGGAGTTTCGTGTAGATGATGATGGTATCTTATGGCAGGGCACAAGATTATGTGTTCCTGATGACATTACACTCAGGGAGGCGTTGTTGACTGAAGCTCACAATTCTCCAATCTCCATGCATCCTAGTTCAACCAAGATGTACCATCACATCAAGCAGCATTTCTGGTGGAGTGGTATAAAGCAGGATGTTCCTACCTTTGTCTCCAAATGTCTTACCTGCCAGCAGGTTAAGATTAAGCATCAACGAGCTAGTGGTTTACAACAACTATTAGACATTCTAGAGTGAAAATGGGACAAGATCTCCATGGAATTTGTCATCGGACATCCGCAGACCCAGAGGAAGCATGACGCCATTTGGGTTATTGTTGATCGACTGACCAAATCTGCACATTTCCTACCAATCCGCAAGGATTATCCAGTTAGCATATTGAAAAATATCTATCAAAAGGAGATCATGAGACTACATGGTACTCCATCAAGCATCATATCGGACAGAGATCCTCGTTTTACATCTCGGTTCTGGAAGAGTCTGCAGAAAGCTTGGGGCACCAGACTTATTCTTAGCACGGACTTTCATCCTCAAACAGACGGGCAATCAGAGCGGACCATTCAGACACTAGAAGACATACTGCGAGTTGTGCTTTAGAATGGACAGGAAGTTGGGACGACTATATCTACTTGGTGGAGTTTGCATGCAATAGCAGTTGGCACACCAGTATCAAGTGTGCACCATTTGAGATGTTGTATGGCAGGAAATGTCGCGCCCTAATCCGCTAGGATCAGGTCGGTGAGAGAATTCTTGAGGGTCCGGAGATGATAGAGGTGACTAATGAGAAGGTTGCAATCGCCAAGGCGAAGCTGTAGGAAGCTTGTGCTCGTTAAAAGAGATATGCTGACAAGCACCATAGAGATTTGTACTTCAACGTGGGTGATCATGTCTTCCTCAAGGTATCACCGACACGTGGAGTCAAGCGTTTTGAAATCAAGGGAAAACTCAGTCCTCGTTTCATCGGACCGTTTGATATCCTAGAACGTGTCGGTGAGGTATCGTATCGTCTGGCGTTACCTCCTCAGCTATCTCATGTCCACAACGTGTTCCATGTGTCCTTACTTAGAGGGTACAATTATCATCCCCTACATATGGTTCAGTATCCACTCGAGCAGATTCATGAGGATCTTTCTTATGTCGAGGAACCCGAAAGAGTTCTTGAGCGTCAATAGCTAGTCATGAGGAAGAAGACGAGTCCATTCGTCAAAATCCTTTGGAGGGACCATCCTGAGCGGGAAGCCACTTGGGAGATGGAGGAGTCTATCCGGACTTCTTACCCTCATTTCCAGTTTTGATTCGGGTATGTTTCCTTTCAGTTTATGTTATCTCTAATTCGGGGACGAATTATTCTTTTTAGAGGGGAAGAGTTGTAAAACCCACATTAAATACCCATGAACAGTAAATACATGAAAATACGACTAATTTAAAACTTTCCATTAATAATATACGACACGTTTCACGAACATTTAATTACAAGTATTATGTATATTATTAATACACGATAAAAATTACTTATATTATTTGATTCACGACATTAAAACACGAACATTCACGAATAATTATTAAACATGAAAAACCTATGCATTTGGTTTTGGGCTTGTGTTTAGCCGCGACAAGAGAAAGGAACAAGGGCCTCCTGCCCCGACCCATTTGTAATCCAACTAGTAAAAAATTATGCCAGGGAATTATCATTATATTGTTTCAAGAAAAATTAAAGGAACCCTAGCTCCTCCTCTCCTCCTAGCTGTGACATACTAAGAACACACAAACGGTCGATTTTGATTTTTGATCTTGGATAGTTACGGGATTGTTTCAATCCTCAATCCATTCACGTCTTTGGTATTGCACAAACCTTAACCCATTTATTTTATTTATGATTATTAATGCATGAATCTTTTAAACCTTAACAAAAACATGTTATGTAGTTGAATTAATCAAGAAATGGTTTGTTTGGTTTGTTTTGGTTCAGTGACACACAAACCGAGACCAAGCTTGGTCTCGGTGGTCTTTTTCCACCAACAGCCACAACCCATAATTGGGTCGGCGTGTGGTTTGGTTGGTCAACCGCAAGCCACGGGCCCCAAACAGGGGGAAAGGATAAAAATCAGTGGGAACCGAGACCACTCAGGGTCTCGGTGTGAACTATGTACACGGCAGGGGGAACCATTGGCTAGCCAATGGGAACCCTTAGCCTAACGGTGGCGCCGGCTGTAGCCACAGGCTGCTTAGCCGCTGGTCAAAACCACCAGCCGCCGGCTGTGTGGTGTGTTTGGCTCGGCTTTGTGTTGTCTCGGGTTTCGGGGCTCGGGAACATTTGTTAGTTACAAAAAATTAAATGGTTAATTTAATTAAATTTGTTCATGTTATAATTAAATTAACTATTAACTTAGGTTATATTAATTTATTTAATTAATCATGAAATTAACCTAAGTATTTATTTGGACTTAATTAAATTAAAAACCATGCTTTAATTTAATTAATTGTATAAGGTAAAGTTTTATTAAATTGTCATGTCACATTTATTAATTAATAAACCATGCATATCCTTATTAATTAATAATCATTTTTAGCCTAAGTATTTGATTTATTAAACTTTACTAATAATTATCATGGCTTATAAATTATCATTATTAAGCACTAGCTTATATGTTGGACTTATAAATCAAGCTTATTTCTATTTTTGGAGACTTTTTATTTTTGGAACCTTACTATTTTGGAAACCTACTATTTTTAAAAAGTTACTTATTATGACACTACAAGTATAGTAATACAAGAATACATGAAATACATAATCAGAATATACGTAGAACATGAATAAGTACAAGAAAATACTTAAAACTGTAAAACATGACAAGAACATATAAAATAAGGTAAGAACACACAGAACCGGTAACACAACAGTAAACAGACAACTCATACACGCCCATTATTTATGTAGTATCCGTGAAGTCGGAGTAGATCGTTCAGCTTCCATTCTAGCTTCACTACTGGACATAAGGTACGGATATTTCGTCTTTCAGTTTGGACATTCCTTCGTATGTTTGATTAGGATTTCCCATTTGCAGCCATCTGTTTTTCCCCAGTTATTTATATGTTTTGAATGCTTATGATATATTTTAAATTCCTAAGCTATATACATGCATGCCAGTTCACCTAGTTATGGAGGTCCCATAACCATAACACTGGAGGCACAAGTGTTATGACTTCCCCACGACGGAGTGATTGCTTGTGGCATCCCTTCAGTTTGGCCATTTATTTATATTATCATGTGGGGCTTATGGGTTCATCCTAGTTACATGATTTCAGTCAAGATTTTCATGGTGAATGTGGTGTGTGCCTTGCATCCTTCTCAATGGAGTTGATCCCTCCTACCCAGACCAGTATAATTAGAGGCAACCCCTCTAATTGCATGATGAGGTCACACCTCTAAGTATTCATGCACGTTGATACCTCATGACCTATATGGGCTCTTGGCTAAATATAGAAATACAGTTTTCATAAGTTAATCATAAGCTTTTCAAAGTATAAAACCAGTTTTATAAACATGTTCGTCTCTTACTACGAGCTAGTTACCATGTCTTCGTCTCTTACTACGAGCGGACCATTCAGACACTAGAAGACATACTGCGAGTTGTGCTTTAGAATGGACAGGAAGTTGGGACGACTATATCTACTTGGTGGAGTTTGCATACAACAACAGTTGGCATACCAGTATCAAGTGTGCACCATTTGAGATGTTGTATGGCAGGAAATGTCGCGCCCTAATCCGCTAGTATCAGGTTGGTGAGAGAATTCTTGAGGGTCCGGAGATGATAGAGGTGACCAATGAGAAGGTTGCAATCGCCAAGGCGAAGCTGCAGGAAGCTCATGCTCGTCAAAAGGGATATGCTGACAAGCACCGTAGAGATTTCTACTTCAACGTGGGTGATCATGTCTTCCTCAAGGTGTCACCGGCACGTGGAGTCAAGCATTTTGAAATCAAGGGAAAACTCAGTCCTTCTTTCATCGGAACGTTTGATATCCTCGAACGTGTCGGTGAGGTATCGTATCGTCTGGTGTTACCTCCTTAGCTATCTCATGTCCACAGCGTGTTCCATGTGTCCTTACTTAGAGGGTACAATTATCATCCCCTACATATGATTCAGTATCTACTCGAGCAGATTCGTGAGGATCTTTCTTATGTAGAGGAACCCGAAGGAGTTCTTGAGCGTCAATAGCGAGTCATGAGGAGGAAGACGATTCCATTCGTCAAAATCCTTTGGAGGGACCATCCTGAGCGGGAAGCCACTTGGGAGATGGAGGACTCTATCCGGACTTCTTACCCTCATTTCTAGTTTTGATTCGGGTATGTTTCCTTTTAGTTTATGTTATCTATAATTCGGGGACGGATTATTCTTTTTAGAGGGGAAGAGTTGTAAAACCCACATTAAATACCCATGAACAGTAAATACATGAAAACACGACTAATTTAAAACTTTCTATTAATAATATACGACACATGTCACGAACATTTAATTACAAGTATTATGTATATTATTAATACACGATAAACATTTACTTATATTATTTGATTCACGACATTAAAACACGAACATTCACGAATAATAATTAAACATGAAAAACATATGCATTTGGTTTTGGGCTTGTGTTTAGCCGCGACAAGAGAAAGGAACAAGGGCCTCATCGCCTGACCCATTTGCAATCCAACTAGTAAACAATTATGCTAGGGAATTATCATTATATTGTTTCAAGAAAAATTAAAGGAACCCTAGCTCCTCCTCTCCTCCTAGCCGCGGCATACTAAGAACACAAAAATGGTCTATTTTGATTTTTGATCTTGAATAATTACGGGGTTGTGTTCGTGTTTCAATCCTCAATCCATTCACGTCTTTGGTATTGCGTAAACCTTAACACTTTTATTTTATTTATGATTATTAATGCATGAATATTTTAAATCCTTAACAAAAGACATGTTATGTAGTTGAATTATTCAAGAAAGGGTTGGTTTGGTTTGTTTTGGTTTAGCGACACACAAACCGAGACCAAGCTTGGTCTCCGTGGTCTTTTTCCACCAACAGCAGCAACCCATAATTGGGTCGGCGTGTGGTTTGGTTGGTCAACCGCAAGCCACGGGCCCCAAACAGGGGGAAAGGATAAAAACAGTGGGAACCGAGACCACTTAGGGTCTCGGTGTGAACCATGTACACGGCAAGGGGAACCATTGGCTAGCCAGTGGGAACCCTTAGCCTAACGGTGGCGCCGGCTGTAGCCACATGATGCTTAGCCGCCGGTTAAAACTACCAGCCACTGGCTGTGTGGTGTGTTTGGCTCGGCTTGGTGTTGTCTCGGGTTTCGGGGCTCGGGAACATTTGTTAGTTACAAAAAATTAAATGGTTAATTTAATTAAATTTGTACATGTTATAATTAAATTAACTATTAACTTAGGTTATATTAATTTATTTAATTAATCATGAAATTAACCTAAGTATTTATTTGGACTTAATTAAATTAAAAACCCTGCTTTAATTTAATTATTTGTATAAGGTAAAGTTTTATAAAATTGTCATGTCACATTTATTAATTAATAAACCATGCATATCCTTATTAATTAATAATTATTTTTAGCCTAAGTATTTGATTTAATAAACTTTACTAATATATTATCATGGCTTATAAATTATCATTATTAAGCACTAGCTTATATGTTGGACTTATAAATCAAGCTTATTTCTATTTTTGGAGACTTTTTATTTTCGGAAACATACTATTTTTAGAAACCTGCAATTTTTAAAAAGTTACTTATTATGACACTACAAGTATAGTAATACAAGAATACATGAAATACATAATCAGAATATACGTAGAACATGAATAAGTACAAGAAAATACTTAAAACAGTAAAATATGACAAGAACATATAAAATAAGGTAAGAACACACAGAACCGGTAACACACACAGTAATCAGACAACTCATACACGTCCATTATTTATGTAGTATCCGTGAAGTTGGAGTAGATCGTTCAGCTTCCATTCTAGCTTCACTACTGGACATAAGGTACGAATATTTCGTCTTTCAGTTTGGACATTTCTTTGTATGTTTGATTAGGATTCCACGTTTGCAGCCATATGTTTTTTCCCCAGTTATTTTATATGTTTTGAATGCTTATGATATATTTTAAATGCCCGAGCTATATACATCCATGCCAGTTCACCTAGTGATGGAGGTACTATAACCATAACATTGGAGGCACAAGTGTTATGACTTCCCCACAAAGGAGTGATTGCTTGTGGCGTCCTTTTAGTTTGGCCATTTATTTATATTATCATGTGGAGCGTATGGGTTCATCCTAGTTACATGTTTCAGTCAAGATTTTCATGGTGAATGTGTTGTGTGCCTTGCATCCTTCACAATGGAGTTGATCCCTCCTACCCAGACCAGTATAATTAGAGGCAATCCCTCTAATTGCATGATGAGGTCACACTTCTAAGTATTCATTTACGTTGATACCTCATGACCTATATGGGCTCTTGGCTAAATTTAAAAATACAGTTTTCATAAGTTAATCATAAGCTTTTCAAAGTATAAAACCGGTTTTATAAACATGTTCCAGGTTTTCCAGGACTTATACATTTCCGCTGATAATTAGTCTTTATTATGCTTATGTCATTCATAATGTGTTATATATCCGTTCACTGGGCATCTTGCTCAGCCGTTTCCTTTCCATGTTCCCAAACGGCAGGTACACAGGGACGCACTTAGGATCTTGAGAGTATGTGCATTTGGATGGAAGCTATCCAGCGTTCTTTACCTTATGCATTTCCATACATTACTTTATTTCTTTTGGACATTGTTTAGTCCTTTCCTTTCAGTACTTATATTGCATGTGTGAGAGCTTATGTTGGACTATCGATGTTTGATTCCGGCATTTTCCTTTATGGTCATTTAATGTTTTAAGACATTTAACTTGCATGCTTTGATGACACGCCATAATTACATGTAACGTTCTGTTTATCCAAATTGGGTGTTACAGTAACCAACCCCTATTAAAGATATGGCAGAAATAAATAATAGAAAAAGAGACTCCTCATCATCAGAATCACCAAATTCCTTATGCTAATCATCATCACCAGACCCCTCATCCTCATTATCACCCTCATCAGACTCCTCCACCTCACAATGGGAGGCCGAAAGGGTTGGTTTTATAAGAGTTTGTGGCCCTTTTAGGAACTGCAAAAAAATTAAATTAGTAAAGTACTACAAGTTTCGATACAAAATCTATATGTTTCAGTTTCATTTATGAGTCATCATAGTGACTCATATATGAGTCACTGATAGGGGTGAAAACACCTATCCTTTTACCACTTATTGCTATCTAAAACAAGGCCAAAGCGCGTATTTAATGTCGTAAAAGTCGGAATTCTGCGTGGTTTGTGTTTTTGTTGTGTTTTAGGATCAAAATATGTAAAAGGAAGAAAACACAGGCTTTCATGGGCTTTTATCGAAAAAAAGACAAAAGACGAAGTCAAAAGATCAAGAGTGCAAAAGATTGGAAGTCAATGGGCCTACTTTGAAGATTTATTGAAGAAATGGACCAGAGACGGAAGATTTACAAGTCGAAGAACCCAAATCTAATAAATGAAGAAATTATAAGACGAGTTCAAGATTTTTATCGACAAATCCCGAGCCAAAGTCGAGACTTCAACTTAATTTAAAGACGAGACAAAAAGAAAAGAAAACAAAGAAGACAAATTACAAAGCCACCAACCACCAACCCTCCCTATATATACTACACTTTCACCTCATTTTGTTTTTGTTGGCTATCTTGACAAAATAGTTCTTCCACCTTTATTTTCATGTCATTTATTTTCTTGTCAATTTAAATTCCTTGTCTTGCACTTTAAATTTGTAAGTTTTTAATCTTTACTTTTAATTGTTGAATCTTTACCTTTAATCAAGTTTTAATTAATCCATCTTTCTTTTAATTGTTGATTTAAAGTTTTTAAGTTTGGTTGATTTTGTTGATTTAGTTTGATTAATCAAGTGGGATTTATAGTTTTATTGATTTGGATTCCATAAAGTTTGTTGATTTAGATGTTTTAATGTTTGGTAGATCTTAATTAGTGATTTATTGTTTTTAGTTTTATTGTTTTTGGTTGATTTAAGTTTTAATTTATTAAGTGGGTTTTGACTAATTTGGTTTTAATTGTTAGTTTTGTTTACTTGGTTTGATTGATTATTGTTAGTTGATGATTAGTGGTTATTTTTGTTGAATCTTGAGATTTAATTTGTTTGTTTTTAGATTAATTCGTGTTCATAAAAGTTGTATCTCGATCCTCTATTTTTCTCTTTACTACTATTATCCCAATTTTTATCGAGTCAATATTTTTACCGAGTGAAGCTATTTTACCGAGTCTGTATAAAATACCGAATGAATATTTAAAATCCCGAATGAAGGTAAAGAAAACAAAAATTCCGAATGACGAACCAAGCGAAATACCGAATGAAGACAGTATAGATTGACATGCCTGCCTGCTTGGGAGCTTCCTTTATTTCCCGCCAAAAATCACCTGCTTGCCTGCCTACTTGAGGTGTGTGCTTAATCTGAAATTTGTTCCGATTTTATTTCTGAAAGTCACGTATTTTTAGTTATATTTTTCGTCTAATTTTAATATTAGTATTTTTTCATAAAGTTTAAGTTTTATCTTTTATTTAGAACACGCTTTAGCTTTTACCTCGTTTAGTTTTTAAGTACCCTCTTAGTTTTATTTTCTCCTTTTACATTAAGTAAATTTATTTTTCAGTCGAAAGTTAATTTCTTCTTTTAGTTTTGTTGTTATTAATTGTTTTGTTTTAATTTACGTTTTATTATTTGTTCTGCTTCTTTATTATTAGTTATTTGTTTTTGGTTTATTTTTCATACGTTTCACTTTTACCTTTTAAGTAGAAATAGAAAACCAATTTCCCTTTTTCTTAACCAAAACCAATTGAGACCACTTTAAACCGGAAATCAATTCGAATAGAATCGTGAACGAACAACGACATAAACGCAAAATTCAGTTATTAAAATGGTCCGCTGCCGGCTCTTTTCGTGAAGATTAACGGTTTTTTTGTGGGAAAAATTGGATTTTGGGATCCGTTCTCTTTGGAACGTTATTTTCAAAGCATAAAAATTTCAAAAAAATCATAAAAAATATAAAATTTTCAAAAACCCAAAAAAATATCTTTAAAATCATAAAATGCATATCTTTTCTAAGTTTTGCAACCAAAAATATTCCTCTTTGTCCTCTATTGTGTTTAATTCTTTTCTCTACCCCTCTTATTTTTAATTCTTCATGGATTCGTATTGCGGAAGGTGTAGGGGACGATTATATGATGTCGAATCATGTGATTGGTGTTATTGCGAGCAATGCGGAAAAGATCTTCCAACCGTTTCCGATTCACAATTTTCCCATTTTGGATTTTGTCCATCGTGCATTTCGACTAATTCATCATTTTCTTCTAATCCACCTACGCCCCCCTTGCATATATTGTGGAAGCGATTCTCATTGGCATATTGTGTGTCCTATTCGATACCCGTCGCATGACGAGCAAGAACCGGGTTTCAATTATGACAATGGTCATACCTATCTGCCACATGCACCAGGTTTTTCTTAATACCCGTGTTGCAATAATTATGGGGGCTCTCATGATACTTCTTATTGTCAGCAGATGAATTATTATGAGCCACATCCGTACTATAATTCCGGTTTTCAAAATTTTGAGCCCCCACAACACTCCCTCGATCATCAACCCTCTTTTGCAATTCCTGCTGAGCAACTAGCCACTCTTTTTGACCAATTTCAAAGACTTCAAGAAGCTGTCAATATATACATCGAAAAATGTCAAGAGGATCAGCGACAAGAGCAAGTAGCTAATCTTAGTGCTTATACTCCTCCTCTTATGCGTCCATACTACTATTATGATGATGACGAGGATGATATCTATGATCTCAACCCATCTTCTGATATTACTACTCCTACAATTGATATCCCTAATGCGTCTAAGGATAGTGATACATCGAATGAGATTAGTGATTTTGGTGTTGATAAATTCTTTGATGAGGTTTTTGATGCACCGAATTTTGTGGAGCCTACGGACGAGGTCGCTCTTACGGATGACATTTCTCCATGTTATGAGAATTTCACGTTTGAAATTTCTCCTTTTCACCAATTTCCACCGGGAGATGAGGGCGATGTCGATTTATTCTCTCCGACTTACGAGAAGTTCACCGATGAACTTGATCTTGTAGATGAGGTGGAAGACGTTATTCTTCACGATCGTTTATTGAAAGTTCATCTTCTTATTTCGTAAATTGAAGCGTTGAATTCTACTCCTATCAATAAATCTTTACATCTGTCTTTTACATCCGTTCAGAATAATGACCCATTTATGGAAGAAATCGACAATCTCTCAATACCTCCGGGTATTGATGATGATGACACGGAGGGGGATATCCTTTTTGATAATTTGCTACATGAAGACATTGTCCCAAGTCCCCTTCCCGAGCACCTTTCCTCCCAACCTTTAGAACCCATTACCGAGGATGAGTGCTTTGACCCGGGAGGTGACACTGACTATTATATGATTGATAACCTTACGGCTTTTCCGCTTTCTGAGCATCAATTGTCTTTGGGGATGACAATTTTCTTACTTTACCCATCCCACCTGGTCACGATCTCACATACTTTTCGTATGTTGAGTGGACTTTTCTACCCTTTAAGACTTATCCTCCGGCCTCTCCCTTATTAATGTCCTCCGGGAACGAGGACAAGGTCTTTGATCCCGGTATTAAATTAGAGGCTTCCCCATGGACCACTTAATTTGGGTCGAGTTAGGCTCGCGACTCAGTTAACAAAAACAAGCGCTCTTCGGAAGGCAACCCGAGTATCTATCTTTATCTATTTCCCATAATAAGTGTAGGGGAGCCACGTAGATGTTTGTTTGTTTTGTTGTTTCTTATTCTATGCAGGGATTGGAGCTTTCACAACTACACTTTTGGTGACTTTTGACAACTCGTGATTCCGTGTACCCTTCTTCCCGGTTCTGTCCTAAACTCTTGTGATTCAATATTTTATCACTTTTCTTGAAATGTGAATCGCCATAGTTGTCTCTTCCTTAGCGAGATTTAAACAACGTGCACAATGTCATAAGTGTAGGGGAGATTTTTCCCACATGCTTCAACATTGAGGACAATGTTTATATTAAGTGTAGGGGGACTTCTATCGAAGTAATAAGTGGACTTTCCATTAAAATGTCCTCATATAACCGGAAAAATCGTCATTTTCGGCATTTTTCAAATTTTTAATTAATTTTGGCCAAGTAGTAGTAATTTTTAAATTTTTATGTCTTTTATTTCTTTCCTTTTATCATCGCTATCATATGTATATATCCCATAATAAATTCAAAAATAAAAGAAAAATAAAAAAATATTAATTAAGTGGTTTAGCTAGTTTAGAAGTCTTTGATATATTAGGCCCGTTGTGATTATTTTGACTCAAACCAAATAGACTTATCTAAGTTTACTCTAGCTAGTATCTTTAACCATGTATACTTTAATTAGTTTATTAGGCTAAGCATCCACGAGTCTCATTACTTGAGATTTTTAATTGTGGAGAACGAGAAATGATAGAAGTCAATTATAAGTCGGTATGCTTGCATAAGCACACTTGGTGTAAGTATAAACTTTTCCTCCCATCTCCTTAAATGAATAAATGCAATAAGTAAGGTCGTACGGTTTGAAAATTTACTTAGCTTCTAGCCCAAAATCGTTTTGAAGTTGCTCGGGAATGATTAGAGTTCATAGCCAAGGCATAACTTATCGAAGCGGGGCGCGAAGATTGGCGAGTCCAAAAAGGCCCTAACAAGGCATGAGGATTCCATTTTATTGCTAAAGATCCAAAGATGATGTGAAGAGCATTATTCCCAAAATCAATATGAAGGATCAAGACACACGACGAAAAGCAATCAACTCCCATAAAGATCATGGAGAAGTCTATCCGAAAAGACCCTAACAAGGTATGAGGATAAATAGATCCAAGTTCGAAAAGGAGGCAGATCGTTGTATTTCAAAATCCCAAATAAAGATTGAAGAAATAATGATGAAGTCGTGGTCAACAAAGTTGAAGTATCTCTCAAAATACTCCAAGTGAAGAAATTCTATAAATGAAGAGAAGACCATAATTTCAAGAACGTCTCTCAAGATTCGAAGTATGAAGTACATGCCAAATATCGGTCTGAGAAAGGTCTCAAATCGTGAAGCTAGTTATGCCAAGATATGAACTTTTTGAGGTTTCGAGAAGCAGCTTTAAAAGATTTTGTCCTTTAGCTAACTATTGATCAAATCGTCCTACTTTATTTTTGGCTTAATAAATTATCAAAATAAGTCCAAAAATGCATCTTCATGATCATTCTAATACAAAAATAAAATATAAGAGATACACCTAGGAATAAGGGAGTTTAAGTCTATAATTAAGCCATGTGCGTAAGTGTTTGTTTTACTAACTTATAATAACAATGATCTCGTTTTTAAGCTTGGCGTGAGGAACGTGAAACTTGAGGGTGATAAATCTTCATAGCACCAAATCCCTAATGTAAGTCTTAGATCTCTTTATGAATTATTTCCATTTCCTTGTGAAAATTGTTTTCTATCCTTTGTCTTTCATTTAAGTTTTATCTTTAATTAGTAGTTTAATTTATTATTTAAAGTTTAGTAGTAGATTGTAATAAGGCCAAGGTTGATTAATAATGAGAAAAATGTAAGCTTTATCACCTAATATAGAGCATTGCAGGAGGGCATGGCAATGGTTAAGTGTAGGGGATTTGATAGGGGTGAAAACACCTATCCTTTTACCACTTATTGCTATCTAAAACAAGGCCAAAGCGTGTATTTAATGTCGTAAAAGTCGGAATTATGCGTGGTTTATGTTTTTGTTGTGTTTTAGGATCAAAATATGAAAAAGGAAGAAAACATGGGCTTTCACGGGCTTTTATCGAAGAAAAAGACAAAAGACGAAGTCAAAAGATCAAGAGTGCAAAATATTGGAAGTCAATGGGCCTATTTTGAAGATTTATTGAAGAAAAGGACCAAAGACGGAAGATTTACAAGTCGAAGAACCCAAGTCTAATAAATGAAGAAATTATAAGACGAGTTCAAGATTTTTATCGACAAATCCTGAGCCAAAGTCGAGACTTCAATTCAATTTAAAGACGAGACAAAAAGAAAAGAAAAGAAAAGAAAGAAGACAAATTACAAAGCCACCAACCACCAACCCTCCCTATATATATACTACACTTTCACCTCATTTTGTTTTTGTTGGCTATCTTGACAAAATAGTTCTTCCACCTTTATTTTCATGTCATTTAATTTCTTGTCAATTTAAATTCCTTGTCTTGCACTTTAAATTTGTAAGTTTTTAATCTTTAGTTTTAATTGTTGAATCTTTACCTTTAACCAAGTTTTAATTAATCCATATTTCTTTTAATTGTTGATTTAAAGTTTTTAAGTTTGGTTGATTTTGTTAATTTAGTTTGATTAATCAAGTGGGTTTTATAGTTTTATTGATTTTGATTCCATAAAGTTTGTTGATTTAGATGTTTTAATGTTTGGTAGATCTTAATTAGTGATTTATGGTTTTTAGTTTTATTGTTTTCGGTTGATTTAAGTTTTAATTTATTAAGTGGGTTTTGATTAATTTGGTTTTAATTGTTAGTTTTGTTGATTTGGTTTGATTGATTATTGTTAGTTGATGATTAGTTGTTATTTTGGTTGAATCTTTAGATTTAATTTGGTTGTTTTTAGATTAATTCGTGTTCATAAAAGTTGGATCTCGATCCTCTGTTATTCTCTTTACTGCTAATATCCCAATTTTTACCGAGTCAATATTTTTACCGAGTGAAGCTATTTTACCGAGTCTGTATAAAATACCGAATGAATATTTAAAATCCCGAATGAAGGTAAAGAAAACAAAAATTCCGAATGAACATATATTCCGAACCAAGCGAAATACCGAATGAAGACAGTATAGATTGACATGCCTGCCTGCTTGGGAGCTTCCCTTATTTCCCGCCAAAAATCACCTGCTTGCCTGCCTGCTTGAGGGTTGTGCTTGCCTGCTTGTTTATTAATTAATATTGTTCCGTAATCGTTTAGTTTAATCTGAAAGTTGTTCCGATTTTATTTCTGAAAGTCACGTATTTTTAGTTATATTTTTCGTCTAATTTTAATATTAGTAATTTTTCGTAAAGTTTAAGTTTTATCTTTTATTTAGTACCCGCTTTAGCTTTTACCTCGTTTAGTTTTAAAGTACCATCTTAATTTTATTTTCTCCTTTTTTATTAAGTAAATTTATATTTTAGTGGAAAGTTAATTTCTTCTTTTAGTTTTATTTTTATTAATTGTTTTGTTTTAATTTACGTTTTATTATTTGTTTTGCTCATTTATTATTAGTTATTTATTTTTGGTTTATTTTTATTACGTTTCGCTTTTACCTTTTAAGTAGAAATAGAAAACCAAACTTCCCTTTTACTTAATCAAAACCAATTGAGACCACTTTAAACCGGAAATCAATTCGAATAGAATCGTGAACGAACAATGACATACACACAAAATTCAATTATTAAAATAGCGCCGCTGCCGGCTCTTTTCGTGAAGATTAACGGTTTTTTGTGGGAAGAATTGGATTTTGGGATCCGTTCTCTTGGGAACGTTATTTTCAAAGCATAAAAATTTCAAAAAAATCATAAAAAATATAAAATTTTCAAAACCCCCCCAAAAAATCTTTAAAATCATAAAATGCATATCTTTTCTAAGTTTTGCAACCAAAAATATTCCTCTTTGTCCTCTATTGTGTTTAATTCTTTTCTCTACCCCTCTTATTTTTAATTCTTCATGGATTCGTATTGCGGAAGGTGTAGGGGACGATTATATGATGTCGAATCATGTGATTGGTGTTATTGCGAGCAATGCGGAAAAGATTTCCATCCGTTTCCGATTCACAATTTTCCCATTTTGGATTTTGTCCATCGTGCAATTCGACTAATTCATCATTTTCTTCTAATCCACCTACGACCCCCCTTGCATATATTATGGAAGCGATTCTCATTGGCATATTGTGTGTCCTATTCGATACCCGTCGCATGACGAGCAAGAACCGGGTTACAATTATGACAATAGTCATACCTATCTGCCACATGCACCGGGTTTTTCTCAATACCCGTGTTGCAATAATTGTGGGGGCCCTCACGATACTTCTTATTGTCAGCCGATGAATTATTATGAGCCACATCCGTACTATATATCCGGTTTTCAAAATTTTGAGCCCCCACAACACTCCCTCGATCATCAACCCTCTTTTGCAATTCCTGCTGAGCAACTAGCCACTCTTTTTGACCAATTTCAAAGACTTCAAGCAGCTGTCAATAAATACATCGAAAAATGTCAAGAGGATCAGCGACAAGAGAAAGTAGCTAATCTTAGTGCTTATACTCCTCCTCTTGTGCGTCCATACTACTATTATGATGATGAAGAGGATGATATCTATGATCTCAACCCATCTTCTGAGATTACTACTCCTACTCTTGATATCCCTAATGCGTCAAGTGAGATTAATGATTTTGGTCTTGATAAATTCTTTGATGAGGTTTGTGATAACCGAATTTTGTGGAGCCTACGGACGAGGTCGCTCTTACGGATGACATTTCTCCATGTTTTGAGAATTTCACGTTTGAAATTTCTCTTTTTCACCCATTTCCACCGGGAGATGAGGGCGATGTCGATTTATTCTCTCCGGCTTACGAGAAGTTCACCGATGAACTTGCTCTTGTAGATGAGGTGGAAGACGTTATTTTTCGCGACCGTTTATTGAGAGTTCATCTTCTTATTTCGTAAATTGAAGCGTTGAATTCTACTCCTATCAATGAATCTTTACCTACGTCTTTTACACCCGTTGAGAATAATGACCCATTTATGGAAGAAATCGACAATCTCTAAATACCTCCGGGTATTGATGATGATGACACGGAGGGCGATATCCTTTTTGATATTTTTCTACATGAAGAGATTGTCCCAAGTCCCCCTCCCGAGCACCTTTCCTCCCATCCTTTAGAATCCATTACCGAGGATGAGTGCTTTGACCCAGGAGGTGACACTGACTATTATATGATTGATAACCTTACGGCTTTGCCGCTTTCTGAGCATCAATTGTCTTTGGGGGATGACAATTTGCTTACTTTACCCATCCCACCTCCCGTGGATCACAATCTCACATACTTTTCGTATGTTGAGAGGAATTTTCTACCCTTTAAGACTTATCCTCCGGCCTCTCCCTTATTAATGTCCTCCGAGAACGAGGACAAGGTCTTTGATCCCGGTATTACATTAGAGGCTTCCCCATGGACCACTTAATTCAGGATCGAGTTAGGCTCGCGACTCGGTTAACAAAAACAAGCGCTCTTCGGAAGGCAACCCGAGTATCTATCTTTATCTATTTTCCATAATAAGTGTAGGGGGAGCCACGTAGGTGTTTGTTTGTTTTGTTGTTTCTTATTCTATGCAGGGATTGGAGCTTTCACAGCTACACTTTTGGTGACTTTCGACAACTCGTGATTCCGTGTACCCTTCTTCCCGGTTTTATCCTAAACTCTTGTGATTCAATATTTTATCACTTTTCTTGAAATGTGAATCGCCATAGTTGTCTCTTCCTTAGCGAGATTTAAACAACGTGCACAATGTCATAAGTGAAGGGGATATTTTTCCCACATCCTTATACATTGAGGACAATGTTTATATTAAGTGTAGGGGGACTTCTATCGAAGTAATAAGTGGACTTTTCCATTAAAATGTCCTCATTTAACCGGAAAAATCGTCTTTTTCGGCATTTTTCAAATTTTTAATTAATTTTGGCCAAGTAGTAGTAATTTTTAAATTTTTATGTCTTTTATTTCTTTCCTTTTATCATCGCTATCATATGTATATATCCCATAATAAATTCAAAAATAAAAGAAAAATAAAAAAATATTAATAAAGTGGTTTAGCTAGTTTAGAAGTCTTTGATATATTAGGCCCGTTGTGATTATTTTGACTCAAACCGAATAGACTTATCTAAGTTTATTCTAGCTAGTATCCTTAAAATTGTAGACTTTAATTAGTTTATTAGGCTAAGCATCCACGAGTCTCATTACTTGAGATTTTAAATTGTGGAGAACGAGAAATGATAGAAGTCAATTATAAGTTTGTATGCTTGCATAAGCACACTTGGTGCAAGTATAAACTTTTCCTCCCATCGCCTTAAATGAATAAATGCAATAAGTAAGGTCGTACGGTTTGAAAAGTTACTTAGCTTCTAGTCCAAAATCGTTTAGAAGTTGCTCGGGAATGATTTGAGTTCATAGCCAAGACATAACTTATTGAAGCGGGGCGCGAAGATTGGGGAGTCCAAAAAGGCCCTAACAATGCATGAGGATTCCATTTTATTGGTAAAGATCCAAAGATGACGTGAAGAGCATTATTCCCAAAATCAATATGAAGGATCAAGACACACGACGAAAAGTAATCAACTACCATAAAGATCATGGAGAAGTCTATCCAAAAAGACCCTCAAGGTATGAGGATAAATAGATCCAAGTCCGAAAAGAAGATGGATCGTTGTATTTCAAAATCCCAAATAAAGATTGAAGAAATAATGATGAAGTCGTGGTCAACAAAGTTGAAGTATCTCTCAAAATACTCGAAGTGAAGAAATTCTATAAATGAAGAAAAGACCATAATTTCAAGAACGTCTCTCAAGATTTGAAGTATGAAGTACATGCCAAATATCGGTCCGAGAAAGGTCTCAAATCGTGAAGCGAGTTATGCCAAGATATGAACTTTTTGAGGTTTCGAGAAGCAGTTTTAAAAGATTTTGTCCTTTAGCTAACTATTGATCAAATCATCCTACTTTATTTTCGGCTTAATAAATTATCGAAATAAGTCCAAAAATGCATCTTCATGATAATTCTAAGACAGAAATAAAATATAAGAGATACACCTAGGAATAAGGGAGTTTAAGTACATAATTAAGCCATATGCGTAAGTGTTTGTTTTACTAACTTATAATAACAATGATCTCGTTTTTAAGCTTGGCGTGTGGAACGTGAAACTTGAGGGTGATAAATCTTCATAGCACCAAAGCCCTAATATAAGTCTTATATATCTTTACGAGTTATTTCCATTTCCTTGTGAAAATTGTTTTCTATCCTTTGTCTTTCATTTAAGTTTTATCTTTCATTTAAGTTTTATCTTTCATTAGTAGTTTAATTTTTTGTTTAAAGTGTAGTAGTAGATTGTAATAAGGCCAAGGTTGATTAATAATGAGAAAAATGTAAGCTTTATCACCTAATATAGAGCATTGCATGAGGGCATGGCAATGGTTAAGTGTAGGGGATTTGACAGGGGTGAAAACACCTATCCTTTTACAACTTATTGCTATCTAAAACAATGCCAAAGCGCGTATTCAATGTCGTAAAAGTCGGAATTATGCGTGGTTTGTGTTTTTGTTGTGTTTTAGGATCAAAATATGAAAAAGAAAGAAAACACGGGCTTTCACGGGCTTTTATCCAAGAAAAAGACAAAAGATGAAGTCAAAAGATCAAGAGTGCAAAAGATTGGAAGTCAATGGGCCTATTTTGAAGATTTATTGAAGAAAAGGACCAAAGACGGAAGATTTACAAGTCGAAGAACCCAAGTCTAATAAATGAAGAAATTATAAGACGAGTTCAAGATTTTTATCGACAAATCCCGAGCCAAAGTCGAGACTTCAATTTAATTTAAAGACGAGACAAAAAGAAAAGATAAGAAAGAAGACAAATTACAAAGCCACCAACCACCAACCCTCCCTATATATACTACACTTTCACCTCATTTTGTTTTTGTTGGCTATCTTGACAAAATAGTTCTTCCACCTTTATTTTCATGTCATTTAATTTCTTGTCAATTTAAATTCCTTGTCTTGCACTTTAAATTTGTAAGTTTTTAATCTTTATTTTTAATTGTTGAATCTTTACCTTTAATCAAGTTTTAATTAATCCATCTTTCTTTTAATTGTTGATTTAAAGTTTTTAAGTTTGGTTGATTTTGTTGATTTAGTTTGATTAATCAAGTGGGTTTTATAGTTTTATTGATTTTGGTTCCATAAAGTTTGTTGATTTAGATGTTTTAATGTTTGGTAGATCTTAATTAGTGATTTATTATTTTTAGTTTTATTGTTTTTAGTTGATTTAAGTTTTAATTTATTAAGTGGGTTTTGATTAATTTGGTTTTAATTGTTAGTTTTGTTGATTTTGTTTGATTGATTATTGTTAGTTGATGATTAGTGGTTATTTTGGTTGAATCTTTAGATTTAATTTGGTTGTTTTTAGATTAATTCGTGTTCATAAAAGTTGGATCTCGATCCTGTGTTTTTCTGTTTACTGCTATTATCCCAATTTTTACCAAGTCAATATTTTTACCGAGTGAAGCTATTTTACCGAGTCTGTATAAAATACCGAATGAATATTTAAAATCCCGAATGAAGGTAAAGAAAACAAAAATTCCGAATGAACATATATTCCGAACCAAGCGAAATACCGAATGAAGACAGTATAGATTGGCATGCCTGCCTGCTTGGGAGCTTCCCTTATTTCCCGCCAAAAATCACCTGCTTGCCTGCCTACTTGAGGTGTGTGCTTGCCTGCTTGTTTATTAATTAATATTGTTCCGTAATCTTTAGTTTAATCTGAAAGTTGTTCCGATTTTATTTCTGAAAGTCATGTATTTTTAGTTATATTTTTCTTCTAATTTTAATATTAGTATTTTTTCGTAAAGTTTATGTTTTATCTTTTACTTAGTACCCGCTTTAGCTTTTACCTTGTTTAGTTTTAAAGTACCCTCTTAGTTTTATTTTCTCCTTTTTCATTAAGTAAATTTATCTTTCAGTCGAAAGTTAATTTCTTCTTTTTGTTTTATTTTTGTTAATTGTTTTGTTTTAATTTACGTTTTACTATTTGTTTTGCTCCTTTATTATTAGTTATTTGTTTTTGGTTTATTTTTATTACGTTTCGCTTTTACCTTTTAAGTAAAAATAGAAAACCAAACTTCCCTTTTTCTTAACCAAAACCAATTGAGACCACTTTAAACCGAAAATCAATTCGAATAGAATCGTGAACGAACAACGACATACACGCAAAATTCAGTTATTAGTTACCATAACTCATATATGAGTCACCATGAGTCATATATGTGTCCTTGTGACTCATACATGAGTCACCATGATTTTGTTACAAAATAGGCTATTTTATTACCCGTATTACAAAAAGACTTATATATGTACAATTTCATATATGAGTCATAGTGACTCATATATGAGTCACCCTGACTCATATATGAGTCACCATGGCTCATATATGAGTCATCGCGACTCATATACGAGTCATAGTCCCAGTTCTGTAAGCATAAGTCCCACTTTTGTAATCAGCTTATCAACTACAAAAATCGACAAGACTTCAATAAAATGATCATTTATAAATTAGAACTTGGTACATCACATGTGATTATCATCGTGTCATTTCATCAAACACATGGTGTGCATCAAGAATCATAACATGTGTTTTACCTAGAGTAGCTATGAAATTTTCTAAGCATAATCAAAATGAAAAAAACATAAAAATAAGTATAATCAAAACAACTTACCATCATCGACATCTATTTCGTCTCTTATATCCATCAATAATGAAACTTAGTGCTAAAATTAGGTTTGGTGGTGTGGTTTTGATCGGGACAGTGTGGATATGGTCGTGGTTTATGGTGGTGGTTGGTGTTGGGGTTGGTGGTGGCGGTGGTGGGCGACAGTGGTGGGCGAAGATGGTGGGCGGCAGTGGTGGTTGATGGGTGCAGTGGTGCTAGATATAAAATCCCGATGTATGCGCATTTTTTATGTTAAAGGTTTATTATTATAATTAAGAAGGCTATTAATTACAACCCTTGGATCATAAATAAATAGAGGGCGGGAATGGATTCATTGGGTCTTTGCTAAAATTGAAGTCTCTATTGAATTTTTGGCATAAGAATAGACAAAAGAAAATCACAACTTTTCTTTACTGTTTTGCATACTAAAAAAAGAATAATTAAAAGTTTTATATTTTTACTTACTATTTTGAGTAAGAATAGACTTATAATGATTCATTCTATTAACAACTTGTAATGATCCATTCTAGAAAAACATCATGCTTATAAATTGTTTAGAATATGTGTCAGGATAAGTATTTGATATTTTTATAAAGTCTTGTGTTTATGTGAGTTATCACATAAATAATATTTAAGGTGTCATATCATATTATCAATCAATCGAGTTAATCAATAAAATATTTCTAGCTCTTCTCTTATAGTTTTAAAGAGCAAGCACACGTTTAAATTGATGCTATCTAATCGTGATATAACTCTAACATGGTAGTCTGCTTCACACGCTCAAGGCCGTCTCTGAATTTGTGTATAGGCTTTGTGCAAAATCCAAACCAAGTAGTGAGTGACGGAGTGTGTGTGTTTGAGTTCGTGTGTGTGTGTGTCTGTGGGGGGGGGGGGGGGGGGGTTGAAGGGTGCTCGACCCCCTAACACTGATGCACTTACCTTATGACAAGATGATTTCACGAACAATCTTAAAGACTGGATATTTTGGGTATGTTTAGGGAAAAAAATGATTCAATGGTGGTTTTGAGAAAAGAAGGAAGATGAAGATGTACAGATATACTACTATATTAGTGCTTTATTAAAAACTTAATTTTTACTATTTAAGTTTTAAAATTATTATATCAGTCATGCTTAAATTAATGAACTCTTTTTCAAGAAAAAACAACGCATATAAACTTTTTTTTTCAAACTTCAATCTAGTTCCTAAACATGCACTACAACAAAATAAGTATTTAGGGTCGCCCTTTTTCTAGGGTCGACTTAGTCATCCCTAGATTAAGTGGGGGCCCACCAGTTTTACAAGAAAAACCAAGTTAAGGAGGCTGTGGGGACAAAGTGTGGTCCATGTATCCTAGGGACGACTAAGTCGTCCCTAGGTGAAGAAAACTTATTTTCCCTTTTTTTAATCACATTTAAATATTTAAAATTATTTAAAATTAAGATAAATATTTTTCTATAAAAAGTTTAAAATTAAAGAGGGGCCCATGTATCCTAAGGACAACTAAGTCGTCCCTAGGTGAAGCAAAATTATTTTTCCTCTTTTTTTATCACTTTTAATTATTTAAAATTATTTAAAATTAATATAAATATTTTTTTTGTAAAAAGTTTAAAGTTAAAGAGGGGCTCATGTATCCTAGGGACGACTAAGACGTCCCTAGGTGAAGCAAATTTAATTTTCCTCTTTTTTATCTCTTTTAATTATTTAAAATTAATATAAATATTTTTCTGTAAAAAGTTTAAAATTAAAGAGGGCCATGTATCCTAGGGACGACTAAGTCGTACCTAGGTGAAGCAAATTTATTTTCCTCTTTTTTTATCACTTTTAATTATTTAAAATTAATATAATTATTTTATTTAAAAAAAACATTATGCATATTAAAAAACTTTATACATATTTAAAAAAAACTTTATAAATATTAAAAAAAAACTTTATACATATTTAAAAAAACTTTATACATATTTAAAAAAACTTTATGTATATTTTAAAAAAACTTTATATATATTTTAAAAAACTTTATATTTATTAAAAAAAACTTATACGTATTTAAAAAAAACTTTAGATATATATTTAATACTTAAACACGCGCTTAATTAAACATAGATATTACAACGATAATAGATTCATAAATAAGAATAAAAAAACACATCACAAACTAGTTCAAACTAAACATACAGATTAACACATAAGAATAAAATACAAATTAACACATTAAAATAACAAACAGATTATTACTCAAAGCTAAGATTTTCTATTTTATTTAAAAGCTCATGAAGTATTGCAGCCGATTGACATGCGTGGTCTTCAGGATGCCTTTCCATTTTTAGTCTTGCCTCTAGCATCTTTATCTTTAGATCTTTGATCTTGCAATTGGAGCACTCAGTAGGTGCAGATTGAGAAGGACATGTAGAAGAACTTGGATGTGAACCTTGACGTGTTGAAGATCCAGGGGATGAACTTATACGGAGTTCGAGATCAAAATCATCCTTCTATTTAAAATATTTACATCCATAATTTATTTTTTTTGCTGTTACAAAGTAAACAAATAACATGACATGTCATTTTAATAATCACACGTATTACATAAATAAAACATTAGATTGTTTACCTTCGAAAGAGGACATGCATAGTAAAGTTTACCAAAGCTATGAGGTTGATGTGACTGTCTCAACACTATATATCCTTTTCCACATGTACACTTATAAGCTTCAAGCGGATCCATCTTATGCAAAATCGGGTGGTGGTGGTGGTGAGTTTGGTATGAAAGGATAAGAGTTTGTGAGGATAAGAGCTACCATAAATAAAGATAAATATTTAGGGTCGACACATTTGGGGACGACTTAGTCGACCCTAGCTTTCCCGCCAACATTTTCCCGCCAAGGTTTTCCCGCCAACATTTTCCCGCCAAATTTAGGCTTTCCCATATAACCGTAACATACCGACTCATCAGTTGAACCTCTAACATATAACCTTTGTATAATAACATGTGTTTCCCTGCTTAAGCTTAGTATTTTTAGTTTAATGGTCACCTCAGAGAAATAATAACATCTAACGTATAACCCTAGCGTATCGACTCATCAGTTGAACCTCTAACGTATAACCCTAACATATCGACTCATCAGTTGAACCTCTAACGTATAACCCTAACATATCGACTCATCAGTTGAACCTCTAACGTATAACCCTAGCATATCGACTCATCAGTTGAACCTATAACGTATAACCGTAACATATCGACTCATCAGTTGAACGTATAACATATAACCCTAACATATCGACTCATCAGTTGAACCTCTAACGTATAACCGTAACATATCGACTCATCAGTTGAACCTCTAACGTATAACCTTTGTATAATAACATGCGTTTCCCTGCTTAAGCTCGGTATTTTTAGTTTAATGGTCACCTCAGAGAAATAATAACATCTAACGTATAACCCTATCATATCGACTCATTAGTTGAACCTCTATCGTATAACCCTAACATATCGACTCATCAGTTGAACCTCTAACGTATAACCCTAACATATCGACTCATCAGTTGAACCTTTAACGCATACCCTAGCATATCGACTCATCGGTTGAACCTCTAACGTATAAACCGTAACATATCGACTCATCAGTTGAACGTATCACGTATAACCCTAGCATATCGACTCATCGGTTGAACCTCTAACGTATAACCGTAACATATCGACTCATCAGTTGAACCTATAACGTATAAACCTAGCATATCGACTCATCGGTTGAACCTCTAACGTATAACCGTAACATATCGACTCATCGGTTAAACCTATAACGTATAACCGTAACATATCGACTCATCGGTTGAACCTATAACGTATAACCCTAGCATATCGACTCATCGGTTAAACATATAACGTATAATCCTAGCATATCGACTCATCGGTTGAACCTATAACGTATAACTGTAACATATCGACTCATCGGTTGAACCTATAACGTATAACCGTAACATATCGACTCATCGGTTGAACGTCTAACGTATAACCGTAACATATTGACTCATCGGTTATTAATTATTACAAACTAAGTATAACGTATATTTTAATATTAATTATAATAATTTATTTTGATTTTTATTATTAATTTATATTCGCCCAGGTATTAACCCTAGGGACGACTTAGTCGTCCCTAGGTTTTTCAAAGTTACCCAGGTATTAAACCTAGGGACGACTAAGTCGTCCATAGGTTTAATATCTGGACAACTTTGAAAAACCTAGGGATGACTAAGTCGTCCCTAGAATTATATTTCCCCTTTTTTTTCTGAAAATGATTTTATAAATTTGTATAAATAAGATTTTATTAAAAATAATTAAAAACGAATTTTTATTAAAAATTAAAAAAAAGGTTATTTTTATTAAAAATCTAGGGACGACTTTTTCGACCCTAAGTTTCAAAGGGGAGTCGTCCCTAGGGTAGTCCATACTTTCAACGTAGTGGGTTGTGGGACCCACATAGTCGTCCCTAGGTTTCAAAGGGGCAGTCGACCCTAGAAATCTAGAGACGATATTTTTGGCACAAACCCCTTGGGTCGACTTAATCGTCCCTAGGGGTTTAGGGTCGAAAAAGTGACTCCCTAGGGACGAATAAGTCGTCCCTAGGGTGCAAAATTGTTGTAGTGATGCTATTATCGAAAAAGAAAAGTAAACCCTCCTTGACATAAATTTCTAGCTCCGTTCCTGCAAGAAGTAATAGTCGTTTTCTATCTAAAAACATTGTATTTATGCATTATGTAACCTTTAAGCTTGTAGTCCATTACAGATTGATCGAGACATAAGGTTCAGATGCTATTTGAACAAGACATTATTTCAATTTCCAATCGTTATCCAAAGGAATAATGCCTCACTACTAGCAAATTTATGCCCCTTTCTACTATTCACCTTTATTCTCAATTCAACTATCTAAATTTTGATATTCTTTTGGAGAATAAGGGTTTTACAGTGACTACATTACACTGACTATCCTCTTCTCCCTGTATAAATTGTTTATATTCCATAACACCCATAAACAAAAGATCAAGAAGGGTCTGCTTTTCTTCCGTTTGTAAACATTAGAAAAATGCCACCACATATGCCCCTTGTTAAACCTCTTCCAAAACAATCATGCCAGTATAAATATCAACCACAACGACCTATTGTTCTTCAAGTGGCTCCAACAAAAGCGGCCGCTATGGTAAATTACAAGCCCGGAAGTCTTATAGTTGTCGGATAGTACTAGATATGGTTTATATATAGTTGGTTGGATGCATATGTACGTAGTGATCAAAGTTAACTTATAAGCATGTTTTTTATCTTTTCTTTTTTGATGGTTGTATGAGCCATCTTGTACCATCCAATCAATTAACTTGACCATGGTTGTAAACTTGTAATCTTAGTTTTGACTATACTTCTTACTACTAGCTAGTTACCCTCTCTCTTCGTATCTTTTACATAGTGCTAGGGATTATAACTTGTGCGAGTGTTCCGTACTCTCAGTTTCTATATAGAAAACTTGGAAACCAAAGCCAAGAAGTTGTAATTGTTAAGGTTAATGTATATGTGCGTGAATTAAGTCACAATAGATGGTTAGTTACAAGGTTTATTGACAAGTAAAGCCAAATAATTTGCATGCAAGCTTCATTCGGATGTACGAAATAGAGAACCGGTTTATGCAACCTGTTTTGTTATTGAATCTCGGGAAGCACATATTCATGCTCAAACAAAAATTATGTTTAACATTACTGACGTGTTACTACATCTAGCTGTTACTGTGATTATGTGAGGGTATTTTAAGACTAAATATGAAAAGCAAAAGCAATTTAATGGGGCAAAATGTGACCCGTGTTACGCATGAATATCTTCTATTTACTTAGGATATATGTTTGTGTTTTATGTTTATCTGTTTAGTATCTTTTATGTTTTATGTTTATCTCGTAACTAGTATTTAGTATTTAAGGTCTCATATAATCAATCAAGTTAAAAGTAAAGTAATTCTCTGGCCTTCTTATCTCAAGTTCTTATGGAGCAAGCACACGCTTCAAGTAGTGATATCTATCCCGATACACCCTAACCGGGTCGTATCAATTGGTGCTTTCATTGAGAGCCCTCAACTCGTTGAGGGATTTTGATTTAGGGTTCCAATTATCATTAAAAAAAAACTGTTCATCAGAAGATACTGTTCACCGAAAGTTACCGTTCACCGGTCGTACTGTTCATCTGACGCACTGTTCATCGGTTACTATTCATCGACGTTACTGTTCATAAATATTTTTTTAAATTGTTTTTCGGTTGCTATGGCGTCAGGCAGCAGTGATCGAGACACACTATCTAAACTTTTGCAAATGGGTATCGTTGTCGAATATCAAGGTGAGTTTAAGTATCTTATAACTCGAGTAACGGGTATCTCTGAAAGTTTACTTGCCTCGTTTTATATATCTGGACTTAAACCGAAGCTACAACTAGAATTATTGAGGTTTTACCCGAAACCTACAACATTAGGCGAAGCCTTCTACTTAGCTCGTATAATAGAGACTCGTCTTGATGCAATTGTAAAGGAAGAGTAGGTCATTGAAAAGAACACGGTTGATTCTTCTACAACACCAGAAGTTGTACTCGAAGTTGCAATTAAAGTGGCACCCGACGTTGCACTAGAAGCTGCACCAAAAGATATGGGGAATGTTACATATGAAAATACTAAAGAGCAGCTTCAGCTTATCGTTAATGAATCACAGCCTATTGGTGAATCACAACCTATGGTTGATGGATCGCATCTTGTGGTTTGTGAATCACAGCTTGTTGTTGATTAATTTTTCAAGAGGGCCATGTGGTTTGTTACATCCAAATCCGAATGGAAGGAGTGTGGAGCAAAAATCCAAAAAATTGTTACTTCTCGAGCCAAAGAACAACTTGGAACGGAGTGTGCCAATGCTTAATAAACGTTTCAAAATTTGGGACCCAGGAATCAAGACTGTTTACAAGACGTCAACTTGAGGGCAAGGTGAATTCGAAAGAGTGAGGAATGTTACGCATGAATATCTTCTATTTACTTAGGATATATGTTTGTGTTTTATGTTTATCTATTTAGTATCTTTTATGTTTTATGTTTATCTCGTAAGTAGTATTTAAGGTCTCATATGTAATCATTTATCAATCAATCAAGTTAAAAGTAAAGTAATTCTCTGGTCTTCTTATCTCAAGTTCTTATGGAGCAAGCACACGCTTGAAGTGGTGCTATCTATCCCGATACACCCTAACCGGGTCGTATCAATTGGTGCTTTCATTGACAGCCCTCAACTCGTTGAGGGATTTTGATTTAGGTTTCCAATAATAAAAAAAACGAATTATTGTTCATATCGGAAGTACTGCTCATCAAAAGGAGTTACTGTTCGCGAGTTACTGTTCATCGAGGCTACTACTGTTCATCCGGGTACTATTCATTAGAAAAAAAATTATTACTTTTTTCGATTTATTGTTTATGGCATCGAACACTAGCGACTTGGATGCATTATCTAAGCTCTTGCAAATGGGTTCGGTGGTCGAATATCAAAGTGAGTTTAAGTATCTTATAACTCGAGTAACGGGTACCTCTGAAAGAGTACTTGCCTCGTTTTATATATCCGGACTTAAACCAAAGCTACAAATATAATTGTTGAGGTTTTATCTGAAACCTACGACATTAGGCAAAGCCTTCTACTCCGTACAAATCGACGGTAACTATAAAAGTTTTAGCATGTATCGTCCAGTCTCACGACTAACATTGACGATAATTAATTCTAAAGAAAGCACAACTAGTTTTGATTAGAATATTTGAATATTGAATATTGGATTTGAATAGTTGAATATTGGGTCAACCTAACATCTACTATCATAGAGGGCGAGATCCTTAATAATTTTTCAAGAACTTTCGGCACTCCTGGCGAGAAGTTTACCACCGGCAACATGATCGATATCGCGTTCATGGTGGAAGGAGACATAGTCATAGAATATTTAGACGAGTAGCCAAAGATCTATGCTATGACGAGGGACTTATTGAATCAAGTCCTTGTATCGAGCCCAGGCTTCGTAAAGGGATTCGTCTTGATGTTGCCCGAATGTCAAGATGTCGTCCCAGAGTTTATTAGTCCTCCGCAGTGGGAAGAATTGTGAAATGAAATTCTTGGTGAAGCCGTCCCAACTAGTGATGGAACTGGCAGGGAGACGTTCAAGCTATCGGCTGGCGTGATCGTTGAGGGAATTTGGAATAAGCATAAACGCATACTTTCCTTTTCAGTGTCATTGGTGAGAGAGACAACTATCTTAAGGAAGTCATTTAGATGTTGGTTTGAATCCTCAAACTGGAGTCCATGGGAGGAACATCCGTTTTGTGCCAATCGGATGGTGTTAGATCTAAGCGCCACATCATTGGTTCACCTTGTGGGAAGCACAATGGTATTAAGATAGTCCTCGTGGCTAGTTGTGGAATAACTTTCAATGGTACGTACGAGAGGATCTTGGTTCACCATGATGACAAATAAAAGAAGTTAAAAAACAAATAAACAAAGAAAAATAGATAGACTACAAGAAAGCTAATATAATAAATAAAAATCTCACTAGGAAGGAGCCTAATGAGTATACCTAAAGTTAGTAGCACACTAAAACTCACTATTTCCCAGCAGTGGCTGTAAAAACTTGATGATGTGCAGGGTTCAGGACGGTTAAATCCTTAGCCTCACGATCAAGGAGTTTTACAACTCCTAGGGCAGTGTATCTGGTCGTGTAGATATGTAGATATTGTACAACTAAGAATACGGGTTGTTATCGTTCTCTCGGGGAATAGTTTGGGAGTATAGTGTCGAACGTATAATAGGTCTAGAGATGAGAAGAAGATTCTTTTGGTATTTTTTTGTATTTATAAAATCAAGTAAAATATCAAGGGATAAAAGGGGGGGGGTGACTGCATTTTAATTAAACATATACTAATGTTGTAGATTTCACCAAGTAAATAAAATATGTTTATCTAATCACACACTACTTACTGCATTGTTCTCTTAATGTGTTTGTTTCCCGTCACATTTTGTCGACTAAAAATGTGAATGTTTCCATTTGCATAAATTGCAAGTCATATGCGAAACAAGTAGTCCCTACCATAGTGGTATGTCGACGTTTACTAGTTCTTACCAGTCGATCATATATCTTTACAATCGCCTACCCCTTAAATCATATACCTAGATCCAAAGAAAAACCTTAGATCTAATCATTAATACATGCATTAACAAACACTTAAATGTACCCGCATCGAAGCAACATGATTTCCATGCAAATGACGATCGGGTCAAAGGATTTCACGACCAAGAACATGGATCTACGAAGCGAGGCATCATTTATAACCTATGTTTCCCTAGACATATCAACAGTTAAGATATGAATATCTAGTCTGGTTTACTAGAGCCTAACGTGCACATAATCAAGCCAAGAAGCAACAAACATAAGAAGATCACATAATAGTTTTCATGCAATTATAGATAAACAACACTAGATCTAGCCTCTCATAGTAAAAGAAGAGGAGATAAAAGATATAATCATCAAACACGTAGACATGATTAAAGAAAATATGTAAAACCTTGTTCTTTAATTAATATGGGTGAAAGAGTGGAGTTTATTCGGGTTAAGAACCCCTACTATTATCTCACAATGGCCAAATAACCCTAAAATTATACACGTATTGTATTTTTACAAAGGGTTATATATATATATATAGAGTTTGGGTCGCGATGACGTTGGGTTATAAGTGCGCCGCCGCTAGGCCCTTTGTTTAGTCGTGTTGACGTCTTCGTGCTTTGGGAGTGACGCCGTTGATATGACATGTTAACAATACTCCTTGTTGAATTTGAAATCCGTGCATTCTTGACTTGGTATCTTCCATACTTGTTCCAATAGCTTCGAAAATGCTTGAAAACACATCCAAAACCATTCAAACGCTCTTAGTGCTTCCAAATTACTAAAATAACAAAAAGAATGTGATTAAGACATTTAATAGGACATTTTATGACAAATAACAAGGTGAAATGACCCCTAAAAAGTGCATAAATGACACCTCATGAGTAACCTTGATCACTAGGGGTGCTGGTGTGGATAACGTTTCTTTGGTAAATGAGTCGCAATCATCTCTTTCCCGTGCCTGTAAACATGTCAAGAAATTGGAAAAAAGATAAGAAACAACAGAACATAAACAAAGCACTAAGTTAAACCGGTTTATTAATGAGTGCATGACAAAGTAAAAACACTTACGGAGTGGTAGCAGAAAATTCAGGCTCTTGTTGAAGTTTGGCACACGATAGCGTGTTGGGATTTATGACACCGGTATCCGTGGTAGGAACAAATGCATCAAGATATATGACCACATGTGTCACTTTCATAGCGGAACTGGCACCCACTTGTAGGGAAGGATGATATTTTCTTAGAAACTTTAGGGCGCGTCCACCATTGTCATCTCTTCTAGTGCTTTCCTCTTTCTGGATGCCATGTAGTTTCTCTTATGTGACTGCTTATCCACCAGGACTTCCTCGGTAGACACAGTTGTGTCAGAAGGGGCATGTGATACTTTTTTGACCTCGACATCATTATCGAGATCTTGGTCTTCAACAAGGGGAGTGGTGGCAGCATGTAGGTTGTCCTCGTCGTCATTGGCAAAGTCAAGAGGGTGTCTATGAACAATGGAGGTTGCTTATGAGGATTTGGCGGTGGGGGCCGCAGGCGTTGTGGCAACTGTGACATTTCCGGTAACCACAAACAAGGGTTGCTCCTTAGGCCTGCATGCACGATACACGATAGGTGCCTTCTTGGGTCAGCGAGGCGGGTGAAGCCGAATAGATTCATTTTTTCAAAGACAAAAAGATAAGTTAGACTACGGTAGAAGCTGTGTATGTATAAAGCTAATGATAAAATAAACACCTTATTGACATCTAGGAAGGTCGGATATTCATCATCTCCTAGAAAGTAATTGAGGCTTAAGCCTATAAGTTATAAAAGGGGCTCTAGGAATTTGTTGAAGGGGGTGCGTTTCTATCTAGTGTTGCTGCATCATTCCATTTTATGTACCTCTATAAGGGGCACTGACTTTGGTTATGGTGTTGCGCAACACTAAGGAGCGGGGGAATACACTTTCGTCTAGTGACTGTTCTAGTTCGTGAAGGAAAAATAGCCTTAACGTAGCACGGGGGGGGGGGGGGGGGGGGGGGGAGGGGTATTTTTCTCATGGTGTTCGCTAAAGGAAATCCATCCATTTACTAGGGATGGGAAATAGAATACTCTGAATAGATTTACGGAAGAGGTGATGTTTTGGTCGCGACAATTAATCTCGATTTAACTAATCTTGCACGCGCCTATGAAATGAAATTGCAAGAGATGTACGCTTTAATAATCGAGAAGATTATCAGAAAACCTAGATAAAGGGATACGGTAATTATCGGTGTCAAGAAATCGGCAATAGACAGTGATCTTTCCTTCCGGATAACCAGTTTTTAAGTATAGTTCGTCGGGAAGTTTAGGGTCTTAATCATCAGAGATATAGTAATCCGAGCAGAATTGGATCAAATACTTTTCATTTGTCTCTGGTAGGAAGGAATAAATATCAACAATACCATTTTTATAAAGATTTCCAGAAGGACGCAGTGTGCTTAGAAAAGTTAAATAGTAGCAGTCACACATATATTGTCTTTCTTCGGTTTGCGTGCAATATTAGATGGATGCCACACGTAACCCATTATCTCAATCTAATGGCTGGGATGAAGTAGGCAGCTTAATAGGAACTGGGACCCACATGTCTAATTGGTCAGTTGTCTTACGTGTATCTAGAGTAGGTCCTACCTTTCACAAGTGGGCCCTACACGACGATTCTTAATTCGATGAATCTACATGACAGTTCATAATGTACTGTGTTTACTGGGCAGTTGTAATGTTTTTCTAGTCTAACAACCGCGACAACGGTCATGCCTACTAGACTGTGAGACATGATGACATATAGTGACCAGTCAAACTATTTGAACCCTCCCAGTGGGCTCGGCCCAAGGTGAGTATATCGCATGGGCTTGTGCCGCACGATTTAGAAATCCTAATTGGGTTTTACCAGCTATATAAGGAACCCTGGAGTTACATTCAAGGTATCATATTCTAAACTATAATCGCTATTCGATTATAATCTTAAACCGATTACCTACTCCTACGCTGGAAGTGAATCGAGGGAGATAAACTCATGATAAGCTTAACAGTGTTTTTTCTTTTTATAGGCTCCGCATTGAATTCACTTAATGTAGAAGTCGGAGCCTCAAAACCTAAATTAACAGTAATTCAAGTAAAACATGTCCAATTAAACGCTTGTATCAACACCATGTCTTCGATTTAAGTTATACACATATGAAAATATCAATAGAATTGATCTTGAATAAATATTCGTTGACCCTGTAGTGTCTGAAACTGTTAAGGAATCAAACATCTTTATTGCCAAATCAAATCATACCCGTGACTCGTTTCTTTCAACCGAACGAAAATGTTGATTGTACAATTTGTTACCTTAATATCCATTTTATTTTAGGCTAATAAAACAACCGTTATGGAAAAATGTGTAGCACAAATGTAATTCTGAAAAGAAATTTGGTATGAGAGTCAAGCAAAATAGTGAAGCATCAATATATTATTTGAAAATTAAATTTGATCCTTGGGATCGGCATATCGCATACCGATTTAGATCGGTCGACCGTGATGCGGTGATCATGTCGATTCGGTTGACGAACCGAAATGGTTCGTATATCCGATCTACTTACCGAACATTTAAAAAATAGACCATTTTACATAAAAAAACCCTTTAAAAAATTACTAAAGTTTAAATACTTTACTCGTATAAATACCTCATTTATACAATCATTTTTCACATATTGAAATTACAATTCTCAAAACTACATTATCTTACGATTTTTTTGGCGTCCCTTCTGCCGATGAGTATGAATTTACTAGCGAGCTTGCGTCATTTACGGAGGCTTGTCAAGCGGCTTACGAAGCATCTAACTCATAAATCAAACAATACTACATACATAAGGATTTTTCTGGTGTTTATAGTCGTTTAGTGGCGGCTTACTTTTCTGATGACCCATGGTATGAAAAGAAAGATTATGTGCGTCGCTCCGCTTGAATCGATCATTATTCACACGAATTGTTCGCGAGGTAACCGATAACTCTCCTTTTTTTCAAGACACGGTTGATTGTGCGGGACGAGATTGTCTTTCACCATTGTTAAAGTGTACTTTTGTTATTTGTCAAATGGCATACGGATCCATTCTTGTTGCTATTGACGAATATTTGTATATGGATGCGACAACAACCCGTCTTTCTCTTTGAAACTTTTGTAAGGCCATCATGAAGTTATATGGTGAAGGACACTAACATAGAAAAACTCTATGATTATCAGAGGAAAATCATGCATTTACTAGGATGATGGGAAATATTGATTGTACACCTTGGGTGTGGGAGAACTGGCTAGTTGTATACAAAGCTCAGTTTTCTAAAGGTGATCATTTATTTTATTAGAAGCAATCTTTTATCAAGACTTGTGAAATTGGCATGCATTCTTTGGTTTCACTGGGATGAATAATGATGTTAATATTTTACGTCAATCCCTATTTTCAGTTATCTTAAATCGAGTAAAGCACTAGACGTGGGATTTGTGGCCAACGACGTGTATTTCACGGATTATCTTACTAACAAGATATATTCGAAATGGCCGGTTCTTATTAAGTCCATTAACGATCCGGGATCGAATGATCACAAACGAATAATTTATAAAGCGAAGCACAAAGCAACAAGAAAAGATGTGGAACGAAAAAAAGAAGTGGAAGCTAACTAAACATTTGGCTCGAGGAATGTCAAGACATAACATGCATCATATTACACAATATGATAACTAAGAACAACGGGGGGCCAATATCTCACCAACATTTTTTCACAAAGAACAACATCATGCTGAAGATCTCGTAAATACACATGAAGAATCCATGCAAATTACTCGGTAGATAATCAGCGAAATAAGTCATATAAGCCTAAAATCCGATTTAGTAGAACGTGTTTGGAATAATCAAAATTAACAATATTTTAGTATAATTATTATTGTAATGTTTTTATTCTATTTGAATAATTATGTAATGTCTTTTTTAATTATTTATGTAATGTATTTATTCAATGATTTTTGTTTAAACTAAGTCGTTGTAGATACACATCGCTTGAGATTGTCAGAGAGAGAAAGTTGAGAGGTGACAAGAAAAATGGAGGTCAAACTAGGTTACCATTGTGCCTTAGCCTCATAAAAATGTGTTTTTCAAAATTTGTATTGATAGGAACTCATGAAGATTGTGTACATATCAAAATACTTTGTAACTGAAGTACTAAACAGCACGGAGTCAAGCTACGACAAAAGTTCAATGTATGCTCTTCTTTCAGCATAAACTCATGTAAGTTTTGGGTGGACTTAAATTTTAATAGTCGTGTGTTGGGATATAACTCGGGATTACGGGATTGCACACAATACGTAAAGAGTTAATTTATAAATAATTATATTTATATATTTATTAATTAAACCGAGTATTAAATATTTAACGGACGTTAACTTTTAAGAGTTAAGGACTAACGGTTAACGTGAAATAAACTAGAAGAGGAAAAGAAGGTTCCGGAAACACACCTTGGTGGTATATCCGATTGGTGGAGCAAAAAGAAGGGAAAAGGAAGAAAAGATTTTCTTTCCTAATTTGTGCTTATCTTGGGTCCAAGTTTTGGTACCCTATATAAACACATAAGGTCTCTTATAATTTTACACACCACACAATTCTTCTCCCTCTCTCTTTTGCGATCAGACGAAACCCACAAAGGGTTTTCGTTTGGTTTCTTGCTTAGTCGAGTCCTAGCCTCTCTCTAGAGTTGTTGGGTCGATTTTCCACTACACGTTTAAACTCGTTTTATAAGTACTAGTATTACGGTTAACTCGTTATTATATATGTGTACAAGAACGTAATATAATCTCGGAATTGCATATCTAAAAGGTATGTAACCCTAATTTGATTAATTATGAATTTGTTATTATTATGATTTTGTTTTAATTGCTTGCGCTATTACGTGCTTTGATCTTTTGTTGTGTTTTTATAATTGTTATGAACTTCATAAACCTTCAACTCAATCAATCAATCAATCTTAGCTATACATTTTTTCAATCTAACAAAAAACTCACTTTTAAAAAAATTAAATATCTCACAAACTGTTAATTGTTACGCAAAACGAAACATACAATCGCGACAATAATTAAATCATATTTATATCGAGGGACACATGAATATATACTTTCGACGAACTTTTTTTCTGATTTTTTTACGTCTGAGAAAACCATTTATGATTCGTATCACGAATCATGTATGATTTTTTGAAAGCATATATGATTCATATCACGAATCATATATGATTATATGATTTCAGAAAATCATGATTCATGAAATGAATCATATATGATTATATGATTTCAGAAACCTATGATTTTGAAAGATAATAGAATGACGGAATGTTTTTGTGTGTTTATTCTATATGATATCATCAGTATTTATAATATAAAGCAAGGATTGGTTTTAGCCCAATACCAATTAAGTTACAGCTCATTGTACATATCCTTAATAATAAACATCAATACACACAAATCTGTTAAATAAGGAAACACAAATCACCGACAGTTAATACTCCCCCGCAGTTTGAACGGGAGGCTTCCCGACGGACAAACTGGAACATATGATGAAAGCCTCTTCTTTGATCATTTTATTTGTTTGTTGAGACGGAAGAATAATTGCGTTTGACGGCATAGTTGCTGCTGCTTGCGGCTTCCTCCTTTGCATGACTTTTTTTTACGACATGGCTTGCTTTGCCTTTAGGTAGGAGCCGCATTTTTTGACCAACTAATTTTGAAAAATGACAATGATTTTCGGCAGTAAAACAAGAACAATGATGATGAGACAATGATGTTGGAGTTTATTTGAAAAAAAAGGCTACTTATGAAAAATAATAAAGCCGAAGAAAATTAAGCGGTCCCCCTCCGAATCGGCGGCAAGAAACCGATGACCGGGGGATAACTCTTTTGAGGTGGGTTGTGTACCTAGAGCTCTAGTAACTCTCTGATACCATGAAAGATAATAGAATGACGGAATGTTTTTGTGTGTTTATCTAACTACTTTATAAAAGGTTTATGACTTATTCTAATTATAAAAGTCTTAAAAATTTAAGCCACAAACATTACTATAAAAAGAAATTAAAAAGTTAAACCAATATTATTTATTTCGTAATTAAGCGTCATTATGTTTAGTCAATTCATAACGGTCCTTATTAATTTTTGTAATGAGATTTAAATATTATCGGTTACGTTTTAACTAAATCATAATTCTATTTTTAATATAACTTTCGTAACGTTTACTTTATTTAATTATAAAAGCATCATTTGATTAATGCAAAAACCACAACAATTTCTATTCCTCTATTATACTTCTAAAAAATCTTATGACTTTTTTTTGTTTCTTTTGAGAGTCTCAGAAAATTTGTATACGTCATCAAATTCAAAAAGAATGTTTCGCTTCAACTATTACTATGGTGAACTTAATGTTACTATACATGCAATTGCCTAACATGAAAATAAAGATCGAGTATGTGGTTTTTGTGTTATTTTTCGAATACTATACAATGTGGCGTGATAATCTTTTCAATAATATGTATCGCATAAGCAATATTGTAAATGCGTTATCCTTATAATAAACGTACAAGTGGAGAACATTCAATCGTAAGAGAATTTTGTTACACGGGTACCCACCGCTGCAATGCGCGGGCACCCGGCTAGTTCCATATGATATCATCACTATTTATAATATAAAGCAAGGATTGGTTTTAGCCCAATACCATAAGTTACAGCTCATTGTACTAGTAAGTTGTGTTATTAGTACTCGATGTTTTGGAGTTCAACTCAAGGCGCGTCTCTGAATTTGCGTATAGGCTTTATTCATTATCTAACCTTTTAAGCTTTATAGTCCATTAGAGATTGGTATATAAGGTTTATAGTCCAAAGGAACAATGCATCACTACTTGAATATTTATGCCCCTTTCTACTACTAATCTACTATATATACACCTTTATTCTCAATTCAAATACCCGTTTCTCCCTGTATAAATTGTTTATATTCCATAACACCCATAAACAAAAGATCAAGAAGGGTCAAACTTTTCTTCAGTTTGTAAACATTAGAAAAATGGCACCACATGTGCCCCTTGTTAAACCTCTTCCAAAACAAACATGCCAGTATAAATATCTGCCACAACGACCGGTCGTTCGTCAAGTAGCTCCAAAGAAAGAGGCCGCTATGGTAAATTACAAGCCCGGAAGTCTTATCGTTGTCGGATAGTACTAGATATGGTTTATATATATAGTTGGTTGGATACATGTAGTGATCGAAGTTAAGTTATAAGCATGTCGTTTGTTTTGTTTGCTGTATGAGCTATATCTAGACTTATTACTACGCCCTAGTTACCCTCTCTTCGTCTCTGTGCGAGGGATTTTAATCTAGTTTCAATAAATTTTGGTATCGGTACTCAATGTTGGTCCTTGTTTCTTATACTTTCAATTTTATAAAAACTTCAAAACCAAAGCCAGGAAGCTGGAATAGTTAAACTAAATGTACATATGCGCGAAATAAGTCACAAAATTTTGTTAGGTACAAAGTCTATTCACAAGTAAAGCAAAATGCAAGTTTAACGTTGCCGACTTATTACTTCATCTAGCCGGTATTGTGATATGTTTGGGTCTTTCAAGGGTAAATAGATATGTAAAGATGAGACTAACTAAAGGCGCATGCAACCGAAGAGAGACCAGATTGACCTCGGTCAAAAGTGATTGATCGAGGCCAGTTACAACCCAAAATGCTGATCAGTTGGAGCATAACATACTTAAATTCAAACAATATGCATTTGAATTCCGAGAACATACTGTAATTCCCAAACCAACACCTTTAGTGTTCACAAAAGTTTGAACACAATAAAAGCTGATGACCAATAAACGGTTTGGAGATCCATGTTTGAGTATCAGGACCAAAGCCAAAGGTGTCCTGATACCCAAAATTCAACAACAGTGTCAGCAGAATTTGATTACCAAACACATGTTACCATGTTTGAGTATCAGGACAAAAGCCAAAAAGCAGGTTGTTCTTGCGTGCAATCTTCCAAGTCACTGAAAAATCTTCATAGCCAAATGTGTAGTCGTCATAATCATCATGGTCATAATCATCATAGTCATAATCATCACAAATGGACCAAGAACAGTAAGAAAAAGAATTCCGTCGCTTGCGAACATATTTACGAATATATGGATAATCTTCAAGAGAATCATCAGGAAGTTTCAGATTTTTAATCTGTTTTGCACTCTCTTTAACCATATCTCCCTTGAGATCAATATACAAGCACCTACGTAAGTCAAGAGTTTCAAGTTGACAACACCCACCTAGAATTGCCTTTAGCCCAATATTGGACATAATGTTTCCAACAAGTTCAAGGTGCCTCAACGAAGGTAAATTTTTCCCAATTGCTATGGCCATCGCATTCTGCGACTTCTCATCTTTAATGTTGAATAAGGCATTCTGCAGCTCATCATCTTCAATCATAATCTGTGACTCATCATCTTTAATGTTGACGAATAAGGCCTTCTGATTTATTCTGAGAGTTTTTAGCAAAGGGCAATAACGGCCAGCAGATTCAATATCTTCTTCACACATGTGATTTACTCTCTTTTTTGTACAGTAAAGGCTGAGTTCTTCCAGAAAAGGAAATTTCTTCAAAACATCACCCCAAGCTCCACACATCCAATCAAAAGAATAAATTATTTCTAGACGTTTAAGCTGACTTGATCTGTCATAAGAAGACAAAAGAATTGCAAAGGTATCAGAATTTCAATTGTCAAGACCATTATCGTTAATGCAAAGGTATCAGAATTTTAATTGTCAAGACCATTATCCTTCCTACAGAAAAATGGCAAATATTGTTCAGTATCCTAATTATGGCCCAGACCATATGAAGGTAAAGGTTAAATATTATTATGGGATACATAACACACATGTGCTCGCTAACTGAGAAACGTATAGGGCAATAAACAATAATGCACAGATGTGGGTTTTCTATTAAAAGTGCACACGTTATTTTGTTTGTGTATTGCAGATCGAAGATTTTACTGGGTACTGCTCAATCAATCAGAGTTTGTCATTTGACAAGCTAGTCAAACAATATATCAAAACGTAAGAATTCTATACTTAAGCAATAGCCAAACACTCCACGATGACAACTTACAGCCTTTCATGCAATTGGTCTATCAGCTTCCGTAAAATTCGAAACCGCTTAATCGTACTTAGTAACTGATAACAAGCATACCCCGAACATTTCTTTGCCCTCTAATGAAAAACTAATCAAGTTAAAATACCAGAAGCCCAGAATTAACATTCACAAATTAACTTAGAATAATAAAGACGGCGCATAAGTTAGGTCTAACCAGGGACGGATGTAGTAAGTAAGTAAGGGGGTCCGTTGCCCCCCATGGCTAGCCCGATACGATGAGATTTTAGTGTATTTTTTTCGATTTCGACCTTTTTTCGAAAGCGCCCCCCACTAAAAATTCAAATTGCCCCCACTCATATAGTAAATTCCAACATTTAACGCTTTATAACCTTATAAATCCGTCATTTTGTAAGTAAAAATACTCAATTTATCTTTTCGATACTACCTTTTTTTCCAATATTCTTGCTATTGTAAAAATTTTTTTTTTTGCCCCCCACAATCTTATTTCCTGGTTCCGTCACTGGGTCTAACACAGTTTCATCTGACCTATATAGGCATATAACTCATAAATCAAACATTCTAGTAACAAAATACATCAAAACATAAGAATTCAATATGTAAACCTAAGTATGCCATTCTAACTAATATATACTTATACACCAATTATAAGCAGACATATTAAAGAACAGGTCTCCAGACATATCAAGTCATTCTGCTTTTTGACTCTCATATGGTTTCCAATGAAACATAAGAAAATAAAACACGGTACAGGTAACTATAAGCATAAAGTAACCAATAACTATCAAACTCAATAAAGACCGGGTCAGATAAAGAAATAGTGCAGACTGCAAAGAATTTATGGGTCTGTTTGATTGTTGAAAAATGGGAGGTTTTCCTGAAAAGTTTCTAAGAAAACATCTCCAAAACGGGTATTTAATGAAATTTCTCTGTAGAAAACCAGTTTTAAACTTTCATAATTAGAGTTTAGAGAGCTTGGATTTTAAATTGTCGGCGTTCCCAGAGAGTTCTATGGAAAAAGTTATCACATTCTCAAGAAGACACAACCTATGCATGTCATTGTACGGACAATTGCAGAAAAAAAAAGGCAAATACAATAAGCTCTCATACCTCCCAGCAACATACTCGAAGAGCTCAGAATCAAAAAATCTTTTAAAAGTGAGATCAAGCAATTGGCCTTGGCTTTTATCAACAGCATGCGTCCACATACCATCATCTCCATGTTTGTCCATATAAATGTCCCTCCACATAGCAGGGTCCTTGCAGATATTACGCCAAGTAGTGCATACTCTCTGGGCATTTAAAAGTATGTCATACACACTTACTCTGTAAAATATATAGGCCATTACGTCTGAGGGGAGCTCCAACCAGTCACAAGTTGGTTGCTTCACCTGCCATCTCTTCTTGGGCTTTTTACCCTTTCGTCGTCGACTTGATTTTGACGTGGATGGCATTTTCACTTAACATGCAAAAAGTTAAATAAAAAAGTTAAATCGGGACAATTAGAAGGTTTTAGGATTGCATATTCCCTGCTTGTATTCATGGGCGGACGTAAGTGGCCATATGGGTATGCACTTGCATACCCTTTACAAAAAATTTCTTACATGAAGTAGTATAAAATAACTTTTGTATGTCAACAAATATTAAAACTGCATACCCTTTTAAAGTTGACTGTATTCCTTTTCAAGTGAAAAGTTGTGAATGTATAAAGAAAATTAGATTGTCAATGAGCCAAGTGTATAATTTGTTTTATTCTAAAGTCATCATAAAAATGCAAACGAATGGAAACAGAATCCCAAATTTCACATGGCTCCAAATTACTTCAAGTTTTCATAGTTGTGAAAAACATGTTGCAAAATATTATACGTAATCAAATGTTGAATGATAATTCCGTACATACATTAGAAGTTTAAATCGAAAATTTGAACCGAAAACTCGAACTAAAAACCCGAATGTAGATGTTTATATAGAGTAAAATATTTTTGTGCATACCCTATTTCTAAGGGCGTCCGCCCCTGCTTGTATTCTTAGTACTTTTGAATGCTTCGATAGAACATTAGAACAACTTGTTTGCTTAAAAAAATATAGCAAATCGTATTGAACAAAGAGCACAAAGTTTATTAAATTTAATGTATTTTATGACCAAGTGAATACAATAAACATGAGCTAAGAATCAAACATATCAATTCTTGTTAAAACAAAAATGTTTTCTGTAAACTGATTTATTTTAAACTGTATAAGAAGATTCTTAAGATCTCCTCTATTCATTGACACTAAACAAGCCATTTTCGAACATTGAATAAGCAGATAAGTACTCAAAAAAACTAGTAACATGCAGAAAGTTGAATATACCATGTCACACCAGCACACTTAGACAGTGTTCACTTTTGCTTTGCTTTGCTTATATAAGTACTTATCTTACGCTAAAATGAAGCACTTAGTAATTCGCAATCCGCGCAATATCATGTTATAACGCTTTAATTATACACCTCCCCTTGTGGCCATTCTAAAAGGACCTATTGCATCAAAACATAAGCAAAGAAGCAGTTCACAATAATTAAATTCATATGATCCCCAAAAGGGTATGAATACGGTAAGAACAAAACCTAAAATAAGAAGCACGGAAATAACTATAACTATACAGTACATTTAAGATGCACTGTACGTGTTGAATTAGGTGTATCTCAATTAGTTTCGAAAGTGATTATAAAGTAAAAATCATGCAAACGAAATTTATGTATAATTCACCCAACTGATTGAATATATGTTCATCTAACTTTTTGCTATAAAATTGATTAAGTTATTATACATGGTTATATCTGGTATTCTTATTTTAAGATTTATTCTCATTCGATCATCCCGAACAACCCTTTTAAGAAAATTAATAAGGTAACATATATTGTGTAAAAACTAAGCCTAGAGAGATAGTGATACCTTGTTCATAACACGTTAAATCCATGCCTATAAGTTGTCCCATGTGAATCCCTTTATTCTTGTTCATCTCTTCAGCTTCGTGTGCAACGGGTGGTATAGAAACCCTAATTCATCCTTTTCATCGTTTTACATGGACGATTTAGGAGTTTTTGGGTTAGATGTTTACGGCTTAACCAAGCCCATCTTTCTACTTTAATTCTTGTTCATCTCTTCAGCTTCATTTGAAACCCTAATTCAACCTCTTTGTCAATGAGTTTTAATTCCGAATAAAAAACCTACCCGCATCTTTTTCCATTTTATAGGGATGCATGATTGACGAGTTTTTGGGTTAGACCTTTTACCAAGCCCATCTTTCTACTTTTCGCCACCCTTCTTTTCGTAGACACGTGTGATCTTATCCTACTATTTAACTCTTCCCTAAACTATTAAGGGTAGATATTGCATTAATTAAAAAATTGGCGGTGAAGAGTATAGTTTTATCAATGTTTTGTAACTTCTTCCGTATTTGATGCAATTGTCAAATTTCTTCCAGATTTGTTGCATCTAGGATTTCATGCATTATCATTTTCTTCATCTTTGCATCTTCATTGTTGCATTAGCAAGTTTTTTTAGAACGATAAATATTAGTAGTTAGTAGGTGAAGTCGTGAAATAACATTTAAACAACATAATGTCATCTTGTTGCCCGTTTGCCTTCTCCTAATATGTAAATTATAATTATTAATGATATAATTTTGCTTACGGTAAATAAAAAAATACTAGGGTCAAACATAATAGAATGTCATCAGCTTAGCAAGTTAAGCTTCATAAACATCATTTCATCGTCTTCATCATCATCACAAGTTCATCATCGTCGCATTATCATCGTCATCAAAGCAAGTTTATCATTGTCCCATCATCGTCGTCCTCGCATAATTATCACCGACACATCATCATCATCATCATCGTCACATCATCATCATCATCGCAAGTTCATTATCGTCATCTTCACATCATAGTCAATTAATCATCATTGCAAGTTCATCATCATCTCATCATCATTGTTATATCATTAGTATCATCAGTGATGATTAAGAATTTATGATCATTATCAATGTTATTTTCAATTTTAGCATCGATCATGGATGATGATCATCAATTCATCATTACTGAGTTCAACGGCATCGTCATTCAACATTATCAAAAATCATCATGAGAATAGCATTATAAATCTATGACAAAAAATCGAAATCTTCATCCCTAAACTACATTATTGTCGGTTTCACTATGTTTAATTTAAAAATTAAAAACTTGAAACAAAAAATCAAGTTATTGAAAAAATATAAAGTTGAAATCAAGAAACTGTACTTAAGTTTATAATGAAAAAAAAATGAAAGGATTGTTTATTTAACCGTGAAAAAAGGTAATGAATTCAACGGGAACAAATAATTAACATATAAAACTAAATCAGTTCGTCATCTACGTATTTGTTATCATCTTTAAAAAAAGAAAAAAAAAAGAAACATCTATCAATATTTGGGAGCAATTCATACGTGTGATTCAATTGGATGTTAAAAAGATACATGTACGTCTTTGTAGTTAGAGCATCCACTATGATAGGTTCATACATAGGTCTAACACTCTGTTCCCGAGAAAAAATGGAAAGAAGAGAGATGAAGATGGAAAAATGAGAGAAGTAAAGAGAAGAGAAGTATGAAATAATTTTTTTACCTTGTGTTCAAGAGTTGGAAAGAAAGAAATAGCATGTAACCAAAAAGAGTAGGGGTGTTCATCGGTTTGGTTTTTGGATTTGTGGGTTGTATTGTTCGGGTTAATCGGTTTGGAAATTTTCAAACTCAAAACCAAAACTAAACCAACCCAATTATATTATTGATAAAACCAAACCATAAACCAAATTAGAATTCGGTTTGGTTTCGGTTTAAACCAAGAAAACCAAATTCAATTAAACTCTAAAATATAATGTAGAATTCACAAACAAAAACCTAAATTTTCAAATAAAAGTAACACATAATAAGCTTTTAAAAGTGCTCAAATATTCAAATTTTTTTCTTAAAGAAATCTAAAAGGTTTAAAACTAAATAGAAGCGAAATAAGGTAAAAATTTCTTTGAAGAAAGTTTTTAGAATCCTCATTAATTTGAATAGTCCATCTACAATCATCCAGACACAAGTGTAACTTCAAACTTACTCTATATAGGAATTTATAAGAATGAAGTAGACAAACTCTTCTCAGTTGCTCGGGATATACATAAATGCTTAATCGAGTGAATGATTAGTTTGAAAGATAACTACTTAGGATAATAAGATAAAAATATGTATATATAGTTAAAAAATTCATGTGTATAAAGTTATTCGGTTTTTTCGGTTTGGTTTGGTTTTATTTTTGTCAAACCATAACCAAACCAAACACCAATTAAATACTTCGGTTCGGTTTTAAACCAAACCATACACCAATTAAAATTTTTGGTTTGGTTTTATATGGTTTCGATCCGGTTTATTTTTCGGTTTATTCGGTGTCAAACCAAGCACTGAACACCCCTAAAAAAGAGGGCTTAAAAACAACTTCACTCCTTTACTCTCCAATTTGGGAAGAAGATTTGGAGAGTAAATTTGGTGTAATTTACTCTCCTTTACATTCCACTTCTCTTTATGAAAATCTCAGGAACATAAAGTTTTTTTATTTCCATCCCAAACCTTTCCCTTTCACTCCAAAATATAAACTCGGGAACAGAGTGTAAAAAACTTATTTATGTTTTATATTAGCCATAGTGGAGCTTCATTTTACGATGATGTGGCATGAAGAGATCCTTAATCTTAGACATTTTCAAAATTTAATGCAAGTGTTATGTGTAACAATTTTAAAGCTTTAAACAATTTATACCATAGTGGAAAGAGGTTTATTAATTCAAAAAGTCCAAAACTTATGGATGTGGCATGAAAAATTTAATTCATATAGGTTTATAACATTTTACCATTTTGGATGCCCTTAGTTTCTTAACTAATCAATATAAATGTAAGTCACGATAATTATGAACATGCCGAATCTGTTAACCCTTGATATCGTTGAAATTACGTCCTACCTTTTTTTTATTAAGAAGCTTTTTTTTATTTGAACTCATAGTTTATTCTGCATTTAACTTTTAAGGCTATATTTGGTAACAAGGAGTTTGAAATGTTTGGACTGAGGATGTCACTATAGTAGTTTAAGAAGAGGTTTGTAAAATGATGAAGAGGTCTAAGAGTTTGTAAATGATAGTGAAGATAAGTTTATAAGTAGGTTTATGATATAGAGTTATGTGAGACCTTAAAATAGCATAGACGCAATCATAATCACTCATTTTTTAAAAACCCACTTCCCCCCATTTTTTAAAAAATTAAATATCTCACAAACGGTAAATCGCCAAACAAAAAAATACACCATTGCAACGAGAATTTAATCATCTTTCTATCGAGGGGCACATGTATATACTTTCGCCGAACTTTTTTTTCGATTTTTTTTAAGTCACGTTTGAGAGAATCATATATGATTCGTGAACGAATCATATATGATTTTCAGAAATCATATATGATTCGTGACATGAATCATATATAATTCAGAAAATCATATATGATTCATGGACGAATCATATATGATTTTCTCAGACGTGACTTAAAAAAAACCGAAAAAAACCTTCGGCGAAAGTAGACACATGTGCCCCTGGATAGATAGATAATTTAATTCTCGTCGCGATGGTAAATTTTGTTTTACGTAACGATGAACGGTTTGTGAGATATTTAATTTTTAAAAAATAAGGTTTTTTGTTACTTGAAAAAAATGGATGGTTGTGATTGGTTGATAGAGTGTATGCTAAATTAAAGGTATATGTTGAACTTTTCCCTTATGATATATAGGTCTAACATATTAAACCTCTTTTAAATTTAAAGCATGTGTACATATTAAGAATTAATAAACTTTAAAATGTTTATACATAGTGAAAAAGGTTTATGAAGCTAGAAGCTTTATAAATTAATAATATTATTAAATTTTAGACATTTTATATGTTCAAACCATTGGGGATGCTCTGATAAACGAAAAGCAATTAGAGTTTTTATTAAAAACTTGTTTGACAAATAAGCAACTAGCGGTTGAATAGTTTCTAAACGCTCTAATTCCAAATGCTATTTGACAAAGCATTTCACTGTTCCAAGCATAACTTTTATAAAGTTACATTCGTATCCTTAATTAAAATATTATTTATTTATATAATTAGGTTATATGCTTTTTTTTAATTTTACACTTTATAATTACATCTTACAACTACCCTATCAAACATTCTTTTAAAAAGACTACTACTTACTACTTATTTCTCCTGTTTGTGGTTACTGCTTTTGTTACTGCTTACCGATACTACTATGTGTCACCAAACATATCCTAAGACAAACTCACTTTAAATTGGTCTTCTCATATTAATGAAAGTCTTGCTCACCAAATTTATCCTTCTCGTAAGTCATTCCATAGTTTTACTCTTTATATACTAACTGCACAAAGACATTTTATTCTTACTAATCGACGATACATATAAATGTTTTACCATGTATCGGCTAGTCGATCTGACGATTAACATTGACGATAACTAATTCTAAAGCAAGGACAACTTGTTTGGATTGGAATATTAAAATATTGAATATTGAATATTGGACTTGAATATTTGAATATCGGGTCAACTTAACATTCATTGTCATAGAAGGAAAAATCATCAATGATTTTCCAAGATTCTTCGACACTCTTGGCGATAAGTTTACCACCGGCGACATGATCGATATCGCGTTTTTGATGGAAAGAGACATAGTCATAGAATATCCAGACGAGGAGCCGAAGATTGATTCCATGATGAGGGACTTTTTGAATCAAGTCCTTATATCGAGCCCAGAATTCGTAGAGGGATTCCTCTTGATGTTACTTGAATGTCAAGTTGTCGTCTCAAAGTTTAGTAGTCCTCCCGGTGCGAAGAATTGTGAGAAACTCTTGACGAAGTCGTGCTAACTGGTGATTGAACCGACATGGAGACGTTCAAGCCATCTATTGGTGTGACCGTTGAAGGAAAATTAGAATAATTGTAAATGCATACTTTCCTTTTTGTGTCTTTGGCGAGAGGGTCAATATTTTTAAGGGAAGTCCTTTATATGTTGGTTCGGATGCTCAAACAAGAGGCGGTGGAAGGAACATCCGTTTTGCACTAATTGGATGGTGGCAGATCTAAGCGCCACATCATTGGTTCCTCCGGTTGGAAGTAGAATAGTATTGAGATAACCTCGTGGCTATTTATAGAGTAACATCCAATGGTCCGCACGGGAGGATTTTCGTTCACCATGATGATAAACAAACGAAGTTACTAAACAAATATAAAAAGAAAAATATATAGACTACAACAAAGCTAATATACGGAAAATAAAAATCTCAGTAGGAAGGAGCCTAATTAGTAGACCTAAAGCTAGTAGAACATTAAAACTCATTATTCCCCAGCAGCTGTGCTAAAAACTTGATGATGCGCAGGGTTCGAGAAGGTTAAATCCTTAGCCGCACGATCAAGGAATTTTACAACCCCTCGAGCAGTGTACCCGGTCGTGTAGATATAGTATAGTTAAGGATATAATGGTTATTATTGTTCTCTCAGGGAATAGTTTCGGTTTCTAGTGTCAAACGTACAATAGGTCGAGAGGTGGGAAGAAGATTCTATTTGTATTTTATAAAAGCACGTAAAATATAAGGGATAAAAGAGGGGGTTCTGACTAACACTATAATTAAACCTAAACTAATGTTGTAGAAATTCACTAAGTAAAAAAATTGTGTGTATCTAATCATGCACTACTTACTACATTGTTCTCTTAATGTATTTGTTACCCGCTACATCTTGTTGACTATATATGTAAGTGTTTTCGTTTGTATTAATTGAAAGTCATATGCGAAACAAGTAGTCTCTGACATAGTTGTATGGAGAAGTTTACTAGTTATTACCCATAGAGCATACATCCTTAAAATATTATACGCATTAATTCATATACCTCTAGCCATATATAGAGAAACCTTAGATCTTCTCATTAATACATGCATTAACAACACTTAAATGTATCCGCCAAATTGAAGCAACGTGATTTCCATGCAATTGATGATCCGGTCAAAGGACTTCATGACCACAAACATGGATCTACAAAGTAAGGCATCATCTATCACCCACGTTTCCTTCGACATATCAACAGTTAAGATACGAAGATCTAGTTTGGTTTTCTAGAGCCTAACTTGCACACAATCAAGCCAAAAAGAAACAAACATAAGAAGATCACATCATAATTTTTATGCAATCATAAATGAAAAACACTGGATCTAGCATATCATAGCAAAAGAAGAGAAGATAGAAGATACAATCATAAAACACGTACACATGATTAATGAAAATAAGTAAAACCTTGTTCTTTAATTAACATGTGTGAATGAATAGAATTTCTAAGAGTTAAGAAACCCTAAATCGCCTGACAACGGCTACTCTAAGATAACCCTAAAATTCTACATGTATTGTATGTTTAAAAAGTGTTATATATATATATATATATATATATATAGAGAGAGAGAGAGAGACAGAGAGAGAGAGTTAGGTTAATGTAGTGTAGTGTGTTATAGTTGTTAAAATAAGAAGTATTCTAGACCATTTGATGGAGTTTTTGTCTAAGATCAATCTGGTAATTTGTTTAATGGCATATTTGTAATTACTTTTTATAAAAAGGGTATTATGTACCATTCTTAAAAATAAAAAATTAATATAAAACATAAACGGAGTTTTTATTAACTCTTCTTCAACCACCAATTTGACCATGATACAGTTATTAACTAAACCACCACAACATTATCCAGAAATTCAATGTTGGAGATTTTTCCGATGTGTATCATATAATAAGTTTAACACCGATCTAAATCAAATCCCTTCATTCTTGCTACACACCGATCTAAAAAAAATCCCTTCATTCTTGATACACACCGATCTAAAAACAAATCCCTTCATCCTTGCTACACCGAAATAAATCAAATCAACAAATGAAATATATGCGGCTATAATTGGGGGATTTGGTGATTATATTATAATTACACTTATTGATATAAATAATGAAGAAAAGGAAGTGGAACAATGCATTGGTGTCTCTGTCTCTTTCCCAATTTTATACGGTATGTGATCACATCGGATGAGTGTTTTATTATTATAATTTTTTTTAATAATCAATAATATACTAATCAAAGATTTTGATGAGCAGTAAGAAGAAGTAGGAGGCTGTTGGATATGGGGAATAAATGCGTTGGAAGTTCTGAGGATATAGTTGACCTAACAAATGGTCAAAAGTGTGATTCTCGTGTGTATCAAGATAGTGATTCTGGTATGTAATAATCCACCTAATAAAATCCGTTATGATTAAAAAAAATAAATGATTTTGTGTGTAATATTAGATAGTTGTATAATTATTCTTTTTTGGGTTTCAAAGTAGATAACATAGAATGTATCGATGTGAAAACAAAAAAAGGCAGGACTATAAGAAAGTTGTTTAACGACATGTTGTTTTCAAAGAGAGTGTATCAGTATCATGGGTAGATGAGAACATGGGTTAGAATTGGTAACATGGGTAGATGAGCACATGGGTTAGAATTGGTATCATGGGTAGATGAGCACATGGGTTAGAATTGGTATCACGGGTAGGTGATCACATGGGTTAGAATTGGTATCATGGGTAGAAGAACACATGGGTTAGAATTGGTATCGATTAATGTATCAGTTAATGTATCAGTAAGATGATACATAGCTTAGCTGAGTCAATTTTAGACAACACTCATCAGAATGGTTGTTGAAGACGTGGTAGGATAGTTCTTTCTCTATATTTTCAAGCTACCATCGCCTCCAGTTTTGCGTAGCCGAGTTGATTTCAAACATGACAACACTCATCAGAAAGGTTGTTAAAGACGTGGCAGGAATAGGATGATCATATCTTTTTACTTTTATTTTGTAATGATGATCGGCAAAGGTAGACAAATGACTAGATGAACTTCAATTAGTCACAAATTGATGTTCATATAAGCACTAATATATACTTACTTATGAACAAAGGTCATGGTTTCGCTCAATGTTTTTTAACTTTTCAAATGAGTATAGAGTTACCTTTTAGTTGTATCACAACATAGTGTATTTAACACTATCGAATATTGATGCACATCAACATTCTTGTCTAGTTTCTCTAGCTTAGAAGAAAGACATCTTTAAAAAATGGACGAGATGGTGTGAGTGTCTAGCTTTAACCCATAACAAAATTAGCAAAGGAATACACAAGTCCCAAAATTAACAGGCCACCACTACACTTAAAACAGACTCACCCAAAGAAGTACAAAGCACTCACCCACCAATAAGAAATAGAAAATAGCTGAGCACATGGGTTAGAATTGGTATCATGGGTAGATGATCACATGGGTTAGAATTAGTATCATGGGTAGAAGAACACATGGGTTAGAATTGTATCGGATAATGTATCAGTCAGTAAGATGTGTAGATTAGAACAGGGTTAGAATTGTTGAAAAGTAAGACAAGGTACCATTTTGATAATTTATATGTATTGGCAGGCAAGATAAATTTATATGTACCGGTATGCGTGATAAATTTAACTGTATACGTTGTTGTGTATCATTGAAGGTGTTTCTGTGTATCGTTAATTTTTTAGTACCTATCCATAGTTTGAAGATGTCCAACATTATAAAGGTGTTTTTATGTATCGGTAATTTTTTAGTACAATGAATGTGTTTTTGTGTATCGTTAATCCATAGTTTGAAGATGCCCAACATTATAAAAGTGTATCCCAACATTATAAAGATGTCCTATTTAGGTGTATCATACTCTAGTGATATACGTAGATTGATTTATGTCTCGATTGTGTATTAGTGAATTATGAAATGGACGTGTCGGTATTTAGATGGATTTATGTCTCGATTGTGTATTTAGGTGTAATAACGATTAAGTAAGTGTATCGGGTGTTTTAGTTATGGCTAGTAAGTATATAAGCGAGGGACTGTTTGATTATATGGCTTAGTTATTATAGATACACGAGTATAAATCTGTCTAGTATAGGTTCTGTTTGTGTGGTGTGTTGATGATACATAGAAATTTGAAGTATAAATCTGTCTAGTATAGGCATTGTGAATCAGTTATTGCGTGGTGTTCTTGTATTTTGTAATCTGCTAAATGTATCATATATATTTTTCGAGTAACAGTGTTTAGGAATATACATCAGTCATTGAGTTCTAAAAGGTTTATATGTTTTTCGTGGAAATTGTATTAAGAATGCTTATGAATTGTGTATGTGAATGATGTGTTTGTATTTTATTTTTTTGTAGATTTTGTTGATGCTGAACAAGAAGCTGTTATACGTGAGTGTGATGGTAAGCGTAAGAAAAGGAAGATACCGGATATAGGATGCAGTACGGGTAGGGCATCTTTGCGAAAGGTTCACAAACAATCTGTAGTGAAGGTGAAAAACGTAAAACGCAAGCGTCAACCAAAAACAGTTGCCAATCCGGGTATAGACAAATACTTTCCGGTTACTGTTAAAGAATGCGGTGTTGATGCGACAGAAAAGAACAGCAGTGGTAAACGTAGGTTAGTTTTGGCTGAAAAGAAAGACAAACAAAATGGATTGGTTGATGAGAACCTTGTGACTGATATAAAAAAAACATTGGTGGTACACAAAGGGAAGGGAAAAAAAGGCAACGGCTGAGAATGAGGAGTCTGTGAATGGTGATGTTGTGGTTGATAAAAAAAAGGGTTGTGGGATGAAAAAAAAGGGAAACAAGACTTAGGTTGACACTGATAAGGGTCCGGCTGATACAGGATATGATGTGCCTGGCGGTTCCAAACAAGCAACAGACAGGATACATCTCCGTGTATCGTGGAGGTCGCTTCATCAGCTGCTACAAAATTTGACTCCAAAACAAAAGGAAGATGTTACTGCTATGGGGTTTGGGGCGGTGTTGGATTTTAAAATGAACGAAGTGCCTACTCGTTGAAGTTACCGGCTGTTGGATAACTTTGATGAGGAAACACGGGTGTTAAAAGTTAATGGTAAGCGCATTAGGATTACTAGAGAGACCGTTAAAGACATACTTGGGTTACCCATGGGGGATGTAAATTTGGAAACACCGGATGAAGCCGATCATAGAGACCATCGTGTGATTGAGTGGAAGGCTCACTTTGGGAGGAAACCACGGTATTTGCATGGTCCTTGAAAACATAATGTACACACAACCCGACGGTGGGTTTATGTTTAAGAAGAATTTTTTGGTCCATTATGTCACTACACTCGTGGAATCAAACATGAATGCGACATGCAACCTGAGAATTCTTCAATGTATCGAAGACGATAATGATATTCAAAAGTTTGATTGGTGTTCATATGTAGTTGACTGCCTAGTCAATACAAAGAAAAAATGGGTCAGAAGTAGCCACTATCCAGGACCGATAATTATTTTGTTGGTATGTGGATTACTTTCGTTAATGTTTGTTTTTACCAATTTGATTACATGTATATACTACAAAAATCCCAATCATTGTTAATGCCACAGATTGTGTACGCGCACCATGCTAAACAGATGTCGAAATATGAAGGATCTGATGGTCTTTTGGTCAATAAGTGGACTAGTGATATGTTGAACCAACTTGAGGAAAAGGTTATTCGACTTGAGGTAATAAACGCCCGCCTACGTATAATGTATCAAACATAACTAATGAAGAGTGTAATGGGCGTTTGGAATGTAGTTTTATTTGGCGACTAGTGGGTGTGTGTTATTGTGTTGGTGTATAATGTATCACAATTTCTTTGTTTGACTAAAAAGACACACTATTTATATTTGTTTTGTTTAACACAGGAGCTCAAGGGCACTCTGAAAGCAAAGTACAAAATGGCGGCCGAGAGCGTTGAGGGAGGCGACAAGATGTTGGATGCTGCATTAGCCGATAACCCGTGTGATGCAGATCTGCTGGACATCAGAGATTTTAGAGATTGTTTGTTTGGGCCAATAATGAGGAACGAGACAGGGAAATCTGATGATGAAAATATCGATGAATTTAATGAAGCAGGGTTTGAAGAACAAAAAACCGGTCAAGACACAGAAAAGGAGGCTGGTGTAGGATCAATAACCCTAAAAGCTGGTCCTAACATGGACGACAGTTTGAAGACACACAACACCGGTCCAGAAAAAGAAAAAGCGGCTGGTGGAGGATCAGTAACCCCAAAAGCTGGTCCTAACATGGACGACAGTTTGAAGACGCCAAAACAACCATTCCGTTATACGCTGGTGTATGGTACACCATCAGCGTATGCTGCTTATGCGGACCAGGTTGAGCTACAAATAAGCAAACAAAAGAGCCGGTTAACCGAAAACATAGATGATATACCATCATTTGATTTGAAGATCACACAATTATTTGAAGAGACTAGGATCGCAAGTGAGCTGCCAAATGTCGATGTCCATATAGGTGAAACACAACAATTGTTGGAATCGCTAGCATTTTATGATTCCCAAGAAGAAGCTGTTGTAGATGTTTTACACAAACCTGTTAGCGAGACATATGCGACTCTAGTGTCGTATGTACCGGTCAATGTAAATGGTGTTGCTGAACAAAGTTCCAGGTTGGGTAATAGAGATATTAGTGCCTATAGGATGTGTGACGCAACTCCGCTCCAGACCATCCTTCCAAAGGTTGTTCAGGCTAGGCCAAAGCGCAACACCAAACCAGGACTAGGAATGTGTTCGCCTTATACAAGGAGGGTTGTGATTTTGTGGCCTCCTCCAACAAGTTGTGAACAAAGAGCTGCTGACTGTTTGTTCAGTGCCCGGTTTGCGGAAACGTAAGTTCTTCATGTTTTAATGTTTCTACACAATTATGTTTTGATAGTTTAAGCATTTCGTGATTTATTTGTCTTGTTTGGTGACATAGTGACATGGTGTTCAAGACGCCGTACTACTACTGTCCGAGGGGTGTGTTGGAGAGCCTGTACCCTCATATACTGATAGCAAGCGGGGTGATTGATACATTCACCAAGTTATTGAACAATGCTGAGCAATTTCGTGATCCGATGAAACAAATGCAAAAGGTTTTTTGTGATACGACCATGGTGGTATGTGATATATTTAATAAAAATGTGGTACGTGTATCATTATTCCATTTTGTATGATTCGGTATTTGACATTTGTACATATGAAAATTATAACAGAATGACTGGGATATGGATGTAATTAATGGGAAAAAGAAGGATGTTGCCGAAGCAAGCAACCGGTTCATCCAGAACATGGATGCTATATTGAGAACAACGATTTACAAAAATCTGTATGCTGTTGATCTGGTAAGAGTATAAAGGGCTCCCATGATTTATAATTGTCTTGGTACATCGATGCAATAAATTTTTAATAATTTATGTCCCTTTGTGTGTGCAGGTGTTTTTCCCACTGATACAGGAACGACATTTTTATGTCGTATGTTTTCATCTGAAGCGGAAGGAAGTTCATATCTTGGATAATGTGTATTCAATAAGCAACAATGTGCGTGAGAGATATGGTGATGCTGTAGATTATCTGGTAAGTTATGTTTGTTTTAGTGGTACATGTATGTATATTGTTTAAGTGTATTCGGAAATGTTAATTGGTATTGTGTTTTATTGAATGACGTAGGTAGCAAGATTTGAGGATTTTCTCGCCCACACGAATCACCCAGTTCAGGGTCAACCAAGAAATGCGCCACGCATGATTTTACGTCTTGGATGTAGGACAAAGAACAATGCTGTTGACTGTGGTGTGTTTACTATGCGACACATGGAAACGTATCGCGGGGGAGGAGAGTCTGATGATCGGTGCGATCTAAGAAAAGAGATATCAGATCAAAAAAGTCAACTAAATTACCTCAGGTTCAAGTATGCCGCAAAGATCTTACTATCACCTGTCAACGAGTCTAAAGAAGCTTTTGAAGAGGAAGCTAATGCTTACAAGCGCCTGTCACCAGAAGAACAACAACGTTTGAAAGATGAGGCATATAGGAAAATATTAGACCGGGTAACACGGATGCTCTAGGTCTAAAGTATGTTAGGCTTGTCGGGGTTGTAAGACATTAATAATCCAACCTTTGTTTTTGGCATCTAGTTTTCTACTTTTATCATGTTAAGACTTGTTTGGGATATTTTTATTTAAGAATATGTTTTCATAACACCTTTTCAAGTGTGTAATGTTAATTATGGTTATGTATGTTTGGTATTGTTACTTGACGTCTTTATTTAATTGTTTTGTTTGTTTATGATACTGTTTATGTTATTTGTTACATACAACCAGTATGATACCGGATGTATAAGTTAATAAACTTAGGTAAATTGATCCTGTTGGGGATGTATCATACAGGATGTATATGTTAATAAACTTAGGTAAATTGATTGTGTGGTTTGGCTAATAAGTCTTATAGATTGTCACGATTACCAACAATGCTTAGAGTTAGGTTAATGTTATTTGTTTGGGACATGTGTCTGCGATGCTGGTGGGAATGTATCAAACGGGGAAGGTAAGGTTAATATACTTAGTTACTTTGTTTTACATGCTTTGGCTAACCAGAGAAGTTGTCCCGATTACCAACTAAGTATCTGGTTAGTAATCTTACTTGTCGTCTTTGCTTATTTGTTCAGGTGTACTTGATGGGTACACAAAAATGGTTTTTGGTTGGTGCGAGAATGTATCAGATGGTTGGTGCGAAAATGTATCTGGTTAGTAATCCATTACGCCACCCCTAACTGATATTTCTTTCAGCCAACCATGTTACGAACCGTGAGGATGTGTCTTTGTTGACATATGGCTCTGAAAATAACAGCAGATTAATTGGCATATGCCTCTGCAAATAACAGCATATTTTAGGTGGTCTTTTCTTTTCATGTGGTCTTTTTTTATGCTCTATGATATTCTAATGAGATAACACCAAAAGAAGTACACGCCAAGAACATGTTGCTGCTCATCAAATGTAAAATCAAGTGCAGGCCTACCACACTTTGCTTCAAATGTACACATGATACTTTCTTGTCACTATCCAAAGTCAAGTGCAGGTATTTATTTTCTATAAGATTATGATTGCTACAAGTTTTAACCAAACTACACAAAACATGACCGACGAGCAACTAGGGTACCCTATGTAAGGCATGCATTTAATTTCTTTATCAAGCATTTTTTCATCATGTACCACTATGATTCTTTGCATCATGTACCACTGTCATTGTTGCAAACTTGAAATGTCAATGTGAGTGAAAATGAAGCAAAGTTGCAGATGTAAAACAAAGACATAGTATAAAAATGAAAAATGAGTTCAATTAAATGACAAATAAAATCCAAAACACACCAGTAACATGAACGCCGCATAAAAACTAGCGGTCTTATTACACACAAACAAAAAAGTAGACAAACATCATTTAAAAAAAAGCAAACGGTAACGATTATGGAGTGTAATCGGAGTCATCCATCGGTTCATCGGATGATTGGTCATTTTCTGCTGGGATGTTGGGCGTATCATTCTTGGTTGGGCAATTTCGGGAATCATGATACGCATAAGTCTTACATGTTCTGCAAAACCTTGGACTTTTGTTTGTTTTGATCATAGCTATCTCGGCCTGCGATTGTAGGCGTTTTGAAGACCGCTCACCTTTAGTGCGTGCGACAGTACAAGTCTTTATGATAACATTTGTTGGTTCAGTGACGCCAAGCGCAGCTGCATAAGCTTCATTTTTGTTCATTTCTGGGATGTCTGGTACATCGAGTTTAATCTTCTCCAACAAAGCCGCAATATCATCATTATAAAGGGCGAGCTTTTGAATGTCAGTAACTAGACGACTGACCGATTCTTCGACATGTCCATAAAATCTCCTAACAACAACATCTACGCCAAACATTGGGTTTGACGAGTGGGCAATATCACCAGGATTGCCAACATTGTTGATAGGTACATCATTTTTAGGCCACCTTCTTAGCAAGTATTTCCGAGGGAACTTGTACACCTTAGACATCCTTAGAACATAGAAAATATGACGGCACAGTAACCCGAAGCACTCGTACTTTAAGCAACTGCATTTGATTGTACAATCTGCTGGTACATAGTTAACCTACATATAGTGAATAAATTAATGAATGATAATAGGCAGCGTTGGTTTTTTAAAAAGGTAAACCACGTTTTTTTACATAACCTTAATAACATAAATAATATAGTCGAAATGATGTTACCTCAAACGTAGCCTCAACTGTGACGCCTTTGTTTTTGTAATCTGCTTCAGTATCTCGTACAATAAAAATGGAGCATGTACCATCAGATGTAACACTAACTGAACCGCAGTTCATCAGTGACGAATATATTTCGTCTTGAACATCATAAAAGACAGTCTGCGTGTAAAGTTCAGCAGCCTCTTTTTCAATTTCAAGGTGAGTTTTGAAATCGGGTGTAGTATAGTTGGAATCATGCGTATTCTTCCCTTACTTGAATCTTTGGGAATCCATGGCCGTGTCAAAATGACTTAGGAACTCTATAAGGCTCAAATGTCGGTTAGTAATTTGGCCCAAAAAGTGGTTCTCACTTTCGGACCTGGAAGTTGTCCGCATAAGGCCAGACATAGGTTCATGACGAAAAAAAGCAGGTATCCACTTTGAGCGCATTTCAAACATATCCTGCAACCATTTGTTTTCAAGAAGGCCAAAATCTTGCATCACTAATTTCCACTTTTCGTCAAACTTATCTGGGTTAATCTGGTCCGTCCAAACAATGCTGCACAACCGCCTCTTGAAATTCGTGTCACTGCATATTGTAGCTCCTACCTGTACGAGGTTTGAAAAACGTTAATATCCAATTATATGAACGTTACAATAACTGATTATGAAATAAACAGTTGGCCTGCTGATTTGTTCATTCATACAATGAAGACAAGTTATAAATGGGTGTTTGGGACAGTGATATGTATATGGCTTATTTCCGCTGTACCACTTAAGAAATGATGAAAAATTAAGTATACTAAAACGCACACAGACCCAAACACCTATCAGTGACAAGTACGATGAGAAATAAATAAAACCTAAATTGTCGGAAAAAAAATCTACAATTATATCAAAAAATATAAATTCATAACAAGTTAATAATGCCAACTATATTATAACACATCATACTGACCTTCGTAGTTAGCTTTTGCATGATGTGCCACATACACAAACGATGCCTCGATTCAGGAAGAATTTGTTCTATAGCAATCTTCATAACAGGATCCTGGTCGGTAACGACAACTTTTGGTACTTTCACGAATACCTTTCTGAACCTTTTAAGAAGCCATCTATATCTTTTGGTAGATTCAGTGGACAACAAAGCAGCGGCAAAAATGACACATCTATTGTGGTTGTCAATTCCAGTAAACGGCACCAAAACCATATTATACCTACAACAAAATCGTACAAAAAGTGTATCAGTACATGGTAAACATGACCAAAGGCTTCATAGTTGAGCGAATTATGGCGTCAAAAACTAACCTGGAAAACTTTTGCTAAAATCAGAAAACAAAAAAAAAATTACTAAAATCATATGTAAATGTAAAAAACTAACCTGTTTGAGCGAAATGTGGCGTCAAATGACACAACATCACCAAAAGCTTCATAGTTGCGTTTGCACTGTTCATCAGCCCAAAACAATCCAACAAGTTCATTGTCGGGTTTCGTAAGCTTGTATTCAACTGAATAATTACTAAAAAACTTTTGCCTGCTCAACAGTTTATCAACCACCATTTAAGCATCACGCTCACCGATAAACTCGTTAAGCCCGAGCTTTTAGTTTTTACAGTCGACTTCTGTTGCCCCAATGTTCTCGAACCCACCATACATTTCTTTCATGGCTTTCCACGATCTAACGGGCCCCACATTGATATTAGAAAGCTGATTCAACAACATCTGCTTCGAGAAAGTAAGCCTACGGGATGTCCTTAGATACTTAATGTCGTCTTGATTAACCAAACTATGGTTGTGCTTTTCAATAAACTTGTATACCTGGTACTTATTGTCTTCGGTTTTCCGGATTCTTAATCCAGCTGTACATCCACAACGACATGACACACGCTTCCTTTTTCTTATAACCTTAGAAACAACAGAAACACTACCAAGTGGTTCTTTGTCATTTGTTTTCGGCTTAGCAACTGGTTTAAAACCTTGTCTAACACAGAGAAAATGCTTAGTATTTGGATTTGAATTCTTGGTGGAAGTCTTCCAACTTCCACCTTTCCTAACCTCGAATCCAGCTTCACGTGCATATGCTTTGTAAGCCTTTAGGGCCAACTCCACTGTATCAAAGATTGTTCCTTCCACCGGTTTGTTACTAGCTTCTGGTACCCAATAATTGGTACCTTGAGGAGAAGGCTGGAGAAAACCAACTTGGATAGGAGACGAATGATTAACTTCAACAACGACATTTTGATCAATTATCACTGATTGAGGAGTTGATGATTCACCTAAAACAAAGAAAAATGAATTTGTTACAACACAATACTAAGAAATTAATTACTACTAATGCTAAAACACCTTCTTTATAAAAAATAACCAGTTATCAAACTAAACAACCAAAAATTTAGCCTGAAAATACAAATTTTGTCATACGTCGTACCTATATTTTTCGTCTCATGTTAACAATGATACAGTATTAACAAACTATTGTTTCATTTTTACGTAAAAAGTATACAAAGGCATTTGATTTATTTTTAATATGAACTAAAAGCGTATTGATAAATCTAACCTTAAACTGATTCGTTAAAGCAAATTTCCAGAATGTATCATCTTATAAATCGTGATTCTTTTTTGCCATGATACACATACACATATTTTTTAATTGATTAGTAAAAAAATATACTGGTAATACAAACTCATTCACAGTTGAGTAATTGACCGAACCATTACTAAAATGAAAGACATTAATTTTTTTGACCTATATACAACTGATAACATGGAACAAATCATCAAATGATACATTTATGTCTTTGAAAACAAATCTAAAAATCTACGCCATCAAAAACTCAAATCCATGTTAACCCTGTTTGTACAAAATACTACTGATACACTCAAACGGAAAAACCCATGTTTTTTATTGCTAGCGGCGACGACTGCTAAAACAAATAAAATGATTGAACCTGTTTGGAACATGTTTCGACTTCTAACACAGGTACACCACTCACTTGTACACGAAATAACTGATATTATGATACACATCGAAATAACTGATATTATGATACACATTTTGAGTTTAGTCCAATAACTGATACACATCGAAATAACTGATATTATGATACACAGTTATTGGACTAAAACCCTTTGATTCATAATATCAGAGATTCAAGGGGATTTCAATGTGTATCACATAATCAGTTATTGGCTATCATATTATAGAAAATAATAAATTTTGGGGATTTTGATGTGTATCATAATATCAGTTATTGGACTAAACCCCTTCAATCTTGATACAGCCCGATGTAAATCAAAATCAATCAAAAAAGTTTATGCGGCTATAATTGAGAAAGGTTAACAAGAAACTTCTTTTGTAACTCTATATAATCAAATACTTGATTATATAAACTACTGTTTTTTTGTCATCTTTTCCAAATGGTATAAGTATATCATAAATAAACATAAAATGGGGAGAGTTACAACAATATATAAAGGATTTATAAATGGGTTACCTTCGACATTATCAGAATTTATGAACTCAAAATTGCTAGATGAAATCATAGTGATAATGAATACAATCGGAAGACTTGTTTTGTGGTTTAATAAAACATACCATTATATAGGAATTATATGAATAATAACTAAAGCTCAAATCAAGGATGATTAAATCACGAATTTGAAAGGATTGTAAGTTATTGAGGTAATGGATATGAAGAAGCTCAAATCATGGGTTGATTAATATGAAAAGGATGTTAATTATTGTGGATGTAATGAAGATGGTAAAGTAACAGACAACAAGATAAATTAAAAAATATTTCAGGATATGCCCTTTTTTATTATTTTCGATACATAATAAAAAATAATTTTATTTTTTATTTTTTCTGATCTTCATTTAATATGATAGTTAATATATTGATCAAAACATTGAATCCAATGGCTTAAAACACCTTTTCATTTTAACAATTTTAAGACACTAAACCATTATAACCAAAATATATATATATATATATATATATATATATATATATATATATATATATATATATATATATATATATATATATATATATATATATATATATATATATATATATATATATATATATATATATATATATATATATATATATATATATATATATATATATATATATATATATATATATATATATATATATATATATATATATATATATATATATATATATATATATATATATATATATATATATATATATATATATATATATATATATATATATATATATATATATATATATATATATATATATATATATATATATATATATATATTTATATATATATATATATACTAGTTGCAAGGCCCGTCCGATGGACGGGCATGACTTGTAATTGTCGTTTTCAAGTTTTTGTTTAGCTAAGTATTGATATTAAAAAATTTCTATATTTTACAAAGTTTTATATAAATATAGTACTCCATCAATCTCATAATCATAGTCTACTGAAGAATAACACACATTTTAAGAAACGTATCACCTTTATATTTTTTTCTCTCTTACTTTATTCACAAAAACAAATTTATCCTTGGCCATTTATTTAAAAACATTTTTAAGTTTTGTAATTATCATATCAAAGGAGGGTAATAAGATAAACTTGATTTAAATTCTATATATATTTGGAAGTGGCAATTAATTTGGGACAACCAAAATAAAAAAAACATGAACTATAATTATAAGACGAGGGAATAGCAACAGATAAATTTTATATGTTTATTATATTACTATGTATTTTTTTACTTCTCAGGAAAAGTAAACTTAGAAAGAAACAAATTATTTTTCGGCACCGGTTGATTCAAATGAATCTTTCACTTTCAAATCACATGCATGTATAAACATATTAAAATTTAACATTGGAAAATGTATTGGAACCGTGTTCGTTTCAAGGTTATAAATATCGTGAGGCGTGGCGTGGAGACATGTCTCAGTCACACGCTTTACCGGCTAAAATGAAACCTTAGTGTTTTTTAACAGTAGCTTAAGGCGGCACAACATATAAAATTATTTTTGTGTTTTTATCATATTTGAATATTTAATATTCCATATATATTAAGTTCACAATAAGCGTTCTACGTAATAATTAGAGGTATTAAAATGTTCTTAGATGTAACAATATTTATTTTCCAGAGTTGAATTCGTAAAACTCGTCACACTTCGTGTTTTGGCGTGCTTTTTCATGTCTCAGCTCACGTCATGCCTTAAATTGTCTCCTTAACGTACGTGTTGTGTAACGTGTAGGTCGTACTAAGCTTTAGCATGCCTTAGAACCCCTTTCAAAATAGTGGCGGACCCAGAATTTATAATAAGATGTTGCACAAATTTTACTAATAATTATTAGTACAAAGTTGTCTTGCATTACGTAAAAATAGGTGTTGCACGTATCGAAAAAAGACATGTTTTATAACAAATTTATCTTTCTTGACCTAAAATCGGGTGTAGCACGTGCTACACCTGGCTCCCATGTGGGTACGCCCCTGTTTCAAAACCATGGTTCTTTGACGACACATTCGTTTTGACCCAACTCACTTGACATGGGTAAATTTAACATACTTCGATGATAGTATAACTATACCATACATTGTAACAACTTTTTCGTTTTTCACACTACGGTTTTATTAGCCCAAAATATGTTAAGAAACAATTGTTCAAAACTTGGAGATAGCATCTTCTCGTTCGTAAAGGTACAGTGGCTTAAGTCCCCATGATTTCTATTAATTCAAAACAACATACATATATGGTATGATATGTTCAACCTCACGTTTGGATTACACATATGATGAAGAATAAAGTAAACACCATAGGCATTAGGCGACGTTTTTAATTCATGGTATGTCTTGTTGCTAAAGATTAGTGTAAGAAATAGAATGAGAAATTTAGTGTAAGAGTTGCTAAATATTGGTGTAAGCAAAAGAATAAGAAAATTAGTGTAATAGTAGCGCTTAATTTAGCTGTTAAATTAGTTTATCATTGTGTAAAGAGTAGTATTCTCAAATGTACACTTAGGATAACAATTTTGCCACGTATGTAGAATGCTCGAATACAGTATATACTTTCTGTCTTGATCTCTTCTACATGAGTAAAAGAAGCGACTACCGTGGCTTGAGTCCCCCGCCACTGAGTTGCCAAAATGCTATCGATCCGAAGATTCCAGAATAGGTTAACATAATTGTTTAGTGAAACTGTATCATATGACATATGAATTGCTGATAATAATAGTGATACACTCCCAACTTTTTTAACTCTATCCGTGCCGCAACCTGCAATTCCTCAATTTACCAACAGCCACCGCTATAACTATCAGATGTTTCATTTATCAAAGAAAGCATTTCTAGTTCCAGTTCTTGACCTTTGACTTTTCGTCCAAAAGTATCTATTTCTTCAATTACTGCCTTAAATTTATTTGACTCCGCAAGTTTGCTTTCACTTAACTACACAGGGGTTTCCGACCATAATCCTAATCCAAAGATGCAAGTCCAAACAATAAAGCGCTCTTTCAAGTTCTCTTGCAAGTTCTATTGTCATTAGCATTTCCATGGCTGTATTGTTTTGGCTTATTATGGCATGTAATACGAAAATGATAAGTAAAAGGATGAATAATATCTCCCTACAACTGATATAAAAACAGTATATATACGAAGTACCGTTAATACTGTATTTATATAACTAAAATCATAGTTACTAAAGAAACATAATCAACTTAACCCTTGAAAAAAAATAAATTTATCATCATACTTCAACTGTGTCATGCTATCTTAGCTGGTTATAATCGTGCTGCCATAACCTAAAAGGATCCAAGAATAAGATTGCTATATGCTTGCATTCCCTCTCAATGAGGTAACAAATCTCTCAAATATCAAACTTTATCATGAAAAAGTTCCATATTTATACTATTATATAAAGAGGCTAACTTCGATCTTAATTTCGAACCTAAATTTTCTAAACTTAACTCCAAACCAAAAGTTAAGATATGAAGGTTAAATTTAAACCCTTATATCATATTTTGTTAAATTGATCTCATCCATCCATATGTTTTTATAACAAACTTTTATAACAACCTTAGTAACAAACCATTCAAAAAACTTTTATCTTTAAATTGAAATATTTTTTGATATATTTATTTTTTTTATAATCTAATTACACCATATTTTCTAAAATTTCGTGCTCTTTAATTCAACATCAATTTTGATATAATTTTATTAAATTTTAGTTTTTTCGTTTTTAGTGAGTTTATTTAATTTAATTTAATTTTTTTACTACTTTAACTTTAATTTGAACCTTAGTAAAATTGTAATATTTGTTTGCTAAAAAAGTAGTCATCGGTAAAGGGTCAGGTGAATATGAGGTATTAGGATGGATATCAAGTAAGAAATATATAGTAATTATTATACCACATATCGTGCGCCACATGCCTTTTCTATGTGTGTAGATCAGAATTAATGAATTATTATAATTACAATTTTGCTAATGCACAATCGAAAAAGTAAAATCCACGAAATTAGTCAATATTACATATTTGTTTATTTCGTTTGTTACAGGGAGTTTCGTAATCACACTTTAGGTTCGGGAGATATGTTGAATGAAACGGAGGTAATAGTATGCACATAGTGAAAGAGACGTACTGTATGTCTTGTAGCAATCATATGACTTCTTTTTACCTTTTTTTGACTTCCGTGAGGTTTTAGAGGCTTTCCAAGTCCTCTTCTTTCCACCAATGTGAAACACGAACACTGCTTGGCATCACCATCAGTTATAACTGATTACGACTTGGTATTATCAAGATATTTAAATTAATCAACACAAAATTAAACAAAGAACCTGTGTGGTGGTGGTGTACCTTGGCGCCAACCCAAAAGTGGCCCGCTCCAAAGTTGACCCATGAACTCTTACAGGATCGGAGGTCATGTATCACTATATGTGTCTAAACCACAACTGTCCCCTCTGACACAGCCATGTTTTCGGGTTTACATGAGTTTAGTGGCTTTATTGATCGCACCATATCACCCACCTCAAGATCCGTGTAGCCATTTTTAACTGGTGTATCTATGATAGCCAGCTACCAATATTAGTCTAGTCCTCATCAAGGTAAACAACATTTTCGAGTTTCAATTTCACATATAACAATTCATATTATGGAAATTAAAACGTGATTTGTATAATTGACAATTTGATGTGTACCTTTCAAGAACACGTAATATGTCTCCAATGCTGCCTTCTAAAGTCTTATTCGTAACAACCACGAATCACATTCCCAACAGCCGGAGGAAGGCCAGCAGGAATATGTGGTTTCTCTTGCCTTTCACAACCGAGTCAAAAATCTCATCAATTTACTTACCATACGATGGATGTTGATCAAGTAATGTATTTTTATGTGCAGTTTCTGATGAAGAGTTGGACTCCATTGCAGAATCTACAGACTCTTCTTGGCCCATTAAATCAATAGACGAACTCTTGTTGGTATATTTCTTCACCGTTCTTTGGGTCATTCTCGCTACATAATATGTTATTCAAACATCAAATAAAAAAAAATTAGAAAAATATCTTGTGTGTGGCTATAAAGATATAGTAATAACAACCTAGAGTATTGCTGCTCGGGGAGTGCTCAGTAGTACAATTTAAATCTTAACTATGTGTAGCAATTTATATCAATTGCTTTAGACAATTGTTATTCAACTTCAACTGAAAGGGTGAAATATGGTGCAGGCTATGGATACCGCCACCTCTGAACAATGTACATATTTTTTTATGAATGAAAATCTAGTATTATTATTAAGATTATCAACCACACTACTGGAATAGCATGATCCAAACAGGCCTTATCCTCTTGACATATTTCCTTTATAGTTGAACTTGTTCATTCTGACTATTTTCCTTGTTAGAGATATAATATAATCTCAATCAACCCACTCATAGATAAATGGGTCAAACTTGCCACACATATTAACCAATAATATACAATGTTAAAATGGTATTTTCTGTCATTCAGACTGTTAACTTAGAACAATTATCAAATGGTCATATCATAATCACAATTTCATACAGAGCCTCATAACCATTCAGACTTTTGTTGTACACAACCTTTACCGGGCTGACATTATAAATAAGGATAACACCGTATGCAGATACATACCTGTTTTAAAAGCTTATAATATATAGCTTTCCCAATTCTGATGTAAACTACACATAAGATTGATTTCAATAGCCCTACAATCTTCTTCAAATTTTGCATATTGTATAGGGCACTCATAAATCTGTAAAGGAATATAAAACAAAAATAATCAATATTATAAGATTGTGATTGAATGATAACACATGCAACTAAATTACCTGGAGTACAAATCGGGAGGGGAACTGTGCTTGGCAACTCTCCACTTTGATTCAGCAGATGTCGAATTGACTTTGCCGACAATAGCCTGTTATATAGTACCTGTAAAAAGAATACCATTAAGAATCTAGGAAGATAATCTTGATTTGAAGAAAGAGAATCAAGAAAACTTAGTCTTACTTGGGGGAGTCTAAAAAGAGTGTAAAATGATTCATTTCCATAGAAAACGTGGCAATATCTTTTCCCACCATCATGTAATGGAGAAGCCACGCATATTATCAGTGGTTTTTCACTTGGCATAACATGATCAGAATATGTGCGGTTTGCACCAACAAAGTTTGCATCCTCTATCCCCTTGCCTCTCCTTTACTTTCCGCTTTACCATCAAGATCATCACGGTGTCCATCTTCATGATCTTCCCTTGAGCATTCATCACCAGTTGACACATCGTCACCACCTTCTGGAACATTCTCACTGTCCTCGGCATCAACATCTGAATCAATCTCCATGAAATGTTTGGCTTTAGCACTTGACTCAATATGATCACCACATGCAACCAAATCAGCCTCATCAAAATAAACATTAGGTGATAAAACTCCCTCTTCTTTCTCAAACTTAGCAACCATTTACCACAGGTGGAGTTCTTGATGTATCCCCTTCTTGTTGAATTAAAAAATATGAGATAACATATTTTAGTAACAGTACAACCTATAAAATTAAGATTTAATGCGTGTAGTCTCTTTCTAATTTTATCAATAGTATGTCAAATGTGTTGAGCTAAAAAAGGGTCAACTGCCTAACACCATGAATCTACCTTTACTTATTAACCCAAAGTGGTTCTAAACATTCATTATCATAACTCAAAAGATGATCCATCTAATGGTCCAGCGAGCTTCACATCGCAGATCATTTTTAGGAACCACCCTAATCAAATTAGAAACAGTTATGCAACTATGCTCGATTTTCATACCTCTCACATTGCTGTTAAGTTTACTGTGCATGCTGATTAATGATGAAATTTGAAGGATCAAGCGCAATACCTAAATCCAGACGTGTGTTAGTGCAAATAACTTTGTGGCGCTAACTATTCAAGGGGCAATTTTATAACTGATTAAAAGAAGATACATGGAGATTGATCATGGTACCTTTGCTAAAAAATGGTTCAAATTTAAGTATGATTATTAAATTTTCAAAAGTTTAATAAGCTTATAGGCTGGCCAAATTAGCTTAAAGAAACACCCCATTAGGTTCAATCTCAACTACCATATTAACAGTAGCAAAAATAGCAAGAATTTTATAAAAATACCTCAGCAACTTGCCCGTTATCTATCACCGGAATTTTCTTTCTGAATGTAATCGCTGAAGCAATCCCATTGACTGATAGTCGTCCATTATATGTTTTCTCCCACACTGCTGCTTGTGAAGATGAAGCACGAAGGGCATACTTTTTAGAAGCAACCAAAGGGTATGAACTACAACCACAAAAAACGATAATTGAGATTCTGAAAACATCCTTTGGGCACTTTTAAGGTAAATTACTTTCAGCTCATTTACTAATAAATTAACAAATGAAACTTTGCTACAGATCAAACAGGCCGTTTTGGCCAATGGTAGTATTATTTAAGCGTTTCTTCAATAACTATGTGAAACTAAAAAGATGAGCAAAAAGTGTTAATGAGTCGACATGACCAGACCCTACCCTTTTTTATCCGTCCTTGTTTTGACCGAGTTACAAATAGCATACATTTTGACCCGTATAAAAGTGCCCCCACCATGACTATGAGAACAATAGCGCTACATACCCACCAGTTGAATCACCCAGAGCAGCACCACGATTATCAGGCATAGAATCACCAGCATTTTATCTATGAAAGGTATTGACTTTATATGTCGTGGAATATGTATGGTACTTGGAAGCAATGCGGACATTTCGTAGAGCTCTATAATTCTTTATTAAATCAAATAATGTATTCAGACTGGGAACCATTAACCCCGGGTCTCTTTCAGGTCTCATGACCAACACCAGAATTGGCTGTTTTCCACACAGATACTACAGTCTCAACTGACGCGTCATCCTTAATAATGGCAAGAGCAGAGGGCCCCACAAACTCATCAATTAACTTACCACTGCCGGCACCTTTAGTAGGTCGTGGGCGGCTTGCTCTCTTTCTACCTGATTTTGCCTCCATAAAATCATCCCCTTTAGCAGCTGATCTGCCACATTTTCTCTCTGATTTTTTATTTCCCGAACCTTCTTCATTAGCTTTCTGCCTTTTTCCCCGAGATTTTGGAGGCGCAAAATCAGAGACCATTGTGGGCCGACCATTAGCACCAACTTTCCAAGATGGTGTTCGTTTCCTTTTTTGACACCATCAGCAGCGCTAGCATTGACATCCTCTTCAGTCTGACTATCGGCCTTCTTCTGACTATGGTTAGAATTGGCTTTCTTGTTGACATGCTAAGATTCTGCATCTGAAGAACCACTGGTAGAACTTTTTGACACTTACTTTTCTTTTTCTATTTCATGAGAAGCTGCTTCAGCTTTACCAGCAGCAGCAGCAACAGAGCGGCGTGTCATTCTAGTCAAAGATGCGATAGGACTCATGGGAACCTTGTCGTCTTTATTCGCTTCCTTATCTTTCTTGGCACCCACTTTGCTATGTTTTACCCTCGGACCCCGTTTTCCTTTTTTTACTCTTTCATATTTCTTGGTTTCCAAGTTATTATCGTTTACAGTCTCGTCATTCTTAGTATCGGTATGCCTGCAGGTATCAACAATTTGTCTGATAAGTATATTTTAGGCACTTCTAATATAACCTAAGGTGGCAATTTCAAGCCATTTACTAATTAATAGGCTTATTCGTATCATCCCAACAGGTAAATCAGTAAACAAATTTAATTAGTAAATGGGCCGATGAGGAAAAAGTCGCCCACTGTGTAGCTTTATAATGAATTACACCTCCTAAAATAACTTATTACAGTAATAAACTTGGTAGAAGTCAAACAATAATGGATATGATTTTACCATCTGGTAACTTATTTCATAAACTCGATAACACCACTGATTTATTCAGCTCTCGGCTATTACTTCTGGCCTAGATGTAAATCCTAATTTCAACAAAACTTGCCAACTTTTTATCATTCCTAAAAATGCTAGTGAACCGAAACATACCTACTGTGGATTTTATCACAAATCTTTTGAGTTGTAATTACTAATGAAATCTAATCGATTTTTAAGGCCACATTTCTTAGTACCTTCAATATACAAATTGGCTTGACAGTAGATCTTAACACCCTCGTCAATCTCTCAAATATATAAAAAAATCAGTTTCATGATACATAAAATATTCAAATAAAAGATCTCAAGAAATTAGTACTCACCGTTGGATCAAACAGACAGGAAAAAAAACCAATTCATCTTGAGAATATAAACCTATTGTGAGAACATCATGGGTTTTTATTAAAAAAATGGGATGTAACTTTTATCTGAATCTAAATCCAAATAAACGTGATTAGGGTTTTAAGGAAAAAAATTACCTTTGAATATGCGATGAATGATACGAAAGATTTAGGGATTATAGGGATTTTAGGGAGGTTTTTATTTATGCAGAAACTTTTAATATACTGAATCGCAGTGAATATATCAATTTCTTACCACATGTATCAACTATAATGTTATACTCCGTATCATATATTAATTTTCTTTGAAGAGGAAATAACAAACACTAGGTTGGCTCAATTGGTATTTTAACTTGTTCAAAAGGTAATTCTATGTCACCACCCGTGTTCGAATCTTTGACAACGTAACTTTTTAAATTTAAAAAAAAATGATGACGTGGATTTAAACATGCTTATGTGGCATTTCCCTCCTGTTATATATAATGTAAAGATATATATATAAATATATATTAACCTAACTCTCTCTCTCTCTCTCTATATATATATATATATATATATATATATATATATATATATATATATATATATATATATATATATATATATATATATATATATATATATATATATATATATATATATAAAGTTTAGTTCGCGATGGCGTCAGGTTACATGTGCGACACCGTCAGGCTCGTCGAATGTTCCATGGGCTTCTATAGTCGGATGGTTGTGATGGCATCAGAAGTATAACGTGACGTCGTATGGTCGATCATATTGACGCCGTCGTGCTTTGGGAGTGACGACGTCGATACGGCCTTTTAACAATACTCCTTGGTGACTTTGAAATCCGTAGATTCTTGACTTGGTATCTTCCATACTTGTTCCAATAGCTTCGTAAATGCTTGAAAACACCTCCAAAATAATTCAAACGCTCTAAGTGCTTCAAATAGCTAAAATAACATTAAGACGTTTATATGGTATTTTACGATAAGTAATATGGTGAAATGACCCCTAAAAACTGTATCAAGTGACACCTCATCGGTAACCTTGACCACTACAGGTGTTGGCGTGAATACCTATTTCCTTGGTAAAGGAGTCCATCTCTTGGTCTTGCATGTATACATATCAAGAAATTGGGAAAGAGATAAGAAACAACACAACATAAACAAAGCACTAAGTTATACTAGTTCATTAATAAGTGCATGGCAAAGTAAAGACACTTACAAAGTGGTCGTAGTGACTTCAGGCTCTTGTTGCGATTTGGCGCACATGATAGAGAGTTGGGATCCATGACACCATCTCCCGTGGTAGGAACAAATGCATCCAGGTCTATGACCACAAGCGGCACTTGTGTAGCGGTACTAGCGTCGGCTTGTAGGAATGAATGATATTTTCTCAAAAACTTTGGGGGTGCATTCGCCATTTTCATCTCTTCTAGCGCATTCCTCTTTCTAGACGCCATGTGCTTTCTCTTGTTTGACTGCCTATCCACCCGACATTCCTCAGCAGACTCAATTGTATCAGAAGGGTCGTGTGATACTTCTGCTGTAACACCCCATTTTGATAAATGGAATGTCACGCGTGATTATGGCGTGTCATCAAAGCATACAAGGATAAATGTCTAAACATTACATGACCATAAAGGAAATACCGGAATCAAACATCGACATCTCAAAAGTAGAACTCATCACACACAAACATAAGTACTGTAAATGAAAGGACTAAACAATGTCCATAGAAATGAGTATCAAAGTATAAAGAAACGCATAAAGTAAAGAAGGCTAGGAAGCTTCCAATCCATATGCACGTACGCTTAAAGTCTACGAGCGTCTCTGGGTACATGCCGTTTTGGGAACATGAAAAGGAAAACGGCTGAGCATAACGCTCAGTGCACGGATATACAAGTAAAGAATGAATAATATAAGCATATAAATATGAAGTAGCGGAAAAGACTAAGTCCTGAATAACCTGTTTATATCTTAGTAAAACTGGTTTTATAGCTTGAAAAGCCTTATGTTTATCTTGTAAAAACTATTTAACATGTTTACCATTAGCCAATATAGGGCATGATTTATCCACGTGTATGAATACTTGGAGGGGTGACCTCGTCATGCAAATTAGAGGGGCTGCCTCTAATTTAATATATTGGTTTTGGGTAGGAGGGATCAGCTCCTTGTGAAGGATACAAGGCACACACCACATTCATACTGAATAATCTGCTGAAAACATGTAAACTAGGATGCACCCATACGCCCCACCTGATGATAATAATAATATGGCCAAAAACTGAAAGGGATGCCACGAGCTATCACTCCGCCGTGGTGAAGTCATAACACTGATGCCTCCAGTGTTATGGTTATGGTACCTCCATAACTAGGTGAAACTGGTCATGCATGTATATGGCTTTAGGTATTCTAATTAAACATAAGCAATTCAAAAACATATAAAACATATACTGGGGAAAACAGTTGGCTGCATACGGGAAATCCTAATAAGGAAGAATGTCCATACTGAAAGGACGGAGAATCCTTACCTTATGTCTAGTGAACGAAGAAGACGAACGGAAGAGAGTCCTACTTCGGTATCACTAATGCTACATAAATACATACGTGTATAAGTATCTGATTACTGAGTACGTAACTGGTTTTATATCATGTCTTAGCTTGTTTTATATGTTCATGTCATGTTTTACTGATTTAAACTTAATACTGTGTTTATCATGTATTATGTCTATTCTGATTAAGTATTACTTGTCTTTCATGTATTATTATACTTGTTGTGTAATAATAAGTAACTTTCTAAAAATAGCAGGTTTCCTAAAATAGAAAGTTTCCAACAATAGAAAGTTTCCAAAAATAGAAAGTTTCCAAAAATAGAAAGTTTCCAAAAATAGATTTACTTCTTAAAATAGATAAGTTTCTAAAAATAGAAAGTTTCCATAAATAGATTAGCTGCCTTAATTAAATAAGTTTCTAAAAATAGAAAGTTTCCATAATTAGATATAAGCTGGATTATTAAGCTAACTATATAAGCTTAAGTGTTTACTGATTAATATTCTAAGTCATGTAATTAAATAGTATAGTTTATTCATTATTTCATGTGAATTAAATAAACTATAGGTTAAAGTATTTAATTAAATATAACATGGTTTAATTAAATAAAGGTAAAAATACTTAGGTTAAACTATGTATTATTATCTATTAATAATATAACCTAAGTCATGTAAATTAATTAATTATAGAACATGATTTTAATAATTAATTAATTATATAGTCTAATCTAAATGATAAATACTTAGGTTAAAATTCATGTATTAATAATCATATTAATAACCTAAGTCATGTAAATTAAATTAATCATGTTCAGGTTTTAATTAATTTAATTTAATTCTTGAAAAAATATAACTTGTAAAAATATTTAACCTTGAAAAACAATCATGAACCGAACCGTGTTTTAATCTAAACATGTGTGAACCGGACCCGTGTCTTAACCCGTGAACCGGCAACAAATGCACCTTTGGTCAAACTAGCCGCCGGCTAGCCAAGGGTTCCCACCGGCTAGCCGGTGTTCCTCTTGTTGTCGTGGCCTACCCGAGCACAACCATGCCCCGACTGAGGTCGGGGTCTCCCCTTTTCCCTACTGCCGAGACACAAGTCACCACACCAAGACCTTGAGGTCTCGGTGGTGCGAATCAAAACCAAGCCGAGACCCCCTTTGGGGCTCGGTTCTTACGTCAGCCACAAACAAACACCCCTTAACCATTAATTAATTTACCCCCATATTTAATTGCATGTTTTATAACTTGTTTTTAATTTGTTATTAAAAACATTCATAATTTCATGTGATCTTGATTTAAATAAAACATAAAAAGAAAAAGGTTTAGGGTTATACCGATCACGTGAATCAAAGAAGGATGAACACACAACGATCCTTGCAATAAGTCGAACACCAAAAATCAATCAAACACCCCTTTGGTGTGTGCTAAACCCGACGACCAAGAACAAGGAGAAAGAAAAGGGACTTAGGGTTTTTATTATTTTCTAACTTTTGTTAATATGAAACTTAATTTTCCCTTTTTCCTTGTTTAGTAAATTCTGCATGGGCTTGGCCCAGGTTTCTTGTTGTGTCCGCGGGTAAGGGGGCCCACAAGGGGTAACCCGAGCATTTTCCGTGTCTAAATAATATGTGTGTTCTCGTGTTCGTATTTTACGTGATTTAATTAGTTATCGTTCGTGACTTAATATATTTATTCGTGATCGTAATAAATATACATACATACGTAATACTAAGCTCGTGATTAATTTATGTTCATGATTTCATGTTCGTATGTTCATGATTATAATTATTATTGAAATAATTATCGTGTCTTAATACGTAATAAATACTTATCGTGATATAACACGTACGTAATACTTGTAATTCTTGTTCGTGAAACGTAAACGTGCTATAAAAGGAAAGTACTAATCATGTACGTACGATCGTAAGTGTACTATTCATGGTAAAAGCATGCGGGTTTTACAACTCTTCCCCCTAAAAAGAATAATTCGTCCCCGAATTATAGATAAAGTAAACTGGAAAAGAAGAACATACCCGAATTTAAAATATGAAATGGAGGTAAGAAGCCCGGATAAACTCCTTTGTTTCCCAAGTGGCCTCCCACTTGGTATGATCCCTCCAAAGGATTTCGACGAATGGAATCGTCTTCCTTCTCATGACTCGTTCTTGTATGTCAAGAACTTGTTCGGGTTCTTCTATGAAAGTGAGATCTTCACGAATCTGTTCCAGTGGATATTGAACCATGTGAAGGGGGGGGGGGGGATACTGGTACCCTCTGAGTAAGGACACATGGAAAACATTGTGAACATGAGAAAGCTACGGAGGTAACGCTAAACGGTAAGATACTTCACCGACTCATTCAATGACATCAAACGGTCCGATAAATCGTGGACTGAGCTTCCCTTTTATTCCAAAACGTCTAACACCACGTGCCGGCGAAACCTTAAGGAAAACGTGATCTCCTACGTTAAAATGTAAGTCCCTATGATGCTTGTCTGCGTAACTCTTCTGACGTGACCGTGCTTCTTGCAGTTTCTGCTTAGCTACTACGACCTTCTCATTAGTCAGCTCTATTATTTCTGGTCCTTCAATTGTTTGCTCACCAACCTGATCCCAGCAGATTGGGGCGCGACACTTCCTGCCATACAACATCTCGAAAGGAGCATACTTGATACTTGCGTGCCAAATGTTGTTGAATGCAAAATCCACCAAACAAATATAATCATCCCAATCACCCGTCCATTCCAACGCACATGACCTCAACATGTCTTTTAATGCCTGAATCGTTCGCTCTGACTGTCCGTCTGTTTGAGGATGAAAAGCCGTGCTAAGCTTAAGTTGTGTACCCCAAGCTTTCTGCAGACTTCTCCAGAATCACGAAGTGAAACAAGGATCTCTGTCTGAGACGATGCTGGTTGGAGCACCGTGAAGTCTCATGATCTCCCTTCTATAGTGTGGATTTGCTATTATCTAATCCGGTGGTCTAACATGGTGGTAAATGGTGGAAGCCATTGTTGAGAGAGAGATAAGAGAGGTTGTGTGTGAAAGATTAAGAAAAGTGTATTTACAAAATGAAAACACAAATGAGACACAAGCAACACCCCTCCTTGGAAGCCTAGGAGGGGTATATATAGCCACACACGACCCTTAAACTATACATTGTACCTAGTCTAGTCTAAGCGTGTGTGACTATGATAACTAATGGGAATTCTTAAATGTCGTCACATAAAGTGAATTTCCAACAATCTTCCCCCATGGGACGACGTGTAGAATTCCTTACAATATTTTTCCTAACAAGTACATAATGATTAAGAACAAGAGCTTTCATGAAGCGTCCAATGCTGATGATGTCTTCTGAGGCCTTTGACTTCAAAACGACTCATCTTTAAAGTAACTTGTAGTAGAAATACTGTAACGGCACGAGCTAAGTAATCCATGTACTTCTGGTTAAGGAGAAGCTTCTGAATTAACTTCCCCCTAATTCATGCCACATAAACTTGATGTAGAAGCTTTTAAATAGTTTCCCCCTAAACCGACAATCCTCGTAAGCAACTTCAAAGCTTTCAATAAAGCTTAGAATGATTAAGCGCACAGCGGAATCTAACAAGAAAATCCCATCATATAACATGATAACGTTGCTAAGAGGGATTGAAAGTTTGGGGCACACCAAGTAGATCAACAACTTCTCTTCTCACGCTTGAAATAATTCTTCTGAATTTTTCTTCCCCCTGAGAGTTCAAGTTATGCATATCAGAAAGAATCAAGACATTTCTTCCCCCACATAGTTGAAGAAAGTAAATCAATCCCAATTATGAAGCTCAAATACTGAAGTGGACTCTTTATCCCATTCATGAAGTTGACATCGTAACACCAGAGTCAATTAAGTCCCGGAAATGCACATATCTTCTTCCGGAGATGCACAAGAGTCAATTAAGTCCCGAAAGTGCATATTTCTCCATATAGGATAATGATGATGAATAATTGCAACAACCAAACAACTAGACATCGAATCATTAGTGTACCGTTTAGAGATTGATAACGCCACGAGTTAAAACACTGATTTTCTCTGCGGCTATGACAAATGTCATCCCGGAATGTCTTCAAATCAAAAGAAGGTATGAAGTTCATCACGTGTACTCGTTGTGCGTTCAATGTGTCTTCTTCTTCCCCCTTCATGGTTTCGAAACTCGGAACCATCAATAAATTGTATGCACATGAACCTGAAATCTCGTGAGAATAATAAATAAGCTGAATTATATATTATGTGAGAATCAGCTGTTGATCGAAAATCTCTACTCATAGACTCTCCATGGCCATCTTTACCAACCCACTTGAAAGCAATTTGAAGTGACCACTGATAGAATGAACCAGATACATCAAACGTGAAACTGAATAAGAATCCTTCGATCTTGTGACTTAAGCTTGCACAATTGTTGAATGAGGAACGATGGAGAAATCTCTAAGTACCCAATGCATCACTGAAGAAGTCTATAAGCACAAAAACTCATGAAATTATCCACGTCGACTAAGCGCGTGACACTGAGTACAACAATGTAACCCCTTTAAGTGATAGTTATCCGAGTCATCAACCAACCACCCCGAACCCGGAAACTAGATAAACAAGTCTTCATTCTGAGATTAAGCACGAGCAAGTTATATTTGAAAGATAAAATAAGTACACGCCTTCAAAAAATCCGTCTGCATCTTCAAATAATTTATACCCGATCAAATAAATCCGCAGCCACTAAAAAATCGCCAAATTTTTTCTTCGGTCTCGTCAAATAATTTTGTCACATTTGTCTCGTCATATTTTGTCTCGGCACATTGTCACGTCACTTTCAAAACCGTCAATCAAAATATTATTTATCAAATAAAATGATAAATAAAATTTAGATATAACAAAATAACACATTTGGCCCAATAACCATAGTCAAAACGTAACCCATAATGCACAAGTGAGACCTCGTCAAACTATTTGCAAATGAAACTCGGATATAAAGGCCCATGTTTAGATTGCAATACCCGGTCCACAAGATAATAGAGAAGATAGTATTATAAAACACCACCAATCCCTAATCTCACTCACATTTTATAACCCTAATCACTTTTTATTCGCAGCCACACACCTACTAACTACACTCCTCGTAACATCCGCCCTTTTCTCTCCACCCCCATCACTCACCTAATCAGCAAAAAACACAGAACTAAAACCAATCCATCAATAAAAATATCGACATCATTGATTCCATATAATCATTCACATAACAAACCCAATCTAATTAAGATCATTCGAATCAAAAAGCTAGCCAATGTTTTTAATTTTGGTTTGCTTCAAATCAGCCACATACAAACATGTAGCCACGAAGTTACTGCGTCAAGATCAAATAAGTGGTCTCGGGTAGGTTATTTTTGATTGCATGTTGGTGTTTGATTAATGAAACGAAACAAAATAATGATCATAACAAGTTTGTTATGGATCTTTATTTAATTTTCGTATATTAATATTTGGTTTAAACCCAAACACGAATCTATGATGACTTTTGTTCAAACAATCAAGATCTATAAAGATCTTTTATGTGATAGAACGAATCTGAGATTTACTGTTTTATGATTTTTGATATAGATTCGAGTCTTGTTATGATTATAGATGGGTTAGGTGACGAGGGGATTAAGATTAGTTATGGTGTTGGGGAGAAATAAGGTTGGCTATTGAAATGTTAAAGTGGTGGTACTGGTCAAGTTTTTGGCTCACTAGTAGAGTCCTCAAAAGCTTTTATCCATCGGAATGATTTCTGAAATCCATCGCAAAGTCAACATGTAAACCTATCGCAATGTTTTATATAAAATAAAAATTTTCATCGCAATCCTTCTGAATTTCTGTCCATCGTAATGAGTCCTCTCTACACCCTATCGGAATGTGTTCCATCGGAATGCGTTCCATCGGAATGCGTTCCATCGGAATGTGTTCCATCGGAATGTGTTCCATCGGAATATTCGATCGCAATGTAGAAACCATTGGTTTTTACGATCGCAATATTCTGATCTGACTGTAAATCTGAAATCTTATCCGTACTTTATCCGATTTTTCAGGATCATGTGAATCTGACTAGTTCTTTGGGTACCTACATTATCATGAAGAACAATAGAAACCCAGAAAAAATGATATCATATAAAAAATAAGTCCAGAAACAGTAAACATTTGACCGAATGTAAAATCGTGAAACCAGGGACACATATATGAAGTTGTGGGTTTGTGAAGTGAGACAAACTGATAAAGTGACTTTTTAGATAGATATGGACCAAGAAAATGATATGAAAAATGTTAAAACAATGAAACTATTTGGACAAAATAATAACAAGACGTGACAAATCTTTTAAGTAACAAGACGTGACCAAAAATTTATAGAACGAGACCCAAAAAAATTTAGGCCACCAAATCGAAAACATGAACACGATCCAAGGATGGAACCGAGGCTCTGATGCCAATTGTGGATTTGCTATTATCTAATCCGGTGGTTTAACATGGTGCTAAATGGTGGAAGCCATTGTTGAGAGAGAGAGAAGAGAGGTTGTGTGTGAAAGATTAAGAAAAGTGTATTTACAAAATGAAAATACAAATGAGACACAAGCAACCCCCCTTCTTGGAAGCCTAGGAGGGGTATATATAGCCACACACGACCCTTAAACTATACATTATACCTAGTCTAGTATAAGCGTGTGTGACTATGATAACTAATGGGAATTCTTAAATGTCGTCACATAAAGTGAATTTCCAACATATAGGTATCGGCGAGTTTACTGACCGAATCTTCCTTGCGGATCGGTAAGAAATGAGCTGATTTGGTAAGTTGATCAACGATAACCCAAATTGCATCGTGCTTCTTCTTTGTCGGCGAAAGACCAGTAACAAAATCCATGGTGATTTTGTCCCACTTCCACTCTGGAATATCTAACGGTTGAAGAAGACCGCCAGATCGCTGATGCTCGATCTTAACCTGCTGGCAGGTAAGACATTTGGAGACGTAAGTAGCAACATCCTGTTTCATACCACTCCACCAAAAGTACTGCTTGATGTCATGGTACATCTTGGTCGAACTAGGATGGATAGAGAATGGGGAGCTATGAGCCTCAGCTAACAATGCTTCCCGGAGTTCTTGGTCACCAGGAACACAAAGTCTCGTGCCTTGCCATAAGATACCATCTGCTTCTACTCGAAATTATGTCTGCTTCTCCAAATTCTGAATTATCGCCCAGATTTCTCCATCATCTTTATGTGCTTCCTTGATCTTAGAGAGTTACTCGGGTTCTACTCTAAGATTAGCCCAGTAACCGTGTTGTCCACGTACCATGATCTCTATGTCTAGTCGCTCCAAGTCTCTTATGATTTCCTCCTCAATTTTAATGCCGTTTATCATTCCGGAATTTCTGCTAAGTGCATCTGCCACTACATTCGCCTTGTCGGGATGATACTGCAGATTAATGTCTTAATCCTTCAACAGCTCTAACCATCTCCTCTGTCTCATGTTTAATTCACGCTGAGTGAAGATATACTTCAAGCTCTTGTGGTCCGTGAAAATGTCACATGATTCTCCATACAAGTAGTGCCTCCATATCTTCAATTCAAACACGACTGCTGCAAGTTCCAAGTCATGCGTAGGGTAATTTTCTTCATAAGGCTTAAGCTGCCGTAAAACGTACGCGATCACTTTCCCATGTTGTATCAGAACACAGCCAAGTCCCTTCCCTGATGCATCACTCTAGATTTGAAATCTACCTGTACCAGATGGGAGAGTAAGAATAGGTGCAGTAACTAACTTCTTCTTTAGGTCTTCAAAGCTCTTCTCTCGTTCTTCAGTCCAGACGAATTTCTCCCCTTTCCGCATCAGTTTGATCAATGGTAGTGCTAAGCGGGAAAAGTTCTCCACGAACCTACGGTAATAACCAGCTAAGCCTAGGAAGCTGCGGACTTCAGTCGCTGATGTCGGCCTTGGCCATTTGGTAATAGCCTCAACCTTCGCTAGATCCATCGTGATTCCTTCCACTGATAAAATGTGACCTAAGAATGCCACCTTGTCTAACCAGAACTCACACTTGGAGAATTTAGCATACAGCTGCTTCTGGCGAAGAATCTGTAGTACTGTACGAAGATGGTCTTCGTGTTCCTCCTTGGACGTAGAGAAAATCAGGATGTCATCAATGAAGACAATGACGAAGTTGTCCAGAAATTCATAGAAGATTCTGTTCATCAAATCCATAAACACTGCTGGAGCATTGGTAAGTCCAAATGGCATGACTACAAATTCGTATTGGCCATAACGTGTACGGAAAGCAGTCTTGGCGATGTCCTGCTCCTTGACCCGTAGCTGATGATAGCCCGACCTAAGATCAATCTTGGAGAAATGTTTGGCCCCTTGTAGTTGGTCAAACAGATCATCTATACGTGGTAGTGGATACCTATTCCTGATGGTAATCTTGTTGAGCTCGCGATAGTCTATGCAAAGACGCATACTGCTGTCCTTCTTATTAACGAATAAGACCGGTGCGCCCCATGGAGATGCGCTCGGTCGAATAAAGCCTCGTTCCAGAAGTTCTTGCAATTGATCCTTCAGCTCCTTCAACTCTATGGGAGCCATGTGATAAGGAGCCTTGGATATCGGCTCATCTCCTGGAATGAGCTCGATATTAAATTCTACTTCACGTGCAGGTGGTATGCCCAGAAGTTCTTCTGAAAATACATCTGGAAATTCTGACACTATCGGCTGATCCTGAATTGATGGGGATTCAGCATCCATGTCATGAATAGTAGCTAGATAACCCTCACAACCATGTGAAAGTAATGCACATGCTTGCAGGGTTGATATGATTTATACAAACCTGCCGGGTACGAACCCGTTGTGAATGTACTCTAGAGCATTAACATCACTGAAGATGACTCGATATGAATGGCCGTCTATGGTAGCATGATGCTAGGATAGCCAATCCATGCCCAAAATCATGTCAAAATCATTTATGTCCAGCGGAAGTGCGTCAACAGGACGAACCTTGTCGTCAAACTCTAGGGGAAGGCTCTTGTACACATGGGTTATACGTACAGAGTCTCTCAAAGGCGTGGAAATACTCATTATATTCTCTAGTGGCATGGGGAGTATCCTAACATTCTTGTCATAAGCAGTAGAAATGACCGAGTGAGTAGCACCCGTATCAAACAGAAGACATGCAGATTGACCATACATATACAAGATTCCAGTGATGGTACTTGTAGACTTGTTGGCCTGATCGCGAGATGTCGTGTAAACGCGTCCACTAGTAGGAGGCGGCTTGGTACCAGCATGTCCCGATGTACCCTCTATCTCGCCCTTGCAGCAATCCTTCATGCAGTGGCCAGGAAGACCACACTTGTAGCATGCGTCGCTGTCGCGACGACATGGCCCTGGGTGCCTATGGTGGCAAGTAGAGCAAAGAGGATGTGTATATCCTCCAGCAGGCGTCCTGACTGGCTGAGAGCCTAATAAAAAATATACATGAGACATGATATTAGGTACAAAGGACAATACAGATAATCGTAAGATTGAATACCAGTGATAGCTGGACGGCTAGGCTGTGAACCTCTCTGGTTCTGGTCCCTACCGTTACCATGATTCCTGGTAGAAGATTTGCTAATGTGTTAGAATTAAGAGTTATAACATGTAATCATAAGAAAATGCGTAACTATAAGGACTTGCTGCTGTTGGCGTGTCCAGCGTTGTTACGGTAATTATCATTACCGCTACGCTTATCCGTAGCAGAACGGTCGTGAGTCTGACCGTTTCCCTTGGGCTGATTAGGCTGTTGCTGAATAGCCGGCCGAGACCGGTCCCCAGTCTTCTGCCTGGAAGATACATTTTAAATAGATGAAATATTGACATATACTGAAAGAATACGGACTGGTCACCACTTGAATATGAATGTTTACCTTTTATCGGGTCTCTCTGCTTCCCCGAACTTATCTCTTTCCTGCAGTATCTCCAGCTTACGTGCTGCATCGGCCACTTGTGCTACCGTGTTGAATGTAGCACACACCAAGTTGTTTGCGACCGATGTACGAAGAGACCACCTGAAGTGGTGTGCTTGCTCTTCAGGAGTACCTGCTGCTGCACCAAGGAAACCAGCCAAGCGAAGAAAGCGCTGCATGAACTCATTGCTATTCTCCCCAGCTCTCTGTCGGATCTCGTGGTACGACCTCTTCAGCATGTCCTGCTCAGCCTTGGGAAAGAACTGTTCCATTACCCTATCCCTGAACTGAGCCCAAGTCAAACCAGCCACCCAATCATCACCTCCCTCAGACTACTTCAGTTCTATCCACCATGCTAACACATCACCTTCAAACCGGTAGCATGCCAACCTTGACTTGAAGACGGGATCACAACCCATAGCATCGAAGATCTTCTCAATGTGAGCCAACCAGCTTTCAGCTTCACTGGGGCTATCTGTTCTCTCGAAAGCTAGAGGGCGGAGCTTATTGAATCTCTCCAGCCATGTGGCCAATGTTGCTGAAGGAGGAGGAGGAGGTACTGGGTGCTGCTGCTGGCTGTTGGCAGCCTGAACCTCAACCCTGATTTCATTCCTCAGCTGAGGAAGCATAGCTTGCATTGCAGCTTAGATTGATGCATTGAGTTGTTCCTGCTCACGTGTGAGAACCATCTGACAGTATAACATAAAATACATGATTAAACTGATTAAAATATAAACTATATACATGGAAAAAAATTATACCAATAAATCATGAGAAAAATTTTATGTAGGAAAAACTAGTACGTGAATGCATGATGCAGTTTTATGAAAACTTTTGTATGCACGAGAGTGAACGTCTATGGTCAGTTCACTCAAAACAAAAGACATGGCGAGGGGACACCTATGGGTCGGTCCCAAATTTAAAAGTTTCGATAAAACACATGCGACTAAATAGGGCCAGTCCTGTACCAACCATTACTTAGTCATAAACTTGCGACAATGACATATATATGTATGCATGAAAATGATGAATGCATGAAAACCGACTGTCAGTTCTAGGAAGACCATAATGACTACCCACTAATCACAGGTCATGATTTGAGAGCCTACAGGTCGAAACCTTGGCTCTGATACCATAATTATAACACCCCATTTTGATAAATGGAATGTCACGCGTGATTATGGCGTGTCATCAAAGCATACAAGGATAAATGTCTAAACATTACATGACCATAAAGGAAATACCGGAATCAAACATCGATATCTCAAAAGTAGAACTCATCACACACAAACATAAGTACTGTAAATGAAAGGACTAAACAATGTCCATGGAAATGAGTATCAAAGTATAAAGAAACGCATAAAGTAAAGAAGGCTAGGAAGCTTCCAATCCATATGCACGTACGCTTAAAGTCTACGAGCGTCTTTGAGTACCTGCCGTTTTGGGAACATGAAAAGGAAAACGGCTGAGCATAACGCTCAGTGCACGGATATACAAGTAAAGCATGAATAATATAAGCATATAAACATGAAGTAGCGGAAAAGACTAAGTCCTGAATAACCTGGTTATATCTTAGTAAAACTAGTTTTATAGCTTTAAAAGCCTTATGTTTATCTTGTAAAAACTGTTTAACATGTTTACCATTAGCCAATATAGGGCATGAATTATCCACGCGTATGAATACTTGGAGGGGTGACCTCGTCATGCAAATTAGAGGGGTTGCCTCTAATTTAATATACTGGTTTTGGGTAGGAGGGATCAGCTCCTTGTGAAGGATGCAAGGCACACACCACATTCATACTGAATAATCTGCTGAAAACATGTAAACTAGGATGCACCCATACGCCCCACCTGATGATAATAATAATATGGCAAAAAAATTAAAGGGACGCCACGAGCTATCACTCCGCCGTGGTGAAGTCATAACACTGATGCCTCCAGTGTTATGGTTATGGTACCTCCATAACTAAGTGAAACTGGTCATGCATGTATATGGCTTTAGGTATTTTAATTAAACATAAGCAATTAAAAAACATATAAAACATATACTGGGGAAAACAGTTGGCTGCATACGGGAAATCCTAATAAGGAAGAATGTCCATACTGAAAGGACGGAGAATCCGTACCATATGTCCAGTGAACGAAGAAGACGAACGGAAGAGAGTCCTACTTCGGTATCACTAATGCTACATAAATACATACGTGTATAAGTATCTGATTACTGAGTACGTAACTGGTTTTATATCATGTCTTAGCTTGTTTTATATGTTCATGTCATGTTTTACAGATTTAAGCTTAATACTGTGCTTATCATGTATTCTGTCTATTCTGATTAAGTATTACTTGTCTTTCATGTATTATTATACTTGTTGTGTAATAATAAGTAACTTTCTAAAAATAGCAGGTTCCTAAAATAGAAAGTTCCCAAAAATAGAAAGTTTCCAAAAATAGAAAGTTTTCAAAAATAGAAAGTTTCCAAAAATTAGATAAGTTTCTAAAAATAGAAAGTTTCCATAAATAGATTAGCTGCATTAATTAAATAAGTTTCTAAAAATAGAGAGTTTCCATAATTAGATATAAGCTGAATTATTAAGCTAATTATATAAGCTTAAGTGTTTACTGATTAATATTCTAAGTCATGTAATTAAATAGTATAGTTTATTAATTATTTCATGTGAATTAAATAAACTATAGGTTAAAGTATTTAATTAAATATAACATATTTAATTAATAAAGATAAAAATACTTAGGTTAAAGCATGTATTATTATATATTAATTATTAAAATCATGACCAATAATTAATTATATAGTCTAATTTAAATGATAAATACTTAGGTTAAAATTCATGTATTAATAATCATATTAATAACCTAAGTCATGTAAATTAAATTAATCATGTTCATGTTTTAATTAATTTATTTTAATTCTTGAAAAAATATAACTTGTAAAAATATTTAACCTTGAAAAACAACTCATGAACCAAACCGTGTTTTAGTCTAAACATGTGTGAACCGGACCCGTGTCTTAACCCGTGAACCGGCAACAAACGCACCCTTGGTCAAACTAGCCGCTGGCTAGCCAAGGGTTCCCACCGGCTAGCCGGTGTTCCCCTTGCTGTCATGGCCTACCCGAGCACAACCATGCCCCGACCGAGGTCGGGGTCTCCCCTTTTCCCTCCTACCGAGACACAAGTCACCACACCGAGACCTTGAGGTCTCGGTGGTGCGAATCAAAACCAAGCCGAGACCCCCTTTGGGGCTCGATTCTTGTGTCGGCCACAAACAAACACCCATTAGCCATTAATTAATTTACCCCCATATTTAATTGCATGTTTTATAACTTGTTTTTAATTTGTTATTAAAAACATCCATGATTTCATGTGATCTTGATTTAAATAAAACATAAAAAGAAAAAGGTTTAGGGTTATACCGATCACGTGAATCAAGGAAGGATGAACACACAACGATCCTTGCAATAAATCGAACACCAAAAATCAATCAAACACCCCTTTGCTGTGTGCTAAACCCGGCGTCCAAGAACAAGGAGAAAGAAAAGGGACTTAGGGTTTTTATTATTTTCTAACTTTTGTCAATATGAAACTTAATTTTCCCTTTTTCCTTTTTTTAGTAAATTTTGCATGGGCTTGGACCATGTATTTTGTTGTGTCCGCGAGTAAGGGGGCCCATAAGGGTAACCCGAACATTTTCCGTGTCTAAATAATAAGTGTGTTCTCGTGTTCGTGTTTTACGTGATTTAATTAGCTATCGTTCGTGACTGAATATATTTATTCGTGATCGTAATATATATACATACATACGTAATACTAAGTTCGTGATTAATTTACGTTCATGATTTCATGTTCGTATGTTCGTGATTATAATTATTATTGAAATAATTATCGTGTCTTAATACGTAATAAATACTTATCGTGATATAACACGTACGTAATACTTATAATTCTTGTTCGTGAAACGTAAACGTGCTACAAAAGGAAAGTACTAATCATGTACGTACGATCGTAAGGGTATTATTCATGGTAAAAGCATGCGGGTTTTACATCTGCATCCTCAACATCATTATCAGGATCTTGGTCTTCAGTAGGGGCGCGGTGGCAGCTTCAACAGCTTCCAGATGTAGGTTGTCCTTGTCCTCATTAGCAAAGTCAAAAGAGGACTTCTGAGTAGTGGAGGTTACTTCTAAGGATTTGACACCGGGGGACATAGGCGTTGTGGAAACTGTGACATTTCTGGTAGCCACCGGCAGGGGTTGCTCCCCGGGCCTACAGGTGCGGGACCCGATAGGTACCTTCTTTGGGTCAGCATATCGGATAAAGCTGAATATATTCATTTCTACAAAGATAAAAAGATAAGTTATACTACGGTACAATTTGTGTACGTATAAAGCTAATGATAAAATAAATACTCACCTAGGTTATTGTAATAAGGAAGGTTGGGTATTCATCATCTCTTTGAAAGTAATTACGGCTTAAGCCTATAAGGCATAAAATGAGCTCTAGGAATTTGTTGAAGGGGTTATGTGTCTATCTAGTGTTGTTACAAGAGGTTATTGTTCTAGTTTTTGAGAAAATTAACAAACTTAACGTAACATGGAGGTAGTTCTCCGAGGACGTTTGCTAAAGGATATCCATCCAATTATCAAGGATGGGATATAGTATACTCTGAATAAGGGGTGATGTTCTGAACGTGACAATTAATCTCGAATTGAATAATCTTACACGCACCAATGCAACACAATTAAGAGAGATGTACGCCATAGTAATCGACAAGGTTAACCAAAAACCTAGATAAAGGGATACAATAATTGATGGTATAAAAAAATCGATAATAGACGCTGATCTTTCCTTCCGGATAATCAGGTAATGGCATCTAGTTCGCTAGGAAGTTCAAGGTGCTAATCATCGGAGATATAGTAATCCGAGAAAAATTTCATCAGATACTCTTCATTTGTCTCTAATAGGGCAGAATTAATATCAACAATATCCTTAACCATTTTTATTAGGATATCAAGAAGGTCACATTGTGTTAACGTGAGATACGGGATTTTGGGGGAAAATCAAAGCTTGTGGAAGTTGTTTTTTTAAATGGTGGTAATGTGATAAATTGTAAAAAAAATGAATGGATGCAGTCACACATATATAGAGTCAGATGGCTGACATGTATATGTTGGAAATACGTTTTTACGTATTTAGAAATGATCGGTCACTCCAACGATATATACGTAGATTGGGCTCCTGATCTAGTTATGTAAGTATACCCCATAAAGCCCACATGTAGGGTGGGCTATATATATACCCTTCCTAGCATGTTAGCAAGGGTAGTTATTCATTTTCTCATTTCACTTAATCATTCCTTCTTTCTCTAATCCTCTCCTTTTCTTTCTACCTTTCTCTCTCTAGTTCTTTATATCCCTCCCTCTCTTTAGATCTTAACAACATCTTAACAATCCTAAAAAATCGTGGACTTACAACTGGTATCAAGAGCCATGGTTGATTGGGTTTTTCTTGTGTTTGTTCATCATTGATTTGTCTATTTTGATTCAAAATCATTCGAACCAATTTTTTTTTATGTTTTTATGGTTTAATCTTGATACAAATCATCAACATACTTGTGGTAGTGATTTGGTACTGTTACTTTCGTTAAAAACACAAAAATTTTCGGTGTTTGGATCATTTTTTGGTTTAAATCTCGACTTGGTTTTGTTTTATCCAAGAAAAGTGCACATCGGACTTCATAAGGCTTTTACATTACGATCACATATTGCGATCACATATTGCGTCACATTCCAATCTGAATATTGCGATCACATTGCGATCAAGGATTGCGATCACATCGCGATCAAGTATTGCGATCAAGTAATGCGATCACATTGCGATCAAGGAATGCGATCAGATTGCGATCAAGTATTGCGATCACTTTCCGATAGGACATTCCGATCACATTACGATGAGTATTCCGATGGGTGATATTGTGATGGGTATTGCGACACATATGACATTGTGAAGATATTGTTTTTGTGATATTCTGAAGATACCAAAATTATTCCTTAAAAAATTTCGAGAATAAATATTTAGAGGATTTAGTCATTTTTCTTCACTACTAAAAGGAATTCAATCTACAACAACAACCACAATTACTTTCTTTCATTGATCGATTCAAATGGGATCGTTGAATTTGACATCTCAAGAGGGAGAATTGCATCTAATGCTAAACACAGCTAGAGAAAGTGGTATAACGTTATTTCGACTACTTCATTCTCATCTTGTATCCCTTTCATGGCTTCAAGGAGGAAGCGAATTTGTGGCACTCTTTGGTCAAGATCGTAACATATTCATCGACTCAATATTCCTCAACTTGAACCAACTAGCTGAGCAACTTAAAAAAGAGGACTTTAATCACTTTGCATCAGAATCTGCATATTAAGCTCTCGTGACCCAACTTACGCACTTCTTCCACTTCAACATCGTTGAGTCTGATAATTCACGGATATGCCAGTCATTTTTTCAATACTCACATACCGAGGTTCAAGATTTCCGTGGTACACTGTTGAAATTCATGACATTGGTCTCGTCTTCAATTGATGAAAGATTCCGACTTTAGCAAACGTATGATAATGGAGTGTAAGAATCTACGATGCAGATGCAAGAGGAGAATGGTCATACGGTTAACAACTTGGAGCCTAAAGATGGCAAGAGCATGGAACCAACAGCAAAGCATGATATCAGCAGCACGTCAGGGAATGTTATAGACATCATTTATGATGAAACCTTACCCGGTTATGACGAAGAACCTACAAACATGGTACAGTGTAATGTTGTATATGATGTATATGCTGATGAAATGCTGCATATTGAGCATTTCAAACCTAATTCTAACAAACATGGGATGGAAAAGAGTGATAGCGATACCATTTCTGATTCATTTGATGTACGTCATAATGGGGGAGAAAGTGTTCAAAATGCTAACAATCATGATAATTGCTTTATGAATGCTTCATTAACTGCTTCTGATTCCAAGATTCAAGAGCTCGAAACGATCGTAGCTCAGCAACAAAAGATTTTGAGGATGCCAAACTATAATTTTCCAAGAAAACGAACAAATTTGAAAAGTATTTTGAAATTTTTGAAAAGTTAAACGTTGTTCTTGAACGAAAATTGGATCAAAAAGTTCTAGGTTCTAAAGCTGAAAAGGATGATCTTTTGAAAAAATTAAGTTGTTAGAATCTAAGTTGGCATCCCAACACAAATTGCTTAAAGATAATGAGACTTTAAAGGCTCATGTTCAGGAAAAGGTTTTTGCAATAGCTGCTATGAAAAACGAGTTGAGGAAACCTAAAGGATCTAGTGTGGACACTAAGCTTGAAAAACCATCAATCTTGGGGAAACCGCCTACAAATTAGTCCGTTAGACAACCGACTGCATTTAGATCTGAGCGACCTCAATCCTCGAGACCGCGGTTTGCCTCCCAAGTTGATATGGTTCATATTTCTAGAACAGTCACTCCACCGACTAGGCCTAATGTGACTAAATCAGCTTTAGCAAGACCTAATCACATGATTGCCTCTAGTTTCTCTACAAACACGTCTAGAACTAGTTCAAATGACGTTCGCCATAAATTTTGTCTGAGGGAAGCTAAGCAAAAGACACAAGTAAGAGATATGAATTTTAAACCTAGTCAAATGCCATCTAGATTACCAATACTGCTAACCATAGCATGTCATATCCTAGGAGCACAAATCATTCATCTAGGAATTCTAGATCTTACTCGGACTTTAAATATGCTACTTGTAAATCATTTAGGAAATGTGTCTTTAAGGCAAATCATGACTTTTGTGTCAAGAAATTCCTTAATGAGTTGAACTCCCGCGATAGAGTTAAATCCTAGTGGGTTGCTAAAATCAAACCCATTGGTAAAATGTGGCGCCCCACGGGTAGAACTTTCACTTTTGTAGGAAACGAGTGCCCTTTAACTAGGATAGTCACTGATTCTACTAAGACTACTAGGGAGGCAATTGAAAAGGATGATACATCACTTAAAAGAAACTGTGAATCCCCGCATGGTTCTAAGATAGATATCGCTAACCCACATAAAAGCATAAAACTTTCTAATGAGAATGCGGGTACCAAAGTTAACGTTCAACAAGAACACAATGGTCCAATCTTTGTATACCGTACAACTAAGGACACTTTCAGAGTTTGGTTGCTAAAGAAGTTCATATCTAAGAAACAAGTGTCTCAGGGGACTCACAGTTAAGCTGTATCATGGCTCTTAGTCAAATCACAGTCTGTGACTGGAACTTCAAAGAAAGGGAAGTTTATCTCATCAACGATAACTTACCCACAAAACGAGAAATTAAGTTTTCTCGGACACGAGCTTACACTAAAACCATTCAAAGGTTTTAAGCTCGTGTAACTGGCTCATCGTTAAATATCAGACGATGACCCAATTTTCAAATAAAGGAAAGTTTATCGCCGATGATAAACTTATCCTCACAAACGAGAAATTAAATTTTCTCGGACACGATCTTACATTAAAACTATTCAAAGGTTTTAAGCTCGTGTAAATGGCATATAATCACATATCAGATTATGCCTCGGACTTCAAAGAAAGGAAAGTTTATCGCTGATGATAAACTTATCCTTACAACGAGAAATTAATTTTTCTCGGGCATGAGCTAATATTAAAAACATTCGAAGTTTTTATGCTCATGCACAATGACTTACAGTTAAATCAGTCTGTAACTCGGACTTCAATTTCAGGAAAGATTATCTTTAATGATAACTTATCCTCGTAACGGGAAATTAATTTTTCTCGGTCATGAGCTTGTATTAAGGCATTCGATGTTTTATGGTCATAAAAGAAAGTGTATCTTTTAAATAAGAGAACTTTTCTTCATAACGAGAAATTCACCTTTCTCGGTCATGATCTTTACGTTAAAACATTCAAAAGTTTTTGAAGCTCATGAAAATGACTTCTAAGTAAATGTCAACTTATGACTCGTTCTTGAGTTAAAAGGAAAGTTTATCGCCGACGATAAACTTATTCTCACAACGGGAAGTTTACAACTTCTCGGCCTTGAGCTCATTTTGTAAGATATTCAACATCTTAAGCTCAAGTAATTGGTTTTCAAAACATTGAACACAACTTTTCGAGAATTTCTCAAAAGGTTTTTCTAAATCTTTCAAAATTGTGTGTTGAAAAATGTTTTGATAAAAAGAGCATGTCTTCTGGAATCGATAATATTTACGATACTAGAAATGTCATTCAATAATGACACGGGGTTGTAAATAAAGTTCGAGCAGAAGTTCCAATATTTTAAAACATGCTCAAAATGGCTTGCTATTATTTCAGATAGTAACTCGCTTTTCATATTCAAATCAAGCATTTCACCGGAAAGCTTTGACTCAACAACGGGAATTAATTTTCTCGGGCATGGTTTACTTTATAACCATGTAAGGGATTGTGTTTATGTAATAACACAATCTAACACGAATCTATGTACGCATAAGTGCATTTATTTGTTAAAACAAGAGAAATCTTGTTTTTATGAAGTTATCATCTCCACCAACCGTAGCAATTTACAATTGATATCTACATACTCGACGATGCGACTACTCAAGCGGCGACTATAGCTCTTTCGATAGAACACGGGTCAACAATTGAGGGGGAGCAATTGTCCAGCATTTAGAATCTTTGATGCCGAAAGTGCCATGCTCACAAATTGGTGTCAAGACAACGATATCAATCGTACACATGGTGTCAAGAGATAACTTCAGACGTGACGATGAGACCAACATTCGTGAACAAGAACCATGTGATTCTATCATATGATGTTCTCCATCATTCAAGTCCAACCTCGTAAATTGTTAATCTTGTGAATACATTATCATATATGATCTTTGCACGTGATAAGTACCTTACACTTGTGTTTAAAAGGTATTTAATTTACGTTTCAAGTACACCCTCATTAATTTGAGGGGGAGCTTGTGTAAATCATGAAGATAATTGGATTTGCATTTTTCTTCCCAAATTTTCTTAAAATGCTACTAAATCAATTGATATTAAAAACATCAATTGGGTTAATATTTTTAACATGGGGGAGAAAATGTGATTTAATATGTGAAATGATTAATCCAAAATGGTTTGACTTAACGTGATGGCTCATCCCGACATGTGCAAAATGTTTTTGAATATCGTGGCATATGTTAAGGGGGGAGAAAAATGGATTTGCACTTCAAAATGGATTTCATGGTGATTTATACTTACCCACAACCCATTTATTTCACGAAGATGAAGATTGTGGTGACATAAGGATGGTAGGATAGGTTAAATCCAATGATTCTTCCAAAACCGGTGGAATCTTCCCAAGGACATTCCATAGCTAGAAGTAGTAGTTCTTAGGAAAGATGGAGAAAGATTGTGAACGTAGCTGAATGCCGACCAAGTAATTAAGTTAGCACTGGAACAATCACAACAAGGTTCTAGCTATGACGTATTGGTAAGCATTGAAGGGGTTGAAGAATGAAAAAGAATTGTAAAGATAAAGGGTCTAAAGAAAGAAGCCCTCCTTACAACCTTACACAGAAACCGGGTCAATACATATGCTATTGAGATCATTTTTTAATTATTCTTGATATTGAAGATAGACATCATCGAGCCAGTGATGCAATGCACAACCCATCCCAGCTAACTCAGATATCTCTTAAAAGATATTTGTTTTAATCACACAGAGACAACGCATTATCTATTGATTTATTCACTCCGAATAAATTGGTATTGAAATGGTGGCACTCCTCTCCAACCTCCTATCACTAACATCCAAAATGCACGATTGAGTCTAGAGCCATTTGAGATCATCAATATCTCATTAGGACACACTTTCATAATTCCTTGCTTCTTCACACACTGTGAAAAGTAAGAAAGATCTTAAGAGTCCTACATAAAATCTTCATGATCTTGCCTGAACATCCGAGTAATACGAAAGTATTTACAATAAAGATGGAAATTATTCATTAGCGAATATCAAAAAGCTCATGGTAGGTTACTTGTGCGATTCTTTATGAATCAAACTTGTGATAACTGGAAAGCAACCGTGGTTTAATTCTTAACTGTACTTAAACACGTTCAGGCCTCTACGCAATATCTTAGTGATCTTGCCAGAACACCGTGTCATAACACTCTATAGTGTTCACAATGATGAGTGGAAATCATTCTAGTGTTACATCAAACAACACTTCGTAGGTAACTTGCAAGATTCTATATAAATCAAGCTCGTGACAACTGGAAAGCAACGATGGTGCGATTCTTTAATGAATCAAACTTGTTCCAGGAATCGGATTTGACGGCTTCAAATTATGGGGATAATATTATCCAAATGATTCACTCTTTATGTTCTCAGTCAGCTTTGGACGGTCAGATAAAGTGAACGGGTTTACCCGCGAAATCTTGTAAAGGAGTTTCTTAATTGAAACTACCTGTCACAAATACGATATGTAATATCGTCCAACGGTCTTCACCGACCGGAGGCAAAATGCTACCGAATTAGAATGAAATGTTCAAGGCCATTTCATCCGTGTATATGTTTTGTTGCTAACTGTTTTATGTAGCGTAACAAGAAGGTGGCAGTACGGTGTAAAATCTGTAAGAAATCGTCAACACATTCTTATACTGTATGCACTTAATACTTCAACAAATTCAAGAAAGCCTAAAAGTCAAGTCTTCCGCTGTATCAAACTATGAAGCTTTCAAGAATTATAAAGGTATAAGTATGTGGAACATGAAGTCACGAGGAGGCGAATATCACAAGCGATAAATGCACAAGGTCAAAGCAAGGAAACATGCTCAAGACTAAAGTCAAAGATCTCATCAGCATATTCACAAGAACAAGATCGAAGACTCAAGCATAGTATGCTAGGTTTAAGATTTTGTATAATGGTGTGACCTCCTTAGGGGGAGATTGTTAGAAATACATTTTTCTAAAGAAAGTCTCAGTTACATCATTGTTAGCATAGATCACGAGCTATACACTATTTAGGACATTGTAACTTGGAGTGACCTCCCTTAGGTAGAGATTGTTGGAAATATGTTTTTAAAGTATCGGTCACTCCAACGATATATACGTAGATTGAGCTCGTGATCTAGTTATGCAAGTATAACCCATAAAACCCACATGTAGGATGGGCTATATATATACCCTTCCTAGCATGTTTGGAAGGGTAGTTGTTCATTTTCTCATTTCACTTAATCATTCCCTCTTTCTCTAATCCTCTCCTTTCTCTCTCTACCTTTCTCTCTCTAGTTCTTCATATCCCTCCCTCTCTTTAGATCTTAACAACACCTTAACAATCCAAAGAAATCGTGGACCTACAGTATATATCACCCATTATCTCAAACTTGAAAGCTGAGATGAAGTGCTGAAAAGGTATTGGGACCCATGACTCTACTCGATCGGTTATCTTACGTGTATCTAGAGTGGGTCCTACATTTCAGAGGTGGGGTACACAACAATTCGTAATTTAATGTGTCTACATGACGATTCATCATGTGATGTGTTTACGGGACTATTGTACTATTTTTCTAGTGTAGCAACCGCGGTTACGGCCACACCTACTAGACTGGGGGACATGATAACTTATAGTGTCCAGTCAGACTATTCGACCTTGCCAACGTGCACTATTCTTACCCGGTCCATTACGAGTGGATCTATACAACGCGACCAACCCAATGGGCTCGACCCAAGGTGAGTCGCATGCGGTTTCAAGTAAACCCGCGACAAACCACATGTGGTTATCCATAAATAGAATCCTAATCTGATAAGGACTAGATTCGTTCAAGATTAGGAAGAGATATAGATTCCTTATTTATGGATGGATCCCTAGTATATCTCATGGAATTGGGCCACACGATTTGTAAACCCTAATTGGGTTTCACCAGCTATATACGGACCCCTAGAGTTCGATTCACGGTATCGTATTATAAACTATAATTGCTACTCGATTATAAACCCTGAATTGGTTACTTACTCTCACGCGGAAGGTGAATCGTGAGAGATAATCTCATGATAAGCTTAACGGAGTTTTTTCCTTGTGTAGGGTCTGCATTAATTTCACTTGGTGAAGCAGTTAGAGCCTCAAAACCCATATTACCCCTAATTTTGATAAAACATGTTCAATCCAACTTTTGTATCAACGCCATGACTTTAATTTATCTTATACAATTACAAGAATATCAATAAAATCGATCTTGAGTAAATATTCTTTGACCCCTTTTTGTTGGAAATTGGTAAGGAATCGAATATCTTTATTGCCCATATCAAATCATACCCATGACTCCATTCTTACAACACGATGACATACTATCCTTATTATAGGCTTAGTAAAACCATCGTTATGGAAATATGCGAATCACGAATATGATTTTGATATGAAATTTGGTATGAGAGTCAAGCAAGATAGTGTGCATTAAAATATTATTTTAAAATTAAATTTGATCCTCGGGATGAGCATATTGCAGACTGATTTGGATCGGTCGACCGATTTCGAACTCAATCGACCGTGACGCGGTGACCATGTCAATTTTGTTGACGAACCGAAATCGTTCACATACTCAATCTACTTATCAAACCTTTAAAAGAAATGAACGTTTGCTTTTAATAAAATAACTTTTTAAATTATTTTTTTGAAGTTTAAGCACTTACTCGTATAAATAACCCATTAAGAAAATCATTTTTTCAAACAAATTCAAATCACAATTCTTAAAATTACATCGTCTTACAATTTTTTTCATGACTCTTTCGACGATGAGGATGAAGTTACTAGCGAGTTTGCGTCATTTATGGAGGCTTGTCAAGCGGCTTATGAAGCATCAACCTCACGAATCCAAAAATACTACATACATATTGATTTTGTTGGTGCTCATACACGTGTTAGTGGCGGCTTACTTTTCTGATGACACATGGTGTGAAGAAGAAAGATTATGTACGCGGTTCCAAATGCATCGATCACCATTCACACAAATTTTTCGCGAGGTAACCGATTACTCTCAATTTTTCAGAACACGATTGATTGTACGAGATGAGATTGTCGTTCACCATTGTTGAAGTGTACTTTCCCTATTTCCCAAATGGCAATCCATTCATGTTGCTCTTGATGAATATTTGTAAATGGGTCGACAACAGCCCGTCTATGTCTTTGAAACTTTTGTAATCCGATCATGGATTTATATGGTGAAGAATTATTATGAAATCCAACGTCTACGAACATAGAAAACACTCTATGCTCGCCTCAAGGAAAATAATATGTTTTCGAGGATGATGGGAAGTATTGATTATACACAATGGCCGCGAGAGAATTGCCATACAAAGCTCGAATTTTTAGAGGTGATCATGGGCCAACTCTGTTTATTTTATTGGAAGCGGTCACCTCCCAAAACTTATAGATTTGGAAACCATTCTTTGGTGTCGTCGGGATGAATAACGACATGAATATTTTATGTAAATCCCCTATTTTCAATTATCTTAAATCGACTAAAGAACCAGAGGTGAGATTTGTAGCTAATAACGTGTATTTTAGAGGGCTATTATCCGGAATGGTCGATTCTTATTAAGTCCACTAAAGATCTGGGGAGGAGTTATCACAAACATATCATGTATAAACCGAAGAATGAGGCAGCAAGAAAAGATGTGTAACGAGCCTTTGGTGTATTGAAAAAGAAGTCGAAGCTAACTAAACATCCGGATCGAGGAATATCAAGACGCAGCATGCATCATATTACACAATATGATAATTAAGAATAACAGGGTGGCGATGTCTCTCACATTTTTTCGCGAAGAACAACACCATCCTGAAGATCCCGTAAATACACATAAAGAGTTGATGCAAATTACTATGGAGATAATCAACGAAACATGTCACCTAAGCCTAAAGTCCAATCTAGTATAACACATTTAGAATAATAAAAATTAACAGTATTTTTGTATAATTATTATAGTAATGTTTTTATTTTATTTTAATAATTATGTAATGTAATTTATTTTATTTATGTAATGTGTTTATTTAGTGAATTTTAGTTAAACAAAAATTGAACTAAGTCGTTATAGAAACAAATCACTTGTAGGTCGTCAAAGAGAGAAAGTTGAGAGGTAGCAAGAAAAATGGAGGTCGGACTAGGTAACCAATATGCCTAGCCTCATAAAAGTGTCTATCCTAAATTTTGTAGAGATAGAACATAATGAAGATTGTGTACGGATCAAAATACTTGGTAAATGAAGTACCGAACTGTGTGGAGTCAAGCAACGACAAAATTTAATGTAGACCATTTTTTAAATCTCAACCATCCATTTTTTTTCATTTAACAAAAAAACTCACTTTATTAAAATTAAATATCTCACAAATTGTTAATGGTTACACAAAACGACACATATTGTCGCTACAAAAATTAAACCATCATTCTATGGATGCGCACATGTATATACTTTCGACGCATTTTTTTTCTAATTTTTTTCTATCACGTCTGAGAAAAATCATATATGATTTGTTAACGAATCATATATGATTTTATGAAATAATATATGATTCGTATCATAAATCATATATGATTATATGATTTCAAAAATCATGATTATTGGTTATACGAATCATATATGATTTCAGAAAATCATATATGATTCATAAAACGAATAATATACGATTTTCTCATACGTGATATAAGAAAAATATTATAAAAAAAGATTTTCGAAAGTATATACGTGAGCCCGTCGATAGAAAGATTAATTATGTTTGCAATAGTGTATTTTTTGTCGCTTGACGATTTTCCGTTTGTGAAATATTTAACATTTTAAGTAAAGGTGAGAAGTGAGTTTTAAAAAATAAGTGAACATGATTGGTTGATTGGATTTATACTAACTTAAGAGTTTACATTGATGTTAACTCGTCAATCAACATCTCAACGCTCGAGGTTTGATTTGACAATAGAATCCTATCTCGAGCTTTTTCGGGCGGGAAAGGATCAGTCGGTTACGAAAATTAAAGGAGTGCACGAAGTAAGGGTTTTACCTCGATCAAAAGTATTCGATCTCAAATAGACTTACCAATTATGAGTTTTTGGTACATAAAGTAGTACTAGTAAGTTGTGTTATTAGTACAAGGCTTTTTGGAAAATCCAAACCAAGTAATAGTCGTTTTCTATCTAAAAACATTGAACCCTAGAATATATTTATGCATTATGTAACCTTTAAGCTTTTAGTCCAATAGAGTTTGAGATAAGGTTCAGATACCATCTTAATTCAACTATCCAATTTTACGCCCCTTTCTACTATACACCTTTATTCTTAATTCAATCTAATTTCTGATATTCTTACAGAGTACATTACAGTGACTACCCTTTTCTCCATGTATATATTGTTTATATTCCATAACACCCACAAACAAAAGATCAAGAAGGGTCATCATATCTTTTCTTCAGTTTGTAAACATTAGAAAAATGGCACCACATGTTCTTCAAGTAGCTCTTCCAAAACAATCATGCCAGTATAAATATCTGCGCCAACGACCCGTCGTTCTTCAAGTAGCTCCAAAGAAAGAGGCGGCTATGGTAAGTTACAAGCCCGGAAGTCTTATAGTTTTTGGATAGTGCTAGATATGGTTTATATCAGTTGGTTGGATGCCTGTAGTAACCGAAGTTAACTTATAAGCATGTCTTCTGTCTTGCTTGTTGTATGAGCTATATGTAGACTTATTACTACGAGCTAGTTACCATGTCTTCGTCTCTTCTACATAAGGGATTTTAACCTGTGCAACAATTTCCATGAATTTTGGTAACGTTACTCAATGTTGGTCGTTGTTTCTTATACTTTCAATTTCCATATAAAAACTTGGAAACAAAATCCAGGAAGTTGGAATAATTGAACCAAATGTACATATGCGCGAATTAAGGGGCAAAATTTTCAGATTTGGTCAAATGTGATCGATGGAGGCCAGTTACAACCTAAATGCTGATCTGGTTGGAGCATAACATTCTTAAATTCATACAATATGCATTTGAATTCCCAAACCAACACCTTTTGGTGTTTACAAAAGTTTGAATACAATAAAAGGTGATGACCAATAAACTTTTTGGAGATCCATGTTTGAGTATCAGGACCAAAGCCAAAGGTGTCCTGATACCCAAAATTTGACAACAGTGTCAGCAGAATCTAATTACCAAACACATGTTACCATGTTTGAGTATCAGGGCCAAAGCGAAAAAGCAGGTTGTTCTTGCGTGCAATCTTCCAAGTCACTGAAAAATCTTCAAAATCAAATGTGTAGTCGTCATAATCTTCATAGTCATAATCATCATTGACATAATCATCACATGTGCCCCAACAACAACAGTCACAATAAGTTCTCCGTCGCTTGCCAACATATTTACGAAGAATATACGGATAATCATCAAGAGAATCATCAGGAAGTTTCAGATTTTTAATCTGTTTTACACTCTCTTTTCCCATGTCTCCCTTGAGATCAATATACAAGCACCTACGTAAGTCAAGAGTTTCAAGATGACAACATCCACCTAGAATCGCCTTTAGCCCAATATTGGACATAATGTTTCCAACGAGTTCAAGGTGCCTTAACGCAGGTAAATTTTTCCCAATTGCTATGGCCATCGCATTCTGCGACTCATTATCTTCAATGTTGAATAAGGTATTCTGCGGCTCATCATCTTCAATCATATTCTGCGACCCATCATTTTCAATGTTGACGCATAAGGCCTTCTGATTTACTCTGAGAGTTTTTAGCAAAGGGCAATAACGGCCAGCAGTTTTGATATCTTCACACATGTGATTTACTCTGTATTTTGTACAGTAAAGGCTGAGTTCTTCCAGAAAAGGAAATTTCTTCAAAATATCACCCCAATCTTCACACATGGAATCAAAAGAATAAATTATTTCTAGACGTTTAAGCTGACTCGATCTGCCATAAGAAGACAAAAGAATTGCAAAGGTATCAGAATTTCAATTGTCAAGACCATTATCGTTAATGCAAAGGATCAGAATTTTAATTGTCAAGACCATTATCCATCCTACAGAAAAAAGGCAAATATTGTTCAGTATCCTAATTATGGCCCAGACCATATGAAGGTAAAAGTCAAATCTTATTAAGGGATACATAACACACATTTGCTCGCTAACTGAGAAACGTACACAGATGTGGGTTTTCTATTAAAAGTGCACACGCTACTTTTTTGTGTATTGCAGGTCAAAGATTTTACTTGGTACTGCTCAATCTATCAGAGTTTGTCATCTGACAAGCTAGTCAAACAATATATCAAAACATAAGAATTCAATACTTAAACAATAGCTAGCCAAACACTCCACGATGACAACTTACAGCCTTTTATGCAATTGGTCGATCACCTTCCACAAAATTCTATACCGCTAAATTATACTTGGTAAATGACAACAAGCATACCCCGAATATTTTCTTGCCCTCTAATGAAAAACTAATCAAGTTAAAATACCAGGAGCCCAGACTTAACATTCACAGATTAACTTAGTATACAATCTAAAATACGGCGCATAAGTTAGGTCTAACACAGTTTCATCTGACATATAGGCATATAACTCATAAATCAAACATTCTAGTAACAAAATACATCAAAACATAAGAATTCAATATGTAAACATAAGTATGTCATTCTAACTAATATATACTTATACATCAATTATAAGCAGACATATTAAAGAACAGGTCTCCAGAAGTCATTCTGCTTTTTTACTCTCATAAGGTTTCCAGTGAAACATAAGAAAAAAAACACGGTACAGGTAGCTATAAGCATAAAGTAACCAATAAGTATCAAACTCAATCAAGACCGGATCAGATAAAGAAATAGTGCAGACTGCAAAGAATTTGTGGGTCTGTTTGATTGTTGAAAAATGGGAGGTTTTCCTGAAAAGTTTCTAGAATAACGCAAAATACAGAAAACATCTCCAAAATGGGTAATGAAATTTCTCTGTAGAAAAACAGTTTTAAACTTTAATTTCATAACTAGAGTTTAGAGAGCTTGGATTTTAAATTGTCGGCGTTCCCAAAGAGTTCTATTGAAAAAGTTATCACATTCTCAAGAAGACACAACCTATGCATGTCATTGTAAGGACAATTGCAAAAAAAAGGCAAATACAATAAGCTCTCATACCTCCCAGCAACATACTCGAAGAGCTCAGAATCAAAACAATGTTTAATAGTAAGATCAAGCAATTGGCCTTGGCTTTTATCAACAGCATGCTTCCACATACCACGATATCGATATTCTTGGTTGTCTATATAAATGTCCCTCCACATAGCAGGGTCCTTGCAGATATTACGCCAAGTAGTGCATACTCTCTGGGCATTTACAAGTATGTCATACACACTTACTCTGTAAAGTATATGGGCCATTACGTCCAAGGGGAGCTCCAACCAGTCGCAAGTTGGTTGCTTCACCTGCCATCTCTTCTTGGGCTTTTTACCCTTTCGTCGTCGACTTGATTTTGACGTGGATGGCATTTTCACTTAACATACAAAAAGTTAAATAAAAAAGTTAAATCGGGACAAATACAAGGTTTTAGGATTGCGTATTCTCTGCTTGTATTCTTAATTCAAAGCTCATTTGTAGTTTTGAATGCTTGGATAGAACATTAGAACTACTTGTTTGCTTAATTTTCAGAACCAAGTAAAAAAAAAATATGTGAACCTCTCGTGTTATTTAATAGTACTTATTTTAATATCATTTCATCAAAAAAAAATTTGCAAATCTTATTGAACAAAAGACACAAAGTTTACTCAAGTTAATGTATATGGCTAAGTAAATACAATAAACATGAGCTAAGAATCGAACTTATCAATTCTTGTTAAAACAAAAATGTTTTCTGTAAACTGTATAAGAAAAATCTTAAGATCTCCTCTATTTATTGACACTTAACAAGCCATTTTCGATCATTGAATAAGCTAATAAGTAAAAAAAGTTAGTAACATGCAGAAAGTTTAATATACCATGTCACATCAGCACACTTAGAAAGTGTTCAGTTTTGCTTTGCTTATATAAGTACTTATACATTTAAGATGCATCCTGTTTAGAGGTGGCAAATCTTGCCAATTTGGATAAATATGGGCGTTTTGCCCATTTTCAAAAAAAAATGGGCACTTTTTGCCCATTCTTTATAATTGATTGGCTAAACGGGCGCATATGTAAGAAACTAAACGGGCTTAACGGGCGCACTTGTAAAATACAAATTAGTATACCGGACGAATATTTTTTATTAAGTTTTTTCCCGGCTTTCAAACAAGTATTTTTATTTTTTTATTGTAGGTTTTTATATGTTTTTTCCCTTTTTTAGCTTGCGCCCGTTTAGCCCACCCATTTTGCACGCCCGTTTCGCCGTGCCCATTTAGCCCGCCGCCCGTTTAGCCCGCCGCCCGTTTAGCCCGCCGCCCGTTTAGCCCGCCGCCCGTTGCCCGCCCGTCCGTTTTGCCACCTCTAATCCTGTTGAATGATTATAGTTATGTCTCGTATTCTGTTTTAAGGTTTTTTCTCATTCAATAATCCCAACAACCCTTAAGAAAATTAATAATGTAACATATATTGTGTAAAAAACTAAATAAGCCATACCATGCTCATAACACGTTAGATCCATGCCTATAAGTTGTCCCATGTGAATCCCTTTATTCTTGTTCATCTCTTCTGCTTCGTTTGAAACAGATTGTATAGAAACCCTAATTTAACCGTTTTGTCAATGAGTTTTAATTCCGATTACAAAACCTTTTTCGTTTTATAGGGATGATTGAGGAGTTTTCGGGTTAGACCTTTTACCAAGCCCATCTTTCTAATTTTCTCCTAATTATTTACTAATTTACGATTATTTAAAATTTATTGCACATATATTTTCTCTATAAATAGATAATATCTATTATTTGTACAAGATTTTTATCCACATGTTAAAATGATTTTTTATGCATTATCTAAATACGGGACGATTACCCGCGTATAACGACGGAATTATCTAACGATATGTAATTAACGATATGTTAATTCATCTTGTGGTCGAACCGGTAAGTGATAAATAGTCGAGCATACGTGCATAGGTACGAGATTTATAGGCGATAATCCGTGCATATATAGTTACGAGATTTATAGTGATAAATAGTTATAGTTATAGATGAGATATTCTGGTTAAGTGCTTTGTGTAACGTATATGCATATAAGATTAAATAATCTAAATATAAATGTTCTAATAACGACACTACAAAATTTTGGACATTTACTTACTAATATTTTTGGACATAAAACTTTTACCTACTAAAATTTCTAAATAAGAGTAGGTAAATATACAATGCCTACTAAAAATAAGAGTAAGGAAAAATTTTGACTCTTTTGGTGACTCAAAAATGAGTAAGGATAGACCTTTAGTGCTCCCCCTTTTTGCTTACTCTTTTTCTTTGAGTAGGAGATGATAAAAAAAGAAAAAGAGTAAGCAAAAGGGGAGAGCACTAAAGGTTTATCCTTACTCATTTTTGAGTCACTAAAAGGGTCAAAACTTTTCCTTACTCTTATTTTTAGTAGGCATTGTATCTTCACCTACTCTTATTGAGAGAATTTAGTAGGTAAAAGTTTTATAATGAAATGGTGACTTTTATTCTAAAAAAATATTAGTAAGGAAATGTCCAAATTTTTGTAGTGCGATTATTTATCCCAATAACATATTTTTTCAAACCAAGTTCAAATTGCACGTCTAATGAGATCAAATCAAAAGTATATTGATACGCTCTGTTAAGAGTTACTTGCAAGTACCAAGTGTGAAGATAAATGGAATAGGTTCACAGGATCCATCTTTGTGGTCGTATGTTGAGTGAAACCGGCCTCCCCACCCCTGCTCAGCACCCAAGCCTCTGTAGTAATGAGTGGCAACCTATCACACAAGAAAAAAAAATTAATGAATAACATATACTAGTTGTATATTCATCCTCTTCAGACCATGCAAATTAACTCAAGTATCATGTTTCACATCCTACTATATGCTAAAGATTATTGCAACATGCATTTGGAGTTTGGAAAACCATTTTGAAAATGGGAAAGAATATTTAGTATTACTATAGTAATGGAAAATGCATCAAACAAATATAATAAACCGCAAAAAGTAACAATTCAGATATACTTGATAAAAGTTTGTCAATTTCAGAAACATGGTTTGTTGTTGCATGTCAGTGTTGCTAAGGCCGGGGGAGTGGTGATAAAAACCCACCCGTGGGTTACAGGTGGAAAAAACCCACGCGTGGGTTACCAAGAACCCCACTTTCCCACCTTAAAAAACCACGCGTGGGTTACAATTCCCAGTGCAAAAAAAGTCGCTACAGGTGACTTCTTCACAATTCACACTACCCCAAAACTTTAATTTTCATCCCGAATTTATTCTATTTAATCCCCACTTTCACTACTTTTTTTTTCATCTTCATCTTCTTCTTTCTTTACTAACAAAAAATCATCTTCTTCCTAAAAAATAACCATGTCCGGCCAATAAAACACCCAATCCGGCAAACGCCGCCCACGTAGAAATTCGACCGCCTCTCCACCTACCGCTACCGGAACCTTTGATCTTAACAACCCGTCACCATATCGACAACCAAACCCATATCATCAAGCATATCCAAACCAACCTTACCGTAACCCTATGCCGGCACCGATACAACCAACGGTTCCGGACTCATACCCGAATTTACCTTACCCAAACCCTTATAATTTTACCCAATTCTCACAAACTCCCGGCTTTCAAGATTTTTGTTCACAAAACCCATACAATTTTAATAACTATGTTGGTGGTTCGTTATCACAACACCATGCCAACATACCCACCTCTCCCATACCCAACTCTCCCATACCCACCTCTCCTATACCTTCCTTTCATAGTGAGGAAGGATATAGGCCATCTTTCTCGGGGTCATATCAGGGGCCTCTAGATGACACGGTTGAAGTTTCCATCCCAACTCCAACTTCGTCGAGGGCGTCTAGAGGATGGCAAGCTCCAAAGGCTCCAGACGCATCTCGGCAAACTGCATGGACACACGTTGAAGAAATCGAATTGTGTAAAGGATGGGTATCCGTTTCTGAAAATAGCGCGAAGGGAAACGGTAGAAATTCTAAAGGTTTTTGGACCGAGGTTTTGCGATACTTGGAGACCAACACAGGGGTATACGGTAAAAGAACCTATGACAGCGTGAACGGGAAATGGAAGCTGATCCGGGCTCAAGTGTGTAATTTTGTTGGAGTGTATAACAATATGATACGAATGGGGGTTGTGAGTGGAGCCGACGATGAGACTTACATTAATAGAGAATGTGAGGACTATCAAAATGAACATAACTCGAAGTTCATGTATCGTCATTGTTGGGAAATTTTGAAAGGTAGTCAGAAATTTATGGGGGTGAGATGGAACTGTGAGAATTTAATCAGGAGGAAGAAAGCCAAGGCAGCAAGAGATCGAAGACATCGGAGTCAGGGGATGCAACTTCTTTTCAAAGTGTTGACGACAGTCAAACCAGTGGTGTTCAACGACAACGACCAGTAGGCAGGGATAAAGCCAAAGCTGCTGCTGCGAGGAATAAAAAAGGTCAGTCGTCGCGTTCATCGGTTGAGTCCCAAGAACCAGAGTTTGCTAGGTTGATGGTGTCCGAGTTTCACAATGCGGGCAAAGACGAACGCCTTAAGTTTTTGGAATTGAAGGATAAAGAGTTGGAGTGTCGTCGTCTTGAGTTGGAAAATCATGCCAAACAATTGGAAATTGCGGCCATCGACAGGAAGGAAAGAGACATAGAATTCTATATGTCACCCTTTGATCACTTGGTTGGGCCACAATTGGCATACCATTTGCAACGCCGGGCGGAAATCAAAGAGCGTTACAATTTGGAGTGGTAGTTTTTTTTACTTTGTATGTTTTTATTTTCGGTATTTTACGTTTTTATTTTGTCCGTGTATCGTATTTTATTTTATGAAATAAAAGTTTTAGCTTATGAATAAATAAGGTAAAAATGATAGTGGAAAGATGAGGTGGAGGTGAGGTGGTGGTGGGTTTTTTTTTCCTTAAGAACCTTGAAAGGTGAGTTTTGAGTGGGTTAGTGAGAGGAAAGAGAAAGCTGAGGTGGAGCTGACGTGGCGGTGGTTTTTTTTGCACCACTCCCCCTAGCCTAAGGCTAGGGGGAGTGGTGTAACAAAATCTCACCGCCACATCAGCTCCACCTCAGCTTTCTCTTTCCTCTCACTAACCCACTCAAAACTTAGCTTTCAAGGTTCTTAAGGAAAAAAAATGCACCACCACCTCACCTTCACCTCATCTTTCCACTATCATTTTTATCTTTTTATATATTATTTTTAAATTAAAAATCAACTATTTATAAAAACTTAATACATTCTAAAACAACTATTTATACAAAAACAATTAACCCTTTTTTAACCCAACCAATTAAAAAACACAGCCCATTTTATTATAAACTTAGTTTATTTTTTTTAACACAGCCCATTTAAAAACATTTTAAAAACTTGTAAAGCCCAACATAAAATTAAAGAAAAAAAATACAGCACCATTTGCTCACCATCTTTCTCCAGCCATCTTCTTAAAAAACCCAGAAGAAAAAAAAAGCAAATACTTGCAGGTTTTTTCCTTTTCTTTCCTTTTGTTTCGTTAATAAAATAAGATGGGCCCACATATTTGCGTTAACCGAGTGGTGAGTTCTTCACCTGTAGCGAGATTTTTTTTGCTTGGGAACCTCAACCCACGCGTGGGTTTTTGAGGTGAGATGGTGAGGTTCTTGGTAACCCACGTGTGGCTTTTTGCCACATCAACCCCACCCGTGGGCTTTGAGCACCACTCCCCCAGCCTAATAACCAACTATATAAAAAAAGCTTCATTATATATAACAAAATCAAGTTATCTTTTCATATGTAAATAGTGTAAGTCTAACATGGATAATTGTCTAGACCGGCCACATCAACACTATATCATCATCACTTAGAGTAGGGGGAATCCGTGACCATTGGCTTGGTGCCATGGCTCAAAAAGTGCTGCCACGTCAGTTTTTTTCCCACGGCACCAGTTTTCACTGGCAACCCTGAGCCGTGAGAAAACTGGTGCCATGAGAGTAAAAAGTGGTATAAGGGGCCCACATATACCCACTTTAATAATAAAATTAAAAAAAAAATCAGAAAACCCCATGGCGAGGGCTGGTGGGCATGGCGCAGGAGCCATGGTGCAGCACCACGGAGCCCTGCGCCGTGGGTTTTTGCTGCATTATGGCCATGGCGCCTAACCATCAGCCTGGATTCCCCCAGCTCTTAAATCTTAAAAGCTGTCCAAAATACTTATATTGTTTTTAACTTCTACATTGAGTTCTAAAAAATAAAATAACATAACACTATAATATTTCGAAATAAGGTGTTCGTGATTTCTTATTTACAAGCTTATTCTTAGGTCGATTCGTTTATCTCATTCTCAGTCGAAACTTGGCCTATTGAATTATCGGGTCACTACAACACAACTGGACTAACGCAACGGTTGGAATTTGTTGCAAATTCGTTGAAAATGGTTATTGCAACTCATTACTACCATGGCATTAATTAATGTTCTATGTAAATTTATTTTGTAACTGAATTGCAACGGCAAAAAATTTTTGTGACAGTTTTACAATGGAAAATATTTGTTTGAAAAATTGTAATGGATTTCCAATGGCATCAGTTTACAACCAAATAGCTATTTTGCAACGGATTTACAACATTGCAAAAAATTATTGCAGTGCACATTTGCAATGAATTAGCAACAAACATTTTAGTTTGGAATTAAGATAAATTTGCAACGGCATAAATTTTCCAACAGATTTGTAACGATATAGATTGCAATAATTCTGCAGCAATAGTTAGTTTCAAATATACAATAGTTATATTACTTTAGTATAGAAAAATGTAACATATATAATGAGAACCTCACTGGCCTTGGTATCTTCTTTTAAAATGCTCTCTGCATACCCAAAAGCTTTCCTCCACTTCCGTCAAATGTTAGTATTGTATGTCTAGAGAGTTCATCCTGATTCTCCACCAAATACGTTAACTTGTACTTTATATCTTCACAAGAACACATCTTCGGGTACATGAAAGAAACATGTAACCCTGTCACAAGAATGTACGTACAATTCACTTAGGTCAGTTAAGTATGCGGCACAAGTTAGTGTTTACAACTTATGATTGATATTAAATTAAAGGGATTTCGTAATGCTGGTGCACACAAAAGGGCTGATCTAAAAAACGGTCCTATCAGTATACATTACCTATATGCTTTACAACAGGTTGTCCAATGCTAAAAAAAGTGTATACAAATTATATTATGTTATAGTTAAAAAAACAAACATTTGAACCACATAACAACAATAAAACCAACATATCAAGAAAAAAATTATATATCTTGCTCAACAATAAACCCTCCTAGTATGTGGTTTATCTTAATAAGTAATTGTAAATACTACTACATATGTTTGCTTACATGCTAGTTAATTAAGATGTAGGATCTTCTTCTGATGTTGTTGTGTTAAATCAAATCATTATTAACTATGTAACTACAACAGTAATATGAACAAGAAAGTATTGTTCATTGATTCGGGTGACTGAAATTGCTTATTGTATGATTTAGAAGTTTTTAGTAACTTACTTGATCTCTACAACATGGACAGCCTAAAACTAAAAAGTGCAACAGCTGATACACTCACAATGCAGTAAAAGTTGTTTTATAACTAAACTTTTCTCGGTATCCTTCTGAACTTTAAGTACGTAACTTTACAGTAATGTTGATATAGTTGGCAATAGTGGTTGCGTGTGCCCGTTTACTTTGCTGTGTACGTTACATTGCATAGTTGATAGCATATAGCAAAAAATTCCCCATGAAAAATGGTTATTATATTCTTGAAAATATTGGGTTATTATATTGATGAACAACATTTTTAACTAATCACAATTGTTGATGAAGTTGTGAACAACATTGACCGATAAACAAGAATAACTATTTTATTGATGAACAACACTTTTAAACTAATCACAAATATTCACCAGTTCATCAAAACAACAAACAAAAGGCCATATCAATAGTCACACAAAAAGTTGAAATAAAATTGTGATCCTATAACAAAATGCATACCAAATTAAAGAGGATCAAAATTCTAAGAATTATGATGAAATCGGTTTATTCTAAAAGTTTGTTGTTTGAAAGTTGTAACATTTTGAAGTTTGAAGTTGAAAAAAAAACGAGTAAATGGCGAAATTACCCCTGATTATTTTAATTAAAATTCAACCCTTGTGTTTTGATATAAGATCTCCAATGAGATTTGTGACCATTCGACAATCCATATTACTTATTAGACTTTGTAAATTGAAGTCACTTTTCAAAAGGTCGCAACCCATGATATATGGTGATAGTCTTACAAAAAAAGTTGCATCATATCCATATGGAGATGCGATCATCTAAAAAAGGATTAAAAGCTAATGAGTATAAAAAAATATTTATATATGTTGGATCTCTTTCAAGATAATCTTAGGGTCGAGATTAAAGTTTTAATTTATTCATTTAGCCAGGGGCAATTACGTTTTTTGACTCGTTTTTATAATTCACCATAAACTTCAAACACACATAACTTATAAGTGACAAATATTTATGAAAAACCGATATCACCATAATTCTTAAAATTTAATTCTCTTTGATTTGGTATGCATATTAATATAGAATCAAAAAAAAAAATCTCTAACATTTTTAATTATGTATTGATTTTTTTGAATTTTTTTGCTTTAATTTTGTCTAGCTTAAAGGACGAATTACACAAAACTAAAAACATGGAAGTTGGAGATTTTTCGTCACTCTTTACCCAAAATTTTGAATCACTTAAACCCAGTGCCATATGAGTGTGATATGACATGTTAAAGTTGATGTTTTAATCAATTTGTTGCACACAAAATGTTTGATAAAATTTCTAACTAAGATTTTAGTGTTAGAATTGCTTTAAATAGACTATTATTTGTACCATAACATACCACTAATCATTTTATTAACTAAGATTCAAAAAGTGATATTTTTTTTATTTTTGCAAAAAAAAGCATGTATTGCGTTTTTAACTATAAATTTGACCAATACGAAATTCGAATTAAAAAATTTGTAAAACATAAAAGATATAGATTTTAAGTCGATCTTTACTTAGCATTTGAATTGCTCAAATTGTGTCATGTGAGTGAGTTATCACACGTCAAATATGCCGTCTTAATCATATTTGATGATGAAAAACATATTTTATGAACATGGATTATGATGAACATGGCTTATGATGACAACACTAAGTGATGAACATACTAATTGATGAAGAAGTGTAACTCATGAAAAAGACTTTTTTTATCGATGAATCACTCTTTTTATTAATGAACAACACTAAACAACATTTTTTTATTGATGATAAATATATAGACTAATATTGTGTTGTTCATCAGCTTTTCTTGTTCACTGGTTAGTCTTATTCATCAAATTAGTGCTCATAAGGTCATTAACAAAGACTAATAAACCGATGAACTAGACTAACCGATGAACACTTATAAACAACATGTAGATTGATGTTGTTTTGTTCATTAATAGTTAGTCTTGTTAGTCAGTTCATCAAACAAGATTGATGAACACTTAGGAACAACATGTATATTGATATATTCTTCTTCATCGGTTTATCATGATAAACAAGACTACCTCATGAACACTTATAAACAAAATTTAAATTAATGTTGTCTTGTTCATAAGTTAGTCTTGTTCACTAGTAGTTAGTCTTGTTCATTAGCTCATCAACAAGATTGATGAGCTGAAGAACAATACTAACTTCTGATAAACACAACCTAATCAGTGTTCATCAGTCTTGTTGATATATTGATGAACAAGACTAACTGGTGATGACAAGACTAATTGATGAACAAAGTAACTTATGACCACGACAACATCAATCTTCATCAAAAGTAAGTATTTTTAATCGATAATAAGGGTTGTTCATCAATGAAAAATATTGTTCATCGATTAAAAAAGTCTTGGCAATCAATTACTCTTGTTCATCAGCTAGTTTTGTTCATTAACCAGTGTTGTTCATCAGTCTTAATCCATGTTCGTCTATGTTCATAAATAATCGATGTTGATCATAAGTTCTTTTTTTCATCGTCAAATATGACTAAGACGTTATATTTAATGTGTGTTATCTTACTCATATGACATCCGATTTAAGTGATTCAAAAACTTTATTAAATATTGACCTAAAATATATATCTTTTATGTTCTAGAACTTTTCTAATTTAAATTTCGTCTTGGTAAAACTTATATTTAAAAACGCAATAAACACAATACGTATATTTTTGTACAAACTTAAAAAAATAAAAAGAACATAACTTTTTGAATTTTACATTAATAAAATAATTATTCGTGCGTTATGGTAAAAAAATAGTGCATTTAAAACAACTTAAACATTAACAAATATGCGTTTAAAGTTTGAGGGTCAATAATCATAAATGAGTAAAATGACAATTATACCCCTGACATTTTTTAATATAAATTTAAAAGGGGGACATGTTTCACTCAATGATAAGTTTTCTACATTTTTTAATATTTGATGGCTTTCTATTAAATCGTCATTCATCCCATATGGTCATATCCTAGGAATGGCAACGGGTCGGGTTTGGATCGGGTTTTAGTGAAACTGTACCCGTATCCGTTTATAATATTCGTACCTATATTCGCTCCATCACTCGACGGGTACCCGATTAGTATTACTCATCGGATTTTCGGATTTTACCCGCGGATATCGGGTATCCACAATTAAATTTCAGTTGGGCATTATTGTGCATAATGTTAAGAAAAACCATTGGAAAACGACCAAAATACCCTAATATATTTTTAATTGTTTAGAAGATAAAAAAATACTTTTTATTATTCACAATATTTAACATATCGAATAAATCATGGTTTTTATTTAAAATTACAAAATCCAAATATACTTGATCACAAACATCTTAATGCATACACTATGTAACTAATATGATCATTTAATTTGTTCAACAATCTTGGTCTACTATTTCACACAAAGTTAGAACTTATATAAAATAGCAACAAAAGCGGGTACTGATTTGGGTAAACGGGTACGGATTCGGATACGGATAAACGAGATAGGTATTCTTAGAACCCATACCCGCGAAAAAAAGAACATTCAAACCCGAACCCATATCCAAACCCACCAACCCGACTTCAAACCCGACCCAACCGATTCGAGTTTCGATTTTCCCCATCGGTTTCGGGCGTTTTTGCTATCCTACCATACCCTTCACGATATAAATCTCTTACCATGCTTTTCTCACTCTTCATGAGTTATAACTTTGACTTTTTTTGTCCCACCGTTCCATTTACTTTAAATTAGCTTTTATCTCATGTCATGGTCTTTCCATCCTTTTTCTTCTTTCGTACATCTTACACTTTTACGAATGAATGGTAACTGTCGTCTTTTAAGTACATCTTTTGTATATTTTCTTTAAACAGACGGTACTAAATATTCACTTATGAAAGGCACGGTATACTCAAGAATTTCGTTGACCACCTCGAGTGTCTTCTAATATGCATGATACACGATCACAAACAATAGTGTATTAACCTTTTATTAGACCTGTTGGAACTTTGAAAAAGAAACATGTTTCACATTCTATATATTGTGATAAAATTATTAAAATATTTAGATTTGCCATATATCTTTACACATTTGCCACATTTTTCTTAACTCATCTTCTAATCTCTGTATCCCATGAAGTACAGTAACATACCGACATTGTCACACAATGATTACTGAACTACCACATTTCACTTCTTAAATAAAAAAGAATCTCGATTAAATATTGGTGCCTTACTTGTATATCTTTATAAAAATTTCACAATCGGATACTAACAAAATTATAAGTCACATACTGTCTCTTTCATTGAAGTTTTCTTAACATCAACAAAGAGAGCGATTACATGGTAATTCTTCAAATTCATATTTATGTACCATGCATCTCCATATTCATCATAAATACCTATGTAAAACTAAAATAAATCAACAACATTTCAATATACCAAATCAACTCTGAAAAATGTGTTATATCAATAATTTTGTAGAGGAAAAAGAACACACCAAACAACACCCACAACTTTCTAAAAGAAAAACAAATCACTATATGCACATAGAATTGAACATGAAAAAATGATTTAAACTCTAAAAAATATGAAAAAAAACCCGAGTAGACACAATGAAACAAATCTAAAGTGATGCCTAAAAACCACCCGCACAAATCTTGCTCCGCCTAAAAACGACATAGTGTCAACTTCAGAATTTTTCTTAGATTTTTTCTGGAACCACAACATAAAATTAAAAACTAGCAACCACTAGAAACCATAAAAAAGTTACAACCAGGAATAATTTTTGATAAGATTTTCTAACCATCCTATCCATCTTAATCTAAATTTCGGATTTCTAGAAGAAATCCACAAAAACAATTGATAAATAATAAAATCTCAAATGTTTCCATCTTAGGTTTATACGACAAAAAAATCCAAGCATTGTGAAATTCCAAATATGCCACATCATTGTTGCAACAATCCCTTCAAGAATGGTCCTAGCACTTTTCGACACATGAGCATCATTTAAACACGTAAACCACTCCAAAAATCAAAGATCTCCCGAATGTCCAAAACACACCATCTACCTAATAAACCTCAAAAATCTGGTTCCATCCCGCACAAAAAGAAAAGATGATCAACACTCTCCACATGCTCATCGGACCTAAAAGAGAAAGCAATATACATACCTTTATGAACATCAATAAATTTTTTAGATCCTCCTTTTTGTATATTTATCTATATAATAGCAAACCATAACCTTACAAGAACCAACACCAATTAATTCAATATACAAATTAAAACATTCTACCTTTAATTTTGTAGACTTGATACATAGGAAGAAGCACACACAAGCAACAACCGTATCCACTTACAACTCACTGCAAGTGCAAATTGGAAAGAAAAACACACTACAAAAACGTACACGTTGAACTTGGGTAAATATTTAAAAGTAAATACCAATAGCATGCATATTTATATTTCGGGTAAATGCTATAGAATGAAAACGAACTTTTTGAAATTTAACACGATAAAGCACTTAATTTTTTATTATCCATATCACTAACGTACTTTCAGTTTTTTTATCAACTTGAACCAAATGTATATACTCTTGGTTATAATATGCCAGCATTAGTCCATTTGCCCAACGATCGTTTGCAACGTTAGCCATGTATATTAACGGGCGCTTTTGATTAACTAAAAAGAAAAAAAATTGTTTTACTTTTAATTTTTAATTTATTTCGGACTTTTTAAAATCTTAATTGTTCTTAAAAAAGTAATTTTTTCATACATTTTTTTTAAAACTTAGTTTACAAATCACGAAAAAAATAAATTTATTTTCAAAGTTGAAAAAAATATTCTTTTTTTTATTTTTTAAAGGAGTAAGGTGCAATTTATTTTTATAAAATTAGGATTTTAAAAAGGACTCAAAGAATTATAAAAATAAAATTTTGTAAAAAATACGAAAAAATTAAGGTAAAAAAACTATTTTTTACAAATTTTTAAACTAGTTTTTCGTACTTTTTAAAATCGTTATTTTTTAAATAATTTGTGCTTTATTCTTCTAAATGTGTAAAAATGGTTTTTATTTTTTTATTTTCTTAAATTTGAAAAAAGAAAAAAAAGTAAAAGTAAAAAAAATTACATTTTTTTCTTTTTAGTTATTTGAAGATGCCTGTTAATACAAAGAACTAACGTTGCAAATGATCGTGGTCAAATGGACTAACGTCGGCATATTATAAGTAACGGTATAGATATTTGGTTCAAGTTGTTAGAAGATTTGAAAGTACGTTGATGGTATTGGCAATAAATACTAAGTGTTTCATTGTGATAAATTTAAAAAGTTTGTTTCTCATTCCATAGCTTTTACACTTATATTTCTTAGTTAGTCTCATTGTCAACCTAAGTAGTAGTGATGTTATAGTCTTGACAGATCTTAAATCTCAACAATATGTAAATATTGCTTTCAAAACGGAACAATTTCACAATAGCAGATTAAAGAAGCATAACAACACAAAAAAACCCAAGGTTGTAAATAGTCTGAATCGTAGTGTAGCGGTATTGATAAACTTCAAGCTACGGAAGTTTTAACAAAACTATGTTGTTTTTCGAAACGTGATATATAGCTGCACAAAATATTTATAAATTCATATTTATATTGCGAGTTTACAGAAGACGGTATACATAAAAAAAATAAATCTTGTTAGATAATAACTTACTCTTTACATAATACAAAATGAAAGATTTTAATTCAAATTTAAAAAAGATCGGCTTGTAATTACTATTGAATTTATCTTTATACTAAAATTAGTAAGCTCAAGTCTAGTAAGTAGCCCAAAGCTAAAGCCTAATTTCTGTAAATCTGCAAAAAGAATCAAAAAAACGTCACGCTACTAGTTATAGCCTATGTTGCACGGAGACGGATACGGAAACGGAAACGGGGACGGGGACGGGTACTTAGAAACGCCAATGTCCCAAAATCCATGAAACGGGTACGGCTGGAAACGTTTTTGTTTTTTATAAATATTTATTAATAAATTAAATAAACATGATTTTTTAACCGATAAAGCAAGAAAAAATAAATACCGATAGTGAGACATAACATATACTTAACATTAAACAAATACTGATAATCAATTTTTAAAGGTTTGTTAGAAGATATGACGACCTACCATATGTTTATACAATATAAATGGACCAAAAAATGTTTCATGGCCCAAAAAATGTTTCATGGCCCAAAAACTAGCCCAGAAACGTGTTAAAAGCCCAAGAAACGTTTCCCTTCGCGTTTCTGCTAGAGCCCCGGCGTTTCCTATCTTCAGGAAACGTTTCCCATTTTGGGGAAACGTTTCCGCCGCGTTTCCGGGCGTTTCCAGCCGTTTCCCGTTTCCGAAACGTTTCCGGGACGGACACGGCACCCGAGAGGCGTTTCCGTGCAACATAGGTTATAGCACGCTATATCACGTTTTATACCCATTTTTAGCACGTTGCGCTTAAGGACGACGCCTTTGTTTCGTAACATGGAGGCCACACTTCACGGTATAGCCCGATGCGCTATTTAAAACAATGCAAAAAATATCCCACGGAATTTGCACAATCTTTCTGAATTAGTCGGTTTAATCTCGGAAAAAGTTATCATTTAGTTGACGAAGGCTTTTCAGTAGGCTTTACGATTATCATATATATACACGCAGCTACATAAATGCAATCTACTAATTGGAGACCCTCATCACCTTCTTTAGAGCTTACCCCTATCCATGCAGTTACTGCTGCAATCAAAGATAAGGTTAACATCGTACATTACGAGGATTATGTCTGTCCGTACGTAGAAAGTGAAGTGTGTACGGTTTGTTTAGATTGGGTACATGCGGATGATTTAGTTAGAGAGCTAGTAAACTGTAAACATTTGTTTCATCAAGAGTGTTTAGATAGATGGGTTGATGCAGGACAAGTGAATTGGCCTATTTGTAAATAGATATTACTTCCATCGTAAAGGATGGTCTTCGGTCGTGTCGTCCACTAGCCGTGGCTAATATATGTTGATCTAGTAGAATAAGTGGTTGCGTCGACCGATTGTCTGCTTATTGTGTATTGATATGACAGATAAGGAATCTCACATATGTGTAATGTTTGGATATCCAAAATGCTTATTTGATTATTCGTGATTAAAATATGTATTTCAATAGTTGTTTGATTAAGATAAATTAAAACCCTCTGCGTGTTTTGTAATCTTATTTTTGCAATACAAGATTTGTTTGTGTTTTACATGGTGACGACATTATTATAGGAATTTCGATTGTTACATTTGATTGTTTCATAAGTTGCTTCATCATTTTTGGAATAAATGGCATAGCCCCATAAGGTCCCGGTATCAGCAGAATTTGACAAATGTCATTCCAAACATTTTACAACAGAATTCAATTACCAATCATATGTTACCTTGTTTGAGTATCAAAACCCAAGCCAGAATTTGACAAATGTCATTCCAAACATTGTTTCATAAGTTGTTCTTGCGTGCAGCAGGTACAGCAGGTTGTTCATTACCAAAGGCTGTGTAGTCCTCATAATCATCATGGTCAAAGTATCCGTGATAATCATCAGAATCATGATTGAATTGACAACACCCGTCGCAATACAGATACCGGCGCTTTCCGGCTAACCTATTCACGAATATACGGATGGTTTTCAAGAGAATCATTAGGAAGTTTCAGATTTTTAATCTGTTTTAATTTTCCCATGTCTCCCTTGAGATCAATATACAAGCACAAACGTAAGTCAAGAGTTTCAAGTTGACAACATCCATCTAGAATCGCCTTTAGCCCAATATTGGACATAATGTTTCCAACGAGTTCAAGGTGCCTTAACGCAGGTAAATTTTTCCCAATTGCTATGGCTATCACATTCTGCGACTCATCATCATCATCAATGTGGAATAAGGCCCTCTGATTTACTCTGAGAGTTTTTAGCAAAGGGCAATAACGGCCAGCAGATTCAATATCTTCTTCAAACATATTATTTACTCTGTAGTCTGTACAGTCAAGGCTGAGTTCTTCCAGCAAAGGAAATTTGTTCAAAACATCACCCCAAGCTCCACACATGCGACCAGAAGAATAAAATATTTCTAGGCGTTTTAGCTTACTTGATCTGTCAAAAGAAGACAAAAAAAATGCAAAGGTATCAGAAATTTAATTGTCAAGACCCTTATCGTTCCTACAGAAAAAAGGCAAATATAGTTCAGTATCCTAATTATGGCCCAGATCATATGAAGGTACAGGTCAAATCTGATTATCGGATACATGACACACATTTGCTAGCTTGAAGAGAAACGTATAGGGCTATAAACAATAATGCATAGATGTGGGTTTTCTATAAAAAGTACACACGTTACTTTTCTGTGTATTCGGGCACTGCTCAATCTATCAGAGTTTGCCATCTGACAAGCTAGTCAAACAATACATCAAAACATAAGAATTATATACATAAACAATAGCCAAACACTCCACGATGACAACTTACAGCCTTTCATGCAATTGGTCGATCAGCTTTGGTAAAATTCCAAACCGCTTAATTGTACTTGGTAAATGATAACAAGCATACTATACCCCGAACATTTCCTTGCCCTCTCATGAAAAACTAATCAAGTTAAAATACCAGGAGCTCAGAACTAACATTCACAAAGAAGCACTTAAGCCAGTTTTAGTTAACAAAACTAAATAGAATCTAAAATATGGCGCATAAGTTAGGTTTATCAAAGTTTCATCTGACATATGGGCATGTGACTTATAAATCAAACATTCTAGTAACAAAATATATCAAAACATAAGAATTCAATATTTAAACATAAGTATGCCAATATATACGTATACACCAGTTATGCAGAAATATTAGACAAGAGGTATCCAGACATCTTAATTCATTCTGCTTTTTGACGGTCATAAGGCTGGGGGAGTGGCACCTCCAGAACTCACCGCCACCTCAGTTTTCTCACTCCTCTCACTAAGTCACCAAAACCTCACCTTTTAAGGGTACTAAGGAAAAAAAAAAACTCACTTTTCACCTCATACCCACACTCACAACCCTATTTAAAAAATACTAGTAATAAAAATCAATGGGACCCACAAACTTTAAAACCCAGTGAGTTTCTCACCATTCACTGGTACCAAAGTCAAACCCACGCGTGGGATTTTTTTGAGGGGAATGGCAAATTGGAGGTGGGCTTTGGCCACGTAGATGTCACGAGTGGGAAAAGTTCACCACTCCCCCAGCCTAAGGTTTCCGGTGAAACTTAAGAAAAAAATTCCGGTACAGTTATAAAATAAGAATAAAGTAACAACGAACTATCAAAAAATCGATTAGCACTGCAATAGATAAAGTAATAGTGCAGACTGCAAAGAATTTATGGGTCTGTTTGGTTGTTAAATAATGGGAGGTTTTCCAGGAAAGTTTCTAAAATAACGCAGAATACAGAAAACATCTCCAAAACGGGCATTTAATGACATTTCTCTGTAGGAAATCAGTTTTAGACTTTCATAACTAGAGTTTAGAGAACTTTGATTTAAAGTTCTTGGCGTTTCAAGAGTTCTATGATAAAAGTTATCACATTCTCAAGAAACACAACCTATGCATATCATTGTACGATCAATTGCAAATAAAAGGCAAATACAATAAGTTCTCATACCTCGCAGCAACATAGTTCAGGAGCTCAGAATCGAGAAAATCTGTAATAGTGAGATCAAGCAATTGGCCTTGGCTTCTATCAACGGCATGCTTCCACATAGCAGGATCTGCAAGACTATCCATATAAATCTCCCTCCACATAGCAGGTTCCTTGCAGATATTACGCCAAGTAGTGCATACTCTCTGGACATTTACAAGTATGTCATACACACTTACTCTGTAAAGTATACAGGCCATTACGTCCGAGGGGAGCTCCAACCAGTCCCAAGTTGGTTGCTTCACCTGCCATCTCTTCTTGGGTTTTTTACCCTTTCGTCGTCGATTTGATTTTGACGTGGATGGCATTTTCACTTAACATGCAAAAAGTTGAATAAAAAATTTAAATCAGGAAAATTAAAAGGTTTTAGGATTGCGTACTCTCTGCTTGTTTTATTAATCAAAGCTGATTACTAGTTATGAATGCTTGGATGGAAGATTAGAACTGCTTGTTTGCTTAATTTCAAAACCAAGTAGAAAAATGAATATGTGCACCTCTCGCGTATTTATCTAATAGTACTTATTTAATATAAATTTATCAAAAAAAATATAGTAAATAGTATTGAACAAAAGACACAAAGTTTACTCAAGTTAATGTATCATATGGCCATGTAAATACAATAAACTTGAGCTAAGAATCGAACTTATCAATTCTTGTTAAAACAAAAATGTTGTCTGTGAACTGGTTTCTTTTAAACTGTATATATAAGAAAACTCTTAAGATCTCTATTTATAGACACTTAACAAGCCATTTTAGAACTTTGAATAAGCAAATAAGTACTTAGAAAAACTAGTAACATGCAGAAAGTTGAATATCAGCTTAACAAAACATTTAGATAAATGAATCACACTTAGACTGTGTTCAGTTTATTTGTTTATTTTACACTAAAATGAAGCACTTAGCAATTTCGCAATCATGTTATAAGCACTTCAAATTAAAAAAAAAAATATGTGATGGATGACAAATAACTATAACTTTCGAATTGAATTAAATGCATCTCAGTTAGTTTCGAAAGTGATTTTGAAGTAAAACATGCAAACAAAAAATATATATATAATTCACCAACTCATAGGGGCGGAGCCAGAATTTTTAACTGGGTGTTGCACAATTTTTTTTTACTAACTGAATTTATGTGGTAAGAAATTAAAGCAGGACAAAAAATTGAGGGTTGCACAAACCATAAAAAGAGTCTTTTTGAAGATTTTTTACACTTCGTGACATTAAACTGGTAGCCTGTGCCACACCCGACACCTATGTAGCTCCGCCCGTGCCAACGACTGATGCATCTCATTTAAGTTAATTAAGTTTTTTTCTCATTCGATTATCCCCAACAACCCTTATAAGAAAATTAATAATGTAACATATGAGCCTAGAAATAGTGATACCTTGTTCATAATTGGTAAAATCCATGCCAATAAGTATTCCCTTTTGAATCCCTTTATTCTTGTTCATCTCTTCAGCTTCGTTTAATAAAAACCCTAATTCAAGCTTGTTGTCAATGAGTTCTAATTCGGAATAAAAAACCTACTCAAATCTTTTTTCGTTTTATAGGGATGATTTAGGACTTTTTGGGTTAGACCTTTACGGCTTTACCAAGCCCATCTTTCTACTTTTATCCTTATTATTTGATTTACAATTATTTAAAAATCCAAGATATATAGAACACATATATTTTCTCTATAAATAAATAAATTTATATATAGTTTGATCCACATTATAAATTGATCTTTTATATGTTTTAATATACTAGACGAGTATTCGTGCATAGCTACAGAAATTTCTAGCGAAAGATAATTAACGACATGTTATATATTGTGGTAAACGTTTTGTGTAACGTAAAAAAGATTAAAATGTAATTTCAAACTATTCTAACAATAGTGATCACAAATAAGGATTGTGGCCACAAATGTGTAAATTTTGACAAATCATAATGGACCCCTGCATTTCACCAATCAAAAAACGACATGTACGCTTAGGTCTATTTTTAGACCTGCGAATTAGGTCCATATATTAACACTTTTGATTGAAATCACTAATCTAAATAGAAAGCATGATAACGGAATGGAATATATATTTATAAATTCAAGTTCCATGAATTTATTTTAGGTGTGTACAATATACTTGTTTGTCATTACTACTTCTCGATGGACCATGACTAACTTCCAATATAATGGTATAACAAGTTTTCTTCGGTTAATAAGCAACAACGCCCGCAAGTATGTGATCTAGAATATCAGGGGCGTTGTTTTCATCGATCCCATCACAAATTTGGGTCGTTGGATACTTTGGTGGAGCACTATATTGAGTTGCACCCGCATACATAGTACTTTTCAAGCTCGTAAGAACTTAATTGCCTAAATATAGGAAGTGAAATTGATGACTAGATGGACAAGTATAAACATCTATAACAAAAATAGTAGTATTACTTACGAGCAAGTTTTATAATCCAAGTGTTTTGTATAAAATGTGGTGGGAAGTTCTAAGGATTAAACAAACACATTTTGGCATATTTGAACCTCGTAGGTTATTTTTGCCGTTGCGGTTGACCCTACATCAATTGAGCTTTTTGTTAACAAGTTCACCAGAATCATCACCGTAACGTATCACAGTCCAACGATAGTCCAAATGGTTGGATTTGGGTCAAACCAATTAGCCTGTCAATTGTCTTCCATAGTTGCTTTGACATCTCTTTTAACATTTATACTCCTATGCTTTCTCTTTCTTGAGTAATTTAAACTGAATTTGTATTCTGATAGCCCATATCAAAGTATATCCGAAATCAGAAAAAGAAACACACATAACGCTAAAACGCTTTAATAGATCTAACGAAAACCAAATTCACAACACTAGCTTCATAAAAATATACAATGAGAGCATAATAAAGAGGAAATGTATATGTGAAGAAAGATCAAAAATTGATTGTCGTAATCCGTTTATGGATGCTTGTATGTCCACAAAAAAGCCAATCATTGAAGCAACTTGTACATCCACTAGAAAAGAAAATTAAGGAAGGAAAATCATATTAAAGAGAAACATAATGACATAATTACTCTCCTTATTATTATAGAGAGGAATCACGTTTCCAATGAACAGTGATTTCCACACCTTTATTAGACAACAAATTATTTCCCCCTCACAAACTTTATCCTCCCTCACAAGATATTCACACACAGATCACGCACCGTTCTCTGGCACGTCCCGTTTCCTGGCTCCGTTCTTCATTATGGACGCTTTCCTTTTGCCCCTTACCCCGTTCCTCATTAATTGATAAGTTGCCATTTCATTGGCTTAGTTAATTTGTTTTGTGCTTTAATTTATTTTAATTGTCCTTTGGTGACTAACCCTTAATTGTTGTTGTCTGGTTGTGACTAACCCTTAATTGGTGTTGTCTGGTTGTGTATGTAGTGGCTAAACGCCCCTTCATGCCTTCATTTTCTACTCTCTCTACCTAAACTTTTATTGGTTTGGTTGATCTAAAAGTTTTGATCTAAAAATTAATGGTGGATCCGTGTTTAAGATGGATCTGTTGGTTGATATATGTTTGATGTGGATCTGTGTTTTATCTAAATATGTTTTATCTAAATAGCTCTTTATTGAGCATATGGATTTGATGTAATAGGGTTGTTGATTATGCCATCTACCATGAATCAACAATCGAAATTATTTGGTGATTTTCGGTTTCTGGTTGATTCATATAGTTTCTCAACTTTGGAATCGCCTATAAACATATCAGCAGATATAAATTCTTTGTATCAAATTCTTTGTTAGCCTCTTTTTTTGGGGGTTTTATAGTTAGAGAATCATGTGTGCCATTTTATACCATCACATACCCCTAAATCACCACAAAACCACATGTGTTACCATGTGGTTGCTTTAATATTTGGATTTGGTTTTCGGGGATTTTTAGTCAGAAGACTAATGACACCAGATTTTTATGCCTGTGTTTATTCTTGATCGATCCGTAATTGATTTTGATGGTTATAGTACGAATTTTACCCTCCCCCTATTCTCGATCAGGCCGTAATTGATTTTGATGGTTATATTAAAGATTTTGCCCTCCTCCAATGCCGTTTAGTTTTGGCAAGGCTTGATTGGGGTTTCTCATTGTTTGGGGTTCCTAACTTTTTCGTTCTCGGGGTTCATAGAAGGCGACGAAAGTGACGTTTACGTACTTTGTTGCCGCTATTGATGACGGGCGGTGATACACACGGTTTTGATAAGGCCGTTTGGTTTTGGCCAGGCGACCTTTTAAGGTTATCGGCATACCTATGAGCCGTAATATGATCTATAAGCTATCAAACACCCTATATGTTTGGTATGAAAAATGAGACCGTTTAGAATTTCGCGGATTACTAAAACTTCAAACCGTGATTTGTGACAGGGGAGATTGTTGTAACATTTGTTTTGTGATTACGTTTGCAGACATGGATTGGTAAATCACCATGTTGTTTATGGTTTGGTTTCGGTCTTCAGTTTGTCGTAACATATTGCTTGCTAGATTTGCAGGCATGTCTAGGCAGATTCTTTTAGAATCAAACCATCATATGGTGGAAAAATGGAACTATGTTGGTAAGGGAAAATTGTGGTTATTAGCGATGATGAAATATGCGTGTGTGGGATATTTTGGTTAGCACGGTTTACCAAGACCCGTATCTTGGCGGGGTGACCATCTGATCGCAGCCAGAATGGGTTTTGGGTACGGCTTCCATACTTTCATGTCTGATTTCATAGTGGGTATGTTTCATATGACAATAATAATGTTGTTAAAATTCTATGATGATACTTTTTGAGCGGCTTGAATTATTATTCCGATTATGTGCCTCTTGGCGGGGCAAGCTTGCTAAGTTTTGCAGCCATAGCGGACATATTTTCATATCTGATTGCTCATTTATCTGAGCCTCGAAATTAACACTTACTTTTTTTGTTCTATTTGAACGAGAATGTGCTGTTACATAATGGTTATGTTTACGACGCAAGATCAATAAGGAAGAAAGAAAAACAGGTGCCTCCCTTTCGTAAATATAATGTCTTTTTCGTTTTATGTTTTGTTTTTCGAGTTCTTAACGAAGTTTTTTTGAATGATGAATTCGTTTGGTTTGTGCAGTTCTATAACGGAAACTGCTCAAATTATGTAGCCTATTTCGAACGATTTGTCAGAACTAACTTTAAGAATGTGTTTGGTTTTTTACCACCATGGCGAGCCGCACATACTTTTCCTCAGTCCCAGCCTCTCATATCTGAGGCCTCCATGTGTTGGGTTCTCATTAGCTGTTTTGGTAATGGTTACAAGGTAAAGGCATGAGCTTTTGTTACGGAGGTAAAGTGAGTCAAATAGTCAGTCACAACAAACTATCAATAAACGAAATGAACAGCTCATTAGTGGCAAGTAGGTATGGTTAGCTACTCGAGGTAACTTGCAATATCAGTTTTTAAATGTGGTAACCTTAGGAGTTGATATTAAGTTGATCTTAGTATGTAAAAATGGGTGGGAAATTTTCACAACTTTAGCAGAATTGCTGCCTAATTTTGTTTATGGTTGTTGGGGGTGTTTGTTTCAGCTTATATGTCGGCTTATGATCTTTTTTCATTTCGGATTATATTTTACAAACCTTAATTTTCTACCTTATTTGGGAATTTATTCGCATAAATAAGTGTATCATAAAACTTGCATAAGCCCCTTGTTATCAAAATAACCCGCAAAAAACGAGGCTTATGAAATATACGTGAAATCAATTAAGGTAGCCTACATATAAGCCGAAAGATAGAATTTTATACAAGGCGATTCATGTCAGCTTTGATTGCTGATGCTGCTTGCAGCTAACGGTTTTTTTGGTTTGTTTTAAGACGTGTTTGCCACAGCCAAAGAAAAAAATGTAGATTTATGTGTTTATGTAGTAGACTGTTAGCCCTAAAATGTGAGCGCCATTTACGGAATTACGTTTTATTCAGATAGGTAAAACGTAGAGGGACTACTATTGATATGTTGTCAAAGTGACCTCTTGTCTAGCCTATATATACCCCTCCATACTTCCATGGAGGGGTTTCTTATTTGTGTATTTCCCTTTCTCTCTCTAAATATACACAATACATTCAAGCTTTACTCTCTCTCTCTCTAAAAATGTCTAAACATTTCTTTTATCCTCCCCGACTTCCGGATCACCTCTTGTTAGCTTGAATCTTATGATTAACAATTGGTATCAGAGCTAACCGGGGGTGTTTTGTGTTTGTGTTTGCTTATATTATGGTGTTCATGGCTTATTCATGCTTATTTTCTGCTTATGTTGTAAGCTGTGAAAATTCATGTTTGGTTATTATGTCCTCGCATCTATTTTTTATGTCCAATCCGTCCAAAAGTCTCAATTTTTTAATGGTGGTATCATTGGTTTTATCATTATTTACGTGTCATATATGTTCTTTTTTTTCTCTCTATTATTCTATTTTCTAAAACAAAAGTCAGATCTGAAAAATTCAACAGATCCACCATTTTCGGGGATATCAAGAAATACTCAAAACGTTTTCCGATACTATTCCGATGGTGACTATTCCGATGGTGACTATTCCGATGGTGATTATTCAGATGGTGATTATTCCGATGGTGATTTTTCCGATAGTCATTCCGATGGTTTTCAGATGGACTTATTCCGATGGATTATTCGGATAGTTATTCCGATGGGGTTTGAATTATTCCGATGGAGTGAAAAAAAAAACATTCCGATCATGCTTATTTATCAGAAAATACCAAGACCATGACTTAAAGAACCATAAAAACATCAACATTCCGATGACACAAAACCATTTTTTACCATAACTCTCTTACACCCCTCACCGAGTCAACTCGGTAATTACCGAGTTGACCGGGTTAACTCGGCTGAGTCAAAGGTTATAACTCTGTTAAACCCAACTCATCCCAACAACAAAACTCTCATCATCAACAATCAACCCCGACTCTATCTTAACCTTAACCCATCGACACACATCCATGCTCCCACTTCATCTAACAAGACTCAAATTACAAAACAGAAAACAATTGTTCGATCTCAGATTCTTCGTATACGTGTTTGACATGCATGCCAAGTTCTAGTAAGATCATATACACGAATAACTCTATCATCACAGATCTATTACAAAGAGAAACCATCTTTTATTTTTCGAGATTAAAGAAAGAACATAAACAAGAGTGTTTATATCCATCTTTGTTTCGACTCTCACAAAAAAAAACTACATACAATCTAAATCAATCAGATTAACACCTACCCGAGACCTTTTGCTAGATCTTGAAGCCATCTTGATTACTTCGTGGGTTCGAATCATTCTGAGCAAAGAAAAAAATATAAAAGGATGCATGGTTAAGGGTGATTGTTTAAATGTGTGATATGATTCGTTGTTGGACTTGCAATGATGTGAGACTCGATCAAGAAGAGATTGTTATCAGATTAGATAATGGATGTATTAACCGAATCTTGAAAATGAGTTCGATTTGCAGATTTGATTGAGGTTAGATGAGGTTTTTTTATTCGTTTGAGATGGATGATGGGAGTAGAGGCGATATGGTCTATGTGAGGTGTGATTAGGTTATGAGATGGATTTACTTGATGTTTTAAAGATTGAAAGATGGATGATGGATCTGCTAAATTATATTTTTAGTTTGTCTGTTGGTTTAGATGAAAATAGGGGTGGAGAACAATATGAAGTAGGGTTAGGTTAACTACCTAAACATTAGGATTGTCACCTTTTTATATTCAATGTGCATCGGGTATTGCTAATTAGCCAAAGTTGGGCCAAAACCTTTATCACTCGAAATTATTGGGCTTTTGGTGAATTATAAATGGTATAAACGGCTGAGTGTTAAACAAGATTGATACTGATAGTGGACCGGACGTGTATTAATTTGAGCTATGATGACACTATTTTCAATGTCGGGTATTGGAAATGTTTCGATCGAAAGTGCTTAAACGACAAAGAAAATTTGAGGTCCATCCGCGCATCAGTTGGGCATATGACTGACATTGGCCTTAAATGACAAGTTGTCTAGACAAATTTTGTCCCTTAATGACAATTCATCTCATAATTTGTTCTAGATAACGACATTCACAAACACAAACATCAAAGCAAACAAAACACTTAACGCTAAAACGATCCGATATAAGATTCACTTAAATGACAAACGGCTAGTTTTGATTCTTCAAAGACAAGTGATCACGAAGTGGATTTGATATTCTTTATTTGAAGTTGAAGTGGGATTTCATGAAGGCGTCTACTTATTTCATCATCGAGCCTTCCTTCTATTTTTCTACCCCTTTTCTTCAAACCCAGTATATCGATTGATGACTTGCTTGGGCGATAAAATTTATGATTGAGACTTGAGTTATCTAGTTTCCACTGTCAAGGGGTGGATGGTCGACGACATGGATAACTATCATTTTTGGGTGTCACACGCAGTTGCTCGTGTGGATAAATCAAGAGGTATAAGAGACTTGTTTCTGCACCGTTCTTCAATCGACTTAAGTGCAAGCTTAAGTAACAAATTTGGGGGATTGTACTTCAGTTTCAAGTTTGGAATATCGATTTTACTTCTCATGTGGTCACAACAAATATCCGAATGAATTCGAGGTTGGTAAGTTAGACAGACAGAGATGGAATCAGCAATCAATTCTCACGAGATATTTATGAGCCTCATAACGACAATGGTACTTCATAGTCTAAGCAAAAATATTTCAAAGTTTCTCAATGACTTTCAAAACTTTTCAAGACATTTGTTTAAGACTAAAAACTTCTCGAGTATATGGACGTCCACGATAATGATGCTTCCGAGAGTTCGAAATCATCATGGGGGAAGATCGTGTACTTTGAAGTAATCAGGATCAACTTCCAGGGGGAAGTAGTGTACATGTAATGGTATCTACTTACTTTATATGATTTTTATGAAGTATTCTGCAGGCGTGAGAAGAATTGTTGCTGATTTCCTGCATGTTACCTCAAACGGATTATCACCAAAACCTAAACGACATGAAACAATATAGAAGCAGTGTTATTTGGTGTGGTTCTTCTACAAATTTCCGATGTGCACTTAAACCGATGAGCTAGAAGATTGTTCAAACTACATCAAAGTGTCAGAATCTGCTTAAGATACAGATATTGGTTTGGGGGGAAGCTGATTCAGAAACTTTGTCAAAAAGAAGTCTATGAAGAAAGTTTTTAATACATGCTGCATGAATTGGGGGGAAGTTAATCCAAATCATGCATATTACAATTGTTCCACAACAAGAAAAGACAAAGAGGATTCAAGCTGAGGTACAAGTTATGAAGACCAGAAGAATTAAAAGACATCCTCAACATTGGAAGCGCCTTGGAAGACTTTATTTTGTTGTATTTTTACTTGTTAGGAACATTGTAAGTAATTCCATATTTCTCCACATTGGGGGAAGATTGTTAGCCCTAAAATGTGAGCGCCATTTACGGAATTATATTTTATTTAGATAGGTAAAACGTAGAGGGACTACTATTGACATGTTGTCAAAGTGACCTCTTGTCTAGCCTATATATACCCCTCCATACTTCCATGGAGGGGTGAGGATTCTTCTTATTTGTGTATTTCCCTTTCTCTCTCTAAATACACACACTACATTCAAGCTTTACTCTCTCTCTCTAAAAATGTCTAAACATTTCTTTTATCCTCCCCGACCTCCGGATCACCTCTTGTTAGCTTGAATCTTATGATGTTAACATAGACATACGCTGAAACCATATTTCTCAGCTTATTACTTTGATTTCAACAAGATACGAATAGCAAAACACCCCTTCAATATATCCTGAACCAACATGTTTTGCATCAAAAGAAAAAAAAGGCTTTGTTAAAAAATAAGCCCAAAAAACTGAATTATGGATTCCACACTTCTATCAAAAGCTTGATGAAATGAAATTAATAGGGATGTGAATGAATCTTACACATTTTATTCATCTTGAGTTTTATTTAGGTGGGAATGTATAATATGGTACTATGATGAGGTTAAAAGTTCTTTGTTAGTTATGCAGCGATGTAACTTGCAGTGGTGAATTTAAAGGTGAAAAAGATAGGTCGCGGTCATATTTATGAAGCGATGGAACTTGCTTTCCAGTTATAAACCAACTGCATTTCCTAAACATCTACCATTTTCACCTGTTGTCCCTAATTGTTGTCGAATACAGAGGTCGTTGATCAAGATTTCATATATTTTTTCCTCCTTATTCTTTTGCATGATGTTCGTTTTGTAGGCGGTGTTTGTTAGAGCGGTTGGCCACCTGAGGGAATAAGTATAGTGTTGGAAACTTGGCATATAACTTTGCTATTAAGATGGACAACAAGGTAAAACTTTTAGCTAGATTTTTTGCGTTGTGGAAACCAAAACACAGTTGAAGTTATTTTGATTAGATAATGAGTAGCAGCTCTAAATTTAACATTAAAGCAAAAAAAATTAAGTTACTAAAAGAATTCAGCACATGAAAAGTTGATCTTAATATAGCAAAAGAGTATGAAAAATCATCAAAATTTCATCAAAATTTCCATCAATAAATGATCGACTTTTCTGATGATTTTTCATACTCTTGTGTAGAAACAAAAACCAAAGCTGATTCAAAGTTGGAATAAGAAGGAGATGAAGACGTAGAACTGGCTGAGAATGGGACACGGACACAATATCATTCTGTGGAATCGTTTAATCATGCTCAATACCAAATAAATAGTTTACTTGGCGGAAGTGAATGACAAAAGGCATAGAAAGAAACGAAACCGTTGATGCCGGATGGGAAAGGTGTGGCGGTGAATTAGCAACATGTAGAAAGGTTTTGTATACTACTATTAAGTGTAAAAGTTTTATTTTAATTTTATACTCTCAAATTGCAGATGCGTGTTATGTCTACATGCAAATTCATTGAACTAACTTGCTTTAATAAGCTTATAATAACTTTAAGTCGTGAAGCGCATTATCAAAAATTCTAATTTATTTTTCTTATTCATCAGGTGATATTTTTCGACCAGAAATAATGGTTGAAATGGGTGCGTCAGGGGTGCTCAAATGGGTAACTTTGGAGTGCTAAAATGGATGGTCTTGGTGCTGAAATGTGGGATGACATCTTCTTGCTGATACGGGTGTTTGGTTGCTGGATTGGGTATGAAACATGTGGGTTTTCATGCCGAGTTAGGGGCGGAAATGGGCGGATTTGGAAGCTAAATTAAGGCTTGAAATAGGTTGATTCGGGTGGTGAAATGAGGTCCGCAATGGGTGGGTTCTGAGTACTAAAATAGCTCGGTGTATGGTCTTCGGTTGCGGTGCCTGTATGGTAAACGTCATAGATGCTGGCAACGATGTTGGAACATGTTGCATGTGCTCACTGGGAAACAATTCCTTTTTTTAACTAACCATGCCCGCCTTTGTATGCTAAAGGTAACAACTTATTTCACTGATTTAGTTCCTTCTAAAATTAGGGGGTGTTTGGGGGTTTTTATTAAAAGACCATGAAAATGTATAGAAAGTAGTGTCTTAGTTTCGTTGTACTACAATAAGCATAAGCTAGAATCATGGATGGAACCAAGACTGCCCAACTACAACATTATGGCCGTATCTTAGTGTACATTATTTTAAACTGTATATATAAATATGCAGTTTATTTTTATCATTTTCAAATTCGGCTACAAGTTTTTACGAGTTTTGTCATGTGGTCTCTGAAGGAGAGGCTCTGTGATTCGAGCACACAATCATTATAACTAAAAAAAGGTTAAAAGTAAATGGATCTTATGGCATAAAAGTTAGCAAAGAGATTTGAGTATGTAGGACCTCATTAGCTTTTTTCCTTCAAGAAATAATGTGATCACAATAATTATAAATAGTTTTATTAGTCAAATATATGATATTTAGAAAACCAGACAAAAGATGTGTTCGATGCCTTGTTGGTCAAGCGCAAAACATTTTGAGTTTGTTAAAGTACCCTTCTGCAGACTATGACCAATACATGCTCTTTATGAGATTAGAGACATGCCTATATCGGATCTAAAATTTGAGACAATAATTTTTGTATACCAATTACCAAGACGTATAATGTTTTCCCCCGGTCTTTGTAACAGGTGCTTCTTCGGCTTATATGAGTGACCAGCGGTATCGACGTTGCAACAACGTAATTGATGGCGGGCTGAGTAGAATGTGTTCCAATGGGTCGAATTAAGAAAGGTAATTGAAATAAAACTTGATGATACGCTCAGTTAGTAACTTGGACTGTTTAGAATTGCAACATCTAATTGACTAGCACACAATTGTAACTCAATAAGATCTCATCACTTGAGGTTTTCACCAGGTTGTAGATATTAGTATGCGTGCATAGATAGGCACTTATGCTTGGTATAATCTAAGGGTGAACATGTGTGATAGATATCACGTAATAAGTTATTACACTAACGTTCTTAAATTTCCATTTTTAATTACCATTCATACCATGTCATTTTGAAAGTCTTCTGATTCCAATATTATGAAATTAGAGTACTTTTAGGTATATTGTATAGTGAGTACGTTTTCTACATTTAAGTGAAGATAAAACACTAAATTTGTTTCATAAGGAGCACATTCTATTCTTTTGTCTACAAATTGCTTGACCATCGTAAATTGTGAGTTGCGTTATTCTCAAATTATCTAAATTTAAAACACACAAATATGTTTCATAATGTTTCTGTCTACAAATTGTTAAAGCACACTAGGGAAGTACTGTAAATTGTGTGTTGTATAATTTGTGACATTAAATTGCTCTTATTTTGTTGTAGGAAGGTCTTATATCAGACGACCATCAAACAGATAAGGAGGATCCCGTCAAACAGCCACAAAGTGAGCCGACCAAGAGGCCACTTTTCCAGACTCCAACAGCATATCAAAAGAAGAAGAAAATGGATTAAAGATAAGAGACTTCAATAGTTGAAGTTTCAAACTTTTGTGTACATAACTTTGACATAGGCGCCAGACAGTCTTTTGAAACAACTTTAAACTATATTAGTAACGTTAAACATGGTTGAGAACCTCATTTGTATCAAAACTCCGTGACGAAGCGTGGGCACTTAACCTAGTACTCATTACAAATGGAAATTGATATTTACACTGACACTTTTACTTCATGCACAAATATTTAGTATGAATTGACAATTATACCCCCAACATCACTTTACCTATCAAAGTCGTTTCCTCTAAAAATTCGTTAACCTTTTTGTAATACTTTGACTTGCGTTGATCTCACCTCCAGGCTCCGGCCACCTCTCTTCATTAGCAGTTTAGCACACATCTCAACTAGCGGTATATTCTACTACACACCAAGACTGATTGAACTTCACATGATCCGTCTTTACCATGATTCGCTGGGTAGCCACTTTACCAACAATTACGGAAGAACTTTCATCCCGTAAATATTTTAATTTATAAAATGCACATGGACCTAAGTGTTGCATATAACCTTCTTTTTCTCAGATGATCAACCCTACCAAGTTTTTTTGCTCTCAATAAAAAGAAAAACAAGGAAAATAACGAGCTTTTATTTTGGGTGGTAAAGTGTGCTACAACCGATGAGAGTTGTTATCGACTTGAAAACCAAGTACAGAATAACCAACTCTCGTATTCCCATTAACTCTGATAAAAATACCCACCAACTTCGATAAAAATAGCCACCAGTGCGAGTTACGTAGGCATTTTTAAGGCACTAGTCACAACAATCATGATCAGAATGGAGATCAACTATATAATTAGTGCTTCGTTAATGTTTTGTAAGAAGTATGATTTTTTGTTTATAAGTTTTTTTGGGCAACAAATAGCTTCCATTGACGACAATGACTTTTGTTTTGGTTCCATAATCTCCAGGGGTATTATAGTAATTTGTCATTAAATTTGTATGTGGAAAGTAAAATTACCCGTGTACATATCACCACCCATTACAAACTATCAACACAATTTATATCATACATATATTTATATCTGCATCAAAAGCTACATTTTGATATAAACAAATTCTTAACCATAAATATGTTATAAAAAGAACAACCATTGATGTTTAGATATAACAATAAAACAACCAAATACATGAAACCACATACATGTTTAGAATAAGTATACAAAAATTAATATTCGATTTAAGTTCATTTAGATACCAATTTTATTCAAGAATATTGGGGACTGTTCTCTACCCTTCATCTTCATCTCATATTCATCCCATCTAATGAATGAGATTAAATACTAAATTTACACTCACACGAGTGGTATTTTGATCTTTCCACACGTGCATTATAAGAGTATTTGTTCTTATTAAACAGTCATTTAATTCACACATGAACTGTGTTTATCAATATCAATGTTACTTTCTCTCTCTATAATAAATCCATCCATTAATCGATCTACAGGGCCGGATTTGAGGGAGTGCAAGTTGCTCGACCGCACAGGGCCTTCATTTTATAGGGCCCCCATGATTAGAGACACCACGAGGTGTTTTTGTTCGGTTTCTGGCAGAAAACTGATACCGGTGTGTTAAAAATGTAAAGATATATAATTTTACAAATGTATATTGAAAGTAAATAAGAATCAACCTCTTTTTAAAAAAAATTAGGATGTGTGCACTGTGCAGACGGAGTTGAGGAAGATGATGAGTCATTTACATCTTACTGCTTAGAGTTTTAAACTTTATCATATTTGGTCCCTTCAATCCAGTTTAATTTACATAGGTTAGAAATGTTTACAAGGTTAGCAGTTTCAAGATCTTGCCTAATGTTCACAAGTATATGTCATACAAAATTAATATGATAAATTTGATGTCAAAATGTTGATTTTCTGCTGCTAATGATTTGGTTTCTTTAATTTCAGCAATATTAAAATTATCATCATATTCTTCTAATAGACACAAACTTTAAACTGGAAATATATGTAGCTTAAACACGAAACATGCATTTAGAATTCACGAGATAACCTTGTTAGTGAATACCTATATTTTCTCGCCATCAAGGGCCCATTAACAAATTTGGCACATGGACTCTGAAATTTATGGGACGACCCTATCGATCAATCACATTCTCTAATACATCAATCTATCTTCTTCTTTTTCAATTCATTAAGAACAGGTCTTGCATGATCCTTATGTCAAGTTTAGTTTTTGATTTTTTTTTGCTTATTTGATTTGAAAAGTTTATTAATTTTATTTTAAGCGTATAACTAAGCTTGTTTATATGAATCATGTTAATTTGTTGTTCTTATTTATAAGATTAATTATTAAGTGATTGATGCTAGTAAGATTGTTAGTTGTGATGTGCTTAATTATAAGCTAACTTATTAGGTGATTTATGTGAATAAGCTGGTTTATGTGAATGATTAGTGGAGAATTATGTGAATAAGCATATGAATTAGATGAGAGTTCTGTGAATAAGCTTATAAATTAGAGGAGAGTTATGAATAAGCTATCTTCTTATTTTGGTGAATTATCATGTTTTATAAATATGAGAGTTACGAATAAGCTTATGTTAGTGTGAATAAGCTGTATTATTAGCCATTTTTATGTTCAGAATAACTTATTATTTAGCATTGGGGTTTAATTAAGTTATTGATGTAAGCTAAATTTAGTTTGATGTATCATATATGATACGTCTTCTATCACACACGATAGTTATATGATATATGATATATGATAGGTATATCATATATGATATATGAGGTATCTCACAAGAAAAAAATCAGATTGTGTGACTAATAACACAAAATATCTTTAAGCCCTTCAAACCTGCCTTCTATCATATATGATACTCTACATGACTATTTACCAACGTTGCAAAAATCATGAATCGCTAGTCGATCGGTCAACTACCTTTCGAGGTCCAAAGTGTTAATTGGAGTAACTCTTGTTTCCTTAACTCTTGAGCACATGCTCACGGTTTGATTGTTCGTAAGAATATTAACATCAAATGAGTCCACTGTCGTAATAGCGTTCTATTATTGACAAAAAATCACTTCCTTAAGATCCTTATAGTTTTGTCTTTGTTTTACCGAAGACATTTTAAATTTTTTGGATATACAAATCTTTAGTTAGTCCTTCATAAGTATAAACATAACAATTTCTAAGTTTACCAAGGTTTCCCCATAATTATCGTAATACGAGTTTTTGAGAATTCACATCCGAGTAGATCATAACTTTCACCTCATAACGGGTCGTACATTTCATACTTGGGGTACATTCCATATATTGTTTCGAAAGCGTAAAGCACAAAGTTCTCATTCAAAACAATGAATGACTACTTTTAGTCTTGACAAAATGTCATACTTTTTTTACAAAACATCATATTTTTATTAAAATAGTGCTAAATCCTAGAGGCCTAGATGAGACAGGGTTTCTTGGATATGAGCTCGAACTGCAATCCGTCTGTCTTCAGCATCATCTGCTCTCATCTGTAGAAGGTCTCCGCAACTTTAAGAGACTTCCGCAATTAGGTTATCAATAGATCCTTATCCTCATCATTTGTAGTAAGAGTATCCACTTCATGTCCTACATCCTCTAGTCAGGCTATCAGAACTTCTGCATCACGCTCAGTTGTTTCTTGAGTAGTCCTGTTATCCGGATAAGTAGTAGTGTTAGGATTTGGTGGCGATGAAAACTGGGCGGTTTCTTTTCCTGGACGTTTTGGTAACTGTAAAGGTATAGGAGTCTAAAATGGTATGGTAATAGGGTGGATATTATGAAATTCTAAAGGTTTTCTCGTTGTGACATTTAATGTCATGACTGGTGAATCTTGCTCGTCGTCCGTAATGGTCGTGATTACTCCCCGGACGAGGGTAATTTCCTCGTCATATTTGGATAGTAAAATGACTAACGGTTGTTAGATCGGCAGAGATAAGGTATGTTGTTCATATGTTCTTTAAACGAGGAATACTACTATGATGCCTTGTAAATTTTCTAATATTTACAATAAGTTTTTGGACAGTCATTCCATATGCCTACTTAATGTCCACGTAGTCCTTAAACAGGAATCATAGGCGATTGTGAAAGGTTAGAGTCTTCTAACCTGCTCCTCCACATACTCATGTTTGTACTTTTTCTACATACGGATAAATACAATTATCCTTAAACAATATTTAACCTTTCATCGAGTTGGGTTATTCATTTTTGGAAATTTTCTTGCTAAAATCTGCTACTTTTAACTCGGATGAGCACGTATATCTTTGATGTTTAGTATACTTACGGCTATATTGTAGCCCATACTAGTTCTTGTTCATTCTTTGATCTTTCCTTAACTTAACGTTGTTAGTTCGTATACTTTCAACAATTTTTACCATTGTAAAATTGTTCAATCGATTAGATCAATCACTCAATTATATCACAAAAATTTCTATGAGCTTTACGTCTCAAATGTTTCGGTTATTTTCTTCTCGTCTTGCGTTTTACTTGTATTTAGGCAAGACTCACACAATTTAACGTCAATTAAACCCACACAAAACTCATCAACTATGTAATAACTTAACAATCAAACTTATCACGCAACATGTAGATTCGTGAGTCTTACACATCCTCAAGAAAACTCATTAGAAAACCTAGGTTGTGTAATGACTGGCACTTAACTTAGTCTCGCAACCTAGTCAAACAAGAACAGCCTTGAGACCTTGCTAAGCATCGTTATACCTCTTAACATTTTTGATTATTTGTCTTGGTTTGGGGTTTACTCACGACTTATCATTAATCAATCTAAAATTAAAATTTCCAAGAGGTGGCCACATTTCAAATTTGGGGTTCTCAACTTCGTGACACGCGATAGTCCTTTTGATTTAGAAACTGGCACAATCTTCACGTATTTGGGTTCTTTCCCTTAGTCTTAGTTGTTATATCCACATCGTAATGTTATTGTAAAATTATAGTAAATTAGTCGCAAACTAATGAACTAGAACTTTTTAGATTTGTCTTTGTATAATTTCTCCAACTGAGACGTCTCCTTGATAGGCATACAACTTACGCGTCGGTTTACTTTCGAATAGTTTTTATATTTTTGTAATACTATTTTATGTTTGTTCCTTGTGATATAGTACTTTCGGAGTATTACAAGAGTAATACGTTGTAGAAAGTGTTTATCGTCATATGTTGTATATAAATAGAGACGGTGACGTCGTTCTTCAGTCGTGCTCAAAATAAGCGAAACAACGATACGACACAATAATTCACGTATCCAAGTCCAATTCTATCCCGTTAATTAATGTAGGCTACTCTTCCACAACTGAGTCTATTATAAATTTCAGGTGGAGTAACAATTTACCGGACACAATAAATGGTTGCTCTTCTTGACTTTTATAATTGCACCGCTAGATTTAGAAATTACTAACGTTAATACTACCACACACACGGTATATATAGATATTCATATAGTTTTAAGTTCTAGAAAACGAGGCGATACTTTTAATTCGGCATATATTGATATAGGGTACTATGAAAACACACAGATGTTTCGATAGTCGATAGTAGTCTAGTGGACTGTTTCAACAAAATACGTAATAGCATAAATATGTGTACGTTATAATCCAAAATAAATATGGCAGAAACCATTTTTGTTCAAATAAGCATGGCACAAACCATTTTAGTAGCATAACAATCCAAAAAAGGATGGTAGGCGTTCTACTTCAAAATAAAAGAGAAATCATCTTAATGCATATCCTTACAAGGATATCGTATATGGATATTATTCAAACAAGGAAGGGAATATCTAATACTAATAAATACATGGCAATCAAATTTAAAGTAGCATAGCAAAGCACGTTGAAACATTTAAGTCACAACTTACTTGTATCGAAGACGTGGAGTGATATGGCCCATGGAGATAAACAAACGGTTATAGTCTAGTACTACTCTTTTCCCAAAATTTCATTTTTGACATAACATTTGTAAAAACCATTTTTAGAAAAGTAACCTAGTTCTCTATAACCATGTCTCTGATACCAATCTGTCGCACCCCTAAATTATCAGAGTACGTGAATACACTAGGATGAGACTATCATAACTATCATAAGACATAGATATAAACAACGACACTAAAAAGTCGTTTTAATTCATTAAATATAGGTAGGATTGTTCGGGAGCATTTGATACAACATTATAAAATAAAACAAGTTTTGAAGACATAACAATAGAGTTTTAATATCCAAAAGATAGTCATGACAATTTATTTATCACCATAGCACAACCAAGTCACTCCTTCGTGTTGTTATCTGAGAAAAACATTGCTTAAGTGTCAACACAAAGGTTGGTGAGTTCATAGGTTTGAGTATACATAAGTGTGATGAACCATAAGATTTAAATCAAGCAACCGGAATATAACCAACAAGGCTATAATCATAAAAGTATACATTTACATCCCTAAGTCTAACCTCTTGACACTGAAGCGTTAACCAAAGTGACAATATATAATAAGAGCCCAAAGCAGATGCTTATCCAACATCATCCTTGAGGATTAAAATGTAAGTGTATCTAATTTGACCACATGGTCACAATTAGATAGGGGTTTGTCAACCCCAATAGATCAATCCATAACATTTGCGCTTACACCAAGTAATTAACGGTTCATGATAATGGGCTAAAGGCAACTAGAGGGTATTGGGGACTTAGACATCAAGTAGGCAAACATCAAGTTTTTAGCACTTATGTTCATCTGTAAAAAAAGAAATATTCTCACCCCAAAAATATATAAAACATGTAAAAAGTGGGGCTATGAAACTCATCTCGAAGAAAATAAGTATGATTTATACTCCAACACGCAAAACAATGCACGGAAAAAGAGGATAGAGAACTCGACCACAACCTAGTTAATAATTATACGACTTAGAGTATATAACAAAATGAAACGAAGATGCTCATTCACCTTTCCACTACGCGCGTTTTTATATTCGAAAACAAAGTATGCATTAATCATAAGTGTTTATAAAAATTCTATGTTTATAAGGTAATTTACACATAAATTATCCCTCTTTAAACCTAAAAAAAATGGTCGGACGCCCTTCTATATTCCAATGTATCTCCTTCGTCTTTTATATTCAAGTGTTGAGTCTAGCACGTACTTCGGGCTTACTCGGTGTACTATATGTTCTTAACATTGAGTCATATTCGAATTTTAACTCTATACTAATCAAACGTGGGCTCAAAGTTATACATTCTGCCCAATTTACACTACGTTTTCTATGGTTTTCTAAGATGCGTAACTATATACTCACGTCTCCTCAAGAAGTGTGGCTGCCCTTTTTAGAAACTAGACCATGAGGACAACAAGTCACTCCTTGTGGTCGTTTTACCTAATACGCTTCTAACTGACTTAAAAACGTGCCCGAACATACTTTGACAGACTTGATTATTACTCATAATTGGTTTTATTTTCACTTTTCCTCTAGTTTTTATGATTTTATGTGAACTAGTTTCGATGATAACTTTCTCATTTCTTAACCGTTTTTGATGATTCTTGTGGCTACGTTTTCTTTACGACCTCTAGTTTATCACGAGTGTGTAATCCATTCTTGATCCACATCCCATATGAGTAGTATACATTGATAAAGTCGTTCATATTTCTTGTTTTATAGTAACTAGTTTTAAGTGTTTTTCCCACCATGTTTCCATCATAAACTTCTAGGACTATGCTGATCTTAATCTAGTTCCTTACCGATTTATATATATCGAAAACGTATTAGTGTAACCAAGGGTTTCAATTGATCTAAACATTTTCGCAGGATGTTTAAAATGGCTTCTAGTTTTAAAATCATGCATGCTTAATGAAACTGCAGAAACTAGAAAGGGGGAGGGGGCGGTTGAATTGTTTCCTTAATTAAAATTATGTTCGTCATTAGAAATGACTACTACTTGAAAACTTGTTTCATAATAGTTAGGCCAATTTCCAGTGTTTCAAAACATTTGCTATATCAAGTGAGCATGATGCTGGAATGCTAAATGTAAAGACTAGTATAAGTAAAGAGTAAGGAAAGAAACAACCTAAGGAAAGACACCAAAGATTTATAGTGGTTCGGGAATGAAGCGCTCTCTTCGTATCTACTCCACTCCTCGAGTACACCTTACTCGAGATTTCCACTATATCCACAAGCTCTCTTCTTGGCTGAAAAAACCTTACAATGTTGCTTATGATGTTTTTCGACACTAAACTAAATGTCGAGTTCTAATCCTAGCTAGAACCAACCTTCGTCGCCCGCCTTCTTTTTCCGACACAAGGCTAGATGTAGAGTTATAATCATAGCTAGAACCAATCTTCGTTTCCCATCTTCTTTTCCGACACAAGGCGAGATGTCGAGCTAATCATAGCTAGAACCAATCTTCACACAACTCTCATGCCCGCATCAGTTTCTAGTTAAGTGAGAACTCAAACACTCATACTCACAATTACATCACTTTGTAGATCAGTGAGAACTATCACACAAGACACATAGAAGTATACGCATATACCTTGGATCTACACAAGACTAATCCAAGTATACACATATACCTTGAATCTACACAAGAATAATCCAAGTATACACATATACCTTAGATCCAAACAAGATTAATCCAAGTATAGACATATACCTTGGATTTACACAAGACTAATCCAAGTATACACATTTACCTTGGATCTACACAAGACTAATCTGAGTTACACATATACCTTGGATATACATAAGACTAATCCAAGTATACACATATACCTTGGATCTACACAAGACTAATCCAAGTATACACACATACCTTAGATCTACACAAGACTTAAGTGAACAATATGATGAACCTGACTACATCTAAGAGAGGATGATCTTCATCAAGGATTCATCTTTTACCACATCACAAATGTGTGAGTGATCTTCTCTTTGGACATATAAAGAAGGGATCAAGAGGATAATCATAAGTAAACATGATTAACACATTAAGTGATCATTTACTAATGATTGGAATATAGAAAAGAGATTAGAAGTAGAAAACTGTCCAAAAAGGTTAATTGGAAAATGGAGAAATGATCCACTATTTATAGAAGACAAAGTCCGACGGCTATCTGAGTGAGGCTCAATAAATAAGCTTGCGGTTTAATATCACTAAGAAACCGCAAGGACCTATATTGATCCACGGGCTCTAGAATCCGCTCCTTTTTGTCTTCTAGTGGGGAAATCCCATCTGGTGACAAACATATCCAAAAAGAATATCCTTTGGCCATTTGGAATATGATAAATTCAATTTTCTTTTTTCTATTTTAATCAAACATTTTTTTAAAAATAAATTTTATTAAAATATTTTGTCACATTTGTATAAATGTGAGTTTTAAGGTTTATCACTTTTAATGATAACTAAACATGTATAAGATATGTTTGTGCAAGACTTAAATGATTACTACCTTAATGATAGTTTTTGTTAAATAATTCGTCTTACGGTTATCTTTGATGATAAATATTTTTACACTTTGTCGTGATAAAAATTAAAAAAGATTAGTTATTACAAATAATGGTTTTAGGCATAATTTGCATTAACAATCTCCCCCTTTTGGATTACGACAAACCATAAACTCATTTATGTAAAAACAAAGGTTTTCGAATTATTAACGATTTTATCATTACCATTTCTCCCACTTTTGTCGAAGCAAAAAGGTGGCACAAGTCTTTGAGGAAGAAAAGAACCGACTTTGCTAGAAGCTCCCCCTTGGTGCTTAATCCTCCTAGCTTGGGGAACCAAGTGATCGAGCTATGATGACAAGCTACATACAAGGGTTAGTAGAAAGAAAAAACACCCATATAGTATGTCGAAGGAGAGGGAGAAAGAAAACAAATATCAAATTAGTAAGTATATATTTGCTAAGTATGTCCAAGGAGAGTATTTTGACAAGATCAATTCACAAGTGTTGGAATAGTGGTAGAAAAGAAACATCCAACAATTTGAAGATATTATGTCAAAGGGTTAAAAGATTAGAATTTTTAGAATCACCCGAGAGAAGTCAAGATTTAACCAAAATCAACTCTCAACAATATGTGTGATAAAGGAATAAGTAAAACAAGCAATTAACACACATAACAATCATATTAATATAATATGAAAGCACATACAATAGAATATTCATATATGAAAATTTGAATACTTAAATCCAAAAGAAAATAAACAACTTAAGCATAACAACTATTCTAATAGAAGTATTCCTCCAAGATTGCTTAGGTTTTTATTTTAGACTCAAATGATTAGAACACATGGTGTGTTTTAACCAATAAAATAAGACGAAGGTGCGTCTTCTAAAAATTTGCTCACGGGGACAAATACTCGGAGAGGTGGTCGAATGAGGAGAAATTCAAGAAAATTTAACTTCTCAAAGAGATGATCAAGTTCAATTTTTTGAAATCTACAACACCCACAATAGGTTGCATGATGGATGACGAATTCATTAGAGGGAGGAGGTGCATCATTATAGAAGGTAGACGTGGATAAGGAGAATGTGGAGAAGAAAATGAAAGGTTACCATCACAATACTTAGTAAGGTTAGGGTAAGAAGAGAGGTCATTGAGTTAAGGTGTGTTGAAAGGTTTAGGTAGTGGTGGAAGAGCTTCCTTTTATCTAGTAATTAGATCGATTGAGTAAGACTCATTCCAATACTCAATTGGAGAGAAGTTGGAAGTCTTGAAAGGTTTGGGAGAAGAAGGTTCAATGAGATCCTTGTTCTTTTTTTTTCCCAACGGGTTTTACCAGAATTTTTGATTTCTTGGAAAGCTTAGAAGAAGAAGCTTTTGGTTTAGAAGGTTGTGGAAAAGAGATGTTAAGGATAAGTTTAGAAGAAAAAGACATGGTGGGGTGAGAAGAGAGATCCCGAGTGAAGAGAATATAAAGAAAGTAGAGAAGGCAAAGAATCGAATGAAAAACAAAAGATGTCAAGGAATGTTTAGCTCAAAGAGGCAAACAAATAATCTTGAAGAAAACTGGTCAAAGGAGAAAGACAAAAACACGAACTAAAAACGTGGCTCACTAGCTGCGGTTCGTTAAATAGGGTCGCGGTTCAATATCATATTGATCCGTAGGGGCATTTGATGAACCGCCCTGATAGGTGTGAAAACACCATCCTTTTACCACTTATTTCTTGCTAAAATAAGACCAAAACGCGTATTTAATGTCATTTGTTTGGAATTATGCGTGGTTTATGTGTTTGTTGTGTTTTCAGAGCCAACCGGATAAATATTGAAGAAAACATGGGATTGCACGGGTTTTATCGAAGAAAAAGACGAAAAGACAAAGTCTATAGTACAAGAGATGCAAAAGATTTGAAGTCAATGGGCCTATTTGAAGATTTATCGAAGAAAAGGACCAAAGATGGAAGATTTACATATGTCGAAGAACTCAAGTCTATTAAACGAAGAAATTAAAAGACGAGTTGAATTTATTCGTCGACAAATCCCGAATCAGAATCGAAAACGTCAACTTTACTGAAAAGACGAGAAGACGAAAAGAAAGAAGAAAGCCCACTCACAAACCAAGCCCAAGGCACTATAAATAGAGATCCCTTCACAACATTTTAGACTAGTTTTTCATTTCCCTTTTTAGTTTCCTTTTATTTCGTAGGAACCAACTCCATTAGGGAGTTTGGTGATTTTCATTTTTCTTTTTGAATCCAAGAATCTTGTAAGTTTTAATCTTTCATTTTGTTTAAACCTTAATCAATCAATATCTTAAGTTTTATTTTGTTGAGTTTGATCTTCAAAAGTAAGTGGGTTTTGTGTTTTTATTGGTTTGAATTGATGTTTATCATTAGGAGATGATTAGTGGGTAGTTTTGTTTAATCTTTGGTTAAAAATTTGGTTGATTTTAGCTTAAAATCGTGTTGTTGATATTTTACTGTTCTTCGTCTTTAAGGCTTGCCCAGATTCCGAATGAAAACAATTTATTACGAATGAAGGTGTGAGTTGAAAACATTCCGAATGAAGTTGTTGATTTAAATATTCTGAATCAGTGCAAGTTATTCCGAACGAAGGTTTCATTCATATTATTCCGAATCAGTCTGTTCATCCGGAATAATCAATATTCCGGATGAGTAGTTATATTCCGAATCAAGGTTTTTTAAAAAATATTCCGAATCAGTTTTTTATTCCGAACGAAGCTTTGGTTTTCATTATTCCGAGTCAGTGCATTTTATTCCGAACGAGCAATTATTCCGAGTGAGCACAATATTCCGGATCAACCTTTTATTCCGGATCCCCATTATTCCGAATGAGTTCATTTATTCCGGATCAGCATTATTCCGATCCAAGTGATTATTCCGCATGAGCTACATTCCGAACCAAGGTATTCCGAGTGAGCAATTTTATTCCGAATAAACAAACATTCCGAATCAAGGTTTTCCAATTTATTCCGGATGAGCTAATTGTTCCGGATAAGCACATTTATTCCGAATCAAAAGATTTATTCCGAATCAAGAGATTTATTCCGAATGAATGATTTCTGTTTTTATTAAGTTTTTGAAATTAAGATTTTAAGTTGAGTTTTTTAAAGTTTGTTTTCATTTATTGTTTAATTTTAATTCCCACTTTATTGTTTTTAATCTGATTTTAATTTGATTGAGTTACTTTTTAGATAATTGTTTCTAGAGTATTTTTATCCTTTGCTCTTTTAACCCTTTTAGTAGAATAGAAAACCAAACCCCTTTTAGTAACCAAGAACAACTATTCCACTTTGAACCGTGATCGATTCGAGAAGATACCGAGAACTTAATTGAACCCATTCCAAAATCTTCGTATCAAATGGCGCCGCTGCCGGCTCTTTTCGTAGAGATTAACGGTTTTTGTGAGAAATTGGATTTTGGGATCCGTTCACCGTGAACGTTACTTTTTCATCATTAAAAATTTTCAAAAACCCTAAAAATATAAAATTTTCAAAAATACAAAAAAATTAAAAAACATTAAAAACCAACAATATTTCTGCTTTGTTAGTTCTTTTGCAGGTGCATGCGTACACGATCAACGTCTTATCAAGAGCCCGAGACTCTCGAAGATTTAGACATGGCCGGTGTACACAACAACAATAATAATCCACCTCAAAACAACATGAATAATAACAAAAATGAACCTCTACCGGACAATCGTCCTATGATCGAACTTTTGCAAGCACATGTGGAGGGCAACAACGATCCTATTGTCATACCCGCGATTGCAGCCAACAACTTTGAGCTCAAATCCGGCTTCATTCAAATGGTCTCTGCTCAAACATTCTTGGGGCGTACCATTGATGATCCTCATGACCACATCAAAAGGTTCCTTCAACTCACGAATACGGTCAAATTCAATGGGGTTCCACAAGAGGTAATCCGTTTACAACTTTTTCCCTTCTCTTTAGAGGGACAAGCCCGGCATTGGCTTGCAAAGGAACCGCCACAAAGTATTCTTACGTGGACGGACTTGGAGACCAAATTCATAAACTACTTTTTCCCACCCTCTCGTACTACCGCTTTGCGGAATGAAATTATTAATTTTGAACAAAAGTACGGTGAGTCTTTTAGTGAATCTTGGGACCGTTTTAAAGACCTTTTAAGAAAGTGACCACAACATGGTTTTACCAAAGTGCACCAAATTAATACTTTTTACAATGGTTTAAGCATGAATGACCAAGATTCACTAAATAGTGCCTCGGGGGGTAATATTTTGGTTAAGTCTTCTAATGCCGCTTGGGATATTATTGAGAATAAGTCTAGAGTGCAAACCAAGAGTGTTCGGACCAATGCCGCTAGTGCGAGCACTAATGACAACGACAAGAGAATTGATAAACTTACTTCGCTTACTGAATCACTTGCTGTCCAAACTGCCAACAATACCAAAAGCATCAACACTCAAAACGCTCAGGTCAATGCTGTAAGCCAACCATGTGAAATATGCGGGGGTCCTCACTCTTACACTACTTGTACCTCCACCCAAGACTATCCTTGTGAGAATGTTAACACAGCATACGGTAATTATTCCACGGGAGGCTATCAAGCACGTCCTCAAGGTAACCGCAACTTGCTCAGCTATCGCTCAAACAACTTTCTTTCCCCGCCCGGTTTTCCTCCAACCAATCAAAACCAACAACAAAACCTTAACCGAACCAACCAAAACCAACCTCGAGCACCATACCAACTACCTCAAAGACTACCATATCCACCTCAAAATCCTACTCAAGTTTACCAACCCGCTCCTTACCAACCACCTGCTTATCAAGCACCTCCTCCTACTCAACCCACCATTTTCAACCACGAGGTCGAAACGTACATGCGGACGAATGATGTGTTGGTGAAGAATCTGCAGACCCAGATTATTAATTTGAAGGGCGATATGGTGAAACAAGGGAATGATCTTAGAGCCGATATGTGAAATTCTTTGAGTAGTCAAACGAATGACCTAAGGGACATGATGGATGGTTTCTTCCAAGGTAATCAACCCTCTTCTTCAGGTACTCTTTCGAGTAACACCATTGCTAATCCAAGAGGGGAGATGAAAGCAATCATCACTCGCAGTGGAAAAGGTACCAAGGAACCCGAGCTTCCTACACCTACACTGGTGATTGTGACAAAGGAAAACGAGTCCACTATTCCTATTCCTCCACCTCTTACTTCCAGCCCTCCACCACCCAAGGATGTGAGTGAGCCTACTATTCCAAAGCCTTCCTCTTCTTCCGATATACCTTATCCCTCAAGGTTGAGGAAAGAGAAGCTCAAAAGCAAGGACGATATTCAGGTTTCAAACTTTCTCAAAATGTTTAAACAATTGAATTTAAACATCTCCTTCGCTGAGGCTCTCGCTCACATGCCTAAATATGCGAAGATGTTTAAAGATCTTCTTAGTGACAAGAAAAAGCTTCTTGACATTGCTAATACCCAACTTAATGAGAATTGCTCTGCAGTTCTCTTAAGGAAATTGCCAACCAAACTTGGTGATCCAGGTCGCTTCTTAATCCCTTGCAACTTCCTGGGAGTAGAGAATTGCATGGCCCTAGCCGATCTAGGTGCTAGTATTAACTTAATGCCATTAAGTGTTTGGAAGCAATTATCTCTCCCCGAGCTAGTCCCCACCAAAATGACTTTAGAATTAGCTAACCGTACGGTTTCTTATCGAGTGGGGATAGCCGAAGACGTTTTCGTTGGCGTCGACAAATTCAACTTCCCGGCGGATTTCGTTGTCGTTGACTACGAGATGGACCCTCTTGTTCCATTAATCGTTGGACGTCCATTCTTGCGGACCGGTCGCACTCTCATCGATGTAGAAGCGGGTGAGCTTATCATGAGAGTTGGTGACGATCAAATTGTCTTCAACATGGGTAAGATTTCTAAACAACCTTATTCATACGACAGTGTTAATTGTATCGACGTTCTTGATGAGGCTTGTGAAGAACACTTTAAAGATGCTTGCAAAAGTAGTCTTACCTATCTTCCCAATGTTAAGACCGTTTCCTCCCTTGCTCCATCACTTACTCCATTTGGAGAAAGTGATTTCCTTCTGACTGAATTTGAAGCAACTTTGGGAGATTTGAACTTACAATATGACGATTCTCCCACCGATTGGGATGAAGACATTCGTACCATTGAGAAACTTTTCAATGAGGACCATATTTCTCCACCATCTCCCAAGGATATTGCTATCGAATAACCGAATTTGAATACACCTTCCATCGAAAATCCTCCGGATTTAGAGCTTAAGGAGTTACCGTCCCATCTCGAGTACGTGTTCCTTGAAGACAAGAAGAAGTCACCCATCATCATCGCTAAGGACTTGCCTGAAGAAGAAAAATCTCGCCTTATCGCCGTGCTTAAAGATCATAAGAAGGCAATTGCTTGGAAAATTTCCGATATCCGCGGAATTGATCCAAACTTTTGTACTCACAAAATTCTCATAGAAGATGACTTTAAACTCGCAATCCAAAGCCAAAGAAGGGTTAATCCTCGAATTCATGACGTCATCAAACAAGAGGTTATCAAATTTCTAGATGCCGGAATGATTTACCCTATTTCGGATTCGCCATGGGTAAGTCCCGTTCATTGTGTGCCAAAGAAAGGCGGAATAACCGTTGTTCCCAATGAACACAACGAGTTGATTCCTACTCGTCTCATCACTGGGTGGAGAGTTTGTATCGACTATCACAAACTCAATGATGCCACGAGAAAAGATCACTTTCCTCTTCCTTTTATGGATCAAATGCTCGAGCGTCTAGCGGGTAATGACTATTACTGCTTTTTAGACGGTTTCTCCGGGTATTTTCAAATTCCCATCGATCCCAAAGACCAAGAGAAAACCACATTAACTTGTCCCTACGGAACATTTGCTTACAAAAGAATGCCTTTCGGTTTATGTAATGCTCCTGGGACGTTCCAAAGGTGTATGATGGCTATCTTCCATGACATGGTTGAAGAAATTATAGAAGTCTTCATGGATGATTTCTCGGTTTATGGCGATTCTTTCTCTGCTTGCCTTGCCAATTTAGAATGTATGCTTAAGCGGTGTGAAGACACTCGCCTTGTTCTAACTTGGGAAAAATGCCATTTCATGGTAAATGAGGGTATCGTGCTAGGACACAAAATCTCCAAAGCCGGTCTTGAAGTGGACCGTGCTAAAGTCGATGTTATTGCAAAATTGCCTCCACCTTCCACCGTGAAGGGTGTGAGAAGTTTCCTTGGTCATGCGGGCTTCTACCGTCGATTTATCAAAGATTTTTCTAAAATCGCTCGCCCGATGACCCACCTCTTGAAAAAAGATACTCCTTTTATCTTTTCCAAAGAGTGTATTGAAGCCTTCAACCTTCTTAAGGAAAAGCTAACTAAGGCACCGGTCTTCGTTACCCCTAACTGGGAGCTACCTTTTGAGTTGATGTGCGATGCTAGCGACTTTGCTATTGGAGCGGTTTTGGGCCAAAGAGTGAACAAACACTTCCAACCGATCCATTACGCTAGCAAGACAATGACAGGGGCTCAATTGCATTACACGACAACCGAAAAAGAGCTTTTAGCTGTTGTCTATGCTTTTGAAAAATTTTGCCCCTATCTTGTCCTTTCCACTACCATCGTGTACACCGATCATTTCGCGTTGAAGTACTTGTTAACTAAACAAGATTTTAAACCAAGACTTCTTCGCTGGGTTTTGCTACTTCAAGAATTTTAAATTGAAATCCATGATAACAAGGGAGCCGAAAACCTAGCCGCGGATCATCTCAGTAGACTTGAGGATCCTTATCAAGGGGATCATCCGAACAAAGAGATCAATGACTCTTTTCCCTTGAAGACCTTAATGTCTATCAACTCGAATTTTGATGAAACCCCGTAGTTTGCGGACATTACAAACTACTTGGCGGGTGGAATTATCATTGACGGGTTAACATCCCAACAAAAGAAAAAGTTCTTTAAAGATATTAAGACTTACTTTTGGGATGACCCGTATCTCTTCAAACAATGCGTTGATTTGATTATTCGCTGATGTGTTGATGGACCGGCAGCTTTAGACATTCTCGAAGCTTGCCACAAAGGACCCACCGGTGGTCACTTTGGTCCCAACTTCACCGCAAAGAAAGTGTTTGACTCGGGATTTTATTGGCCCTCCATTTATCCTGACGCTCACGAAATGGTGAAAAATTGTGATGCTTGCCAACGACAAGGCAAGATGACACATAAAGTTTAGATGCCTCAAAATTTCATACAAGAATGTGAAATCTTTGATGTATGGGGTATCGACTTTATGTGGCCATTCCCTTCATCTAAAGGAAACAAATACATCCTTGTAGCCGTTGACTACGTTTCTAAATGGGTTGAAGCCAAAGCTTTACCCACTAACGATGCAAGGGTGGTTTGTAACTTTTTGAAGTCGCTATTCGCTAGATTCGGTGTGCCTCGTGCCATTATTCCGATTGGTTGTACACCATATCGTCTCGTGTACGGGAAAGCATGCCACCTCCCCATTGAGTTGGAGCACAAGGCTTACTGGACCTTAAGTGGGCTAATTTCGATATCGACAAAGCCGGTGACCTATGCAAAATCTAACTCAATGAGCTCAATGAACTCCGGAATGAAGCTTATGAAAATTATTTGATCTATAAGGAAAAGACTAAGCTCATTCATGACTCTAAGATTAAAAACCGAGAGTTCCAAGTTGGAGACAAAGTTTTACTCTTCAACTCTCGGTTGAAAATCTTTTCAGGCAAGCTGAAATCTCGTTGGTCCGGCCCATTCACCATTGCCCAAATTTTTCAATATGGTACTCTCGAGCTCGCTCAACCTAATGGACCTAATTTTAAGGTGAATGGCCAACGAGTGAAGTTGTACTTTGGTGAGGACATCTCTCCTGAGATGATTCCATCCCTCACCACGTTTCCCATGAACTAGTTTTGGGTCGAGTCAGGCTCATGACTCGGTTATCAAAAACAAGCGCTGAGGCAACCCGAGTATCTATCCTTTTCCGTTTTACCTCCTAAGTGTAGGGGGGCCTATATAGGTTGTTTGTGTTTGTGTGGTGATGTGATTATAGGGATGAATTCACTTTTGGAATCTTTGAAGAGCCGTGCTCCCATGTTATCCGCAAATCCGGTTCTATCTCTCAACTACCGTGATTTAATTTTCTTCATACTCTCATTTGAAATTGATCACGTTAGTTGTCTCCTCCTTAACTTGATTTAACCAACGTGCACAATGTCATAAGTGTAGGGGAGACTCTTCCCACATACTTAAACATTGAGGACAATGTTTATATTAAGTGTAGGGGAGACTTCTATCGAAGTTTTAAGTGGACTTTTCCATTAAAATGCCTTCAATTATCCGGAAAATCATCTTTTCAGCATTTTTCAAATTTTTAATTAACTTTGGCCATATAGTCGTAATTTTTAAATTTTTATCGTTGCTTTCATATGTATATATCCCACAATAAAGTCAAAATTATTAATAAAGTGGTGTAGCAAGTTTAGAAGTCTTTGACATATTAGGCCCGTTGCGATTATTTTGACTCAACCCGAATGGACTTATCCAAGTTTATTCTAGCAAGTATCCTTAACCATGTAGACCTTAATTGGTTTATTAGGCTAAGCATCCACGAGTCTCATTACTTGAGATTTTAAATTGTGGAGAACGAGAAATGATAGAGTCAATTATAAGTCGGTATTCTTGCACAAGCACACTTGGTGTGATTATAAGCCTATTCTCCCATCACTTGCTAATAATTTATCTGCAATAAGTAAGGTCGTACGATTTTATTGAATAACTTAGCTTCTAGCCCAAGATCGTTTAAAAGTTGCTCGGTAATGATAAGAGTTCATAGCCAAGTCATAACTAATGAAGCGGGGCGCGAAGATTGGCGAGTCCGAAAAGGCCCTAACAAGGCATGAGGATTCCATTTTATTGCTAAAGATCAAAGGTGATGTGAAAGGCATTATTCCCAAAATTAATATGAAGGATCAAGACTCACGACGAAAAGCAATCAACTCCCATAAAGATCATGGATAAGTCTATCCGAAAAGACCCTAACAAGGTATGAGGATAAATAGATCCAAGTCCGAAAAGGAGGCGGATCGTTGTATCTCAAAATCTCAATTACCGATTGAATAAATAATGATGAAGTCGTGGTCAACAAAGTTGGAGTATCCCTCAAAAGTCTCCAAGTGAAGAAACTCTATTAACGAAGAGAAGACCATTATCTCAAGAACGTCTCTCAAGATATGAAGTATGAAGTACATGCCAAATATCGGCCCGAGAAAGGTCTCAAATAGTGAAGCGAGTTATGCCAAGATATGAACTTTTTGAGGTCCCGAGAAGCAGTTTTAAGAGATTTTGTCCTTTAGTTAACTATTAATCAAATCGTCCTACTATGCTTTCAGCCTAAATAAATTATCGAAATAAGTCCAAAAATGCATCTTCATGATCATTCTAAGACAAAAATAAAATATAAGAGATACACCTAGGAATAAGGGAGTTTAAGCATATAATTAAGCCATGTGTGTAAGTGTTTGTTTTGCTAACTTATAATAACAATGATCTCGTTTTTTAAGCTTGGTTTGGGGAACGTGAAACTTGAGGGTGATAAATCTTCGCAGAACCAAAGCCCTAATGTAAGCTTAGATCTCTTTGCGAGTTATTTCCATATAGCTATTTTCAAGTGAAAATGATTTTCTATCCCTTTTGTTTCATTCAAGCTTTTATATATCTCTTTAGTAGTAGTGGTTATTGTTAATAAGGCCAAGGTTGATTGATTATGAGAAAAGTATAAATTTGCTTTATCACTAAGCATTGCATGAGGGCATGGCAATGGTTAAGTGTAGGGGATTTGATAGGTGTGAAAACACCCATCCTTTTACCACTTATTTCTTGCTAAAACAAGACCAAAACGCGTATTTAATGTCATTTGTTTAGAATTATGCGTGGTTTGTGTGTTTGTTGTGTTTTCAGAGCCAACAGGATAAATATTGAAGGAAACATGGGATTGCACGGGTTTTATCGAAGAAAAAGACGAAAAGACGAAGTCTATAGTCCAAGAGATGCAAAAGATTTGAAGTCAATGGGCCTATTTGAAGATTTATCGAAGAAAAGGACCAAAGATGGAAGATTTACATATGTCGAAGAACTCAAGTCTATTAAAAGAAGAAATTAAAAGACGAGTTGAATTTATTCGTCGACAAATCCCGAATCAGAATCGAAAACGTCAACTTTACTGAAAAGACGAGAATACGAAAAGAAAGAAGAAAGCCCACTCACCAACCAAGCCCAAGGCACTATAAATAGAGATCCCTTCACAACATTTTAGACTAGTTTTTCATTTCCCTTTTTTTGTTTCCTTTTATTTGGTAGGAACCAACTCCATTAGGGAGTTTGGTGATTTTCATTTTTCTTTTTGAATCCAAGAATCTTGTAAGTTTTAATCTTTCATTTTGTTTAAACCTTAATCAATCAATATCATCTTCCATTTAATCTTGTTCATCTTTCTCTTTTTGATTCAAAGTCTTAATTTTTATTTTGCTGAGTTTGATCTTCAAAAGTAAGTGGGTTTTGTGTTTTTATTGGTTTGAATTGATGTTTATCATTAGGAGATGATTAGTGGGTAGTTTTGTTTAATCTTTGGTTAAAAACTTGGTTGATTTTGGCTTAAAATCGTGTTGTTGATATTTTACTGTTCTTCATCTTTAAGGCTTGCCCAAATTCCGAATGAAAACAATTTATTCCGGATGAAGGTGTGAGTTGAAAACATTCTGAATGAAGTTGTTGATTTAAATATTCCGAATCAGTGCAAGTTATTCCGAACGAAGGTTTCATTCATATTATTCCGAATCAGTCTGTTCATCCGGAATAATCAATATTCCGGATGAGTAGTTATATTCCGAATCAAGGTTTTAAAAAAAAATATTCCGAATCAGTTTTTTTATTCCTAACGAAGCTTTGGTTTTCATTATTCCTAGTCAGTGCATTTTATTCCGAACGAGAAAGTTATTCCGAGTGAGCACAATATTCTGGATCAACCTTTTATTTCGGATCAGCATTATTCCGAATGAGTTCATTTATTCCGGATCAGCATTATTCCGATCCAAGTGATTATTCCGCATGAGCTACATTCCGAACTAAGGTATTCCGAGTGAGCAATTTTATTCCGAATAAACAAACATTCCGAATTAAGGTTTTCCAATTTATTCCGGATGAGCTAATTGTTCCGGATAAGCACATTTATTCCGAATCAAAAGATTTATTCCGAATCAAGAGATTTATTCCGAATGAATGATTTGTGTTTTTATTAAGTTTTTAAAATTAAGATTTTAAGTTGAGTTTTTTAAAGTTTGTTTTCATTTATTGTTTAATTTTAATTCCCACTTTATTGTTTTTAATCAGATTTTAATTTGATTGAGTTACTTTTTAGATAATTGTTTCTAGAGTATTTTTATCCTTTGCTCTTTTAACCCTTTTAGTAGAATAGAAAACCAAACCCCTTTTAGTAACCAAGAACAACTATTCCACTTTGAAATGTGATCGATTCGAGAAGATACCTAGAACTTAATTGAACCCATTCAAAATCTTCGTATCACGCCCACATTCGGGGCCAAAAGAAGTTTTTTCTAATAGTTTGAGAAAAGACAAGACTTTTTCAAATTTTTAGCAAATCTTGGATTTTTACCTTTATTAGCACTATGTTAGGCTAAGGTTGCATAAAGAAGTAACATACTCACAAGAGTATCTTGACAAAGGGTGCAAAATATTAGATAAAAATTTGATCAAGTTTTAATCAAGTTTTAGAGGTGACAATAGAATTAGGTTCAACTTTAAATTTAAATTGAAGTGATTAATGTGAGAACAAGGAGGTTATAACACATAAAACTAAATACATACAAAATCTTCATGAAAAACTCATGTAGAAAAAATAAAGATACAACAAAATAAAATAAACTAACTAAACAAATAAAGCTACTATTCTAATCTAGATTAGTTGATCTTCATGGCTTGATTTTTTAAAGATATTTTTTAAAAATAGCATCATCTCATCTCCTAGATGGAGGAGGAAGAGTAGCAAACAAATTTAGAAAGAATTCTTACAACGTTGCATGAAGTCCATACATCTACATCCTAAGAGAATGGATGATGTGGTTGTTATAAAGAAAACATGGACAATTTATACCATGAGCCTCAAGAAAAGAAAAAAGGTATATATCACCTGAATGGTGGTAAAGAGGAACACCCTCAAGAGGAGTGTTGGTAGGAGGAGAAGAAGGCATGATGTCCAAAGGTGAAATAGGTATAGGTGCAACAGTAAAACCTATATTAAAATCCTATGAACAGTACACGTGAACAGTAACTTATGAAAACACGATAAAATTTAAACTTTCCATTTATAATATTAATACACGTGTCACGACAATAAATAACGAACGATCATGAATATTATAAATGTGACACGATCATGAATACCAAAATCACAAGTATTAAATAACGAGCATACACGACTAATTATTTAGACACGGAAAAACTTATGGGTTCCCTTGTTGGGCTCTCTTAGGCCGCGGCTACAACAAAGAAAGAAGGAAAGATGGGCTTTGGCCCATAACCCAATTTAAATAATAAAAACACAGTAAAGTTATTTTCATATTTTAGGTTTTCAAAAAAGTTTTTCCTGCCTCCTTTTTGTGCTTATTGCCGCCAGCCATATACAAACCACAAGGACGATTCTAACGATTTTTGTTAGTTTTGTGTTCGTGATCATTCTCTCTTTCTTTTCACGCATTCAGTATAAATCAAACCCTTTTCCTTTTTATTTAATTCTTTTGATTTCATGTTGTTATTTAATTAATCATCAAGAACAAGAATAAAACATGTAATAGATTAATTAGATTCATGGTTCGGGTTTGGTTTGTGTGGGTTGTGGTTCGGCCGAGACACCCAAGACCCCAAAGGGGCTCGGTTTATTTTTCTTCACCACCACCGAGACCCCCAAGGGGCTCGGCTGGGTTTGGTTGTGGCTCGGACGCAGCAAGAAACCCCGACCTAAGGTCGAGGTGTGTTTGTTGTCGGGTTTTGTTGAAGCCGAGGCACCACCGAGACCCATTAGGGGGCTCGGTTGGTTTTTGTTGTTCGGACCCAGGACCAAAGGACCCTGACATTAGGTCGGGGTATGTGTACATGTGTGGTTGATTTATTTAGTGTCAACCGAGACCCTCCAAGGTCTCGGTAGGACTTGATTTTGGCTTATTTGATTCGGCTTATTGATGTTCGTTTGCAAGTCTTAAATTTATATTACAATGTTTAGACAAAACAAGGGACTAGAAGACAAACACGGGCAAGTATACCCTTTCGTTCGTAATATAGCTTTGTAGTGGTAAGCCAGGATCGTTCGCTGAGACTTAGTTTCATTTTGGTAATCAAGATAACAATTGAAGAAATAAATGGTTGAAGTAATATCAATAATAACAAATATGACTAATATGGGATAGTTCGTATAAGTTCATGATGATGATAATAATGATCGATATATGTTTACGTAGGTAAAGTGTGATAATCCTTTTTCGTCAAAACGGCGTTTACACAGTTTACTTGGGTTGATTCAAGACTTATGTTTATTTTAGAGATTAAGCTCAAAACAAGTTGCCAACAATTTCAATATTTTATCAAGTTTCTAAGCGGATTTCTCCAACCAAAGATTCATCACCATAGACAAGTTCTAGAAAACTTATTATAGCAATTTACGTTTCTCAACGCCAAACTATCGTAACAAATCAACTTAGATAAAATATGGTTTGTAGAACTAGGAGGTAAAATGGTTCTACAACATTAGCTTGAAATCATTTATAAAGGATCATATCATAGCATCATCACTAATTATAGTCACATGCCCATATAGTCACAAATAGCTTAGCCTATCATAGTAGTCAAAGTAACAATTGGAAAATAGTAAGAGAACATCATACTTAGATTGGATTGAATAAACGAGTACACAAGTGTCACAATTGTATCGTTCCTCCAAGAATCGAAGAGTGGAATAATCTCGTTACAAGTATCTCCCAAAAGTGGATAATACTGAAAATTTACTAAAAGGACTAAAATACTCGAGCTATGGAGTATTGAGAGAGAGAGAGGTGTGTGTAAAATGAGTGGAAATGGCCTCTATTTATAGTGTTGTCTGGGGTCAAATGTGTGCCACACTTCTCCTCAAGTGCGCCGCCCTTTGGAGATGCAAATGTGCGCCGCACTTACAACTTTATGCGCCGCACTTCTGGGCGATTCATAATCTTCTTTTAATAACTTTGGCTTTATTGCATATTGAGGCATTTGCATATCTTCACTTTGCTCCTTCATACTTTGTATCTGAATATAAAACACAACATATTAAGTATCGGAAGCTCTTATTTATACTACAAAGTGGCATTATAATGATAGGTTGAATATGTATAATTAGGTCGTTATCACTTATATAAAACACGGGCTCGGGCTCGGGATCGGGTTTTTCATGAAAACTATTTTTAAAGTCATGTTATATTAAACCTTAGGCTAAATTAATTTATTTAATTAATTCATGTATAACCTAAGGTATTTTACTTAGTCATTTTAATTAAAACATGTATTTTAATTAAAATCATATAACTTATAGTTTAATTAATTAACCAGTTATTTAATTAATAAACTATAACCAAGACTTGTATTGTACTAATTAAACTTTAAGTTTTATTTATAATCCAGGTTATTTCTAATTATGGAAACTTACTATTTTTGGAAACTTTCTATTTTTAGAAACTTACTATTTATGGAAACCTTCTATTTTTAGAAAGTTACTTGGTATTACAATACAAGTATTATAATACACTATTATATGATTAATACTTAACAGAACATCAGAATAACTACAGTTAACACAGTAAACAGTAAAACATGACAGAATACGTATAACAAGCTAATAATACATGGAACCAGTAAAACACATGTAATTCAAAAAGCTCATACACGTCCGTATTTCTTATGTAGTGTTATCCGTCAAGGCGGATTAGTCTTCATCGTTTTCGTTAGCTTCTATTGGACATAAAGTACGGATTTCCCGTCCTTTAGTAAGAACAGTCTCTTCCTTCATTAGGATTTCCCGTATGCAGCCAACTATTTTTTCCAGTAGTTACAGATTTAAATGCTTATGTTTTATTAGTTACCTTAGCCATATACATGCATGACCAGTTTCACCTAGTTATGGAGGTACCATAACCATAACACTAGAGGCACTAGTGTTATGACATCACCACGGCAGAGTGATAACTCGTGGCGTCCCTTTTCAGTTATTTGGCCATTATATTATTATATTATCATGTGGGCGTATGGGTGCATCTTAGTTACATGTTTCAGTCAGGATTTCATGGTGAATGTGATGTGTGCCTTTCATCCTTCACAAGGAGCTGATCCCTCCTACCCACTTACCAATTAATTAGAGGCATTCCCTCTAATTTGCATGACGAGGTCACCCCTCCAAGTATTAATGCACGTTGTTGACCTCTGGCCTATATTGGCTATTATGGTACATTAACTAATACAGATTTTCATAAGTAACATAAGCTATATTTTCAGAACTAAAACCAGTTAACATGACAGACAACTAGGTTTTCCAGGACTTATTCATTTCCACTGCCATTTATGCTTTATACTCTTTATATGCTTCCATATTCTATGTTTTCCATGCTTTATTGTATATCTGTGCACCGAGCGTTATGCTCAACCGTCTACTTTTCCATGTTCCCAAACGGCAGGTACCCAAGGACGCAAGTAGGAACTCCAGAGTATGTGCATTCGGATTGGAAGCTATCCAGCCACTTTTACCTTATGCATTTATTCCTACTTTATCATACTTTACTTCTTTTGGACATTGTTTAGTCATTTCCATTTACAGTACTTATATTGCTTGTGTGTGAGTTACTAGACTACTGATGTTTGATTTTGGTATTTCTATTTATGGTCATGAATGTTTAGACATTTACCTTGCATGCTTTGATGACACGCCATAATTTACCGTAGCATTGTATCCTATTAATGGGGTGTTACATTTATGGTATCAGAGCCAAGGTTTCGACCTGTAGCTCTATAAAACATGACCTGTGACTTATGGGTAGTCACCAGTGTCTTCCTATAACTGACAGTTGGTTTTCATGCATTCATTCATTTTTCATTTTATTTCATGCATTCATATCATTGTAGCATGTTTATGACTAAGTAATGGTTGATACAGGACTGGCCCTATTTAGTCGCATGTGCTTTTATCGAAACTTTTAACTTTGGGACCGACCCATTGGCGTCCCTGTGCCATGTCTTTTGTTTTGAGTGAACTGACCATAGGCGTTCACTCCCGTTCATATAAAAGTTTTATTAACCGCATCATACATTTTTACATTGTTTCATGCATTATAAACTGTTTCTTTGAATTATCACTACAAGAAAAGGTGGTTTTTAGGACGAAAATTTTTGGAACAGTCAAAAAATTGTGCCAAATACATGTATTTGGCACGTGCTAGCTAACTGTGCCAAAAAAAGGTAGGTATTTGGGACGACTATTACAAATTGTTCCAAATACATATGCATTTGGATCATTTTCTAATAACAGTGCCAAATGCGTTTGTATTTGGGACAGTTTGAGTTAACGATGCCAAATACATATGTATTTGGGATAATTGGTACCATGGGTGCCAAATTTGCATATGTATTTGAATTGGAAAACTATCTATAGTTGGTGCCAAATACTTATATGTATCTGGAACGATAGATACCACCGTTGAAAAATACTTGTATATATTTGGAACATTATTTAATGTTAGTACGAAAATAGTTATCTATTTAAAATGATTTTAGTATGTGTTGTGGGAATAAGAATGTAAATGTGGGGGTTTTTATAAATTGTTTTTAATTCTTATAAACATTTTTAGAAAACTAACTTTATTTGTGCTTTTTTTGCACGTGTCAAATATATTTTGCTTATGTTACATTGTACATCAAATAACAATATAGAATCTATTTCTTTAATTTAATCTAATATCAAATAGCCTTGGGTATCAAGGAAATAAAAATCAATATTATTTTCAATGAGTGTAGCCTATCAGGGTTAGTAGTATTGATCGTGTGAATTTAATGGCTCAACTTGTTTGCATATCCTCAAATACTATAGAGGAATCATCTTGAAAGCGAGGTTGGTTTGAAACCCGGGTAATCTATGCGTGAGCCATACTTGCGAATTTTTATTATATGTCGCCAATGTAGATGTAACTTTTTTGCGTTCGACAAGTTATAAGGAATTAATGTCCCATAAAAATAAAACTTAAATATTTTAAGGCAACAATATTATTATACAAAAGTCGTATGATTTCATGTTCGAAATTTTTTAAGTTGAATGTGTTATAATAACCTGTAAAATCAAAAACGAGATATTCTAAAACAACAATAGAATTATACAAAGACCCTTAAAAAGTGAACAACTTATTTTTCGTTGATTTCACTGCCAAATCATTTTAAAGGAGATAGTAGCTTTTAGAAATCTTATTAAATATTCTATAAATAAAATAAAATACTTTTTATAAGATGAAAATGGCAATTTATCGAACAAATGCATGAAATATTGAAAACCACGAAGCCCGATTTACAAGCCCAAAATATTGTTTTATAACGCTTGACTCTATTGGTTTATAATTCACTACGTATCAAGCTAAAACCCTAAATTACTTTAGCTGTCGCCACAAAAAAAATTATAAAGCTCCATGGTGGAGTTGACAATAGTCAGCAGATCGTCTCTCTTACACCACCGTCTATCGAAAGAGATCGGGTAGCTGTTGCAGTAATGGAGTTTTGGAAGCATCTAGGTGAAGTGATAGCGGAGTGAAGTTAGAGCCTAGAGGCATGTATGTTAATCACGCGGTTCTTGCACCATACTGATCGAATAGGAGCACAACACAAATCGCATCTAGAATCATATTTGGTTTGGGGTGGTGATCGTATCAAGTGCTTGCTCGGGTCAAAGAATGGTCTCATCCGTTAGTGTTTATCGTTTGTGTTCTGGGTTGGGGTTACGATCAGACACGATGGATCTTCATGCCCGTATTCTAGGTTGTTCCTTCGAAGGTAATATCTCAATGCATACCAGCCTATGTACATATTAATCATGTACACTTATAAGTCTAATTACAAGATAACTGATAAAACTATAATAAAAATTACCATTTATGATCTAGTTTGCTAACAGAAGTTTTCATGTCTCGATTGAAACTAATGGTTTCACTTGAACCCCACAAGGCTACGAACGTTTTTACATTAAAGAAGCAATTACATTCTCATAAGTTATGCATTCTGAACTCATTAGCCTCATATTGACGTGACCTAAATGACTTTTCAAATATTAGACTATCATTTTCTATAAGTACATTTATTAATTTCTTAGATAAGTTTTTGTTACTCTTTAGTACACTCTAGTTTCATGCATAATTCTAATGTTGAAATATTGTATTTTATGCAGGGTTTCTGACAAAGACGACGAGTTTTATTCTCCTTTCGATAGTGATTTACATTAATTTTTACTTATGACCTTGTCATTCTAAAGACCACATGTTACGAAGATGTTGATGTATTGTATTTTAGTTTATGATATTCAAGTGATTATGTTAATCTGTTTTGATGGATCATTAATAAAAATTGAGTTTAATGTTATTTTTTAGCTTTAACTTAATTATACTTATGAAATTTGAGATGGGTGATTAATACAATGGCGTTTATAATAAATTTGTGATGAAAAATGGTTTACACGAACCATGGATGCAAAACCGTGACAAATGATATATAAAAAAGGTGCCAAACGTTTTTTGGCATGGCTGATAGTGCGAAATATATTTGGCAAAAAAACAAAACCGTGTTAAGTACGTTTGTCACGAGAGACAAAACCGTCCTAGACAATTCTAGCATGGTAAATAAAAGTTGTACCAAATACCATTCAACACGGGAAATGAGTTAGTACCAAATAAAAATTTGGTACAAGATAGCAGAGTGTCACAAATGCACATTTTAGAACGGAAAAATAACGAGCGTGCCAAATACTTCGTTTATGGCACCCTAAAGTTAACTGTCCCATGAACCGTGTCAAATACTATTTAGCACAGTTTTTACTCGATCCAAATGTGTTTGGCACCCTCATATTTAGGTCGGAGTCAAAAGCGTGCCAAAGTCGTGCCAAATAGCATTTGGCACGGTTTTTTGAGTATTTGGCACCGTTTTACCCTTGCTAAATACCCTTTTTTCTTGTAGTGTATACATTGTTTATGTATTCATTTCAGATTTATGATTTAAGTTGCATTTTGTTGTTTTAAACTGTCAGATGGTGAACAACCGCAATACTCAGATTTGACAGCAGCTGTCAATGCAGCTCTGCAAGCCCTCCTTCCCCAACTTCGCCATGAAATCAGAGATGAAGTTTCGGCGTGTTAATGTAATAATGACTAAAAACGTTACTTGCATTTTTCGGTCTCGCTTTGTTTTGATTACGACAATATGTAAAGACAAGCATTTACGAAAAAACGAAAAACGAATTCTTGAGTTCAAGTATTTTTCCTTTTACCCATTTTCACTTAAGGTATGGATAAACAAGTACTAACCTTAATCAAGTGATCAAGTGAAAATAGCATATTCTTATTTGGTTAAGAATATCCTTTCAGGATATTTTTTATATCCAGATAAGACCTTCACCACTAAAGGACAAAAAGGAGCGGAGTCTAGTCCGGCGGTACCTTAGCACCTAGGCGGTACCTTATCGATAAGGTACCGCGGGCTAAGATAAGGTACCGCGGGCAGAACTAGCCGTTGGCTCCTTTGTCCTATAAATAGTGGACCATTCTCAGCTTTTTATCTCACCTCTTTTGCACATTTATTTCCAGATTCAAACCCCTTCTTTAATCACTCAAATCTTTGATCATTTGTTTGATTATTACTTGTTTAAGAAGTGAATCTTGTTCTTCCATCCCTTCCTCTCCAAGTGCAAAGAGAAGAACACTATCCTTGTGAAGTGTTGAGTCCACCACCAAAGATCCATTGAAGATCTAATTTTATACATTTGTAGTTATGTCATATTTGTGAAGATCCAAGTAGTTGTGTCTATTTGGAAGTTGTGTATATACTAAGTATAGTTGTGTAGATTGGTCCTAGCTACGATTAGGGCTCGACTTTTAGCTTAGAGTCGGAAATTGGTTAAGCGACGTGTACGGTTTTCTCCACCATAAGGAGCTTGTTGTGTAGTGAACTCTCGAGTAAGGAGTACTCGAGGAGTGGAGTAGGAACGAGGAGTGAGCTCCGTTGCCGAACCACTATAAATCCTTGGTGTTCGGTTTGATCTTTCTTTACCCTTAACTCTTTACATTCTTTATTCTTTATGCATATACATGTGTTAGTATTAGATTAGTTACACTATCATTCTTTATTCTTTGTGGATATATTTTTGTTAGTATTAGTTTAGTTACACTATCATTGTTCATATTGTGCATAAGAAGATTTCACATATTTCCTCAAGCCTAAGTTTTTGAAAAAGGATTTTTGGAAACCACATTTTAACAAGTAAATATAAGAAACTATTCAACCCTCCCCCCTCCCTTCTAGTTTCTACAATTGGTATCAGAGCGGGTTGCTCAAGAATTTTTAAAGTATATTGTATTTTAAAACTTGAATCGATCTATGGATTCCAACAAATACCTAGAAGGGCAATCTATGCAAAGACCACCACTTTTTGAAACCGATAGTTTTATTTATTGGAAAAATAGATTTGAAACTTATGTGAAATCAAAAGATTTAGATCTTTGGCATGTTATTACCAATGGTGATTTTTTACCCTTTCAATTTAATGAAGTTTCTAAAACAAAAGAATTGGTCACTTTTGACAAAGCTAATGACGATACTAAAAAGAAACTTTCAAAAAATAATGAGGCTAAAATGGTGATTTATAATGCTTTGCCTAAGAAAGAGTATGAAAGAATTTTTATGTGTGAAACCGCTAAAGATATTTGGAACACTCTTTTAGTAACCCACCAAGGTAATAGCCAAGTCAAAGAAAGCAAAATTGATCTTCTTGTCCAACAATATGAATAATTTGTCATCTTAGAAGATGAAACTATTGATAGTGTATTTGCTAGGTTTAACACCATTATTACTAGTCTAAAAGCACTTGATGAAGATTTTTCTAGCAAGAACAATGTTAGGAAGTTTCTAAGGGCCTTACATCCAAAGTGGAGAGCAAAAGTCACGGCGATTGAAGAGTCGAAAGATCTCTCAACTTTATCACTCGATGAACTCATAGGAAACTTGAAGGTTCATGAGATGATAATTTTGAAGGACTCGGAATTAGTGAAAACCAAGAGTGAAAGGAAATCTCTTGCACTTAAAGCCAAGAAGGCACAAAGTGACCATGATAGTTCCTCGGAAAGTGATGACGAGGAGTATGCATTGGCGGTGAGAGATTTCAAGAAGTTCTTCAAGAGACGAGGTCAACACGTTAGGCAACCCAACTATGACAAGAAACCATTGTCAAAGAATCGGTTTGTCAAGAACGAAAAAGGTGATAGGAATTGCTTTAGATGTGGTGATCCAAATCACTTCATTGGTGATTGTACAAAGCCCGCTCGTGATAAGAACCACACGGCGTTCGTTAGTGGCGCTTGGAGCGATAGCGGTGAAAATGATGATGACAACCCCAAAGAGGAGAAATGTCTAATGACTCACACTTCTAAAGAGGTACATTCTGAAACTGAATATTATAGTAATGATAGCTCCACCTTAGATGATATTGAATTTGAAGGCGAATATGATAGTTTACAAAAACTTAGTCTTAAATTCATAGAAAAGAATAAAACCTTAAAAACAACCAAAACTAAGCTTGAAAATGAGATCAATGAACTTAAGGAGAAATTGGCTAAACTTGAGAAAAATAAAGAGGTTGATTTAAGTTGCTTAAGTTGTGAGAAACTTAGATTAGAGAATTAAGATCTCAAGATCCCTATGACAAGTTAGACTAGAAAAATAAGATTTGCTGAAAAATCTTCCTCTAAACACCAAACCCTGCTTCTGCAGGCGGTTCCATATGTGAACCGCGGTACCTTATTGATAAGGTACCGCCACCCTAGATAAGGAACCGCCTACAGTGCCTTCCTTTTTCGGGTTTTTGTCTGAAACTCTAGATTTGCTCCAACATTTTTGAGAATCTTTGTTTCAGACCCTTTGACCACCCCAAAAATACCCTAAGCCTTCCCTATTTAAACCATAATCATTTTGCATTACTTCACATTCAAAATGTCTTATTCTCCTAATGAAAGCCTTGAATCTCCTCCATTTTCTCCAATTGCTTTCAATCCCAACTCACCCAAAAACCATTACAATCCAAACCTACCCAAGAACACTCTTAATCACATGTCTCCTACCAAGAATGTTGATTGTGGAACATCTTTTCTTCCACCACCACCCTTTAGTGTTCTTCCTCCTTCTCATGATAATGTCATGCGTCATGGAACATATTGTCAATGTTGTCAATATCAACACCTTGCTATGGCACACATCTATGAGGAGTTGAGCTACATCAAGAGTCTCTTAATCAAGCCTCCTCTTCACTTTGATTATGAGATCTCCAACAAGCCACCACCACCACCCTCCGCCATTACCTTGTCTTTCATATAAGCATTGGTTGCTTATCCACAAGACACCAAATTCAAGCAAATCTTAGAATTCTAGAATAACTAGGATTAGATTTATGCTTTTGGCTTGTTTCTTTTTCCATACTTCTTTGTATGATGTCCTTTTAGTAACCTATCTTGGATCTTTGTCTTTGTGTTTTCTTCTCTTTTATTTTTTTATGTGACCTATTGCTATATATTGTTGGTTGTTTCTTTTGTTCAACTAATCCTTCTATGTAGTTTGTCACCATATCTCGATTCCTCGGTGCCCCAAGCTAGGGGGAGTAAGCACCAAAGGGGAGTCTTTGCAAAGTCCGTTTCTTCAACACCGTCTTACGCAACCTTTTTGCTTCGACAAAGGGAGAGAAATGAATAAACTCGTCTTCGAAAATCTTGTTTTTGTGTGATTGAGTTTATGTATTGTCGGAATCAAAAAGGGGGAGATTGTTAATGCAATAATGACTAAAAACGTTACTTGCATTTTTCGGTCTCGCTTTGTTTTGATTACGACAATATGTAAAAACAAGCATTTACGAAAACAACGAAAAACAAATTCTTGAGTTCAAGTATTTTTCATTTTATCCATTTTCACTTAAAGTATGGATAAACAAGTACTAACCTTAATCAAGTGATCAAGTGATTTAACCTTTTCTTAAAACTCACTTTTTATTAAGTGTGACAAGTTTTTATTAAACTTTCTTTTTAAGAAAATGTTTTATTAAATTAATTATTTGAAATTTGAAAATGGCATATGCTTATTTGGTTAAGAATATCCTTTCAGGATATTTTTTATATCCAGATAAGACCTTCACCACTAAAGACAAAAAGGAGCGGAGTCTAGTCCGGCGGTACCTTAGCACCTAGGCGGTACCTTATCGATAAGGTACCGCGGGCTAAGATAAGGTACCACGGGCAGAACTAGCCGTTGGCTCCTTTGTCCTATAAATAGTGGACCATTCTCAGCTTTTCATCTCACCTCTTTTGCACATTTATTTCCAGATTCAAACCCCTTCTTTAATCACTCAAATCTTTGATCATTTGTTTGATTATTACTTGTTTAAGAAGTGAATCTTGTTCTTCCATCCCTTCCTCTCCAAGTGCAAAGAGAAGAACACTATCCTTGTGAAGTGTTGAGTCGACCACCAAAGATCCATTGAAGATCTAATTTTATACATTTGTAGTTGTGTCATAGTTGTGAAGATCCAAGTAGTTGTGTCTATTTGGAAGTTGTGTATGTACTAAGTATAGTTGTGTAGATTGGTCCTAGCTACGATTAGGGCTCGACTTTTAGCTTAGAGTCGGAAATTGGTTAAGCGACGTGTACGGTTTTCTCCACCATAAGGAGCTTGTTGTGTAGTGAACTCTCGAGTAAGGAGTACTCAAGGAGTGGAGTAGGAACGAGGAGTGAGCTTCGTTGCCGAACCACTATAAATCCTTGGTGTTCAGTTTGATCTTTCTTTACCCTTAACTCTTTACATTCTTTATTCTTTATGCATATACATGTGTTAGTATTAGATTAGTTACACTATCATTCTTTATTCTTTGTGGATATATCTTTTTGTTAGTATTAGTTTAGTTACACTATCATTGTTCATATTGTGCATAAGAAGATTTCACATATTTCCTCAAGCCTAAGTTTTTGAAAATAGATTTTTGGAAACCATATTTTAACAAGTAAATATAAGAAACTATTCAACCCCCCCCCCCTTCTAGTTTCTACACGGCGGAATTCCAGGCTCATGGCAATCACAACAATCCTCCACCTCCTCCTCCATCGGTTACTCTTATGACTTGGTTGGAGAGATTCAACAAACAGCGACCCCGTTCGTTTGAGCAGACTGACAGCCCCAACGAGGCTTAAGCTTGGATTTCTCACATCGACAAGATTTTTGATGCAATGGGTTGTGATGGTGTTTTCAAGGCAAGACTTGCTTGCTATAAGTTTGAAGGTGATGTGCTGCAGTGGTGGATATCGGTCAAGCAGTCCAACGGTGGAGACAATTGGGTTGCACAGCTGACATGGGACCGGTTTAAGGAGCTCTTCCTTAACCAGTACTTTCCACATGCTGAGCAAGAGAAGCTCAAGAGGGACTACCACAACATTCGGCAGATTGCTGGTGAAAACAGCAACGAATTCATGCAAAGGTTTCTCCGCTTGGCAGGATTTCTGGGTCCAGTCGCAGGAACTGCTGCGGAGCAGGCGTAGAAGTTTCTTGGGCACTTTGTACTTCGGTTGCCAAAAACTTGGTATGTGATACTTTCACTACAGTGGCGCAGGTGGCCGATGCAGCCCGTAAGCTCGAGATGCTTCAGGAGCGAGAGGAGTTTGGTGATGACAGAGTAGTGAAGAGGTATCTTCAATCACCAATTGTAAACAATTCATTTCATCAGTATTTTTTTCATTCATTTAATCCTCTGTTCAACGTTATATTCCAGGCAGAAGACTGACGACCGTAAGCATGCGGCCGCTCGGCAGCAAGCATCCAAAGGAAACGGTCAGACTAACGACCGTTCTGGTTCTGAGAGGCGTGGCGGTAACGATGGTTACCGTAACAACGCTAACAACTCGAACAACAGAAGGTCCCTACATTAACCTTCTTTCATGTTCAACTATTTTATGTCATGGTATTCTGACACTCCAACAATTGTTAATTCAGGAACAATGGTAATGGCAGGGATCAGGACCGTAGGGGTTCACAGTCTAACCGTTCTACCTCATCTGGTGAATTTTACACCTTCTATGTAATCATGTTTATGTTCCACAATCATGTCTCATGCTTGTAATCCTTAAACAGGCTCTCAGCTAACTAGGACGCCTGCTGGAGGATTCACGCATCCTGTCTGTCCTACCTGTTCGCGCAGACACTCTGGTATCTGTCACCGAGGTACTGGTAGTTGTTTCAAGTGTGGCCAACAAGGCCATTAGCAGAAGGACTGTCGCCAGGGTGAGATAGAAGGCACCTCTGGACACGCCGACACCAAGTCACCTCCTACTTCTGGTCGCGTGTTCACTACTACTAGAGACCAGGTGAATAAGACTTCAAGTACCATCACCGGAAATCTCTTTATGAATGGTTTGGCAGCATGTGTTCTATTTGATATTTGACCGACGTATTCAGTCGTGTCAACTACTTTTGTTGTACGTGTTAGGATTTCCCCGATGCCATTAGATAATGCCTTATGTATTTCCACGCCACTTAAGGACTCTGTACGAATCACTCAGGTGTACAGATATCTTCCCTTAGAATTTGATGACAAGATCCGCAGAGATGACGCACTTCCTTTGGATATGTGCGATTTTGACTTGATTTTGGGCATGGACTGGTTATCCAAACATCAGGCCACGATTGACTGCCACACTTATCGGGTTATCTTCGATGATGTTAAATCTCCAGAGTACATACACCATGGTTTTCTTCCAGGGAGGTCAGTACATATTATCTCATCCATGGAGGCGCGTGCATTGCTATCACACGGCTATCAGGGCTTCATGGCCAATATTCATGACATTACTACCGAGTCTCCATTGATCCAAGATCAGCCTATTGTGTCAGAGTTTCCTCACGTATTTCCAGTTGAATTTCCGGGCATACAACATGTTCGTGAAGTCAAGTTTGGAATCGAGCTCACTAGGTGTAGAGCCGATTTCCAAAGCTCCTTACCGTATGGCTCCTATAGAGCTTAAGGAACTAAAAGATCAGCTGCAGAAACTTCTGGAACGAGGATTCATCCGTCCCAGTGCATCGCCATGGGGTGAAATGGTACTGTTCATGAAGAAGAAAGATGGCAGCATGCGTTTATGTATAGACTATCGTGAGCTGAACAAGATCACGATCAGAAATCGTTACCCTTTGTCGCGTATTGATGACCTATTCGATCAACTACAGGGCGCCAAGCATTTCTCGAAGATCAATATGAGGTCCGGCTACCATCAGTTACAGGTCAAATAGCAGGATATTTCTAAGACTGCTTTCCGTACACGTTATGGGCACTACCGGTTCGTAGTCATGCCATTCGGACTCACTAATGCTCCAGTTGTCTTCATGGATTTAATGAACCGTGTTTTCCATGAGTTCATGGACAAGTTCGTTATCGTGTTCATTTATGACATCCTGATATTCTCCAAATCTAAGGAAGAACATGAGGAACACCTTTGTACAGTCTTATAGATTCTTCGTCGGAAGCAGTTGTACGCCAAGTTCTCTAAGTGTGAGTTCTGGTTAAACAAGGTGGCAAATTTGGGCCATATTGTATATGCAGAAGGGATCACCATGGATCCTACCAAGGTTGAAGCTATCACTAAATGGCCGAGACCTACATCTGCAACAGAAGTTAGAAGTTTTCTGGGTTTAGCTGGCTACTACCGTAGGTTTGTAGAGAACTTTTCACGGTTAGCCTTACCTTTGACTAAGCTGATGAGGAAAGGAGAGAAATTCGTCTGGACGGAAGAGCGAGAGAAGAGCTTTGAAGATCTGAAGCAGAAGTTAGTGACTGCACCTATTCTTACTCTCTCATCTGGCTCAGGTAGATTTCAGATATATAGTGACGCTTCAGGAAAGGGTTTAGGCTGCGTTCTCATGCAACATGGGAAGCTTATTGCATACGTATCACGACAGCTTAAACCTTATGAAGAAAACTATCCTACTCACAATTTAGAGCTTGCAGTAGTTGTTTTCGCATTGAAGATCTAGAGACATTATTTGTATGGTGAATCATGTGACATATTCACCGACCACAAGAGTTTCAAGTACATCTTCACCCAGAAGGAACTGAACATGAGACAGAGGAGATGGTTAGAGCTATTAAAGGACTACGACACCAACATTCAGTAGCATCCTGGTAACGCGAATGTGGTGGCAGATGCTCTAAGCAGAAGGTCGGGTATGATTGCTGGCATTTGGATTACAAATGAGATCATTCGTGACCTAGAGATGGCTGATATTGAGTTTTGTGTACGAGGACAGCACGGTTAATGGGCTAAACTTAGAGTGGAACCAGACTTACATTCTAGGATCAAGAATGCTCAGAAGGACGATGGTGAGATTTGGCCGATCATTCAGAACCTTGATCAGCAGACGGAGTTTCGTGCTGACGATGACGGTATCTTATGGCAGCGCAATAGACTAGTGGTTCCTAATGACTCTACTCTCAGGGAAGTTGTGTTGACTGAAGCTCACAGTTCTCTATTTACCATACATCCTGGTTCTACCAAGATGTACCACGACATCAAGCAACACTTTTGGTGGAGTGGTATGAAGCAAGATGTTGCCACCTTCGTTTCTAAGTGTATGATCTACCAACAGGTGAAGATCGAACACCAGCGAGCTAGTGGTTTATTAAAGCCATTAGATATTCCAGCATGGAAGTGGGACAAAATCTCCATGGATTTTGTTACTGGTCTTCCAGTTACTCAGAAGAAGAACGACGCTATCTGGGTTATTGTGGATAGGTTGACTAAATCTTCTTATTTTCTGCCAATTCGCAAGGAGCATCCGGTCAGCAAATTAGCAGACACATTCCAGAGGGAGATCATGAAACTACATGGTACTCCATCAGAAATCATCTCTAACAGAGATCCCCGTTTCAATCACGTTTCTGGCAAAGTCTACAGAAAGCTTGGGGCACCAGCCTTAAGCTCAGCACTGCCTTTCATCCTCAGACCGACGGACAGTCGGAACGTACCATTCAGACATTGGAGGATATGCTGTGATCGTGTGCTCTAGAGTGGTCAGGAAGCTGCGATGACTATATATTCTTAGTAGAATTCGCGTACAACAACAGCTGGCACGCTAGTATCAAGTGTGCTCCCTTTGAGATGTTGTATGGTAGAAAGTGTCGCGCCCCAATCTGTTGGGAACAGGTGGACGAACGACTGCTTGAGGGTCCAGAGATGATTGAGGTGACCAATGAGAAGGTCTTTGTCGCCAAGGCAAAGCTTCAGGAAGCTCGTGCTCGTCAGAAGAGTTATGCTGATAAACGTCGTAGAGATGTGTCTTTCAACATAGGTATCACCTGCACGAGGAGTTAGACGTTTTGGAATCAGAGGGAAGCATAATCCTCGCTTCATCGGACCGTTCGACATCATAGAATGCGTTGGTGAAATGTCATACCGTTTAGCGTTATCGCCTCAGCTATCACACGTTCACAACGTGTTCCATGTGTCCTTACTCAGAGGATACAACTATCATCCAGTTCATGTTGTCCAGTATCCACTTGATCAGATTCGAGAGGATATTTCATATGTCGAAGAACCCGAGAGAGTTCTTGAGCGACAAGATCGTGTCATGCGGAGGAAGACGATCCCTTTCGTCAAAATTCGCTGGAGGGATCATCCTGAGCGGAAAGCCACTTGGGAGACGGAGGAGTCTATACGGACTTCTTACCCTCATTTCCAATTCTAATTAGGGTATGTTTTCTTTCAGTTTACGTTTCCCCAATTCGAGGACGAATTGTTCTTTTAGAGGGGAAGAGTTGTAAAACCCGCATTAAAATACTATGAACAGTACACGTGAACAATAACTTATGAAAACACGATAAAATTTAAACCTTCCATTTATAATATTAATACACGTGTCACGACAATAAATAACGAACAATCATGAATATTATAAATGTGACACGATCACGAATACCAAAATCACGAATATTAAATCACGAGCATACACGACTAATTATTTAGACACGGAAAAAGTTACGGGTTCCCTTGTTGGGCTCCCTTAGGCCGCGGCTACAACAAAGAAAGAATGAAAGATGGGCTTTGGCCCATAACCTAATTTAAATAATAAAAACACAATAAAGTTATTTTCATAATTTGAGGTTTTCACAAAAGTTTTTCCTGTCTCCTTTTTGTGCTTATTGTCGTCGGCCATATACAAACCACAAGGACGATTCAGACGATTTTTGTTATTGGTTTTGTGTTCGTGATCATTCTCTCTTTCTTTTCACGCATTCGGTATAAATCAAACCCTTTTCTTTTTTAATTAATTCTTTTGATTTCATGTTATTATTTAATTAATCATCAAGAACAAGAATAAAACATGTAATAGATTAATTAAATTCATGGTTCGGGTTTGGTTTGTGTGGGTTGTGGTTCGGCCGAGACACCTGAGACCCCAAAGGGGCTCGGTTAGTTTTTCTTCACCACCGAGACCCCCAAGGGGCTCGGCTGGGTTTGGTTGTGGCTCGGACGCAGCAAGAAACCCCGACCGAAGGTCGGGGTGTGTTTGTTGTCGGGTTTTGTTGAAGCCGAGGCACCACCGAGACCCATTAGGGGGCTCGGTTGGTTTTTGTTGTTCGAACCCGGGACCAAAGGACCCCGACATTAGGTCGGGGTATGTGTACATGTTTGGTTGATTTATTTAGTGTCAACCGGGACCCTTCAAGGTCTCGGTGGGACTTGATTTTGGCTTATTTGATTCGGCTTATATAAAACACGGGCTCGGGATTGGGTTTTTCATGAAAACTATTTTTAAAGTCATGTTATATTAAACCTTAGGATAAATTAATTTATTTAATTAATTCATGTATAACCTAAGGTATTTTACTTAGTCATTTTAATTAAAACATGTATTTTAATTAAAATCATATAAAGTATAATTTAAATAATTAACCAGTTATTTAATTAATAAACTATAGCCAAGACTTGTATTGTACAAATTAAACTTTAATTATTATTTATAATCCAGCTTATTTCTAATTATGGAAACTTACTATTTTTGGAAACTTTCTATTTTTAGAAACTTACTATTTTTGGAAACCTGCTATTTTTAGAAAGTTACTTGGTATTACAATACAAGTATTATAATACACTATTATATGATTAATACTTAACAGAACATCATAATAACTACAGTTAACACAGTAAACAGTAAAACATGACAGGATACGTATAACAAGCTAATAATACACGGAACCAGTAAAACACATGTAATTCAGACAACTCATACACGTCCATATTTCTTATGTAGTGTTATCCTTCAATGCGGGTTAGTCTTCATCGTTTTCGTTAGCTTCTACTGGACATAAGGTACGGATTTCTCGTCCTTCAGTAAGGACAATCTCTTCCTTCATTAGGATTTCTCGTATGCAGCCAACTGTTTTTCCCAGTAGTTACATATTTAAATGCTTATGTTTTATTAGTTACCTTAGCCATATACATGCATGACCAGTTTCACCTATTTATGGAGGTACCATAACCATAACACTAGAGGCACTAGTGTTATGACTTCACCACGGGGGAGTGATAGCTCGTGGTGTCCCTTTTCAGTTATATGGCCATTATATTATTATATTATCATGTGGGGCGTATGGGTGCATCCTAGTTACATGTTTCAGTCAGGATTTCATGGTGAATATGGTGTGTGTCTTGCATCCTTCACAAGGAGCTGATCCCTCCTACCCACTTACCAATTAACTAGAGACATCCCCTCTAATTTGCATGACGATGTCACCCCTCCAAGTACTCATGCACGTTGTTGACCTCATGAACTATATTGGCTATTATGGTACATTAACTAATACAGATTTTCATAAGTAACATAAGCTATGTTTTCAGAACTAAAACCAGTTTACATGATAGACAACTAGGTTTTCCATGACTTAATCATTTCCGCTATCATTCATGCTTTATATTCTTTATATGCTTCCATATTCTATGTTTTCCATGCTTTATTGTATATACGTGCACTGAGCGTTATGCTCAGCCGTCTACTTTTCCATGTTCCCAAACGGCAGGTACCCAAGGACGCAAGTAGGAACTCCAGAGTATGTGCATTCGGATTGGAAGCTATCCGACCTCTTTTACCTTATGTATTTATTCCAAATTTATCATACTTTACTTCTTTTGGAAATTGTTTAGTCCTTTCCATTTATAGTACTTATATTGCTTGTGTGTGAGTTACTAGACTACCGATGTTTGATTCCGGTATTTCTATTTATGGTCATGAATGTTTAGACATTTACCTTGCATGCTTTGATGACACGCCATAATTTACTGTAGCATTCTATCCTATTAAATGGGGTGTTACAGCAACAAAGTCATCCTCAAAAGGAATACTTTGAAGTGGTTGAGGGTTCTCATCCAAGAGAGGACTTGGAGAGAAAGATGATGAAACATCATTCATTCTTGATTGGAAGGAAGATGAGGTAGAACCATGTGAATGGTTAGTACCATGGGTTGAAGAAGTCTTGCATCGTGCAAGAGATGGTGAAGGTGATGAGGAAATGAGAATTGGTGAGGGAGTTATCTCATTCCTAGGGGTAAGAAAAGAAGAAGAACCTAGTTTAGGTATCTTAATCTTAATCTTAAGGATTTTTCTTATGGTATAGTTTTTGGTGAAAGATGAAGATCTTGTGGACATATGGTTGGATGTTTAAGGTTTATATAGGCTTAGAGATGGTGGGGAAGATAGAGAACAAGTTTTTTTAAAAAGAAAAGGAGGTGATCCAAAGTGGTAATGGGGTAAAAATGTTTTTGGTAAACAATGAAACTTGTCAAGCTTTATTTGGAAAAAGCTGATGTTTGGCAAAAGTTTTATCCATATTTACAAAGATTTAGAAGAAACAGTGTACAGGAAAGATTCTGTTCAAAAATAAAACTTGTCGGCGTATAGTCTGGAATGTGTCTGACCCGACAGGCCCGCGATCCATACACCTTATGTAACATCCCGCCTACTCAGACCACAATATTGTCCGCTTTACCCGCAAGCTCACGGCTTTGCTTTGTGGCCCTCTTGTGAAGACTTCCCGGCAGGTCACCTAAGCCAGTACTACTCTCCCATGAGCACGCTAAACTGCCAGTTCCTAAGAACCCCACTTGCAGTGGACCACAAAACGCGTTGTGTCATGAGAAGGCGACTGTTATCTTATGAACCATGGATCTCTCCTGGCCACAGCCGATGTAGGATTTGCCTAGGGTGTCACACCTTACTTATCCTACAAGAAACTCTAGCACTATATATACAGGGGTAAGGGCCTCCTAATTCAGAGGTTATCTCTCATATTTACACCTCCCTTATAATTATCGACCTGATATGAACTTGACCGACGGAGGTGGACCCCGAGGCTCCGGTCTCGGGTCTACTCCTAACTAGTTTTCCTTTGTTTGTAGTATTACTCAGGACCTGAGAAGACGATGAACGACCCAGGAAAGTCGTCAAGACCAGCCTAGCCAAACTATGCTTCAACACGAACGATTTTAAATAAACAAGTCCAAAACTTCAAAGTCATCAAAACTAAATTCAAAACAAGACCAAACTTTTTTGATGGCTAAATCAACCTATTTCTAATACCATTTGTTTCTAATTCAATGTAAGAAACAAATACAAATTCAAACAAACTAAGTGAAACTTTATTCAACTACCAAACCAAATTCAAATGTACCTGATACGAAAATTATTGTAATCAAAACGTATATAGAAAACCAAAACTTCTAATCCCTATTTCTAAGCTAAAATAACTTGATAGCCAAGTTGCACAAATTTACCAAATTTTAAAATTTTAATCACTTTCTAACAATTGCTTTATTAAATTAAAATATAAAAGCACATTCTTGTCATTACTCATCGTATATCTTGTATTGCACTATCATTGCTCAAACTGTTTAACATTCAACTACTTACTGAAAACATGGTCTAATAATTTTTATGTAACTAGTTTTAATGCCCGTGCACGTATGGAACTTGAACATAAATGGTAAATTAAGTAATAATTTCGTTATTGCCATTTTGTGTATATTATATATGTTTTTTAAGAACATCTAATGTTTATATATTTGATTATATTGTTGTTTTACTGTGCACTGTGTAAACTAATATAAATTCGCCTCAATACGAGGAGTTGGTAGAAATGGTTAACTCGTTCTCTCTTACTTCGAAATTTGATAGGTGCATTTGGTCTAGGGATGGCAACGGGTCGGGTTTGTGTCGGGTTTTAGAGAACCCGTACCCGCACCCGTTTATAATATCCAAACCCGCATCCGCCCCAACACCCGACGGGTACCATATTACTATATCCCGTCGGGTTTTTGGATTTTACTCGCGGATATCGGGTATCTACAATTAAATTTCGTTGGACAAAATTGTGCGTATAGAGTTAAGAAAAACCAATGAAAAACGATCAAAATACCCTAATATATTTCTTAAGTTTTTAGAAGATAGAGAATACTAATTGAATATCATATCATGTGATTGAATGGATCGAATAAATCATTGTTTTTAATTCAAATTTCCAAGATCGCAAACATCTTAATACATACAAAATGTAAGTAATATGAGCATTTCGTTTGTTGAACAATTTTCGTCTATTATTTTGCACAAGTTTAAAACTATAAAATAGCCATAAAAGCGGGTACGGATTTTGGTAAATGGGGCGGGTATTACTAGAGCCCGAAATCGAACCCTTACCTGCGAAAATAGAACATCCCAACCCGAACCCACATCCAAACCCGCCGATCCGAATCCGAACCCGACCCGATCGGCTCTGGTTTTGGTTTTACTATCGGTTTCGGGTGCTTTTGCCGTCCCTAGTTTGGTCTTTGACTAATTAGGGAGATTTTTCTGTTTCCTCATTTCGGAAGGTTATTGATGAGAATCGATATCCGAGAGGTAGGTCTAGAACTTTTTGGGTAAAGTTTGTGCCTTTAAAGGTGTACGTGAATGCATGGAAGATTAAGATGGATGCTCTTCCTACTAGACTTAATATATCACGTCGTGGTATGGATATACAATCTTTATCATGTCCTATATGTGAGTGCGGGGTAGAATCCACTAGTCGCTTGTTCTTTCAATGCAACTTGGTTTGGCATGTGATCCATATGATTTCTTCCTGATGGAATGTAGACTACATGGAGGTTAATTCTTACGAGGAATTGGTTGTTTGGTTCACTTCGCTACGGCTTACGGCGAAGCTGAATGAGGGGTTAGAAGGATTCTGTTTATATCGTATGGTGGTCGATATGATCCTTTCGTAATAAGCTACTATTCGAGTCAAATAAACCTTAAAAGGCGGTTATTTTTCGATAATGTTGTTTCTAGTTCTTATTATTGGTGTAGGTTTAGAAGTAAAGCCTCGTTCAGTATGATCGAATGGCTCAAAATCCTTATCTTGTAACGTTGTAATTCTAGCGCCTTGCTAGTTTTTGTTTCAATAAAATTGTTGGTCTAAAAACAACTCACATCAATTTTAATTTTTCGAATTTCATACTCTTTTTACTTTCGATATTTTTATTCTAGATAGTTATATCTTAATTATTAATCAACAAACCATTTACGTCAACCTTGCACATACACGCTTTAAATTCATGATTTTGTAATGCTTAATATTATTCTATAAAACGACATTAAAATTATAAAACTTAAATAGTTACGATGCTCATAAACCTATGAGTTTTACATGATTTTTTATTATGTGATAATATTAATTGATATTTTGCATAAATATTTGTTGCATAAAGGATTTGACATTGTTTAACTGAAATGTTAGCTATTCTTTTATAAAGATTGTGTGTTTAGTAACATATAACGACCTTGAAAAAATATATGTTGTCGTAATTTGTAAAATCTCGTATATTTATTTTCAGCTCACGTTGATGTCAGAGGTCATGCAATCATTTTGATATTTATATTCATGTTAATAATAATTTATGTATATTGTATTGCTTGACTTTGTTAAGTGTCAAAATAAAAATAGACAATAATGTGTGCTTTATTTGAATATTTTATAATCATGTGATTTGTTAATTTTTTTAATATAACATATATGTTACTACCTCCGTCCCATATTAAATGTCCACTTTGACATTTTTCGGTCTTATTTTTTAAATTTTGACTATAAATATTTTTATTTATGTTATATATTACTTGATAAAAATTATACCAATGGAAAAATATTTAAAAACTCCATCTATCCATATATTTTAGGAAAATCACCTAAAAATGTATTAAACTTGACACTTTTTATGGTTGTATGTAGCCTGCTTTTTTTTTCTTATTGTATCAATAAACTTTTGAATTTCGACCTTTGTGTGTAACGGGTTACCTGCTTGACCCTTAACCGGTTGCTCATCCAACGAATATTTGCACCGTTAATCCTTTTACTAATGGCCGTTTATAAATAAAAATAATAATTTAACTTTTCTTTTAATATTTTTCGATTATTTTTAAAGTTATTTTATTTTAATTAAATATAAGAAAATGGATGTAAAAGACCAAAGCTGCTACTGGCAAACAAAAACAGTATAACCAATCCCAGCATTATCTTCTTCGTCTCAACTTCATCCACCACCACAGATCCAACCACCATCACATGCCTCTTCCTATACACAAGCACAACAGATCCAACTATGGTAACCACCACTTTCTTCGGGTAAAGTATAAATCATATAATAACCACAACAAACAACATCGCAAACCACAATCGCCACACCTCATCTCGACAACCCCAATCAACCGCCGGTCCAATCCACCCCTATCACCTCCGGCGTTTCCACCTTAATCAACACCATCAGGCGTTTCTACCAACGATTTCCGATTTATTTTCGGATCTATGGTGTTCAACTGTAACCACGATGGTTGCTTCAAAGTATAATGACTCATGAAGTTTGATTTATTTTGGGATGTCAATTTGAGTGAAAAGAGGATAAAAAAGAAAGATGGAATAATCTTTGTTTTGGTGTTAATGGAGATCTGAGAGTTTAATAAGTCATGCTAGGTTTGGTTGATGGGATTGGTTTTGCAGATCTAAACATACTCAACCTAATAATTGTGGATGTTTAGTACTAGAATTCCTAACACATAGGCATGTTGACTAAAATAAAAGCCATGGTTGGAGATATTTGGATTTGTATCTTTAATTTCTTAGTTATAATGTGTGTTGTCACTGAATGTAAATCCAGTAAAAGAGATCGATTAATTTTTTGATGGGTTTGAGTTTGTGTATAAATTTTGGTAAAAGCTTTTTATTTAGTAATTTTTTTTGGAATTTGCTAATTGAATTTACTCAATTTAAATATAATAAGAAAAAAGTTTTTTTAATCAAAATTTCAGTTACTTATAAACGATCACTAGTAAAAAGGACTATTATTGCAATAGAAATAAACGATTGTTAGTGTAACCTACTCCACGTCAAACTAACTGGTTTAGTAGGTAACTCGTTACACACAAAGGTCGAAATTCAAGAGTTTATTGATACAATGAGATAAAAAAAAAAGTAGGTTGCATACAACCATAAAAATTGGTAAATTTAATACATTTTTATGTGATTTTATATTTTGCACCAAGTATTATACAACACAAATAAAATATTTATGGTCAAAGTTGTAAAAGAAAGATTGGAAAAATTAAAAGTGGACATTTAAAATGTGACGGAGGAGTATATCTTTAAAACATAAATTTTAGATGGTATAAAGTTTAAAGTGTATTTTGTTTATTTTCTAAAGTTATTAATCAAATATGAAAAATTATAAGTTAACACTTAAGTCTATTTAATTTATTTAAAATATCCCCTCTTCTTTTTTTAAGTTTTTATTTCTTTCAAATTTGACACATATATTTTTATGTGTTTTAATCAAATTCTTCCATTAAAATTTTTAACTTTAACTAAATTAAGTTCAATTTTAACTTTTTCTAACCAATCAATTGATTTTACTTATTTGCTTAAATTAAGTCATTTGATTGGTTTTTTTTTATAGAAAAGGATAAGCATTTATCATTTATTAATAATTATAATTGTCTTTTTTACGACCTTCACTTTTTACCAAAATTCTTAATTAATGTAATCATTTTATTATATATAAAAGATAAAAGATATATCTACATCGGTATGAGGTTGTAAGTTGTTTGTTACTAGTTGTTTTCACAAAAGTTGTTCGAGTGTGTATAAGTCGTTGATAATAACAAAAATAGAAAAAAGCACCATTTAGTAGTTAGATCATAGATGGAGATGTGATCTGTACCATTGTCGTTCTCTGGTTTGCATCAAATAAAGGTTTAAAATGACTAAGTTTCGGCTTTACAACTAATTAAGCAGCAATGTAGTTTTAAAAATTAGTATAATTTGTCCTTTCGGTCATAACTTTCTGAATCCTTTCTGGTATTATGAACTCTTAATATTTTTTATTCTTTCTTCCATTCAAGCACTAATCAGTAATCATTTTGCACCAAACAATGCATGTTGCTTTTTTCCATTTTACCAACAAACTTTTATTTGACTATATAAGAACCTCATTCCACATAATTATATGTCACACACCAAAAAATGGGGCTAAAGAGCAAAGTTTTGATCGTTGGGGGTACTGGATACATAGGAAAAAGACTCGTAAAGGCGAGTCTAGAGCATGGTCATGAGACATACGTTCTCCAACGACGAGAAATTGGTGTCGACATTGAAAAAGTCCAGATGCTTCTTTCGTTTAAGAAGCAAGGAGCTAGACTTGTTACTGGTTCGTTTGATGATCATCGTAGCCTTGTTGAGGCGGTGAAGCAAGTCGACGTTGTGATATGTGCAATTTCTGGTGCTCATATCCGTAGCCATCAAATTCTTCTTCAGCTTAAACTTGTTGATGCCATCAAAGAAGCTGGAAACGTCAAGGTAAATATAGTTCCAAAAAAAAAAAAAAAAAAAACTAAAGAAAGCATATATATAATCTATTTTTCTCGTACTCTTTACCGATATAACATTGTTATACAGTCGATCTTACCAAAATATGGAATGTTTTACCTTAAGTGGTAGTATATATATTGCATAATACAGTAATGATTACAAGTAGTGGATATGTAAATATTGCATTGTATATTTGCATTAAGCTCCTGAAGTCTAGTGTTAAAAGGATTTTGATCATTTTATGCGTAATCATGATTTACTAGCGATTTATTCCATGGGAGTTTGGTACGGATCCATCAAGAATGGGGGATGCAATGGAACTAGGACGAGTAACCTTTGATGAGAAAATGATGGTTAGAAAAGCAATAGAAGATGATGGGATCCCGTTCACGTACATATCAGCAAATTGTTATGCCAGCTACTTTGTTGGAGGTCTGTGTCAATTCGGCCACATTCTTCCACCAAGGGATTCAGTCGTCTTGTTCGAGATGGCAATCAAAAATGTATGTTGTTGTGACTTTATGACTATTTTTTACTGCTTAAGTCGAGCAAATTTTACTTTCTTTGTTACAGTGTCCATTTTTACCCTAAGCAATGTATCATAAATTGACCATTTAGCAACTTTAAGTTACCGTGTCTGTTCAGTCTATTTTTGGTGCAAAAAAAAGGGAAGAAAAGTATATTGTTTTCGAAGATTTTTTGACGATACTCTAATATAAAATGCTGCGAGCAACTGCAATTTTTTAGTACCAATGGACTTATGATCTAGGAGCTGAGATTGTCATTCAACATTTACTTTTTTGATTGAATACATGGTTGTTTTGTTCTTGTAGCAATATTTGTTGAGGAAGATGACATAGCAACATACACCATAAGAAGTATAGACGATCCACGCACTCTTAACAAGACAGTCTACATCCGACCTCCCGCAAACATTCTTTCACAAAGAGAAATTGTGGAAATGTGGGAGAAACTGATCAGAAAACAGCTCGTGAAGACATCTCTTTCAGAACAAGAATTTCTGGACAGTATAAAAGGTGACAACATTCTCGTTTTGTTCTTATGCATTGTAGATATATTGAACTTATAATACACAACAGCAAGCAACGTTTTACAAATTACTAACGGATTTAGCAGTTGGTGGCGACTCCTCTGTAAAATACCTCTATATTATCGCGTGTTGCTACATTGATTATGGTTTACGCTGTAGTATTAATTTATGAGTTGCGGAATTGCAGGAAAGGAGTACGTCAATCAGGCAGGAATGACTCATTTCTACCACTTCTTTTATGAAGGTTGCCTGGCAAATTTTGAGATAGGGGATGATGCTGAAGAGGCTTGCACTCTCTACCCCGATGTTGAATATATCGAAGTCAAGGACTACCTCAAGTAATACCTTTGATTGAATTCATATATGTCATATATGCATATTGTGTTTGTTTTAAGTATATGAATTATGAGTTGTTATATTTAGTCATTATATTCGTCTAAGTTGTGTCTAGGGAGAGTGTCGAATAGCCTAGTTTCCTAATAGCTAAGAATAAAGGTCGGTTGGCAATGTCTAAGCCCAACCCGACCCGTAGGACTTGTAATAGTCGGTTCCCTCATCTCTATAAAAGGAGGTGAGGGGAAACAAAGCAATTACGTCATTCTTTCAATAAACTAATCGAAATCGATTAGGGATCATACCTTGTGGGCGTTTTTCTTTTCTGTCGATTTTTGTTGTGTGTGTTCTCGTGATCGAGTATTCCGCATTTCAATTTAGGAATGTACCTGACATTGTTTAACACAAAACTTGACCCATCTTTCAGTTGTACCTTTGGATGGCCATGCATTGGCCAGTGAGCTTAATGCTAGTGTTGAAGAAAAAGACAGTCTTGTGCAGGTTTGGCATAAAAGACTGGGACATATCAGTGAGGCGGGACTACACGTGCTGGAAAAGCAGGGTTTGTTTGGCAAGAAGAGTCTAGGTAAGCTCGATTTTTGTGAGAATTGTGTTCTGGGAAAGTCACATCGAGTCCGTTTCGGTGTAGGAAGGCACACTACTCAGGGAGTGATAGACTATGTTCATTCAGACTTATGGGGTCCGTCTCAAGTGGAATCATTGGGAGGTAAGAGGTATTTATTATCTATTGTCGATGATTATTCCAGAAGGGTATGGGTTTATGTTCTCAGGTTCAAACACGAAGCATTTGGGAAGTTCAAAGAGTGGAAGCAGTTGGTAGAAAATCAGACTGGGAGGACGGTTAAGAAGCTTAGGACGGATAATGGTCTTGAGTTCTGTAACCGGGAGTTTAATCAGCTATGCACTACGAGTGGGATTGCTAGACATTTGACAGTTGTCGGGATGCCGCAGCAGAATGGGTTAGCAGAACGGATGAACAGAACTCTCATGGACAAGGTACGCTGTTTATTAATACAGTCTGGATTGCCCAAGACCTTTTGGGCGGAAGCGACATATACGGCCGCATATCTTATAAATAGGCACCATCGACAGCGATTAAGAAGAAGACACCTATGGAGATGTGGTCGGGACATCCTAGTGATTATGGGATGTTGAGGGTTTTCGGCTGTGTCGCATATTCACACGTTAAACAAGGTAAGCTCAAGCCGAGAGCGGTAAAATGCGTTCTTTTGGGGTATCCTGAAGGTGTTTAGGGGTACAGACTATATAGGCTTGATAATGAATCACCTAAAATAGTCACAAGCAGGAACGTGGTCTTCAATGAAAGTGTCATGTACAAAGACACGTTGAAGGATTCTGGTGTAGGAAAAGATAAGTTTGTTGAGGAATTACAGGTTGAGGTGGAACTGCAGAGGTTAAATAATCATATGCCTGAGGAAGACCAGCCAGGTCAGGAAGATCAAACAGGTCAGGAAGATCAGACACCTCAGGAAGACCAGACAGATCAAGAAGATCAGTCAAATCAAGAAGATGGCTATGATGAAGATGCAGGGGTTCAAGAAATTGATCAACCACCGTGTAGAAAGTAGAAGGGGGGCGGGGTTGAATAGTTTCTTATATTTACTTGTTAAAAGGTGGTTTTTAAAAAATCCTTTTTCAAAAAACATAGGCTTGAGGAAATATGTGAAATCTTCTTATGCACAATATGAACAATTATAGTATAACTAAACTAATACTAATAAAAATATATGCACAAAGAAGAAAGAATGTAAATAGTTAAGGGTAAAGAAAGATCAAACCGAACACCAAGGATTTATAGTGGTTCGGCAACGAAGCTCACTCCTCGTTCCTACTCCACTCCTCGAGTACTCCTTACTCGAGAGTTTACTACACAACAAGCTCCTTATGGTGGAGAAAACCGTACACGTCGCTTAACCAATTTCCGACTCTAAGCTAAAAGTCGAGCCCTAATCGTAGCTAGGACCAATCTACACAACTATACTTGGTACATACACAACTTCCAAATAGACACAACTACTTGGATCTTCACAACTATGACACAACAACAAATGTATAAAATTAGATCTTTAATGGATCTTTGGTGGTGGACTCAACACTTCACAAGGATAGTGTTCTTCTCTTTGCACTTGGAGAGGAAGGGATGGAAGGACAAGATTCACTTCTTAAACAAGTAGTAATCAAACAAATGATCAAAGATTTGAGTGATTAAAGAAGAGTGTTTGAATCTGGAAATAGATGTGCAAAAGAGGTGAGTTGAAAAGCTGAGAATGGTCCACAATTTATAGGACAAAGGACCAACGGATATATCTGGCCGCGGTTCCATATCTCAGTCGGCGGTTCCTTATCGATAAGGAACCGCGTAGGCACTAGGGAACTGCCGCCTAGACTCCGCTCCCTTTTTTGTCCTTTAGTGGTGGAGGTCTTATCTGGATTAAAAATATCCTGATAGAATATTCCTAATCAAATAAGAATATGACATTTTTAAATTTTCAAATAATTAATTTAATAAAACATTTTCTTAAAAAGAAAGTTTAATAAAAACTTGTCACACTTAATAAAAAGTGAGTTTTAAAAAAAGATTAAATCACTTGATCACTTGATTAAGGTTAGTACTTGTTTATTCATACCTTAAGTGAAAATGGGTAAAATGAAAAATACTTGAACTCAAGAATTCGTTTTTCGTTGTTTTCGTAAATGCTTGTTTTTACATATTGTCGTAATCAAAACTAAGAGAGACCGAAAAATGCAAGTAACGTTTTTAGGCATTATTGCATTAACAATCTCCCCTTTTTTGATTCCGACAATACATAAACTCAATCACACAAAAAAACAAGATTTTCGAAGACGAGTTTATTCATTTCTCCCCCTTTGTCGAAGCAAAAAGGTTGCACAAGTCGGTGTTGAAGAGACGGACTTTGCAAAGACTCCCCCTTGGTGCTTACTCCCCCTAGCTTGGGGCACCGAGGAATCGAGATATGGTGACAAGCTACATAGAAGGGTTATTTGAACAAAAGAAACAACCAACAAGATATAGCAATAGGTCACAAAATAAAAGAGAAGAAAACATAAAGACAAAGATCCAAGATAGGTTACTAAAAGAACATCATACAAAGATGTATGGAAAAAGAAACAAGCCAAAAGCATAAATCTAATCCTAGTTATTCTAGAATTCTAAGATTTGCTTGAATTTAGTGTCTTGTGGATAAGCAACCAATGCTTATATAAAAGACAAGGTAATGGCGGAGGGTGGTGGTGGCTTGTTGGAGATATCATAATCATAGTGAAGAGGAGGCTTGATTAAGAGACTCTTGATGTAGCTCAACTCCTCATAGATGTGTGCCATAGCAAGATGTTGATATTGACAACAATGACAATATGTTCCATGGTGCATGACATTATCATGAGAAGGAGGAAGAACACTAAAGGGTGGTGGTGGAAGAAAAGATGTTCCACAATCAATATTCTTGGTAGGAGAGATGTGATTAAGAGTGTTCTTGGGTGAGTTTGGATTGTAATGGTTCTTGGGTGGGTTGGGATTGAAAGCAATTGAAGAAAATGGAGGAGATTCAAGGCTTTCATTGGGAGAATAAGACATTTTGGGATGTGAAATATGGAAAAATGCTTATGGTTTAAATAGGGAAGGCTTAAGGTATTTTTGGGGTGGTCAAAGGGTTTGAAACAAAGATTCTCAAAAAAATTTGGAGCAAATCTGGAGTTTTAGACAAAAACCTGAAAAAGGAAGGCACTGTATGCGGTTCCTTATCATGACTGGCGGTACCTTATCACTAAGGCACCGCGGTTCACATATGGAACCGCCTACAGAGGTTGTGTTTGGTGTTTGGAGGAAGATTTTTCAGCAAATCTTATTTTTCTAGTCTAACTTATCATAGGGATATGCTTAAAAGAAAAGATAGACAAAGAAAACATATGCAAACATACCAAATAGAGATTTGACCAAAATACATGGATAAAAAATTGATGTAGGAGGTGTGTAAGACAAGACCTTAAGTCATGACACAATGATTCTCCATGATTCATCTTGTTCTTGCTATGTTTGAGAGAAACATACATATGAATTATGTAATCTCAAGATTAATAGCGAGAATCTATGAAAACCGTTTTTAGATTGAATTAACAATGTCAAAAGCATTTCTCAACCATTTTCGAAAGAGACTTTGAGAATTTTGAAAAGGAGAAGAGAGGGTTTTTCAAAAAGAGTTTGGAAGACTCAGTGACTCAAAGTGGTAAAAAAACACAAAGGAAAAGAAGGTAATTAAGGAAGATGTTCCATTAATCCTAGACCTAGACGCAAGTAATTAAAAGGTTCCCTCTTAAGTGGCTTAGTGAAGATGTCGGCTAAGTTGTCTTCGGAGGGTACCTTCTCAATTGAAATGTTCCCCTATTGAACATTATCCCTAAGGAAATGGTGTCGAATTTCTATGTGTTTGGTTCGCGAATGTTGCACGGGATTATTGCTAAGGTCTATAGCACCTTTATTATCGCACATGATGGGAACATCATCAAGAGAAATCCCGTAATCAACAAGCGCTTTGATGCGTGAAATCTAGTTTTCCCAAAATTAACCTTTACTAGATTATAACACGGGCAGTGTACCCTTGTCAATTGTAAAATAGTATTAGCAAATATCGGGTTCGAACACAGGGACTATTTATAGTTGAAATATTAGTTAGTAAAAATGCGTAACGAGTAACAAATTGGTTTTAGTCTTAGTGAAGACTTGCTTATAAAAACAGTGAAAATATTCAAGGTTTCAAATATGGATAAAAGATACGCTTGCTTGGACCGTGAATGACTATGAGTTATTCCTTAGGTATGAAAATATCGATAAACTTCTAATGTAAAATCCTAAGTTCCTTTCAAATACCGGATTTCTCCAATTACCTAACCATGCAACGATTCCTTTCGAATACCGTTAACACCTCAAGTAATAGTGCATAAAGTTTCAAGCTGATAAGTGAGAATTAATTTATAAGCTTCCTTTCGAATAGCTTACTAACTCCTAAACCGATTTCTCTTAATTTAGTAGCTAGCGTTTGTGTGAATATCTACTTATGAAAATTGTTGTTAATGACTCCTTTCGAATATCATTCACTTATAATCAACTAAAGACAGGCCGATTAATTCGTTCCTATTTTAGTAAAAATTACGGATTCCTTTCGAATACCCGTTTTTAGATTACCAAACAAGAGTATAAACAATTTTGACAAGATAATTAAGTTATTAACCCAAACGGATCCCTAATTAATCTCAACAAATCAATCGAATTTCCAACCCAAAATCTAACACATAAACATCACATAATCCAAGCAAACGTATAAAGAAATTAGCTACTCATGATTGTAACAAACACAATTGAATATGTAAAAGACATACTTTAATCTTGCTATTAAAATGATAGAAGATGAATACCAAATTGAGAAAGAGGTTCCAATGATCTTCAAAGTAACAAAGTAAAAACTTGAACGTAACAATTGTTCAATAGAAACTTATGATGATAATGTAAATTATGCTAAAGCTTGATGATGATGATTCTTGAATTATATCTTCAAGAATGGATGTGTGTAATATGGATGTTGAGTGTATGATGATATGAATCTCTTCTCATGATGTTGTGTTCCTTAAATACTCCTCCTGGGACATCAAAAAACGTCTAGCAATAATGTCCCATGATGTCCACTAACTCTTTAGCTTTCCCCATAATGAGAAATAAAAAACAGAGTTTGTAACTGCAAAAAGACCAGTTGCGCCGCAACTGTATGGTATTGCGCCGCAACTCTTGTTCCGCAAGTGCCAAGTCCTGTAGCTTCTTTAGTTGCGCCGCAACTCTTGAGTCTTGCGCCGCAATTGGTGATCCGAGAAACCATGAACTGTAGCAACTTCTGTTGCGCCGCAACAGGTATGTCCTGCGGCGCAACTCTTGATCCGAGGCTGAACTGATTTGGGTGTAAAACTTTTGCTTTGCCCCTTTTTGGTCCCAAATCTTTACAGCAACATGAGTAGATTTGATGAGCCTTTACCAAGTAGCTGCTCGCTCTTGGGCTAGCTAGTCTTTCTGGTGGAATAAGCATCACCCTGGGAGACTAGAACCCAGCCCAACTCTTAGAACGTGAATCAATGGTGAGTGGGGGTACCCTGATGATTTTAGGCAAACCATCACAGCCGTCAACGGATTTGATATGTCTTTACCAGAAGCCGTACCCTTCTGGACTCGCCAATTCTTAGCAATGAAGCATCGGTGAATTGAACACCCTATAGCTTTAAGCAAGCTATTACAGCTATCAACGGATTTGATAAAATCTTTACCAAGAGCCGTACCCCCTTGGATTAGCCACTTTTCAGTCTAGGACCATGGCAAGTGAAAACCATCCAGTTTTGGGTAACCTGGCAACCATCAACGGATTTGATGTGTCACACCAAGAGCCGTACCCTCAAGGTGAATCAACTCTTTCTTGTCGGTAAGACATGGTGAGTTGAGAACCTACAAAACACACTTTTCACAAAATATAAGCAATATGGGGTCTATCCATTACGTTTAGGACACAAAACATAACAAATATCGCTATGAAAAACTCGTATAAATGAGCGATATCAAACCCCCCCATACTTAAGCATTTGCTTGTCCCTAAGCAAATCCGACTCAAACCGTAATGTTTTGTTTTTTTTTTTTTTTTTTTTTTTTTTTTTTTTTTTATTTTTTAAAGACTCTAAGTGACTCAAATGGGACTAAAATAAACGTTATAGGGGACAAAACTAACTAATTTCCCGACTCACCCCCCCATACTTGACTAACACATTGTCCCTAATGTGTTCCATCAAAAGAAAATCTAACTAAAAGGGAAATTAAAATAAAATTAGAAAAATAAAAAGGAAAAGAAAAAATAACACCTGAAAAAAAAAGTACAACAACAATCAAAGAAGCCCCACAAACGGCTTCAACTTCTTCACTCATCATCCGTAGCTGGTGGTTGGTACCACATGGGAGGTGGGTTGTATTCAGTCCACCCACTTGCTGCCTCGGAATTCTGCACATGATACTGGGAAGTGGCCATATAATCCCACATGGGCTGGTATCGCTGCATGTGGTACTGCGTGTAATCCCCAAACTGGTGCAAATCTGAGCGGGTCCTCTCGACCTCTGTTCTGAGCTGATGAACCTCCGAATATGTCTCATCCATTCGGTGCCCAATCCTATACAATTCCTGCATCATAGGATTAAAATCAAACTGCCCAGGTTGTGGGGGAACTGCTCCCGCTGCGTTTGCATTACCCGCTTCTTCCTCATACTCTTCCTCAGCATCGTCACCCTCCTCCTCTTGCACATGACCAACATACACTCGGTTTGCGGTTACAATATTTGCTCGTTGCAAATCATTCATTGTAAACGTCTTCCATCCCACCGGTGTACCGCACCTTTGAATCCCCGCCTGATTTAGAATACCCAAATTCCTTGCAATCCTCGTAATAAAGTGGCCACAAACCATAGGCCCTGCAGCTTGTCGTCCTGACCCTTTATCGCTCATATACTCAACCAATGCCCACGGGGCATTCACAAACTGATTCGGGTCCCTCTTTGCGAAGAAAAACAAAAGCCACAAATCATCAAGATACACCTTGTCCTGATGCTGAAATCGGTGCAAGGATGAATTAGAGATACCTTTTTCAAGCACTCTAAGTATCGGATCCGTCAGATTGTTTGCTTTGTTGGTGCGTGCGTAAGGCCTATGTCCGGACAAATCAAACCATACCTCATCTTTCCTACCCCGAATTGCATTCCAGTCCCAACTTCCCTCACAAATATAATTTGGCATATTGAATTTATCCATATATTCAGCTTCCGTGAATAAACCCGCCAAATACCCAAACTGTGGTAGGGTGACCTCATGAGCTCGCCCTCCTAACCGAAACTGAATTATCTCGGCACCATAAACTTCATGACTTTGATCCGGAACCGGGTCAACTGTCAAAGTAGAGTAAAATTCGAGACAGAGTTCTCGATAAATTTTCTCCCGGACACTAAATGCTCTCCTCCAAACGTCCACCTCAAAAGGTGGCGCCCCTGCCCTGCTTATAAACTGAGTAGTCAAAAACGGATTCAACTCAGCAGTTATTCCCAAGTTATCTAGCATACCCCAATCTAAGAACTTCGGGGGATGAACCACTTTATTCTGAAGCAAGGCCAAATTGTTATTAAACCGGATCTTTTCATCAGCTGTGCATCCCGGCCATTTTAGCCAAGGGTGCACTTCTTGTCTCATGAGCATGGATTCAGCGGATGGAACCGGTGGGCGGGTCACTCGAGGTGCTCTGGATGATTCTCCCATCTCTGGCTCCTCAACAGCTTGACGTTTGCCCTACAAAAACAAACAACAACAACAACGAAACAAAACAAAACTGTTAGAATCCTATTACTCTGTCTCGGGCTCTTTCTTGCGCCGCAGCTATTCCCTCTTGCGGCGCAACTGGGTGTTTTCTGGGCAAAAACTGCAGCAACAAGGAACCCCAAAAAGACCAAATCTAAACCTAAAAATCCTAACACTAAACGATATTAGGCCTAATTAACTTATGTTACTAATTAACTAATCTTAATACTAAAGAACCCTAATTAAAAACTTTCCCCCAAATTAATTGTACATCAAGAACCCTAATTAAAACTAAAATTAAGAAATTAAAAGGAATATACAACATACCGATCTCCTCATGAATGAATTGATTGATTGATTAAGAAAAGATATGATGAAAATTCGAAGATGGAGATTAGTGTGTGTTTTTGTGTGAGTTGCGGCGCTTAGATTGTGTGAGAGAAATATGTGTGAGGGTTTTTAAAAGATAAGAAACTGATTTTTATCCACACACGAACGTCTTGCGGCGCAAGACATAGGAGTTGCGGCGCAACTCTATACACGCAATTTATCAGCCACCCTCGAATCCGGTCTTGCGGCGCAAGACAGAGGAGTTGCGGCGCAACTCTTGATCCGAGATGTTTTCCTTCTAATTGACTTAAATACTAATACTAAAACATACTATAAAAACTCCTAAGTTACTAAAATAACTAAAGTCAGTAAAAATAATCGAAATAAGAGAAGTTAAAAGAGAAATGATACAACAAACCGGGGTTTAATCCGGAAATGCTCGTTTTTTTTTTTTTCTCGAGTCATGAGCTTGACTCCTCGTTGTGCCGAGAATCTAGAACGGGTAAAACCCATCCTCCATCGTCATACCGTTCTCCTCATCTTCCTCATGATATAGCTTGACTCTTTGACCATTAACAATAAATGATCCGCCCTCATCCGTTTCTAACTCCACATATCCACTCGAAAAGACCCGTCTCACCAAATACGGACCCGTCCACTTTGATCTCAACTTAGGTGCTTTAAATTTGTACTTCGATTGAAACAAAAGCACCTTGTCCCCTTCCTTAAACTCTTTCCGCCTAATTTTCAAATCATGGACCATCTTAGTTCTTGCCTTATAAAGAGCGGAATTCTCGTATGCGTTCCATCTTAACTCGTCTAGCTCATGGAGTTGTAAAAATCTAGTTTCGCCACTAGCTAGTAAATCCATGCTACATTCTTTAAGCGCCCAATATGCCTTATGCTCTATCTCCATGGGTAAATGACACGTTTTCCCATATAGCATCTTGAACGGGGTGGTCCCAATCGGAGTCTTGTAAGCTGTCCTAAATGCCCATAATGCTTCATCCAATTTCTTTGACCATAAAGACGGGTTATTGTTGACCGTCTTTTCCAAAATCCGTTTAATCGCCCGATTGGTATTTTCGACTTGCCCACTTGTTTGAGGGTGGTAGGAAGTCGAAAACCGGTGTTGTACCCCATATCTTTTCAAAACTTTCTCCATTTGGGCGTTTGCAAAATGGGTTCCCCGATCACTTATCAAAGCTTTTGGCATGCCAAACCTACAAAACAAACTTCGTAAAAAATCAATAACAACGTTAGCATTATTAGTAGGTAGTGCCTTTGCCTCGACCCATTTTGATACATAATCCACCGCCACCAAGATGTAGACATTTTTGTTTGACGGTTTAAACGGCCCCATGAAATCAATTCCCCAAATATCAAACACTTCGCACACTTGTATACTTTGTTGCGGCATCTCGTCTCGTTTTGTAACCGTTCCTTGCCTTTGACACGAATCACATGTCCTCACTAAGGTGCGTGCTTCCTGAAAAATAGTAGGCCAATAGAAACCTGCATCAAACACCTTCTTTCCCGTCACGGTTGGACCATAATGTCCTCCCGTTGGACCATGGTGACATTCATCGAGAATTCGCCTTGTGTCGGCTCCAGAAACACACCTTCTCACCATTCCATCGGCACACATTCTAAATAGAAACGGCTCCTCCCAAAAGTAATACTTGGCATCCGAGTATAGCTTTTTCCGTTGTTGATAAGTAAGCAATCTACTAACGACTCCACCCGCTAAATAATTGGCTATGTCGGCGTACCAAGGACCCCGTTCACCAACTGCTTTTCCAACAAATGCCAATCTTTCATCCGGAAAGGTGTCTCGAATATCCTCTTCATTCAAAGCTCCAAGACTCGGATTCTCCAAACGGCTCAAATGATCCGCCGCCACATTTTCTCTACCCCGCTTATCTTGGATCTCCACATCAAATTCTTGCAAAAGTAAGATCCACCTAATCAATCTCGGCTTCGCATCCAACTTTGAAAACAGAAACTTCAAGGCCGAGTGATCCGTGAACACTACAGTTTTACTCAATACCAAATAAGACCGAAATTTATCGAACGCGAACACAACAGCTAGTAACTCCTTCTCGGTAGTGGTATAATTTTGCTGAGCTTCGTTCAATGTCTTGCTTGCAAAATAAATCGGCCTAAAATGTTTCTCAATCCTTTGACCCAATACCGCCCCTACCGCAAAATTGCTCGCGTCACACATCAACTCAAAGGGTAGATCCCAATTTGGCGAGATTAGAATGGGTGTGTTCGTTAATCTTTCCTTCAACAATTCAAATGCCTTCATACAATCCTCCGAAAATTCGAACTTTGTATCCTTCTCTAACAAACGAGTCATCGGCCTAGTTATCTTTGAAAAATCCTTAATAAACCGCCTATAAAACCCCGCGTGTCCTAGAAAGCTTCTAACTGATTTCTCGTTCGTTGGAGGTGGTAACTTTGCTATAACCTCAATCTTTGCTCTATCAACCTCAATTCCCGCCTTAGAAATTTTGTGCCCCAACACTATTCCTTCATTCACCATGAAATGGCATTTTTCCCAATTAAGCACCAAATTTGTTTCTTCACACCGTGCTAGCATCTTATCTAAACTTTCTAAACAACCATCAAATGAACTCCCATAAACCGAAAAATCGTCCATAAAAACCTCCATGGAATTCTCAATCATATTCTGAAAAATCGCCATCATACACCTCTGAAATGTTCCCGGTGCATTACATAACCCAAATGGCATCCGTCTATAAGCAAAGGTGCCGAAAGGACAAGTAAATGTTGTTTTCTCTTGGTCCTCGGGGTCAATTGGAATTTGAAAATAACCCGAGAAACCATCAAGGAAACAATAAAACTCGTTCCCCGCCAACCTTTCTATCATTTGATCCATAAATGGCAATGGAAAATGATCCTTTCGAGTCGCTTCATTTAACTTCCTATAATCGATACAAACCCTCCAGCCCGTCACTGTTCTTGTCGGTACCAATTCATTCTTTTTGTTCAACACCACAGTCATTCCACCTTTCTTGGGCACACAATGTACCGGACTAACCCAGGGGCTATCCGCTATCGGGTAAATTATACCTGCATCCAAAAGTTTAACAATTTCCTTCTTGACCACATCCTGCATATTCGGGTTAAGTCTCCGTTGTCTTTGGACAACAGGTTTTACATCATCTAAAAAGTTAATTTTATGTTTACAAAAATCAGAACTTATACCCGGAATATCAGAAATACGCCAAGCGAAAGCCTTTTTATGGCTTTTAAGGACCGTTAGTAATTTAATCTTTTCGTCTTCCAAAAGTGAAGACGAAATAATAATTGGGAGACTAGAATTACCATCTAAGAATGCATACTCGAGATGTGCTGGCAATTGCTTAAGTTCCAAATCCTTCGGAGGATCCTCAATAGAAGTCTTGATCCTCTCCCCGTCGTTAACCACCAACTCCTTCACTTCATCCGAGCTTCCCTCTTCATTCGCCTCTTCTTTAACAATGGAATTCAGCCTTTCCATTTCCGCCTCTGCTTCCAAAATGCCTTCCCAATCAAGGTCATAAGCTGCTTCATCTAGAACATCTATTCTAAAACAAGATTCATCTGTAGAATATGAATGTTTCATTGCTTGCTTCAAAGAAAATGTTGCCCTTTCATTACCCAAACCCAAAGAAATTTCGGTATCCCGAACCCGTATGATAGCATCCGCGGTGTTTAAAAATGGTCTACCCAAAATGAGAGGAACTTTTTCATCCTCCTCCATTTCAAGAATAACAAAATCCACGGGATATAAAAATTCTCCGACCCGTATGAGCATATTTTCGGCAATACCCAATGGATATTGATAAGATCGATCGGCCAATCTTATACTCATACGTGTTGGGGTTAAAACACTTGAAGACAATTTAGTGTAAATAGAGTAGGGCATTAAGTTAATGCTTGCCCCTAAATCCGCTAATGCACTAAAAGTAAGTTTATCATTAAAAGTGCAAGTTAAGAGAAAACTTCCGGGATCTTCAAGTTTCGGTGGAATAGATCTCTTCACAATTGCTGAACATTCGGCATTTAAGAATGCGGTGGTTTTCTCCATGTAATCACCTTTCCCACTCACAAGTTCCTTCATGAACTTTGCATAATTTGGCATACCCGCAATAAGATCAACTAAAGGAACATTAATCTTAACAGTCTTCATTAACTCGATGAATTTCCCGTATTGTTCCTTTTTCTTTTCTTTTCGAAGTCTATGCGGATATGGGATATGTGGCTTATATGGCCCTTTTTGTTCGATTTCCGGCTCTTTTCCTTTATTATCACCCTTTGGTTCCTTCCCAGGTCTCGACTCCATTTCTATCTCTTCCTCGTCGTCCGAATCACTATCTATGGGTTCCTGGCTCATTTTGAAATCTCGGACCACCAGTTGCGGCGCAACTCCATCCTCTTGCGGCGCAAGTGGTTGGTCATTGACAATTGGGTTTCCTTCGGATGGCGAGTTGCGGCGCAAGTCCCTGTTATTGCGGCGCAACTTGTCTGTTTCAGCAGTTTTTCCTGTTTTGTCTTTATTTAGCACCAATTCTCGGTTCCCCCCATACTTAGGTCCAGACCTAGTCTCCACAACGTTCACATGCTCATCACGATTATTTGGTGTTACATACTTCGACCCTTGGTTCGATGATCCTCCGGTGTTGTTTTGATTTTGCCTCGGATTTGGTTGGGTTGAACTTGGCATTTGACCCGTTGGTCGGTTCGAGAACTTTTCACTTAATCTTTCAAATTTTCGCTCCAAGTCTTGCATGTTAGCTTGGGTGTTCCGTTGGTTTTGCTCCCATTTTGCGGTGAATCCTTTCATGGAGTTAGCCATCATATCATTAGCTGCCTTTTGGGAGTAGACAAAATCTTTCATCATTTCCTCAAAATTCTGTTCGGTATGCTCCTCCTTTTGTTTCGATTGGTTGGGTTGAAATCTCGCCTCATTTCTGTTTCCCTGATTCTTATTTCCATACCCACTATTTCCCCGGTTTTGATACCCATAGTTGGCATAGTTAGCCTCCTCAGATTTCGGCTCACAATCATCCGTGTAGTGAGGTCCCCCGCATTTCCCACAACCGTTTTTCACTAAGTGTACATCTTTCTCCAAACGATCCATTCGGCTTTTCATTTCCTTACCCAAGGCTTTAATCTCGTTCACCACTTCTTTGTTGCTACCACTACTACCTCCTTCTTCAACTTGGTTTACCGTTCCTCTGGTTCTCCTATTCCTATTAATCCGATCCCTAGCAATATGAGCTTGAACTTGGTCTTCCATCATTCGGTGAGCCTCGTTTGGTGACTTGTATAAGAAACTGCCACCACCCGCCAAATCCAAGTCATGTTGAGAACGACTATCCAAACCGTAGTAGAAGATATCAATAACTTCATCCTTATCTAAATCGTGCCCATGGCAGTTCCTTAACAATTCCTTAAGCCTAATCCAAGCACTTGTTATGGACTCGTTGTCCCATTGTTGAAAAGAACGGATTTGATTCAATAGCTTCCTGCGCAAAATAGGTGGAAAAAATCTTGTTACAAAAAGCTCCCTCATTTCTTCCCAAGTTCTAATCGTACCCGGCTCTAATTCATTAAACCATGTTTTCGCCTCTCCCGTGAGAGACGATGGAAACAAACTTAGCATAACGCTTTCCACTTGACCCGCTCCATATCGAAACATTCTACATGTCTCCATGAAACTCGCCACATGCTTGTGCGGGTCGGACTTGAAATGTCCGTCAAAAGTACTATCTTGAATCATCTTTAAGTGATGACCTTTAACGGAAAATTCATCCCCCAAATCCGGTGCCACAATAGCCGATCCATTCGTCTGTGGTACTATCCTATTCCTATCGATCATCGGTATGTCAAAAGGATTGGGTGGATTGTTCCTTGGTCCAGCATCATCATCATCGTGGTCTGACATTTCTTCTTCAAAAACTGATTCAACTTTATCCTCGGAGGATATGCTTTCACTATAAACTACCGAAGCGACTGCTCCTAAACCCCGATTCCTCAAAAGTTTTTCCGGATCCGACAAAGGACTTTGCAATGGTTTCCCTTGGGATCTCGTGTACATACACAATCAATAATCCTGAAAATCACAACACAAACAACAATACCCGTGAAAAATATTCAACTAAATCAAGTCCCCGGCAGCGGCGCCAAAAACTTGATGCGTGCAATCTAGTTTTCCCAAAATTAACCTTTACTAGATTATAACACGGGCAGTGTACCCTTGTCAATTGTAAAATAGTATTAGCAAATATCGGGTTCGAACACAGGGACTATTTATAGTTGAAATATTAGTTAGTAAAAATGCGTAACGAGTAACAAATTGGTTTTAGTCTTAGTGAAGACTTGCTTATAAAAACAGTGAAAATTATTCAAGATTTCAAATATGGATAAAAGATACGCTTGCTTGGACCGTGAATGACTATGAGTTATTCCTTAGGTATGAAAATATCGATAAACTTCTAATGTAAAATCCTAAGTTCCTTTCGAATACCGGATTTCTCCAATTACCTAACCATGCAACGATTCCTTTCGAATACCGTTAACACCTCAAGTAATAGTGCATAAAGTTTCAAGCTGATAAGTGAGAATTAATTTATAAGCTTCCTTTCGAATAGCTTACTAACTCCTAAACCGATTTCTCTTAATTTAGTAGCTAGCGTTTGTGTGAATATCTACTTATGAAAATTGTTGTTAATGACTCCTTTCGAATATCATTCACTTATAATCAACTAAAGACAGGCCGATTAATTCGTTCCTATTTTAGTAAAAATTACGGATTCCTTTCGAATACCCGCTTTTAGATTACCAAACAAGAGTATAAACAATTTTGACAAGATAATTAAGTTATTAACCCAAACGGATCCCCAATTAATCTCAACAAATCAATCGAATTTCCAACCCAAAATCTAACACATAAACATCACATAATCCAAGCAAACGTATAAAGAAATTAGCTACTCATGATTGTAACAAACACAATTGAATATGTAAAAGACATACTTTAATCTTGCTATTAAAATGATAGAAGATGAATACCAAATTGAGAAAGAGGTTCCAATGATCTTCAAAGTAACAAAGTAAAAACTTGAACGTAACAATTGTTCAATAGAAACTTATGATGATAATGTAAATTATGCTAAAGCTTGATGATGATGATTCTTGAATTATATCTTCAAGAATGGATGTGTGTAATATGGATGTTGAGTGTATGATGATATGAATCTCTTCTCATGATGTTGTGTTCCTTAAATACTCCTCCTGGGACATCAAAAAACGTCTAGCAATAATGTCCCATGATGTCCACTAACTCTTTAGCTTTCCCCATAATGAGAAATAAAAAACAGAGTTTGTAACTGCAAAAAGACCAGTTGCGCCGCAACTGTATGGTATTGCGCCGCAACTCTTGTTCCGCAAGTGCCAAGTCCTGTAGCTTCTTTAGTTGCGCCGCAACTCTTGAGTCTTGCGCCGCAATTGGTGATCCGAGAAACCATGAACTGTAGCAACTTCTGTTGCGCCGCAACAGGTATGTCCTGCGGCGCAACTCTTGATCCGAGGCTGAACTGATTTGGGTGTAAAACTTTTGCTTTGCCCCTTTTTGGTCCCAAATCTTTACAGCAACATGAGCAGATTTGATGAGCCTTTACCAAGTAGCTGCTCGCTCTTGGGCTAGCTAGTCTTTCTGGTGGAATAAGCATCACCCTGGGAGACTAGAACCCAGCCCAACTCTTAGAACGTGAATCAATGGTGAGTGGGGGTACCCTGATGATTTTAGGCAAACCATCACAGCCGTCAACGGATTTGATATGTCTTTACCAGAAGCCGTACCCTTCTGGACTCGCCAATTCTTAGCAATGAAGCATCGGTGAATTGAACACCCTATAGCTTTAAGCAAGCTATTACAGCTATCAACGGATTTGATAAAATCTTTACCAAGAGCCGTACCCCCTTGGATTAGCCACTTTTCAGTCTAGGACCATGGCAAGTGAAAACCATCCAGTTTTGGGTAACCTGGCAACCATCAACGGATTTGATGTGTCACACCAAGAGCCGTACCCTCAAGGTGAATCAACTCTTTCTTGTCGGTAAGACATGGTGAGTTGAGAACCTACAAAACACACTTTTCACAAAATATAAGCAATATGGGGTCTATCCATTACGTTTAGGACACAAAACATAACAAATATCGCTATGAAAAACTCGTATAAATGAGCGATATCACGCTTGCTTCATCCATAGAGCTTGTTGGCATGCTTTTCCGGCACTCACATACTCGGCTTCCGTGGTGGATATTGCAAGAGCGGTTTGTTTCTTGGAGAACCAAGAAGTTAAACAACAACCCATGAAGGTACAAACTCCACCAGTGCTTTTCCGGTCCACATAGTCTCCCGCATGATCCGAGTCCGCGTAGACAATGGTTTCTACGCTGGTCGCTTTAGGATACCATAATCCTAAATGTATAGTGCCTTTAATGTATCGGAAGATACGCTTAACCGCTTCGAGGTGAGAGGTTTTGGGAGCCTCTTGGAAGCGAGCACAAAGGCAAACACTAAACATGATATCCGGTCGACTTGCCGTTAGGTACAACAAACTACCAATCATACCTCTATATTTGGTGTTGTCTACCGACTCACAATCATCATCTACGGTGAGTTTAGTATCCGAGGCCATTGGGGTCTTCATTGGTCTAGATTCTTCTAATCCAAATTTCTTTAGCATTTCTTTAGCATACTTAGATTGGCTAAAGAAAATACCATCATCCATTTGTTTAATTTGGAGTCCTAAAAAGAAGTTAAGTTCTCCCATCATACTCATTTCAAACTCATCATGCATGATTTTGGCAAAGTCATCACACAATTCTTGACAAGTTGAGCCAAATATAATGTCATCAACATATATTTGTATGATTATGAGGTGAGGACCTTTCTTCTTTGTAAAGAGCGTATTGTCTACCATCCCCATGGTATACTCCTGTTTAATAAGAAACGCTTTAAGTCTATCATACCAAGATTTGGGTGCTTGTTTGAGACCATAAAGTGCCTTCTTAAGCTTGTAAACATGATCCGGTTTCTCAAAATCAATGAATCTGGGAGGTTGAGCCACATATACCTCCTCATTGATCAAACCGTTAAGAAACGCACTCTTTACATCCATTTGTTGAATCTTAAAGTCTAAGGCATAAGCGTAGGCTAAAAGGATTCTAATGGATTCTAATCTTGCTACCGGTGCATATGTCTCGTCATAATCAATCCCTTCTTGTTGATTATAGCCTTGAGCTACAAGTCTAGCCTTGTTACGAGACACAACACCATTTTCATCTAACTTATTCCTAAAGACCCATTTGGTTCCTATAATGGTAGAACTTCTAGGTGGAGGAACAAGTTCCCAAACATCATTGGCAACGAATTGATTCAATTCTTCTTGCATCATAATGACCCAACTTTCATCCGTCAAAGCTTCTTTAACATTCTTTGGTTCAATCAAGGAGACGAAACAAAAGAAGTTACTTTGGTTTTGGACTTGAGATATTAGGGTCCTTTGATTTAAGTCACCAGTGATATTATTGAGAGTATGATTCCTAGAATCCTTAATGTTTACTTCCTTTTCAACATTAAGGTCTTCAACTCCTATTTTTCTAACCTCTTTGGCTTTAACTACTTCTAATTCATCCAAGTCATCATCAACCAATGGTGGTGTCTTAGGTGAAGGAGGGGTTTCATCAAAGGTTATGTTGAGTGATTCTTCAATAACCCCCGTGGTTCTATTTAGGACAATGTAGGCTTTGCTAGTTTGGGAATAACCTAAGAGGATACCTTCGTAAGACTTTGGGTCAAACTTGGTAAGGTAGTATTTGGTGTTAAGGATAAAGCACTTGCTTCCAAACATCCTAAAGTATTCCAATGAGGGTTTCTTACCTTTAAGAATCTCATAGGGGGTCTTTCCTAGGAAAGGTCGAATAAGAATTCGATTGAGAATATAAGTCGACGTGTCCACGGCATTGCACCAAAACTTTTGAGGCAAAGATTGCTCGTTTAACATCGTCCTACTCATCTCTTGGAGAGTCCTATTCTTCCTTTCAACTACTCCATTTGATTGTGGAGTGCGAGGAGCTGAGAAGTTATGGGTAATACCATGAGCTTCACAAAAGGCACCAAATTGCACTTCATTATCAAATTCCCTACCATGATCCGTCCTAATAGAGACAATTGGACATCCTAGTTGATTTTGAATTCTTCGACTAAAGATTTCGAAATGATCGAAAGCTTTATTCTTGGATGCCAAAAATCTAGTCCAAGTGAATCTAGAATAGTCATCAACTATAACTAGGGTATAAAGGTTACCTCCATAACTCGTATGGCGGAAGGTCCAAAAAGATCCATATGTAGGAGCTCTAAGCACCGAGAGGTCGAAACCAAATTCTTGGCTTTGTGACTTGAGTGAACTTGCTTTCCAACTTTGCAAGCATCACAAAAGTGACTATCAAACTTCATCTTGGGGAGGTGTCTTACCAACTCCTTAGAGACTAAAGATTGAATTAAGCGCATATTAGTGTGACCTAATCTCCTATGCCAAAGAGTAGAACTATCATCTATAGTCGCAAGACATGTGTTGTCTTTTGACTTCTGAATGACCTTCATGACATAAAGCCCATGCTTTCTAACACCTTTTCCAATGACTTTTCCATCTTTTATGATTTCACTGTCATGTTCCGAAAAGATGACCTTACACTTATTGTCAAAAATTTGACCTATACTTAAAAGGTTAAACCCTAAGTTATCTACGTGCTCAACATTTTCAATGGTCATGGAGTCAAGAGAAACCGTACCTTTGCCAATAATATTACCACGTATACTACTTGCGAATGTGACGGTACCTCCATCATATGCTTTGTAGTGTGAGAACAAACTTCGATTACCCGTCATGTGTTTAGAACATCCACTATCCTTAATCCACTCGTCTGGCTCCAAATCAATTCCCAAGCATATCTAGGTAACAACATACAAGATCAAACATTTGGTCCCTAATATCTCATGGGTCTAAAATTGTTAGTTCCAAACATCCCTTGCATTTGGTTGGGATGCATGAATGAAGGAGGGGTTCCCCATGGAGAACAAAATGGAGGAGGATAGTAATTCATATAACAATTTTGTTGTTCGTTATTTCTCCTAGGTGTATTTGATCTAGGTTTAGAATTATGATCATTCCTTCTAGGTGTTGGGGTTTTACTTCTAGATCGTGAATTGTTTTGATTATCTCTTCTAGGCGTTGTCGTTCTACTTCTAGGCTTAGACTCATTCCGTACTCTAGGTGGAGTAGAAGATGGTCTTGATAAACTTCTATTTCCCATGAGAGGTTTACTTAATGGCTTGTAGAACTTATCAATGGCATTGTCGTCAAGTATGGGTAATTTTACCTTATTAACAATAAGATGCTTTGGTTTTTCACCTGACTTTGACTTTTCAGAAAGTTCATGATTTTCACAAAACTCTTGTTCTGGCCGCGGTACCTTATCTATGGCGGCGGTTCCATAGTGATAAGGAACCGCCCCATACAATCTGGGACCGCGTACAGTGGGTAATTTTTATGAAAATAAGACTTGTTTAGGTTCACTAGTTGAGGCTTCATTTGAGTTAAAACCTATACCAAGTCTTTCCTTTGAATGAACTTGTTTGTTTAACATATCATCAAGAGCACTAGTACCTTTCATGAACTTTTCCAATTTAATGGAGGTGCTCTTGAGATCTTCATTCTCTAATCTAAGTTTCTCACAACTTAAGCAACCTAAATCAACTTCTTTATTTTTCTCAAGTTTTGCCAATTTCTCCTTAAGTTCATTGATCTCATTTTCAAGCTTAGTTTTGGTTGATTTTAAGGTTTTGTTCTTTTCTATGAATTTAAGACTAAGTTTGTGTAAACTATCATATTTGCCTTCAAAATCAATATCATCAAAGGTGGAGCTATCATTGCTATAATATTCGGTTTCGGAATGTACCTCTTTAGAAGTGTGAGCCATAAGACATTTCTCCTCTTTGGGGTTGTCATCATCATCTTCACCGCTATCGCTCCAAGAGCCACTAACGAACGCCGTGTGATTCTTATCGCGAGAGGGCTTTGGACAATCACCAATGAAGTGATTTGGATCACCACATCTAAAGCAATTCTTATCACCTTTTTAATTCTTGACAAACCGATTCTTTGAGAATGGTTTCTTGTCATTGTTGGGTTGCCTAACGTGTTGACCTCGTCTCTTAAAGAACTTCTTGAAATCTCTCACCGCCAATGCATACTCCTCGTCATCGCTATCCGAGGAACTATCATGGTCACTTTGTGCCTTCTTGGCTTTAAGTGCAAGAGATTTTCTTTCACTCTTGGTTTTCACTAATTCCAAGTCCTTCAAAATTATCATCTCATGAACCTTCAAGTTGCCTATGAGTTCATCGAGTGATAAAGTTGAGAGATCTTTCGATTCTTCAATCGTCGTGACTTTTGCTCTCCACTTTGGATGTAAAGCCCTTAGAAACTTCCTAACATTGTTCTTGCTAGAAAAACCTTCATCAAGTGCTTTTAGACTAGTAATAATGGTGTTAAACCTAGCAAATGCACTATCAATAGTTTCATCTTCTAAGATGACAAATTGTTCATATTGTTGGACAAGAAGATCGATTTTGCTTTCTTTGACTTGGCTATTACCTTGGTGGGTTACTAAAAGAGTGTTCCAAATATCTTTAGCGGTTTCACACATAAAAATCCTTTCATACTCTTTCTTAGGTAAAGCATTATAAATCACTATTTTAGCCTCATTATTTTTTGAAAGTTTGTTTTTAGTATCGTCATTTGCTTTGTCAAAAGTGACTAATTCTTTTGTTTTAGAAACTTCATTAAATTGATAAGGTAAAAAATCACCATTGGTAATAACATGCCAAAGATCTAAATCTTTTGATTTCACATAAGTTTCAAATCTATTTTTCCAATAAATAAAACTATCAGTTTCAAAAAGTGGTGGTCTTTGCATAGATTGCCCTTCTAGGTATTTGTTAGAATCCATAGATCGATTCAAGTTTTAAAATACAATATACTTTAAAAATTCTTGAGCAACCTCGCTCTGATACCAATTATAGAAACTAGAAGGGGAAGTTGAATAGTTTCTTATATTTACTTGTTAAAAGGTGGTTTCCAAAAAATCCTTTTTCAAAAAACTTAGGCTTGAGGAAATATGTGAAATCTTCTTATGCACAATATGAACAATGATAGTGTAACTAAACTAATACTAACAAAAATATATGCACAAAGAATAAAGAATTTAAAGAGTTAAGGGTAAAGAAAGATCAAACCGAACACCAAGGATTTATAGTGGTTCGGCAACGAAGCTCACTCCTCGTTCCTACTCCACTCCTCGAGTACTCCTTACTCAAGAGTTCACTACACAACAAGCTCCTTATGGTGGAGAAAACCGTACACGTCGCTTAACCAATTTCCGACTCTAAGCTAAAAGTCGAGCCCTAATCGTAGCTAGGACCAATCTACACAACTATACTTGGTACATACACAACTTCCAAATAGACACAACTACTTGGATCTTCACAACTATGACACAACAACAAATGTATAAAATAAGATCTTCAACGGATCTTTGGTGGTGGACTTAACACTTCACAAGGATAGTGTTCTTCTCTTTGCACTTGGAGAGGAAGGGATGGAAGAACAAGATTCACTTCTTAAACAAGTAGTAATCAAACAAATGATCAAAGATTTGAGTGATTAAAGAAGGGTGTTTGAATCTGGAAATAGATGTGCAAAAGAGGTGAGTTGAAAAGCTGAGAATGGTCCACAATTTATAGGACAAAGGGCCAACGGATATATCTGCCGTGGTTCCATATCTCAGCCGGCGGTTCCTTATCGATAAGGAACCGCGTAGGCACTAGGGAACCGCCGCCTAGACTCCGCTCCCTTTTTTGTCCTTTAGTGGTGGAGGTCTTATCTGGATTAAAAATATCCTGATAGAATATTCCTAATCAAATAAGAATATGCCATTTTCAAATTTTCAAATAATTAATTTAATAAAACATTTTCTTAAAAAGAAAGTTTAATAAAAACTTGTCACACTTAATAAAAAGTGAGTTTTAAGAAAAGATTAAATCACTTGATCACTTGATTAAGGTTAGTACTTGTTTATTCATACCTTAAGTGAAAATGGGTAAAATGAAAAATACTTGAAGTCAAGAATTCGTTTTTCGTTGTTTTCGTAAATGCTTGTTTTTACATATTGTCGTAATCAAAACTAAGAGATACCGAAAAATGCAAGTAACATTTTTAGGCATTATTGCATTAACACACCTGATCTCACAGATTATCAATTGGTTCTGGATAGAGAACCAAGGACAAGAACGAAACCGGCAAGGTTTCGGGATAAGAGTAATATGGTTGCTTAAGCGTTTGCTGCAGCAGAGGAAGAAGATACTCATGAACCATTGACATACCATGAAGCAGTTGCTTGTGAAGACAGTTATAAGTGGAAAGTTGCTATGAAAGAAGAGATGGATTCTCTGAAGAAGAATAAGACATGGGTGTTAGTAGATCATCCAGCTGGGCAAAAGCTGGTGAGCTGCACATGGCTGTACAAAATAAAGGAAGGGATTGAAGATGTTCAAAAGCCTAGGTACAAGGCAAGGTTGGTGGCTCGTGGATTCACACAAAGGGCAGGTATTGATTACAATGAAGTATTTTCGCCGGTAGTTCGACACTCATCTATTCGGGTTATACTTGCATTGACTGCGTGTAAAGATTATGAGCTGGAGCAGCTTGATGTAAAGACGGCGTTTTTACATGGAAATCTTGAAGAAGTGATCTACATGAGGCAGCCACCGGGATTTGAACAAGGTAACAAGGTATGTTTCTTAAAGAAATCTCTTTATGGTTTGAAGCAGTCACCTAGGCAATGGTACAAGAGGTTCGATGAGTATATGATGAGCAATGGGTTTAAGCGTAGCAGTTACGACAGCTGCGTATATTACAGGATTTATGCACCAGGGGAGTATGTCTATCTATTGTTATATGTAGACCATATGCTGATTGCTTGTAAAAGCAAGGCTGAGATCGTGGCTACCAAGTCTTTGCTTAAAAGGGATTTTGACATGAAAGAGCTCGGGCAAGCAAAGAAGATTCTTGGTATGGAGATCTTCAGGGATCGGAGTCGCACGATTCTGAGGGTGTCACAATCCGGGTACGTTTCTAAAGTTTTAAACAGGTTTAGAATGGACAATGGGGAGTCAGTTCAGACACCATTGGATGGGCACTTCAAGCTGTCGTTGAAGGATTGTTCGGTTAGGGATTGTGATGTTGAAAGAATGAGTAGGGTGTCATATGCAAATGCTGTTGGGAGCTTAATGTACTTGATGGTGTGCACGAGGCCAAACATAGCGTATGCAGTAAGTGTAGTTAGCAGATATTGAAGTGGATTATGAAATATTTGAAGGGAACTATAAACGTGGGTTTGGTGTACGGGACAAATCATGGCAACCATGTGGACGTGACAGGTTTTGTTGATTCAGACTACTCTAAGGATCCGGATAAAGGTAGGTCTCTCACTGGTTACGCATTTTTAGTACAAGGATGTGTTGTAAGCTGAAAGGCAACGCTACAACATGTGGTGGCTCTTTCAACTACAGAGGCAGAGTATATGGCCCTTACGGAGGCTATGAAGGAAGCTATTTGACTAAGGGGACTCTTGGAAGAGTTGGGGGTGAAGCTCAAAACTGTTGCAGTTACTTGTGATAATCAGGGCGCGATTCACTTATCGCGGAATCATGTTTTTCATGAAAGGACTAAGCACATTAATGTGTGTTATCACTTTATCAGAGAAGTCTTGGAAGCAAAGACGGTTGAAGTTCTGAAGGTGGGTACTGAACACAATGCTGCAGATGCCTTGACGAAGGTGGTACCTGGACGCAAGTTACAACACTGCTTAGAGTTGCTGAGTGTTGGGATAGGCTAATATATGCCTAAGGTGGAAATTGTTATGTTTAGTCATTATATTCGCCTAAGTCGTGTCTAGGGAGAGTGTCGAATAGCCTAGTTTCCTAATAGCTAAGAATAAAGTTCGGTTGGCAATGTCAAAGCCCAACCCGACCCGTAGGACTTGTAATAGTCGGTTCCCCCTCATCTCTTTAAAAGGAGGTGAGGGGGAACAAACCAATTACGTCATTCTTTCAATAAACTAATCGAAATCGATTAGGGATCATACCTTGTGGGCGTCGCTTTTCTTTTCTGTCAATTTCTGTTGTGTGTGTTCTCGTGATCGAGTATTCCACATCTAGATAACCAGGATTGTAGGGATTGAACCCTACATGAGTGTTAAATGAGAGATCGTATATCCAGAAAGTATGATGTTGTTTTTATAACAAAATCAAAGTCTCAGAGCAACGCATATTTCCGTAAGCCGTAAAGTACTTTTATATCTGAGGTTGGCGAGTCAATCACCGTGTAGAGGTTGGTTACACATAACATAAGTTTGCAACAAATTGCACACCAACACCAAACTATGTCGTGCTGACCTAAGTCAAACTAAAGCTCCATTATACAGTCGCCCACTTGCACATGATGATCTCCACCTCTGTGGCTCGGATCTGTTCGAGTAAAAAAACACTTAAACCTTCTAAACCAAACTGGCTAACCAGTTCAATTCATTTTTGGTTTGGATCCATTGTTGCGTCCCTCAAAATCGGGTTTTGGTTCAATTCAATTCAACTCGATTTTGACCCGATGGTCAGCCGACCCTAGTCCACAACGTCTTTTGTTTAAGAAAGAACAACCTTAATAACCTGTTTGGCCCCATCACTTTTAAGAGCGTGCAAGAATATATCATGTTCCTTATTCTTTGTATATATGAATGGATCAAAACCTATACATCGAGGAGGGGGTCCCTTTTGAAACATATTTGGGTTTCACACTTACAAGTACGCCTTGAAAGTATTGAAATGAATTTTGTCAAATGTAGCACAACTTCTCGTTCCAGCTTCTTCTGATTTTCTTAGCTTTAAAGTAACCGCTTTAAATTTTCCACCTCATTTTGCTGTTGGCGGAAAAAAAACAAATTATAACAATGACATGAAAATGAAGTTCCAAGAATATAGGGGAATTGAATTTTTACCTGCTGTCCAGCAAGTAGAGATGGCAAAAAACTCCGAACGCGACGGAGAATCCAATACCCGAATCCGATTTGACCGGGGATTCCCCGAGTTGACCGGGTATGGGGACGGGGGTGGGGATTCCCCGATAATACAAAGCCGATATGGAGGCGGGGATGGTAATACCCTTGGTTCCCCAAACCCGTCCCCGAACCCGACCCCGAATATCTTTATTCCACATATAAATTTATATCTCTTGTATGTTTCAAATATCTATTAGATATTTGAAACACTATCAATCGATGGTTAATATCTCATTTGACACTAACCTTCTAGGATGTGCTCTTGCATGTTAATTTTATTATTGTTAATAATGGGCATGATCGTATGAATGTTAATCTCGTTAATGTTGTTTGATATTACCGTATTGTGTTATTCGTAATGGTTGCACCATTTGAAACATAGTTAAATGTTAATTGTGTAAGGGGGAAAAAATCCCCGATTCCTCATTGGGGATCCCGTTCCCCGTTGGGGATGGTATATCGCTTGTAATCTCCGATGGGAATGGGGACGGGGATGGGGATATATATTTAACTTTGGGGATGGGGATGGTAGCAACTATTCCCCGCAAACCTGGCCCCGTTGCCATCTCTACCAGCAAGTAACTCTAGAGTCTTTATGTACCTAATAATTGGATAGAAATATAGAACCTACTTTTATTGCGATATTCAGATAACTTGGAAATTCAACCAAGAATATTTAAGTCTAGATGGATACAAACCATGTTCGAGTAAAGATCAATTTGTACTTCGATTTCAAAGAGATCATTGCTTTCTGACAGATGATTCTGGATCTGGTTCCAATTTAGGTACAATTGCAGATTTTAGCTTTAGATGGGAAATACGAACCTTTGATTTGTCATAGCAAGACTTGGAAAATATTGTTCCAAAGTCTCAAGAAACAATAATAAGACCGGATAAGATGGTAACAAACCTTTTATTTGTCATAGCAAAAACGCTTGCTACGAAGTTTAAAGTTGTTTCCATTGGATATTCTCCAACAATCACAGCTATTTTCATTATCAACTCGTCGAAGATTGCCCGAAAAGCAAGAAAAGTCAATATCCACAACTGGTTCTTCTTCAAAAGCTTCAAAATGAAAACTTAAGATGTAAGTAAAAAGTGAGACTACTTAGATCAAACCGATGTATGGAAACTATGTATCATATGAAAAATGATTATGAATGATAATACAAACTATTTAAATGTAGTAAATAACTTCATGGGTGGCGAGTGTCATACAAATATACCCACAAATGTAAGGTTTAGCTATAGTTTCTGAGATTTACAAGGTGTTTATAAATGGATAGATGGTTGCTTCCTGTAAATATTTTCATTTCCATTCTGCCATGATTTAGTGAGGGGTACAATGATGACATGTTATAAATAGATTATTAATTTATGAAAAAATTGGCAGTGACTCAACTCGCCATTAGTTTACACTGGCGGACTTAGATAGAGCTACAATGTTGGCTTCTGTAAGTGTAATGGTGTTCATGTTGGCTGGTACAATAGGTCCCATCACCATCATGCATTGCATACATGCGTATTTAAATATTTTCTTTACATTGTAGCAGAGATTGATTGTGTCTTTGGTTGCATTAAATCTTTTCCTAAAGGTACTTCATGCGGGAGAGATGGTTTGAGGGCACAACATATATTAGATGCTCTGTGTGGAGAGGGTTCTTCTACTGTCACAAATCTCTTAATGGCCATCACATCGGTCGTTAATTTATGGCTAGCACAGAGGTGTCCATCTATTTTGGCAGAGTTTGTTGCATCTACTCCTCTTACGCCTCTACTTAAACCTGATAACGGGATTCGACCTATTGCACTGGGCACTATATGGAGACGTTTGGTTTCCAAGGTTGCTATGAAATGTGTGGGTAAGGAAATGTCCAAGTACCTTGGTGATTTTCTGTTTGGAGTCGGATTGTCGGGTGGTGCAGAGGCTGTTTTACATAGCACCAATAGGGTGCTGACTGAATACCATAATGATGGGTCTCTTGCAATGCTCACTGTGGACTTCTCAAACGCATTTAACCTTGTGGATAGATCGACACTACTTCATGAAGTTAGGGTGAGGTGTCCTTCTATTTCTTTGTGGATAAATTTCTTATATTGTCAAGCAAAGAGGTTGTATATAGGAGACACGCATATTTGGTCTGCCACGGGAGTGCAGCAAGGCGACCCATTGGGACCTCTTCTTTTTGCTATTGTCTTGCACCCGCTTCTACATAAGATCAGAGACAGTTGCAAGCTTCTTCTTCATGCTTGGTATCTTGATGATGGAACCATTATTGGAGATTCAGAAGAGGTATCCAAGGTGTTAGACATTATAAAGACGAGTGGTCCAGGTTTGGGTCTTGAACTTAACATCAAGAAAACGGAGATTTTTTTGCCCTCTTGTAATGGTACGAAGCTTCGGGAGGGTTTATTTCCAGTTGATATTCGTAGGCCGTCTTTGGGGTGTGAAGCTTCTTGGAGGATCTGTTAGTAGAGATGCGGATTTTATTAGTGGGTTGGCTATAAGGAGAGCCGTAAATGTTGTTGACTTGATGGGTCTTCTTCCACAACTTCATGACCCGCAAAGTGAGCTCCTTTTTCTTCGTTCATGCATGGGTATTGCTAAACTTTATTTTGGTTTAAGGACATGTCAACCTATACACATGGAGGAGGCGACTTTGTTTTTTGACAAAGGTTTGCGTGGTTCAATAGAAAATATAGTGGTTTGTGGAGGACCTTTTTTTGGTGACTTGCAGTGGAGACTTGCTTCTTTACCCATTCGTCTTGGTGGGTTGGGCTTGTACTTAGCAAAAGTGGTCTCCTCCTATGCTTTTGTGGCCTCGAGGGCCCAATCTTGGGTGCTACAAGACCACATCTTACGTGACAGTGGCATATGTGGTATGGACGATGATTACCTTTCTGCTTTGGCTTGTCTTCGCGATACGATTCCAAGCTTTGATTTTAGCATTTTCGCTAATAAGGACACTGCCCCATCTAAAGCGCAAGAAACATTGGCGAGTGCCCTTTTTAGTGAGATGGTCAAAGATATGGAAGCCCACTTTGACATGACGGTTAGACAGAAAGCAGTTTTCGAGTGTCTGCGCGCACCACATGCTCAAGATTTCCTACAAGCTATCCCCATAGACGGGGTCGGTCAACATATGTCGCCGGTGGAATACTTCACTATCCTTAAGTATCGCCTTATGATTCCATTATTTTCGGTTGATGCTATATGCCCTATTTGTCGCAAGGCATGTTTGGATTCTTTTGGGGAACATGTGGTTCATTGTAAAGAACTTCCGGGCTTCAAGTACCGACATGATTTTGTTAGGGACATTCTTTACGACATATGTAGGAATGCGGAGATCTCCGCCAAGAAAGAGGCACCTGTGAATTTCTTGACCGACCCGTCAGATGGAATATCCACACTGATACTCGCTGATGTTTTGGTGTTTGGATGGTTTGGAGGTAAACATGCGTGTGTTAATTTGACAGGGGTTTCTCCTCTCGTGGGGCTAGGCAGTCGAGATTTTATAGCGGGCCAGGCTACTATAATAGCCGCCTCGTGCAAAGTGACTAAACACAAGAAAGCATGTGTTAAAAATCAACACGTGTTTATTCCTTTCGCGTTTGATACATTTGGTTTTCTTGCACTTGAGGCGGTGGAGCTACTTACCAGAATACAACGTGTTATGAATAGTAATGTTTTGACTCCTAAATCTACAAACGTTGTATTTAATAGACTTGGTTTTGCTATACAAAAAGGGCTAGCGGCGCAGCTTGTTGCCCGTTTGCCTTCTCCTAATATGTAAATTACAATTATTAATGAAATCTTCTTTGACTCTGGTTTATTTTCGGTAATTAATTTCTTTTGTGATTAGAGGCGGTACAACGGACGTGTCGGGTGGGTGTGATGACAACTCAAACTTGGTTCAAACTGAAAAATGCCATCTTTTAAGAACGGGCTGCACAAACATATGGAGAACATGGGAGCTGCTGTTTTCGGGTCTATGAACTCTAAATTGGGTTTTTAATATATATTTATATGTCAATTTAAACATGTTTGCTTTGCATATTATACAATACGATTAGCCGATCTTGAGTTTGACCTTTTAGTTTTCATTAATCAAGTAAGTTAGTGCATTTTTGAATCACTCTATTGTGATTTATGGTATCCTACTTAACTTGTGACTAATGGTTTCAAGCAGAGACGGAGCCAGAAATATATATTAGAGGGGGCTCAATTTTTGTTTCGATAGTAACTTAGACGTAATAGTTCTGTTTTTTTAAGCTTATTATATAAAGTTATTGACAAAACAAGAAAACATAAATCTAAAAAAGTAAATTAGAAATACAGCTATAAAAAGTATAATTTTTGTCATCTACCATTGACAACTTTTAATATCCCCACTTCCCTATGAACCCTCTCCCTTATTCTTCTTCTTCATTTCACTTTTCCTAATACTTTTGTATCTTCCATAGTTTCCGGTCAAATAAAATGTCAAAAAACTATTTTTCACCATTGAAGGTAAGCTAGTCGTCGGACAGTTAGGGGGTTCGAGCACCCTCCAGCCCCCCCCCCCCCCCCCCCACCCCCCACTGGCTCCGTCCCTGGTTTCAAGTAGGTTGTGCTTGTTAACAAGAGCAGTAGCAGTGAGTAGGAGTAGGAGCTGTTTTTTTCTAAAGAAGCGTTTGATAACATGGCTGTAACTATAATTTCAATTGTGTAAAATAACTTATAAGGACATATACATATTTAAATAAGAAACTATCAAAATAAATAATATAGTTGTTTTTACATGTTTGATAAACCGTTGTACACTAGTAATATGCTACCGACGACGTGCATTCCATATTGAAGTGGCAATATCATTGCGAATTCGTTTCATCTCGTTAGATGTTACACTAGAAATATTATCTGTTCCAAAGTCGCGTATATCACGAAGTTCGTCACCTCCCAAGTAATCTGGATGTTGTTCAAATGTTGTGAACACTCTGTCTTCTTTGTCATTATTACGAATGTAATTATGCAAGGCGAATGCGGCCGTAATTATATCAAGTTGAGTTTTCACACTGTATCTAGGCATTTTACCCCGTATCTTCCATCGTTTCTTCAATATTAAGAATGATCTCTCAATCGCACTTTGTAGAGAAGAATGAGAATGGCTAAAACTTTCTTGCATGTTATTAGGCGGCTCATTTTCAAATTGTGATTTATGGTATTTGGTCTTTGGATATGGAACCAAATATCCTTTTTCTATCCGGATATCCTTTATCCACTAAATAATACTTACCTGTTTATAACTTTCAAAATAAGTTCTTTTGAAAAGGTAGAATTCAATATAATAAGTATATAATTTACCTTCGGGTGGCTTTGGAAAGTTCATTGATGGATTATTGATAGCACTGAGAAACACACGCGTGTCGTGTGTTGAACCTTCCCATCTAACTGATATAAAGGTAAAGCATAAATTAAAGTCACATGTTACCATAACATTGAAAGTGGGTACCCCTTTTCTACCAATGTAAGGCACTTGTTCGCTCTCGGGGATGCATGCTCAATGTGTGTACCATCAATACAACCGATGCAATCCTATAAAATATAACATGATTACAATATGGAATGAAGAACATATAAATTAGAAAGGAAATCAACTAACTGAATACCTTAAAGTATGGCATGTATCTTTTATCATTCATTATTTGAAGGGGTGTTTCTTGAAAGGTTGGATCCTTTGGCTTTATCATCTCCCGGGATAAACCTTGAAAACCATTAGATCTAGTCGTTATCACCTCTAGAACTTCATGAAACGCTCTACTGATAGTCTCTCCCAAGCGTTGAAAACGTTCACTAACATCCCTATTCGACACCCCTAACGCAAGTGTGTATAAAAATATTCCTAACTTTTCGACAACTGTCATTCTATCACTCGACTTTAATCCGTAAGTTGATTCAAGTTCGCCACATAGTTTTTAAAACATAATAGAATGCATTCTAAAAGAATTCAAGGAACGGATAGGATTACCGTTTAATACATCATTCATCCAATCTTGACCTCTTTGAGATGATGTCATACATGGCCCCTTGTACATATACTTATAATAGTAAGCAGCAACAAGTTTAGACGAAGACTTCATAAGTGAAAGTACACAAGCATGTTTTCTTTTTTTCTTTATTCTTTCCATATCCATAGTAAATATAAGCACTTGTACAAAATCAAACATATATGAAATAAAATAAAATAAAATTAAATCAAACATAAAGCATACAAAATGAACAAGCATATTAAATCACATTGAAATCAAAAAATAATTTGAATTTAACACGATTCAGACAAATCATTAACCATGCAAAAGAACATAAGCAATCCAAATAAAACAAAGCATACAAAAGAAAGTTTATTTGGCTCGATCTAGATTATGTTGCAACCACTTTAGTCTAGAAGCATCACTCCGCATAGTCATAAGCATTTCTCGTTTGACAGCATTTTCAAACAAATCCATAGAAAGATAATAAAGGGGACTATCATCTGGCATCATCCCAGCATCTATCATGCCATTAATGATATTCAAACACTTACTAACACTATAAGGATCCTCTTTATTCACACCAGACTCATCAGACTTCACAATTTCTATAAGAAGATCTTGTTTCTCATCTTGTTTAACCATAAACTCTTGAAACATTCTTGATCCTGTCGAGCCCCTTCCATTTCGTTTCATCTGAACATTTTTTGGTTTCATATTCAATTTAGCAAACTTGTTTACTTGTTTAGAATTTCCCATTTCACTTGGTGTTGGGACATCTTGCCCCACATCTTTCATTAACCCTGTATAAAATCCTTCTTCTGGAGCATCTAATCTTTCACTGTATTGATGATATACTTCATAAGTGTCTGCATTATCATCAATTTCAACATCTGTATTTTCAAGGTTGACAATAGAAACCGTACTTGTTGAACCTACATCCATACCAGGCACCGTTTCATTCGCCCCATTGGAAACTAAACCCCCAAACATGTGCTCCCATGCTGCTTGCAATTCTTTAGACGGAGGTTTTGTTCTAAATGGTTTAAAATTCTCATTTTCCTACACAATTAATACTACATCCGTACATTTTATAAACATAAGAACGTGATGCTCACATTAACCAAATTTAATGTCTTAGAAAATTTACCTCAATTTTTTTCTCCCACCATTCATCCGGACCATCGATTATCTTGGTACTTGCATTCCAACCTAAGCCAGTTTCTCCGTTTTTCAATGTCTTCCAAAGGTTATATTGTTTCTTCATCCCATCATACTTATTCTTTAATGATTTTTTGCTATTGGATTTGATGTTATGCATTTTCTCAAACTGAGTCTTAAGTTGCATCCATTAAAGTCATCGCCCTTGTCATTTTTAAACTTGATTAACAAATCACACAACTTCAAGACAGATTCTTCCGTCCAATTATAAGCTTTTACGATTTTATTAGTGTCCATCTATAAACAAGAAACACATCTATATCTTTAGTACGCTATCTCGTTAAGACTAATATTTGTGCTTTGATCCTTTAAACTATTCATACAATACAAACTTATGTACCTAAGTATAAGCACTAAAGTATTATTGCTGTAGTGGCTTCTACCTATGCTAGGTTATTAAAAGTTAGCACTAACATAAGAATCTTAGTGGCATTTATCACAACTAAACCTGGAGTACAATATTTGATACATAGTAAAGTAAAACTAATATCATATGTGTTAAAAACATAGCATAAATAGAAATTGGAACTTCAATTATCCATACATATCATTACAGTATTTGATACACCAGTAAAGTAAAACTCATATCATATGTGTTAAAAACATAGCATAAAGAGAAATTGGAACTTCAATTATCCATACATAGCAGTAAAGCACAAAAGAATATAGTATCCTTAACTAAAACCCTGCACCTTTATTAGATAAAGCGTTTTGGCTTTCTTTTCAGTCGTTAAAAAGCATAGTTTATTCTTAATGTTGAAACAGTTAGGTGCTAGTAAGTAAATAATATATGTGAACATATTTTGTAAGTATCTGCAATAATAGAAATAAAGTATGGCTTCTATGGTTGAGTATATTAGCCTTATTAGTTGTATTCATATCAAAGTCTTAACAGAAACTTGAATCTATGCAATATCAGTTGTTTTAAAACATACTAGCATGAGGGCGTAATGTAATGTTGTAGAACTCAGATTATAAGGTCGCATAATTGGCGATTACTAGCAAAAAGATCAGTGACTGAGGCAAGAGGAACAATTACTCTCTATAAGATTAGTAAGAAGTACTACTAGTAACATTTACGTTAAAGATAAAAACTTGTGCCCTTCAATAAAGGGTAAAAATATCATGATGTGTTGTTTATATAAACGAACTTTAGTTAAACAATTGCCATTAACGACCTTACGAGCTCATCAAATGAAGTTGTAAATTCAGCATAAGAATAAGCATTCTTTGTAACAATACTAATTCCATAAACAATTATACTTTGACATGTTAAAAACTACTCCTAATAATCTATATATATTAGTATACCATTGTAATAGGCAACATCATAATAAGTTTTCTATGATGCATCATTCATGGAACAAAGTGATCACACTGAATTTATGATATGTTACACGCATTTTGTAGTACTAAATTATATTATATTGATCTATTAATGCATATCATCAAATAGATCACGTAGCCTATTTATCTGTTCATGGGTTTCTTATTCATCTATCATAACATTGTATGTATAGATATATCACTGACCACAATAACACATTCACAAACAGAGAAAAAATATGATACCTTTTTTACAGAATAAAGTGTGCCAATAAGAACCTGCAGTTACACCATAAGCTTGAGGAATAATTTAGGGTTTTTGCAAAATAAATCCCGTGGTATTTGGGGTGGGATAAAGGGTTATTTTAGTCATTTAATTTTTTACAGCTCTTAGAATTTTATAGTTCTTCTTTAGAGGAGCATTGGAGAATTAGCCTTCCTAAAAAATAGTTAAAGCCCACTGCTCTTTGCCAAAAAAAATAAAAAATAAAAATGCTCCTTTCTCACTGCTCACTACCCAAGAAAGCTCCTCACTACTCCTTGCCAAACACAGCCATTTTAATTTTTGATAGTTGATAATACCTTCGTATAATATTAAATGTTCATATTTGACTTTTGAACTCAAACTTTTTCAACTTTGACCGTAAATAACCTATTTTGTGTTATATAATACTTGACTAGAAAAGTATATCAATGAAAAAAACATTTAAACCATATTCTATTCATATATTTTACATCAAGTATTATATAACACTAGTACACAAAAACATATTTTGTAACGTTTTAAAAGGTTATTTGGAATGTTTTACAAAACGTTTCGTATGTGACTGTTCCAAAAAATGAAAACCTTTTGGAGCATTTTACTAAGCGTTCCAGAAAATCAATTTTTTTGGAACACTTCCCTCTAAAGCGTTCCACAAACTAATTAAACTAATTCATAAATGTAATATGTTTAGAACATTTGGAACGTTTTTCACTCAGTGTTCTAATAAAGTAATAATTTTTTGTAACGCTTATATAATAAACGTTCCAAATATATTATCCGCCAAAAAAATAGTATTCCTATTTCTGCATAAATTTGCAACAACCAAATGAACCAAATTCTGCATAAATTTGCAGCAACCAAATTAACCAAATTCTGCACTGAACCATTGTTGCAGCCACCCAAATCTGCGTTGCTACTTCATATAACTAATTTTTTTCGTAACCATTTCAACCAAATCAAAAGGCTTATAAACAGTACATGTAACCAATAATCCAACATACCATCATCCATTACAGCTAATAGTCTAAAAGTTTCGATATCCATCCATCTATTACAACCAATGTGCCAAACACATAAACTTCATACATACACCAAACATATAACTAAATGCTTTCTTTGCATGGTCGGCAATGCTCTTTGTAAAATACCTGACTCGTATAATCTACTAACTTGTCCAGGATGTAGATGCATAAAACAACCGGCCAAGTACTATGACGACTGCTCATATTTCTAAAACGTATTTATTCCATCTGAACTAAGACCAAACCGCAGATTTCTAATCTCGTTACCAAAATTCTCATCTCGATTATCGATATTTCTCCACTGAGGTGAGTCAGCCACATGTCTTAATTTTCCATCTTTTTTCCGTTCATCATGATGCCAAGTAATAATTTAGCCTCTTTTTCATTGGAAAATAATCTTTCAATTCTTGGTATTATTAGCAAATACCACAACACTTTAGCGGGAAGGCCGTTTTTTTCACATCGTCGTTTTCATATGTTTCTTTTTTTATGTTTATACCTTGATGCACCACAAGTAACACATTCGTGTAGATCTGCGTAGTCATTTCTATACAATATGCAATCATTTGGACATGCTTGTGTTCTTTCAGTTTCTAATCTCATTGGACACATTAGCTTTTTGCCCTGGTATACCGAAACAGGTACTCCGTTATCGTTGGGGTGAGAATCATGTAAAAGTTCTAATAAGCGTGTGAAACTACAAATTGCTCCAACCACTGTCCGCTTTTATGTTTAGCAACTTCAAAGTGAAATCTAGTATGGAATATTTCGTACAGCCAGGATACAATTCTTTTTCTGATTCTTGAAACAAATTTTGTAATTTTTCTTGTTCATCGTCACCAACACTACGCTCGAAATTCTGAAACATCTCTCTTAATCCTTCATGGCTATTATTATTTTCTGAACTAGTGCCTTGATGTTTATTCGATACGGAAACAAACGAGCTCTTATCAACAAGTAATTCACCATGTTGTGACCAACACGTATACTTATGCTTAAAACCACGTCTAATCAAATGGCCCTTGATTACATTAGTATTGTTAAATTTACACACATTTTTACAATCTTTACAACGACACCAAATGTATCGAGCTCCGCTACTCGCCCGATTAGCCTCAGCAGATGCAAGAAACGATTGCACATATATATTCAGGGGTAGAACGTGAAATATCATGCATCCAATTTTGGCGATCCATCTGAAAGAAAAAAAATCATGAAATATACATAAATATAGCAAATTTGGTCATGTTTGTGTCTAAGCCGTTTTTTAATACTTCAAAGCAAAATCATGAAATATAAAAACTAAAGCAATATAGTCACGGTTTGGCTCTAGCCCACTTTTTGAATACTTCGCTTCATATGCATATATGATTTAACGAGTTGACTATTTAAAAAAAATGGGCAGCATTTCCCTTCAACTCCCCAAGAATGCATAAACGCAAACTCGAAGCAGTAAAAGAGAAATGAGACCAATTTTTTCTTAAATAGTAAACCCGTTAAATTATATACACATCCTAAATAAAACGAAATATTCAAAAAGCATTCCCAAAAATGGAGACTTTCCAAAACTAATCTCTATTAGATTAATTTTAGACGGGTATAAATCTTAAGGCAATTAACTTACAAACTAAACTAATTACTACCACACATATATACGCTAGCATCTTACACAAAGTAGCTTATTATACTTATAACTAATAAAAATATATAAACGTTAGCATACGCATAAAACAAGTTATTACAATTATATATATCGTAATAAATGATTAAAAGTGTTAATTTTACGTACCTTAAAATTTAAGATCTTAAACTTGAAGCATTAATGAGGGTATGAGTTAATGAAAATGTGATTTAAACTTGAAACATTAATGACGGTATGAGTGAATGAAAATGTGTTTTGAAATTTGAATAGTAATTGATATGAAGTTGTGGATAAAGTATTGAATAGTAATTGATATGAAATTGAAAATGACCCGTTGAAGATTTTTGGGCGTTATAGATGAATTATTGGGGAAGTAACCGACACGTTTTTTGAAAAAAAAACGTTCCTAAAAAGAATTAGTAAATGATTGAGATTTGTTAATACCCGGAACGTTTTTTTCAAAAGAGTGTTCCTAAAATATGTTTTGGAACGTTTTGGAGAAATCGTTCCAAATTATAATAGTTTTGGAACGTTACTAAAAAGCTTCGTGTGTCAACGTATATTCTAGAACATTTTATTGAATAAACATTCCTAAAAGCCATAAATTCTTTTTTTAGTAGTGTAATACAAACAAAAATATAGTAGTGTAATATAAACAAAAATATTTAAAATCAAATTTGAAAAAGAAAGACTCAAAAAAGTTCAATAGACATTTAAGATGAGACGAGTGGAGTATTTTGTTAACAGAGGTGATAATTAACAAAAACATATATCCCCTATGCTCCACATCATGGCGTGAATTAGCCGTAAGTAAAGTTTATTGAGGTTCGAGGAGTAATGAATTGTCTTTTAATAATACCAAAATTTGTGTATATAAGGGTCTGTTTGGTTTGAAATCAGGTTTTACTTTGGAGATATGTTTATAAAGTGAGTGGTTTATGATTGAATATTATTAGATGAAAAGTAGTGTTTGGTTGGTTATAATAAAAAGAAAGTATATTATAAAATAAAGAAGGTCAACATATATATTTATATCTTATGTTAATTTTAATTAAAGTAGAAAAAAGAAAGGATGATATAATTACACGTTGCCTTGCAGTTTTTGTATGTACGTGGTTTTGTAATCCAGGGTCCTTGGCCTACTTTTGAGATTTTGTGAATATTTGGATTATTAGTAGGCCCAGTTTTAAATATTATGCAATCCAAACATGGTTTTTAAAGCAAAACCTGTTAACTAAGGCTCGTGACTTTATACCAAACGAGCCTTAAATGTAACTTCAGTAAACTAATTTGTAACTTTTATATGCATGAAACTATGAAACAATCCAAGAATGGCTTAACAGGTTTCTTTATAGGTATTATAATTTGTTGCATTTCTACTTCTTTATTCATAACTCAGATTTTGGAAAGATTTGACGAATTGTTGCCAATATATGTTCATGAGATGTAAATTTGGAATAAGCATGATAATGTGCCATCAAGAAGGCGTGTGTTAGGCCAAGCTAAATAAAGCAACACGAAGAAATGTGTCATTTGTTAAGAACTCGCTGCGAAAGAAATGGTGCAATTTTAACCTTATTTTTTAGAACGGAGAATTATATAAGTAGTTATCATAGGAGTGAGGTATCAGAATTGACTAATGATTTGTACATTTTATAAATTTATTGGGACACTCTAAACTGTGCATTAGACAATTGTATTATGGCTTTAATAGATTGCATAATAGAGTGTTCTAATCAAAATTTTGAGTGTATCAATCAGTTTTCATAAGGATTATGTGTTTAGAGTTTTTTAATAAGATTTTTTACCTTTGTTTATGATATAAGGTTGATGAGACTTTGTGCCATGGTTATGATTAATTTATCATTTATTTAAGATAGTTGGAAAACTGAGAAAAAAATTAGTCTCGCATATAAAATTTTTTGCATTACATATAATTATCCAAATATTTTGGATAGAATAATTGATTTGTCATACTTTTAAAACAATACACTTTCATGTGCCACAACAATTAACAAGAGCCGTGATTTTTAAAATGTTATTTACATTTTCATATGTGTTTTTTATCAGATCTCAAATTAAAAAAAAATTATTTATCACAATCTCTTTTTAAAAAAGCTATATAAAATAACAAAAAATGTGGTATACAAAGAAGTATTACACGATACATGAACACGTTTCTAATGTTACGTGGAAAATACATTTTGAATTTTTCTCTATTTTATAAATTATAATTACATCTATATTGTTGTTCAAAAAAAAATTAATTACTTTTGCGTTCAACAGTTAGGTGTTCATGGCATCGGCATTGGCTGTTGACTTTATTCGCTCTCACATATCTTTGAAAACTAAAATGCATGGACCTTTATTATTTTGATTGTCACAAAGTTAAATGCTTATCTGATAATTCATGTTCTTTTTGTAAGATTTTCTTTTCATATATTACAAGAACTCGCTTACTTATTTTAATATTAGCATCTGTTTGTTGTTTTTTTTACAAAAATCACACGTAAAGTAAAACCCGACGTTAGGCGGGTCTTTTTTAAGCTAGTTTTTAATATATACTCCTTTCGTCCAAAATTGATTGTCACCCGACAAAAAAAACACAGTTTAAGAAAACATCACTATCGCTGAATTCTCTCTCTTACTTTTTTTCAAGGTTGTAAAAATTGTGAATCGCTAGTCGGCCGGTCGACCACCTTTTAGCTTGTAATCGTTCTAGGCGGGATTAATCGGTGATTAATCGGATTGACATTTGTAGCAAATTTTTGGTATTTTCGTCAAGTTTTGGTTATTTCTAAAGAGTTTTAAGTATTTTCTGCAATATTATTCGTAAAATACAACGAGTCATACATATAAAATAACTACTATAAGTGATAGACACAAGTTTATAGTGTGTTTTTGGTATTTTCAGCAAAATTTGTAAGTTTTTGGTAAGTTTGACACCCCTTAACCGTCATTGACCATAGTTGACCTCCATTAATAGCATTTTTATTAATCGACAAGTTTGAGGGCCTTTTAGCAATTAAACAACGATTAATGTGTTTTTTAGACCTTTTTTTGCAACACTGTTTTTTTTTTAAAAATGACACTCTTATTTTATCCAATTAATTAAAACTTTGTATATATTGTGTAATTCCTAGTATTATTAGATACAATATAGTAAATTTGTTACGTTACTTACAGCATGACAGACCCAAAATTAACCCAGCCCGGACCAATCCTTAGTCTGTGGTTTTAGACTATTTCGATTCTCGATCTGACCCGATTCAGTTTTATAAAAAATCTTATTAATTATACCTAGTAAAAATCTTATTAATTATAAAAAATCAAACCGAACCAAAATAGACCGGATCATTTCAGTCTTCTATCCGATCCGATCCGAAGCTAATGCTCAGCCCAATAAGGGACAAATAGGAAATAGTCGAACACAATATCATTTCACAAAACCCAAAACATCAAAAACCCTTAAAAACATGGCAACCATGGCCACCACAAGACGAACCTTAACCACCATCATCACCAACCTCCGATCATCATCATCATCATCACGTGCTCGTTACACTCTCCCACTCATCAACCACACCCAAACCCACAAAGCCCCACAAAACCCTTTAATCCCAAGGACCCAAACCCGGTTGAAATCCGGGTCGGGTTACTCGCCATTAAATGACCCATCACCGAACTGGAGCAACAGACCACCAAAAGAAACGATATTGCTTGATGGGTGTGATTATGAACATTGGCTTATTGTTATGGAGTTTCCTAATGAGAATAAGCCCACTGAGGAGGAGATGGTTGAGTCTTATGTTAAAACATTGGCTAATGTTCTTGGAAGGTATACTAGTTTTGTTTTTTTAATATTTTTTAGTATTTTATAAAGGCGAGTTAGTAGTAGTTAGTGATACGAGTCTGACATCCACGGTGTTTGTTTCGGGTTGTATAAAGTCAGCCCATTTCGGCTTGTATTTCATAAGCCCTGTTCGTGCAATCCTTTGCGGTGATCCGAATGGGTGGACCGAATCGGATCTTGGGTGTTGTATGCCTCGGATATCCTGAAAACAAAGTAACGCGTTAGCCTCGTCCGGGTGTGGGAACCCAGACCAAGCTCCGGCGTGAGAGTAAGTAAAGGATAAAAATCCGGAGGGGAAAAGAAAGTAAAAGTATATAAGTAAAAAGTAATAAGGGTAAAAGAGTTAACCTAAACCTTGAACCCAAAGGGGGTATTTATACTAGTCTGATTCCTAAAAGGCCGGGAATGGTGATGGGCCTTGGTTGGCCCGATTGGGGACACACTCCCTATTTTATAGGAAGTGTGCCTGCTGAGTTCTTTGCTGACTTTTGTTGACTTCTTCTAGAAGGAAGTGTTTGTTCCGGATCGGGTCATGTGTTCCGGATCGGTCCGTACGTTCCGGACACATACACGAACAAGCCCCAATTTTTTCCATAATAAACTTATATAAGCCCATAAGTCTCATGATAAGCCACAAAATTTTCTACATAATGAACTTATATAAGCCCATAAGTCTGTTGGAAGGTAGGATTGTATATATATATATTTTTTTCTTTTCTGTATTTGGGTGTTTGATTAAGGTTATATGTGGGCTTATGAGCTTATTTTGGTTTCGATATGTATTTCGGGGATGTTTGGTTCCAGGGGCGGACCTAGCTTATAGCACGGGCATGCACGTGCATACCCTTTGTTTCGACGGGTTAGTGTTAATTTTTAATTTTTTATAATCATATACATGAAGTGCATACCCTACAAAAGTACCCTCCGTTAAAATCCTAGATCCGCCACTGTTTGGTTCGGTTTATATGTGGGTGTATGAGCTTATTTGATTTCGACTTATATTACGTAAGCCTTAATTTTCTGGCTTATTTTGAGACTGGTGGGCTTATATAAGTTTATCATATCGCAATAAACTTATATACAGTGACGGAGCTAGGATTTAGTTTATGGGTGGGCCGAAGAATTTATACACGTCAATAAGTGATGTAAAAGACATCCTCAAAACAATATAAATCTTTTATCTTATAACAAGATTGCCTAGCATTCGTTGATTACTTGTTATCAATTGCTGATGATACTTAGAAGTTGCTATTTATAATTGTTGTAAATACATTGTAATAACACAAACACTAAGGGTGCCTTTAGTTGGAAAACATTTTTCATCATTTTTTATTTTCTATTTTGTAGAAAAAGAAAAGGGATTTCTTTTTCCACAAAACACTTAAAAATTTAGAAAACGCGTTTAGTTGAGAAATGTGTGTTTTCTATTTTCCAAAACTATAAGGGAAACAAAGGGGGAAATGAATTTTCTATGTCTAAAGGAAAACTTAGAAAACAAAAAAAAAGGAGTTTTTTTTTTGTTTTGTGTGCAAAAGGGTAAAACAGGGATTTTGGATTTTCTAGAAAACGATGATTTGAACGTGTTTTCTGTTTTCCTTGTTTTCTAGAAAACAGGGTGTTTTCCATCCAACTAAGCGCAGCCTAATCTTCATCAAGAAATAATTGGGTTGGCCAAAATCTATTCCAGGGTACACTAATTTGTGTCATAATTACTTGCAAATGGTTTGGGTGGGTCTTGGTCAACCCTAGCATATAGCTAGCTCCGTCCCTGCTTATATAAACCCACAAGTCTCAAAATAAGCCGAAAAATTGGGGCTTATGAAATATAAGCCGAAATCAAATAAGCTCATAAGCCCAGATATAACCCCAATCAAACACCCCCTAAGCTTATATAGCAGACTTATGGCTTATGTGGTTTTCAGCTTATGTCTCATAAGTTCACTTTTTGTGGCTTATTTCAAACTTTTCGCCTTATATTAGCCGAAAATATTCAATTTAAGCCACAAAAAGGGAGCTTGTGAAACATAAGCCCAAAACCAAATAAGCCATAAGCCGAAACTTAGAGGGTGTATGTTTAACATTATTTATGGGCTTAAGAGCTCGCTTATATGTTCTCGACTTATATTTCATAAGTATTTTTTTTTGGATTATTGTGTGGGCTTACGTAAGTGTGTTATGGCATGATAAACTTATATTAACCCATAGGTTCCAAAATAAGCCATAAAATCGAGCTTATGAGACATAAGCTGAAAACAAAGAAGCCCATAAATTAGCTTAAACAAACACACCTTTAAACCCTACTGTGATACTTCCTCTGTCCCTAAATAATTGTCCCACGTTTAAGAAGAACTAATCAATGGTTTCTCTTTGTAGAATGACAGGTTTATCGCCTAAGTGTGTTACGGCATGATAAACTTATATTAACCCATAGGTTCCAAAATAAGCCATAAAAATGGAGCTTATGAGACATAAGCCGAAACCAAATAAGCCCATAATTTAGCTTAAACAAACACCCCTCAAAACCCAAATGTGATACTCCCTCTGTCCCTAAATAATTGTCCCACGTTTAAGAAGAACATAATCAATGGTTTCTCTTTGTAGAATGACAGGTTTATCTCCTAACTAGTTAATTATTGATTTACTTATATTTTGTAATACTAATTTCAAGTAAGGGTTATTATGACTAGTTGTGTATACGTCACGGAAATACAGGTTTAGGTTTGGGCTGTGTCTGAACAGCTTTTCTGTCGTGTTTAGTGTGACCTGTTAAAGTGTTAATTTTACAAGTTGTGTTAAAGCCGTCAACTGTTTACAGTTTAACTTTTCAAAAATATATGAAATTTAAGTTTATGACTATGTTTGGAAAAACACTAGCAGTAGCTTAGCTGCGAGAAGGATAAGTGGTTTGTTAGCCGTATCAGTTTGTCTTATAAACGTGATTGCTTAAATAGGTGTAGCTTTATTTACAAACTGTAAGGTGACGTAAAAGCTAAACCTTTTTTTATTAGCGTTCCTAATGGGAGCACTGAAGCAAAAATCTGAAAGCTAAACACTCTTTGCCAAACAAGCATCGTATTCTAAATGCTTAATGTTCCAAAAAAAGTCATTGGGAAACACAGCCTATAATGGGAGCCGCCTCACTAATTGATTTAACCCATTTGACCAGTCGATCTGTTCAGATAAATGGATTACATGGGTCGTGTTTGTGTTCCGTGTAAACAAGTTAGCGTAGACAAGTCTCACAGACTCGCACTCTCGCCTGATTACTTGTGGTTGTTCTGACATGCCAACATTTGCCATTTTTAATTATGGCACATGTTTAATGTGTAATATGCATAAAATTGAACACTTATGAGAGTACGTTGCTGTTACTATGTTATTGAAGATCAGTTACAATGGTTGTTATATAAACTTGCCCTACATTGTAAGTTAGTGAAAGTGCTGTCAATTTTGATAGAATGATTATAATGCGTGTTGTTACTGTATTAGGAGTGGATATGTATTATGAAATGTGGTTATTATGTAAAGGGGTTTATATTTTTTGTGGTTTGCAGTGAAGAGGAAGCAAAGAAGAAGATATATTCCGTTTCAACAACAACTTATACCGGATTCGGCTGTTTGATATCCGAGGAGCTATCCTACAAGGTCAAATGTGAGTTAACTTTTGAAACTTTTTAGCGACATGCGTCTAGCAGGATATGTGTATGAATATCTGTGTTATCGATTATGGCTTTATAAGTACAACATCTGACATGGATAGCTTAAGTAGAACATACACCGGAAAATACCTACTATAAAAAAGTACCAGAAACTAATACCATTGTTCTAATCTTCCTTGTAACAAATAGATGTTTGTGTGCTAGTGTATGAAGACTTCTTGAATCATTATTGAATCACAAGCACTTTGTATTTTGGAGGATTGAACTACGAAATCATCGTAAATTTTCTTCTATAGAAGGCCAGAACTAGAGGCATATGTAACTTCAAGGATATAAGCTAGAAACATGTTATAAGACTGTTTCACCCTGATTTGGAATTTTTGATGGCACCAGCATAAGTACATAGATAAAAAGTTTACCTTGAAGTAGGGGCGAGCATCGGGTGAAAACCGGACCGGACCGGACCGAGTTAGGCGATAACTAGGGACCGAGGACCGGACCGAATGTGTACGGTCCTGGTCGGTCCGGTTTGGGCCAGTTTCTCGGTTCGGTCCACGGTCCAGTCCGCTCACCCCTACCTTGAAGTGCTGACTACTACATTATACTACCTCTTTCAAGGAGCAATAATGTAGTTAACTTGGCGAAATGGCCAGCTTAGGCAATAGACTAATAGGTGAAAATGGATCATGTAACAACTAGGTAAATTTTGGGGACATGCCAAATTACGCCGGTTTGGGTTGGATGTGACCTCTCTTTTTTATCCCTTTTTTATTATGTACTAGTATAAATTATCGATTATATGTATATAATCATAATTATAATCGAACTAATGATCCATTTTCTTATGTAGTAGTATAAATTATCGATTATATATATATAATCATAATTATAAGAAAAGTATAATTCAAGTAATCTATTTACAAACAAATATGCTGATCTTAGCCCCTATAATGTTTTTTGGATTGAATTGAACTGTTAATAAGGGAGTACTAATTTCTTTTCTTTTCGAGCAGCTCTACCTGGTGTTCTTTGGGTGTTGCCTGATTCATATCTTGATGTACCCAACAAAGATTACGGAGGTTTATAATGACTTCTAATTATAGATACACTATTTTTTCGTCTTTAATAAGTGTACAAATATGTCCAATATTTTTTTTTTTGTTTGTAGGAGATTTGTTTATTGATGGGAAAGTGATACCACGACCTCAGTACAGGTTTACTGATAGGCAGCAAAACACTAGGCCACGTCCAAGACCACGTTATGACAAACGTCGTGAGACAATGCAGACTATACGAAGAGAGCCTGTTCAAGGACAGGGGTGGACCCAACAAGCAGCGGGCCAGGCTTCGTCTCAAAATGCTGGTGGAGGGTATCCCCAAAACCAGGGTGGGTCTCAAGGGTAGTAGCTGATGCTTTTTTATAAGTCCAGGAAGTAAATCTTTGTTAGTGATGTTGCTTGTTTTGCATATCATGTTTTATCAGCACCAAACATGGAATCGTGATTTTAGGACATACGAACTGTTATATCTATCATCGTAACCATAATCATCGTTAGCGTCATTCTTGCTGCCCCCCTATTGATTGAGTAGATGCATGTTGTTTCTCTTGATGATTTCATTGACTCTGGATATATGGTTAAGGTTGGGTAAGCACTTGAATGCCTTATAGAAGGAGGGGACATTTGTAGCCAACTTACTGTACCACGTCGATCAAAATATATTGCGATGAACTTCTTAAAACACATTATATATTGTTTTTCATATATTGTTCATAAAAAACAAGAATATCCCATGTAATAAACATAGGACATCAGAAAATAAATTATGGTTTTTAAGTTGTACGTGTCTAAGAGGAACTTGAATACGTATGAGAATCAAGCCATTCCTTCACCATAAACATAGTTACTTCTGGCTTATTGTTGAATGGTATAATCTGATAACCTTTACTAACCTTGGGGGCTTAATGTGTGTTTGTTTATTCTCTCAGTTAGCATAAGGATTCAAGATGGAAAGTTACTTGGATGAGAGGGGGATAAAGTGAAGATTTGGTGAAGTTTGTTGTTTTGGGCTGAAGCCCAGTCAAAGCCCATGGTCATACCCCAACGACTCTTTTGCTTGACTCTTGGATATATGGAGCGACGCTCCCATTTCTTGTTTGCATCGTCCATTCATTGTGTGTGTGTTTTCTCTCACATATCACATCACTCTTTCTCAAATGCTTTGATCTCAGAAACTTGTATTTGATTCTTGTTATTGTTTTAATCTCTCTTGTAAAACTATTATCATGTAGATAATAGGGCTACACGTGAGTAGCACTGGTAGCCTCTTTATTTTTCTGCTAAGTTTGATATCTTTTGATCTATTATATATAAGATTTGAAGTTTGAGGTCTCTTGATTCATGTTTTTCTACATGGTATCAGAGCCTGGTTTCTGAAAATCGATGAAAAAAATTTTTAGGGTTTCAAGTTTTTTTTGGGGTTTTTGATATAACATACTTTTTTGAGTAGATCTGCTATTGAGATAGCAGAATCTGTTAATATTACTTGTTGATTCAAAGTTTTGAGGCCTCAATTTGATTTTGAAAAATTAGGGTTTCTGAGATCTGGTGTTTCATTCATTCCTGGTGATTATTTCTTACGATTGGTGATATCTTCTTTCGATTAAAGTGATTTTCCCCAATTTTTTCTCCAAAAGAAAAATTAGGGTTTCATTTTTTGGTTGAAAGATTGATTGTTGGTGGGTTCTTTTCTTATAAGAACGTTGTTCATATTGGTACCTTGGAGTTTGATCATTTATCTCTAATTTCCCTCGAAGGAAATTAGGGTTTGTGATTTTGGAGGTTCTGTTGTGTTCTAGACTAAGTGAATCTAGACACAACAGTTCGATTGTGCTTTGGTTAGGGCTGGTAACACCTCTCAAGCTCTCTCTCCTTTGTTTTTGGTTTCTATTGATTGGTTTGTTGGTTTCTTTTTATTAATTGTTTATTATTCACCCTTTATCTGGAACCTCACCCTCTGCCTTGCCCTTGACCTACCACCTTGAGTGGTTTGGAAGCCTGGGAACTTTGTTGGCTTTGGACTGAGTTATTTTTTGACCCCTTGACTTGTCACCATGTCTGAACATGGTGATACTGATACTGAGAGTGTAACTGACCAAGTTACACTGATCAGTAAGCTTGATTTGAGTGATCCTTTACACTTGCACCCTAATGATTCTGCTGTCTTAACTGTTGTGAATGTGAAACTTAAAGGGACTGAAAATTATCAGATTTGGGCTAATGCCATGTTACTTGCTTTGGAAGGAAAGAATAAAACTGGTTTTATTGATGGGTCTTGTAAGAGATCTATAACTAATGAAGTTTTGGGAAAACAATGGGATAGGGTGAATGCTGTTGTGTTGGGATGGATTCTTAATTCCATCTCTGAAGAACTTTTTTTGGGGCAAATCTTTTCAAAAAAGGCTAAACATGTTTGGAAAGAGCTCAAAGAGACCTATCATAAAGTTGATGGGTCTGTGATTTTTAATTTGCATTATAAGATCAATACCTTGAAACAGAATGGGTCTAATTTATCTGATTATTATCATAAACTTAATGCCTATTGGAAACAATATGATGCTATGGTTGAGTTACCTGCTTGTGTGTGCACTGCTTCTAATGAGTTCAAAAAACATAACCAGTTGTTGAAGTTAATGCAATTCTTGATGGGATTAGATGATTCTTACATGACCATTAGAAGTTCAATCTTATCTAGGGAAAATCTCCCTGATGTTAAGGGGGCTTATGCCATAATATCCAGTGAGGAATCACATAGGTTGGCTTCTAGTGGTAGTTCTGGGTCTTCTCAGAGGACTCAAAACTCTGCTTTTTTCTCTAATGGGCCTGCTAGAAACAACACCCAAAGACCTCAGACCTCTCAAAGTTCTCAAGTGAGTAACTTCAGACCAAATTCTGGTAACAATGGGAACTTTAGACCTAATTCTACTACTACTACCTTTAGACCTAATACCCCTAACAACAACAATGGGTATAGACCTAATGGGAATGGTAATTCTGAGATTGTTTGTGAGAATTGTGGGTATAATGGGCATACCATTGACAGATGTTTTAAGATAATTGGTTATCCTAGTGACTTTGGAAAAAGAAAAGGGGGGCAAAATTACAAAGGTAAAAATGTGTCTAATAATTCTGTTGGGACACCCTCTTCCTCTGGATTCACTGATGAACAATTGTCTACCTTGATCTCTCTCATTAAAGATAACAAAAGCAGTGCTAATGAGACTCAAAAGGTGGTTCATGCCAATATGGCAGGTATTTACCTTAACAATAGCAAAGCTTTTAATGATAATTTTAGAAAATTTTTCTGTTCCAACACTAACATCAAAACCAAACTTACTTATAAGGGAAAGGTGGTTGACTCTGGGGCAAATCAACATATGACTAATAATGAATCTGAATTAGACAATGTTTTTGACATCACTCATTTGAATATCAAGGTTGGTCATCCCAATGGGACTGAAGCTATTATTTCTAAAATTGGTAATCTGAAACTTCCTAATGGGTTGGTTTTGTTTGATGTTCTTGTTATTCCTGAGTATTGTGTTACCCTTATTTCTGTGCATAAACTTGCTAAGGATAATAAGGTCTTGGTTGTTTTTGATGAAGACAAATGTTTTTTTGTGAATCAGGATTTGAATCACCAAACTGTTTTAGGGACTGGTAGACAATGTGGTGGTCTTTACTATTTAGATATAGAAGATACTAAGGTGATTCATGATTTTAGTGTGCCTGTTTGCTCTCTTTCTAAACATGATTGGCATGTTAGGTTAGGTCACCCTGCTGACCCTGCTCTGAATGTCCTTAAAAACTCTTTAAACATAACTGATGTTGGTCAATCTGATTTGTGTGAAATATGTCAAAGAGCTAAACAAACTAGAGAACCATTTCCTTTAAGTGATCATAAAACTAAAGTTCTTGGTGATTTGGTGCATTTAGACTTATGGGGTCCTTATAGGGTGACCAGCCATACTGGGCATAGATTTTTTCTTACTGTTGTGGATGACTATACAAGGGCTGTTTGGGTGTACTTAATAAAAAGTAAAGATGAAGTTGGGAACTATATTGAAATCTTTTTTAACTTGTTAAAAAATCAGTTTAAAAGGAATGTTAAGGTTTTTAGAAGTGACAATGGAACTGAGTTTATTAATCACTCTTTTCAAAATTTCTGTCATAATCATGGGATTGTACACCAAACCTCTTGTCCTTATACTCCACAACAAAATGGGGTGGCTGAAAGGAAACATAGGCATTTGTTAAATGTCACTAGATGCCTTATGTTTCAAGGGGGGATACCTTTGAGATTTTGGACTGAATGTATTCTAACTGCTACTTATCTTATCAACAGATTACCCTCTTCTGTGCTAAATGGTAGATCTCCTTATGAGATGATTTATAAGTCATCCCCAAACCTCTCTCATATTAGGACCTTTGGATGTCTTTGCTTTGCTACTATTTTAAATAGTCATGATAAATTGTCCAGTAGGTCTGAAAAATGTGTGATGATGGGATTTTCTAACTCTCAAAAGGGTTACAAACTTTATAGTCTTGACAGACATCAATTTTTTGTCTCTAGAGATGTGAAGTTCTTTGAGTCTATTTTTCCTTTTAAGGATGGTACTTTGAACAAAAAGAATGATATTGAAAAATTTGATGTTTTGCAAAATGATAAAGTGTTAACCTTTTTTGATTTAGAAAACCCTGAGCTACCCTATGATGATGAGAGAGTGATTAATGCACAGAATGGTGACAATGGGTCACCAAGTGCTAGCAACCCACTCATGAGTCTAGGTGACAGTGGACACATTGCCTCTGGCAATGATACCACAGATGCCAGCTCAAATGAGAATGAGGCTGCCACACTTGATGAAAATCAAATGTCTGAGGGTCATTTAGATTTTAACCCAATTCTTCCTCCTCATGTCCAAAACATGGGAGAAAACTTGGGTGATAATTCTAATACTAATGCTCAGGGTAATCATGAACTAAGAAGGTCTTCTAGACCTTCTGTTTTTCCAAAAAATTACAATGATTTTGTTGTAAAATCAAAGGTGAAGTATGGGATTGAGAGGTTTGTGGGATACTCTAGGATCAAGGGTGATGCTTTGTGTTTTGTTACTCAGCTGAATAAAAATAGTGAACCTAGGAACTTTTTTGAAGCATCCCAAAACCCTCAATGGGTTGATGCCATGAACTTAGAATTTGCTGCCCTTCTTGAAAATGATACTTGGGATTTAGTTGAATTGCCTCATGGTAGAAATGCTTTAAACTCTAAATGGGTTTGGAAGCTTAAGTTTAAGTCCAATGGTGAAATTGAAAGATATAAAGCTAGACTTGTTGCCATGGGTTGTGGGCAAAAAGAGGGAATTGATTATGAGGAAACTTTTTCTCCTGTTGTTAAGATGGTCACTGTTAGATGCTTAGTTAATCTTGCTGTTAACCAATCTTGGCCTATTTATCAACTTGATGTTAACAATGCTTTTCTTTATGGTGAACTTGATGAAACTGTCTACATGAAACCTCCACAAGGATTTTACACTGGTAACAAAAATCTTGTGTGTAGGCTTAAGAAGTCCATTTATGGGCTTAAGCAGTCCCCTAGGCAGTGGAATTTTAAGCTCACTTCTGTTCTTGTTGATAATGGATTTGTCCAAAGCAAATCTGATTATTCTCTTTACACCAAGAATGTTGATAAATTATTTGTTGCTGTCCTTGTGTATGTTGATGATATAATTGTGACTGGCAATGATCAAAAGGAGATTGACAGATTCAAAGAGTTGTTAAAAGGAAATTTTAAAATCAAAGACTTGGGTAAACTTCAATATTTTTTGGGAATTGAGGTCATTTACACTGATTCAGGGGTTTGCCTAAATCAAAGAAAATATGTTTTAGACTTATTGTCTGAATATGGAATGCTTGCTTGCAAACCTGTTAAAACACCCTTGTTTTCTAAACTTTGCATTACTAATGAAGAATCTGAGAATGATCCTCTCCTTGAGAACATTGTTGATTACCAGAAACTTATGGGTAAGTTGATCTATTTGACCAATACTAGACCTGATATATCTTATGCTGTTCACTGTTTGAGTCAGTTCATGCACACACCCTTGAGATCTCACCAAAAGATTGCCTTTAGAATCTTGAGGTATCTAAAGGGAAGTCCTGGACTTGGCATCCAAGTGGTAAAGAGTTCAGGTATGACTCTCAAAGCTTTTTGTGATGCAGACTGGGCTAAATGCATTGTTACAAGAAGGTCTGTTACAGGTTTTTGTATTTTCTTGAACAATAACCTTATTTCATGGAAAAGTAAGAAACAACTTACTCTCTCTAAATCCTCAGCTGAAGCTGAGTATAGAGCTCTTGCTTCCACTACAAGTGAAGTCATATGGATTCTGAAAATTTTAAAAGATCTTAATTGTTATGATCTTTTACCTGTGAATCTGTTTTGTGATAGTAACTCTGCTATTAAGATAGCAGCTAACCCTGTGTTTCATGAAAGGACCAAACACCTAGAAATTGATCTTCATTTTGTTAGAGAAAAGATTTTAAATGGTGTTATAAAAACTGTGAAAGTAGACTCTGCAAATCAAATTGCAGATGTTCTCACTAAGGGGTTAGACATTGATTTGCATCATAAGTTTGTTGACAAACTTGGTATGGTTAACCTGTATAGGTTATCAGATTAAGAGGGGGTGTTGAATGGTATAATCTGATAACCTTTACTAACCTTGGGGGCTTAATGTGTGTTTGTTTATTCTCTCAGTTAGCATAAGGATTCAAGATGGAAAGTTACTTGGATGAGAGGGGGATAAAGTGAAGATTTGGTGAAGTTTGTTGTTTTGGGCTGAAGCCCAGTCAAAGCCCATGGTCATACCCCAACGACTCTTTTGCTTGACTCTTGGATATATGGAGCGACGCTCCCATTTCTTGTTTGCATCGTCCATTCATTGTGTGTGTGTTTTCTCTCACATATCACATCACTCTTTCTCAAATGCTTTGATCTCAGAAACTTGTATTTGATTCTTGTTATTGTTTTAATCTCTCTTGTAAAACTATTATCATGTAGATAATAGGGCTACACGTGAGTAGCACTGGTAGCCTCTTTATTTTTCTGCTAAGTTTGATATCTTTTGATCTATTATCTTTATTTTTCTACACTTATTAAGTGCCACTACATGACCCGCACCTGTCATAATTCATTTTAGAATGATTTGAGCTCTAATGGTTCCATGTTTGTTTATTAGCATCACGAAATATTGCTTTTATAAGACTATTAGCACAAATAATTCAATTAACAACACATTTCCCTAGATTATCAGATCAATGCAGGAGAAATTTACATCTCTGTAATTTAATGGGTTTTGTATGTCAATTGAGACTACGATTGAGCATCCTCTAGCACATGTCCATACACAAAACAGTCTAGCTAATATTTTAATAAAAAGATTACAACTAATTGATATGAAATCAAAATTGCTATTTTCTATAAGGACATGCTATTTTACATATTGCTGCTCGTAATACTTTAAGACCAAGTTATTCTCTATTTTAATTGGTTTTTGTAAGAGAACCAAAATTTTCTCATCTAAACATATTCACTTGTAAGGTTTTTATCATAATTTCTCAACTACAATGTACGAATATGGGACTTCAAAGAAGATTAGGAATTTATATCGTTTTAATTCTTCATCAATCATCAAATATTTGGAACCAGGGGCGGAGCCATGTAGAGAGTAGTGGGAGGCGATGCCCCCAACCATGCTATTTTCAAACGACCAAATTAGTAAGAAAAATGGTTAGTGCCCTCGGCCCAGATTTCATAGTGCCCTCATAGCGAGTGATGACTTCCAAAATCAGGTAACTTTAAACTAAATTTTGTAATTTAATCGAAGTTAGTAATGGATGTTTTTTATGATTTAAGATGTTTTTCTGTAAATGTAAGAGGAAGAAGAAGACTTGTGAGGAGTGTAGGTGAGAAAATCAAACCAACCAACCATTTTATGGACCAATGAGCTTTTATGTGTTATATTTTTAATTTTACATACTAAATGTACTTATTAAACTTAATAAGTGCAATTTTTATTTATTCTAATCATCGCATATGTTCAAAAGTCCCCGTACTTGATTTTTAGCAAAACAATTAATGTCCGACATTCTTTAAGATTTGAAGTTTGATATCATCAACTTGATTTATGAAATACTGATTACAATTTGCAAGTGCAACAACGAATATATGTTTGTAACCGTTAAAATAACTAACATTAACAAGGTTTTTTTACTGTATAGACACATATATCTCTTACTAGTGTAAATTGGCTTAACTTTGAGCTTAACTAAACATGACCCGACTTATTTTGAGTTACACGAAAAGTAGCCTATACTCATTTTTCCTATTAATGACCGCCCCTATTATTACATTTTATGGCTCCGCCAATATTTGGAACCATTAACTAGAGATGTCTTTACAACACGTTTTGATTATTGCCATTTTGATGAAACAATATTCTTGAGAGTTAACTGCATTTTTTTCCTTGTGGTTTTGTGATCCCTTTGGTTGGATCGATATTCTGTTAAGAACTAGTATAGTAGTTTGTAATCAAACTAAAACACTTTGAGAACTCTTACTCAAGCTAAATAAGTTATGCGGAATCTAACTTATAAAGCACAGAAGAACATAATTACTTTTAACTATTCGATACTCTTATTAATCGACTTGAATGAGGTACATAAATAACATCGTACCTATGTTCCTTTTATAGAGTAATGAACCCTAGAAACCTTAGAATATTCTATAAAGGTAACATATCACAGACGATATATTATCAATATTCTAACTATTTAAGTATATCACATAAGATATACTCTAACTATAACTATGACATATCTTATACAAACATATATTCGTCTTAATCAATTAGCAGTACTTACTTTATTAGTAGCAGTACTTACTATGTACCGCATTAACACTAACAGTACTTGAAAGATAACTAACAGTACTTCAATAACACTAACGGTACTTGAAACTTAACAAATAATTCCCAACAATCCTCCTCTAAACAAGAATGATAACTTGTTGTCTTCTTGTTTCTCTTTGTACTGAATGTATTTAGAATACATGTCTTCAGTCTTCTCTTCAACCTTGGATTAATCTTGGTAATTTGTATTTGTATCGAACTGAATGTAGCCAAACACTTCAATGTAGATCTTCTTCTGAAAGATAACCTTCAAGCATTATGAACATCATCTTTGTCTTCAAACTATGATCTTCTTGTGTCTTGTAAACATTCATTTGTCTTTGCAGCAACAGTGATTGTCTTCTTGAGTTAAATCTATGAACTTTGAATCATGAACTCCCGTCTTGATTTGATAAGACAAAACCTTCTAAGTATTTTTTTTAATACTTCTTTGCTTGAAACTTCATACCTGAAATAAAACAGTTAACAACAAAACCAATCTGTATTAGCTTCATGATTTTTAGCAAATCATCAGCTATCAACGGATTTGATTTATTCTTTACCAGTTAGCCGTACCCTCTAGAATAGCCAATACTTTATTCATAAAGAATAAGGTGTACTGATAACCCTACAATTTTTGGTAAATTGTTAACCATCAACGGATTTGATTAAGTCTTTACCTAGTACCGTTTGTCTAGGACTAGCCAACTCTTTGTCTCGAAACAAGGTGAGTTACAACCATATAGTTTTTAGCAAACTACCAGCTTTCAACGGATTTGAGAAGTGTTTACCACAAACCGTTTGCTTATGGACTAGCCAGTTCTTATGTGTGTTAGACATGGTGAACTGAGAACCATTTGTGAAGTGTGACTGAAAGTCAAACACTTAAGGCTCTTTCTCAGCTTCTTCCTTTTGCTTCAAATCCTTGATTTGTTGTTTAACCAATCTGATCAACTCAAAAGCAACAATAAATTCTTTTGAGACCTCCAATTGTTGTTCCAACATTCTTTCCAACAATCTTCTCTCAAATGGATATCTCTTTTCTTGTAGCATATAGTAAGTAACATCATCTATATCTAAAATATGCAGTCCACATGATCTATAATATCTCCAGTAACTAGGAACCTGATTCTCTAATACTTTCAACATATTCTGATCACAGTTGTGTGGTTCATACATGAAGAATAATTCATTGTATAATAGTGATACCTCAGTTTTACCTGCATTGGCCTCTTAAACTAACCTAAAAAGATCTTGAATATCTTGTTTGTCAAGAATATGAAGAATGTCTTCCAAAAGTCTGAACATTCTTGTTGTGCCATCAGTTCTTTGTATTCCATGAGCTTCCAGTCCTTGATCCATAGTGTATATCCATCTAGAAATGGATGACCTCTTTCCAAAAATCTCTGTATTAATACATTGATCTTCAAAGTTTACCATCTTCAAGTACTTTTTCAAGCTCTCATCATCATCACTATCTTCTGTTGTTGACTTAGCCTTTTTCTTGGCTTCTAGCTTTTTCTTTGTTGATCTTTTCCTCTTAGCACCCTTGGAGATTCCTTCAGATTTCATTGAATCTTCTTCTAAGTTTGTATGTACCGTTCCTTCAGCATGTACTGTTGAGTGTGTATGTACTGCTTGTACATTTTCAGTCTTATCAACATCTTGAGCTTTATCTCCTTCATTCATTTTTTGAGCAGTCTCTGTTTCTTTTGAACTCACCTTCTCCTTTCTATTTTTCCTCATGTAGTCTTGATAGGTGGAGATGTGTTTGTAGGTTCAGCAGTACTTGACTCAAATCTAAGAACACTTCCAAATTGCCTTTGTTGTTGCAGATGTCTTCTAGCTTCTTCAACATCTATCCTATCTGCTTCAGATCCAATCTCAACAAAATTCAATTTAGCTCTTTTGTGTTGTTCATACAAAGCCTTGATTTCTTCAAAACTCTTCTTGACCAGTTGAGCATGAGTGAAATGCTTAACTTTCTTGAGAAAATTCATCGTTTGATTCCTAATCTGCATGGTAGTTGGAGGCTTAATCTTTTCTCTTCTTCTTTTCTCAGCAAAGAATCTTTGTTGCTCCCTTACCAGATCATCAATCAATTTTGCTATCTCTTCTTCATCATAAGCATCCCTTTCTTCAGCTATTAAAGAGTCTGCAAGAAGCTAACTTGCTTGTAATTCAGCTTGAATCCTATCATACTCTTGTATGTTCCATTCTTGCTGTATTCTCTTAGCCTCTAGCAGTTACTGCTTTGCTGCAAGTTCCTCTTGCAATTCTTCTTTACGAATTTGGGCTTGCATTCTGAAAGCATACTCCTCATCATGGTCTAGTTGATTAAATCTGTACATGACTTTGCTGATATCATCATCTGAATCACTTTCATTTTCAGATTCTGATTGTAATTGCTTCTTTCCCTTATCCTTTGGATTAATATTTGGTAAATTCTTCTGCAGCTTGGAAGATATTTCCTCATCAGCTTGCTGTTAAATAACTATACCTTTAGTGGGATGTGAAGCTTGAACTTTCTTACCTTTAGTTTGATCCTTTGTGGCAAGAACTTCTTGTTGTGTCTTCTTCTCAAACTCTGCTTGTTTTGCTTTTTCAGCTGAACTCTTTTCTCTTAAATCAAGCAGTATTTGGGCTAAAGTCTCATCCTCTCCAAAAGGAGTTTGACTTTCTAGTGAAGGTTGATCACCAACGGTACTTGCAGTCGGCTTAGTTGACTTAGCAGTACTTGGGTCTTCAACAATGTCAGCAGTACTTGCAATCGGCTTAGTTGGCTTAGTAGTACTTGGTTCTTCAACAATGTTGACTTCACAAGTGTAAGACACACTTGTTTCTTCAATCACAAGAGTATCTCTAGATACATTTTCTTCCATTGATGTTATCTTCTCAACTTGTAACTCCTCAGTCTTGTCGGATCCATAACTCACTCTTGATCTTGACAGTACTTGTAAAGACTGTTTCTTGTGAAACCAGAATTATCTTTGTGGTGGAGTTGAAGATATAGGAAATTGAACATTAATCTCCTCCAGCTTCTCATAGAAACTACTCCAATTCACTTGAAGTTGTGGTGATTGAGTTTGTGGCTCTGGCTGAGTTACCTACATTTCTTTAATAAGTGGTTCCTCATGAGTAGGTTGTGGTTCTTCTTGTTGAAGCTCCATGTTAGTAGGTTCTTCCACACCAGTCTCTAAACCATTGCCATCTTCATAATTTCCAATGACATCATCATCCAATTCAAAATTGATGTCATTTCTAGAGAACCTTGTTTGAATATCAGAAGAAGGTTGTGGTTCTTCATCATTCCTCCCCTATTTGGTTGCATTCAGTTGCCTTTTCTTGTGCTTTTAGAATCTTGCTTCTTAAGAGCAGCTTTCTGAATAGACCTATTCTGCCTCATCCAAGGAGATACTTTATTTCTTAACTTGATTAGGCTGGCCTCCAATTCAGCAATTTTCTTTTCTTGAACAATCTTTTCTTTTTGCAACACCTGTACATGTTTGGACAAGCTAGTGCACAAAGCAGTTAAATTTGCAACATCCACCACCTCTGGTGCCTGTGCTTGTGGTGAACCACTAGCAGCAATGGAAGCAGAAAGTGTATGGATCATCTCATCAGTATTTGGTTGAATACCAATATTGTGAGAAGAAGATTGAGAATCTTCTAAGGAATGGGAAATCTGGTTAGAAGGAGTTTGTTGAGAAGCACTAGCATTGCTAGGTTCCTCACCCTCTTAGTTGGCAGGTTGGGCTAGCATATGAGCAAATAATGGTGTAACAGTTCCTGTGAAGGCATTGCCTTGTTTGGTCAAAAAAGAGAAAGTTCTCTTTGTGAATGTAGGAACATCCCATGTATTTGTTAGTTCTGGTAGGTTAGGTATTTGATCATTAACTAAGGTATGAATGAATCTAGGATACATTAGAAACTTCTTAGCACCTTCCAAATTCCTAGTCATGCCTTCAAAAATTAATCTTGAAAAATTGAAAACTCTGTTATTTGCTAGACAAATACCAGCTGATGCCAATGCAGCAGGAATTTGATCAAAAGAAGTACTTTTGGAGCTTAAACAGTGAATAATTGAATGAAAAAGCAATTTCCATTATGGTGAAAACAAAGGTTTAAAGAAAGTAAGACTTTCCCTACCACCCTCATAACCCATGGCTGCAAGGCCATCATGTATCTCTGTGTTATTAAGCATATTAAGTCCATTTTCGTCATTGAGTCTCAAACTTGTCCTTAGCAGTACCTCAGTTACATATATATTTCTATGATTTACCCTAGCCTTAATGCAAGGTTGATCAAAGCGTGTACCTAATACAGTAGTATTCCAAAATTGTCCCACAATAGGAGTAGAGACAATGGGACTTACAGTTAGTGCGAAACGAATGTGACTTCGAGATAAAAATCCAAGAATCTCATGGAAACCAAGAGAGTCATCATTAAGAGCAAGATTCACAACCAAATTATGCTTAGAAATTACTTGTAAAGCAGTCATTAGTATTTTTGATGATCGAAAAGTTATAGAGAAGGTTAAAGAGATAAGAGATAAGAATAAAAGATTAGGTGAATCAATTGTATAATTGGAGTAAGTATTTATGTAAACAACAAACCCAAGCGCGAAGAAACTGCCAAATTTACAAAAGAGACCCTTAACGGTACAACGGACATGTAGCGGTACATGGAACATACTCGGTACTTGGATTTGTGCTAGCGGTACTTGGATTCACAATGGTACCTAACAATTTTGACCAGTTCATGCATTCCACTATCATTATAAATCTTTTTGCATCAAATGCCTTGGTCAACAAATCAGCTACATTGTTGTCTGTATGAATCTTCAAGACTTGAATAAGCTTCTTGTCATAGGCATCTCTGATGAAGTGATGTCTTATTTCAATATGCTTGGTCTTGGAGTGAAAGACTGGATTCTTGACAATGCATATAGTACTTTCATTATCAATGTAGATTTTGGTGTTCATGAAGTTGAAACCATAATCTAACAGTTGATTTTGAATCCAAAGTACTTGTCCACAGCAATGAGCAACAACTACATATTCAGCTTCAGTTATAGAAGTAGCAACAATTGTTTTCTTCTTACACTGCCATGATATGAGTCTTCTGCCTAGGAATTGACAACCTTCTGTTGTGGATTTCCTATCATGATTAGCTCCAGCATAATCACTATCTGAGTAAGCTTCCAATTCAAAGGTTGAATCTCTAGGATACCATAATCCTAAATTAGGTTGACTTTTAAGATACTTAAAAATCCTCTTCACAACATGTAGATGTGACACCTTTAGATTAACTTGGAACCTTGAACAGGCACATATAGCAAACATGATGTCTGGTCTTGAAGTAGTAAGATACATCAATGAACCAATCATTGACTTGTATAGATGAATATCAACATTTTCACCATGTTCATCTTTTGACAAAGACTTCTTAGCTTCAAAATGTGTGCTTGTACTCCTTGAATCCATACATGAAAACTTCTTCAAGATTTCAGCAACATATTTATCTTGATTGATAAATATTCCATCTTTCCTTTGTTTCACCTGTAGTCCCAAAAAGAAAGTAAGTTCTCCCATATAACTCATCTGAAATCTTCCTTTCATCAAAGCCTCAAACTCTTCACACCATGATTTCTTGGTTGAACCAGAAATAATGTCATCAACATAGACTTGTACTAGAATGATATCCTTAGCATTCTTTTTGATGAATAGAGTTTTATCAATGGTCCCTCTCCTATATCCATGTTCTAATAGAAAGTTGGATAAAGTGGCATACCAGCCCTTGGAGCCTGATGTAGACCATAAAGTGCTTTGATAACTTTGTAGACTCTGTTGGGGAACTTAGGATCTACAAAACCTGGAGGTTGTGAAACATATACCTCTTCTGAAATAGTACCATAAAGAAAGGTACTTTTCACATCCATCTAATAGACTATAAAACCCATATATGATGCAAAGGCCAAAAATAGCCTAATGGCTTCTATCCATGCCACTGGTGCAAAAATCTCATCATAGTCTATCCCTTCTTCCTGTCTATAGCCTTGAGCAACAAGCCTTGCCTTGTTCCTTACAACAATCCTCTTTCATTCTTCTTGTTCCTGAAAACCCATCTAGTACCAATAACTCTTTTACCTGAGGGAAGATCCACAAGAATCCAAACCTTTTGTAGCTCAAGTTGTGTTAATTCTTCTTGCATGGCATCTACCCAGCTTTCTTCATCAAGAGCTTAAGAAATATTCTCGGGGCTCTACTTGTGATAAGAAACGGGCAAACAAACAATGCTGAGTATCTTTATGATTTGTTCTCTGCTGTTGTTTGACATAACTCACAAGTGCATGAGTTTCAGTATTGGTTTGAAGTTGTCTTTTGGTTTGCACAGCAGACTTGGGATTTCCAATGATCTGAGTAGCAGGATGGTTGTTGTTGACTTTATGAGCGGGAATAGAACTGACTTGAATTTCAGTTTCCAAATTATTGAAATCAGTTACTGCACCCTGCTCATCATAGGAAGCTTTGGAGAAGATTCCTTCAACTGGACTAGCATAAATGTCTTCATCTTCCATAGCTTGTAAAATATCTTCTAATGAATCAACAGACTTTGCAGATTTAGACTTAGCAGTACTTGCAGATGAGGTACCGCTAGGTGTAGTATGTACTGCCGAGTGTTGTGATTCAAAAGATTCTTCTCCTGAATGCTTATTAGCAGATTTAACATTCGTTTCTTGATCTTGAAGCCTCTGAAGCTCTTGGGAGGCATGATCATCAGTTGATGGCATAGTTTGCTTCTGGGGAGTAGCGGTCATGGGAGTAACAGTAGGCATACTAGGTACATAGATGTGAACATCATCATCCTGAGAGTCTGAGGAAGAAGATTCTCCTTGAGTACCTGACTTAGTTGTACAAGACTCCTCACCTACATTGTTAGTTTGACAATCTTTTTGCACATAATAGTAATCCATGGAATTAGTTAGATAATCTAAATCACACATCCAAGCATAACCTATTCATATGACATTGGGTTTATTCTCTAAGAAAATAACATGGGCATTTTCTTCAACCCTTTTAGATGCCAAATTGTAAACCCTATATGCTTTACTTTGCAATGAATATCCTATATGATATCCTGGATTAGATTTTCCATCAAACTTCCCCAAATGATCAAGAGTATTTAGTATAGAAACATGACACCTAAAAGGTCTTAAATGACTTATGGTTGGCTTAATATCAGTCAAAAGTTCATAAGGTGTTTTATTTTGAGGCTTGGTCACTAAGACTCTATTTAACACATAACATGCAGTATTGATTGCTTCTGCCCAAAATGTATTTGACAAAAGAGAATCAGCCATCATAGTTCTAGCAGCCTCAATTAGTGTCCTATTCTTCCTTTCAGCTACTCCATTTTGCTGTGGAGTCCTAGGATCACTAAATTGTCTCTTAATGCCTTTAGACCTACAAAATTTATCAAATTCAGCATTCTTGAATTCTGTTCCATTATCTTTCCTAATGATTAAGACTAGTTTAGTGAACTGCTTTTCAACTAAGGTGATAAAATCCTTAAGTAATTCATTGGTTTCACTCTTAAGAGCTAAAAAGAAAACCCAACTGAATCTACTATAATCATCAGTTATGACTAGACAAAAGGTCTTATGACTAACGCTCCTTATAGAAACTGGACCAAGCAAATCCATATGCAAAAGTTGTAAAGGCTTTGTCACAGTATTGACAGTCTTGGTCTTACAAGAGGTTCTATGTTGTTTACCTTTTTGACAAGCAACACATGGGAAATCATTTTGAAAAGATTTTTAGGTAACCCTCTAACCAAATTTCTATTCACTAATATGTTAAGATTCTTCAAATTCACATGACCTAACCTCCTATGCCATAAGTTAGACTCATCATTAGAATCCTTAGCTAGCAAACATGTAATACCACCTGTTGGAGTAATAGTATGGAGATTAAAGGTGTACATGTTTTCTTGCCTGGGTACCTTAAGCAGTACTTGAGATTCTTTAGGCATCTCAAAGTCTTTGGAGAGCACCAAGTAGTATGTATCTGTAAACAACACCTTGTTCTTCTTATCACACATTTGGGATACAGAGAAGAGATTGAATTCATTCAATTCTTTTACAAAGAACACATCTTCAAATTCCAACTTCCCTGTGTTGATTTTTCCTTTGCCAACGATTCTACCCTTGCTGCCTCCAAAGGCTACTAGTCCACCTCTGATTTCTTCAAATTCAGCAAGGAAGTCTTTATTCCCTGTCATGTGTCTTGAGCATCCACTATCTACTATACCTTTATCTTTTAATTCATCAATTAGATGCTCCTGCACACCAACAAAACTTATTAGTTTTTAACAGGGACCCAAGCCACATTTAGCTCGGATCTTATGGGACCTACATACTTAAGAGTTTGATAGGTAGTTTTTTCTAATAAGACTACATACACTCTTATACTTCATGGTTCCAGTCATATATTCAAAGACATAGGTAGGTTTATTGTCTTTGTACATTTTTGGCCTAAGTACTATTTTAGCAATACTTGCTTGAACACATGGTTTTTCACCTTTAGGAACCCACATTTGCACTTTTTTGTTACTAGGCTTCCTTCTAGTTGTCTTGGCTTTCTCAACTACATTCTTAGAAGTCTTGTGAGACTTTGGTTTGACAGACTTTGAACCAGCGGTACTTGAGTTTGGTCTAGCAGTACTTGCAGTTCTAGACTTGCCGGTACTTGGTTTACCAGACTTCAAATGTACTAGACCTTGTTTCATAAGTACTGCTCTTGGAACAAAGTTCTTGGTAGGGTTATTTGTAACCTTTTGAGGTTTAGTTGCCCTTTTAGAATGATCAAACTTAGGTTTGTCATCTTTAGATCTCTCTTTCCTATTAACCTGTGCATTCTTCCCATTACTGTTTCTTGTGGCCTTTTGTGCAGCCTTTTGTTTTACCATTTTATCTTCATGTAAAGTGCAATCTTTTATAAAATGACTTAGACTACCACAAACATAACATCCTTTTCTTCTTAAAGAAGACCCAAAAGGTTGTTTTGACTTAATTCTCTCAAAACCTATCCCACCCCTCTTGGTTTTATTATGTTTTACATCATTATCCAATACCTTACTAGGAGTTTTTACCTGCTTGGGAGCAGAACTAGTTTTAGACTCTCAGAAACAAAATTGTTCATTAAAGGTGGATAAACAATGTTTTTGGTCCAACAGATTTATCTTGAGATAAATTACTAGAGTTTGAATCATTAACAGCCTTTGATTCTTCTAACTCTATACCTGTATAATTACAAGGGGCATGAAATTTCCTGATAATGGTGGAGGAACTGCCTTCATTCCTTCAACATATCTATCATTTTCAGGTGTATTATCTGACTCACTAGTACTATAAAAAATCCCCTTTGATAAGTCCTTGTCAGTTAAAGTTATCCCAGGTTGGTCCTCAATATATCCTAGGTCTGACTTATCGTAATACCCCATTTGTGAATTAATCAATTTATCCAATCCTTTAGAGGATTTTTGCCAATGATTAATCACTTCCCTTTCATTATAAAGACTGGCTTTTAAAGCTTCATTTTCTGCTGATACTTTCAAAAGTTGTTTTTTAAAAGCTTTAATTTCCACATCTTTTCCCTCATTTGAAGAGTTAAAATTCTTATTTTCTCTTCATAGTTTTGTTGACCCTTTTTATACAAAATTATATTGTCCTCTAGCTTAACAACACCCTGTTTAAAAGCATTTAATTCTACAGTGCATGTGTTGACCTTTTGATACTGTTCATCTAGTTCTACTTTTAAACTATTAAATTTAAGAACACAGTCTTTAGAACAAGGATGTCCTCAGTATCTTCATGTGACAGAGCCATCAAACTAAGCTCTTCTTCTTCCTCATCTTCAGCCTAGTTCACCACTCCATCTACAATTACCAATGCTTTGGTTCCTTTGGGACTCCTGGTGTTTCCTTTTGGAAAGCTTTCAGTAATTCTTGGACTGGTTCTATAGCTGTTTTTCGACTTTTGACTACTACTCTCAGCCTTATCTCTAGTGCACTCCCTTGTAAAGTGTCCATTCCTTCCACATTTATAGAATTCAACTTTAGACTTGTCATATCCTAATGGCTCATTAAGATCAACAGTCATATTCCTTCCAGTCTTCTTGACAAACCTATTAGATCTTACAGAAACCATAGCAGCTTGCCATTTGAGATCCATCTCTTCAACATCAGCATCATCCATTTGGAACAAGTCATTGAGAGTAAGTCTTGGCCTGTTGTCTTGTCCAACAAAGAATGAGAAGGCATCATTGTCACTAAACAATGGTGAAGATTTTTCTTGTGGATTTTGAGAGACTATAGGGCTGCCTTCAGTACTTTGTGGGTAAGTACCGCTTTTAAGTCCCCCAGTGGTATTTGTGAAGTAAGTACCCTTGCTTGATCCACTAGTGGTATTATGGAAGTAAGTACCGCTATTACCTTCTAACACAAAAGCCAAGTTAGACTTTGTTGTTTCTGCTGCCTTGGTCACCTCAACGCCTTTAACATCCATCTCATAAGCTCTAAGATTGTTGTAGAGATGATCAAAAGGAATTGTATCCAGATCATCCCTTGTGATGAAGTGTATAGCCATTGCTTTCCTCTCTTGTGGAACACTCCTTAAGAATTTCAAGTTAGCTTCTTCATTAGGAATTATTTGTCCATAAACTACCAATTGAATAAGCAGCTTACTGAACCTTACATAGCCACGATGGATTCCTTCTATACTGGAAATTGAGAAGTTATCAAACTCTTGTTTCAGAATAATCTTCTTCATTTACTTAGGTTTGTCATTACCTCCAAATCTAAGTTTGATGGCATCTCACATAGACTTTGCATCCTTATAGTGATGAAAGCTAGGTAAGATGTCCTCTGAAAGTGCCATAGCCAAAGCAGTTCTGGCCTTTCTTTCTCTGATCTCTGCTTGTACCTCCTCAGCAGTCACAACAGGTAAAGCATAGCATGTACCATCCGCCAGCCAATGTAGCTTCTTAGGTGTATTCCCATTCTTGATAACTTGCCACAGAGTATGATCTATGTTATTCAAGTAATGTTCCATCTGCATAGATCATGTCTCACAATTATCACCCTTGAGAACTGGGAGTTTGACAACAGAAAGAGTATGGGAAGGTTTTGTAGTTGTAGAATTAACTACATCATCTATGGCTTGAACACCTTGTGGTGGTGCAGGATGCACAACTTGAGGTTGTCCTTATGGTATTGGATTAGGATCTGGAATATCTTCCAAGTGAGGGTCATCACTAGGTTGAGACATTGAGTTTTAGTGTGAGTGGTGCGTTTAGGGTTGTTTTCTTCTTTTTCAGAGTTTCTCAACAAGCTCTGATACCACTTGTTGACCCCTTTGCTTGAATCTATATTCTGTTAAGAACTAGTATAGTAGTTTGTAATCAAACTAAAACAATTTGAGAACTCTTACTTAAGCTAAATAAGTTATGCGGAATCTAACTTATAAAGCACAAAAGAACAAAATTACTTTTAACTATTCGATTCTCTTATTAATCGACTTGAATGAGGTACATAAATAACATCGTACCTATGTTCCTTTTATAGAGTAAGGAACCCTAGAAACCTTAGAATATTCTATAAAGATAACTATATCACAAACGATATATTATCAATATTCTAACTATTTAAGTATATCACATAAGATATACTCTAACTATAACTATGACATATCTTATACAAAGATATATTCGTCCTAATCAATATAGCAGTACTTACTTTATTAGTAGCAGTACTTACTATGTACCGCGTTAACACTAACGGTACTTGAAAGATAACTAACAGTACTTCAATAACACTAACGGTACTTGACACTTAACAAATAATTCCCAACAGGTTTGGTCTCGTTCTCACTTTTGGTCCAAAGACTCAAATAGTTTCAATTTTGGTCCAAAAGTAAACTATTTCTTCACTTTTGGTCCAAAAATGAAGAAATTGTTGACCAAAAGTGGAGAAATAGTTTCGATTTTAGACTAAAGTGGAAAAATAGTTTCGATTTTGGACCAACAGTGGAAAATAGTTTACATTTTAGATCAAAATCGAAAATATTTGAGTTTTTTTGACCAAAAGTGAAAACGATACCAAACTATAAGGACAAAAAAATATAGTTAAGTCTATTCCTAATCTTCGAAGAGAAAAAAAAGCTGGATAAACTAAATGTAACTTGGAATGCATCAATATCTTTTCTTGACACTCGAAATGCTTAATGTAAATTAGAGGTTCAAAAGATCATTCACGTATAACGAATAGTTTACTAATTCAATAAGAGTTTCTAACTCATATATTCTAGCTTTAAATGCAGCTTCTCGAATTGATCTTCTTAAAACTCTAAATGAGTCAAATGTACGCAAAAAGCGTGAAAGACCAATGGGTTCCAAGGATACAAATCCATGAAAAAGGAAAGATCATAATACAACTTGAAAAGTACAAGAAGGTGTTATCAATGAAATTCCAAAACAGATTGATAATAACACATAAAATGTGGACAGATCTTTTAAAGATGACCATGTACCTAATGATTATGATATCTCAATAAACTTTGTACAAAAGGGTACAACATGAAACCAAAATGAAACATGTATTGATGACATTTTTGCATATGCTATAGCAAGTGAAATAATAGATGATGAAGATTATGTGCTGAAATTTATTGTAGAATATCGACGAAGAAATGATTGGAAAAAAAATAGGAAAACGCCATACAAGGTGAATTAGATTCACCTGAAAAGTGACAAGTATATTTTGGCCCGGTGACCTTAACCCCAAATAATGTGAAGTCGGTAGCCTATAAATGGGTATTTTTATAAAAAGAAATGAGAAAAAAATGAAATTGTGAGATACAAAGCAAGACTTATGGCACTAGGTTTCTCACAAATACCTGGGTTAGAATATGAGGAAACGTATTCACGTGTGGATGTAACAATTCTTAGATTTCTAATCAGTCTTGTAAACGCTGAAAGGCTTCAGATGCGCCTTATGGACATTGTTACAACTTACCTATATGGATTACCTGATAATGATATTAACTTGAAAATCCCTAAGAGATTAAAAATGCCTGAAGCTTGTAAAACAAAACTTCGAGAAATGTTCTTAATCCAACTAAAAAGATCTTTATACAGATTAAAACAATTTGGATGAATGTGGTATAACCACCTTAGTGATTTTTTTCAAAAGACGTGTATAAAAGTAATCAAGTTAGTTTCTGTGTTTTTATTAAAGAACAATGACGAGTTTATAATCATTGCAGTTTATGTTGATGATTTAAATATCATTGGGAATTCTGAATAAATTGAACATACTACAAAATTGTTAAAGAACGAGTTTGAAATGAGACTTTGGTATGAGTAAATTTTGTCTCGACTTGCAAATTGAGCATTTGAAAAATAAATTATTTTTTATCAATCAAACTATATTGAAAAAATGTTGAAGCGATTCAATATGGATAAATCTTATCCATTAAGCTCACAAATGGTCGATCGTTCACTTAATCGAGAACTAGACCCATTCCACTCTAAAGAAAATGACGAGGACATTCTTGGTCCTAAAATACCTTATCTACGTGCAATTGAGGCTTTAATGCACCTTGCTAGCAATACACGTTCAAATATTGCATTTTCAGAAATCTTACTAGCATCTTATAGTTATGAACCAACACGCCGACATTGGAATGGAATCAAACATATATTTTGTTATGTTTTCGGTTCTTGTAATATGGGACTATTTTACCAAAAGAATTCAAAATCAAAGTACGTTGGATACACGAATGCATATAAGGCCCAATCAAATACATGGTATGTTTTCACTTATTGAGAAACAACAATCTCTTGGAGGTCGATAAATTAATCATTAATTACTACATCATTAAATCATGCAAAAATAATTGCACTTTATGAAGCTAGTCGAGAGTGTGTCTATTTGTTATCAATGATTCAACATATTCAAGAAGAATGCTGGCCGGAGTCAATCAAAATTATTGGATAAAGAAAATGCATCATGTACAACTCAGGATAAGTATATTAAAGAGGAAAAGACAAAACATATTTCTCCTAAGTTTTTCTTTATATATGATCTACAAAAAGACGGAGTTATTAATGTTTGTCAAATTCGATCAAGTGATAATTTGACAAATTTATTCAAAAGATATTCGTCGACAAAAGTTTTTGAGCAAATGATTCATAAGATCGGCTTTCGACGCATGAAAGATATACTAATTTTAGGAGAAGCATTGTGCGCACTATACTCTTTTTCCTGTCATCAAATTTTTATCTCATTTAAATTTTTCTTGATAAAGTCATTAATGAGGCGGGTTATTATGACATATAACAAAAAGTAAATATTTAAGGAGTGTTATAATTATACCTGTTGTATATGAATATTCACATTGAATGAGTAGTAATTAACAATGAATGACTAGTTAAAATCTTTTAAACACATTATGCACATTTAATCACTACTAAATAACAATTATCTCTTTCTCTTCAATCTCTCATTCTTTACATTTATAACAAATTTTAAGTCCCTATATATCTTACAGTAATCTAAAAGTACAAAAATAAAAAACATTAACTCAGTTAAAAAAATTTCAAAAGCAAACTTAGGCCTTCTATCATAAAATTTAGAATAAATTGCATTTTTAGTCCCTATGATTTAGTCAAATTGTAGAGTCCGTTCTTATCTTTTTTAAATTATAATAAACATTTCTATTTACAAGTTTGAGTTGCATGTTTGATCTTTGGGTAGAGACTGAATTTACAATTTTTGTAAACCACAAAGACCAAAAATGCAATTTAAAAAGATTAAAAAAGCAACACAAAGTTAAAAACAAAAACGTTCACTACAATTTAAAAAAGATAAAAAATAACTCTGCAATTTAGCTAAACCACAAAAACCAAAAATACATTTACTCTAAAATTTGTTACCATCATGTTATATGAAATAAGTCAATAACCAATGTCGTTGTAAATAAAGATGTGTTAGTCAGTATAAATGAACAAGCTAGTGTCACGAAAAATGAGGCCCTTTTGCATTGTCGAGCCGGCCACAGCCCTTCTTACGCACCCTCATTAACAGGGCCTGGTTATTATCATAATATACAAACTTTTAGATTTGATTTCGGATATTTTAGATACTTGCTTTAGGAAAAACAAGCAACTAAATAGGGTAAGCACGACGATTTAGGAAAACCGTGTGTGAATGACCCTAAGAGTGAGTTCGTTCTCTCGAGGAGGCACGTGTGTTGTGTAATGAATTGATTGATTTTGTTTTTGATTATTAATGAGAGGAAAAGAAGAAAAAATGACGAAGACGAAAAAAAATTAGAAAAATAAGGCAAAACACTACTAGAAAGTTACGACGAAGAATGTGAAAAACACAAAATTTAAAATTTAAACCTAAAAATTCCTAAAAATTACTAAAAACTCCCAAATAATATTCTAAGGGTTTACAAAAAATTCAAACTTGCCAAAACCTTTTAATTAATTTAATAATGACTTTTTAATGCTAATTAAAGCCCTAAAAATCACTTTTAAATATTAAAAAGCCTTAAACAAGATTTTATAGTTTGTAAACCTCAAAAATGACTTAATTAAACTAAAAACTATTTTTAAAAATTTTAAAAACAAATTAAACTATTTTTAAACTCCTAAAAACTATTAAAATGTAATAAATCTTAAATTAAATCTAAAAATTAATTGAAAAGCCTAAAAATTATTCTACAAATGGGAAAAGTCCTAATTAATGATATAGAATCTAGGAAAAATGAAAAAGAAATTAAAATAAAACTTTTTATTTTAATGAATAAAATAATATTAAAATATTCTAAAAAATTAAAAGTCCTCAAATAAATTCTAAAAAATTCTCAAAAATCCTAAATATTCTAATTAAAAAGAGAATGTACACAAAAGTTTCTAAAACCTCTTAATGAATTTTATATTAATTTTTAAAGTTGCTAAAAAACCCTAAAATTAAATAAAATCAAAAATTAAAGTTTTTGAAAACTTTTTCACATGTAAACCTCAAAAATATCACTAGAAACCTAAAAACTATTTTTTTGTATTTTTTTTACTACTGTTTAATATTTTTAAATGACTTTCTAAATTAAAAACTAAAAATAATCCTATTAAATAATTTAATAAAAGGAAAAATAATATTTTTGGACAGAAAAATCCCTAAACCTATTAATATCCTAGGAAAAATGAAAAGAAGCTAGAAAGCTTAATGAATAAGCTAAAAATAAGCAATAAGCCCACGGCTTATTTAGAAAAGCTAAACTCAAATACTCCTTAAGTATAATTCAAAACCAAGGTTATTGATCAAAGACCCCAGGGCGCGTTGGTTGAGGTGTTGGTGTTGTGAACGGGTGGTCACGGGTTCGAGTCCTGGCACCCCTTTTTTTGCTTTTGTTGCGCCGCAACAGGTAGTACTTGCGCCGCAACTAGTGTTGCGAGAGTACCCTTGGACTGTGGCTCCCTCAGTTGCGCCGCAACAGGTTGGGTCTTGCGGCGCAGCTTGTGAAACGAAAGCAACTTTGGTCTGTTGGTCCTTTAGTTGCGCCGCAACTAGGAGGTCTTGCGGCGCAATACTATGCAAAACGTGGCCAATTATGTTGAACACTGATGGAAAAGTGTGAGTGCACACTTTTGCACTTGATGCCAAGAGGGCTTGACTATGTGCTTTGTTTGGTGATTACTTGGACAAATGGGGCACCCTTGTGCTCATAGAAGCACAAGGAGTCAGGAACAAACAAAATAAACACTCAAGCACACCACAAATAAGCAAATCAAATAGACCCTAGCCTATCTAAGGTTTCTGATAAGTTTAAGCAGATCAGTGGGCAAAAAGGCTTACAACTTGCAAACTAGTGACACCCAAAAGCTGATATTAAGCACACAAACTCACAAAGTGAAGCACAAACAGTTTGCAAACCTCTAACACCCTAAATCTCAACAGTGTCCCAAGATCAAAAATCAAGCTGGCATATCACATGTATCACTTTTGACCAAGAATGAAGACAAAGACTTCAAGGGCAAAATCGGATTTCCATACATTAGGGTTTTCAGCTTGTAATATTTTAATCCTAGTTCTAGAATCATCTCTAGAGTAGTATAAAAGGAGCATATGGTTTGTATATGCCCTTTGTTCCAGTTTTTAAGCAATTCCATTGTAATTCCTTTTTTAAGAAATAAAGTTTGGTATTTGTAAAAGACATTGTAATTCCTTTTATGTTTTTAAAAAGTTTGTGTGTTTGGATTGCTTAAGCTGAGTTCCATTTTAATTTGTGAAAACTTTGTGTGTTTCAAGTTTTTTTTCAAAAAAGGTTTTGGAAGAAATTTTGTAAAATTCAGAAATTAAAAGGTGTTAGGAAGTGAAAGTGGAATAACACTTTAAGGTTTCTGATTTACAAGTTACTTTCAAAACGTGTTGGTTTCAAAGGAATTTGGATTTTAAGGTTTTAAGTTTTCTGAAAATTCAGAAAGGTGGTGTTTTCTTTTGTTTGTTTGATTTGTGCAGGGTTGAATTGTTGTTGATTCATGATCTGCATGCACCCGGGTGCATAAGGAGGTGGTTATGCTACCACTAGGGCTTTGGATGTAAAGCCCTAAGGTAAAAATTCTTTTACCTTTGGAAAAGTTCAAAAATTGAAGTATTGTATGATCTTATGTGATTCTGTGCATAAAGGACACACCAATGTTAAATACCTACGTCACCTAGCTCATAACATCTACTACTATCTTACATATTTTCAACGAAACTTAGAACCTTAAACTTTTAAATTGATAGGTCACTTATATACCGATAGATCAAAAGATGATCTTTGGTTTCACATATCACTCAAGGTTGAAAAAAAAATACTCATCTGCTTTGTCATATACGGAGTATTAGTTATGAATGAGTAGGGTTGAGCATCGGTTCAGGATCGGATCGGATCGGTCAAGATCAGATCGGACCGAGGACCGAAATGTTTCGAAATCCCAGATTGAGACCGGATCGAAATAGGCCGGTCCGGTCCGGTCTGTCCGGTCCGGTCCTATTAGGCAAAATTGATAAGATCTTTTGTAAGATCGAACTGGACGGAACCGGACCGGACCGAGGACCGAATTTTTTCAAAACCCCGGACCAAGGACTGGAGTCTGGTTCGGTTCGGTCCGGTTCTTCGATCCGGGTCGTTTTGGGTCTGCCATGCTCAACCCTAGTTATGAGTCCCATATGCAAATGAGGTCCTGCTCAGTTGGATGGATGCATTTGGTTATAGTTTCTATGTGTGGGAGGTTAGGGGTTCAACTCCTGTTATTCTTCATGTGGGGGATTTTCTCAGAATTAGCAGCCGGGTTCGAATCTCCGCGCAATGTCTTGAAGCCCCTTAATGGGAAATTAATGGCTAGCATGAGGTTGATATTCTCTTCGTGGGATGATTCGAACTCAGATCGAGAAACTTGGTGCCTCGGTGGCACGCAAGATACTCCGTTACACCTAACTGCCGTTTAAAAAAGTTATGAGTCTCATATACGCATAGGGTTTGAAAATTGTTAAATTTATTATAATATTTTAGTTTAATATATGAATAAAAATCTTTAATGTTTTATAATTTTAATATAAATACAACAAATAATTATTTAGTTTGTTTTATATAAATTTTTTTATTATATTTTATGTTTAAGATTTAATGTTTAGTTGATATAAAATGTAAAAATATTTGTTTATTTTCTAAAGCCATTTAAACAATATCATAAATTTATATGTTCCACTTAAGTCTCTTTAAATTATTTAAATTTAACTACTAAGTTTACAAATGTTTTATTTAACAGACTTGATTTTCTTATAAAAAAATTTTGCGGTGCAGCTTGTTACCCATTTTCCTTCTCTTACCATATAAATTATAATTATATTTTTTAAGATGGAAAATATTACTAGCCTTTTGCAATATATATTATATTCTTTTGAAAATCCAGTTCACTCCAATCGATCCGAATCGAACTAGAAATTCGATTACCCGAGTCGGTTTTTAAGACATGGTAAGAGAGATACGAGATGTGATCCATTTTCATATTGTTGATTGGCCCCCGCAAATCTGCATTAAATTGTCATTGATAGAGAAGGGAACGTTGATTGGCCCCAAAAATCTTCATTAAATCGTCATTGATAGAGAAGGGAACGTTGATTAGCCCCCACAAATCTTCATCAAATTGTTATTGATGGAGAAAGGAACGTATTTAAAATCCAAACGGCATTATACATATGTTTAGATCCATCATTTTTTATTTGACCTTTTCCTTTCAATAATAACGATGTGATACGATACAATGACGGATAACTTACAATAAAATTTAACCACTTATAGTTTTTTACAATAAATTTGCGAATGACGATAATTTCAGGGTGTATCAGTTATAAACATTACAAATTGTGTGTAATGAACGAAAAAATAAACGAGATAGTCTTTAATACGGAGTATCATATTTAGAGATGCGAGCTTAAAAATGACTTGTAGACTTGTAGTTACAAGTGCTGAAAAAATATATCAAGTTTTATTTCAAAATCAATAACTTCTAACCTTTCGAAGACGATATTTTCATATTTGAGGTCGTAAATTGATTTGGGCACATTTGCATCTTATGCCATAGGTAAATGGCACCGAGTTTTAGACAAGTCCCTATACAAATTTTTATTTATGATATCGGAAATATTGTTTTGATATTTAAAATCGGTGCATATATTGAAGGCCATTATCAAAAGAATTAAAAATCAATTTATTTTCATAGAGTTGATGTGTCGTGTAACGGTTAATTCAAGTTTTACGTATATATCTTGTTGATGTAATCATTTTAACCTAATAACATGTTTTTAACGGGCATTTTACCATGTCAATCGTGGACTATTTTTGTAAGTTTTGTGTCGATCAATACGAGCGTAGGTAAATTCTACATAGTGTTTATTCTATATAATTTGTCAGTTTATATCCCATCTACGCTAAATCCTAACAAAGTTATACTATGTATAATATTTACGTTTATTTACAATATCTACAAGGTTGATTTTGTATTAAGAGGGTTCAATGTGGGATATTGGCACAAGTAGTTTTGGTGACTTATCCTTATTATCTCCTTCATAATCCCTATCAAATCTTATTCCTAAAGCTTAGAAGTTCGATCAAGTTCAATCTTAAGGGAACCACGCTAGCCATATCTAATCTGAGTGTTCCCAAGTCGAGAAGCATTGTATACACTTTTGGTTGATTTATGAACTGATGAGATGTCATTTTATACACATTTTTGAGGTCATCTAACCTCATATGTGTCTAAATGTGCATTAAAAACATCTTAAATTCTTTCTTTTTGTTATTCTAGCAATTTGAAAGCAATTGGAGCATTTAAGGATAATTTAAAGATGTTTTCAAACATTTTCAAGCACATGTGTGAAGTATGGAAGAAGTCGCGGTAAGGATGCACAAATTTCTAAATTCACCAAGAAAGTGTAAACTTGAGCTATAGACGACGTCAGGATTTCTACCCGACGCCTTCACAATATCCCTCCAGACAATGTCACTAGCACAACCTGACGCCGTCACAGCCTATCGATTTAAGAAACCCTAAGAAGGTTAGACGGCCAAACAATGTCATAGTTACAACCCGACGTCTTCGCGACCCGTATTCTATATATATAACCCATTGTAGACTTAAAATCCGTGTATAATTTTAGGGTTAATTAGGAGCACCTACTTTAGGTAGTTTCTAAGGTCTTCAAAATCATTGGGAACTCCATCTTAACACCCATATCAATTAAGGTTTTATTCAATTTTTATGCGCATTTTCTTTTAATCAAAATTTTATCTTATCGCCTGTATCAATTGAAGAACAAGGTTTTATTCATATATCATGTATCATGTCTATGTGTTATTGGATCATGTCTTTTATCTTTTTTCTTTTGTTATGCTTGGCTAAATTAACTAGTGTTTGCATATCATGTTGATCCCAAACTCAGATCTTAAGCCTTAGCTTGTTTAAGGGTTGTAGTAGAAAGAATGAATTCAAACGACTACTAGAGAAACTTTGCAATACACAAAGTAACTAAACAAGATGCGGAAAGTAATGTTTAGCACAAGAACAAGTAGTGAATCAAACCTTAAGCTTTAATATATTGAGAATATACGAATACCCAAAGATGGTATTAGGGTTGTACAACCTTAAAGCATGAAATGAAATGGCAGGAAAGTTATATGAAACACAAAACCTAATGAGTACTTTTATAGCATAAGGACCCATGTACAAGATAACTACTAAATAAACTAGGAAGATATTCTGGAGTAGTAACAGAAACGCGTCAATATCTCTTCCAAGTTTATCCATGCAACAGGGTCTTTGACTTCTAGCAGGGGGAACAGATTCCCCTGTCTTCATTAAACCAGCTGGGGAAAACCACTAGCAGGGGGAACTTACTTGTCAAAGCAGGGGGAACTCTTATTGTGTATTTATTCTCAACAATCCTCCCCTAAACTTGTGCTTTCACCAAAATACAAGTTTCTGAATAAATACTGCTAGTGATGAGGATGCTTACAAATTCTCAGGTAAGATTTGACTGTGGATGAATCTGAAAACTAATATGGAACATGATTCTTGCAATCCACCAGTAGTTTAGCCTTTGTCATCTTCTTCAAGGTCTCATGAGTCAATGGGTAAAACTTGTTACCAAGTAGGTAGGCAATAAAGCCTGTCATAACCAACTCATAGACACTAGAGGATGTAAACAACCTCCAATGTTTGATGGTAGCCCCTCCTTGAAACTTAAATGCCCAATCACCCTCCTCTGTCTCAAACATCCTCTTCATACTCTCCCACATTACCTAATCTTTTTCAACATCAGAGTTAGGAGTAGGAGTATTCTTTCCAAATTTTGCTTTCAACACTCTCCATAAATCATCCAGATCTTCTCTATCCAGAGTCTGTAACATCCTACTCAGCTCTTGAAAGGTTTAAGCTGTACCATCATTTCTGGTCAACTTTCACCAGCTCATCCCCTTTTCTGTAAAAACTTCATACTTTACAATTGGAAACTTCCTTCTTAAAGGTTCTGGAACAAAGTCATCTGACTCTTCCAACACCAAATATTTATCAATTTCAGTATTTGTTAACAAATGATCTTATGTTGTGAATACCCTAAGTCTTTCCATTCTCTTCATTCTGTTTGCAGCTCTTTGTCTTTTAGCACAATTTGGGGTGATAAAGTTTCCACTGCTGTTGAAGATCCACCTGTTGTAGCAGGTGCACCTGCTGCATCATCAGCCTTTCTTTTCTTGCCTTCTCTTGCTTTCTTCATGATCTCATATCTCCTTTTTATATACTCAGCTTCCTCTGATGAGCCCATTTCTAAGAAGTTCTCTACATTGTTTGCTTTTATCACTAGAATGGCAGCTTTTTCTATTTCATCAAAAGTCATCTTTCTAAAATATGCATCTGTGTACTTCTTGTATCTCTTAATCATAACTGTGTAGTGCTCCTTTCTTCCTTTCTCAGAACTTAAGTACTTGTCTTTCTTAATCTGCATCTCCCTGATTTCTTTATAATGCTTTTGAAAATTGAAAATCATTAGCATTAGACCATACCTTTCCTCCAATGGAGCATGCACTATCTCTTTCTCCCATAGTTCTAAGAATTCTGCTATCTTAGGCACACGATCATCTAGTTCCCTATGCATGATCTCAATCTCTTTTATCATTTACCTAGCACTCAATTTCACCTCATCATCAGCAAAATCTATTTTAGAGACATCAAGTTGTGCCTCTCTTTCTCTCTTTTTCTTCCTTTCCATTTCCTCTCTCAGCTCTTCCTCTACCATTTGCTGAACAAGAATAGCATCACTCTCAGCTATGGCTCTATTCTCCTCCGTTGTTCTGAACCTTTGTTTCTTCGTTGGTGGTTCTACCATAATCCCCTTCCCTTTATCATTTGGATCAACTGCTAGTGAAGCCTTTGGTGCAGTCTGTCCAATGACAATTCCTTTCGGTGCTGGTTGTCTTCTTTTCCTTGTAAAGGCAATTGCAGCTCTAGCAGAAGTACCAGCACCAGCAGGGGAAAAATATGTTGCAACAGGAGGATTTGTTGTAGCAGGGGGAATTGTTGTAGCAGGTTGAACATCTGTTTGGCCAAGATTGATGAGGGTCTCAGCCACATCTTTTGTTGCACTCCCCTTGTCACTTCCTTTTTCTCCACTTTCTTTTTGTGGTCCTGGATATTCAAACCACTATGTTGACCCTATAGGAACTTCCTCCCCTTTGGAAGCATCCTCATCAGTAGAAAGTATCAGTTATGGACGTCTCCTCCCCTCAAGTTGAGCAACCCTGGATTCTAGAGTGGAAATTGCCAGGCCGTGCTGTGTGACAATTTGTACAAGTTGTGCATTCTGCTCTTGTAATTTTAGGTACATAACCGTCAATTCAGGAATGGATAATTGTTTCAGACTGCTCTCAACCCTAGTGGGAGATTGCCCTCCCAAGAAGGTATCATGGAGTGGGGGAGAGGACTTAGCTATGGTGTCACTGTCCTGCTCACCCAATGAGTGTGAGGCAGTAGTGGCAGCCAAAACCCTAGAGTGCTCCAAACCTATGGAGGCTTCCCTTTCTGCTACAGGGGAAGATACACTAGGTAAGGGAGACCTCGCATATCTGTGTTTTGTTCTTCTTTCAAAAGGTTGATCAACAATGGGAAGAACATTGACATGGGAATCAACAGTAGGGGAATATCGAAGTGGGGATTGGGCTGCTATGGGTCTTTTAGCAGCTTCACTTCGAACTAAATTTAGAATGGTCTATGTAAGGGGTACTGCTCGGCCAGAGAATTGTGGTGAAGGGGTAAAAAGTGTGTTGAACAATTTAGGAGAATCGGCTGTGGCAGTAAAATAGTGTTTGTGTTTAATGGGACCATGCTGATGCATATCGATCAAGAGCTCCACAAACCTTGGATACATACAAAATTTTCCACTGCTTTTCACATTTTTAACCATATTTTCAAAAATCATTTGAGAAAAAAAAATTATACCTGTAGCCAAACAGACCACAGTAATGGAAACTTTGTTGTCAAATTCATTAAAAGCAGTGGTTTTGGAACTTAAGCATTGTAAAATTATATGGATAAAAAATTTCCAATGGGTGCAAACTGGCCTTTAGAAAATTTTAGTTTTTGGTTGTCTGCCATATTATATCCCAAATTGGAAAGGTTTTCAAATATTTCAGCCTCAGGTATGGTGAGTACCCCACCCTCATCATCCAAGACAAGCTTGTCTCGAATGGAGGCAAGTGTGACCACTTTGGGGTGACCATCAACCAGGATTTTGATTCTAACCTCTTCATCCACTATTTTAGTCATGGCAGTCGACCAAAATTGTTGGATGTGTGAGGTGTAGATGTGGGGATTAAGAACAAGGGCTGACCTAAAGTAACTTGCCCTTAGATAAGCCACAACCTCACCAAATGCTGGATGATCAATAGTTAGAATGGCAACGTGGTTGTGATATTCAACAATTTTGAGAGCCATTATAATTCTCTTGATTTAATGAAAGCTTAGATGAAAGGTTAGGTGGGAAATGATCGAATGAAAGATTTAGGCCTGCTAGTTAAGAGAACTGAATATATATAAGGGAATTAGAAGAATTTTGATTGGACCAAATTTTCAACTTGAATAAAAAGATTTGAAATAATTAAAATAGAAACCAATAAGCGAAGAAACCGCCTTAAATATCTTCTAAATATTTTAAAATATTCCCTAACCAAAAAGGTTATCAACAGGCCCAACGGATATAAGCAGGGGTAACAGTCATATTGGTCAACGGTCAAACAGGGGAACCTTTCATAGGCAAGGGGATTTGCAAAAGCAGGGGAAAAATAATTCTATAGCAGGGGAAACTTTCCTAAGGGTAAAAACTCATATTAAATAAGAAGAAGGTAAATAGCACTGCCTAGATCTACATGTTTTTACACAAGATACACAAGAACTCAAGTGTCCTCCATTCACCAACTTTCCCAAAAGTAAGGTTAATACACAAGTTTACCCAAAGACAAGATCATCCCAACAAGATTATTCATACCCAGGTTGTCCTTGCCAACCATGCCAATGCCTATGATCAGTAGTCTTAGCAACATGCACCTAAATGTTCCTTGTTGACCATCAAGCTGCTCAAGTAGAAAGATTAGATGCACATTGTAGTGCCTCAAGGTCTCAGAACTCTAACAAGCTTTGCAGCAAGTTTTTATAGTCCCAAGCCCTCACTCACCCGTAGGTATGATCTAGTATCATACATGAGTATCCTAAGGATACCCTGAGCCCTAAAGGTGTGACCTAATCCTCCCCTGAAACATAGAGTACATACCAAATCCCTCAGCAAGGCATACCAGGCTTCAATATGATTCCTGCATTGTTAGTCTAAAACCACAAACAAACAACTTATAAAAAGAACAACCTAGATAGGGGAAATAACCCAAGTAGGGTAAATATCCCAAGCAGGGTAAATATCCCAAGGAGGGTAAATATCCTAAGCAGGGGAAAGAATCCCAACAGGGGTATCCTTGTTTAAAAGCAGTGGCATTAAAATGATGGAAAAATGACTAGAAATTCTACAATAACAGACAATGATTCAATCCTGAATATACACAAGAACGTACAAACATCATGTTTAGTGATTAACCATCCCAATAATTTTCACCAAGTACTGAAATCTCCCTATGTCAAAAGGTTTTGTCAAAAGATCAACAACATTAAGTTCTGTATAAATGGTTTCAGGTACAATTAAACCTTTTTCAAAACAATTTCAAATAAAATGATGTCCGATTTCAATATGCTTAATTTTAGTGTGTAAAATAGGATTCTTGATAATGCAAATTGTACTGTTATTGTCAATATCTTGGTTTTAAGAAAATTGTACCCATAATCAAGCAATTGATTCTGAATCCATAGGACTTGTCCATAGCATGCAACAACTGCCACATATTCAGCTTCAGTTATGGAGGTTGCTAGGATTGTTTTCTTTTTGCACTGCCAAGATATAAGCCTGCTCCCCAGAAATTGACATCTACCTATTGTAGACTTTCTATCATGGTTGTCACCAGCATAGTCACTATCTGAATATGCTACTAGCTCAAAGGGTGACTCCATAGGATACCAAAGTCCTAGAGTAGGGTGACACGTGAGGTACCTAAAGATCCTCTTCCACAACAAACATATGGCACTCCATTGGTGTCATTTGGTGTCTTGCACACAGACACACAACAAACATGATGTCAGGTCTTGAAGCTGTAAGGTACATGAGAGATCAAATCATGGATCTATATGTTCCGACATCAATAGGCTTTCCTTGGCCTTCTTTTCTTCAAGGATTCTCTTTGTCCATGGGAGTAGAGACTTTCTTTCCTTTACTAAATCGAAACTTTTTCACAATTTCAGCAACATATTTATATTGAGAAATAAAGATCCAATCTTTCCTCTGCTGAACTTGTAACCCTAAGAAAAAGTTGAACTCTCCCATTGCACTCATTTGGAATTTGTCTTGCATCAATTTGGCAAACTCTTTGCTAAGCAAGGAGTTTGTGGATCCAAAGATGATGTCATCTACATATACTTGTACTAAAAGAACGTCACCTTTTTGTTTCTTGATAAACAGGGTCTGAACAATCTTTCCCCTGTTGAAGCCATTATCCAAGAGATACTTGGATAAAGTCTCATACCAGGCCCTAGGGGCTTGATGAAGCCCATACATTGCCTTTTTCACCTTGTAAACCTTGTCTAGATGTTCTGGATCTTAAAAACCTTGAGGTTGCATAACATACACCTCCTCATCAATGGTGCCATATAAAAAGGCACTCTTAACATCCATTTGGTACACTAAAAAGTCCATGAAAGAAGCATATGTCAAGAATAATCTGATGGCTTCAATTCTAGCAATTGGAGCAAATACCTCATCATAATCAATGACTTCCTCCTGTGTATACCCTGAGCTTCTAACCTGGCTTTATTTCTAACCATTATCCCTCTCTCATCCTTCTTATTTCTGAGCACCAACTTTGTTCCAATAGGTCTTGCCTATTTTAGACAGTCTACCAGAATCCAATCCTCTTGAATATCAAACTATAGTAACTCTTCTTGCATTGCCTCTACCCAGCTTTCATCATTCAAAGCTTGAAAGATCTTCTTTGGCTCTTCTTGTGACAAAAAGGCAGAAAAAAGACAACATCGCATATTTTCATGATTAAACTTCATTGTTATATTGGCAATGATGCTATGATCCTTTCCTTGATATCTTGTTTTCCTGGGAGTCTCAAGATCACCTATAATTTGAGACTGTGGATGATCTTTATTGATTCTATAGGTGGGTTGCATATTCATAAGGACTTATGTTTCAAGATTTACCAAATTAGGTTCCATAGGACTATCCTAATTAGGAAAGAATTCTTCAAATGAACTTCCAAATGATACTGCATGGCCAAGAGATGGATGTTGGTGAGCTGAGTGCAGCTCTGAATAGCTTGGAACTCCATGCCTAATGATTCTATTTCCACTGCTTGACATAGAGATTGGAGAAGATGTAGAATTGAGTAGGGTTTCTCTTTCTGCATCATCATCATGATCAATCACTGTTTCTTCAATAGCAGGGGAAATGTTTGGACCAGCAGGGGAATCCAAGATTCCACTGCTTTCATACATTCCACTGCTTTCATGACTTTGCTTGGCAGGGGGATTGATGCGCTGTTCATCCATTTAAGAGAGGTCATCTTCTTCTGCAATCTCTTTGGCAACATCATCAACAGGGAACAATGAAGGTACAGTCATGTACCTTAAACGTGGACTCTCCACAGTAGTTGGTTCTTTTGTACCTGAAAGGTAAGTATTCTCCAAAGAAACATGCACATAATTCATAGACTTAGAAAGTACTTCAATATCAAAGAACTAATTGGGACCTGTTTGTGTGTCTTCAAGTTTATCTTCTAGAAAATTCACATGTATGGTCTCAATCACCTTTCTTGTCTTTTTGTTGAAGACCATGTATCCCTTACTTGTTAGTGAATAACCAACAAAGTATCCATCATCTCCCTTTTCATTGAACTTCCCCAAATGATCAAGTGTGTTGAGTATAACAACATGACACCCAAATGGTCTAAAAAAGTCAATTAACGGAGGTCTTCTATTGAACAACTGATAAAGGGGTCTTGTTGTGAGCCTTTACCACCAAGGCCCTGCTTTGAACATAGCAAGCAGTGCCAACAGCTTCAGCCCAAAATATTACTGGAAGCTTGGAATCATATAGCATGGTCCTTGCAGCTTCTATAAGTGTTCCATTTCTCCTTTCTGCAACTCCATTTTGTTGTGATGTTCTAGCTATGTTGTATTCCCCTTTTATCCCTTTGCTAGTACATAAAGTATCCAACTATTTGTTCTTAAACTCTCCACCATTATCAGACCTAATTGTCACCACCTTCATACTCTTTTGAAGTTTAATATGAGTAATGAAGTCTTTGAGTACTCCTGCTGTGTCACTCTTTTCAAATAGAAAGAAGGTCCATGTGAACCTTGAGAAGTCATTAGTGACCACTAAGCAGTACCATTTCTTTCTCATACTTGCCATAGATGTAGGACCAAAAATATCCATGTGCAACAACTCCTATGGTTTCATGGTGGACTGAGCAAGTTTTGATTTGCAATAGGCTCTTTGTTGCTTTCCCTTCAAAAAAGCAACATATGTGTGATCATTACTGAAAGCCTTTGAAGGTAGACCATGAACAAGATTTAATTTAACCAATTTGTTCATATTTTGGAAGTTTAGATGACCTAATCTTATGTGCCATTTCTTGCATTCATCAACTGAGGCTTTGGCAATAAAGTAGTTCTCATTGTCTTGAAGAGAAATGTCTTTCAAATCAATGGTGTACATATTCTTCTCCCTTGGAGTTCTTAGGACAATATGAGTATTGGGTGGTAAAACAAACTCCTTTCCTAATACCAAGCACTCAGTATCAGTGAAAAGAACAAAGTTTTTGTTATCTGTCATCTGAGACACACTGAAAAGGTTGTACTTTAATTCTTTCACCAGATAGACATTATCAAATGTCATTCCATTATTGACTATGGTCCCTTTCCTAGTGATTGTCCCATGCCCATCTCCAAATGATACGCCATCATTATCATGCAGGGGAACAAAGTTTGACAAATATGCTTTGTGACCAGTCATACTCCTTGAGTAACCAATATCCCAGTATGCTTTGTCATTCTTTGTCTGCTTTGTTACCTGCAAAAGAGATCATATTTTTAGTTCCTTTTGGGGACCCAAGCCATGACTGACTTAGGTCTACCTCGTGTATCAATATAAGAGTATTTGTCAAAAAATAGAGATACACCATTGGGTTGTGTACCCTTTTTAGGGGTCCAAACCCAACGAGCTGAAGATTTCACAGCTTTTCCCAATCTTTTCATGTTAGCAAAGGCAAAAACCTTGCCAGCAGGGGAAACCCTAGGCTTAGCAAGGGAAACCTTAGGCTTAGCAGGGGAAACCCATTGCTTGTTTTGTCCTCTATATGTTCGTTGGTAAAGTCTATGGCCAGATGCATATGTCTTATCAGATGTTAGTCTGGTCATATTTGAGCTAGATTTGGGGTATGCTTCACTTATCTTTCTTAAAGCAGGTGCAACAAACTTGTCAGTTGCCTTATTTCTCAAAGAAGGGGGAATATATTTAGCAGGGGAAAAAGGTTTTGCCCCTGCATTCAACAAAATAGCTTGTGGTTTCATTTCCTTTAAGGGATTTGCAGCCACCATCCCCATTATAGCTTTACAGTTTTTATATATGTGATCAAAACCGCCACTAGTGAAACAGGGTTTGGTGTTTTTCACAAAGTCCTTGCCTAGTTGAGGAGACTTTTGATTCTTCCAGTTTCTTTGATTTCCCCTAACCACATTTCTTCTATTAACAGGTCTATACATCTCTTCATATTTAGTAGTGGTCTTGAAAGGTTTTGGGCTACTAGTTTCACTACCAAACAAACCTTATCTAGAGAAAATAACAGGGTTGTCTATTTTCCACTATTTCAAAGCAGCATGTTCCTTATTAAAATCTCTTGTTTAACTGGTTTTGACCAATGGTTCTTCTTGATTCTGATTACTTAATCCATATGAATTAGGATTAAACACCATATCCTCCTGTTTTGCAAAGCAAGGAATTCCAGTCCATGAAAGGTCTTTCATTGGGCTGGCACCATGTATGTTAGCAGGGGGTGGTGGAATTTAAGCATGTTGGTTCTTGGCACCTAAACTAGTTTTATCTTTAGGAGATTGTCCTATTTTTGCAGCCCTAGTTAAATCTTCAACAACTTTTCCGAACTTTTCAATAGTTAACTTATCTTTTTCTTGATTTGCTTTAAATATTTCAAGTTCATTAGTTAACTCCTGAACAGTGGCATCTTTCTCTCTAGCATGTCTTTCTAGGATTCTAATGTGATCTCTATATTGATTTTCTCTTTGTTGATATTCTCTAATTCTAGACTCTAGTTGTTCTAAAGCATGATTATAGTTGTCTAGATTATTTTTAGAATTTATATAATCAACATTTAGCTTTTTGATTTGGTCATTTAATGACTCAATATTTTTCCTACATCCTTTGGTACAGTAAGAGTCATCATATACCTCATTGTCTGAGCTAGAAGAACACATGCCTATAAGAGAAAATTCTTTCTCTGTCTCCTCAGCAACTAGAGCATGATTCCTTTCAACACTTTTTGTCATAGAGCTCCAGTCCCATCCAACTCCATCTATTCCTTACATGGATACCATAGCCTTGACCTCAGAATCCTCATTCCAACTCTCCTTCCTATAGCTGCTATCATTCTTTGGAGATCTGCATTCCCTAGCAAAGTGAACTTTCTTCTCACAGTTGTAGCACTCCACTTTTGATTTATCAAATCCAGATACAACAGAAGGATTAATGGAAATCTTTTTCCCATATTTTTATAGAATCTGTTGGCTCTCATACTAAGCAGAGCCATATTCCATCTGATGTCCATTTCCTCCAAGCCTTGCTTACTGATTTGATTTAAATCTTCATGCAACACAGTAGAACCATGAGGTCCTTGTGATGCAATGAATGGACAGGCAGTATCAAGACTAAATGTAGCAGGTCTTTCTTCTCCATTTGGTTGTTCTGAGCTTGAAATAGTGGAATGTGTAATAGGGGAAACTTCAATCCTACTGCTTTTGGAGTTTCCACTGTTTTGTGAAATGAAAGCCATGTTAGCAGGTGGATCAGCAAGTCCACTTGAATTGGTGGGAACGGTCCCTAAGGCTTTCATTTCGTTGACAACTGGCTCAAAAACCTTCAAATTATTGTAGATATATTCAATGTTTTTGTCATCAATGTCATCCCTGTTTTGCCAAATGGATTTGTAAACAAACCATTCTTTTTGAAGGCTATTGAGGAATCTGGCATTGACCGCTCTCTTGAAACTTCTATGTCAAAGAACTCTAATTGTGAAACAAGATCTCGAAGCCTATTATAGATAGAGCCAATTGTTTCGTCACCTTTTGCTTTAAATGAAGCAAATTGGTCTATCATTTGATTTTTCTTTTTCTTCTTGGTAGCTTCATTTCCTCCAAATGTTTTCCCAATGGCTTCCCAAAGCTCCTTAGCAGCCTTATGCTTCCTAAACCTTAACTAATGTCTATCAGGTAGGGCTAACAGCAAAGAACTGTGAGCTATGACATCATGCCTTCTTGCTTTGATCTCTTTGTCTAAGATAGCACCAGAATTGATTTTCTTATCCCCACCTTTAGAGCTTTCACCGTCTTCCTTATCTTTGTTCTTACCATCATCTACCACTTCTACTGTTTTGGTGAATTGATCACCAAGCTCTATGACCTCCCATAGGCATAGTGTTCCATTTCGAGATACTGTTGAATCCTGAATTCCCGTATTTCAAAGTTTTCAGGATCCAAAATTGGAAGTTTGAGTGCATTGTTGTTTGAGGATGAAAGAGAGTCAGTAGACATGATTGGTTATGAGTGTGAGATTTGTGTTGTTCTTGGTTTAATCAAAGTTTCTCAACAAGCTCTGATACCACTTGTTGATCCCAAACTCAGTTCTAAAGCCTTAGCTTGTTTTAGGGTTGTAGTAGAAAGAATGAATTCAAACTACTACTAGAGAAACTTTGCTATACACAAAGTAACTAAACAAGATGCGGAAAGTAATGTTTAGCACAAGAACAAGTAGTGAATCAAACCTTAAGCTTTAATATATTGAGAATATACGAATACCCAAAGATGGTATTAGGGTTATACAACCTTAAAGCATGAGATGAAATGGCAGGAAAGTTATATGAAACACAAAACCTAATGAGTCCTTTTATAGCATAAGGACCCATGTACAAGATAACTACTAAATAAACTAGGAAGATATTCTGGAGTAGTAACAGAAACGCGTCAATATCTCTTCCAAGTTTATCCATGCAACAGGGTCTTTGACTTCTAGCAGGGGGAACAGATTCCCCTGTCTTCATTAAACCAGCAGGGGGAAAACCACTAGCAGGGGGAACTTACTTGTCAAAGCAGGGGGAACTCATCTTGTGTATTTATTTCTAACATATAATCATATGAAACTTACAATGTGATTCTTATATGTTTATTGCTTCTTGATTGGTCGTGTGCATGTTAGGCTCTGGAAAACGAGACTAGATCTTCGTATCTTAACTTTTGATACGTCTAAGAAAACATGGGTGTATAGATGATGCATCGTCTTGCAAATTTGTGTTATTAATCGTTGAGTCCCTTTTTGGGTCCTAAATGGCATGGGTATTATGGCTTGTTCTTGTGGACTCATTTAGGTGTTGGTAGTGTGTGTTAATGAAGTAGATCCAAGGTTCTAGGTATATTATTCTTACATAGACGATTGCAGTTGCATGCGTCAAATGTGTAGTCTAGTAAACGTCTACATACCACTATGCTAGATTCAATTTGCTTCACGTATGACTTGTAATTAATACAAAAGGAAAACCTTACACATTTAACCAACAAGATGTAGGCGGAAATGAACATATATAAAGAACATTGTACGGAGTAGTGCATGATTAGATGAACAAGTTCTTTTAACTAAGTGAAATTCTCTCCACCGTATTGTAGATTGTGTTTGTAAAATCCCTTCCTTTACCCGATAATTTTACTCCTTTTATAAAAATATAAAAAGAATCTTCTTCACACCTCTAGACTTAGGTATCTCCAAAATTGACCTCACACACTATTCCTAGATAGAACAATAACAACCCCAGTCCTTCCCTATGCTATACTACACGATGGAGTACACTATATGGGGTTGCAAAACTCTAATTGTCGTGTGCTGCACCCGCGATGCACGAGCATCAATTTCGTAGTCTCACATTTTGATGTTTACTTTTTATAATTCTTCTTGCCCTTCGAAGAGCGGTTGTAACCTTCTTACCTTTGATGGGTGACACCTATTTGACAGGAGAGTCGTCTTCAATTATATTCAAACCGTGGCCCATAGAATAATCTTGACTCATATAATAATATGGATTACCTTGATCAGAACCTTGATACGTATAAAAACTTGACTATCAAGTAAGTTGTCTATCTTCATATAAAGATTAATATGGTCAATAGGATAATAGCCTTGATTTGGTTGCATAGACGTGATTGATGAAACAAAATAAGAATGATAAATGATATTCTGTAAGTGGTAAAGAGAAAGTTGGTTGTTGTACGAATGATTGAATGGACGGTTTTGATACAATATGTTATGGTTTTGTAGTGTTTGTGCTAGTTGTGATTGATATTGAAAACTTCCGATCTAAAGCAAACGGGTGTCGGGATACCAGATAATTAGAAATTCGGATCTAGTGCTAGAATGATTTATTGCACTTGGGATCTTGTAGGGTTTTTGCTTTGGAAGTTCTCTTAGATATTTTAAACCAATATGAGAAGAATAAGAGAAATGTATTGTGAATTTGTGTATATTATGATGATATGAATGGGATATTTATATGGTAAAGGGTTTAAATTCTAAAATGATAAAAAAATAATTAAAACTGTTGGTGGCTTTTGTATGTTTGTTGGTTGAGGTTGTCGGTCGTCCTCACGACAAGTTCCTCAATTCCTTTTACTGCCAATCGTCACTCACAAAGGTCCGATTGATGCCATCTGAGTGCTCACTCAACGTGTCGACCAAAAATTGAAGACAACCTTATTCCCAAATCTCTTTACTTAATTTATTTAAATAATAGGCAACCTCATATATGAGGATAGTAAGAGCACTGGGTACAGTTTGGTGCCATGATCCATGGGAAAAAGTGCACCCAATTCAGCAAATGAGTTCATGACACCAACAAGGTATTACACCACATTTTCAGGCTCTCTCGTTGACAACAAAAAAGATGGTGTCGTAAAGTTTTTTTTGTTTTTCTATATAAATAAATAAATTACTCAAATAATTTCATTAATAAAAATATATTACATAACATAAACCAATATTAAGATTAACGATGTAAACAAAATAAGAACTGACAGTGTAAGCAAAAGACCTATAAGGACTAATTATGTAAATATATATAGTTTCAAGGTTTAAACAAAAAATTAAATAAAAAAATGCCCTATGGTCTTCGTTCTTCTTCCTTGGGCATCCACCTAAAAGGTAAAACAAAAACACACGCAACACAAAAGTTAAAACACACACACAAACACACACACACACACACACAAATCACATAGACATGAACACAACCTAAAAAAGAATTAGAAAAAAAATCCCACCGTGTAGGCTGGTGGCTATAGCGCAAGCCTTACAGGGAAGACATCGATACGACGCATCGTGGTTGAGCCCGAACTACGAAACTAAATGTGTGCTACAACCAATCGTACCTCTTGCTTTAAAAAATTTACATATCCAACATACAAATATCACAAGACACACATAACGTGTTATTGTATTCAAGTTAACGAGTTATATAACATATGTTGGTAACGGGTCGTATCTGAAGGTTTATTAGTATCATAACAATTATATAAAACCCTAAATGAGATCGAATCACACATAGCGGAAGCGATTTAACAAGATCATAATTAATAACACAATTATAATTAATCGAATTAGGGTTACATACCTTTACGCTAAAGCAATTCCACAAGACGAAGAACAAATCATTGATTCAGGTTTAAACCATATATACCAAGATATAGTCTAAAGTAAGACTATATTACGTTCTTGTATACACGTAATACAATGAGCTAACCGTGATTCTAGCACGTGAAAACTGAGCTACAACGCTTGTAATTAATCTACCCAACAACCCTAGAGAGGGGCTAGGGCTAGATTAAGTATACAATCGATCAACCAAGAACACCAACCGAAAGCCTTTTGTCGGAGGAGGTGTCGATTTACCAAAAGAAAGAGAAGGGGAAAAGATTTATGATGTGTGAATTATGAGAAGTTAAGAGGTGTATTTATAGGCCTAAACCCTTATACCCCAAGATAAATAAAAGGCAACAATTGCCCCCTTGATTCGACCGCCTATAACACCCCTTAGGGGTGTTCCAGAATCTTCCAAACTTCTTTCCTTTTGTTACTCATACTATATATTTATTTAACGCTCGTTATAACTTAACTATTAATTATTTAACGATCGTTAAGGTTATATAGTTACTTGCTCGGTTAAATTAATAAATACATAAATATATTTATTAAATAAATTAACTCTTTACGTATTGTGTGCAATCCTGTAATCTCGAGTTTGATCCTATCACACGACTATTAAATATAAGTCCATAAACTTACAACTCCCACTTGTACATATTTTGACTATCATGATTACATTGACTAGCGTCTAGTTACACTAGCAATGTCTAGTACAACTCGAGTAAGGTCTCCTCGACAAAACCTTTTAACGAATCTGCATCGTTATTATTATCCTTTTATTTCTAATACAACGTTAATAAGGATATGGATCTTAGTCAATTTTTTCATTAACCATTCTGTTTCTCATTCACAGATTCAGCAAGATTACCAAAACAAATTTGGGTGTGGCCACACGAACATCTTACTAACCCTACGAGGGGTCCAACTGTATTAAAATCCAAAACAAAATTGGAGGAAATAAATTCCATATTGAGTACGAGCAAAACTTATGAATTTTGCAACACTTCCGAAAATAATCCTTATAGCTACCCGTTACGTTTAGCGTTAGATTATTCCACAGAGATGCACTAGATTCATAATAGTTTCCTGGTATCTCAAGTCTAAGGATAACTATTTATGTTTTATTTAATGACAAAGATCCATGAAGTAATAACGTATAGTTGGGATAAGTCTTATATTCGATTCATCGAATATCATCCAAAATCGATCAATATACTTTCAAGTATACTCTATCACCATTTTGATTTGTCTTAGTTTAATAATACTCCCATATTATTAATTGACAACGGACATTTAGCATAAATTTTATTCATGGATTAAACCATGTAAAATAGGATACACTTATTAAATAATAAAAATAAACAAAACCCAATCTTTATTTCATTATATAATAATGTCATAACATCCTTTATCCAAATACTAATCACAGATTTATTGCACGAGTTCGCTAGTTAGTTGCAGCCCATTCACCTTGGCATGCTTAACTACGTTTGGTCTAGGCAATGCCTTAGTTAAAGGATCGACTACGTTATCATCTGTGTGAAATTTTATCAGTTTGATTTCCCGAGCTTCAACTCGTTCTCGGACGTAGTGATGTCTACACATAAAGTGTCTGACGCCTTTCATGACTCCGAGGTTATTGGAAAATATTATTGCGGCAGAATTGTCACAATACATATCAATAGGTTCTTTAATTGAAGGCATCACTCCAAGATCTTCAATAAACTTCCTAATCCAAACAACTTCCAATGCAGCTTCTGAAGCAGCCATGTACTCAGATTGAGTAGCATGCATTGCAATCGTTGTCTGTTTCTTGCTCTTCCAGTCAACTGCTCCTCCATTGATAACAAAAACGTAACCCGTCTGAAACTTCATATCGTCTTTATCACATTGCCAGGACGCATCACAGAAACCTGTAACATTTAGTTATGTGTCTGGTTTTCCACCATATACCAAAAACATATCTTTCATACTCCTCAAATACTTTAGAATATGTTTAACAATAGTCCAGTGTAGCTTCCCTGGATTCTGTTGGTATCTACTGACCAAGTTCTGAGCAAACGCCACATCAGGCCTTGTGCATCTAACAACATACATTACAGATCCTACAGCCAAAGCATAAGGCACCTTCTGCATGTATGCCTCATCTTCAGGAGTTGTGCATCCATCTCCTGACTCAGATTATGTTTAACTTCCATAGGTTGAAAACCTTTTTTTGAATTATGCATATTATACTTCTTCAAAATCTTATCTATATAAGCATCTCGACATAGACCAATTAACCGTCTTTTCCTATCCCGATAGATCTTAATTCCTAGAATGTATGCAGCTTCTCCTAAATCCTTCATAGAAAAACATTTACCAAGATAATCCTTAACAACATTAAGTATTGGAATGTTACTTCCCAAGATTAATATGTCATCAACATATAGGACTAGGAATACTACATCACTCCCACTAGCTTTGCGGTATACACATGGCTCATCACGATTCTGAACAAATCCAAACTTTTTGATTTCTTCGTCAAATCTTTTATTCCATTAACGTGATGCTTGCTTCAAACCATAAATGGACCTTTGAAGTTTGCACACATGTCCTGGATTCTCAGGATCAACATACCCTTATGGTTGCTGCTTATAGATGTCTTCATCTAAGCGACCGTTCAAGAAGGCAGTTTTGACATCCATTTGCCAAATCTCATAGTAATAGTATGCTGCCATAGCTATGAGAATCCTAATAGCTCTTAAGTCTGCTACAGGAGAAAATGTCTCCTCGTAGTCTACGCCAAAAGTTTAAGTAAAACCTTTAGCTACTAAATGAGCTTTATAGGATTGTACTTTTCTGTCCATGTCGGTTTTCTTCTTGTATATCCACTTATGTCTCACTACTTTAGCATTCGGTGGTGGTTCTACAAGAATCCAAACATCATTTACTTTCATGGATTTCATTTCCTCATCCATAGCAACCATCCACTTATCCTTCTCAGGATCAAGTATGGCGGATTTATAATTAGCGGGTTCACCAAGATCCCCTAACTCATCATCATCCTCTATGTTAAGACACATATTGCTATTTGCGTTTTTAATCCTTGCGGATCTACGTAGAGGAACTAATTCCGGTGGAACCGCCAGACTTTCTGGTTCTACAAGAATTACATCGCTAGTGTTTTTAGAAGGTAATGTATTTATATGACTCTCCTCAAGATCATAATTTCTCCCACTAAATTCTTGGTTTACAAGATCAGATTCAAGGAAGTCTCCATACCTAGCAACAATTACCTTGTTCTTAGGTGGATAATAAAAGTAGTAACCCATAGTTTCCTTAGGGTATCCTACAAAGATACATTTTACAGATCGTTGTTGGAGTTTGTTACCCGAGTCACGTTTCACATACGCCTCGCAACCCCAGACCTTTAAATAAGATAAATTTGGCTTCTTGACATGCCATAGTTCGTACGATGTCTTATCGACCTTCTTTGTGGGAACCATATTTAATATACGAACAACAGATTCTAGAGCATAATCCCAAAAGGATAAAGGTAAAGTTGTAAGATTAAACATAGATCGTACCATATCTAATAATGTAGATTTTTCCTTTCGGATACACCATTTTGTTTTGGAGTATAAGGAGAAGTAAGATGCTGAACAATTCCATTCCTACTTAGATAATCTATAAACTCTTGACTTAATTATTCACCACCTCTATCAGAACAAAGAGCTTTAATCTTCTTCCCTAATTGCAGTTCTACTTCTGCTTTAAACACTTTGAATGTTTCAAATACCTCATGTTTATGCTTAAGTAAATAAGCATAACCATAACGGCTATAATCATCCGTAAATGTTAAGAAGTAGCTAGCACCTTTCCTTGACGTATGTCTAAGTGGTCCACACACATCAGTATGTATAAGTCCAAGTAGATTAGTAGCCCTTTCAATATTGCTATTAAAAGGTTTTTTGGTCATCTTTCCAGAGATACAAGACTCACATTTATCAAATGATTCATCATTGATATTTTCTAAAAGACCTTCACGTTGAAGCTTTTATATATCAGTCTTCCCAATATGGGCAAGTCTACAATGCCAAAGATAAGAAGAGTTCTTGTCAAACTTTCCCTTCTTACTCATGATAAATACAGATTTATCGTTCTTGGATTCATTATCATGCATGTATAATTCAAACACACCATTCACAGAAATTGCATTAAAATAGAAAATACCATTTTTCCAAACAAAAATTTCATTATTATCAATTGTGTGAACGAATCCAATTATTAACAAACAAGAAAAGGAAATAACACCCCTAACAATGGTAGGTGCATAATGACAATCATTTAATCTCAGTACTAAACCCGAAGGTAAAACTAGATCAAAAGTTCCTATAGCTTCAACCGCTGCTTGTGCGCCATTGTCCACTTGTAGATATTGTTCCCCATAAGAAAGCTTTCTTTCCAGATTAAATCCCTTCAGCGTATTACAAATGTTAATACCGCATCCCGTATCATATACCCAGGAATTTAATTTGTATGTTAAATTGAACAATTCAATCATAAATAAAGTACCTGAAGCTGCAGCGCTCTGCTCAGATTTCTTCTTTATTTCTCGTAATTCTTCGAGGTAAAGAAGGCAATTCCTCTTCCAGTGACCACTTGCCTTGCAATGGTGACAAGTCTCATCCTTTTGAGATTGACTCCTCTTAAAAATGTTCTGCTTGGGTTTCGAATAAGTCGCAACTTGTTTGCCATTATTACCCTTGCCTTTGCCTTTCTTCTTGTTCGCTTGCGGTTTTGGCTTACTCACTCTACCCTTTTTTATGGTTAGTACAGAAGGCGTAGCGGTAGATGCCTTGTCTTTCAACCCCTTTTCATAGTCAATGAGCATTGCATGCAAATCATTGACTGTCTTCCATGTGCAATGCATATTATAGTTTATAACAAAATCATTGAAGTCCTTGTTAAGGGACCTATTGATCAAGTTTATAGCCATATTATGATCATAGGGTTGTCCTAGTGCAATGAGCTGTTCCATATAACCCCTCATCTCTAAATAGTGGGCACTTACAGACTTTCCTGGAGCTTGCTTGCAGCTATACAAAGCATCTGCTAAATCGTACATCTTTACAGCTTGCGGATTTTCGAACATAGCCTTGAGCTCATCAAGCATTCGCTTAGGAGAAAATAACTCATACTTTTGTTGAAATGCAGGAGCCATTTTTCCTAGCATTAAGCAAGCCACCTCAGAGTGCTTCTTAATATTATCAGCGTGTTCAAGCCTTTGCGCATCAGATGCTCCTTAAGCAAGATCCTCCGGATAGGGAGTAGTCAAGATATCGATAGTACCCGCTGCTCTCAAGACAATTCTTAGCGAGCGGTAGCAATCATTGAAGTTTGGGCCAGTAAGTTCAGGTCGTTCAAAGAAAGCTTTGAACGCAGAACTTATCGTGTTATTGGTGGGTTGAGCCATTTCTACAGAAATAAGTTCAAATATTAGTATTTTTGATAACAAAATACTTTCAAGAAAATTAATTACCCCGGTATTAAACCATATTATTTTCCTTGAATTCTAGAACTATATTGACATAGATCCATTACATCAGTTGATATGCTAGTAATGAATGTACTCAACACAGCGACTTGTCGAACAATTCAATTGACAAACAATATTCAATTTCTAGATATTTAAGAGATTTACATTGCCAAAACGTTTTGCATTGTAAACAGGCTTCATCCCTTCTGAATGCATTAAGTTTCCAGATCTCACTGAGTAACTTAATTAAGTCATCTAATCTGAGTAAGTTAAAACCATCATACGAATTGTTATTCTACAAATGGTTTTATCTCCATCACAAAATCATCCAAAAATCTCATTTGATGACGAAGTAATTTCAAGTGTTAGTCAATTAGGAGCATTCGGCTTAAATTTTAAGGGTATAAATTTTGATGTCAAAATCAATGTATGGAGAAGCATGCATACAATCTCCATAGAATAAGTTTAATAAAACATTTTGTAAACTTTTCATGAGATTAAAATTCTTCATAAATTATGTTGCGGTATTGGTTAAACCAATTAAAGAATTTACCCACAACTCATCACATCATACTTTGCTAGAACTCGGCTATGTACAAAACAATACCCTTATTCATTGTGGTTCGGATGTGAATTTGTGGTAAATCACCCTTAAGGTATAATTCACTTAATAATCGTAGGTAATTTCAATTTTGACGCACAGGCGAGCCGGGAATTTTGTCAGCGACTAATGGCATAACACCTCCTTCCTTAACTGGGTACATGACCAGCGGTGCGTTATACCCACTTTATAGTTTGTCTAAATTGAGTAGGCCGTTAGATTATTATTGCAATTCACCAATCAACATAATCTTATGTAATTTAAAATTTCTTAACAAATCATTATTTTTATATGATTTTGTCCATATTATTTCTTTAAAAAAAACCCTTGTTTATAACAATTCAATAATTTTATATATAAACAAGTAAAAAATACTAAATCATAAACACATAATAACAATTTATATTTGCAACAAATAAATCAAATATCCACATGCATACGATTTATTCAATAATCATCTAATCTAGGTCTTTATATCTCTATATAAAAGTCTTCCCTAATTCTAGATTTATTGAATCAAATAATCACGTAGCACATAAAATCATATAAACATATAATTTTACGATCCATGAAAAATGCACGTAATCATAGATTCCCCACAAATCTTAACAATTAAATCTCTACGGAGCGTAACCATACATGACATAACAATTAATCATGCAATTTAATCTAAAATTATCCCACATGTAATTTAGGGTTTCAAAACAATTCACCTTTTTATTAAAAACAGAGTAAAAACCCTAATTTTTAAAACACAAAACCCTAATTTTATGAAAAACCTAAAAAACATGTAGTTTTAACTCAAAACAATTATAGTTAAAAAAAACTTTAGATTTTCGATAATTATAACATGTTAAAACGGCTCTCGATACCGCTGAAGGTTTATTAGTATCATAACAATTATAGAAAACCCTAAACGAGATCAAAGTACACATAGAAAAAGCGATCTAACAAGATCATAATAAATAACACAATTATAATTAACCGAATTAGGGTTACATACCTTTACGCTAAAGCAATTTCACAAGACGAAGAACAAATCACCGATCCAGGTTTAAACCGTATATACCAAGATATAGTCCAAAGTAAGACTATATTACGTTCTTGTACACATGTAATACAACAAGCTAACCGTGATTCTAGCACGTGAAAACCGAGCTACAACGCTTGTAATTAATCTACCCAACAACCCTAGAGAGGGGCTAGGACTAGATTAAGTATATAATCGATCAACCAAGAAAACCAACCAAAACCCTTTTGTTGGAGGGGGTGTTGATCGACCAAAAGAAAGAGAAGGGGAAAATATTTATGATGTGTGAATTATGAGAAGTTAGGAGGTGTATTTATAGGCCTAAACCCTTATAGCACAAGATAAATAAAAGGCAACAATTCCCCCCCCCCCATTGAGCCCATATTCGACCGCCTATAACACCCCTCAGGGGTGTTCTGGAATCTTCCAAACTTCTTTCCTTTTGTTTACTCATACTATATATTTATGCAACGCTCGTTATAACTTAACTATTAGTTATTTAACGACCTTTAAGGTTATATAGTTACTTGCTCGGTTAAATTAATAAATACATAAATATATTTATTAAATAAATTAACTCTTTACGTATTGTGTACAATCCCATAATCTCGAATTCGATCCTATCACACGACTTTAAATATAAGTCCATAAACATACACTATCGTACCCGCGCGTTGCGACCGGTTTGTTTGTTGCAGATGATTGTACTTTTTTTAAGATGTAGCTATGATCTTTGTTGATAATTTCCTGTTTATGTACATTCAATTTGACTATTGATGGTAAATTTTGCTGCGAGTATTTTTACTATCAATATGTTTGGAAGATGCATGGATCGACTATATGTTACAATTTTGGTTAAAGAAATGTATTTAAAAGTGTATTTGAACAATTATATGAAAATAGTGGAGAAGTAGTTGTATTTATACGATATAACACTGTAACCATGTACCAAAAACTATTAAACTTATTTAACGTCCATGCTTGCTATGTTGTCTATTACGTATTACGAAGGGTAGTTATCGTAATCTTTTTATTAAATTTATTATTAAACAAAGTGTAGGGTAGTATTGATACAAAAGTTGGATAGGCCTTAACTAACCCGAATTAGGCTTAATCCGGGTATCCGGGACTCTGGCTCTCGTACCAAGTGAACTTTTAATAAGACCCTGCAAACTAAAAGACAACACGCTGTTAGACTTACCGTGGGAAGGTATGCCACGATTAGAAACCGACGTGAGAGTAAGTAATCGGTTTAGGGTTTAGTAATCGATAAGGGTTAAAACTGTGATGTGAATCGTACCTTTGTGGAACCCTTGGGGTTTCCTTATATAGGCGGTAAACCCTAGTTGGGCTTTACCGAATCTTGAGCCCCAAGCAAGGGATATTTTCCATATATAAGTTGATCCTCCACTTCTAAATAAGGCTAGTGAATATCCCTTTACTTTAGGCGAATCACGATCCTACTTAGGTTGTGCTTCTGTCTAACCCATCCCGAGTACGATATGGACGTAGTTCGTACTATACCGCGTGTGGCCATTACTATTAAGACCTCATAAGCCTAAATCAATGATTATCCAACCCATGTTCGCTGAGCTGGATAGGGGTAGTATCCGTGGACCGGGTTCATGACGCGGATGGGGACTATACGTCATCATGTCCCCCCAGTCTAGTGGTTACAGCCGTAGGCGTGACTATTAGACTAGCAAATCCTAAACGGTCGTACCGTAAAAGAATGTATTGAATGTGGGTCGTGCACTGGTGATGTAGTTTTTAGTTGTTTTACTTACCTTTAGGAAAGAGTAAGCAAAAAACCAAAGTCGTGGTAAGTATAAGTATCAACGTTTAGGAAAATGCGAATACTGACAATTGAGTTCGTTCTCGAGGAGGTATGGTGTTTAAATAATATTACGCTTTTGGAAACTAGATAGAAAAGAAAACGGAAGACAGGTTACGCTAAAATTAAACTACGTCGTAAAACGCGTAAACACGAAACGTAACGTAGAATTCGACTTTACCCAAATTTTTTTGAAAAACTATAAATAAATCCTAAAAAGTCTAACAAAGAAAAATAAATAAGCCAAATTTTAAGAAAATGATTTATTAATTATTATTATATATTAAATTTTAATAAAAACTCTAAAATTAAAAATAAATAAATAAAAGTTTAATCCAAATTTTTTCTTTTTGTAAACCTAAAACATATTAAACTAAGTCTAAAAATAATTTTTGAAATTTAAAAACTAATAAAATCTATTTTTATTGACTTTCTAAAAATATAAATTAAAATAATCATTAAAAATAGATAAGGAACGGGAAAAATGTAAAACTAGTTTCTAAAAATCCTAAACTTAACAAGACATAAAAGGAAAATAAGAAAGACGCAAATCAATAAGCCAATAAGCTGGAATTGGGCTTATGAGTCTTGGCTTTTTATTAATAAGCCAAACCAAAAAGTCAATAAGTAAATAATGGAATGGAAGGCTAACATATAAAATACCATGGATCACTGGTTAACACGCTAGTCCCCCAGACGAGGGGTCGCGTGTTCGAGGCCATGCTATTTTTTTACACTTTATTTTTTTGTTTCCTCTTGTTTTCTTTGGATACCACAGGCACCCCCACAAGCGTTTTGCTTGTGGGGAGTCACAAATAAGCAAGGATATACGAAAAATAAGCCCAAGAAGCACGAAAAAGCACACAAGTTTGTCAACGGTCAACAAGCTAACAATAACACCCTTGTGTCTGATGTCAAACAATGGGTTATCACAAGGCTTTATGGTGGTTAACAAACAAGCTAAACATCCACAAAAAGCTTTCAAATGAATTCAAACCTAATGGAAGAACTAGATTAACACCTAATCCAGCAAATCCATAAGCTTGAACAACTTAAAAATAAAGGGCAACAACTGTGCTACTTAAATGAATAGTTTTGCACTCCTAGAGGTCTTATTGTGACTTTTTGGTTAGAATGTTTTGAGCAATAAGCCACTGATAAGCCTACCAATTACAAAGATTTAAGCAAACAGATAACTAACAACCTACAAACTAATTAATTCCTAAATTATGTTGCCTAAAACCTCAAAATAAAAGATAAAAGGCTGCTGGTGCTTTCTAAACAGAAAGTGGCCAAATTTTGAGCTCATTGGCGAACTTGTGAAAAAGCTATCAGCCTGGATATGCTACTATCTCAACACAAAAACACCCAGACACATAAATTACCCTAAAACTAACAATCCTTCAAAAGATCAAGTCCAAAACACCATAATCAACAAGCAGACTTAGGCCCCCATTTATACCCGATAGTGACTTGTAGTATACAAGTTTTTGAGTTCCAATTAGGCCAATAAACCAGAATAAGCCACCTAACTTCAATCCAAGTATAACCAGACCTATCATAACATATAATTTGACAAGATTCAAGATTTTAGGCTCAAAATCTAAATAAGCCCTGATTATTGGATATGACTGTTTTTAATGAATACTGAGTGTACCCTCTTTCCTTCATAATTGGTTCAGTGCAGCTACCAAAACACTTCACTTGCATATAAACACACCCACAAATCAATTTCTTATCAAGAATTAGACACAAACAGTGCACCACCAGACAAATTCTATCTTTAGACAACTTTTTACAAAAACTTACAAATCCACTTTCTCAAGTTCAAAACACCAAACTTTTGGCAAAAATGAATTATCCTAGACCTGTTCAAAGTGTGCAGAGTACAAAAATACCAAAGATGGATTTCCCTACCCTAGGCTATGCATTCCCAAACACCCCTCAAGTGTCTAGATATGCAAATTCTTCAAGGGTTTTTGTTTAAAAACTACAAGCAACCAAACATTTTCACATATTTAGCTCAAACATCATCTTAAACAACAAATCACAACATGAAATCACCAACTTAAAAACACGAATACAAAATCATATGCACAAATTTTTATGCAGAAATAAAAAAGGAGAATGAAACCCACCTCATGGGTGCACATCCACACCCTTGAGAGTTGAGCTTATGTGCAAAGCCTTTTGCACAAGCTTACTTTTCCTTGTTAACACAAGCACAAACAATCAAGACCTCTGGTCTTGATTTCATTAGCCACAGAAACAAAACAAAATCTGATTTTTCTTTCTTTTCTCTTAAAAACTTTTCACAACTCAAACTTCAAAACCTCACAAATTGAGACCTTTTAAAACTCTTAACAATACTTGAAACAAATCCTTAAAAAGTATTTTTTGAGCAAAGTTCACAAAATACCAACTTTTCTAAAATTAAGAAAAAGGAATTATATTTGAGAAAACTTGAACACAAAAACTAATAAAGGATAAATGGAACTCAGAATTACAGCTAAGAAAAACATCAACTTTTATAATAGAAAAAGGAATTACATAACTTCAAAGAAAATACCAACTTTTCATTAAAAAAAGGAATTACAATTTTTTAGGTAAATTCTGGAACAATTCTAAAAAGTAAAGTCCTACCCTTTATATAGATGGGTACAAATATTCTAGAAATAAAAAGAACTAATAAAACCCTACTTTAAGAATTTCCAACACAGCCCCTTTGGTTTGAATAATTTCTCTTGGTCAAAAATTCAATCCATGACCTCTACTGCGTCATGTGGGATTGCCAGCTGTGATGATTGATCCTAACCATTCTTTGAACAGTAGGGAGCACGGTAATCTTCTTGGCCGTTGATTTACTATCCAAAACCATGTCTTGAAGCTAAGTTGGTGCAGGGCACACATGGGGGGGGGGGGGGACCAATGGGTGACGTGGATGGTGTTTTGTAGGTAGGGTTTTGATAAGAACATGTTGAATCAAGGATTTGCACAAGTAATTAAGTTAAATCAACTTAATTAGTGAATTAGGTTTTTATGGTGATGAATAATAAACAGTGTGATTTTTTTGATCCAAAAGAGGGGTTAGTATTGTGTTTAGCGCTTGTTTAGTGTTTATTAAACATTATTTCAAAAAATAAATAAATAATAAACACTGGTGGGTAGTGGGGTGACGTGTCGAGTCGGTTGAGGGTATTGGGCTAGGCTGGGGACGGGTATGGTAGGGTTTATGGGTAGGATCCATGGGTTTGGGTTTTGTTTTTGGTAGAAATCCCCCCTCATCTTCTCAAAAATATTCAAATAAGGTTTGGCAGCATCTAATGCAATTTCCCTTTAAAAATACTTTGAGGGAGTTGTCATTTTTGGCACACACGTTTTTGCAACTTTTCATAAGTTTTCTTTTGTAATTTTGACCAATCTTCAAGGGTATTTCTTGATATGTCTTGGAACTTCAGGGATCTTTCTCGTATAACTTAATTCTTCAAGGAATAAATGTGACAAGTCTTCAAACTTGAGGGACCAAACTTGTACATTCTTCAAAGTTCAAGGGCATTTTTGCAAAATTCATCACCGGTTCATTGTGCGGCTTCATTTCCCGTGTTCGTTTTTGCTTGATTCTTGTGATTTTTTTGTCTTTTTTATGATATCCGTACCTAAAATAGACAACAAACGAATACAAGCATATTTCACGGTATGTTATGTTATATTTAAGCGTTTTAAGCCTATTTTAGACGATGAGACCATGTATAATCGAGGTCTCATCACCCAACTATACTAAACCATTGTCGTGCCCTCACGCAATGCTAGAATAAAGTATCGTAGCACTTCCAAAATTCATTTTTATATGACATTTATTGAAATTAAAACTTACTAAACTACTATTACGTGTGTTATAGACATAATGTATGATTTTCATTGCAAAATGAGTCTTTTAGGTTCATAGAATAAGAACACGTGAATGCCTCATAGAGATAAGTTCGTCGTCCTCGATTTCACCCAATTCCATGCTAAGCGTGTAACGAGATTATTGTCATTATAAGTTAGTAATGCTAACACTACTCATATGCTCTAATCACGTAATTAGACTCTTTATTCCTAATTAGTATCTCTTATATTTTATTTTTGTCTTGCATGATCACGAGGATACATTTTTTACTTATGCGTAAATAGAGATTAAGGTCTAAAAATAGAAACGAAACGGTGTAACCAAAATCATCGAATTAATAATCTTTCCTAATAGACAACGATCTCAAAAAATTAAGTCAACAAATAAGATTCGATAAAAAACGAGGTTTTATAACGGTTTTGAACATTTGACTTATTACCAAAACTTTTATCCGCCCCCTAACGGATGGGCCTTATTATCATAGGTTTACCTCCGCTTTTTAGGGCTTCAGTCTTGCCTTGCCTTTTATTTAACCTCGCCATGAGGTGTTTATTATGGCCAAATACGTATATCCTCAACGTAAAACGTAATTTTAGATCTTTAAAGCTTCAAGATTTAAGACATTCACTTTCAATTTTTGCATAGATTTTTCGGCCTTGTGAGCTTCGAATTTTTGCTTGATTTAGGTGAAGAGGTGCTTAAAAAGTATTATTGGGTGAAGCTTTCGATTATTCGGGTTGCCAACACTTTAAAACCGTGACGCTGGCGATTCTCAAATGTTTTCCCAATTTAATTACTGGAAGCTACTAGAATTAGTTAAAAACCAATAATTAAGATTAAACCGCTAAGTCAATATTTATTAAAAGTTTATATATATACAAGCCTAGGGAGAATAAGAAAATAATTAAAACACATGAGTTTTTGAAAGAATACGAGTACTCTACGTTTAGCATAGTAACTTATAATTAACTCTATCATTTCTCGTCCTCATTTAAGAGACTTAACTTACAAAGTTAAGGAATCGAAGCTAACTGCTCAACACGTACGGTCGAGTCAAAAATTACTCTTATTCTGGCCATCAGAAAATCTACATTCGTGTCTTAAACACTTATGAAAAATGAGAATTTTTTTAAAATTTGGCCATTTTTAGCCTTATTTTCAACAAACCGATAACAATAAGATAAACTTTGAAAAGTGTGAAGGTTTAGCAAGGTCGAGTACCTATTCACCCCCCATAATAAAAGTTAAACATTGTCCTCAATGTTTCGAGTCTAAGGGTGGAACACCCCATAATAGAGACGAAAAGTCGAATGCTTAAGATCTAGCATGGAAAGGGTATAACAATTAATCTTAAGCCGTTTATGAATTGTGCGAAAAGATAATTGTTAGAATGCAAAAGGATATATATCATCGAAAATCGGAAAATCTTCAAAGCAAACAATCGAAGCTCGAGTAAAATGAACACGAGAGGCTTCAATCGTGATGATAATGACCCTAGATTAAACACAATTAAAAAACATCCACGGACAAGGGTTGGAAGGGCGCAAATCCACTCATTAGGATAATTAGAAATTTTTTTTTACAAGGATAAGCATGATAATTCCCCCACGAGGCACCTTGTTTTTTATAACCTAGTCAAAAGCTCGACCCGAATCCCCACAAATGTGATCATTTAGGGATTATCATGGTAATGGTCATGTGGGTCTTACATGAAAAGCACAAAGCTCAAAGCAACCGATAATAAAGACATAGTCCTTGTACCAGGATCAAAGATCGTATCTTTGTTTTCAGATGATAAATGAAACAACACGACTTTGAACATCATCGTACCAAAGGGACACAAGAAAATAGATGAGAAATAGAAGGGTGGGATATTGGATGGGCATAAAAATCAAGTTACTCGAGGTAAACTCACACCGTAAGTGTAGAAGGATCTTCTAGTGACTACTTCGGTGACAGACCGAGATTTTATCTTAAACATGATGCCGAGGTCAAAAATCTCGTCCTCAGTGGAGAAGTGTGAGGAAACAAATGAGGCTTCCCATACACTAGATCCACCAAAACGTCGTCAAAAGGAGTAGACGCGTTTGTAGTAAATTCAATTAAACGAGGTGATGATGGAGTTAACTTTGGGACATTTTTCAAATTAATTTTAAGATCATTCACATTTTTCATTTTTTAGCTCTTTATTATGAGAAGCCAATTTGATTAAATTGAAAATATTTGGTATTTCCAAAACAATTTAGGCACACTAAAAACTTTCACATTTATCTTGAAGGTGGGAGGAGGGTTAGAATTTTTTAAACGTGAATCGATAAAGAAAATACCCCCCTTTGGGCTAACATAATGGTCCTCATCAAACTCGAAAATCAAAGGCGGACCATCAAGGATACGTTTGTTCTCGGCAAAATCGCCATTGGGATAAAAAACTTCTTCTTTTCCTCGTGGAAGCGGTCGAGTCACTAGCTTCAACCATCGTGAAACTAGGAATTGAAGACTCTTGGATTGATGATTTTTCCTTTGTCATTTTGACTTCGACATCGAAAAACGTATCAATGTGAGCAAGGCCATCGGTGGACTTCTCACACGATAAATCCAAAATCTCACACGTTGTGGGATTAGGAGTAAAAGGCTCGCCAGGAGACGTTAGCCTTGACAATTTTTACTTTGTGCTTCAGAGGGATCGAACGCGGGTTTTCAAACATATTAGCAAAATTACTAACACGTCCCTCCAGAATTAATTTTCGATCATCTTTAAGAAACGAGGGATCAAAGATTTTCCTTAAAACCTTATCACATTTTTCTTTCTCAAAATCTTTTAACGGAATTTCTTCGTTCAAAATTGGTGTATATTGATTTAGAAAATCCTCAACAATTTCATCTTCATTCGAATTTTTTTTTTCCAAAGGTTTTTCAACAATGTTCATCGCTCCTACGTATGCTACGAGTTTTTCTTGGTGTTTAATTTCAAAAATATTTTAAAAACTTCGTTAGTAGACGTTTTCGTTTCCTCTACGTTCTTATTAAATGACGACGGTCTCACGACTCTAAATTTAGAGAGAGTGGGATCAATGCGAGGCGTACTAGTCTTAGGATTCAAAATAATTTGAACCTCTCCTTCGGGATTAGGATTGGTATCGCTCAGTGAAGAACTCGACTCGTACGATGCTAGTTTTACCACTAAGGTCTCAACAACTAAAAGAATTTTATTTCGCTCATTAGTGTGAACTTCCTCAATTATTTCTACATTTTTTCCCACTTCTCTTGAGTTAGGTCAATTAAACGATCTTGTTCTCTAAAAGCGACATCAAATTCATTTTTTAACCCGGTTTTTAATGAAACCATTTGTTCTTTGTTAGTCGCCAATAGAGTTGCTATTTGTTGTTGAAAATTGTTATCATTTCTGTAACACCTGGTAATTTTCCCTACTTTGTAAAATGACTATTTTACCCTTTGACTTTTTATTTAGTCAACTATGTGATTTAACTGTGTTGGAACCGGGAGGTTATCCCGCGTTGTCTGAAAAACTGTTTGCTGACAAGTAATGGCCTGACACTGTGCTCAGTCATTATTCTGAACATTTTCTGTGAACCTGACCAAAGTGCTGAGACGGTCAATGAATTGATGATAATCCATGAGATTATTCGTTATCTGTGAATTATGTGCTTAACTGTTTAGTTTTTAACAGCGTGATCATATTTTCATGAGCAGCGTATTTAAATATTTCTGTATATGTTTATATATGCCTGTATTTTAATATTTTTGCTATTTATAGTAATAAATCGTATTTACTGTGAATATTTAATTAACGTATCGCGTTTTCGCATTTTACGTTTAACCGTTGTTAGCATGCATAAAATACTTTACTAATCATAAAATGTCAGTTTTCGTCGAAAAATCGTAAATTTAATATATTTCGTCAAATTTTTAAGTTTTACGTAATTTTTAACTTAACTATATACTTTTTGATATTTACCTAAAACTAACTAACTTTTTTACCTTAAACCTTTTAACTAATTACCATAGTAAAAATTTTGAATAATTTACCCCATGTGGGACCCCCATAACCGGCCAAACAACATCACACATGCAAGATACACCAAAATTTTACTCCTTACCCTTTTGAGCTTAACTTACAAACCCTTACACCTTTTAACTTATTACCTCATTAACCTTAACTACACTTCACACTTATTCACTTTATTTCACTTCAAACAAAAAAAACCACACATCTCTCTCCTTCTCTCTCAAAACACACGGCACACAAACACAAACACATTCCACCATTGTTGATTTCTAAAAGCTTCAATTTAACAAGAATTAACACAAAACAAAATCACCCTAGAGTTTGTACAAGCATAAAGAAGAATGGTCTTTCTTGGTTTGATGATTTGACTAGTTTTTGGGTTGAAGTTGTAGAGTAGAGTTCTTGTTGATTATAGTGGGTTAGAACGTAGATCGGGTCGTTGTGATTACGTAGAATCGTTACTCAAGGTTACTTCTTAAACCTTTTCATCTTTTCATTTTCCATGCATAATCTTTGTAGATCTATGCATGCATGTTACTCATCAAGTATTTTCTTGAAATAAAATGATAAAAAATATTTTTGGTCATGAAATATTTTAAGATTTATGGAAATTAAGTGTGGATCTATTAGATCCATACATGAAAATGAGTTAATTGAAAGATTTGTGAAAAATATAAGTATGTATATTTTGGATTTGTGAACTTGAAGAAAAATCTTTGATTTTGTTGATGTTTATGAAAAATAGGAGGGAACTAGTAGTGTTACTACTAGTGATTACGCTTGAAAATGGTCGAAAACGAGTTTTTACGAAAAACATACAATCTGTCCGACTTTTGTAAGAGGTGTAGAGAGTCGTAAAAATTGTTTTGACACTAGTTTACTACGAGATTATGAAAATATAAGTTAATACCTTCGTTTCGATATATTATGGGCTAAAAACGGAGCTAAAATGAGTAAGTTGTGGTCGTTTAAATTTCGTTGTCGGAAAACTTAATTTTTGGAGAACAACACTATAAGTGGTTGCTGTCCAGATTTTTAAAGTGGTCGAAACGACATTTTCGAGTTAAACGGAGTTGTTTTAAGTGTCGAAATGGTTACTAAATGGTATGTATGAATGTTGGACTTGTTTTGTAAAAGCGTATTAGCGCGAAATGTGAGTACTTGGTGTAACGCTAAAAGTTTGAACGTTGGAAGTGGAAATTGATACTATTGCGGAAAATGACTTGTTGAAATATTGGCGATTGAGAAATTGTTGAAAATAGGGGTTTTAGGACGAGATTTGAGTACTTACTAAAAATGGCAAATTTTTACGTGACGCCGAAAGGCTGCCGAATTTTCGTTAGAAATCGTGTAGGAAAATTTGTTAAGATAAATTTTGGTAAATTAAAATTTACGCCGAAAGGCTGTCGAAATATCGTCGAGTCAAAAATAAATATTTTTGCCTAAGTATATATATACTATAATGTTTATAACGATATAACATTTACAAGTCACGATTTTAACAACAAAATATATGCTTGATTGATGAGTAACGTACGTGATGAACTATCGTGACTTATTTGCTAGCGCCTAAACTATAGTATTATATTTAGGTTGTTGCTAGGGTTGCTCGCTACTATTTGATCTTACTTGTGCGGTTTGAATAGTTGCTTGCGGTGAGTTTATAGATCCTTATTAAATGGTTTTTATATGTTTAATGTTTCGGGATGTGATAAATGCTTTGATGACTTGCTTCTGGACGCAAGTAAAACTTGATTTCTGTGAACGCTTTGTGAACACTATTTATGAGATAGCTTAAGTTGCTTTAATAGTCCCCACTATCGTGAATCGTTAGTTACTCTGCTGGAGTAAGCTCTTATGTTACGGATAGATCTATTGAGGGTTGAAAACCTCCACTCGGGCATTCTGACGCCGGACGAGTGTGTACCATTTGTATGAACGGAGTCATCTTGGCTAGGCACTCCATTGGGGCAAAATTTATGTATGCAATCTATTGTATGCACTGGATCACTAGTTTCGATGTCACGAGCTTAGCTATCATAAATATTGTGAACACCCAATTTATCCTACACTTGGCACTATATCTCCTATAGTTGCACGTGTACTTGAAATGAAATCTGAAATTGAATTGCTATGAATTTTTACTTGAAACCTATATTCTCACCAACTTTATGTTGACCCAAGTTAGCATTTATCTCAGGTAATTGATGATGTGTTGTACCTGCTGTGTGAAGTACTTGGAGTCCGCATGCATTTCTTGGCTATCTTCGGACATTTGTTACTTATGCTTTTGAACTATTATCTCGTTGATGTTTAAAACTTTTACATTCCGCTGCACTATCTTTTGAAACTGAGACCTTTCGTACTGTGATGCTTTTAATTTAAATTCAACGAGGTATTTTTATAAAACGTCTCATTTAGAGTCGTTCTCCTGTACCTTGAACTATGATACAATAACGTAACAGCCCCCGAGCTTCACCGCTTTCGCATATTCCATTTTGGGGTGTTACAGAATTGGTATCAGAGCCTTGGTTATAGAGAACTAGGTTTGCATCTTAGGCCTAGACTATAACCGATGTGGCTACTTGTTACTCTGTATATATATGTGTACTACGTAATGTATTACGTAGGATGACACTATAAGTAATATGTAATATATATTATGTAATACGTAATATGTATTATATACATATGCATTTCGTTGATTTGCATACTTTAATTTCTATACATGATTATTTCATGCATACCCTACAACTGCTTTAATACGCATTTTGGTTGTTGCAGGTTATGTCGTCATCTACTGTTTCTTACCAGCCCGACTCTGCCGACGAAGAGTGGGAAGACGAGATTGAGATAGCACCAGATCATGTTGAGCCGGAGAATGACCCAGAGGAGGCTGATCCTGAGGAGGAAGGTGCGGAGTATGACCCTGACGAGGATCCGGAGGAGGATGATGAGGGTGAGCCTGATGTGTTGTCTGATACTTCTGATGTTGTTGATGGGATGCCACCTGTTGTGCGTCGTACTTTGATCGAGTGGGTTAGTGGTAGTGAGGACGATGAGGATGATGAGGATGATACGGATGGTGTTGAGGTAGATCATGAGGGTGATGATGATATGGATGGATATGAGGTAGATCATGAGGATGATGAGGACATGGATGATGAGATTGAGAGTGATACTGACGTTAGGATGGTTGTGGCTAGTAGTGATAGCGAGGATGCTGAGGATGAGGATGATAGTAGGGTTGATGCTTTGACTGTTGTACCTAAGAGAGTTGAGCCTAGTAGGAGGAGTGAGATTAGGAAGACGTCCAACTTGAGGAAGAAGCCTACTGTTCCCTGTCAGCAGTTTAGAGAGGAGAGGGAAGCTTTATGGGGTACGCCGCCAACTGAGGTTTATACTGATTCCGATGATACTGTACCACCTGCTGATGGAGCTGGACCATCCGGTGTTAGATCTCGAGTCTTGTCCGATTCTGATTCGTCATGCCACGGAAGAAGATCCGTATGTCTGATTCACACACTACACCTGAGGCATCGCCTACTCATGGGATTCGAGCTGCTACTACTGTTTCTACACCACCTACTCATCATGTTAGAGAGCCCTCTAGACCTAGGTCATGTGTTGTTATGATAGGATCTGCTAGGGATTCAGATGTAGTTCGTTTTCGTCTACTTGAGGATGTGGTTTTTGGATTGTTAGAGGATAACGAGGATACCCGTGACTTGTTGGATACCACACTTGAGGAGGTTGCTAGGTTGAGGCGTGAGTTGGAGTCTGTTCGTGGAGGAGACCGAGCTGCAGATGGAGACCCGAGGAGTGATTCACTGAGATGTGCTGAGTGTGATCGTCGTCGTCGCACTTAGAGATTCACCGTTATTGTGCTTAATTCTAGAGTAGATTGACATCTTTATCTTTTGGGTATTGTATCCACTAAACTAGAGTAGTACTCGGTTAGTTGGAGTAGACTAGATGTAATCATACTCTTATTTTATGACTATGTACTTGATATTTTGATTATGAATGGGAATTTAACTTTATGACCTTGACCAGTGACTATCCTTTTTATGTTGTCGTACTGTTAAATTCTGCATTCTATTTTAGCATATGAAATATATAACGTGTATATTCGTGCTTGAACCTTAATTGCATTGTTGTCTTAACGCAGAGAAACAATGGTGAACTCACGTAACGGAATGACTGACGCACAATTGGAAGCACTGATTACGCAATGAGTGACTGTTGCACTGGCAAACGTTCAAGCTAACAACAACGTGAACGAAGCACCACCGAACAATGTTGACAATCGACCGCCTAAGCCGTGTACTTACAAGGACTTTAGGAGCTGTGACCCTTTGACTTTTAATGGTACTGAAGGAGCTGTCGGATTAGCTCGTTGAGTCGAAAAGATGGAAGCTGTGTTCCGTGTTAGTAGATGTGCTGTTGAAAACCAAGTGACTTATTCTACTTGTACTTTAGCTGCTGGAGCGTTGACATGGTGGAACACCCATGTGCAGACGGCTGGAGCCGAGGAGGCGTATGGAATGAGTTGGGAGGAACTTAAGAAGTTGTTGACTAAGGAGTACTGTCCTCGTAATGAGATTCAGAAAATGGAAATCGAATTGTGGAACTTGACTGTGAAGAACAATGAAATTGGTACGTACACTAGGAGGTTTCAAGAATTGTGTTTGCTATGTCCTGGAATGGTTCCGGATGAAGAAAAGAAGGTTGAGCGCTATATTTGGGGTTTACCTGGTAGAGTTCAAGGGAATGTGACATCGTCAGGACCGACAAAAGTTAGTGATGCTATAAGGATGGCTCACAGTCTGATGGACCAAGTTGTTCGAGCAAATGATGGGAATGCCACGGACAACAAGAGAAAATGGGGGAATAACCAAAGGAACAACCATGGGAACTATCCGAATAAGAGGCAAGACACTGTGAAAGCGTACACTGCTGGTACTGCGGAAAAGGGAGTGTACAATGGGACGTTACCTTTGTGCAATCTATGCAAGCGTCACCATCATGGACAATGCAATGTACAGTGTCACAACTGCAAGAAAACTGGACACCTTGCTAGGGATTGTAAGTCACCACCCAACACGAAAGCCAACATCACTTGCTTTGAATGTCAGCAAAAGGGACACTACAGCAATGAGTGCCCAAAGAAAAGAACAAGGACAAAGACCAAGGAAAAATTGCTAAAGCTGGGGAAGCTCGTGGAAGGGTCTATGTGATAGGAGGAGGAGAAGCGCAACAAAACCCCGACGTCGTGACGGGTACGTTTCTTCTCAATGGTCGTTATGCTTCTATTTTATTTGATACTGGAGCCGATAGGAGTTTTGTGTCGACTGCTTTTAGTGTCTTACTTGATGTGACCCCTTCACCCTTAGACACTAAGTACACTATTGAGTTAGCTAATGGGAAGTTGATAGAAGCCGACACTATACTTCGTGGATGCACTTTAAATCTTCTAGGTCATCCTTTCGTAATAGACCTTATGCCCGTTGAGTTAGGGAGTTTTGACGTGATTGTCGGAATGGATTGGTTGTCGAGATATCGTGCTACGATTGTATGCGACGAGAAGATCGTTCGTTTACCATTTGGTGATGAAGTTTTGGAGGTACAAGGGGATACAAGTGACGGAAAAGGGAAGTCACGACTGAACATTATCTCGCGTGTCAAGGCTCAGAAGTTGTTGTCGGAAGGTTGCCACGTATTTTTAGCATGTGTTACTGAAAAGCAGACGGAAGAAAAACGGTTGGAAGATGTACCTATCGTACGGGATTTTCTGGAAGTCTTTCCTGAAGATTTGCCTGGATTACCGCCGGCTAGACAAGTTGAATTTCAGATCGATTTAATACCGGGAGCTGCACCTGTTGCTCGAGCGCCTTACCGTTTAGCATCATCGGAATTGAAAGAACTAGAAACGCAACTACAAGAGTTGACTGATAAAGGATTCATAAGACCGAGTTCTTCACCCTAGGGAGCTCCAGTCTTGTTTGTAAAGAAGAAGGATGGAAGTTTTCGGATGTGTATCGACTATCGTGAGTTGAACAAACTTACCATCAAGAACCGTTACCCGCTACCTAGGATTGATGATTTGTTTGATCAGTTGCAAGGATCGAGCGTTTACTCGAAGATTGAACTTAGGTCTGGTTATCACCAATTGAGATTCCGTGAGGAAGATGTTGCAAAGACTGCTTTTAGGACTATGTATGGACACTATGAGTTCCAAGTGATGCCATTCGGTTTGACAAACGCACCTGCTGTGTTTATGGACCTCATGAACCGGGTGTGTAAACCGTATTTGGACAAGTTTGTCATTGTTTTCATCGATGGCATACTGATTTAATCAAGGAATGAGAAAGAACACGAGGAACATCTTAAGATAATATTGGAATTGCTTAAGAAGGAGGAATTGTACGCTAAGTTCTCGAAGTGTGATTTTTGGTTGCCAAGAGTACAAATTCTAGGTCACGTTATAGATAGCAAGGGGATTCATGTTGATCCTGCCAAGATTGAATCAATTAGGGAGTGGACTGCTCCTACGACACCGACTGAAATTCGCCAATTCTTAGGACTCGCCGGATACTACCGAAGATTCATCAAGGGATTCTCGAAGATCGTGAAACCACTGACGAAGTTGACTCAGAAGAAGGTGAAATACGAATGGGGAGATAAGGAGGAATTAGCATTCCAAAAGTTGAAACAGATGTTGTGTAGTGCGCCTATTCTATCGTTACCAGAAGGATCGGAAGACTTTGTGGTCTACTGTGATGCATCAGCAAAAGGATTGGGAGTTGTGTTGATGCAAAGGAAGAAAGTTATCGCCTACGCGTCACGACAACTGAAAACACATGAGAAAAACTACACTACGCACGACTTGGAGCTAGGAGCGGTAGTATTTGCCTTGAAATTGTGGAGACACTAATTGTATGGAACCAAGTGTGTCGTCTATACCGATCACAAGAGTTTACAACATATTCTTGACTAGAAGGAACTGAACATGAGACAACGTCGATGGATCGAGTTGCTCAGCGATTATGACTGTGAAATCCGTTACCACCCTGGGAAGGCCAATGTAGTGGCGGATGCGCTAAGTAGAAAGGAACAACTGATGACACGTAGAGTTATATCGTTAGCTATGGTTATCAATCCGAACTTACCTGTGCAAATTCGTGACGCACAAACCGAAGCTCTTAAGCCTGAACATGTTGAAGCTGAGAAATTAGGAGGAATGGTTACAAAGAAATTGGAGACTAGCACTAATGGAACGCTATGTCTGAATGGTAGAAGTTAGTTACCACGGTTTGGAGGACTAAGGGACGTGATTATGCACGAGTCGCATAAATCTAAGTATTCGATTCAACCAGGATCTGACAAAATGTATCAGGATATGAAGAAGCTATATTGGTGGCCAAATATGAAAGCTGAAATCGCTACTTATGTAGGGAAGTGCCTGACTTGTGCTAGAGTGAAAACAGAATACCAAAAACCATCTGGATTGTTGGTTCAACCTATAATTCCTATGTGGAAATGGGAAAATATAACCATGGATTTCATAACTAAGCTGCCTAAAACGACCAACGGATATGACACAATTTGGGTAATTGTGGATCGACTTACGAAATCTGCATACTTTTTGGCTATGAAGGAAGATGATTTGATGGATAAGCTTACGAGACTTTATCTGAAGGAAGTAGTCGCAAAACATGGGATACCGATCTCGATAATTTCTGATAGAGATGGTAGATTTACTTCGGAATTCTGGAATTCACTTCAGAAAGCGTTGGGTACGCAATTGGACATGAGTACTGCTTATCACCCGCAGACTGACGGACAGAGTGAGAGAACTATTCAAACGCTGGAGGACATGTTGCGTGCTTGTGTGCTTGACTTTGGAAAGCAATGGGACAGACATTTCCTCTAGTGGAATTCTCTTACAACAATAGTTATCATACCAGTATTAAGGCTGCACCGTTTAAAGCGTTGTATGGTCGTAATTGTCGCTCTCCTGTGTGTTGGAGTGAGGTTGGGGATAGTCAACTTACTGGCCCTGAACTCATTCGTGAAACAACTGAGAAGATTGTTCAAATCAAGAGCCGAATTCAAGCAGCCCGTGATCGTCAGAAGAGTTACGCCGACGTTCGACGTAAGCCTCTCGAATTTCAAGTGGGAGACAAAGTGATGCTAAAAGTATCGCCTTGGAAAGGTGTCATACGTTTTGGCAAGCGAGGAAAGCTGAACCCCCGTTATATTGGACCTTTCAAAATTCTTGCAAAGGTTGGAACTGTAGCCTATCGTCTCAAATTACCGCAAGCGTTGAGCCGTGTGCACAACACTTTTCATGTGTCGAACTTGAAGAAGTGCCTTTTTGATGAGACACTCGTTATACCATTGGAGGAACTTCGAATTGACGACAAGATGCAATTTGTCGAAGAACCTGTTGAAATCATGAACCGTGAGGTCAAACGATTGAAACAGAGTCATATTCCTATCATCAAGGTGAGGTGGAATTCTAAACGTGGACCTCAATTTCGCAAGAAATATCCGCAACTCTTTGACAACTCAAAAAACCGTGACACTCCTAAGCTTTGAGGACAAAGATTCTCTATCAAGGGGATGATGTAACACCTGGTAATTTTCCCTACTTTGTAAAATGACTATTTTACCCTTTGACTTTTTATTTAGTCAACTATGTGATTTAACTGTGTTGGAACCGGGAGGTTATCCCGCGTCGTCTGAAAAACTGTTTGCTGACGAGTAATGGCCTGACATTGTGCTCAGTCATTATTCTGAACATTTTCTGTGAACCTGACCAAAGTGCTGAGACGGTCAATGAATTGACGATAATCCATGAGATTATTCGTTATCTGTGAATTATGTGCTTAACTGTTTAGTTTTTAACAGCGTGATCATATTTTCATGAGTAGCGTATTTAAATATTTCTGTATATGTTTATATATGCCTGTATTTTAATATTTTTGCTATTTATAGTAATAAATCGTATTTACTGTGAATATTTAATTAACGTATCGCGTTTTCGCATTTTACGTCGTTTTTACGTTTAACCGTCGTTAGCATGCATAAAATACTTTACCAATCATAAAATGTCAGTTTTCGTCGAAAAATCGTAAATTTAATATATTTCGTCAAATTTTTATGTTTTACGTAATTTTTAACTTAACTATATACTTTTTGATATTTACCTAAAACTAACTAACTTTTTTACCTTAAACCTTTTAACTAATTACCATAGTAAAAATTTGAATAATTTACCCCATGTGGGACCCCCATAACCGGCCAAACAACATCACACATGCAAGATACACCAAAATTTTACTCCTTACCCTTTTAAGCTTAACTTACAAACCCTTACACCTTTTAACTTATTACCTCATTAACCTTAACTTCACTTCACACTTATTCACTTCATTTCACTTCAAAAAAAACACACATCTCTCTCCTTCTCTCTCAAAACACACGGCACACAAACACAAACACATTCCACCATTGTTGATTTCTAAAAGCTTCAGTTTAACAAGAATTAACACAAAACAAAATCACCCTAGAGTTTGTACAAGCATAAAGAAGAATGGTCTTTCTTGGTTGGATGATTTGAGTAGTTTTTGGGTTGAAGTTGTAGAGTAGAGTTCTTGTTGATTATTAGTGGGTTAGAACGTAGATCGGGTCGTTGTGATTACGTAGAATCGTTACTCAAGGTTACTTCTTAAACCTTTTTCATCTTTTCATTTTCCATGCATAATCTTTGTAGATCTATGCATGCATGTTACTCATCAAGTATTTTCTTGAAATAAAATGATAAAAATTATTTTTGGTCATGAAATATTTTAAGATTTATGGAAATTAAGTGTGGATCTATTAGATCCATACATGAAAATGGGTTAATTGAAAGATTTGTGAAAAATATAAGTATGTATATTTTGGATTTGTGAACTTGAAGAAAAATCTTTGATTTTGTTGATGTTTATGAAAAATTGGAGGGAACTAGTAGTGTTACTACTAGTGGTTACGCTTGAAAATGGTCGAAAACGAGTTTTTACGAAAAACATACAATCTGTCCGACTTTTGTAAGAGGCGTAGAGAGTCGTAAAAATTGTTTTGACACTAGTTTACTACGAGATTATGAAAATATAAGTTAATACCTTCGTTTCGATATATTATGGGCTAAAAACGGAGCTAAAATGAGTAAGTTGTGGTCGCTTAAATTTCGTTGTCGGAAAACTTAATTTTTGGAGAACAACACTATAAGTGGTTGCTGTCCAGATTTTTAAAGTGGTCGAAACGACATTTTCGAGTTAAACGGAGTTGTTTTAAGTGTCGAAATGGTTACTAAATGGTATGTATGAATGTTGGACTTGTTTTGTAAAAGCGTATTAGCGCGAAATGTGAGTACTTGGTGTAACGCTAAAAGTTTGAACGTTGGAAGTGAAAATTGATACTATTGCGGAAAATGACTTGTTGAAATATTGGCGATTGAGAAATTGTTGAAAATAGGGGTTTTAGAACGAGATTTGAGTACTTACTAAAAATGGCAAATTTTTACGTGATGCCGAAAGGCTGCCGAATTTTCGTTAGAAATCGTGTAGGAAAATTTGTTAAGATAAATTTTGGTAAATTAAAATTTACGCCGAAAGGCTGTCGAAATTTCGTCGAGTCAAAAATAAATATTTTTGCCTAACTATATATATACTATAATGTTTATAACGATATAACATTTAAAAGTCACGGTTTTAACAACAAAATATATACTTGATTGATGAGTAACGTACGTGATGAACTATTGTGACTTATTTGCTAGCGCCTAAACTATAGTATTATATTTAGGTTGTTGCTAGGGTTGCTCGCTACTATTTGATCTTACTTGTGCGGTTTGAATCGTTGCTTGAGGTGAGTTTATAGATCCTTATTAAACGGTTTTTATATGTTTAATGTTTTGGGATGTGATAAATGCTTTGATGACTTGCTTCTGGATGCAAGTAAAACTTGATTTCTGTGAACGCTTTGTGAACACTATTTATGAGATAGCTTAAGTTGCTTTAGCCATAGTCCCCACTATCGTGAATCGTTAGTTACTCTGCTGGAGTAAGCTCTTATGTTACGGATAGATCTATTGAGGGTTGACAACCTCCACTCGGGCATTCTGACGCTGGACGAGTGTGTACCATTTGTATGAACGGAGTCATCTTGGCTAGGTACTCCATTGGGGCAAAATTTATGTATGCAATCTATTGTATGCACTGGATCACTAGTTTCGATGTCACGAGCTTAGCTATCATAAATATTGTGAACACCCAATTTATCCTTCACTTGGCACTATATCTCCTATAGTTGCACGTGTACTTGAAATGAAATCTGAAATTGAATTGCTATGAATTTTTACTTGAAACCTATATTCTCACCAACTTTATGTTGACCCAATATAGCATTTATCTCAGGTAATTGATGATGTGTTGTACCTGCTGTGTGAAGTACTTGGAGTCCGCATGCATTTCTTGGCTATCTTTGGACATTTGTTACTTATGCTTTTGAACTATTATCTCGTTGATGTTTAAAACTTTTACATTCCGCTGCACTATCTTTTGAAACTGAGACCTTTCGTACTGTGATGCTTTTAATTTAAATTCAACGAGGTATTTTTATAAAACGTCTCATTTAGAGTCGTTCTCTTGTACCTTGAACTATGATACAATGACGTAACAGCCCCCGAGCTTCACCGCTTCCGCATATTACATTTTGGGGTGTTACAATATCATCCTTACGTCTCAATAAATCACAAAAGGCGTTTTGATTCATTTCATCATTTTGATTATTATCACAATAATAAGACGAATCACACGACGAATAAAACGAAGACGATTGGTGACCTTGGTCATAAGATTGAAATTCGTCACCATGATCACGTGGAGGGGAGTTATAGATATAACCCTCGTGCCATCCATAAACCTCACAATTAAAACAATTAGCACCGTCGGACGAGCCTCCAAATATGGACACGAATAATATTCACCATCATCCGACATGATGCAACGAGAGCGTCATTTTGAGAATTAAACAATTTAGAGGGTTAAAGAACAGAATTATGAAACTAGAGGGGAAAGTAGAAGATTCTTTTTGTTGTTTTTGGTTTTTCATTTTCTTTGGAATTTTTTGTGTACTACGTAGAAATTAATCTACAAAACTATCCACTAATCAAAGTCTCGATTAATAAATCCAAAGGAATGAAAGTAATTACGTCAAGTAAAAACCTTTGTTCGACTTTGAAACGTTGGTGGAACACCAAAACGTTTCGAGGGTTCAATAATATATGCAACAAAAATAGATTAATAATACTTGAGTTTGGCAAACCCCTAGTTAATCGTCACTTTCAAAATATGCACAACCGAGCGGAGAAAACTAGGCGGCGCGAAGCACATAAGAGTCTTTTTTCCTTAGCTCGTGAAATACAACCGCCTAATACCCACCTTATAGTTTGTATTTATCGAGATTAAATCAACTAAAAGTATTTATCTATTTTGCCTTTTTTTATTTCTTTGACCGATACACTCAATAATGATTGGAACGCCCATTATTGAGGTGCGTTTTCACGCGTATTTGGATAGTATTGTGTATTTATTGTGCTACTTAAATACAATATATTATTCACAAGAAAAACAGAAAACGATTTTGTGTTAATTGAGTTAAATTTAACACTTATTTATTTATATGGAGACTAATATAGAAAAATAAAAACGAGTCTGTACGATATAAACACTTCCTAAAAATGGAAGGTAAAAAACGTAAATAATCAAACAAACACGAATAATAAATATGGCTAAACACACCTCCCCGGCAGCGGTGCCATCTTGATGAAGTAGTTTTTAGTTATTTTACTTACATTTAGGAACGAATAAGCAAAAAACCAAAGTCGTGGTAAGTATAACTATCAACGTTTAGGAAAATGTGAATACCTACAATTGAGTTCGTTCTCGAGGAGGTATGATGTTTAAATGCCAAAGATTTAAAAACGTAATTGGAGATATTACGCTTTTGGAAACTAGAAAGAAAAGAAAAGGGAAGATGGATTACGCTAAAACTAAACTACGCCGTAAAACACGTAAATGCGAAACGTAACGTAAAATTCGACTTTACCTAAAAAAATTTCAAAAATTATAAATAAATCCTAAAAAGTCTAACTAAGAAAAAGAAATAAGACAAATTTTAAGAAAATATTTTATAAATTATTATTAAATTTTAAAGTTTAACAAAAACCCTAAAAATAAAAATAATTAAATAAAAGTCTAATCCAAAATTTTTCTTTTTGTAAACCTAAAACATATTAAACTAAGTCTAAAAATGATTTTTTGAAAATTAAAAACTAATATAATCTATTTTTTATTGACTTTCAAAAAATATAAATTTAAATGATCATTAAAAATAAGTAAGGAACGGGAAAAATGCAAAACTAGTTTCAAAAAATCCAAAAGTTAATCAGACACAAAAGGAAAATAAGAAAGATGCAAATCAATAAGCCAATAAGCTGGAATTGGGCTTATGAGTCTCGGCTTTTTTATTAATAAGCCAAACAAAAAAGTCAATAAGTAAATAATGGAATGGAAGGCTAATAGATAAAATAGCATGGATCACTGGTTAACACGCTAGTCCCCCAAACGAGGGGTCGCGTGTTCGAGCCCAGGCCATGCTATTTTTTACACTTTATTTTTTTTTGTTTCCTCTTGTTTTCTTTGGATACCACAGGCACCCCCACAAGCGTTTTGCTTGTGGAGAGTCACAGATAAGCAAGGAGACACGAAAAAAGCCCAATAAGCACGAAAAAGCACACAGGTTTGTCAACAGTCAACAAGCTAACAATAACACCCTTGTGTCTGATGTCAAATAGTGGGTTATCGCAAGGCTTTATGGTGGTTATCAAACAAGATAAACATCCAAAAAAGCTTTCAAATGAATTCAAACCTAATGAAGGACCAAGATTAACACCTAATCCAACAAATCCACAAGCTTGAACACCCTAAAATAAAAGGCAGCAACTATGCTACTTAAATGAACAGTATTGCACTCCTAGAGGTCTTATGGTGGCTTTTTGGTTAGAATGTTTAGAGCAATAATCCAGTGATAAGCCTACCAATTACAAAGCGTTTAGAAAATAGATAACTAACAACCTACAAACTAATTAATTCCTAAATTATGTTGCCTAAACCTCTAAACAAAAGATAAAAGGCTGCTGGTGCTTTCTAGACAGAAAGTGACCAAATTTAGAGCTCATTGATGAACTTATGAAAAAGCTAACAGCTTGGATAAGCTACTATCTCAAGATCAAGTCCAAAACACCATAATCAAGTTTTTGAGTTCTAGTTAGGCCAATAAGCCATAATAAGCCACCTAACTCAAATCCAAATATAACGAGACCTAGGATAACAGATAATCTGACAAGATTCAAGTTTCAAGGCTCAAAGTTAATCTAAATAAGCCCTGATTAGTGGATATGGCTGTTTTTAATGAATACTAAGCATACCTTCTTTCCTTTACAATTGGTTCAGTGTAGCTACCAAAACATTTCACTTACATACAAACATACCTACAAATCAATTTCTTATCAAGAATCAGACACAAACAGTGCACCACCAAACAAATTCTATCTTTAGACAGATTTTTACAAAAACTTACAAATCCACTTTATCAAGTTCAAAACACCAAACTTTGGGCAAAAATGAACTATCCTAGACCTGTTCAAAGTGTGCAGAGTACATCAATCCCAAACGTGGACTTCCCTACCCCATGCATTCCCAAACACCCCTCAAGTGTCTAGATGTGCAAAATTTTCAAAGGTTTTTGTTTAAAAACTACAAGCAACTAAACTTTTTCACATATTTAGCTCAAACGTCATCTTAAACAACAAATCACAACATGAAATCACCAACTTAAAAACACGAACATAGAATCACATGCACAAATTTTGATGCAGAAATAAAAAAAAGAGAGAATGAAACTCACCTCAAGGGTGCACATCCACACCATTGAGACTTGATCTTATGTGCAAAGCTTTTTGCAGAAGCTTCCTTTTCCCTGTTAACACAAGCACAAACAATCAAGACCTTTGGTCTTGATTTCACTAACCACAGAAAAAAAGCAAAATCTAATTTTTCTTTATTTTCTCTTAACATTTTTTCACAACTCAAACTTTAAACCTCACAAATTGAGACCTTTGAAAACTCTTAACAATACTTGAAACAAAACCTTAAAACAAATTTTTTTGAGCAAAGTTCACAAAATACCAACTTTTCTAAAATTAAGAAAAAGGAATTATATTTGAGAAAACTTGAACACAAAAACTAATAAAGGATAAATGGAACTCGGAATTGTATCTAAGAAAAACACCAAATTGATAATAGAAAAAGGAATTACATAACTTCAAAGAAAATACCAACTTTTCATTAAAAAAAGGAATTACAATTTTTTAGCTAAATTCTGGAACATTTCTAAAAAAGTAAAGTCCAACCCCTTATATACATGGGTACAAATATTCTAGAAACAAAAAGAACTAATAAAACCCTACTTTAAGAATTTCCAACACTGCCCTATTGGTTTGAATAATTTCTCTTGGTCAAAAATCTAATCTGTGACCTCTGCTGCATCATGTGGGATTCCTAGCTATGAAGATTGATCCTAACCACTCCTTGAACAGTAGGGAGCACGTTAAGCTTCTTGGCCATTGATTTACTGTCCAAAACGTTGTCTTCAAGCTAAGTTGGTGCAAGGCACACATGAGGGGGGGGGGGCAATGGTGACGTGGAGGGTGTTTTGTGGGTAGGGTGTTGATAAGAACATGTTAAATCACGTATCTACACAAGTGTTAGGTCAATTCAGTACCTAATGACCTCCCTGAAGGATTTGAATAACAATCATCCTAAGTGAATTATTAACCTTAAACATAACAAGGTCACTGAGAGAACAGTCACTCAGTGAGTTGCCTTCGAGTTCCTAGACTGAGTCTAAAAGGAAGACTCAAGCATTCAGAGAGGCGAAGCTCAACGAATGTCTTCTATGACGAAGAAGAAGGTGATGGGTTCAGTGAGTTGTGGCAATAGACTCACTGAACCCCATACGATCTCCCTGAAGAAAACAAGCATTCTCCAAGACTGAAGAAAAGACGGGATAAGTTGAATTGTGACAAGATGAAGTACATCATACAATTAGCATGACTTACCCTTTTGGGATAGATAGGGTACTGACATGTGTAAAGGACTTACGTCTTACTACTTAGAATAGGGTAAGACAAGATACTACACTGTACCAATAAGACAAGAATTGCACATGGGCAATTATTGTCTTCAACCCAATTTCCTTCTATAAATAGGATGCTTGTAAAGGAGAGAAAACTAAGTTTGTACACTAAATGCTTTAGACATTCACAAACAAGTTTTCTCTCCTCCAAACACGATCACACACTTGAGTTCTAAACTGTAGGATCTGTTAGATATAGATCTTGCAGCCTGTCAGGACCGGTGAATGACTTCTGTAATCACAAGTCAAATCACAAAGAGACTCTATACACAATATGAATGTAGAATATAAATATAAACAAGAGAAACAGAATAACTATGAAGACTTGATCCTTTCTAAGGATTTCTAATATTAATAAAGACTAGAACTACATTTTGTGAAGGTGTGTCTAACCCTTCTGCCTAAGGTTCCTTTTATACTACAAGGAAACCCTAATACAGCTTACAAGAAAACGTGTAAAACTGATATGCATATCTTCTCCTAATATAACTCATGCATATCCTAACAGAAGATTAAGTAAATAATAAAGTTTGACTTTGACTAGGACCAGGAGCAGGACTTGCTCCTACTACGACTAGGACCAGGAGGAACTACATACCTCCTAGTCTACCTATTACATATAACTATTACAATGGTCCTAACAATCCTCCCCTAAACTTGAATTTGACCTGTTGAGTTCAAGTTTCCTGGTAAACGTACAAAGAAAACCCGAGGATTGTATCGGCAAAACAAATAGCAGCATCAACAAGATAAAAATCCTAACATAAGAACAGCCGCAACATGAAACACTAGAAGCTTCTCCAAAGCTTGTAACAAATCAGCATCAGGTTGAATCTTTCAGCAACATGAGCAGATTTGATGAGCCTTTACCAAGTAGCTGCTCGCTCTTGGGCTAGCTAGTCATTCTGGTGGAATAAGCATCACCCTGGGAGACTAGAACCCAGCCCAACTCTTAGAACGTGAATCAATGGTGAGTGGGAGTACCCTAATGATTTTAGGCAAATCATCACAGCCGTCAACGGATTTGATGCGTCTTTACCAGAAGCCGTACCCCTCTGGACTCGCCAACTCTTAGCAATAAAGCATCGGTGAGTTGAACACCCTATAGCTTTAAGCAAGCTATTACAGCTATCAACGGATTTGATAAGATCTTTACCAAGAGCCGTACCCCCTTGGATTAGCCACTTTTCAGTCCAAAACTATGGCAAGTGAAAACCATCCAGTTTTAGGTAACCTGGCAACCATCAACGGATTTGATAATCGCACCAGGAGCCGTACCCTCAAGGTGAATCAACTTTTTCTTGTCGATGAGACATGGTAAGTTGAGAACCATTTGTTGTGTGGACCACGTCCAACACCAAGTGAAACCAAGTACCAGAACAATCTCAAACCAGGAACCACATTTTGAACCAGCCAAGGGATATTATGTACAAGTATAAAAGCTAAACTGTGTTAAAGTATAAGCAGATATTATATAAAAAGTGGTTTTTTTTTTTTTTTATTTATTAGTTTGTGTGATATGTTTTTTTTTTTTTTTTTTTTTTTGTTTTTAAACTATAAAGAATAAAAGTCACCAATCACTATACATATGGGTGAAAAGAATCAAAATAAAAACAAAAATCAAAGTATAACAACTTACAACCCATTCACCTTACACACCAGAAGCTGCCTTCTTATCCGCCAACAACCGTGCTTGAATACCCTCGACCAAAGATGTGGCCATATTCGACTCATTCCCAGAAGGAGCATTAGAAATCTGCAAATGACTTTCCAACATTGCTTCCATAGAAGAAATAGTCAAAGGATACACAACATCCGTCAACATAAACGCCACATGACCAGAACCTAACTCCAACACATGTACTCCACATCCAGCATAGAGCTTCCAGCGAACAATCTCCCATTGCATTTGATCCTGCCATACGCCCAAAGGAGTAGCAGATGGAGGAGGATCCAACATAAGTTTGAGGTCGGCCCAAAGACGAATACCAGGCCAGGAAGACACCGCCATCGGGTCAAATGGCATACTAGAATCAACAAGCCTAAACAACGCCATAAGATCCATTCGGTCAGCCCATGATAACACACCCTGCAAACCCGTGACCATTCGCACAGTCCCATCACTCAAAGTTATCCGATGGGAGACGCCACCAGGAAGTGTTGTAGACCTCTCAACCGTATAACCCATAATGCTTCCATTGCCTAAAGGTAAGTCAGAATCGCTATCCGAAGCTGCATCAATTAAGTTTTCAGGATCACGCTTCTCAAAAGGAACTGATTTACCGCGGCGAACACGACGAGTAAGTTTCTGGCGAGTGGAACGTCGAGGCGTGGGAGCCGAAGGAGTGGATTCAACCTTCACCTGAACTTCAGCAACAGCAGGAGAAGCAGTAGGAGTAGACTCAGGAACATGTCCACCCAAAGAACCACTAGGAGCTGCATCAGAAGTGGGAGTAGGTTGTGTTGCAGAAACTTGTGGTGATGAAGATGGCATAGCAGATGGAGCAGCAGTAGGTATGGTGGAATCAACAAACGCACTTGCAGGAACATGAGTGGTGGTAGAAGTAACAGGTGTGGTGGTGGAAGCATGAGTGGTGGTGGTTGTAACAAAGATGGTAGCAGCAGGACCAGCAGTAGAACCAATAGGCGCAGCCAAGGGTGTAGTAGAAGGACCAACAGAAACAGCACCAGAACCAGAAACACTACCATTGGAACCAGGAATGGGCATGGATGAAGAAACAGTTGAAGCAGCAGGCATAGAAGCCGTCACACCACGAGGATGGTAAACAAATTTTTCCGGTATAGGTTGACTGGCACGCCTCACCATATTTTCATAAAGTTTCTTGAGCTCATTAAAAGTCAAAGCCCGCACCCGAGCCCAAGTCCAAGGAGCATTGAAATGAGCAGCAGATTGAAATTTGACATAACGCTGCATCTGCTGGCGCTGCTCAGCCTGAGAAAGAGGTCTATTCCTACGCTGTTTCTTGAGTTCCTCAGCAAGAGTCAACTGATGCTTACGCATCATCACCATAGCACGCGGAATACAGTTGTGTTCATCAACATCATCACCCAACAAATCTTTAAACTGAGCATAATCCCGAGTGAGAACAGTTAACACTTGCATCCATTCGCCATCAGTCCAGTGCATAGCATCATGCTGAATTTGCGCACGCCTTCGCTCACGGAGCTCTTCCTCAGCAGCAATGTCCTCCGCATCAAGCTCAGCCTGCACCCGACGAGCAGCCTCTTCACCAAGTCTGTCTTCTTCAAGCTGTCGACGAGAGCGCTTGCGGGTGGGAGATGGAGAATCAGCCATTGGAGCTTTGCCCTTTGGATCATGAGAGGTATCAGCATGAGAACCAGCAGCAGCATCAGAAGTACCACCCATAGGAGGTGGAATAGCACTAGAAGAAGGAGCATTGGAGGACATTGGAGGACCAGGCAGATCATCATAAACTTTATCAGCAAAGGCAGCCTTTGCCAGCAACGTCAAGCCATCCTCAACATTCTCCGAACCCTCATCCTCAGAATCTGAAAGAACCACATGCTTCTTTCGACGACGCTGTTGATACTCCAATACCTTTATACGATCAGCCAGAGGAAGAACAAACTCCCGTGTGAGCTTTCGATGTTGGTTCAAGTCAGCTTCCAAGCAAATCATCCTCTCATGGTACCTGTGCATAAGATCTAGCAAAGATGTCAGAGTAGTAGGCTCCTCTGCCTGCCCACCAAGAGAACTTGGATCAGGGAAAGCATCACGGGAGCCTGAAGCAACATTGGGGTCAACGTGTGGAGAACTAGCAGCAAAGGGGATATCAATCGAGTGTGGGGCAGGGCTAGGAGGTGGAGTCTCCACAAATGGAGACTTGTGTGGAGCTGAGGAAGGACCAGCCTTGGGAGGGGATGGTTGTTCAACCACCACCTCCTCAACTAGCTCCTCCTCGACCACAGGAGTGGCATCACCAGTAGGAGCCTCCTCCTCCTCCATGGGGTCATCATCTAACACAACCAACTCAGGAGCCTCCTCCTCCTGACCTATAGGACCCTGAGCCAAACCCATCATGGCTTCAGTCAGGGGCCTCCAATACCCAGTAAACCCATGCATCATGTTGTAATACACTTTTGCTGTCAGTTTAGATGGTACATGCTCAGCCCTATCACGTGGAATGCAAACAAGTATTTCTTGAATAAACCTAGGGTACATAAGAAATTTCTTCCTAGAACCCGCAGTGGACAAATTACTAGCCATCCCCTCAAATAAATAATGTGAAAAGTTAAACACTCTACCCTGGGCTAAACATATAAGACCAGTAGCCAACGGAGTAGGAAACGCATCCCAACTCCCCGACTTGGGACTCAAACAATGGATTAAATAGTGAACCAAAAGCTTCCACTGAGGGGAAAACCTATTCTTTTGGAAGTTAAACTTCCCCCCATGTTCATAACCTATGGCAGCCATACCCTCTAATACTTCCGAATTTGGAAGTGATACAACACCCCCCTCATCCTGAAGATGAAGAGAAGAGCGAATAGATGCTTCAGTGACCACATAAGCACGTCCATCTATGGTAGCATGGATTGCTCGTGGACGTCCAGCCACATTCACAAGTTCAGCAGACGCCTAAAATTGACGTACCACACTATCATATATGGTAGGACAAACAGTAAATGCATACCTTAAGTTTGAAGCTTCAATAAACTCCAAGATATCAACAAAATGTTCACTATTAGGACCATCACCCAAGTAAGCAACACGATTATGAGCAGGTTGATAAGCAAGAGCAGCCATGGATCTTGATGGATGGATTGAAGAAGGATTTAGTTTGGGATGAGAGGAGTAGAAGCGGTTTGTGTGTGTGTGTTAATTGTAATGAGTGTATGTTGACCATATAGGAAGAAAATAGTAACTGTTCATTGACCCCTATTAATGGGGGGTTGCCCTTTCAATTTAAGCCATAATGGCATACTAACCACTTGCCCTTTTTAACATAATAACTTACCCCCAATTTATTTGGTGAATTCAAACTTGTAAATATCAGTATTGGAAGCGTTGACCAAAAGTCAAAGTGCACAATAGTCGGACCAGGAGCAAAACGTGATTAATAAAGGACAAAAGGAATGAACAGTAGCCATACCAGTACCAGTACCCATAGCCAAACACCACTATACTTGGAAGGATTTGAAACCACCAGAAAGCATCCAATCATAACTAGAAGCTGACCAAAAGGACCAGAAGCCAGTCATGTAAGGCCATAGCCAGCAGAAGAGAGCAAAAATCCTCCATCAGAAGCACCACACACCACCATAAACAAAAAAAATAAAAATTATGTTGTTAAATACTATGAATACGTTAGATGTACCTAATATGTACACAAAGCCTCCCCTTAGGCTTTGCCTCCCCTCAATCCTAGAATTCAAGGATTGACCATCCCAATATGAACCACTAAGTGGTTAAACCGAGGACCATCAAAAGCTTTAGTCAGCAGATCAGCAACATTGTCATCCGTATGAACTTTAAGAACTTGTATCAGCTTCTTCTCATTGGCATCGCGTATAAAATGATGCCGAATCTCAATATGTTTCGTCCGCTGATGAAATACAGGATTCTTCACAATACAAATCGTGCTTTGATTGTCAATAAAAATTTTGGTATTCATAAAATTGAACCCATAGTCCAACATCTGATTTTGGATCCATAAAACTTGACCACAGCAACTAGCAGCAGCCACATATTCAGCTTCTGTTGAAGAAGTAGCTACTATTGTCTGTTTCTTACATTGCCATGAAATAAGCCGACGACCCAAAAATTGACAACCACCAGTAGTTGACTTCCTATCATTATTAGCACCAGCATAATCACTATCACTGTATGCTTCAAGTACAAATGGGGATTCTCTAGGATACCATAGACCCAATTTAGGTTGAGCCTTGATATACTTGAAAATCTTCTTAACTGCATTTAGGTTCGAAACCGTTGGAGTCACCTGGTGTCTAGAACAAGCACTTACTGCAAACATAATATCCGGACGTGATGCAGTCAAGTACATGAGGGAGCCAATCATAGACCTGTACATATGAACATTTACGGGTGGATCTGGCTCATTCTTATGTTTGATTTTAGCAACTTCATAAGGAGTTGCTGCTGGTCGAAGAGGATCCATGTCAAACTTCTGAAGAATCTCATGAACATACTTATCTTGACTGATGAAAATCCCATCCGATTGTTGCTTGACCTGAAGACCAAGGAAAAATGACAGTTCTCCCATGGCACTCATCTGAAATTCGCCTTTCATCAAGTGTTCAAACTCATCACACCACTCCTTCCTAGTAGAACCAAAGATAATGTCGTCCACATAAACCTGAACAAGGATAATATCCTTGGAATTCCGCCGAAGAAATAGTGTTTTGTCAATAGTACCTCTTCTATAGCCATTCTTTAACAAGAAAGTGGAGAGACGCTCATACCAAGCTCTAGGAGCCTGATGTAACCCATAAAGAGCCTTGACCACCTTGTAGACTTTCTTTGGATGAAGTGGATCAACAAACCCCTTAGGTTGAGTAACATACACTTCTTCGTCAATTTTTCCATAGAGAAATGCACTCTTGACATCCATCTGGAACACCGTAAAGCCAACATACGAAGCAAAGGCCAAAAACAGACGAATGGCCTCAATCCTTGCAACAGGTGCAAAGACTTCAGTATAATCAATGCCCTCAATTTGAGTGTGTCCTTGTGCGACAAGCCTAGCTTTATTTCTGACAACAATTCCCCGTGCATCCTTCTTGTTTTTAAGAATCCATTTGGTATTGATAGCTGTCTTGCCATCTGGTAAGTCAACCAGAACCCAAACATTCTGAAACAAGAATTGCTGCATTTCCTCCTGCATAGCCTCCACCCAACTTTGATCCTCAAGAGCATGAGAAACAGACCTAGGTTCCACCTGTGAAAGAAAACAAGCAAACAAACAGTGTTGAAAGTCCGTATGATTATTACGCTTTTGATCCTCAATATAGCCCACAAGAGCATGATGATCAGACGAGGCCTTCTGCTGCATTCTGCGTGTCTTGACGGTAGAACCAGGATCTCCAATAATTTGAGTGGTGGGATGGTCTTTATGTGATTGCAAGACTGGATTGGAGGAAACCTCCACTTCTGGTGCCATGTTACCGAGATCACCAACGAAATCAGCATCATATGAAGCATATTGGAAAATCCTGTCTACTGGTTGTTTATGTATATCATCTAGCTTGGTAGAAGACTTCTTTTCATGATTCCCCAAATCAGTAGGACTAGAGAAACGTGTATTTGAAGCAGACTCACTAGCCGGAATACCAGTAGGTGAGTGACTAGCACTAGGAGCAGAAGCTGGAGTACTAGGAGCAGCTTTGTCAGTAGTCTCAACCAAGGGAAACTCAAAACTACCTTGAGACGCCGCTTTAGTAGCTTCTTGTTGTTGCTTTAGAAGAGTATCAAGAGCTGCTTGGGAATCCTGTACTTCCAATGGAGTTGCATCACTAGGAGGAGTAGGAGAAACCGTGGTGGAATAGGATGGAACCACAAAAATGTCATCCTCATCATCTGAATCAGAAAGACTAGAAGGAACACCGGTACTAGAAGTTGCAAACACTTGTGGTCCTGCATCATGGTTAGTTTTGAAACGAAAATATCCTAACGAATCACTAAGATAATCAAGATCAAAATACCATTCTGGACCTGTTCCTTGAATGTTTGTCTTCTCCTCAAAATACCTGAGATTAATAGTTTCAACTATCCGTTTGGCTTGAAGATTGTAGACACGATACGCCCGAGAATGAGCTGAATATCCCACAATATATCCTTCATCAGCCTTGCCATCAAACTTCCCCAAATAGTCACTAGTATTCAGAATGGTGACTGGACACCCAAAAGGCTTCAAATGAGCAATATTTGGAACTTTGCCCGTGAGCAGCTCATAAGGTGTTTTCTTGTGTGGATTGGTAATAGACACCCTATTCAAAACATAACTAGCCGTATTAACGGCTTCTGTCCAGAACATGGTCGGAAGCTTGGAATCGGCAAGCATAGTTCTGGCTGCTTCTATTAGTGTCCGGTTCTTTCTTTCTGCCACACCATTCTGTTGAGGAGTCCTAGCTGCACTATAATCTCTTTTGATGCCCTTAGCATTGCAAAGTGCGATGAGGTCTCTATTTTTAAACTCGGTTCCATTGTCGCATCGAATACCTTTAACTTTCTTGGACAACTGATTCTCTATCAAGGTAAGAAAATCTCGTAGAATTGAGTAGGTCTCACTTTTGGTAGCCAAGAAAAACACCCACGCAAACCTGCTATAGCCATCAGTCACCACCAAACAGAATTGCTTGTGGTCTATGCTTCTGATGGAAGTAGGACCGAATAAGTCCATGTGTAAAAGCTGCAATGGATCAGTAATGAGACTTAAAGCAGTAATGGCCTTGAAGGATGCTTTGTGTTGTTTGCCTTTGCTGCAGGCAACACAATTTATGTCATTTCTAAACGTCTTGGGAGGTAAACCAGAGACCAGATTCAAATTGGCAAGTTTGTGAATGGTCTTGAAGTTCACATGTCCCATCCTTCGGTGCCATTTTGTGGCTTCATCTTCCGAGGCTTTTGCAACCAGACATGCTAGTTGACCTGTAGGGTTGACTTCATTCAACTTGATGCTATAGAGATTGTGTCTTCTAGGGATTCTGAGTAAAACTTGCGAGTCATCCGGAAGCTTAAAATCTTTGGAGAGCACAAGTGCATCAGTATCGGTGAAGAGTACAAACTGCTTCTTGTCACAAATCTAAGAGACCGATATCAAGTTGAAGTGTTGAAGTGCTTCCACAGAGTAGACCTGCTCAAAATTGAGATTTGGAGTCTTTATCGTTCCCTTGCCAGTGATTCTGCCTTCACCTCCACCAAAATAGACCTTGCCCCCATAAAATGGTACAAAGTTAGAGAGAAGGCCTTTATTGCCAGTCATGCTCCTGGAGCAACCACTATCAACAATGCCTAGACTAGGATCCTGGTATGGAGTAACCTACAACAACAAGATAATCACAATGCAGAAGTTAGTGTCTTAAGGGGACCCAAACCTTTTCAGGTTTGAGCCTGCCTTGTGGATCATTAGAAGAATGCCAAGAAGATTGATGAGATCCACCATTGTTCCTTGGTTGCCTATTCATCATAAGGGTATTATTATTTGACCAGGAACAACCTGCTGAGGGCTTAACAGCAGTTCCCAAATTTCCCAAACCAAAATACGTGTGGTCAAAATGATGCGCATAGTTTGGATTATAATTTGGAAAATAATTACTAGTTGTCTGGAATCCATTTTCTCTCCAATAATCAGACATGACAGGAGAGGATACTCTAGAAGTATGAAACATTGGAGCACTAGGATTAAGTCTTCTAGTAGCATATGGAGCAGCTCCTGGTGAACCAGGAGCAAGGAAAGCATGATTAACAGATGCATGTGTGTCATAATAATCACAATCTTTAATTAGATGAAAGGGACTGCCACAAACAAAACATGTTTTGAAAGACCTTTTATTAGATTGAGACTGTTTCATACTACCTACTTTATTACACACAGTTCTAGAAAAAACATTCTTCCTAGGACTCAATAAACAAGGACCAGACACACTTGACTTGACAGCGACTTTTTCTTCACACTTCCTAGCACCAGTGGCAGCATGTTCATTCGACTTGGAACTCGAAGGTCTTGACTCTTCACTTGAACCATTAGATGCAGAGTCACCGGCTTTGTCACTGAAAGTACATGAGACAAAGTCGTTAGTATTAGTAGAACTTGTTGGGGACTCAAGCATCTGTGATCCATCCGAGTCATTATGCCATGAGGTAGGCATGAAAGTTCCAGTAAGAGGAGGAGGAACAGCATGCATTTCTGCTGCTGGTTTAAACCTATTGTAACTAGGTTTGCCCTCATCCTCTTTGTCAGCATCAAAGACGCTTGAGAAAGATAAATCAAATACATCTTCAGAATCAATATATTTTTCAAATCCTAAGCCTCTTTTAGTTCTGCCAGACATGCTACTATCAATTAATTTAGAAAGATTTTTAGGTGCCTTTTGCCATTTGTCAAATCTTAACATTGTAGCATCTAATTTAGCTTGCATCTCCTCTTTTTCTTTGATACTAGCATCTCTTTCAGTTTCTGTATATTTAAGCATATTTGTAGTGTTTTCTAAATCAATGCTTAGTATCCTGATTTTATCCTCATATGCACGTTGTGTATCTTGTAACCACTTCTTTTGTTGTTCCAATGTGTTTAATGAAGCTTTATAGGCTTGTACCTCTAAGTAATACTTATCATTTTGTTCATTTACTTCATTAAATTGGGACAACAGTTCTGTGTATTTATCATGACAACCAAGAGGACAATGTTGTACCTGAGGTGAGATGCCCATAAGAGCAAACTCTTCTGCTTCTTCTGCATCAGAGAGATTCCCAGCAATCATTGCCAACACATCAGTCGTGGATTCCGCTGATTCCAGAGTGGAAGCCTGATGATCATTCTAGTTGACCATAGAGTCAACCGACACCAATGCCTTCTTGTCATCTTTAACCTCCTGAACCTTGAAAGCGGAGTACCTGCTCTTTCCCTGATCATTCTTGCTAGGGAATTCTCTTGCAAAGTGACCCTGTTGCTGGCAGTTATAGCACCGTACCTTGCTTCTATCGAATCTTGCTCCCGAGGGTTGTAATTAAACTTCCTTCCAGCTTTCTTCTCAAACTTGTGAACCCTAAGAGTAAGCATGGCCATCTGCCATTTAAGATCTATCTCATCCAGATCCAGCTTATCGATCTGTTTGAAGTCATCAAACGCAAGTTGTTGTTCAGCAGTAACATCAGCCACAAAAGAATGAAGAACAGCTTCTACCATACTACCAGACTTGGCAGGAGGATCAGAAGCAGAAGACATGGGACTAGATGCATATGACATAGGACCAGTATGCTGAATAGTATGCTGGATAGTATGCTGGGGAGACACATTATTGCTCTGGCTACTTGAATATGACATGGGACTAGATGCCATAGAGCTCACAAAGGCTAAATTAGCAAGAGTGGGAAAAGAGTCACTCGTATATCCTCTCACATGAGGTTCGAATGTTCTGAGCCTATGAAACAAATCATCAAAACTGAGATAATCAAGCCCACCTTTGGCTTTAAGAGAGATTACCACCTGGTTCCAAGAGTAGGGTAAGGCTTTAAGAAACCTTGCATTAACATCACCATCTTCAGGCTTGGACCGAAGTTGATTCAACTGGCTCAAAATCTTCTGGAACCTATCATACCCTTGATTTAGGCCTTCAGTTTCTGAGATTTTGAACTCTGTGAATTCATCTCTCAGCATGGACCTTCGCATTTTCTTTGACTCCTCATTCCCGCCAAATCGTGCTTTTATGCCATTCCAGATCTCTCTGGCATCATCCAAATGGTAGAAGTCACCCATGTGATCTTCAGGAAGAGATTGAAGCAAAATTGTTTTTGCTTTTACCTCCTTCTGAATAGCGATGATTTCCTCATGAGTTTTAGGGTCAAGAAGAGTAATATTACCGTTCTTGTCTCGTCCAGTGAGCTTTCTGCTGTTTCCATTCAGAATGATCTTCCAAAGATCTTGATCAGTGTTGGTGATCCACCATTCCATCTTCATTACCCAGTTATCATATTCACCTTTCTTCAGAAGAGGGAATTTTCCATTCGTGTTGGAAACCGTAGCCAGGATCTGCTGAGGTTGCACAATTTTAGGAGTGCCATCTTCTCCTGTTTGAGTAGAAGTTGAGGCAGACATGATAAACAGATTGTTAGTAATAAGAGAACTTGATTCTGCTTGTATAGAGACCCTCCCAGGCTCTGATACCACTTGTAGGATCTGTTAGATATAGATCTTGCAGCCTGTCAGGACCGGTGAATGACTTCTGTAATCACAAGTCAAATCACAAAGAGACTCTATACACAATATGAATGTAGAATATAAATATAAACAAGAGAAACAGAATAACTATGAAGACTTGATCCTTTCTAAGGATTTCTAATATTAATAAAGACTAGAACTACGTTTTGTGAAGGTGTGTCTAACCCTTCTGCCTAAGGTTCCTTTTATACTACAAGGAAACCCTAATACAGCTTACAAGAAAACGTGTAAAACTGATATGCATATCTTCTCCTAATATAACTCATGCATATCCTAACAGAAGATTAAGTAAATAATAAAGTTTGACTTTGACTAGGACCAGGAGCAGGACTTGCTCCTACTACGACTAGGACCAGGAGGAACTACATACCTCCTAGTCTACCTATTACATATAACTATTACAATGGTCCTAACATAAACTCCTGTTGATAGAATCGTCAAGCTTAGAAATCGTTAGGATTGGACTAGCTTGTTAGTGAGGAGATCACAAAACCACACATTGTCTATTCAATACCTATTGTAGCTTCGTATACAATAGGGTATAATTCTTTAATAAAGCTAAGAGTTAAATGTTGAAAACCGTTGTGTTATTTATTTACTTGTATTAACTTTGTTGCATTACTTAACCATGGGTTAGGACTATACTTAGTATAATTAAGTATAGTACTAATTACAAGGGACCAACAAGTGGTATCAGAGCGGTAGGATTATAAAACTTTTTAAACACCGTCTCAAAGTTTTTATAACCTTGATCCATTATGGCTGAAAGTAATGTACCCCAACTTGTTAACAAAAAAGGAGCGAGTTACTCTGTTAACGTTCCTAAGTTAGAAGTTGAAAGATTCAACAAATGGAAGAAAAGAATGCTATGTTATTTGATGGGAATGGAACCTTATTACATAACTTGTATTAAGAATGGTCCATTCAAACCAAAAACAGCAGCTGGTGATGACAAACCTGAAAACCAATGGTCTGACGATGAAAGGAGAGTGGTCAATCAAGACCAACGTCTCAAAAGCATCATTATATCTTGTCTTCCTGACGATATTATGGAGGCTGTAATCGAGTGTGAGACGGCCAAAGAGACTTAGACAGATCTTGTTCATAGTTTCGAAGGACCATCCGACACAAAGGAAAATAGGATTATGGACCTGAAGTTAGAATATAACACTTTTCGGGCCAAAACATCTGAAACACTTCCTCAGACTTACACCAGGTATAAAACCTTGCTCAATGAGCTAACGAATGACGGGGTGAAACTGTCTAAGCATGAAATCAATGTTGGTTTTTTGAACAGTCTCCCTAAAAAATGGATTGGTTTTTCTCAAGGATTGAGAAATGCTAATCACAAACAGACTCAGGATCTTGCAGATATCTATGGGAGATTCATCTATGAAGATAATCTGATAAATAGAAGATATCCTGAGTCCAAGAAGACCTTAATAACAGATACCTCAGCCAAACCTACTCAAATTGATAATGGCCCCATTACAACTGCTTTTTACTCAAAAGCAATTGTTCAAAATTTTCAGGAAACCTCAGATGATGAGGTGGATGAAAGATCTAGTACTGAATACACAAGGGATTTGAACAGGGAATATCATGAAAGGGCCATGTTGGCAAATACCAAACGTTATATCAAAAGAACTAGATTTGCTGGTAACCAATCCACTAAGGGAGTCGATTGCTATCGATGTGGTAAAACTGGGCATTTTGCTAAATATTGTCTTTTAAAAACCCCATTGGCCTCTTATAAAAATCAAAGTTTTTCATCAGGCAATGACAACTTTCAACCCAAGTTTACACCAAAACTAATTCAGGCTTCTCCAATTAACCAAAGTTTTTAGAATAGTAAGAAAACTGAGAAATATTATAGGTCTGAGTATAAAAAGATAAAAGCTAAACTTGCACTCTTGGAAGCTGAACCTACTCTTGCTCAGACTCAAAAGCCTGCTCAAAACAAAGCCAAAGGTCTATTAGCTGAAACTTTTGATTGGGATGATGAAGATTTGTCCTCAGAAGAGGAGAAAGTCTGGTATCAAGTGTTAATGGCTCTAGCTGATGATGAATTATCAGTTGGAAAGAATCATGCTCGAAATAGAGAATGGGTTGACATCACCATGAGAAAGGATGCTTCTCTATATGGATGAAGAATCTGATTGGCAAAAATTCCTTAAGTATATTAACATTGACATATCGTTTGTTGAAGAGCAGAGATTGAATCTTTTGTCAAAATATAATAAACTTGTTTTTGAATTAAACAAATGTAGAGAAGATTTATTAGTTCTAAAACAAGCTAAACTTGAAGCAGTAAGATGTCAACTTCAGAACACTGAACTTACTAAAACCAATCATACTCTTCAAGAACAACTTAAGGAAGAAAAACGAATCAATGAGAAATGGACAAATAGCTCTACCTTAGCTTCTCAGTGTATAAACAGTCAAATACCTGCCCAAAAGAAGAAAATTCTTGGGGCACGACAACTCACTGAAAAGGCACCAACTAAGGAAATGAGTGAAAAGGCATTTCTCCCTGCCTCAGTTGGGTTTGACCATGAAATGATTCCTAATTCAAAAGACTGGGTTGAGAGATCAAATCCTGAGAGTGTTTTGCCTAACTTTGACACTGGAAATATATTAATTCCTGAATCTTAGGCTATTAATGAAAAACTTGGTCTGAATGAAGAGACTAATAAAGTTAGTAACACTAAAACATCTAGTGTTGCTGAAAACATTCAGACTCCTCTACCTCCTTTGAAAAACCTTCAAGGAGCAAGTCCATGTTCTGAACTAATTCCATTGTCTTATCAAGAACACTCACCTAGAGGAAGAGCTGGGTTAGGTTGTATTGAACAAACAAAGCCTGACTCAAAAATGATACCAGATCACACTGAGTCAGGAACTGTCACTGAAAAGACAACCAAACCTATATCTCCCTCAGGGAATCCTAAACATTCAGTCAACTCTACTCCTATTGTAAATCAAGAGGAGTTATGTAGATTGTTCCAACTTTTCAATGGAAGAGAAGCTGGACTCAGCCTCTAAAACTCAGGGTGAAACATTTGTGTCCTCACAGCTTGAATCATCAACAAGTAACAAAACTGAACCTACGTCTTCTAAGAAAGTTAAAACAAAGAAACCCACATGTGAGCTATGTCACTATAAAAATCACACCACTGACGACTGCTATAGAGTTCTCTATTGCATGAAATGTAAAAGTGAAGATCACAGGACAACAGATCATGAGATGCACATTGCTTCTATTAAAAAGGCTAAAAGATACAATGCTAAGCCTTACAACTATGGACCCACCTCAGAACAAACCAGAAAATCCAAGGCTAATCCTTACCCACCTTGTACACATTGTGGGATTCCTGATCACAGACCTGATGATTGTGTATATTATCCTGAGTGTGAGATTTGTGGAAGCAATGATCACACTACCTCAGGACACAATAGAATCATCATGGTCAGAAGAGGAATGCTAGCTGAGTCATCTCAAAGTACTGAATCCTCAGTTGGACTAAGCTGCAAAACATGTGGAAGAAATGTTCATTCTACCTCGGACCACGCTGAGTTTGAGTACTTCAAACGAGGTGAAAGACGTCAGGCTCTTCGAGCCAAAGGGCCTACTAAAAGGTGGGCTCACAAGAGAAACTAATCTACCTCGTTATTTGTGCAGAAACACTTCAAGGAGCCTGTTTGGTACTTAGACAGTGGGTGTTCAAGAAGTATGACATGGGTCAAAAGTTATCTGCACAAATACGTGGAGCAACCAGGTCCTAAGGTAGTATTCAGTGATAATTCATCTTATGTTACTGAGGGATATGGTTCAATTAAATGTGGTGGAATAGTTTTCTCAAAAGTGGCGTTTGTAAATGCTCTGAAGTACAATCTCATCAGTATCAGCCAACTGTGTGATGCTAAGTACATCGTTCAGTTTGATGATAAGCAAGGTACAATCTTCAATGCTAACAAAGAAACTGTGTTGACTGCTCCAAGAAGAAATGATGTATATGTCCTAGACATGTCATCTGTAACAAATTTAGGAGCATGTTTCTTTGCTAAAGCCTCAGACTCTGTCAATTGGCTTTGGCATAAGAGACTGTCACATCTAAATTTCAAAGATATGAACAAACTTGCAAAACAAAACAAAGTTCTTGGCTTACCTTCTCTTGTGTATTCTAAAGACAAACCTTTTTCAGCCTGTGAAAAAGGTAAACACAAGAGAGCTTCTTTCAAGCCAAAACAAACCTTTCCATCAGGAAGTGTCTTCATCTTCTTCATATGGACTTGTTTAGACTAGTCAGTCCAATGTCTATAAATCATGAGAAATAATCTCTTGTGATTGTTGATGAATACTCTAGATACAATTGGGTATACTTCCTGAAAAAGAAGAGTCAAGCTCCTGAATTCGTAATGTCGTTTATCAGGCAAGTAGAAAATCAAAATGATACTAAAGTTAAACAAATACGAACTGATAATGGAACAGAATTCAGGAACCAAGAGCTTGAGAGTTTTTGTGATGAGAAAGGAATTTCTCAGAACTTCTCTTCTCCTTACACACCTGAACAAAATTGTGTGGCTGAAAGGAAGAATAGAACTCTCATTGAAGTTGCTCGAACCATGCTTAATGGATCCAATCTATCAAAACACTTCTGGACTGAGGTAGTAAAAATAGCTTGCTATACTCCGAGCAGATGTATTATTGTCAAAAGACATGATAAGACTCCTTATGAAATATTCAGGGAAAGGATTCCAGATATCAGCTACTTTCATGTGTTTGGATGTCCTGTGTTCATTCACAATCAAAAGGACCATCTTGGTAAATTTGATGCCAAAGCTGATGATGGATACTTTCTTGGATACTCTTTTGTCTCCAAAGCCTTCAGGGTCTTTAACACAAGGAGACAACAGATTGAGGAGTCATTTCATGTCACCTTTGATGAAAGTATGGATTCCATTAACTTCACAAATCAATCAATGGAAGAGATAGGGATGAATGACTCATCAAGATATCCTCCTGATGAGTATGAACATTTTCCCTCAAAGCAGTATCAAACTGATGCTGATATATCCTTCCATATATCACCTCATAATAGGTCAATTGATAATTTAATCACACCTCAACATGTCCCTGAAGTTATCACTTCTCAGGCTAATGAATCAAACGATTCACTCATCGATGAGAACACTGAAGGGACAAGTGATGAAAATATCGAATCCCCTATTATTGAAAATCCTTTAGAAGGAGGTGATGTCCCAGTACAATGTACAGAATCTCTGGTCCCTGATAATCACCAACCATCAACAAGCTCTAATCCAATTTCTCAGGACAGATGGTCAAGACAACAACACATAGAGCTTGTAAACATAATTGGTGATGTATCTGAGGGAATGCTCACACGCAGTAAGGCTGCTAAACTCTCTGCTGCCTCAGCCCATGAATATCTGTTTGCAGACTTTCTCTTTGAAATTGAACCAAAGAAGGTTTCAGAGGCCCTGACACATCCAGGGTGGGTTGAGGCCATGCAAGAAGAGCTCAACCAATTCCTCAGGAATAAAGTGTGGAAACTAGTTCCTCTCCCCAAAGGGAAATCAGCTCTTGGTACAAAATGGGTATTTAAAAACAAGACTGATGAAGATGGAATTTTCATAAAAAACAAAGCTAGGCTTGTTGTTCAGGGGTGTGGTCGACTTCAAGGAATCGACTATGAGGAAACCTTCGCCCCTGTAGCAAGAATGGAACCCATCAGGATCTTCCTTGCCTATGCTACTTACATGAACTTCAAAGTTTTCCAAATGGATGTAAAAAGTGCCTTCCTGAATGGAAAGATCACTGAAGAAGTTTATGTTGCTCAGCCTCCTGGTTTTGAGAGTTCTGAGTTCCCAAACCATGTTTGTAAACTTGACAAAGCCCTTTATGGACTGAAACAAGCACCAAGGGCATGGTATGAAACTCTCTCTACATTCCTGATAATGAACAAATTTGTCAGGGGGAAGATAGACAACACCTTGTTTATCTTCAGAACCAAGGAGGATGTTCTACTAGTTCAAATATATGTTGATGACATCCTATTCGGATCTACTAACTATGATCTTTGTAGAAAGTTTGAAAAACTTATGACAAAGAAATTTGAAATGAGTATGATGGGTGAATTAAAATATTTTCTTGGACTACAAATCAAACAGGGGGACAAGGGGATCTCAGTCTGTCAAGAAAAATACACCAGAGAAATACTTAAGAAATATGATATCTCTGAATGTGCTTCAGTAAAGACTCCCATGGTTCACCCCAATAACTTAGGTCCTGATCTTACTGGTAAACCAGTCAATCAAACCTTATTCAGGGGAATGATTGGATCATTAATGTACCTAACTGCAACTAGACCTGATATTCAGTTCTCAACAATCTTATGTGAAAGATATCAGGCCGATCCCAAAGAATCACATCTTACTGCTGTTAAACGAATCTTCAGGTACCTGAAGGGTACTCCCTCACTAGGTCTATGGTATCCTCGTTGTTCAGGCTTCGATCTTAAAGGATACTCAGACTCAGACTATGCTGGCTGCAACATGGATAGAAAAAATACCTCAGGTGCATGTCAATTCCTCGATGGCAAGCTAGTATGTTGGAGTGCAAAGAAACATCACTCAGTCGCAATGTCCTCTGCTGAGGCTGAATACGTGGCAGTTGCTGGTTGTTGTGCAAACATCCTTTGGATGAAAAGTCAACTCAGGGACTATAATGTGAAATACAAAGTAATCCCTATCTTTTGTGACAACACCAGTGCAATTTCCATTTCAAATAATCCGGTCCTACATTCAAGGACTAAAAACATTGACATAAGATATCACTTCCTCAGGGATCACATCTTAAAAGGAGATATTGAGTTACACTTCATCCCCACTGAATATCAGCTAGCTGATATTTTCACCAAACCTTTGGATGAACCAATGCTCCATAGACTGAAAGCTGAACTTGGTATGCTGAATATTGATTAATCAGTCTCCCTGATGTCATTGGATTCAGTATAATGTGTAGAAACTAGAAGGGGGGGTTGAATAGTTTCTCTTCGATTGGAAACCAAATTAAAATTACTTTCAATTTGGTTTGTATCAAAACTATCTTTTGTTTGAAGCTAAGTTGCATAATGATTAGGTTCAATTCAAATGCACTAGCAAAGATAATAGGTAAGTGTAATGATAATGAAATAAGTAAAGAGTAAGGAAGGAGACAACCTAATGGGAAGACACCAAGATTTATAGTGGTTCGACAACGAGGCTCTATCCTCGTTTCTACTCCACTCCTCGAGTACACCTACTCGAGATTTCCACTATATCCACAAGCTCCCTTCTTGGCGGAGAAATTCTTACATCGTTTCTTACATTATTTTCCGACACTAAGCTAAATGTCGAGACCTAATCTTTAGCTAGGACCAATCTACACAACGTTTCCTACTTCACAATTTAACGACACAAGGCTAGATGTCGAGTTCTAATCTCAAGGTAGAACCAATCTTCACGACGTTGCCTACGTCACCATTTACGACACAAGGCTAGATGTCGAGTTCTAATCCAAAGCTAGAACCAATCTTCACGACTCTTCACTTTGAAGCTAAGTGAGAACTTCACACAACACAACTACTAATCACTTTCAAGTTTAGTGAGAACTCACAAGACACAACCACATCACTTTATAGTTTAGTGAGAACTACTAATCAAATCTATTGCAACTCAACTAGACTTATCCAAGTACACACATGTAGCTTGGATTTACACAACACAAATCCAAGCAAACACATATGCAATGGATGTACACAACAAATCCAAGTATTCACAAATAACTTGGATGAACACAACTAGTCCAAGTATTCATAAATACAATGGATTGACATAAAACAAAAAGGGTATCATGATGAATATGACTAGCTCATATATTCATCTTTATCACAACACTAGTGAGTGAGTGATCTTCTCATTGGACAAGGTAAAGGAGGGGATCAAGAGGATAATCATATGTAAACATCCTTAACACTTTAAGTGATCATTTACTAATGATTATACTATAGAAAAGAGAAAGGAGGCTGAGAAAAACGTCCAAGAGGCTTATTGGAAAATGAGATTTGACCCACTATTTAAAGGAGACAAAGTATAACGGATATATAACGGCTATCTGGGCGCGGTACCTTATCTCGCCTGGCGGTTCCATATCGCTAGGGAACCGCCTAGCCACTTAAGGTACCGCCCCTAGAGTACGCTCCGTTTTTTGTCTTTTAGTGGGGTAGGAATATCTGAGGTATTTGAAGCCTTCAAAGGATATTCTAATAGCATATGGAATATGCTATTTTCAAATTTTCATTTTCCATTTTAATAAAACATTTTCTAAAAAAGAAAGTTTATTAAAAAGTCTTTTGTCATATTAACAAAAGTGAGTTTTAAGGATAATCATTTTGATGATCACTAAGTATGATTAAGAAAGGTTAGTGATATGATTATTACCTTGATGATAGTGTTAGTTAAATAATTCGTTTTGTGTTTTATACTAAATGTGTTGTATAGTTTGTTGTGATCAAAACTAAGAAAGATTAGTTAACACTAATAACGTTTTTAGGCATCATTGCATTAACAATCTCCTCCTTTTTGATTACGACAAACTATAAACTCATTTGCATAGAAACACAAAATAACGAATTATTAACGAGTTTATCACTATCATTTCTCCCACTTTGTCGTAGCAAAAAGGGTAGCACAAGTCTTTGAAGAACATCGAACTTTGCTAGTAGCTCCCCCTTGGTTGTTGCTCCCCCTTGCTTGGGGTACCAAGTATATGAGCTAAGGTGACATGCTACACAAAGGTTAGTAGAAAGGAAAGAAACACCAATGTATATATGATCACTACCTACTAAGTAACTTGAGAGGGAGAGAGAGAAGAAATCTCAAATTAGAAGCAAGTATTTTGCTAAGTTTGTCCAAAAATGTAATTGACAAAATCAAACTTCAATCCAATGAAGATGATAAGCTTGTCAATGGGTTAAAGTTTAGAATTGATGGAATCACCCATAAGCAATTGTAAAAATTAACCATGATCAACTCAAAATAGAACTAAAGGGATAACACACAAAGGTTACATAATAGAAAAGACACAACAAAGTAGATAGTCATACACACAATATGAGTATCTAAAGCAAAAGATATGGAAAATAAACGACAAAGCATAAGCTATTCTAATAGTGATAATTTTTCAAGATTGCTAGAAAATAAAAGACTCTAAAGAAACTAAAGTAATAAAGACTCCAAGAGTAGTTAGTTCTTTAGTTGGAAAAATAAGACGACGATGCATCATTCGAAGTTTTATTCACCGGAACGAAAACTTGAATAGGAGGTCGAGTGAGGAGGAATTCAAGAAAATTTAACTTCTCATACACATGAGCAAGTTCAATTTTTTGAAATCGACAACAAGCACATGAGGATCCATGATGCAACACAAAATCGGTTGATGGGGGTATGGCATCAAACCTAGGGTTTGGTGGAGGAGGGGTAATGGGTTTGGAAATGTTTTCACAATTCCTTATGAGGTTTGGGAAGGTTGAAAGATCATTGAGTTGAGGGGTATTGAAGGATTGTGGTGGTGGGGGAACATTTTCTTTAGCTCCAGTGATGGGGTTAATGGTATAAGTCTCATTCCAATACTTGATTGGAGAGAAGGTAGGGTTTTTGGGAGGTTTGGAAGAAGATGGTTCATTCTTCTTGATCCAAATAGGTATGTCCGAGATTTTTGGTTTCTTTGAAAGCTTGGATGAGCAAGCTTTGGGTGAGTGAGGTTGTGATAATGAAATGTCAAGGTTATGAAAAGATGAGTTAGGCATTGTTAAGGTGTGAGAACAAAATCTCAAGGTTGGGAAGGTGTGAGAATGAAATCTCAAGGTTGGGAAAGTATGAGAATGAAATCTCAAGGTTGGGGTATAAGTAGAATGTAATCAAGGTAAGAATTTGAATACAAAAAGTGGAGTGTCAAGGAATGTTTAGTCAATTTGAGTAAACAAGGAATCTTGACAGGTTATAGGGTTTTAAAAGTTTTGACCAAAAAATCGTCAAAAAATTGATTTATGTCCGCGATACCTTAAAGGGACCGGCGGTACCTTACCACATAAGGAACCGCGCGACTTTTAGTGAGCCGCATCCAGTGGACATGAAACCATGTTTTTCCAGGGTTTTGGGAAAAACTAAGACTTTTTCAAAAAGTTGCAAATCTTGGATTTTTACCTCTATTAGCACCAAATTATGCTAGGGTTGCATAAAGCAACACATTCACAAAGAATGTATTGAAAAAGGTTGACAAAATATTTGAATATCATTTTGAACCAATTTTAGTCAAGTTTTTAGAGGTTGTGATAGATTCAGGTTCAATTTTAATTTCAATTTAAAGTTGATTAATGTGCACGTAAGGATAGAAACACATAAAGCTAAATACATAGATCAACATCATGAAACACTCATGAAGGAAGCAAATACAATGACAAATGAAAAAACTAACTAATACATAGCTAGCTTAACATTAAATCTAGATGAGTAGTCTTCTTTGGCTTGGTTTTGTTGAAAACTATTTATTAAGAGAACTTCATCATTCATCTCCTAGGAGGAGGCATGGAGAACAAGGTAAGCAAGAACTCTTGCAACCTCCTATGTAGTCCAAACATCTCCATCCTAAGGTTATGGATGATGTAGTGGTTGTAGAGGCAACATGGAAAATTAGGTCCATGAGTCTCTTGAAACCCATAGTATGGATCACCCAAAAGGAGTGAAAGTGGGACACCCAAAATTGGAATGTTTGATTTGGGTGGAGGTGAAGGAGGCATGTTCTCCAAGGGTGATGTGGGTGAGAGTGGATGAATGTTCCCTAAAGGGGAAATGGGTGAGTGTGGAGGTATGTTCCCTAAAGGGGAAATGGGTGAGTGTGGAGGTATGTTCTCCAAGGTTGGTGAAATGGGTAAGTTAGGAGGGGTAAATGGTGAAGTCACCAAGGTGTCATCAAAGTCATTCACAAAAGGAATGCTTTGGATTGGTTGGGGTTGTGTGGTCACATCCAAGGGTGCACTTGGAGTGAAGGGTGAAGAGAGCTCATTCATTCTTGAGTTGAATGAAGAGGAGGTAGAACCAATAGAATGGTTAGTACCATGGGTGGAGGTAGTCTTGCATGGAGTAAGAGGTGGGGAAGGTGATGAAGAAATGAGGATAGGACCCATCTCATTCTTAGGTGTGTGGAAGGGTGAGGAGTTAGGCTTGGCTACCTTAATCCTTATTTTGAGTGTTTTCCTTGGGGTGGAGGTCTTGGAAGTGTTTGAAGTTTTGGTAGAAACCATGGTTGTTTAAGGATTAGGGAAGTATGTTTGATGTGTGAAGAACATGACAAACAAGGTGGGTTTAAATGGGTGAGGGGATGATCCAAACTAGTAATGGGTTAAAATCATTTTAGGTCAATAATGAATTTAGGTAAGCTAGTTTAGGAAATGTGCAGTTTATTACAGAAAATCATGCAGTGTTTACACAGAATTGAGAAAATAGTGTAAAGCAAAAGATGCTGTCGGGCATAGTGGCCGGCGGTTTCTTATCTAGGACCCGCGTTTCCTTATCGATAAGGAGCCACTGGTCGATATGGAACCGAGACCAGAGGTTTCAAAAATTTCCATCCCAGTTTTTGATAAACCCAGTTTTTTACCAAAAGATTCACAAGCCAAAGTTAACTACAGATCATAATCTAATAAGCTAACTATCACAAAGATGCACAAAGCTATGTAAATCACAAACATGATGGCATAAGCAACATTTAGGATCAAAATAAATAATAATCCAAACATAAATTAATACACAACCAAATGAAGGAAAGAAAGACAGGAAATCATCCTAGATGAGTGTTGCAAGTAACAATGAGCATAACATCTAATTCCTTGATTCACTTCTGAGACGTTCTCGAAGAAGATGATTGAGATAAAATTGATAGTCGGAATCAACTTCACGGGAGGACAAAATGGAGATTGAAGAGGACATGAAGTTATTGAAATGGGAAGGAGGATTGCTAAAAGACTTTTCTTGAGAAGTATTTTCGACTTGACTTGAGTTAGCATTTCTCTCGGGTGAAATGTTCTCTTGAATAGGAAACATGACTCGATCAACGGAGTGATAAGGTGAAGAGAGAAGAGATGGAAAGTCAATAAGGACTCTTCTAAGAAGACGAGAGAGAAGCATTCCGTAGGGAAGACTTGACTTAGACTCAAGAAGAACAAATCTAATTCTTCTAGCTATGAAAAATGCGAGATTGTAAGGAGTTGTAGTGGCAACACAATACAACAGATGTGCAAGGCAAGCGGGTACCAAGTCCCGATTCTCATCTAGACACATTGCATTTTCCCTAATGATTTCGGCCCAAGGGATCATGAAATCATTAAGATCGCTAGTAAGTAATTCCCAAGGCGAGAGAGTTCGAACAACTCCTTGAAATCTACCAAGAATAGGATGTTCACGAGGATTAGAAATGACATGAATGATGTCCGAAGACGATGGAAGCACAGTCACATAATGAGCATCAATAGGGCCGATTCTAAAGAGTCAATACTCCAAGCATCGGTGAATCGACATTGACCATTAGATGGCACTCCAAGAATATTACCGAATTCTTCAAGAGTGTAAATAATGATTTTCCCCATTATGGAAAATCGTATAGATATACCATTATTGATGCCTATCAAGGTGAATGAGCTAAATAACTCCATAAGAAACGAAGGAAATATTGGCTCATCAATATCAAGAAGACCAAACCCAATAGACTCAAACATGAAGCGAATAAACTCATTTACAAAATTGGAAAGAATGATGCGTCCTTCATGAAAACAACGATGTTCAAGAGACTTAGACAAGTTTTTATGAGAGTAAATCAAATGAGGTAAAGGAGAAGAGGGCATGTATGCTCGTGTTCGTTCATGATCTTTTTGATATCTTGAAGACATGACAAGTACTTAAACACGAAAATATCTTTCCAATCACTCATATGAAAAATTAAAATCAACAATCAAAAGATATGAGAATGTGTTATATCAATTTCTTGACAAACATAGGATTGAATCCATATCATTCTCATGTTCACAATGTGTCTATTCCATCATTAACCAAGAAAACATGATCTATGTTAGATCAACAATGGATTTAAACATTGGTTTTTCAAAACAAGGTTTTTAGGTAAGCATTAACAATGTCATTACCTACTTGTTCATGGGTTCATCTCAAATCCATCTTTTAATCAAAATAATTAATCAAAATTCGGATTTGTTCTATAAGTGGGTTTTAGTGAAATCTTAATGAATATGAACCTAAGGAATCATAGTAAAATAACCATGTCAACCCACATTCCTATTAAGGTTTTAATTCAATTTCAATTTTAAAAATCCCCAATTCTGAAAAGATAAACCCTAGAACAAAATAGATGAAATTGAAAGAAAATACTTACAATTAATTGATGTTAGATGAAGGATGAGTGAAACCCACAACTTGGAATCAATTAATTTGAGTGATTAAAGGTTTTTGAAGTTTCAACAATGGTGGAAAAGATGAAACCCGTCAGCTGTGTGTTTTTGGGAGAGAGAGATAGTGGTTTGAAAAGGAATAAAATAATCAAACTGGCGCTCTGACTCAAGTTGCTGCCCGCGGTTCCTTATCGATAAGGTACCGCGGTTTGAACCGCCAGAGATAAAGAACCGCCTATAGAGGCTGGTTTTTATCAATGAAAAACGCCAAACTTTAAAAACCAAGTTTTTATAAAACACTTAAAAATATATCATGAGCCTTTTAGAATATCATTGGATCATCATAACACTAAGCAATATGCCTTAACGAAGGATTACGAGTTAAATCAAGATCGAAAAGAATTGAAACGGACAAACGACTACTCGTAGCAAAACGGCAAAGTGGAGAGAAGTCAAGGGAAGTGAATCAAGACTAGGATTAATGCTCAAGGGAATAATGACAATCTTCAAATAATGTAAACGAAGAGCTTGTGTCATATATAGTGGTTTAAGACGTGCCTTTCTGACGAAGTGTTAAACGGCTTTGGTAATGAACAAACACAAAGCAAATATTGAAGCATAGACAAGATCACTTTCAATAATAGTCTTAGTCTAAACCAAGATATGAGCAAGGTATTGATTCACTTTCTCTCCCACGAAGGGCCTACTAACTGTATGGGTGCAAACCATGATATCATGCTTGATACTTTAAGCTACTACTAACTCACTCTACATCACCATAGTGAGTCAAGTATCCAAGCAATGAAGGTTTGAGAGGATAAAAGGAAAGAATCACAAACCACAAACAAATGTCAAGGCAAGGATGCCAAGAGTAAGCACATAGTCATGTAATGATCAAAAGAATGATCAAAGGGCATGTGGAAGAACGAAAATGTACCTTGGCCACAAGAGCATTCCAATCCATCACTGCAAGCCTAGAGAGTGACTAAGATGAATACTAAGTCTTCAATGACTAGTTTTATTCCCAATCATCATTCAAAGATGTTAATGCAAGTAATGCCTAAAAACATTATTAGTGTTAACTAATCTTTCTTAGTTTTGATCACAACAAACTATACAACACATTTAGTATAAAACACAAAACGAATTATCTAACTAACACTATCATCAAGGTAATAATCATATCACTAACCTTTCTTAATCATACTTAGTGATCATCAAAATGATTATCCTTAAAACTCACTTTTGTTAATATGACAAAAGACATTTTAATAAACTTTCTTTTTTAGAAAAAGTTTTATTAAAATGGAAAATGAAAATTTGAAAATAACATATTCCATATGCTATTAGAATATCCTTTGAAGGCTTCAAATACCTCAGATATTCCTACCCCACTAAAAGACAAAAAACAGAGCGTACTCTAGTGGCGGTACCTTAAATAGCTAGGCGGTTCCTTAGCGATATGGAACCGCCGGGCTAGATAAGGTACCGCGCCCATATAGCCGTTATATATCCGTTATACTTTGTCTCCTTTAAATAGTGGGTAAAATCTCATTTTCCAACAAGCCTCTTGGACGTTTTTCTCAGCCCCCTTTCTCTTTTTTATAGCATAATCATTAGTAAATGATCACTTAAAGTGTTAAGGATGTTTACATATGATTATCCTCTTGATCCCCTCCTTTACCTTGTCCAATGAGAAGATCACTCACTCACTAGTGTTGTGATAAAGATGAATCTATGAGCTAGTCATATTTATCATGATACCCTTTTTGTTTTAGGTCAATCCATTGTATTTATGAATACTTGGACTAGTTTTGTTTATCCAAGTTATTTGTGAATACTTGGATTTGTTGTGTACATCCATTGCATATGTGTTTGCTTGGATTTGTGTTGTGTAAATCCAAGCTACATGTGTGTACTTGGATAAGTCTAGTTGAGTTGTAATAGATTTGATTAGTAGTTTTCACTAAACTATAAAGTGATGTGGTTGTGTCTTGTGAGTTCTCACTAAACTTGAAAGTGATTAGTAGTTGTGTTGTGTGAAGTTCTCACTTAGCTTCAAAGTGAAGATTCGTGAAGATTGGTTCTAGCTTTGGATTAGAACTCGACATCTAGCCTTGTGTCGTAAAATAGTGAAGTAGGCAACGTCGTGAATATTGGTTCTACCTTAAGATTAGAACTCGACATCTAGCCTTGTGTCGTTAAATTGTGAAGTAGGCAACGTTGTGTAGATTGGTCCTAGCTAAAGATTAGGTCTCGACATTTAGCTTAGTGTCAGAAAATAATGTAAGCGACGATGTAAGGTTTTCTCCGCCAAGAAGGGAGCTTGTGGATATTGTGGAAATCTCGAGTAGGTGTACTCAAGGAGTGGAGTAGAAACGAGGATAGAGCCTCGTTGTCGAACCACTATAAATCTTGGTGTCTTCCCACTAGGTTGTCTCCTTCCTTACTCTTTACTTATTTCATTATCATTACACTTACCTATTATCTTTGCTAGTGCATTTGAATTGAACCTAATGATTATGCAACTTAGCTTCAAGCAAAAGATAGTTTTGATACAAACCAAATTGAAAGTAATTTTAATTTGGTCACCAATGAAGAGAAACTATTCACCCCCCCCCCCCCTTCTAGTTTCTACAATTGGTATCAGAGCGATGGTCACTCAAGATCTTTGAAGTATATTGTACTTTGAAACTTGGATCGATCCATTGTCTCCTCAAATTAGAAAGTCAAGTTGTACTAAAGTTTCTCTTTGGTCAAAACTATTTTTTCTTTGAAAATAGGTCTTTTTAATTGGTAATATTACATCCCACTTAGATTAGTAGCATTTATACATTTTAGATCTACTCTTGAAATGTATCTACTAGTTTGCATCTTGCTTTGTGTAGGTACTTATGAAGATCAATCACTTAATCGATTGTGGATGGAGTTACTTGCATTTGTAGAAGACTCATCTTCATTGATCTTTAACATCTTTGAATGATGATACCAATATGATTGGGAATGATACTAGTCCTTGAAGACTTATTACTCATCATAGTCATTGTTGGGCATAACATTGATTCCTTGATGGATTTCTCTTTGTGGCATCCTTGCCTTGATATTTGTTTGTGGTTTGTGTTTCTTTTCTTTTATCCTCTCAAACCTTCATTGCTTGGATACTTGACTCACTATGGTGATGTAGAGTGAGTTAGTAGAAGCTTAAAGTATCAAGCATGATATCATGGTTTGCACCCATACGGTTAGTAGGCCCTTAGTGGGAGAGAAAGTGAATTAATACCTTGCTCATATGTTGGTTTAGACTAAGACTATTATTGAAAGTGATCTTAGTCTATCCTTGAATAATTGCTTTGTGTTTATTCATTACCAAAGCCTGTAACACTCTCAATTTTCGTATCGGTACAGCGAAAGGGTCTTTTAGAGTGTTACGGGATAGCACAATAACTCCAATCATAGACAACACATAAAAATGGTTGTACAAGGTTCAACATACATTCATTCGATAAAAAGTTTTAAAGTGTACAACAGGTCAAATTATACAGGTCATTAAGTTTACAAAACATAGATCGAATGAACATTTTTAATATTATGTGGGCCATCAGAGTCGATCTCCATCCGGATTACCTTCAAGCACCTGAGATAAAAACATGTAAAAATCATATCAGCGAATGCCGAGTGAATTCATAGAGTTTAATAAAAACCGTTATATAAAACAATCGTTAAAATCAGAACACAAGTATAATATCGGAAGTAAGTCCACGTATTGCTAGTTAGGCAATATATAAATCAAGCATACATCCTAAACCGTCCATGAGACCGTAGCCTCAATATTACCATAATAGGTAATATATTCATCGTTATTAGCGTCGTTATTGGATTACATTATAGGATACATTTAATTTGGATTATTATTAGCCGCATGACATTGTTACCTTACTATGAAAACAGCGGGCCGCGAACCCGACAAACAATTTGCCCATCTAAGTTAGCGTGTCGTCACAAAAATCACGCTATGAAATCTTCTCATACATAAATTCGCTTACCAATCAATGTGGTACGACGGGGATCAACCGTCAAGGCGCGAACTGGGGTGATCGTCCCCAAATAGTACTATCAAATGCATAAGCGTCTACCAAATCCCGGTAGTTCACAATTCATGCTAATGGGAGTTTAAGTGACATAACCTAACTACTAATAATCCTTTTTGTCTCGTTTATAAGGTCATAGCATCATTCGGGTCCATATCATTAAGCATACCATCGGGACTACTTGTGTTCTATTTTTATAAAAATCTAGCATGTTATCTCCCTCGCGGGTTTACAAATCATTTTATAAAACATTTAAAAGAGTGCGAGGCTATGAACTCACGTTGATAATGAAAGGCGGATTATCGGCTACGGGCGTGCTTCGGTCACAAAAACCTATATAAATAATAATCGGTCTTAGACTTGGTCCATTGACTTTTATCAAAATAACAATATACATATGATGATTTTGTACATATCATGATGATCAAGTGGGTTTATATATCCTTGTTTACTCATTTTAGTGTTTACGAATTAGTAACTTTTTACTAGTTTACTAGTTTTACCTATTTACACGTTTTAAGTCCAATAAGCTTATTATAAGTTCTTTAACTTGTTTTAATACATTTTATACTTATATTATAAGTATCTATACTTTCCATGAGGGGTCCAAATGGGTTAAGCCCAATAAGTTCTTTTTATAAGTGTTTAACTTATTTAGTCCAATTATTAGTCCAATATGCTTACTTAGCTCGTTAATGTCCGTATGTCCTATAGTTCGGGTTTTATCGGTTTTTACATGTATTAGATACTTATATATCAGTATATGAATTATAAAAACTTTACATTAGATGGGTTTGATCGTCTAAGTTTTAATTGGCGAAAAACGTTAATTTTACGGTAATAGCCGAAAAAGTCGTAAAAATCAAGTTTATAGTTTTTATTACTTATAAGTATTATTCCACTACCATTTTTATAATTTATTCATTTATTTAACCTTTTACATATTTATATAAATAAAATTCATAAGTTAGTGGGTTTTAATTTCACATTTTATACAATATAATTTTGAGTGCTTATATAATAGTAATAAACATTAATTCTCAAAATCTTATTTTTATTTTCATCTTCACCATTTTTATCATATCTAGAGTTCTACAATGAATTAGAAGCTCATTTTTGGATGGCATGATCTTCATATTATGTGCTACATTTAACTTAGTCATAGCTACTGCTCATTTTAAGTTTATCTATGCTTAACAGTCCCTACAAAACAGCTTATTCTGATTAACACACTCATCTTGTTTTGATCATATCTCACTCATTATAATGATTCCATTGCATGGCCAACTCTCACATGTGTATAACATCTTGTACTTACTGTAAATGGATTCTAACATGCAATTTTATCAGTTCAAGTTTTAGTTACATACTGTTTTTATACAGCCAACAAATTAATCATAATTTTAGCCTTGTTTCTTATGGTTATTAACCTTTTTAAGCATATTTATCAACACTTGATCTCTACACAACATTTTTATCATCATATAGTCATTATATACATATAAAACAAGAAAGAAAATACATTTGATCTTTACAAAAATAACAAGAGAAAATGGAGAGGATGATCTTCTTTACCAACCAAGAGTATATCTTGTTTTTGGAAGACAGGAACTTGATGAACACCAAAAGTAACTCCAAGATCATCAAACACCAAGAACATAAGTTGAGAAATCAGCCCTAGGACACAAGCAAATCACCTCCTTTGTTGTTAAAATGGCCACCAAATGATCAAGGCTTCAAGGTAACTCCATGATAGAGCTAGATAACAAGTATTTTGTGGCTAGAAAAGATCAAAAAGGGATGTGTGTTCTTGAAAGTGGATGGAAATGGTGGTGTGGTTGAGAGGATTTTGAGGTTGTTTGCATGAGTGAAATGATGGTAATGAGAAGCTAGTGGTTTTGAGTTTGTGGAAAGCTTAAAGTGTAAGCTTAACTTACACTTGTAAGTTATAAGCTAACATGATGCCACATCTTTGATGTGGTGTAATGTGTGCCGTCCCATGTGTGTTAGTGGGGTGGGATAATGTATTTTGTCCCACCTCACTAATTTACGGGTATTCCTCGATTCTAGTTTTCTCGATTTGCGTGCCCTTGGGTCGTTTCACGAAAAACGTTTTTTATAAATTATGAATCAACGACACAAAACGAATCCAATAAAAGTGTCTCATCAAAAACGGAGTTCAAAAACGTAAATACGTAATCCTAAGGTTTCCGGTTTAGTCGTAAAGGACGCTAAATTATGCACGTAAGCCCAAATTTAAATCCGTAAATTGTGAGTTCATCAACCAACACAAAAATAAGTTTCAAAATATTATACGAGAAAATAATTCACTATCTAAAAATGTTAGATTGTCACAGCTTTTCTTCCTAAAAGGTATCAACGTCCTCGTGATCCATTTCATTTGCATGTCCGTTTCTTATTGAAATAGAAGAGGTGCGGATATTTCTTCCACATTTCATCCTCTCGTTCCCAAGTATACTCCGGTCCATGCTTTGAATTCCATCGGATCTTGACAATAGGTATCCGACTTTGTTTCAGTTGCTTTACCTCACGATCCATAACCTCTACGGGCTCTTCGATAAAATGCAACTTCCCATCTATTCGAACCTTATCTAACGAAATTTTCTCATCACTCACTGCTAGACATTTCTTCAGATTAGATACATGGAATGTGTTGTGAACACCATGAATTTCTGGGGGTAACTCTAGTTTGTAAGCCACCGGACCTACTCTAGAAAAAATCTTAAAGGGTCCAATATAACGGGGATTAAATCCTCGCTTTCCAAATCTTATAACGCCTTTCCATGGAGATACTTTCAACATTACTTGGTCACCCACTTTAAACTCCATTGGCTTCCGCCGCCAAATCCGCGTAACTTTTCTGTCTACTACGGGCAGTCAACAACCTATTCTTAATCTGAACTATCATCTCCGTAGTCTCTCGGATCAATTCCGGTCCCGTGAGCTGGGTATCCCCAACTTCACTCCAACATACAGGAGATCTACACTTCCTACCATACAAAGCTTCAAACGGTGCAGCCTTAATACTAGAATGGTAATTATTGTTATATGAAAACTCTGCTAACGGCAAATGTTTATCCCAATTCTTACCAAAATCTAACACACAAGCTCTCAACATATCTTCTAGTGTTTGTATCGTCCTTTCACTCTACATCAGTCTGGGGGTGATAAGCAGTGCTCATGTCGAGATTCGTTCCCAAAGATCTTTGGAGAGATTTCCAAAAATTCGATGCGAATCTAGGATCTCGATCTGAAATGATCGATACAGGCACTCCATGCTTGCATACAACATTCTCAAGGTATATACGAGTCAACTTCTCCAGTGAGAACTGCTTTTTAACCGAAATGAAGTGTGCTGATTTGGTCAGTCTGTCGACAATAACCCAAATCGAGTTGTTTCCAGATGATGTTCTAGGAAGCTTGGTGATAAAGTCCATCGTAATTCGCTCCCACTTCCATTCAGGAATCTTTGGCTGTTGAAGTAGTCCTGAGGGCTTTTGATGTTCAGCTTTAACTCTAGCACAAGTCAAGCATTGAAGAACATACATAGCAATATCAGCTTTCATATTCGGCCACTAGTACAACTTCTTCAAATCATGGTACATCTTATCAGATACCGGATGAATGGAATACTTAGATTTATGGGATTCTAACATAATCAAGTCTCTTAAGCCTCCAAACTTAGGTATCCACATACGACCTCTTAAGCATTTCACTCCATCAGCTCTAACCTCTAAAGGATCTCCTTCTCCTCGGAACCCTTCATTAACAAAATTTTCCTTCTTACAAGCTTCTATTTGCGCATTTCTAATTTGCTCAGGCAAATTATTGTGCACGGTCAAGACTAGAGAACGTACCCTGATAGGCTCTCTATCTTTCCTACTTAACGCATCGGCAACAACATTGGCTTTTCCTGGGTGATATTTTATATCACAATCATAATCACTTAACAACTCTATCCATCTTCGTTGCCTCATGTTCAATTCCTTCTGATCGAGAATATACTGTAGGCTTTTGTGATCGTTGAATACCGTACACTTGGTGCCATACAGATAATGTCTCCACAACCTAAGAGCAAAGACTACAGCTCCTAACTCAAGATCATGAGTAGTATAATTCTCCTCATTCTTCCTTAATTGCCTAGAAGCATAAGCTATCACTTTCTCTCGCTGCATCAAACATAGCCTCTAAGAGATGCATCACAATAGACTACAAAATCTTCACTCCCGTCGGGTAATGATAAGATTGGCGCACTACATAATTTTTGCTTCAATGTCTGAAATGCTCCATCTTCATCACTTCCCCAAACGAAAGGTTTATTCTTCTGGGTAAGCTTAGTAAATGGTTTAGCTATCAAAGAAAATTCTTTAATGAATCGCCTATAATAGCCAGCCAATTCTAAGAACTGTCGCACTTCCGTTGGCGTTGTCGGTGCAGACCAATTCTTAATGGCTTCAACCTTTGCAGGATCAACATGAATTCCATCTTTGTTAATCACATGACCAAGGAATTGCACAGAATCTAACCAGAAATCACATTTCGAAAACTTAGCATACAACCTTTCATCCTTCAACAAATTCAAAACAATTCTTAAATGTTCTCTATGTTCATCTTCATTCTTAGAATAGATCAGAATATCGTTAATAAACACAATCACAAATTTATCCAAGTAGGGCTTGCACACTCGATTCATTAAATCCATGTAAACCGCATGTGCGTTAGTTAACCCAAATGGCATTACTTGAAATTCATAGTGTCCATAACGAGTTCTAAATGCAGTTATAGGAATATCTTCTTCACGGACGCAAAGTTGGTGATATCCTGACCGCAAATCTATCTTAGAATACACACTAGATCCTTGTAGTTGATCAAACAAATCATCAATCCTAGGTAAAGGATATCGATTTTTAATTGTCAACTTATTCAGTTCCCTAAAATCAATGCACATACGAAAAGATCCATCCTTCTTCTTAACGAACAAGACTGGAGCTCCCCAAGACGACGAGCTCGGTCGAATAAAACCTTTATCAGACAACTCCTTAAGTTGCTCAGATAACTCCTTTAATTCAGAAGGGGCTAATCGGTAAGGCGCACGTGCCACCGGTGCAGCACCAGGAATCAAAATCGATTCGAAACTCTACTTGCCTTATCGGTGGAAGTCCGGGTAAATCTTTAGGAAATACCTCAGGAAATTCACAAATAATAGGTGCATCTTCCAATCGTTTCTCCCTAGACTCATTCCCGGTCACTTGAGCTAAGAATAACTCACAACCGTTCCTGATTTACTTTTGGACTTTAATACATGAAACGATTTTCAAACGAGATTCACCTCGATTACCATCAATGACTAACGTCCTATTCCTAAGAGGAATCTTAACTTTCTTCTCTCCACACAAAATAGTAGCATTATTCAACGACAACCAATCCATACCAATAATAATATCAAAACTACCTAATTCTATCAACATCAAATCAATCGGAAAGGAATAGTTCAAGAGATTTAGAGAGCATCCTTCTAATAGCTTATTAGTTTTCACTAATTTACCATTAGCCAATTCCACCTCGTAACTGGTATTTATCTCAACAGGTTCAATGTCAATAAGGGCACTAAATTTAGTGGATACAAAGCTCCGATCAGCACCCAAATCAAATAAAGCAAGAGCATAATGATTGTTGAGTAAAAACGTACCGGTAACGACATTCGGATCCTCTTTCTTCACCTCAATTGTTCCAAGTTGGTAGATACCACCCTGGGGGTTTCTTCCAGGTACAATCGCTTTCAACTTGGGGAATTTCGATTTCCTATGACCTTCTTCATTACAGTTGAAGCAAATGGTTCCCTTCTTACACCTTTCAACCTTGTGTCCAAGCTTTCCGCAATTTCGGCACTTCCAACAGTCGTCAGCATGCCTCTTGTTGCCACACTTAGGACATCTATCATCGTTGCGTGGTGTATTGTAGGTAAGAGCATTTGCATTCCCCTTTCTCTGGTTCTGACGGCGATTGAAATTCTTCCTATTATCACCTTTATCTACACGATCACCGTCTCCCTTTCTTTTCTCACCAACACGGGCTTCATCTTCCTTATCCTGAATTATCTGTCCAATGAGTTGGTAAGCCATTCGAACAGAATCATCAATGGTCAGTGGTTTAGATGATGTCACGTCCCCCTGGATATTCCTGGTCAACCCTTTAATATATTGCTTAATTCGGATCTCTTTGGGTTCAACCAATCGAGGACATAGCAAGGCCAACTCATGGAATCGGTTTGTGTAACTATCAATGTCCACACCTTTCATTCGCAAATGAATCAACTCCTGTTCTAACCTAATAATCACACTACGAGGACAAAACTCCAAAGTCATCCACTTCTTAATTTCAGCCCAAGGAGTAGCATTAGCAGCATCAAGACCCATGAAAGTAATTCTCCCGTTCCACCAAGTCAACGCACGACCTTTAAGAGTAGCCATAGCAAAAGTCACCTTATCTTCCTCCTTACACTTACTAATCCGAAACACCGACTCAATCTTCTCAATCCACTGGCTTAATCCTACAACACCTTTAGTTCCGTTAAAAGGTAGAGGTTCACACTTCATGAACGTCACATAAGTACAGCCACCAACTTCAGGTGCATTAGCTCCAAGTCCTCCTACATTTCCTCTAGCATTAGCATTCACATTATTAGCATTCACATTCACATTAGTACCGCCAATTCCACTACCGCCAGCTCCACTACCGCCAGCTCCACTACTGCCAGCTCCACTACCGCCAGCTCCACTACCGCCAGCTTCATTTCTAGCATTTGCTATAAGTTCAGTCATAGATGCGGTAACTTGCTCGATAATAATCCTACGTACATCATCCTCAGTCACAACCTTCTTGGGCGGCATAGTTCTATAATTTCACAATTTCAAAGTATTAAGCATTCACCCAACAAGGGATTCATATAATATGGATTGAATTCATAATCAAGATACAAATAAGGCACAATATGGAATTCAAGACAAGATACATATTTCATTCGATTTGAAACAAAAGTATTGTCTTAGTTACATCCCATATCAAAGTTCTAGCACTATATACACTCAAAATTCGTGCCAAGTCTACTACTAACAAGTCGGTTCAGTCAAAGCTACAAAAGATACAAAGGTCACTACTAAACACAGAGTGGTCTACTAAGAACCGCCAGATGGTCCATCATCCATCGTCTTCTGTATCTTCGTCGGACGATCACTAGACACATCTTCAGCTGGGCGCTTACGGATCACTCCTCTTTCAACCATGTCAGCATAAAATCTACTGTTCCAACCCACGGATATATTCAACTCCTTCTCAGCTTTCTCACGCATCGCACGAGCTACATTCAACTGAATCTCCATAGAATTCACCTTTCTCTTCATTTCAGCAAACTCACCATTTTCCAACACCGATAACCTCCTAAAAGCCTCATTCAAACCACGCTCTACATCAGTCAAATCCAAACTAAGCAATTCTCGCTCTTTCTCACCAACCTTAGTCTTCGACTCCAAATAAGCAAATTGAGTCTGAACAATACCTAATCCAATCTCCGTCATACTATTCTTAACACGGGAAGCATCTAGGTCACGTCTCAAGGCCCATGGTGCAAGACCATCAATATGAGTAGCCTCTCGAGTACTAGACGACTCTCCTATCACACGTCTACGAGTAGCAATACCATCAGTACCGTTAGGTGCATTGTCATCCTCATCCTCCTTTGATCCAGAATCAGATTCAGACGATTCAGACATTTCATCCCTAGGTAGCTCAACCTTAGAATCAGACAAATAAACTGGTGGGGGTAAAGGCTCGCCCTCTGGAACATCATAAGGATAAATAAGCTCGGCTTCCTCATCATTATCGACCTCAACGTCTATACCTACATCCTCCTCGACATCCTCGTCGTCAATCTCATCATCTAAATTATCTAACCCAATCTCCTCATCATTCTCAATATCAACATTCTCAATCTCATTCTCTACCAAGTCAACCTGAGGGGCAATCGGATCTCCTAGTCCTAACTCGGGCTCGGGATCCTCAAATGGTTCCTCCTCATCATCCATATCATAATCTACTAAGTCTAAATAAGGATCATCATCTACATTAGGTTCGGGAATAGCATGGTTTTCTACAAGAATATTAGGGTCAGCCATGACAATCTGCATTTATATATATATATATATCTCGTATTAGGATAACATACTAGTTAAACAATTACATAATGAAATCACGATATATACATATATATAAATTAAATTATATATATCAAAATATATATCTTCTCAATAGGGCTTGTTGGTAACGTCGGAGATCTCTGGCACCGTTATAGTCAAAAGATTTTTCAAACATTTTCTCAAATGTTCATTGTTAAAAGATTTTGAAAAGTTTTGTTCAAAACATTGGTTATTAAAATCTTTTGTTCTCTATAACGAGAGCTCTGGTACCAAACTGTAACACTCTCAATTTTCGTATCGGTACAGCGGAAGGGTCTTTTAGAGTGTTACGGGATAGCACAAAAACTCCTATCATAGACAACACATAAAAATGGTTGTACAAGGTTCAACATACATTCATTCGATAAAAAGTTTTAAAGTGTACAACAGGTCCCAAATTATACAGGTCATTAAGTTTACAAAACATAGATTGAATGAACATTTTTAATATTATGTGGGCCATCAGAGTCGATCTCCATCCGGATTACCTTCAAGCACCTGAGATAAAAACATGCAAAAATCATATCAGCGAATGCCGAGTGAATTCATATAGTTTAATAAAAACCGTTATATAAAACAATCGTTAAAATCAGAACACAAGTATAATATCGGAAGTAAGTCCACGTATTGCTAGTCAGGCAATATATAAATCAAGCATACATCTTAAACCGTCCATGAGACCGTAGCCTCAGTATTACCATAATAGGTAATATATTCATCGTTATTAGCGTCGTTATTGGATTACATTATAGGATACATTTTATTTGGATTATTATTAGCCGCATGACATTGTTACCTTACTATGAAAACAGCGGGCCGCGAACCCGACAAACAATTTGCCCATCTAAGTTAGCGTGTCGTCACAAAAATCATGCTATGAAATCTTCTCATACATAAATTCGCTTACCAATCAATGTGGTACGACGGGGATCAACCGTCAAGGCGCAAACTGGGGTGACCGTCCCCAAATAGTACTATCAAATGCATAAGCGTCTACCAAATCCCGGTAGTTCACAATTCATGCTAATGGGACTTTAAGTGACATAACCTAACTACTAATAATCCTTTTTGTCTCGTTTATAGGGTCATAGCATCATTCGGGTCCATATCATTAAGCATACCATCGGGACTACTTGTGTTCTATTTTTATAAAAATCTAGCATCTTATCTCCCTCGCGGGTTTAAAAATCATTTTATAAAACATTTAAAAGAGTGCGAGGCTATGAACTCACGTTGATAATGAAAGGCGGATTATCGGCGACGGGCGTGCTTCGGTCACGGAAACCTATATGAATAATAATCGGTCTTAGACTTGGTCCAATGACTTTTATCAAAATAACAATATACATATGATGATTTTGTACATATGATGATGATCAAGTGGGTTTATATATCCTTGTTTACACATTTTAGTGTTTACGTATTAGTAACTTTTTACTAGTTTACTAGTTTTACCTATTTACACGTTTTAAGTCCAATAAGCTTATTATAAGTTCATTAACTTGTTTTAATCCATTTTATACTTATATTATCAGTATCTATACTTTCCATGTTAGGTACAAATGGGTTAAGCCCAATAAGTTCTTTTTATAAGTGTTTAATTTATTTAGTCCAATTATTAGTCCAATATGCTTACTTAGCTCGTTAATGTCTGTATGTCCTATAGTTCGGGTTTTATCGGTTTTTACTTGTATTAAATACTTATATATCAGTATATGACTTTTAAAAACTTTACATTAGACGGGTTTGATCGTCTAAGTTTTAATTGGCGAAAAACGTTAATTTTACGGTAATAGCCGAAAAAGTCATAAAAATCAAGTTTATAGTTTTTATTACTTATAAGTATTATTCCACTACCATTTTTATAATTTATCCATTTATTTAACCTTTTACATATTTATATAATTAAAATTCATAAGTTAGTGGGTTTTAATTTCACATTTTATACAATATAATTTTGAGTGCTTATATAATAGTAATAAACATTAATTCTCAAAATCTGATTTTTATTTTCATCTTCACCATTTTTATCATATCTAGAGTTCTGCAATGAATTAGAAGCTCATTTTTGGATGGAATGATCTTCATATTATGTGCTACATTTAACTTAGTTATATCTACTGCTCATTTTAAGTTTATTTATGCTTAACAGTCCCTACAAAACAGCTTATTCAGATTAGCACACTCATCTTGTTTTGATCATATCTCACTCATTATAATGATTCCATTGCATGGCCAACTCTCACATGTGTATAACATCTTGTACTTACTGTAAATGGATTCTACCATGCAAGTTTATCAGTTCATGTTTTAGTTACATACTGTTTTTATACAGCCAACAAATTAATCATAATTTTAGCCTTGTTTCTTATGGTTATTAACCTTTTTAAGCATATTTATCAACACTTGATCCCCACACAACATTTTTATCATCATATATTTATCATATAAATATACAACAAGAAAGAAAATATATTTGATCTTTACAAAAATAACAAGAGAAAATGGAGAGGATGATCTTCTTTACCAACCAAGAGTATATCTTGTTTTTGGAAGACAAGAACTTGATGAACACCAAAAGTAACTCCAAGATCATCAAACACCAAGAACATAAGTTGAGAAATCAGCCCTAGGACACAAGCAAATCACCTCCTTTGTTGTTAAAATGGCCACCAAATGATCAAGGCTTCAAGGTAACTCCATGATAGAGCTAGATAACAAGTATTTTGTGGCTAGAAAAGATCAAAAAGGGGTGTGTGTTCTTGAAAGTGGACGGATATGGTGGTATGGTTGAGAGGATTTTGAGGTTTTTTGCATGAGTGAAATGATGGTAATGAGAAGCTAGTGGTTTTGAGTTAGTGGAAAGCTTAAAGTGTAAGCTTAACTTACACTTGTAAGTTATAAGCTAACATGATGCCACATCTTTGATGTGGTGTAATGTGTGCCGTCCCATGTGTGTTAGTGGGGTGGGATAATATATTTTGTCCCACCTCACTAATTTACGGGTATTCCTCGATTCTAGTTTTCTCGATTTGCGTGCCCTCGGGTCGTTTCACGAAAAACGTTTTTTATAAATTATGAATCAACGACACAAAACGAATCCAATAAAAATTGTCTCATCAAAAACGGAGTTCAAAAGTGTAAATACGTAATCCTAAGGTTTTCGGTTTAGTCGTAAAGGACGCTAAATTATGCACGTAAGCCCAAATTTAAATCCGTAAATTGTGAGTTCATCAACCAACACAAAAATAAGTTTCAAAATATTATACGAGAAAATAATTCACTATCTGAAAATGTTAGATTGTCACAAAGCCGTTTAACGTTTCGCCGGAAAGGCACGTCTTAAACCACTATATATGACAGAAGCTCTTCGTTACCACTATTTGAAGATTGTCATTAATCCCTTGAGCATTGGTCCTAGTCTTTATTCACTTCCCTTAACTTCTCTCCACTTTTCCGTTTTGCCACGAGTAGTCGTTTGTCCGTTTTGGTTCTTTTCGATCTTGATTCAACTCGTAATCCTTCATTAAAACATATTGCCTAGTGTTTTTGATGATCCAATGTTATTCTAAAAGGTTCATGATATATTTTTAAGTATCTTAGAAAAACTTGGTTTTTAAAATTTGGCGTTTTTCATTGATAAAAACCTGCCTCTATAGGCGGTTCTTTATCTAGGCGGCTCAAACCCGCGGTTCCTTATCGATAAGGTACCGCGGGCAGTAAAGTTTGTCAGAGCGCCAGTTTGATTATTTTATTCTTTTTCAAACCACTATCTCTCTCTCCCAAAAACACACAGCCGACGTTTTTCTTGTTTTCCACCATTGTTGAAGCTTCAAAAACATTCAATCACTCAAATTAATTGATTCCAAGTTGTGGGTTTCACTCATCCTTCATCTAACATCAATTAATTGTAAGTATTTTCTTTCAATTTCATCTATTTTATTCTAGGGTTCATCCTTTCATAATTGGGGATTTTTAAAATTGAAATTGAATTAAAACCTTAATAGGAATGTGGGTTGACATGGTTATTTTACTATGATTCCTTAGGTTCATATTCATTAAGATTTCACTAAAACCCACTTGTAGAACAAATCCGAATTTTGGCTAAATGATTTTGATTAAAAGATGGATTTGAGATGAACCCATGAACAAGTAGGTAATGACATTGTTAATGCTTACCTAAAAACCTTGTTTTGAAAAACCAATGTTCTAATCCATTGTTGATCTAACATAGATCACGTGTTCTTGGTTAATGATGGAATAGATGCATTGTGAACATGAGAATGATATGGATTCAATCCTTTGTTTGTCGAGAAATTGATATAAAACATTCTCATATTTTCGATTTTTGATTTTAATTTTTCATATGAGTGATTGGAAATATGTTTTTCTTGTTTGTATTTAGGTACTAATCATGCCTTCACAATATCAAAAAGATCATCAACTCACTAGACAATACATGCCAAACCTTTCCCAAACCTATGCTTCCCCCCAACTTCAAAACACTTTTCCATCCCTTTCTACTCGTTGTTTCCATGAGGGTAGAATCGTTGACAAGGAAATAATGGGTTATGACTATATCCAATCTATGTTTGAGCTTTCGGGGTTTGATTGCTAGCTCGACGTAGAAGAAGATATTTACCCCTTATTCCTTCTTGAATTCTTTAGCACCTACTCCATGCTTGAATACAATGGAGAAATTTTCATTCGTTTCGTGTTGAATGATCAATTTTTTCAATACTCCCTCGAAAACTTTGGTGAAATTCTCGGTGTGCCATATGAAGGCACTTGTCGTTTTACAGATAAATGGAGACTTGATGCTCTCTTGGAATCCTACGATAAACCTCCAAATGACCTCACCGAAATTGATCTAGAGTTCATCCTTGACATCATTTCGAAAGAGCGTGATGGAAACGTTGTGAGAAGCCTTCATTCAAATGTACGAAATGTGAATCGATATGAAGTGCTCTCTAGCGACCTTAAGGATTTTATGGTCCAATGGGCAAATATCCTTAGGGAGAATGTCTTTTGTCTTGGTGGAAACCGAGATCATATCCTGGCTTGTATGGTGCATATGTTGAGTTGCATCTTTACATCCACCAAGTACAATTTGGCATTCTATATCGCTCGACGAATCAGTTATGCCCTTTCAAAGCCCAAAACAAACCTTCCCTATGCTATGCTTCTTACTCGACTTTTCAAAAGGGTTCCTCATGATTTTCCCCACCTCGATCTTTCTCGCTTCTACCCGGTTCATCGGGTTATGTTTCCTATTCAAGAGGCATATGCAAGAAAGACAAGAAGTGATCGAGGATCGCGAAAATCCGATCATCAAGAGATGGATGATGAGGACATGGACATGCCAACAAGTGATGGTGATGGCATAGGTACTAGTTCTCACTTCAACTCTTCGAGTAATTCCCACCCATCCTCAAACTCATTCGTGGATGGACTTGAAGACTTAGCTCCTCCACCTCATTACTCCTCTAGTGAAGTACCGGAAGATCTTAACATGGAGCATCTCTACCGTGAAAATCTCAGGACTAGAGGTGAATTGCATGAACATCGAGTTGAGTCAAGTAAGGTATTCAATTATCCGGGGAATATGATCAAGGGATTGGGCAAAAAGAGAAGGTGAAAGCTTTGAAGTATTTCAAAGAATACATGTTGGTAAACATGTAATGTTGAACAGTTTTTTTTATCTTGGATGTGTATTAACTTATGCTACATGTTTGGATTGTTATTTAGTTTGATCCTAAATATTGTTTATGCCATTATGTTTGTGATTTACATAGCTTTGTGCATGCCTGATGATAGTTAGATTCTTAGATTTTGATCAGTAGTTAACTTTGGCTTGTGAATCCTTTGGTAAAAATCTGGGTTAACCAAAATTTGGGATGTGAAACTTTTGAAAGACCTCTGGTCGCGGTTCCATATCGACCCGCGGATCCTTATCGATAAGGAACCGCCGATCCTAGATAAGGAACCGATGGCCACTGTGCCCGAGAGCATCTTTTGCTTTATACTGTTTTCTTAATTCTATGTAAACACTGCATGATTTTCTGTAATAAACTGCACATTTCCTAAACTAGCTTATTGTTGGAAATACGTTTTACATATTTATGAAGGATCGGTCGCTCCAACGATAATTATGTAATGGGCTCGTGGTCCACTTAGTAATGTATAGTCCATATAGCCCACATGTAGGGTGGGCTATATATATACCCCTCCTAGCATGTTAGGAGGGGGTTGGTTAGTTCATTCATTCATTCACACTTTCATTAATCTAATCCCTTTCTCTCTCTACTTTTCTTCCCTCTCCTTTCTCTCTCTACACCTAATCTCCTTCTTCCCCATCTCTTCCACCAAATCCATAGATCTAATCCATCCATTACCAAATCCTTAGAATTAGTAGGCCTTCAATTGGTATCAGAGCCATGGTTGAATCTTAGGATTTGCTTATTTTTTATCTTTTGATTTGGTGGTAAAAATCCTTTCTTTTCTTATTTTTTATCAATCTTTTCATCATTCAATCAACTTTTTATCAATTTTTATAAATTTTTATCAATTTGTTATTTTTTTTTATCAGTTTTATTTTTTACGTAGGTTTTTTACAATCAGTTTTTATTATCATTTTTTAATAATCTGTTCATCTTTTCATTTTTTTAATCAGTCTCTTTTTTTTAATCATTTTTTACTCAGTTATTTTTTAATCAATTTTTTTTTTTTTTTTTTTTTTTTAGATCCGTTAATCAGTCCAAACAGTCCAAAAATTGTCTCAAGTGTCATAACAGTCCATGTGTCCTATCCAATCTGTCAAAACTGTCATCAATCCTTTTTGATCCAAAGTTATCAGTTTTTCGTATCAGATTTTCCGTTTTTCCGCATAGGTTTTCCGAATGGTCATTTTTTCCAAATAAATTTTTTCCGAATAGACCAAACTTTCCGAATAGACCAAACTTTCCGAATAGACCAAACTTTCCGAATAGACCAAAAGTTCCGAATAGACCAAAAGTTCCGAATAGACCAAAACTTCCAAAAAAAAAAAAAGTTCCGAATAGGGAAAAAAAAAAAAAAGTTCTGAATAGACAAAAACAACACCTCTCGACAAAGACACATCCTCGACACCCCTCACTCTCTCCCTCGAACGGACTCCCTCAAAACTCACCCCCAAGACTCGACCAACAAAAATATTTCTCCCAAGACTCAAAACTCTCTCTCGACTGTCACTCACATCATACCCAAAACAGTGACTCTCTCCCTCACCAGACACCCCCTCACAACGTCCCGACTCACTCACCCTTCGACTCACTCACACAACACAACCTCACAACCTCTCTCGTAAATCCCCTCACGACACTAAACAAACAAAACCTAAACAAACAAAACCTATACGTCCACTCATCTCTCGACATCTCAAATACACTCACCCCAACAGACTCAAACCGACTCAAACAAAAAAAAAAAAAAAAAAAAAACAAACCCCTTACACCCTCATACATCTCTCATCATTCCCTCAACTCTTAACGTTTACCAAAACAAACTCTCGACTCATTTACCCAGACTAACCCAAACCCCCAAACCAAAATCACTCACAAGACTCTCGACCACTAGACTCGACCTGACACCAAACGCAAACCCCCAACTCATTTACCCACCCTCGACCCTCGCCTACTCTCAAACCATCTCAACAAAAACTGATTCGACTCACATCAACACTCAAGACTAGATTTTTTTCGACAGACAGACGCTACAGTAGAGAGAGAGACTCAGACTAAAATTAAAACGTAAAGAAACTCGAAATACCTACCTGAGACCATCTCAAATGATCTTGAAGAAAAAAGAAAAAAAAATCGATTGTTCATCTTTGTGGGATTCTGTTATATGCTCGAAGGTTTTAATTAATTGATAGGTGGAATCTGTTATCTTCATATTGGTTGATGTGATTTGATATTGTTTACAAAGATCAGAGTTTTTAAGATCGATGAGATTGGAGTCGATGTTTTGGAGTTCTGAGATGAAGAAAACGAATAAGAGGTTTGTTAGATTGAGCTGAGGGTTTGGTGTGGATAGGAAAAGAGACGGAGGAGTATTAGGTTTTGAGAGAGAAGAGAGATATATCTGAGGTCTGAGAGTTTGATAGAGGAGAGAGAGAGATACATGTTTTTTATGTTAGTGTTATTATTTTTTTTGGGCGGAGGATACAAGAAGCCACGTTTTGGTTGATCCAGTTTTGTGAAGTGGATTCTGCCACGTTCTCCCTCCACATTTTCTACACGTTTTATATAAAAACAAGATTTTTTTTGTTTTGTCTTCCATCCACGGTTTCTACAAGATTGACCGTCTCTTTTTATTTACTTTCTTTTGACTTCTAGTTACGTAAATTTTTTATTTTATTTCTTTATTTTTTTTTAAGATAAGTTACTCCTTTTTAGTTAAATTAATCCTTTTTATTTTAAAATATCACATTTTATTTTAAAAATATCACATTTTATTTTTTTTCGTATTTTTGTCATTTTTACATTTTTATTTTGTCACTTTTATATTTTTAGCATTTTGTTTAGTAATTTTTGGCAAATCGTGTCGAAGCGGGTATTTTCAAAGTTTAACGTGAAAAATATTTATCGGGTTAAACGTTTTTGTGGCCGGATTTAAAGACAAACGTGACGAGTCAAAGTGACGAGCTTCATTTATACCATCCATCGAGGAATTTTAAGTTTACGGGTCTTTCGCTTTAATCGATCTTTAATGGATTCGTTCGATTCGACATGTCAAAAGGGAGAGTTGTATTTAAGGCAAAACGAAGTTAAGAAAAGTGGCATCACCTCCTTTCAACTACTCCAGTCTCATCTTGTCACTCTTTCAGGGATTCAAGGAGGGAGTGAATTTGTGACAATCTTTGGACAAGATCGTCATATATTCATCGACTCAATTTTCACCGCTTTGACCCAACTCGCCGAGCAACTCAACCATGGAAACTTTAATCACTCTGCATCGGTACTTGCATATAAGGCTCTTGTGACACACCTCACGCCTTTCCTCCAATTTAATATCATCAAGCCTGAAAGTTCAATGATTTGCCAATCGTTTCTTCGAGATACACATACCGAGCTTCGAGTTTTTCGTGATACGATTTTGAAACTCATGTCATCGGTCTCGTCTTCGATTTATGAAAGATCTCGACTTCAGCAAGGGTATGATAATGGAGTGAAAGACTTATCGATGCAAGAGGAAATTGGTCATACGATTGACAAATTGGAGCCTAACGATGGCAAGAGCACGGATTCAGAAGGACAACATGATATCAGTGGCACGTCGGGGAATGTTCACGAGATTTCTCTTGATGACACCTTACCCATTTATGACGAAGAGCCTGCAAACATGGTACAATGTGATGTTGGTTATGATGTATATGCTGATGATATGCCGCATATTGACCATTCTAAACCTAATTATGACAAACATGGGATGGAAAAGAGTGATAGCAATACCACATCTGATTCATCCGATGTAAGTTATAATGGGGGAGAGATTGTTCAGAATGCTAAACATCATGATAATTGTCCTATAACTACTTCATTGTCTGCTTCTGATTCCAAGATTAGAGAGCTCAAAACGATTGTAGCTCAACAATCAAAAGATCTTGAGGATGCCAAACTTGAATTTTCTAAGAAAACGGACAAATTTGAAACATACATTGAAAAACTTGAAAAGTCAAACGTTGTTCTTGAAAGAAAATTGGATCAAACTGTTTTAGATTCTAAAGCTGAAAAGGATAATTTTTTGAAACAAATTCAACTGCTTGAATCTAAGTTGGCATCCCAAGATAACGTGCTCAAAGAAAATGAGACTTTAAAGGCCCAAGTTCAGGAAAAGGTATTTGCTATAGCTGCGTTGAAAAACGAGTTAAGGAAAAATAGAGGAACTAGTGTGGACACTAAGCTTGAAAAACTATCAATCTTGGGGAAACCGCCTACAAATCAGTTCGTCAGACAACCGATTGTCAGACAACCTACTGCATTTAGATCCGAGCGACCACAATCCTCGAGACCGCGGTTTGCCTCCCAAGTTGATTTGGTTCATCTTTCTAGACCAGACACTCCAGCAACTAGGCCCTATGTGATCACTCCAGCTTTAGCAAGACCAAATCATATGATTGCCTCTAGTTTCCCTAAAAATACCAAGACCACGTCTAGAACTAGTTCAAATGACGTTTGTCATAAATCTGGTCAAAGGGAAGCTATTCAAAAGACACATGTAAGAGATAGCAATGTCCAACCTAGTCAGATGCCTTCTAGATTACCCAACACTGCTAACCGTAGCATGCCATCTTCTAGGAGCATCGATCAATCATCTAGGAATTATTCAGACATTAAATATGCTACTTGTAAAACATGTAGAAAATGTGTCTTTACGGCAAATCATGATGCTTGTGTCAAGAAATTACTTGATGAGGTGAACTCCCGTGCTAGAATTAAGTCCCAGTGGATAGCTAAAATCAAACCCTTTGGTAAAGTTTGGCGCCCCACTGGTAGAACTTTTACTCTTGTAGGAAACGAGTGCCCTTTAACTAGGATAGTCTCTGATTCTACGAAGACTACTAGGGAGGAAATTGCAAAGGATGATACATCACTTAAGCCTGAACTTAAGATTTTCTATAAAAGGAAACGTTTGCCAACTAAGACAAGTGAATCATTCCCTCAGGCCACCTCTGACACAAGTAAAGCCAACTGTGAACCCCCACGTGCTTCAAAAATAGATATCTCTAACCCATGCAAAAGTATACAAACTCCTAATGAGAATGCAGGTACCAAAGTTGATGTTCCAAAAGAACGAAGCGGTCCAATCGTTGTGTACCGTTCAACTAAGGACACTCTTAGAGTTTGGTTGCTGAAGAAGCAGATATCAGAGAAACAAATGTCTCAGGGGATTCATGGTTAAGCTGCACAAAGGACTTATAGTCACATCACAGACTATAACTCGCTCATCAAAGAAAGGAAAGTTTATCGCCGATGATAAACTTATCCTAAAAACGAGAAATTCATTTTTCTCGGGCATGAGCTTATATAAAAAACATTCCAAGTTTTTAAGCTCATGCATCAAGGCTTATAGATAAATGACAGTCTATAACCCGCTCTTCAAAGGCAGGAAGGTTTATCGCCGATGATAAACTTATCCTTACAATGAGAAATTAAAATTTTCTCGGACACGAGCTTACATTAAAACCATTCAAAGGTTTTAAGCTTGTGTAAATGACTTACAGTTAAATGTCAGACTGTAACTCGAACTTCAAATAAAGGAAAGTTTATCATTAATGATAAACTTATCCTCATAACGAGAAATTCAATTTTCTCGGTCATGAGCTTGTCTTGAAACATTCGAAGTTTTAAGCTCAGAAAGGAAAGTGTATCTTTTAAATAAGAGAACTTTTCCTCTTAACGAGAAATTAACCTTTCTCGGTCATGAGCTTTCCATTAAAACAGTCAAAGTTTTCAAGCTCATGAAAACGACTTCTAAGTAAATGTCAGCTTAGGACTCGTTCTTCAGATAAAAGGAAAGTTTATCGCCGATGATAAACTTATCCTTAACAACGGGAAGTTTACAACTTCTCGGACTTGAGCTCGCTTTTAAGATATTCAACATCTTAAGCTCAAGTAATTGTTTTTCAAAACTTTGAACACAATTTTTCAAGAATTTTTCAAAAGGTTTTTTCTAAATCTTTCAAAATTGTGTGTTCAAAAACGTTTTGACAAAACGAGCATGTCTTCTGGAATCGATAATATTTACGAACCTAGAAATGTCATTCAATAATGACACGGGGTTGTAAATAAAGTTCGAGCAGAAGTTCAAATTTTTAAAACATGCTCAAAATGGTTTGCTATTATTTCAGATAGCAACCCGCTTTTCATAATCAAGTCAAGCATTTCACCGGAAAGCTTTGACTCAACAACGGGAATTAATTTTCTCGGGGACGTGACGAGGTGACCAACATTCGTGAACAAGAACCATGTGCTTCTTTCATATGATGTTCTCCATTATTCAGGTCCAACCTCGTAACTTGCTAATCTTGTGAATTCATTATCATATCTTGATCTTTGCACGTGTTAAATACCTTACACTTGTGTTTAAAAGGTATTTAATTTACGTTTCAGCACACCCTCATTAATTTGAGGGGGAGCTTGTGTAACTCATGAAGATAATTGGATTTGCATTTTTCTTCCCAAATTTTCTTAAAATGTTATTAAATCAATTGATATTAAAAACAACGATTGGGTTAATATTTTTAATATGGGGGAGAAAATGTGATTTAATATGGGATATGATCAATCATAAATGGTTTGACTTAACGTGTTAGCTCATCCCGACATGTGCGAAATGTTTTCGAATATCGTAGCATATGTTAAGGGGGAGCAAAATGGATTTGCATTTCAAAATGGATTTCATGGTGACATACACTTACCCAAAACATCTCTATTCACGACGGTGAAGATTGTGGTGACATAAGGATGGTAGGATAGGTTAAAGTCCAATGATTTCTCTAGAACCGGAGGAATCTTCCCAAGGACATTCCATAGCTAGAAATAGTAGTCCTTAGGAAAGATGGAGAAAGATTGTGAACGTAGCTGAATGCCGACCAAGTACTTAAGTTAGCACTGGAACAATCACAACAAGGTGCTAGTGATGACGTATTGGTAAGCATTGAAGGGGTTGAAGAATGAAAAAGAATTGTAAAGATAAAGGGTGTAAAGAAAGAAGCCCTCCTTACAACCTTAGGCAGAAACCGGGTCAATTCATATGCTATTGACATCATTTTAATGATTCTTGATATTGAAGAAAGACATCATGGACCCAGTGATGCAATGCACAACCCTTCCCAGCTAACTCAAATATCTCTTAAAAGATATTTGTTTTAATCACACGGAGACAACACGTTATCTATTGATTTATTCACTCCGAATAAATTGGTATTGAAAAGGTGGCACTCCTCTCTAGCCTCCGATCACTAAAAATCCAAAATGCATGATCGAGTCTAGAGCTATTTGAGATCATCAAATATCTCATTAGGACACACTTTCATATTTACTTGCTTCTTCACACACTGTGAAAAGTAAGAAAGTTCTTAAGAGTCCTACGCAAAATCTTCATGATCTTGCCTGAACATCCGAGTAATACGAAAGTATTTACAATGAAGATGGAAATCCTTCTTGAGCGAATATCAAAAAGCTCATGGTAGGTGACTTGTGCGATTCTTCATGAATCAAACTTGTGATAACTGGAAAGCAACAGTGGTTTAATTCTTAAATGAATTTAAACACGTTCCAGGCCTCTACGCAATATCTTAGTGATCTTGCCAGAACATTCAGAGTAATACTATTAAGTATTTACAGTGACGAATGGAAATCCTTCTAGTGTTAACATCAAACAGCACTTGGTAGGTAACTTGCAAGATTCTATACGAATCAAGCTCGTGACAACTGGAAAGCAACGATGGTGCGGTTCTTAATTGAACTTCACTTGTTCCAGGAACATGAATTGACGGCTTCAAATCATGCGGATAATATTATCCAAATGATTCACTCTTTACGTTCGCAGTCAGCTTTGGACGGTCGAGTAAAGAGAACGGGTTTACCCGCGAAATCTTGTCAAGGAGGTTCTTAATTGAAACTACCTGCCACAAGTACGATATTTAATATCGTCCAACGGTCTTCACCGACCGGAGGTAAAATGCTACCGAATTAGAATGAAATGTTCAAGGCCATTTCATCCGTGTATATTGTTTGTTGCTAACTGTCTTATGCAGCGTAACAAGAAGGTGGCATTGCGGTGTACAATCCAGAAGAAGTCGTCACCACATGCTTATACTACATACACTTAGTACTTCAACAAATTCAAGAAAGTCTGAAGGTCAAGTCTTCCGCTGTATCAAACTCTGAAGCTTTCAAGAATTTAAAGGTATAAGTATGTGGAACATGAAGTCACGAAGAGGCAAATTTCACAAGTGATGAATGCACAAGGTCAAGGCAAGGAAACATGCTCAAGACTAAAGTCAAAGATCACATCAAGCATATTCACAAGAACAAGATCGAAGACTCAAGCATAGTATGCTAGGTTTAAGATTTTGTAAAATGGTGTGACCTCCCTTAGGGGGAGATTGTTGGAAATGTGTTTTCCCAAAGAAAGTCTCGGTCACATCATTATTAGCATAGATCACGAGCTATAGAATATTTAGAACTTTGTAACTTGGAGCGACCTCCCTTAGGGGGAGATTGTTGGAAATACGTTTTACGTATTTATGAAGGATCGGTCGCTCCAACGATAATTATGTAATGGGCTCGTGGTCCACTTAGTAATGTATAGTCCATATAGCCCACATGTAGGGTGGGCTATATATATACCCCTCCTAGCATGTTAGGAGGGGGTTGGTTAGTTCATTCATTCATTCACACTTTCATTAATCTAATCCCTTTCTCTCTCTACTTTTCTTCCCTCTCCTTTCTCTCTCTACACCTAATCTCCTTCTTCCCCATCTCTTCCACCAAATCCATAGATCTAATCCATCCATTACCAAATCCTTAGAATTAGTAGGCCTTCACTTACCTAAATTCATTATTCACCTAAAATGATTTTAACCCATTACTAGTTTGGATCATCCCCTCACCCATTTAAACCCACCTTGTTTGTCATGTTCTCCACACATCAAACATACTTCCCTAATCCTTAGACAACCATGGTTTGTACCAAAACCTCAAACACTTTCAACACCTCCACCCCAAGGAAAACACTTAAGATTAGGATTAAGGTACCCAAGCCTAACTCATCACCCTTTCACACACCCAAAAATGAGATGGTTCCAATCCTCATTTTCTCATCACCTTCACCACCCCTTGCACCATGCAAGACAACATCCACCCATGGTACTAACCACTCCATTGGTTCTACCTCCTCTTCATTCAACTCAAGAATAAATGAGCTCTCTTCACCCTTCACTCCAAGTGCACCCTTGGATGTGACCACACAACCCTAATCAATCCAAAGCATTCCGTTTGTGAATGACTTTGATGACACCTTGGTGACTTCACCATTTACCCCTCCTAACTCACCCATTTCATCACCCTTGGAGAACATGCCTCCTCCACCTCCACCAAACTCAAACATTCCAATTTTGGGTGTCCTACTTTCCCTCCTTTCGGGTGATCCTTACTATGGGTTTCAAGAGACTCATGTTCCTAATTGTCCATGTTGCCTCTACAACCACTACATCATCCATAACCTTAGGATGGAGATGTTTGGACTACATAGGAGGTTGCAAGAGTTCTTGCTTACCTTGTTCTCCATGCCTCCTCCTAGGAGATGAATGATGAGTTTTCTTAAAGAGTTTTTTTAACAAAACCAAGCCAAAGAAGACTACTCATCTAGATTTAATGTTAAGCTAGCTTTGTATTAGTTAGTTTTTTCATTTGTCATTGTATTTGCTTCCTTCATGAGTGTTTCATGAAGTTGTTCTATGGATTTAGCTTTATGTGTTCCTATTCTTATGTGCACATTAATCAACTTTAACTTGAAATTAAAATTGAACCTAAATCTATCACAACCTCTAAAAACTTGACTAAAATTGGTTCAAAATGATATTCAAATATTTTGTCACCCTTTGTCATGACATTCTCTGTGAATGTGTTGCTTTATGCAACCCTAGCATAATTTGGTGCTAATAGAGGTAAAATTCCAAGATTTGCAACTTTTTGAAAAAGTCTTAGTTTTTCCGAAAACCCTGGAAAAACATGTTTTCATGTCCACTGGATGCGGCTCACTAAAAGTCGCGCGGTTCCTTATGTGATAAGGAACCGCCGATCCCTTTAAGGTACCGCGGACATAAATCAATTTTTGACGATTTTTTGGTCAAAACTTTTAAAACCCTATACCCTGTCAAGATTCCTTGTTTACTCAAATTGACTAAACATTCCTTGACACTCCATTTTGTATTCAAATTCTTACCTTGATTACATTTTACTTATACCCCAACCTTGAGATTTCATTCTCACACCTTCCCAACCTTGAGAATTCATTCTCACACAACCTTGAGTTTCATTCTCACACCTTCCCAACCTTGAGATTTCATTCTCACACCTTCACAATGCCTAACTTCTCCATTCCTAACCTTGACATTTCCTTGTCACAACCCCACTCACCCAAAGCTTCCTCATCCAAGCTTTTAAAGAAACCGAAAATCTCGGCTCGACCTATTTGGGTTAAGAAGAATGAACCATCTTCTTCCAAAGCACCCAAAACCCTACTTTCTCTCCAATTAAGTATTAGAATGAGACTTATACCATTAACCCCATCACCGGAGCAAAAGAAAATGTTCCCCCACCACCTCAATCCTTCAACACCCCTCAACTCAATGACCTTTCAACCTTCCCAAACCTCACAAGGCATTATGAAAACATTTCCAAACCCATTACCCCTCCACCACCAAACCCTAGGTTTGATGCCATACCCCTATCAACCGATTTTGTGTTGCATCATGGATCCTCGTGTGCTTGTTTTCGATTTCAACCAATTGAACTTGTTCATGTGTATAAGAAGTTAAATTTTCTTGAATTCCTCCTCACTCGACCTCCTATTCAAGTTTTCGTTCTGGTGGACAAAACTTCGAATGATGCATCGTCGTTTTATTTTTCCAACTAAAGGACTAACTACTCTTAGAGTCTTTATTACTTTTGTTGTTTTAGAGTCTTCTATATTTTTTAGCAATCTTGGAAAATTATCACTATTAGACTAGCTTATGCTTAGTGGTTTATTTTCCATTTTTTTTTGCTTTAGATACTCATATTGTGTGTATGACTATCTACCTTGTTATGTCTTTTCTTTTATGTAACCTTTGTGTTGTTTGTGTGTTACTTCCTTAGTTCTCTTTTGAGTTGATCATGGTTAATTTTTACAATTGCTTATGGGTGATTCCATCAATTCTAAACATTAACCCATTGACAAGTTTATCATCTTCATTGGATTGAAGCTTGATTTTGTCAGTTACCTTTTTGGACATACTTAGCAAAATACTTGCTTCTAATTTGAAATTTCTTCTCTCTTTCCCTCTCAAGTTACTTAGTAGGTAGTGATCATATATACATTGGTGTTTATTTCCTTTCTACTAACCTTTGTGTATCATGTCACCTTAGCTCATATACTTGGTGCCCCAAGCAAGGGGGAGCAACCACCAAGGGGGAGCTACTAGCAAAGTTCGATGTTCTTCAAAGACTTGTGCTAACCTTTTTGCTACGACAAAGGGGGAGAAATGATAGTGATAAACTTGTTAATAATTAAATATTTTGTGTTTCTACGTAAATGAGTTTATCGTTTTTCGTAATCAAAAAGGGGGAGATTGTTAATGCACGTAATGCCTAAAAACATTATTAGTGTTAACTAATCTTTCTTAGTTTTGATCACAACAAACTATACAACACATTTAGTATAAAACAAAAAAAGAATGATTTAACTAACACTATCATCAAGGTAATAATCATATCACTAACCTTTCTTAATCATACTTAGTGATCATCAAAATGATTATCCTTAAAACTCACTTTTGTTAATATGACAAAAGACTTTTTAATAAACTTTCTTTTTTAGAAAATGTTTTATTAAAATGGAAAATGAAAATTTGAAAATAGCATATTCCATATGATATTAGAATATCCTTTGAAGGCTTCAAATACCTCAGATATTCCTACCCCACTAAAAGACAAAAAACAGAGCTTACTCTAGTGGCGGTACCTTAAGTAGCTAAGCGGTTCCTTAGCGATATGGAACCGCCGGGCTAGATAAGGTACCGCGCCCAGATAGCCGTTATATATCTGTTATACTTTGTCTCCTTAAAATAGTGGGTCAAATCTCATTTTACAACAAGCCTCTTGGACGTTTTTCTCAGCCCCCTTTCTTTTTTCTATAGCATAATCATTAGTAAATGATCACTTAAAGTGTTAAGGATGTTTACATATGATTATCCTCTTGATCCCCTCCTTTACCTTGTCCAATAAGAAGATCACTCACTCACTAGTGTTGTGATAAAGATGAATCTATGAGCTAGTCATATTCATCATGATACCCTTTTTGTTTTAGGTCAATCCATTGTATTTATGAATACTTGGACTAGTTGTGTTCATCCAAGTTATTTGTGAATACTTGGATTTGTTGTGTACATCCATTGAATATGTGTTTGCTTGGATTTGTGTTGTGTAAATCCAAGCTACATGTGTGTACTTGGATAAGTCTAGTTGAGTTGTAATAGATTTGATTAGTAGTTCTCACTAAACTATAAAGTGATGTGGTTGTGTCTTGTGAGTTTTCACTAAACTTGAAAGTGATTAGTAGTTGTGTTGTGGAAGTTCTCACTTAGCTTCAAAGTGAAGAGTCGTGAAGATTGGTTCTAGCTTTGGATTAGAACTCGACATCTAGCCTTGTGTCGTAAAATGGTGAAGTAGGCAACGTCGTGAAGATTGGTTCTACCATAAGATTAGAACTCGACATCTAGCCTTGTGTCGTTAAATTGCGAAGTAGGCAACGTTGTGTAGATTGGTCCTAGCTAAAGATTAGGTCTCGACATTTAGCTTAGTGTCGGAAAATAATGTAAGCGACGATGTAAGGTTTTCTCTGCCAAGAAGGGAGCTTGTGGATATAGTGGAAATCTTGAGTAGGTGTACTCGAGGAGTGGAGTAGAAACGAGGATAGAGCCTCGTTGTCTAACCACTATAAATCTTGGTGTCTTCCTACTAGGTTGTCTCCTTCCTTACTCTTTACTTATTTCATTATCATTACACTTACCTATTATCTTTGCTAGTGCATTTGAATTGAACCTAATCATTATGCAACTTAGCTTCAAGCAAAAAGATAGTTTTGATACAAACCAAATTGAAAGTAATTTTAATTTGGTCACCAATAAAGAGAAACTATTCACCCCCCCCCCCTTCTAGTTTCTACAAAAGATATTGAAGATCAATGAAGATGAGTCTTCTACAAGTGGAAGTAGCTCAATCCGCAATCAATTCAATGATTGATCTTCATGAGTACCTACACAAGACAAGATGCAATCTAGTAGATACATTTCAAGAGTAGATCTAAAATGTATAAATTCTACTAATCTAAGTGGGATGTAATATTACCAATTAAAAAGACCTATTTTCAAAGAAAAAATAGTTTTGACCAAAGAGAAACTTTAGTACAACTTGACCTTCTAATTGGAGGAGACAATGGCTCGATCCAAGTTTCAAAGTACAATATACTTCAAAGATCTTGAGTGACCATCGCTCTAATACCAATTGTAGAAACTAGAAGGGGGGGGGGGGTGAATAGTTTCTCTTCGATTGACAACCAAATTAAAATTACTTTCAATTTGGTTTGTATCAAAACTATATTTTGTTTGAAGCTAAGTTGCATGATGATTAGGTTCAACTCAAATGGACTAGAAAAGATAATAGGTAAGTGTAATGATAATGAAATAAGTAAAGAGTAAGGAAGGAGACAACCTAGTGAGAAGACACCAAGATTTATAGTGGTTCGACAACAAGGCTCTATCCTCGTTTCTACTCCACTACTCGAGTACACCTACTCGAGATTTCCACTATATCCACAAGCTCCCTTCTTGGCGGAGAAAACCTTACATCGTTGCTTACATTATTTTCCGACACTAAGCTAAATGTCGAGACCTAATCTTTAGCTAGGACCAATCTACACAACGTTGCCTACTTCAAAATTTAACGACACAAGGCTAGATGTCGAGTTCTAATCTCAAGTTAGAACCAATCTTCACGACGTTGCCTACTTCACCATTTTATGACACAAGGCTAGATGTCGAGTTCTAATGCAAAGCTAGAACCAATCTTCACGACTCTTCACTTTGAAGCTAAGTGAGAACTTCACACAACACAACTACTAATCACTTTTAAGTTTAGTGAGAACTCACAAGACACAACCACATCACTTTATAGTTTAGTGAGAACTACTAATCAAAAATATTACAACTCAACTAGACTTATCCAAGTACACACATGTAGCTTGGATTTACACAACACAAATCCAAGCAAACACATATGCAATGGATGTATACAACAAATCCAAGTATTCACAAATAACTTGGATGAACACAACTAGTCCAAGTATTCATAAATACAATGGATTGACAAAAAACAAAAAGGGTATCATGATGAATATGACTAGCTCATAGATTCATCTTTATCACAACACTAGTGAGTGAGTGATCTTCTCATTGGACAAGGTAAAGGAGGGGATCAAGAGGATAATCATATGTAAACATCCTTAACACTTTAAGTGATAATTTACTAATGATTATACTATAGAAAAGAGAAAGGGGGCTGAGAAAAACGTCCAAGAGGCTTATTGGAAAATGAGATTTGACCCACTATTTAAAGGAGACAAAGTATAACGGATATATAACGGCTATCTGGGCGCGGTACCTTATCTAGCCCGGCGGTTCCATATCGCTAGGGAACCGCCTAGCCACTTAAGGTACCGCCCCTAGAGTACGTTCTGTTTTTTGTCTTTTAGTGGGGTAGGAATATCTGAGGTATTTGAAGCCTTCAAAGGATATTCTAATAGCATATGAATATGCTATTTTCAAATTTTCATTTTCCATTTTAATAAAACATTTTCTAAAAAAGAAAGATTATTAAAAAGTCTTTTGTCATATTAACAAAAGTGAGTTTTAAGGATAATCATTTTGATGATCACTAAGTATGATTAAGAAAGGTTAGTGATATGATTATTACCTTGATGATAGTGTTAGTTAAATAATTCGTTTTGTGTTTTATACTAAATGTGTTGTATAGTTTCTTGTGATCAAAACTAAGAAAGATTAGTTAATACTAATAATGTTTTTAGGCATCACTTGCATTAACATAATGTATATTCTTTATCTTCTCTCTGATTAAATATAGCTTATTGTCCTTCCTTTGACACTGAGGTACATTAAATGATGTAACTAAATGCTCTAAGGATTTAGTTACTTAATGTCCTAGGTTGGTGAGTCACAATATTAAATAAGGAACATATATTCCTTCAATAAATTGTCATAAACCAGTCAAAGGGTCACTCATGACAAGTATCCCACTAAGCATTAAATGCTTACCCTTTTTCTAGCAAAATTCGTTGTAAAAACGTCCTTTCAAATGCACGTGACCCCACGTCATCTCTGGAAAAAGCGTTATCTTTGCAGTAATGAAACAGTTCCCAAGAAAATAGGGGGACCACTTGTACGCTTTCATTAAATGCGGATGTGAAAAGAAATTATAGCAAATAAAAATCTTCTTCACATCCGAGCCTATAAATACCCCACAACCACAACAAACATACATACACAAAGAACTTGCAATTTTAATCTGCCAAAATTTTCTCTCAAAGAAGAAGTGTGTGTGTTCAAACTAAGTTCCAGAAAAGGTTTCTTGTAAACAAGGCAATCACATTGATTACTCGTTTTATTGTTATATACAAGCAACCAAAGTTACCTATTGTTTATAACTCTTGATTTTTTTACAAGGCAAAAGTTCTCATTAGGTCACTTGGTGAATCTTGTTGTATTATAACAAGAAACAAGTCTTGATTTGATTTCCACAAATTGCCATTGTCCTTTTTAAATTCTTTAAAAGCTATCTTTAATGGCAATGTCCAAGGCTATCAAATATGCCCCTCAGGCTGAACATCTCGCCAATGAGGGTGTCCATTTTGCAGGAAACAACTTCAGCCTACAAACCAATTTGCAAATTTTTGAAAAACTGGGATTGGGCTGATGCTTTTACAAAAACCCCCTCAGTCTTCTACCATGAATATCTCAGGGAATTCTGGTATACGGCTGTGGTTGTAACCCCTACCCAAGGGCCTGAAGGATCTCAGGGGTCTGAGATCAAGTCACATAAGAACTGTGTCATCATGTTCACTACAAACAATCGGAAGACACCATTGATTTTAGACTTCAAAACATTTTGTCAAAGCAGTGGACTTGATTATAACAATGGAAAGCATGTTGCACATCCTGACATGGAGTCAGTTAAAAAAGGACTAAAAGAAATCGGGGTCCCTGAGTTACTTGTGACTAAAACCCCATTGATCAAAACTGCTTTCCCCATGGCTTGGAGGATCCTGGTCACTTTTGTGATTCAGGTGATTAGTGGGAACTACTCGTCTACTGAGCAAGTTAATTCTACTCAACAGATGCTAATCTACAGTCTTATTAATGGACTGAATATTGACATAGTGGAGATTGTTTATAATGATCTCGTAACCAGGCTCCTGAAGGAGTCTAGGCAAAAATATGTTTCTTACCCAAGATTCATATCATGCGCCTTAGAACGGTTACTGGGTTCCCTTTACACTCAGGAAAAATTCAATGTTTTTTCAACTCCAATCTTGAGCTTCACAAACTTTTCAAAGAACCCATCTGAAGTCAACCCCATTGCATTGACGGCTCACATGACTGAGGTGATCAGTCGTGAATCATCCGTGTCTACCATTCCCTTCTTACCAAAGAAGGGGAACAAGAAGACTCAGACTGTGCCAAAGACCAAACCAACAAAGGCACAGGGCCCTGAGGCTTCCGAGGCATGATCCAAAAAGGCCAAGGCTAAAAAGACTACCTTTGTTCAGACCAAGCTTCAAATACCCCAAGGGAAAGAGCTTACGGGAGGCCCTGATACATCACAGTCAGGGTCGACAGGCCAACCTACTGGTCCTCATGATGGAGAAGGAAACAAACAACCTTCTCCTACGGGACTACCTTCCACTCAGACCGATGAGGGCACTCGTAAATCACAACCTTTGCCTGAGGTCAAAACCAAGGCCAAAGACTCAGAGAGACGCCCACGGGTAACACACCTCGCTGATAGGCCTATCACTTCTACCAAGTCCAATGAAGGCACACTAGCTCAAAAGTCTTTGCCTGAGGACCCAAAACTTGATTCCTTAGACTCAGAGGGACGCGCACGGGTAAAACACCCCGCTGATAGGAATCTCACCTCCACAACTCCTGATGAAGGCACACTAAAACAAAAGTCTTGCCTGAGGGAACCACTCTTGATCCCAAAGACTCAGAGGGACGCCCACGGGTAAAACACCCCGCTGATAGGGATCCTACCTCCACAACTGATCAATCACAAACTGCCCATGAGTATCAGTTGGCTAAATCCCAAGCCTCGGGATTTGGGGCAGGGAGTGACGATAACAAAGGCAAACCTTCTTTTGAAGGGGAGCTGGATAAACCTAAGGGGTCACTAAACTTTGGAGATTTTATAACTTTACTTGAGAAGCCTGATGAGTTACTCCAAGGGTTCAGTGATGACGATGATATGATTGAGGCTGGGGATGAACCTGAAACTCAGGCCCCTCCTCAATCAGACCAGAAGCCACAGTCCCCACCATTGTTCACAGACATACAACCCTCCCTTGAGGCTAAACAAAATCCCTCCCCTAAGGCATCTGAACAAAAAGAGCCCTCCCTTGAGGCACCAAAAAAGCCCTCCCATGAGGCAAAACTTGATACCTCTACATTGGGGACTCAGACTTTGGTTCTGGATGAGACAGCTTTGAAAGCCTTGCAGGCTGAGGTCACTCAGGCTCATGAAGATTTGGCTTCAAAGGCTGATGAACTCCTTGACGAGTTCAGGACATATGGTGATAGGTTTGATGTGACTGAGGAGAAGATGAGAATTCAGGTAGATAATCAAATGGAATTCATCAGCTCTAACAGTCATGAAAATCAAGAGAAGAAGCTCATCAACTTCCTTAACCATGCTCTTCCTATGGTCGAAGCAAATGTGTCCTTGAAGACAACTCTGGATGGACTGATCACTAGCACCATTGAGTCCAATTCCAGAGTTGGTCAATTACTTGAGTTACTGAAGGTGGACAGGCTCACTGAGGTATTCACTAGGTTAAACTCTCTCAGGTCTGACTTGGATGTGGTGAAAGGGAAATGTAATGCCATCTATGAGGATGTTCATATGGATGCTGAAGCAGAGTTCAGATTGTCAAGGGTTGCACAAGGATACATGGCTAATACCACCAATCTCTCTGACATCTCCAAATCCCTTAAAGAAGCTGATATTCATAGGCTCAGGACAATGATCAACACCATTGAAAACACTCAATCCCTTATTCAATTAGATGTTCGAACTATCAAAGCAGACACTCAGTCCATGAAGGAAATGGTGACTGAGATGTTTTAGGCTTTTAAGGGATCTTCCACCACCTTAGGATCCTCACAAAGGACAAAAGTTGGGATTAGTCAGGCTGATCCTTCAACTTTTGAGGGGGAGAATGTGCCACCGATGATGTTAACTTGGAATGAACCTCCTTCTCAGACTGAGGGGGAGCAGGAAAGACTAGCACAACCCCAACCCTTAAACTCAATTCCTCCCAACCCTAAGCCCTCAGTATCTAAGTCAGATAGAGGCAAAGGTATAGCTGATGAAACCCTAGAACCTTCAAAGAAACTTGTAAAAGCTTCAAGGGAAGTAAGGCCCGATCCTGATGTCATGGTCTTGGTATCATATGAGATAAATGGAATAATGTACCAAATGACTCCTGATCAAATCCAAGTGTATCTAGATAGAATGGAGTCGTCTAAGGCTAATGAAGCAACAAAGGCTGAGATCTTGAAGGTATCCACTGAGTTTGTAAAAGAAGTGGGTGGTGACCCTGAGGTCTTGTTGAGCAAGAAAGGGGGAGAGGAGTTCATTCAGAAGCAGGAGAAAGAACTCAAGGCCATTCAGGATGAAATGGTCTTGAAGAAAAAACAAAGAACCACACAACTTAAGAAATTGTATGACCAATACACCAAAGTCGTCACCCAAAGAAGAAAGCCTGAGCCAATCACTAACCTTCAGATCATTCCTCATACCACACCAGTCTCAGTATCTATATACAGAAACAATGATGAGAGGAACTTTGAAGTCATGAAGAAATTTTCATTTGGTGATTTCGGTCTCAGTGAGTGGGACGAAATAGGAAGGATTTTCAGGACCAAAACAAATAAATGTATCCCTGAGATACTCAACTCTCTCAGTAAGAGATATGAGAGGTTGAATCAGATGAAGGAACAATTAGGAATCACTGAAGATCTTCCTTTAGCTGAACAAGATCCTACCAAAACTCAGGGAAGAAAGAGAAAAAGAGTTGAGCTTGAAGCTGAGACTAAGATCCCTAGGTTAGAATGCAATCGTACCCTCCCTAAAAATATCCCCTTTATGAACAACATGGAAATAGAAGAACCTGAGTGGGGTATCTTCTTCATAGATGTATTTGGGGATCAAGCATTTCAAAGAATGAGTGACATAGAGAATGCACCACTGAGAGTGTTCTCATCTTTCTTGTGATGGCTGGACAAATTCAGACTGATGAGAATAAAAGATTTGGTGAGAAGCTCAGGGAGATAATTGCTAGGAGGCCTGACAAAAGGTGTTAAATCATCAAGAGTGAAGAGGGAAGCAATGATTCCTGAATAACTGTAATCTTTTGTTTTATTTATGTTTCTTGTATCAGACTATTCAGTCTTATGTAATGATGAATGAAAATGAAGTACTTTGTTATATTAAGTCTTTTCATCAAGTAGAATAGTTTGTAATAAGAAGAAGCCTCTTTGCTCACTTATAACAATTCACTTAGGCAAATTTTATATCGAAATAGGGGAAGATTGTTAGGTCAATTCAGTACCTAATGACCTCCCTGAAGGATTTGAATAACAATCAGCCTAAGTGAATTATTAACCTTGAACATAACAAGGTCACTGAGTGAACAGTCACTCAGTGAGTTGCCTTCGAGTTCCTAGACTGAGTCTAAAAGGAAGACTCAAGCATTCAGAGAGGCGAAGCTCAACGAATGTTTTCTATGACGAAAAAGAAGGTGATGGGTTCAGTGAGTTGTGGCAATAGACTCACTGAACCCCATACAATCTCCCTGAAGAAAACAAGCATTCTCCAAGACTGAAGAAAAGGCGGGATAAGTTGAATTGTGACAAGATGAAGTACATCACACAATTAGCGTGACTTACCCTTTTGGGATAGATAGGGTACTGACATGTGTAAAGGACTTACGTCTTACTACTTAGAATAGGGTAAGACAAGATACTACACTGTACCAATAAGACAAGAATTGTACATGGGCAATTATTGTCTTCTACCCAATTTCCTTCAATTAATAGGATGCTTGTAAAGGAGAGAAAACCAAGTTTTTACACTAAATGCTTTAGACATTCACAAACAAGTTTTCTCTCCTCCAAACACGATCACACACTTGAGTTCTAAACTCCTGTTGATAGAATCGTCAAGCTTAGCAATCGTTAGGATTGGACTAGCTTGTTAGTGAGGAGATCACAAAACCACACATTGTCTATTCAATCCCTATTGTAGCTTCGTATACAATAGGGTATAATTCTTTAATAAAGTTAAGAGTTAAACGTTGAAAACCTTTGTATTATTTATTTACTTGTATTAACTTTGTTGCATTACTTAACCATGGATTAGGACTATACTTAGTATAATTAAGTATAGTACTAATTACAAGGGACCAACAACAAGTAATTAAGTTAGATCAGCTTAATTAGTGAATTAGGTTTTTATGGTGATGAATGATAAACAGTGCGATTTTTGATCCAAAAGAGGGGTTAGTTTTGTGTTTAGCGCTTGTTTAGTGTTTATTAAACATTATGTAGAATGATGGTAATCTATGATCAATCAAGACGGTTGTTGTTTCTAAAGAGAGAAAGTAGAGAGAGAGATGAGAGAAAATGTAAATGTATTATGTGTGAAATGAAAACAACCAACACCCCCTTTCCATGGTGGAAAAGGGGTTTATATACCCAAGTCCCTTAGTGGACTTGGGCCTCCGGCATATGAACATGCTCATGGGTCGGGCTAGCATAAACTATAAAAACTACACTACGAGCTCTTAACTATATTGTTAGATTGACCGAGACTTTCTAAATATGAAAAACGTATTTCTAACAATCTCCCCCAAAGGGAGGTCACTCCATATTACAAAGTCCTATTCTAGCATGTTAGATCGTTGTTCTTGTACTCGTAGTCCACTTTCTCTTTTCTTCTTTTTCTTTACTTCATTCTTGTGAATATGTGTTGATTATCATCAGGCTTTGGCTTAGAACATGTTCCTTTGGCCTTTCAAGTGCAGTCTTGTCCTTCTTGTGATGTTCGCCTCTTCATGACTTCATGTCCCACGTACCTATCCTTTGTTGATTTCTTGAAAGTTTCAGAGTTGATACAGCGGAAGACTTTTTAGGTCAGACTTTCTTGAATTTGCTAAAATATTTGATGCAGAAGGAATAAGTATGTGAGGACGACTTCAGCTGGTACACCGCAACGCCACCGTCTTCAAATGCAACAACATAGTAAGACAAGAATAAAATGGCTTTGACATTTTATTCTGATTCGGTAGAATTTTACATCCGGTCGGTGAAAACCGTTGGACGATAATAAATATCGTACTTGTGACAGGTAGCTCTAATTAATGATCTCATTGACAAGATTTCGCGGGTAAACTCGTTCTCTTTATTCGACTGTCCAAAGCTGACTGTGAACATAAAGAGTGAATCACTTGGATAAGAGATATCCTTATGATTGAAGCCGTCAATTCTTGAATCCTGGAACAAGTTAATTTAAATTAAGATTTTCACCATCGTTGCTTTCCAGTTGTCACGAGCTTGATTCTGATAGAATCTTGCTTGTCACCTACCGTAGTGTTGTTTGATGTTGACACTGGAAGGATTTCCACTCTTCACTATGAACGCTAACGAGTGTCACTCTGAGTGTTCTGGCAAGATCAATTAGATTTTGCGTAGAGGCCCTGGAACAAGTTTAATCTCAATTAAGAGTCAAACATTGTTTATTTCCAGTTATCACAAGATTAGTTCTTAAAGAACCACACGTGTTACCTACCATGAGCTTGTTGTATGTTGGCTCAAGCAGGATTTCCATCTTCATTGTAATACTTTCGTATCACTCAGATGTTCTGGCAATATTACAAGAATATTGCGTAGGACTCATAAAAATCTTTCTTGGTATTAAAATTGTGTCCTAATGATACTTTTGATGACCTCGTGGCTCTAGACTCAATAGTGCATTTTGTTTTGGTGATCGGAGGCTGGAGAGGATTGCCACCTTTTCAATATCAATTTATTCGGAGTGAATAAACCAATAGATAACGTGTTGAACTCCGTGACATTAAAACAAATATATTTTGAGAGATATTTGAGTTGGCCGGGAGGGGTTGTGCATCGCATCACTAGGTCCATGATACTTTCGTCTTCAAGATGAGTTGACCCGGTTTCTGCCTAAGTTGTAAGGAGGGCTTCTTTCTTTACACCCTTTATCTTTACATTACTTTTTCATTCTTCAACCCCTTCAACGCTTACCAATACATCATTACTAGCACCTTGTTGTGATTGTTCCAGTGCTAGCATCAGTACTTGGTCGGCATTCAGCTACGTTCACAATCTATTCCCCATCTTTCCTAAGGACTTCTATTTTCTAACTATGGAATTGTCCTTGGGAAGATTCCTCTGGTTCTGGAAGAATCATTGGACTAGTACCTAATCCTACCACCCTTTTGTCACCACAACCGTCGTGAGTTAAGTGTGTTTTGGGTAAGTAACCGTCTCATGAAAATTCCTTAAAATCACTGAGGTACTTGTGATATAAATATCAAGATATTTTTTACCTTTAGTGTTTTTGACACCAAAAATGCTCCCCTTTAACATATGCATAGAACATATCAAGTTGGATTTTCTATTCAGCCTTTTTCATTTTTAGCCACGTATAATTACATGTCTCCTTAATCCCATTTTCTCCCCTTGTCCAAAATGTTTATCACCAATATTTTGGATATTAATGGATTAACCGATCTTTGGGTAACAAAATGAAATTGGTTGATGGCCATAGAACATATTAATACCCCCCCCCCCCTTCAATTTAATGAGGGTTAGTTGTAGTGTTTGAGTACAATATATTTTGAAAGGTTTAGAATCTCGTGAGAAATTCTTAAAAAATATCATACTTACACACTACAACAAGCCACAAAAGCCTAATGCACATATTATATATATACATATTCACAAGCGAGTCTATGGAGTTGACCTGATTATAGTACGATCACCACTTTTAGATGGATCGTTCCATAAGCCTGTGGTGAGATCCATACGGTCTGCCACCCACAAATCGTTCGATACTGCGGATCAAACGTCTATCCCTTAACATCTCCTCAATCTTTTGGATGGTGTAGTTGGCACTCCTTTTAAACCTGCCTACCCAATCATATTTTACTTTTGGAAGGCCTTGACCTGAGTTGAGCATCAACAGCTTGTCACGTACATGCTTGAGAGTACCATCGCTGAATTTGTGCAGTTCTGATAGTCACATGTATTGCATGACCTCTGCTTCATTCAGGTAGAATATGCCCATCTCTGGTTGGAGTGTAGCCATATATGGCTTCTTGTCTTGGTGAAAACAACTCATGGGCATTATATGAGGCCGTTTCAGATTTAGCCTGGATTAATAACTCTCTATACCAAGTTGTAAGTCTTCAACCCTATGCTTGATCACAACTCTTCGAGTAAATTGGCAAATGTTGGAACTTAGGGCAATGACTTCGTCAGGTTCTAAGTAAGGGACCTTGCCTTGAGCCAAGATAAGTAGAAAATCTTCAATATCTTCAAGTCCTCGGAATTGAAGATCCCCTTTACTTACATTATAAATCTTACCGTCTTCTCACTTGAATCTGATATCCTTCAAGTACGAATACCCAAATATATGTAGAAAACTAACTGTTTGTATGCTTGTGATTCGACGGTTTAAATTATGAGTGTACCTAATTTGTTATGATTATAGAAGTAGTAAGATGACCTCTTCTTGCCCTGCCAATGTGAGATACCTAATTCCTCATATTGATCATATTCCTTGACAAGCTTTTTTCTCCATAGGTCTGGAACCTTATCTTCAATCCAAGATGATTGTGGCATAGCTTGTTGCCAAGTTTTAGGTTCCTTCTCGCCAACAAACGCATCAAAAATGCAATATAGTGCGTGCTGTTGTAGTTGATGACGTGTCAAGACTGGTCGATCGATGTCACCAAGAATATTGCGGATTGGGTGATCCTTTGTCTATTTCGTGTTGTGATTTTAAATCCGTGGTGGAATGGAGTAAACGATTACAGGAGCTTCCTCTGAGGTAGACGCACCGTTAGGGTTTTCGGGTATTTGTGAACCAAAGAATGGAAGCTCTTGTAGGTGAGAAATTTCTAAATCGTGATCATAGTAATCCTCTTCAACATCATTAGGAACGAGTGGGGGTGTTGATTCGGGTGTAGTTTGAGAATTGTTGGGGGATGGTGCATATGGTTCAATAGTGACTGTAGATGCATCAGAGTGATTTCCATTATCTTGAGCAACAACTTCGGGAATCAGAGCTACTGCTACAGGTGCTGGAGAATCATCACTTGGAGGATCAAAGAATTCATCAAACATAGGTTGAAATAACTCATCCCACTCGAGCCTTTTAGGTGGTGTAAATGATAGAGAAGTAGGATTGTTGGGAGTTAATCCGAAACTAATCGCACCGGTTCCCATCTCATAAAGTGTGGGTTCAGAGTTGTGTTTCTCAGAAGCCATCGCCGTCAGCTCATCAAAATCGGCATCCAAAGTTTCTACTATCTTGCAAAGACGACTGTTATAAATCCGGTAAGCTTTCTTTGCGGGTGAATAACCAATGAAAATACCAATATCAGCCTTCGGTTGAAGTTTGCCCAAATTCTTACTATTCGTATTTGGATAGCAAAGTGCACCAAAGACATGAAGAAAGAAAATATCGGGTTTGTGTCCATGAAGAAGCTCATGTGGAGTTTTTCCATGGCGCTTATGAATGATTGAGCGGTTTTGAGTATAACATGCGGTTGCCACTACTTCAGCCCATAAGAATAAATAAGGATGAGCATTTGGACCCAAATCTCGGAACCGAACCGGAACCGTACCGATTCTCGGTACCCGAATCCCGTTCCGCACGGTACCGGTACCATGAAATAAGGTGAAAAAATTTGGTACCATTAATTCGGTACGGGACCGGTACCAAATCGGGAAATTCCCGAAAAAAGGGAAAATCCCGATTTTCCGGTACCGGTTACGGTACCGGTACCATTAATTTATGCTCGGGAAAAATTCGGTACCATCAATTCGGTACCTGTTCGGTACGGTACCGGTACCGTGCTCATCCCTAAGAATAAAGGAGCATTCGCATAAATCAACATGGTTCTAGCAGCTTCCATAAGTGTACGATTACGTCTTTCCATGACACCGTTTTGTTGTGGAGTGAGAGCATTCGAAGGTTCATGTGAAATACCGACCTCTTCATAATAGTCTCGTAGAGTCTGATTAACGAAATCAGTTCTATTATCAGTTTGAATGCGGCGAACAGTAGCATTATGACGCACCTTGATCATCTTAAGAATAGTAATAATATATGTTGGTGCTTGATCATTGGTTGCTAAGAACTTAACCCATGTAAATCTTGAAAAATCATCCACCATAACGAGGATGTATTTTCGACCACTCACACTAGTCGTACGCATTGGCCCGCAAAGATCCATGTGCCAAAGATACACTGGTTCTTTGTTGGTGTCTTCAGCTTTAGGTTTATATGATTTCTTGGTGCTTTTCCCCAAAGAACACGTGGAACATAAATGATCCTTGTCGAACTTGAGTTTTGGAAGATCACGAACAAGCTCGTTTTTAGCCAAATGGTTAATAGCATCAAAGTTAAGATGAGATAACCGGCGATGCCACAACCATGACTTGGTCTTAGATGCTTTGGAAAGAAGGCATACAGGAGAGGCAGCTATCATGTTTTGAATGGACAGTGTATAGAGATTATCCCCTCGAGAACCTTTTAACAAGTCATTTCCTGCAAGATCACGAATGAAGCAAGTATGTTGTCGAAAAGCAACCCCAAGGTTTGAATCGCAAAATTGTCCCACTGAGCATAAGTTGTGACCAAGTCCCTCCATATAATACACCCTTAAAATCGTAACATTCCCAATTTGATATTCACCATAACCCATGATCTTCGCAATATGGTCGTTGCCAAATTTCACCGTTCCTAGAAACTTGCTGACGAAATTTCTGAGCATCGAGCGGTCTCCGGTCATATGCTTGGAGCATCCAGAATCCAAGTACCAGAGGATTATTTGGACCACCTGAAAATATCACCAGACGAAGAAATGTATCGGAATATAATTGTTCCTCTCTGTTAGCAGGTACATATATATTTATCTTAGATTTGCTATCAGAAGAATTCTTAGGCTTCCAAATTTTCTTCCTAGATGCTGGCGTAGATTCTAGTTGTCTAAGATCCTGAGGTACTTCTTCACTGGTAGGCACAATAGTGGACGCATACCTATTTAAAGGGTGCTTTTTCCATTTCTTAATGCTAGAGTTCCTATTTAAAGGACGCTGAGACCTAACTTCAGTGGATGTGATCCTAGTTAAAGGGCACTTCGTTCCATTTGCAGTGAAGGTCCTACTAGTGGTCTAACATTGCCATCCAACTTGGGTAAATTTCTTACCCGTTGGTTTCCATTCAAGGTTGCTCCTAATAGCATACATTTCATTCACATGGTCAACAAGGCATAAATCATGACACTGAGAAAACATGCATTCATTACAATTCCAACATCTCAAATTAGAATTCACATTTTGCTTAGGCTTCTACATAAAGGCAGAACCTTTTGTCTTAGCTACATGATTCTTTTTATTTAAATCTGAAATAACATTCCTAGGGTGAACTTCTACTTTCTTCTTCGTAGTGCTACTAGTGGAAGGCTTGATCCTATCTTTCTTTATTCGAGATCCTTTACCCTTAGTAGATGCAGTTACTCCTGTAGAAGCCAAGGGAACATTAGTGACATATTTTTATTTAGCCTTGATGGGTATGTTTAAAGTAGGCTTAGCTCCTAGAGTCTTATTGAGTGGAGTCATGGAAATGGTAGGCGGTAGTTGTTTAGGTGGTGCAGATACCGGTTGACCGATATATTCTAAGTTTGCTAAGCAATCTTGAATACGATCCACATATAAGAAAAGCTCATATAGAAGATGACTTGTGGGATCTAGTTTACGCATATCATCAATGGTATCTTTAGCTAGATCTGCATGTTCTAAGGCATTTTTCATGTAGGTTTCAAACTTACTTGGACTATGCTTAAATTTTGGGTCTTGATAAAGCACACGTGGGTTGGGTGTGGGAGCACTAGAGGATGGTGCAGAGATGGTAGCTGAGTTATCAACAACTTTTCGTCCTTTGAGTTGAAGTGTTTCCTTTAAGTCAACTATAACCATGTTTTTATCTATGAGCTGAATATTTAGGTCAGAGATTTCCTCACATTTCTTGTTCAGTTTGTCAACAAGTGACTTTTGCTCTGCCGTATTAAAAGCGAAGCGTTCTTCTATTGGACCAGAAACTTGTGAGACACCCTGCCTTACTTTTTCCAACTCCCTTAGCATAGAATAATTATATTTTCCAGGGCATGATTTTTAATCTCTACAGCCTCTAGTTCTACTTTCTCTGCTAATGATTCTCTCTTAAATCTCATGATTTCTTCCTCTCATGCCTGAACCACCCGAATCATCTTGTCACTTGTCTCAATGTTATTTTCACAATCATTTGTTTTTTAAAGAGTTTCATTTTTAGATTGGATTTCAATTTCAAGAGTTATACAGTGTTGTTGAAGCTCATCAAAACGTTTTGAAAGTGAGTTAGATAAATCTTGAAGCTTTAAAATTCAGCGTTAGATTCGTGACAAGAATGATTATCTACATTATTCACAGGATCAACAATATTCATAGAGAGATCATGCACATCATCACAATTACTCACAACAGATGTAATCTCACTAGCGCATTCAATAGTTACAACTTGCATCACATCGAGAGACACCACTTGTTCCAAGAATCGGTCATATTCGGACAAAATCTTTTCTTTCTCAATTAAATGTCGCTCATAAGTATCATCCATTTCATGGAAAACTTTTTGAACTTCAGCCATTTCGAAATTAAGATTGTCCCCGAGATCTAGAAAACCCTCTTTAAGATTGTTTACAAACGGAAGGATCTCTTTCTCAAACACCGTTTTCATGTGTTCGAAAGCCCGTTCTCCAGCGGTTTGAGCCGTTGAAGTCGTACATTCCTTAATGACCTTGTCAAATCCGGTAAAGTATAGCCTAATCTCTTTCAAGCTTAGCAATACTGTACTTACCGGTGGAAGACCCTTTGGAATTTCCTTAGGTTCATTCGGATTGACAAGTGTAGGAAATATACTAGGGTTTTCTCTAGTAGACATGGAAGTTGGTGTATGGATAAATTCCCTTTGTATGTTAAAGCGATTTCTAAAATCCGTTTTTGCATACTCTTGATTTAGTTGATCATAATCATACTGAGGATATTCCAAAAGCAGTTTTGACCAATTCTCGTCAATTGATGATATATACTCAGAATCATTCAAATTACCAATCAGGTCTAAAACAAAACCTAGCTTTGTTTCATCATACAGTCGCGGGTTGTGGTTAATAGCTTGCTTTGCATAACCCGGGTTAGGTGGCAGGTCTATTAGACGGGATAGAGTAAATTCCTTAAAAGATGAATGAAATAAGTGTACTAGATGTGAAGCGGAGTATTGTTTTAAAATCAAAACTTCAGTCTTTTTAATTTTCTCAGACGCCTTAATTTCCGTTTCAGCCCTTTCAGACTCGAGAATTTCGAAATCCGTTTGCAGTTTTTGAAAATTATTAACGACTAACTCTTTTTCTTTAAGTTCTTTTCAAAGATTTGCTCTTAAACTTTAAATTTCTAGCAAGATACCCATTTGGACTTTCCTAAACCTATCAAATTCTGGATTGGTTAATGTATTGGTCAACGGAGTTAATTCCAAGGTTTTAACATTTTCCTTATACAAAGCAAACTCGACATATAATGTTTGATTAACACCGAGGGTTTCAAGGACCGCATTATTCATTTGGCCAAGCATAGATGCCGACACCATAACCAAATCTTGTTGAGCAGACGAATTTGTAGACGTAATAGCTCCCGGTTGTGTTTCACTCAAAGTCTGGGGACTTGCATTGATATTTCTATCATTGTTTGTCTCCTCGTTTGAATTACTAACCATCGAAGGGTGTTCCAGATACTAAGACACTTGCTCAACTTGATAAGGTACAATACTAGTGTCACTTGCAGTATTTGGTACCTCAGAGATTTGATCAGCTCCATAAAGGGAAAGATTTGCCATGAGAGCTGCCTTGGCGGTATTGAGGTCATCACAGTCTGAATCGTATGCATCAAGATCATCGCATTGATATGCTGCATTGTTGGTAGAAGCTGTTGTGAGTCCTTCAGTATCTACAACTCCTGGATCTGCTAGAAATGCTAACTCCTCTTCATCAAGCTCTCGACCTTGTGCTTGAGCATTAACCAAGTAAATCTTTTTCTGAAACCATGTACAGTCACTCTTCCTCTTTGGTTGCTTACACTCCCGAGCCATGTGTCCTTCCCCTTTGAAGTTATAGAAGATGATCATCTTCACTTTGCCAGTTTTGTTTCCCCTTAGAGCAATGTTAAATGGGCGTGCACCAGTATTGGATGAACTTGGTCTCCCCTGAGTGGTTGCACAGTAACTCTGCCATCTTGGATTGTATCTTGTTGACGAGAGTTAGAAGAGTTTCTCAACTGATTGTTTGTTGGAGATGGTCCTCTGTAACCTCTTTTGTTCAACGTTTGAGTGATGTAAGCAAACATTTGTGCAAGTATATCAGTAGGATTATCCCCTTGTCTGAACTCAGGAACTGGAACCTCATCATCGCAGTAGAAAACTAGTGCTGGTTGAACTACATACACACTTGAAGGAATACTGACATGTTGTGAGTATGGGGTTGAGGAACTTCATGTTTTGGTAAGTGATGACAGGATTTTTTGGTGGTTGATAAGGATAGTATGGTTGTGAAGCATAAGGTGATTGATGTGAGTCACGTTGTGATGATAATGCTGGTTGTTGATATTGTTGCTGGTATGATGTAGGTGGTTGTGGTAAGATCGAATACTGTGGAAAGCTTGGAGTCTGAAACATGGTCTTGTTATAAGATTGTTGTCCCATAGCATACGGAGTGTTGTTATATGACAATGTTGGATGATTTACCATTAAAGCCAATGGTTCGGAATAAGATCCTTGGGACATGCGTTTCTGGATCACATGCTTCTCGTGTTGCTGCAAGAAAGCATAGAGTTGATCTAAATTTGATTTGTGCAAATCCCGAATCAATTTAACATTAGTGACATATTGGCTCCACTCTGGGGGTAACGTGTTCAAGAACTTGGTGTTGAGTTGAAACTAAGCAATCGTGAGATTATACACATTCAAATCATTCATCAATGTAGTGAAGCGCCAGTAGTAGTCATGAAGTGTTTCCCCTAGAATGTATGAGAACCTATCGAATAAGTCATAGAGTTGACACTCTCGTTCCTGCTGGGAAAGTGAAGTCCCTTGTAACAAAACCGTTAATCGATCCCAAAGTTCCTTTGCTACCTTGTGTTTGCTTACCATGCGATAAATATTGGGTGGAAGAGCTTGCTTGATGGTCTGAACGGACTTGTCATCCGCATCAGCAATGATTTGATTAGCAGCCGTTAGTTCATGAAATAGCCTTGGCCTAGTCACATTGTCTACAGTAACTTCACCCCAATCGAGTGGTACTTGCTCAATGGATTGAACCATGAGTCTCCCACTGGGTCTACCCATAATATAAGACATCATGCGACCTTGCCTTGCTTCAAAAAGCTCTTTGATAAGCAACGGTGGACGGGTATCGGTACCCGAGATGATAGAAAGGTCAGTAAGCAATGTCATTGTTGGCATGTATGAATGTGAATTCATTTTTGATCCCTTGAAGAAAGATTACCAAAATGATCGAGCAATGAAATATGGTTATGTGTTTTAGTGTTGTTTAAACAAAGATGTTGTTATCTTTAGGTTATGTGTTTTTGTGAAAGTTACAAGTAAATTCAATGTCAAAAAATCCTCTAAGTTGTGCAACTTCTATCTCAATACCCAATGTACCTCTGTCGCAATGTCAAAAATTCACACTTGTCACAATGTCTAGAACTACCCTGTCGCAATGCCAAAATTGCAAGTGGTCGCAATGTCAAAAATTCAACTTCTATCGCAATGCAACAAAAGAGATGCTATCGCAATGCTACCAAATAAATTCTGTCGCAATGTCAAAGTTACTTCTATCTCAATGTAACAAAAGAAATCTTGTCGCAATGTTACACAAAGCAATCCTGTCGCAATGACACAAAATAACACCAATCGCAATACCTAAAGTATTAACCAGTCGCAATGTCACCAAAGAACCCCAATCGCAATATGAATCGCAGTCTGAATTGTGACAATCCGTCAATTTACGGTTGATATTTTATTCTCAAGTATTATTGAAAAACATTATTTTAATGTTATATTATGAACACACTCATTTATGGGAAGAAAATTTGGGTTTACGTCTTGAAGTTGCATCGACTACGTCTAAACCGGAGGATTTTACGTTACGTGCTTACGTTTACATACATCGTTTTTGGTGACAGTCCGACATTTCAGGAAATAAATTTATCCGTGAATATTATTTTGAGATTTTAAATTTGTGTTGGTTCATAAACTCACAAATTTACGAGAAGAGATTAGGACTTACGATTATAATTTAACGTCCTTTACGACTAAACCAGAAACCTTAGGATTACGTATTTACGTTTTTGAACTCCGTTTTTTTATGAGACAAATTTTATTAGATTCGTTTTGTGCCGTTGATTCATAATTTATAAAAACGTTTTTCGTAAAACGACCCGATGGCACGCAAATCGAGGAAACTAGAATCGAGGAGTACCCGTAAATTAATAGGGATGGGACAAGTTTACACTTGACCACCCCTATACAAGTGGCATCCAAGAGTACACAACACACTCTTGATGTGTCAAGTTTACTTAAGTAAACAAGGACACTTGTCCTTGTTTCTTTCCAAACCACTAGCAACACAAAACTAGCCAAGACTAAACCATTATCTCATTTACAACATGCAAACCACACACAAACTCTCTTGGCTCCCTATGAACGTCCACCATGCTCCCAAAACACCCCATTTGATCAAAAATTCAACCATGAATCATGTGTTTAACTTGCACAAGTTGAATACCCTTTGAAGTTATGGAGATTGGAGGTGATTCTAACATCCAAAGAGGATATTTCTTGTTGTCCTAGGGCTGATTTCCGACAAGGAGATTATAAAGATTGGTGGACTTGAAGATGATATTGGTTTATCACAAGTTTTGCCATCAAAATCCAAGCCTTGTTCATCAAAAACTCATCTTTTCATCACTAATGGTGGTATATAGATTGTTTCTTCCTATCCTCTTGTTATTTTGATTATGTAATCTTGTATTTTCTTTATTTATGTAATATATATATATATATATGATGATGAATGATGATTAAAAATATTATGTGGGGATTTGGTCTTGATAAACATGGTTAAAAAGATGGAAAACCATATGTAAAAGGTTAAAATCTTGCTTAATAAGTTAGCTGTATAAAAACAGTAACTAACCATATGTTAAACTGATAAAATGGCAAATTGGAATCAATATACAGTAATTATTAGGTCTTTTGCACATGTGAGAGTTGGCCGTGCAATGGAATCATTATAATGAGTGAGATATAATCAAAACAAAATTAGTGTATCAATCTGAATAGTCTATTTTGTGAGGACTGTTAGGGATACTTAGACTTGGATTGAGCAGTATCTAAAACTAAGTTATTTGTAACACATAATATGAAGTTTATGTCGTTCAAAAATGAGCTTCTATCTCCTTGTGGAACTCAAGATATGGTAAAAATGGTGTAAATGAAACTAAAAATCAGATTTTGTGAAATTAAAGTTTAATAGTATTATAATAGCACTCAAATAAATATAGTATAAAATGTAAATTAAAACCTACTAACTTATATATTACATTTATATAAATATGTACAATAATAAATAAAAGGGACATTTTATAAAAATGGTAGTTTGGTAAGTTTTATAAGTTATAAAACTATAAACATGCATTTTACGTCTTTTCGGCTAAAACCGATAAATTAACGTTTTTGTCAATTAAAACTTAGACAGTCGGACCCGTCTAATGTAAACTTTTTATAAACTCACATACTGATATATTAACTTATATAACAAGTAAAAACCGATAAAACCCGAGCTTTACAACATATAAACATTAACGGGCCAAAGTTGCCGTATTGGACTATAAACCCGACTAGTTGGTAAAACACTTATAAACTTACTTATTGGGCTTAACCCATTTGGGCCCAACATGTAAAGTATAATACTGATATTAAAAGTATAATTGGGCTAATGAAAAGTATTGGAGTGACAATCCGTCAATTTATGGTTGATATTTTATTCAGTTATTATTTGAAAATATTATTTTAATGTTATATTATGAACTCACTCATTTATGGGAAGAAATTTGGCTTTTACGTCTTGAAGTAGCATCGACTACGTCTAAACCGGAGGATTCTACGTTACGTGCTTACGTTTACATACACCGTTTTGGTGACAGTCCGACATTTCAGAAAATAAATTTATCCGTGAATATTATTTTGGGATTTTAAATTCGAGTTAGTTCATAAACTCACAAATTTACGAGAAGAGATTAGGACTTACGTGAATAATTTAACGTCCTTTACGACTAAACCAGAAACCTTAGGATTACGTATTTACGTTTTTGAACTCCGTTTTTGATGAGTCAATTTTTATTAGATTCGTTTTGTGCCGTTGATTCATAATTTATAAAATCGTTTTTCGTAAAACGACCGGAGGGCATGCAAATCGAGGAAACTAGAATCGATGAATACCCGTAAATTAGTGGGATGAGACAAAACAAGTTTTGCCCCACCCCACTAATATGGAACACTTAGCCACTAACACCCTTAGGTGTCAAAAAGCTTCACAAGAAAGCTACTACACTTGTCATGTAAAGCTTAACTTGTAAGCTACACATAACAAAACAACCACCTCAAACCATTTCCTCCTAAACACATACATGCAAACCACTCTCATCCTCCCTTTTTCTCTCTAAATTTCGTCCAAGAACCACCCCTAAACACCCTCATTTGATCAAATTTAACCATGAAATCATATGTTATTCACACATATGATGAAGCCCTTTTCAAGCTCTATTGATTGGTGGTGATTTTAACATCCAAGGAGAAGATTTGGTGATGTCCAAGGACTGATTTCTACATGAAGTTTACAAGTATTGGTGGCCTTGAAGATTGGTGTTGATCTACCACAAGTTTTGCCATCAATAATCCAAGCCTTAATCATAAACTACACAACCTTGGTGGTATAGAGATTGTTCTTCCTATCCTCTTGTTATTTTGATTATGTAATCTTATATTTTCTTTATTTAGTATATGTATATGATGATGAATGATGATTAAAAATATTATGTGGGAATTTGGTATTGATAGATTTGATAAATATGGTTAAAAAGATGGAAAAACAACATGTAAAAATGGTTAAATTTTGCTTAATAAGATGGCTGTATAAAAACATTAAGTAACCAAATGATAAACTGATAAAATGGTAAAGTGGAATCAATATACAGTAAGTATTAGGTGTTATACACATGTGAGAGTTGGCCATATAATGGAATCATCAAAATGAGTGTGATATGATCAAAACAAGATGAGTGCACCAATCTGAATAGTATGTTTTGTAGGGACTGTTAATGATAGTTAAACATGGAATGAGCAGTAGCTATAACTAACTTATTTGTAGCACATAATATGAAGTTTATGCCATCCAAAAATGAGCTTCTATCTCCTTATAGAACTCAAGATATGATAAAAATGGTGAAGATGAAACTAAAAATCAGATTTTGAAGAATTAATGTTTAATAGTATTATATAAGCACTCAAACTAATATAGTATAAAATGTGAATTAAAACCCACTAACTTATAAATTTCATTTATTTAAATATGTATAAGGTTAAATAAATGGACACTTTATAAAAATGGTAGTTGAATAAGATTTATAAGTTATAAAAACTATAAACATGATTTTTACGACTTTTTCGGCTATTACTGTAAAATTAACGTTTTTCGTCAATTAAAACTTAGACGATCAGACCCGTATAATGTAAACTTTTTAAAAGTCATATACTGATATATAAGTACTTAATACAAGTAAAAACCGATAAAACCCGAACTAAATAACATATGGACATTAACGGGCCAAAATAGCCTTAATGGACAATAAACCCGACTAAATTGGTAAAACACTTACAAACTTATTTATTGGGCTTAACCCATTTGTGCCCAACATGTAAAGTATAATACTGATAATAAAAGTATAATTGGGATAATGAATAGTATTGGGCTTGTAATAGGCCCATTGGGCTTCAAAATGTAAACAAGTTGAACTAGTGTAACTAGTCTTGAAAAGTTCCAACACATAACACTAAAAGGAGTAAATGAGAATATATAAACCCACTTGATCATCATATATATAAAATCATCATATGTATACATAATTGTTATTTTTATAAAGTCATTGGACATGAGTCTAAGACGAGTATTATTTGTCTAGGTTTCCGTGATTGAAGCACGTACCGTACATCCGAATTGCCGATAACCCGCTTTCCCACATCAACGTGAGTTCATAGCCTCACACTCTTTTTTAATGTTTTTATGAAATGTTTGATAAACCCGCGAGGGAGATAACATGTTAGTTTTTATGAAATAGGACACTAGTTGTCCCAATTGTTTGTTTACTGATTTGGACCCGAATGATTGTATGACCCGATGAATGATTATATGACCCGATAGATGAAATGAAATGGATTATTAAAGTTAGGTTATGTCACTAAAAGTCCCATTAGCATGAATTGTGAACTACCGGGATTTGGTAGACGCTTGTGCATATAATAGTACTATTTGGGGACGATCACCCCAGTTCGCGCCTTGACGGTTGATCCCCGTCGTGCCACATTGATTGGTAAGCGAATTTATGTATGAGAAGATTTCCATAGCGTGATCTTTGTGACGACACGCTAATTTAGATGGGCAAATTGAGTTTCGGGCTAGCTACCCGTTGTTTGTTGTAGTAAGGTAACAATGTCATGCGGCTTATAATAATCTTAAAATAACGAAATACTGCTATACGCACCGAATTACGATATATTGCCTGACTAGCAATACGGGGTCATATTATTGATATTATGTTTGTGTTTTGGTTTTACATAACCATATTCATATAACGGTTTTTATTTAACTCTACACGACGTTATAAAACGTATTGTATGATATTTTTACGACATTGGTTCGTATAATGGTTTTGAAGTCGAAAGCCTATATTGTGATTTGACAAGGATTTGCATAAAATGTTTTTGGCCTATTTTATGGTCTACTATAAAGATTTGTACAAAAATGATTTTCGGTAATAATTATATACCGATGATACATTGATGGTTTTATTAAACTCTATGAATTCACTCGGCGTTATCGCTGACCTTTTCTTTTAACATGTTTTGTCTCAGGTACTTGAAGGTAATTCTCGGGAAGACAACAAGAATTCATGGCCCGCACTTAAATAATAATTTCCATTCAAATGCTTTATTATTAAACAACGTAATTTTTAAGCGTTGTCTATGATATGAGTAATGTGCTATCCCGTAATACCAACGAGTCTTCCGCTGTATTGAGTTGTATAAATTTGGGGGTGTTACAGTTTGGTATCAGAGCCAGGTTATAGAGAATGAAAGATTTTTAAAACCAAGGTTTTGAATAAAACATTTCAAAATCTTTTAACTATAAACATTTTTCTAAAAATGTCTAAAAATATTTTGACTATAACAGTGCTGAAGAATTCCCGAGTTACCAACAAGGCCAGACTGAGAAGTGTTATTTTAATATACATATATAACTTGGATTATATATATACATATATATATGATGTAATTTGATTACATGATTGTTTGATGATTATTTTAATATTTATACGAGGTATTTATACAACGTAGATTGTTACAAGGAACCCTAAATCACCTAGTAAATTAATCGAAACTATTCTAGTAGGAATTCTAGCTATCCTAGATCTAAACCAAGTTGTGGATATTTATGATCCCAACAAATGGTTGATATTCGTAGAAATGTTGATATTAGTTGATTGTGATATTAAAGAAGAATTGGCGAGATTAAATCTGATATCGATGTCATGACAATCTTTCCTTATAGAGTGGAGTTTGACAAAACGTTGCCACCTGGAAAGGTGTCATCTGATTTGGTGTCACCCAATTCTTAAATTAAAATCGAAAGGGGTGAATGTTGCACTTGAGGCTGTCATTGGAGCCTTTACCCAAAAGCCTCATGCCACTAATACATTTCCGAGAAGTCTAATTGATTGTGTGAGTCATTTCATATTAGTGACTCATTTGATAATTGTTGTTGTAAGAGCTATAGGATTAGAAATTAAGTGTTGATCATATCGAGCTTTTATTGCCCTTTTAAGATCTGTGAATATGGTTGAAAGTATTGGAGAATGAGGTAGGATATTGCATTGAGTATAAGTTGATTGAAACTTAAATAAAATAAAATTTAACCCGTATGGAATATGAGATTGTTAAGAGGAAGTCATTAAGTCCTGTGATTGAATTATAAGGTTTGAAATGATTATAGGTTCGTGTTAAGGGTTGTTCATAGGCCATTGTCCAATGACGAGGATGCCCAGTCTCCAATAAATAAATTGTAGAAATCTTCTTCTGAATTGGGACCGATGGATCTTTTGGGACATGTGGAACACCTAATGACTCTTGTAGATTAGTATTCATTGTGATATCTTTTAAAAATTAATCCCTAACTTAACTGAGACATCAGTTGGTAGGATGAGTTCTTGAAATTGTATGACATAGTGACGCGTAATGTGTTACGGTACAATTTAGACTTGTTTGTGATTAATGAAAAGACTACCTTTGATTGCTAAATTCTACATGTATTGATGTTATCTATCCTTTATTGCTTCATCCTAATGATCGCATTAGTGATGCAACCATTGAACAAGTACTCATCTCGGTTTGAGTTGCGTTGTAGATTCTTTTCTCTGTATTCCTAAGTGCCATCAAGGTCATGAACCTCATGATTGTTTGGCTAAGCTCATCTCCTATCATGTTGTAGTTAGTTCTTGGTGAAAAACTTTTCATCACTCTTTTGCAGATCACTCATTGTTTTTATAAGATAAAACAGTATCCCTCGTGAAAAATTGAATTTTCATCACTATAAGGATTATTCAAAGTAAGATTTATAAGTGATTGTTATCGAAATGAAGTTGTTTATAAAACACCTTGGAAAACTTAATTGTTTTCATAACAAAGAAAATCTTTGTAAATTTATTTTTGATTCTTATTTAAGAATTAAGCATGAAAATATTTTTATTATAAACATGATGATAAAATTTTGACGAACTGAGTATTGCATCGTTAATCTTGAAATTGTATATAGTTGCGCGCCTACATACAATTTGGAATGGACCATGCAAGGCTGATTAGTAGTCACCATAAAACTAATGAATAAACACTAAATTTTCTTTGAAGATTGTGAAAGAATAAATTTTATGAGATCTGCAAGAAGTGAAAAATAGGGACATAGTGTTAGGGACACCTACATATGTGCCTGTAGCATCTATTCTTCTGAGTCGAATTTACTCATCTGTGGAAATTGTCTTATTTAACAATTAACAATTCTTTCTTGTCCAATTCTCCCGTAGTGAGATTCTTAGGAAAATTATCTGATTACCGAGTGTTGATACCCGACTGAATGTATCGACGTTCCTATCATTCTTTGATTTGATTTCATTTGAATGACCTGGGTAACAATCCGAGGAGCTTTCGAATGCGTACTCAAATTATAAAAACATGGGATATATTCATATTCGTTAAATGTTTTCGTCTGTATCTGATTTGAAATTCTCTCGCATAGATCATGCGTTGACCTTACTCTTTAAAGGTTAGTTATGTATCCAGATATCCTTGAATTTGTGAAGGATTATGAGTTATTATTAGTATTTTGAGAAGTTCACATCTTATCAACAACAATGAAACTGGAAAGTTGATAATGCCAATAGAATGGATTGATTGATTATGACATGACGACATTGTCTTAATTAATGGGAACTCGAGTAGAATTCCCTTGATAAGATGTTGGTTATCAAAAGTGATCTAAATGATTCTTGATGGATGACCATATCCTGCATTTAGACTTGAAATTATACCATGAATGGTTATAAATTAGTCATCGATCTTGTAATTTGAGAAGAACTTAAAAGTAAATGTATAAAAAGATGTTCATGTTATTTGAAACTTTAGGAGGTATTTGCTGGTGAATTACCTAGACTTTCCCCATTAAGGCAAGTTGAAATTGGTATTGATTATATTCCCGGTGCTGCACCTGTGGCATGTGCACTGTACGTCAGCACCATCTGAATTAAAAGAATTACCGTACAACTGAGAGAGTTGTCGGAGATAGCTTTTATTCTACCAAGCTCATCATCATGAAGAGCTAGGGTGTTATCATTCCTTATATTTATTAATTACCGTGAACTAAGTAAATTGACGATTAAAATCTATATCCACTACCCAAGATGATAGATTTGTTCGATCATTTACAAGGTTCTAGCGTATATTTAAGATTTGATCCTTGGCATGGTTATCATCAACTTCGCATCTGTGAAAAAGATTATCTATTCCAATCACTACATCCAGAACTTGTAATGAACATTATGAGTTTCACGTGATGTCGTATGGATTAACTAATACACATGTAGCATTCATAAATTTGGTGAATCACGTGTGTAGGTTATAATTTGATAAATTCATGCTTGTGATCATTAAAGATCATCTGTTTGTCTCTAAGAATAGGAAGGAGTTAATAATCACTTATAAACTGCCTCGAATTTTCCGAACAATGTAAACCTGTACCTTGAATAATTAACATGTGATTTAAGGCTTAATCCTTTAAATTATTTGACTGTGTAATTAATAGATAATGGGATCTATATTGACTTTTCAAAAATTAAGAGCTCTTTTAAGACTTTGGGTTTTACCAAAAAGAAAGTGGAAATATGTATTGACCAATGTTTTAACAAAGGATTTTTAAGGGATTATTCCCTTATACCTAGAACATTTAACTAAATTCCTGTTTAGGGGTAAATGTTTGTGTATACTTCTAGACAACTTAAGAAGAATTGAGGAAACTATATAACTTATGACTTGAAATTTGAAACGAAAATTTTTGCTTTTCAACTAAGAAAATTTCGACCAAAGTATAAACAAAGAATTTTTTTGAACATTTACAAATCTTATTAACTATTTTCGATAAATCAATAAAGATCATGTTAACTAAATTCAAACACATTTTGAAACATTTTTCTATAACTGGACGAACTGAGAAATTTAAAAAAAAATTTGACGTTGACGTTTCGTGAAAATTAAATATTTATTATTTGATTACTTGTAATATTTATCGACGCTTTAAACGTCGGATTGAGCAAAACTGATAAAAATAATAGTTGAGACGAAACTAAAACATAGAAAATATGAAGAAAGAAATTTTGAATGAATATGGTCATGATAATTATTTCATCACGGAAGGTGAATTTAGATACCGACGCATTATGTAAAAAGGATAAAGAATCAATTAGGATGTGTTCCTTAATAATGAATGTGCAAAATAAATTGTCGAACAATTTAAAAATAGTCGATGCTTGTAAGAAGGATAATATAGATATTAAAAAGGGGTTCGCGGCTAATGTGAACCATTAGAATTAAGAAGCCGATAGCGTTAAATGATTAAAAGGCCGAATATGGAGGATTTTGAGATTTAGTTATGTTGGAATCTCATAGGTTTAAGTATTCTATTCATGTCATTTCTGATTAAATGTATCTTTATTTAAAGAAGTTGTACTGATGTAATTTATGAAGGCAGACATCGCCTCATACATTAGTAAACGTCTGACTATTACAAAGGTCATCATCTGAATTTGATTCGATTTGGGTCATCGTCGACAGACTGACCAAATCTACTAATATCATTCGCGTTAATGATAATGCTAGATTCTTGATGAAGAAATTGACTCTTTTGTATTTAAAGGAGTTATGTAAACATAGTGTGCCTGTATCGAACATCTTTATCAAGATCCTCTCTTCGCATCGAACTTCTAGAGATTTTCTTAGAAGGCATTGGGAACGAACCTTGATGAGAGTACTGTTTACCACCCCAAATCGAATGGGACGAGGTAAAGTAACGATACAAAAACACTAGAAGTCTTGTTTTATGTTTGAATGATTGACCTTTGGTAATAAACCATATAATCGTTTTCCTTTGGAGAGATTATCATTGATAATTATCGTATTAGGATCGAGATCGAATCTTGTTAGAATCTATATATGATAGCATCTGTAAGCAGGAGTTGGGATGACGACACCCGACATACACCCATTGTGAGTTAGACAGGTATTTTAGGTTTAAGGTTGCCTATGACGACGAACCTAACCTTACAAGATACCCGACCCGTGAAACCTGAAATGATTGTTGAAAACTAGGATCTAATTATTGACTGCCAGTAGTGGGCAGGAAGTTATGTGAATATGAAATGTAGACCTTGAAGTACAGGATGGGTAGCAAAGTTATGCCAAAAATTTTCACCTTGGAAAAATGAATTGATGATTTGAAAGATCACGGGAATTAAGTCCCCGTTGTATTGGACCATTGAGATGATATAAAAGTTGGTTTAAAAGGCATATAAGCTGGATCTACCCTATGATTTCAAGGGCTGCGTGAATTATGTTTCGTAAATCGAACTTGATGAAACATCTATCAAGTGAGAATCTGATTACTTCTTAATGAAGTTTGGATCGGCGAAAAGTTGCATTCATCAAAAACCCGTGAACATCATGGATAGAGAAAGTAAGTCAACAATAAGCCTAATCTTATTCCCGTAGTTATGTTTGATGAAACTCGCGTATTGTAATAAATTACACTTGTGAGAAAAGACCGAATGTGGAGGAAATACCCACATGGCTTTAACTCTATAAGAAGCGAGTAGTAAGATGATGTTTGAGGACAAAGATCTTGTTTAGGGGTAAATGCAGTGACAATCCGTCAATTTATGGTTGATATTTTATTCTCAATTATTATTTGAAAATATTATTTTAATGTTATATTATGAACTCACTCATTTATGGGAAGAAATTTGGATTTTACGTCTTGAAGTAGCATCGACTACGTCTAAACCGGAGGATTCTACGTTACGTGCTTACGTTTACATACACCGTTTTGGTGACAGTCCGACATTTCAGAAAATAAATTTATCGTGAATATTATTTTGGGATTTTAAATTCGAGTTAGTTCATAAACTCACAAATTTACGAGAAGAGATTAGGACTTACGTGAATAATTTAACGTCCTTTACGACTAAACCGGAAACCTTAGGATTACGTATTTACGTTTTTGAACTCCATTTTTGATGAGTCAATTTTTATTAGATTCGTTTTGTGCCGTTGATTCATAATTAATAAAAACGTTTTTCGTAAAACGACCCGAGGGCACGCAAATCGAGGAAACTAGAATCAAGGAATACCCGTAAATTAGTGGGATGAGACAAAACAAGTTTTGCCCCACCCCACTAATATGGAACACTTAGCCACTAACACCCTTAGGTGTCAAAAATCTTCACAAGAAAGCTACTACACTTGTCATGTAAAGCTTAACTTGTAAGCTACACATAACAAAACAACCACCTCAAACCATTTCCTCTTAAACACATACATGCAAACCACTCTCATCCTCCCTTTTTCTCTCTAAATTTCGTCCAAGAATCACCCCTAAACACCCTCATTTGATCAAATTTAACCATGAAATCATATGTTATTCACACATATGATGAAGCCCTTTTCAAGCTCTATTGATTGGTGGTGATTTTAACATCCAAGGAGAAGATTTGGTGATGTCCAAGGGCTTATTTATACATGAAGTTTACAAGTATTGGTGGCCTTGAAGATTGGTGTTGATCTACCACAAGTTTTGCCATCAAAAATCCATGCCTTAATCATAAACTACACAACCTTGGTGGTATAGAGATTGTTCTTCCTATCCTCTTGTTATTTGGATTATGTAATCTTGTATTTTCTTTATTTAGTATATGTATATGATGATGAATGATGATTAAAAATATTATGTGGGAATTTGGTATTGATAGATTTGATAAATATGGTTAAAAAGATGGAAAAACCACATGTAAAAATGGTTAAATCTTGCTTAATAAGATGGCTGTATAAAAACAGTAAGTAACCAAATGATAAACTGATAAAATGGTAAAGTGGAATCAATATACAGTAAGTATTAGGTGTTATACACATGTGAGAGTTGGCCATACAATGGAATCATCAACATGAGTGAGATATGATCAAAACAAGATGAGTGCACCAATCTGAATAGTCTGTTTTGTAGGGACTGTTAATGATAGTTAAACATGGAATGAGCAGTAGCTATAACTAACTTATTTGTATCACATAATATGAAGTTTATGCCATCCAAAAATAAGCTTCTATCTCCTTATAGAACTCAAGATATGATAAAAATGGTGAAGATGAAACTAAAAGTCAGATTTTGAAGAATAATGTTTAATAGTATTATATAAGCACTCAAACTAATATAGTATAAAATGTGAATTAAAACCCACTAACTTATAAATTTCATTTATATAAATATTTATAAGGTTAAATAAATGGACACATTATAAAAATGGTAGTTGAATAAGATTTATAAGTTATAAAAACTATAAACATGATTTTTACGACTTTTTCGGCTATTACCGTAAAATTAACGTTTTTCGTCAATTAAAACTTAGACGATCGGACCCGTATAATGTAAACTTTTTAAAAGTCATATACTGATATATAAGTACTTAATACAAGTAAAAATCGATAAAACCTGAACTAAATAACATATGGACATTAACGGGCCAAAGTAGCCTTAATGGACAATAAACCCGACTAAATTGGTAAAACACTTATAAACTTATTTATTGGGCTTAACCCATTTGTGCCCAACATGTAAAGTATAATACTGATAATAAAAGTATAATTGGGCTAATGAATAGTATTGGGCTTGTAATAGGCCCATTGGGCTTCAAAATGTAAACAAGTTGAACTAGTGTAACTAGTCTTGAAAAGTTCCAACACATAACACTAAAAGGAGTAAATGAGAATATATAAACCCACTTGATCATAATATATATAAAATCATCATATGTATACATAATTGTTATTTTTATAAAGTCATTGGACATGAGTCTAAGACGAGTATTATTTGTCTAGGTTTCCGTGATTGAAGCACGTACCGTACATCCGAATTGCCGATAACCCGCTTTCCCACATCAACGTGAGTTCATAGCCTCGCACTCTTTTTAAATGTTTTTATGAAATGTTTGATAAAACCGCGAGGGAGATAACATGTTAGTTTTTATGAAATAGGACACTAGTTGTCCCAATTGTTTGTTTACTGATTTGGACCCGAATGATTGTATGACCCGATGAATGATTATATGACCCGATAGATGAAATGAAATGGATTATTAAAGTTAGGTTATGTCACTAAAAGTCCCATTAGCATGAATTGTGAACTACCGGGATTTGGTTGACGCTTGTGCATATAATAGTACTATTTGGGGACGATCACCCCAGTTCGCGCCTTGACGGTTGATCCCCGTCGTGCCACATTGATTGGTAAGCGAATTTATGTATGAGAAGATTTCCATCGCGTGATCTTTGTGACGACACGCTAATTTAGATGGGCAAATTGAGTTTCGGGCTAGCTACCCGTTGTTTGTTATAGTAAGGTAACAATGTCATGCGGCTTATAATAATCCAAAAATAACGAAATACTGCTATACGTACCGAATTACGATATATTGCCTGACTAGCAATACGGGGTCATATTATTGATATTATGTTTGTGTTTTGGTTTTACATAACCATATTCATATAACGGTTTTTATTTAACTCTACACGACGTTATAAAACGTATTGTATGATATTTTTAAGACATTGGTTCGTATAATGGTTTTGAAGTCGAAAGCCTATATTGTGATTTTGACAAGGATTTGCATAAAATGTTTTTGGCCTATATTATGGTCTACTATAAAGATTTGTACAAAAATGATTTTCGTTAATAATTATATACCGATGATACATTGATGGTTTTATTAAACTCTATGAATTCACTCGGCGTTATCGCTGACCTTTTCTTTTAACATGTTTTGTCTCAGGTACTTTAAGGTAATTCTCGGGAAGACAACAAGAATCCATGGCCCGCACTTAAATAATAATTTCCATTCAAATGCTTTATTATTAAACAACGCAATTTTTAAGCGTTGTCTATGATGTGAGTAATGTGCTATCCCGTAACACCAACGAGTCTTCCGCTGTATTGAGTTGTATAAATTTGGGGGTGTTACAATTGGGCTTGTAATAGGCTTATTGGGCCTCAAAATGTAATTAAATTGAACTAGTATAACTAGTATAAAAATGTTACCAACACATAAACACTATAATGAATGAGTAAAGATGTATAAACCCACTTGATCATCATCATATGTATAAAATCATCATATGTATACATAATTTTTATTTTTATAAAGTCATTGGACAAGAGTCTAAGACGAGTATTATTTGTCTAGGTTTCCGTGACTGAAGCACGTACCGTACATCCGAATCGCCGATAAACCGCTTTCCCACATCAACGTGAGTTCATAGCCTCACACTCTTTTAAATGTTTTATGAAATGTTTTATAAACCCGCGAGGGAGATAACATGTTAGTTTTGATAAAATAGGACACCATTTGTCCCGATTGTTTGTTTAATGATTTGGAGCTGAATGATTGTATGACCCGATGAATGATTATATGACCCGATGTATGAAATAAAATGGATTATTAAAGTTAGGTTATGTTACTAAAAGTTCCATTAGCATGAAGTGTGAACTACCGGGATTTGGTAGACGCTTATGCATATAATAGTACTATTTGGGGACGATCACCCCAGTTCGCGCCTTGACGGTTGATCCCCGTCGTGCCACATTGATTGGTAAGCGAATTTATGTATGAGAAGATTTCCATAGCGTGATTTTTGTGACGACACGCTAATTTAGATGGGAAAATTGAGTTTCAGGTTAGCTACCCGTTGTTGGTTATAGTAAGGTAAGAATGTCATGCGACTTATAATAATCCAAAAATAACGAAAATACTGCTATACGCATTGAATTACGATATATTGCCTGACTAGCAATACGGGGTCTTATTATTGATATTATGTTCGTGTTTTGGTTTTACATAACCATATTCATATAACGGTTTTTATTTAACTCTGTACAACGTTATAAAACGTATTGTATGATGTTTTTACGACAATGATTCGTATAATGATTTGGAAGGCAAAAGCCTATATTATGATTTTTTAAACGGATTTGTATAAAATGACTTTGCCTATTTTATGTCCTATTACAAAGATTTGTACAAAATGATTTTCAGTAATAATTATATACCGATGATATATTAACGGTTTTATTAAACTCTATGAATTCACTCGGCGTTTTCGCTGACCTTTTCTTTTAACATGTTTTATCTCAGGTACTTGAAGGTAATTCTCGGGAAGACAACAAGAATTCATGGCCCGCACTTAAATAATAATTTCCATTCAAATGCTTTGCAAAAACTATATGAAATAATATGACTTAGGACCTATGTAAATTAGATATTAATGAATGGAAAATGCTTTATTATTAAACGACGTGATTTTAAGCGTTGTCTATGATTTGAGTAATGTGCTATCCCGTAACACCAACGACTCTTCCGCTGATCTAAAGTTTGAATATTTGGGGGTGTTACAGTTTGGTATCAGAGCTCTCGTTATAGAGAACGAAAGATTTTTAAAACCAAGGTTTTGAATAAAACATTTCAAAATCTTTTAACTATAAACATTTTTCTCAAAATGTCTAAAAATATTTTGACTATAACGGTGCCGTAGAATTCCCGAGTTACCGACAAGGCCAGACTGAGAAGTGTTATTTTAATATATCTATATAACCTGGATTATATATATATATATATATATATATATATATATATATATATATATATATATATATATATATATATATATATATATATATATATATATATATATATATATATATATATATATATATATATATATATATATATATATATATATATATATATATATATATATATATATATATATATATATATATATATATATATATATATATATATATATATATATATATATATATATATATATATATATATATATATATATATATATATATATATATATATATATATATATATATATATATATATATATATATATATGATGTAATTTGGTTAGATGATTGTCTGATGATTATTTTAATATTTATACGAGGTATTTATACGACGTAGATTGTCACAAGGAACCCTAAATCCCCTAGTAAATTAATCTAAGCTATTCCTGTAGAAAATCTAGTTATTCCAGATCTAAACCAAGTTGTGGATATTTATGATCCCAAAAAAATGGTTGATATTCGTAGAAATATAGATATTAGTTGATTGTGATATTGAAGAAGAATTGGCAAGATTAAAACTGATATCGATGTCATGACGATCTTTCCTTATAGAGTGGAGTTTGACAAAACGTTACCACCTAGAAAGATGTCATCTGATTCGTTGTCATCCAATTCTTAAATTGAAATCGAAAAGGTGAATGTTGCATTTGAGGCTGTCAATGGAACCATTACCCAAAAGCCTCATGCCACTAGTACCTTTCCGAGAAGTCTAATTGAATGATCGAGTCATTTTATACTAGTGACTCATTTGATAACTATTGTTGTAAGAGCTATAGGATTGGAAATTAGGCGTTGTTCATATCGAACTTTATTGCCCTTTTAAGGTTTATGAATAAGGTTGAAAGTATTGGAGAATGAGGTAGGATATCGCATTGAGTATTAGTTGATTGAAACTTGAATGAAGTAAAATTTAACTCGTATGGAATATGAGATTGTTAAGAGGAAGTCGTTAAGTCCTGTGATTGAATTATAAGGTTTTAATTGATTGTTGATTCGTGTTAAGGGTTGTTCCTAGGCCATTGTCCACTAACGAGGATACCCAGTGTCCAAGAAATAAATCGAAGAAATCTTCTTCTGAATTGGGACCGATGGATCTTTCGGGACATGTGGAACACCTAATGACTCTTGTAGATTAGTATTCATTGTGGTATCTTTTAAAAATAATCCCTAACTTAACTGAGACATCAGTTGGTAGGATGAGTTCTTGGAATTGTATGACATAGTGACACATAATGTGTTACGGTACAATTTTAACTTGTTTGTGATTAATGAAAAGACTACCATTGATTGCTAAATCCTACATGTATCGATGTTATCTATCTTTTATTGCTTCATCCTAATGCTCGCATTAGTGATGCAACCATTGAACAAGTACTCATCTCGAATTGAGTTACGTTGTGGATTATTCTTTTTGAGTGCCATCGACGTCATTAACCTCATGATTATTTGGCTAAGCTCATTTCCTATCATATTGTAGTTAGTTCTTGGTGAACAAGCTTTCATCACTCTTTTGCAGATCACTCATTGTTTTTATAAGATAAAACAGTATCCCTTGAGAAAAATTGAATTTTCATCACTATAAGGATTATTCAAAGTGAGATTTATAAGTGATTGTTATCAAAATGAAGTTGTTTATAAAACACCTTGGAAAACTTATTTGTTTTCATAACAAAGAAAATCTTTGTAAATTTATTTTTGATTCTTATTTAAGAATTAAGCATGAAAATGTATTTATTATAAACATGATGATAAAATTTTGACGAACTGAGTATTGCATCGTTAATCTTGAAATTGTATATAGTTGCGCGCCTACATACAATTTGGAAGTGACCATGCAAGGCTGATTAGTAGTCACCATGAAATTATTAATAAACACTAAATTTTCTTTGAAGATTGTGAAAGATTAAATTTTATGAGATCTGCAAGAAGTGAAAAATAGGGACATAGTGTTAGGGACACCTACATATGTGCCTGTAGCATCTATTCTTCTGAGTAGAATTTACTCATCTGTGGAAATTGTCTTATTTGACAATTGACAATTCTTTCTTGTCCAATTCTCCCGTAGTGAGATTCTTTGGAAAAGTATCTGATTAACGAGTGTTGATACCCGACTGGATGTATCGACGTTCCTATCATTTCTTTTGATTAGATTTCATTTGAATGACCTGGGTAACGATCCGAGGAGCTTTCGAATGCGTACTCAAATTATGAAAACATGGGATATATTCATATTCGTTAAATGTTTTCATCTGTATCTGATTTGAAATTCTCTCGCATAGATTATGCGTTGACCCTACTCTTTTAAGGTTAGTTATGTCTCCTGATATCCTTGAATTTGTGAAGGATTATGAGTTATTATTAGTCTTTTGAGAAGATCACATCTTGTCAACGGTAAAGAAACTGGAAAGTTGATAGTGCCAGTAGAATGGATTGATTGATTATGACAAGACGACATTGTCTTAATTGATGGGAACTCGAATATAATTCCCCCAAATAATAAGATGTTGATTATCAAAAGTGATCTAAATAATTCTTGATGGATGACCATATCCTGCATTTAGACTTGAAATTATACCGTGAATGGTTGTGAACTAGTCATAGACCTTGTAATCTAGAAAGAACTTAAAGTAAATTTATTAAAAGATTTTCATGTTATTTGAAACTTTAGGAGGTATTTGTTGGTTAATTACCTAGACTTTCGCCATCAAGGCAAGTTGAATTTGGTATCGATTATATTCCTGGTGCTGCACCTGTGGTGTATGCACTGTACTTCAGCACCATCTGAATTAAAAGAATTATCATACAACTGAGAGAGTTGTCGGAGAAAGCTTTAATTTTACCAAGCTCGTCATTATGAAGATCTATGGTGTTATTATTTCTTATATTTGTCGAGTTACCGTGAACTAGGTAAATTTATGATCAAAATCTATATCCACTACCCAAGATGATAGATTTGTTCGATCATTTACAAGGTTCTAGTGTATATTCAGAAATTTGATCCACGGCATGGTTATCATCAACTTCGCATCTGCGAAAAAGATTATCTATTCCAATCACTACATCCAGAACTTGTAATGAACATTATAAGTTTCATGATGTGTCGTTTGGATTGACTAATATACATGTAGCATCCATAAATTTGGTGAATCACGTGTATAGGCTGTAATTTGATAAATTCATGCTTGTGATCATTAAGGACCATTTGTTTGTTTCTAAGCATAGGAAGGAGTTAATAATCATTTATAGACTGCCCTGAATTGGCCGAGAAATGAAAACCTATACCTTGGGTATTTAACATGTGATTTATGGCATAATCCTTTACATTATTTGACCGTGTGATTAATAGATAACGAAATATATATTGACTCTTCAAAGATTAGAGCCATTAAGGCTTTGGGTTATACCAAAAAGAAATTGCAAATATGTTTTGACAAATATTTTATCAAAGGATTTTTAAGGGATTATTCCCTCATACCCAAATCATTTAACTAAACTCCTGTTTAGGGGTAAATGTTTGTGTATACCTCAAGACAACCTAAGAGGGATTGAGGAAACCTTTTAAACCATGACTTGAAATTTGAAACGATAAGTTTTGCTTTTCAACTAAGAAAATTTTTACCAAAGTATAAGCAAAGATTTTTCGAACATTTACGAATCTTATTAACTATTTTCGATAAACCAACAAAAATCGTATTAATTAAATTCAAATTTATTTTGAACATTTTTCTATAATTAGACAAACTTAGAAAATTTAAATTTTTACGTTTACATTTCATTAAAATTAAATATTTATTATTTAATTACTTGTAATAATTATCGACGCTTTAAACGTCAGATTGAGCAAAACTGATAAAAATGATAGTTGAGACGAAACTAAAACTTAGAAAATATGAAGAAAGAATTTCTGAGTGAATTGTGGGCATGATAATTATATCATCAGGAAAGGTGAATGTAGATACTGAAACATTAGATAGAAAGGATATAGGATTAATTAGGATGTGTTCCTTAATAATGACTGTGCAAAATAAATTTCCGAGCAATTTAGAAATAACTAATGCTTGTAAGAAGGATAATATAGATAATAAAAGGGGTTCGCAGCTAATGTGAACCATTAGAATTGAGAAGCCGATAGCGTTAAATGTTTTAAAGGCCGCTTGTGGTTGCCTAAATATGGAGATTTTGAGATGTAGTCATGTTGGAATCTCGTAAGATTAAGCATTCTATTCATGTCATTTCTGATTTAATGTATCTTTATCTGAAGAAGTTGTACTGATGGCAAATTATGAAGGCAGACATCGCCTCATACATTAGTAAACGTCTAACTATTGCAAAGGTCATCATCTGAATTTGATTCGATTTGGGTCATCATCGACAGACTGACCAAATCTGCTAATATCATTCCTGTTAATGATAGATTCTCGATGAAGAAATTGACCCTTTTGTATTTAAAGGATTTGTGTAAACATAGTGTGCATGTATCGATCATCTCTATCAAGATCCTCAGTTCGCATCAAAATTCTAGAGATTTGCTCAGAAGTCATTGGGAACGAACCTTGATGAGAGTATTGTTTACCACCCTGATCGAAGGGACGAGGCAAAGTAACGATACAAAACATTAGAAGTCTTGTTTTAAGTTTGAATTATTAACCTTTGGTAATGAACCGTATAATCGTTTTTCCTTTGGAGAGGTTATCATTGATAATTATCGTATTAGGATCGAGATCGAATCTTGTTAGGATCTAAATATAAGAGCATCAGTAAGCAGGAGTTGGGATGAAGACACCCGACATACACCCATTGTGAGTTAGACATGTCTTTTAGGTTTAAGGTTGCCTATGATGACAAACCTAACCTTACAAAATACCCGACCCGTGAAACCTGAAATGATTGTGTAAATTAGGATCTGATTATTGATTGCCGGTAGTGGGCAGGAGGTTATGTGAATATGAAATGTAGATCTTGAAGTGTCGGATGGGTAGCGAAGTGATGCCAAAAATTTTCACCTTGGAAAAATGAATAGATGATCTGAAAGATCATGGGAAATAAGTCCCCGTTGTATGGGACCATTGAGATGATGTAAAAGTTGGTTTGAAAGGCATATAAGCTGGATCTACCCTATGAATTCAAGGGCTACGTGAATTATGTTTCGTAAATCGAACTTGATAAATATCTATCAAGTGAAAATCTGATTACTTCTTGATGAAGTTTAGATCGGCGAAAAGTTGCATTCATCAAAAACCCGGGAACATCATGGATAGAGAAAGTAAGTCAACATTAAGCCTGATCTTATTCCCGTAGTTGTGTTTGATGAAAACTCGCGTATTGTGATGGATTACACTTGTGAGAAAAGACCGAATGTGGAGGAAATACCCACATGGCTCTAACTCTACAAGAAGCGAGTAGTAAGATAAATCGATCTTTGAGGACAAAGATCCTGTTTAGGGATAAATGTTGTGACAATCCGTCAACTTATGGTTGATATTTTATTCTCAAGTATTATTTAAAAACATTATTTTAATGTTATATTATGAACTCACTCATTTATGGGAAGAAAATTTGGGTTTACGTCTTGAAGTAGCATCGATTACGTCTAGACTGAAGGATTTTACGTTACGTGCTTACGTTTACATACATCGTTTTTGGTGACAATCCGACATTTCAGGAAATAAATTTATCCGTGAATATTATTTTGAGATTTTAAATTTGTGTTGGTTCATAAACTCACAAATTTACGAGAAGAGATTAGGACTTACGATTATAATTTAACGTCCTTTACGACTAAACCGGAAACCTTAGGATAACGTATTTACGTTTTTGAACTCCGTTTTTATGAGACAAATTTTATTAGATTCGTTTTGTGCCGTTGATTCATAATTTATAAAAACGTTTTTCGTAAAACGACCCGAGGGCACGCAAATCGAGGAAACTAGAATTGAGGAGTACCCGTAAATTAATAGGGATGGGACAAGTTTACACTTGCCCACCCCTATACAAGTGGCATCCAAGAGTACACAACACACTCTTGATGTGTCAAGTTTACTTAAGTAAACAAGGACACTTGTCCTTGTTTCTTTCCAAACCACTAGCAACACAAAACTAGCCAAGACTAAACCATTATCTCTTTTACAACATGCAAACCACACACAAACTCTCTTGGCTCCCTATGAACGTCCACCATGCTCCCAAAACACCCCATTTGATCAAAAATTCAACCATGAATCATGTGTTTAACTTGCACAAGTTGAATACCCTTTGAAGTTATGGAGATTGGAGGTGATTCTAACATCCAAAGAGGATATTTCTTGGTGTCCTAGGGCTGATTTCCCACAAGGAGATTATAAATATTGGTGGACTTGAAGATGATATTGGTTTATCACAAATTTTGCCATCAAAATCCAAGCCTTGTTCATCAAAAACTCATCTTTTCATCACTAATGGTGGTATAGAGATTGTTTCTTCCTATCCTCTTGTTATTTTGGTTATGTAATCTTATATTTTCTTTATTTATGTGTATATATATGACGATGAATGATGATTAAAAATATTATGTGAGGATTTGGTGTTGATAAACATGGTTAAAAAGATGGAAAACCATATGTAAAAAGGTTAAAATCTTGCTTAATAAGTTAGATGTATAAAAACAGTAAATAACCATATTTTAAGCTGATAAAATGGCAAATTGTAATCAATATACAGTAAGTATTAGGTCTTTTACACATGTGAGAGTTGGCCATGCAATGGAATCATTATAATGAGTGAGATATGATCAAAACAAAATTAGTATATCAATCTGAATAGTCTGTTTTGTGAGGACTGTTAGGGATACTTAGACTTGGATTGAGCAGTAGCTAAAACTAAGTTATTTGTAACACATAATATGAAGTTTATGTCATTAAAAAATGAGCTTCTATATCCTTGTGGAACTCAAGATATGGTAAAAATGGTGAAAATGAAACTAAAAATCAAATTTTGTGAAATTAAAGTTTAATAGTATTATAATAGCACTCAAATAAATATAGTATAAAATATAAATTAAAACCCACTAACTTATATATTACATATATAAAAATATGTACAATAATAAATAAAAGGGACATTTTATAAAAATGGTAGTTTGATAAGTTTTATATGTTATAAAACTATAAACATGTTTTTTACGTCTTTTCGGCTAAAACCGATAAATTAACGTTTTTGTCAATTAAAACTTAGACGGTCGGACCCGTCTAATGTAAACTTTTTATAAACTCACATACTGATATATGAACTTATATAACAAGTAAAAACCGATAAAACCCGAGCTTTACAACATATAAACATTAACGGGCCAAAGTAGCCTTATTGGACTATAAACCCGACTAGTTGGTAAAACACTTATAAACTTACTTATTGGGCTTATCACATTTGGGCCCAACATGTAAAGTATAATACGGATATTAAAAGTATAATTGGGCTAATGAAAAGTATTGGGCTTGTAATAGGCTTATCGGGCCTCAAAATGTAATTAAATTGAACTAGTATAACTAGTATAAAAATATTACCAACACATAAACACTATAATGAATGAGTAAAGATGTATAAACCCACTTGATCATCATCATATGTATAAAATCATCATATTTATACATAATTGTTATTTTTATAAAGTCATTGGACAAGAGTCTAAGACGAGTATTATTTGTCTAGGTTTCCGTGATTGAAGCACGTATCGTACATCCGAATCGCCGATAAACCACTTTCCCACATCAGCGTGAGTTCATAGCCTCGCACTCTTTTAAATGTTTTATGAAATGTTTTATAAACCCGCGAGGGAGATAACATGTTAGTTTTGATAAAATAGGACACCATTTGTCCCGATTGTTTGTTTAATGATTTGGAGCCGAATGATTGTACGACCCGATGAATGATTATATGACCCGATGTATGAAATAAAATGGATTATTAAAGTTAGGTTATGTCACTAAAAGTCCCATTAGCATGAATTGTGAACTACCAGGATTTGGTAGACGCTTATGCATATAATAGTACTATTTGGGGACGATCACCCCAGTTCGCGCCTTGACGGTTGATCCCCGTCGTGCCACATTGATTGGTAAGCGAATTTATGTATGAGAAGATTTCCATAGCGTGATTTTTGTGACGACACACTAATTTATATGGGCAAATTGAGTTTCGGGTTAGCTACCCGTTGTTGGTTATAGTAAGGTAACAATGTCATGCGGCTTATAATAATCCAAAAATAACGAAAATACTGCTATACGCATTGAATTACGATATATTGCCTGACTAGCAATACGGGGTCTTATTATTGATATTATGTTCGTGTTTTGGTTTTACATAACCATATTCATATAACAGTTTTTATTTAACTCTGTACAACGTTATAAAACGTATTGAATGATGTTTTTACGACAATGATTCATATAATGATTTTGAAGGCAAAAGCCTATATTATGATTTTTTAAAAGGATTTGTATGAAATGACTTTGGCTATTTTATGGCCTATTACAAAGATTTGTACAAAATAATTTTCGTTAATAATTATATACCGATGATATATTAACGGTTTTATTAAACTCTATGAATTCACTCGGCGTTTTCGCTGACCTTTTCTTTTAACATGTTTTATCTCAGGTACTTGAAGGTAATTCTTGGGAAGGCAACAAGAATTCATGGCCCGCACTTAAATAATAATTTCCATTCAAATGCTTTGTAAAAGTGTATGAAATAATATGACTTGGGACCTATGTAAATTTGATATTCGTGAATGGAAAATGCTTTATTATTAAACGACGCGATTTTAAGCGTTGTCTATGATTTGAGTAATGTGCTTTCCCGTAACACCAACGACTCTTCCGCTGATCTAAAGTATGAATATTTGGGGGTGTTACATGAATAGCAAAGATAAACCCTTGTCTTTTGCTATGGAATTCAAAGGGGTTTCTGTCACAATAAGGTACTGTTCCGAAACTTAAGGTAAAAAAGTGTAATTTTTGACAAGAAATCAGTGATTTTAACCAACCACTAGTACAAAAAAGGTATCTGTCACACTCAATAAGAGTGACCGTAGGCCTACTGTTACACACGGTTTTTTAGGCTTTGTGAACAATGGTCCCGCGACCGTAGGTACCTTTTGGTCACAAGTTCGTCTTAGTGACCTTAGCTATAAAAAATGAGTGACCAATACTCGAAAATGTGTGACAAACTAGGTACAATATTTGGTGTTTTAGTGAATATGTGTGACGGTAAACACTCTACAGTTACACGAGTTTTGTTTAAGAGTGACTATTATTTATAAGTTTGTCACATGAATATACGATATGTGTGACATTTACTATGTGATTAGTGTATTTTGTGTGACTATATGCATCCAATAGTCACATGAATTGTATGTTTGTGTGACCTTTTAAGATATGTAGTCACACAAATCATGCTAATGGTACTGAGTTTGTCACATAAAATTAACCAAAGAGTTACTAATAGTAGAAATAAGTGTGACTGTATGCTTTGTCAAGTTAAACCAATTGTATTTTGTGTGACTATATGCATCTAATAGTCACATGAATTGTATGTTTGTGTGACCTTTTATAACATGTAGGAACACAAATCATGCTAATGGCACCAAGTTTATCACATACAATTAACCAAAGAGTTACCAATAGTAGAAATAAGTGTGACTGTATGCTTTGTCAAGTCAAGCAAATTGTATTTTGTGTGACTATATGCATCCAATAGTCACATGAATTGTATGTTTGTGTGACCTTTTATAACATGTAGTCACACAAATCATGCTAATGGCACTAAGTTTGTCACATACAATTAACCAAAGAGTTACCAGTAGTAGAAATAAGTGTGACTGTATGCTTTGTCAAGTCAAGAAAATTGTATTTTATGTGACTATATGCATCCAATAGTCTCATGAATTGTATGTTTGTGTTACCTTTTATGACATGTAGTCACACAAATTATGATAATGGCTTTGAGTTTGTCACATACAATTAACCAAAGAGTTACCAATAGTAGTAATAAGTGTGACTATATGCTTTGTCAAGTCAAGCCAATTGTATTTTGTGTGACTATATGCATCTAATAGTCACATGAATTGTATGTTTGTGTTACCTTTTATGACATGTAGTCACACAAACCATGCTAATGGTGCCGAGTTTGTCACATACAATTAACCAAAGAGTTACCAATAGTAGTAATAAGTGTGACTGTATGCTTTGTCAAGTCAAGCAAATTTTATTTTGTGTGACTATATGCATCCAATCGTCACATGAATTGTATGTTTGTGTGACCTTTTATGACATGTAGTCACACAAATCATGCTAATGGCACTAAGTTTGTCATATACAATTAACCAAAGAGTTACCAATAGTAGTAATAAGTGTGACTGTATGCTTTGTCAAGTCAAGCAAATTGTATTTTGTGTGACTATATGCATCCAATAGTCACATAGAATTGTGTGTTTGTGTGACTTTTTATGATATGTAGTCACACATTGGAATGTGAATAAGTGTGAATATGTTCATCTTCTAGTAACCTTTCAGAATTCAATAAAAACAAATAACAAAATTCTGGAAATCAAATTTCAATTGCATTAATATATAAAATTGAATGTACATAATCAAATCAACAAATGTAATGTCGTATTATTCTGAAGTAACATACTTTTCACATAGAATCACATTTGTAAAGACTTTGAATCACCGTATTGTAAAGTCTTTTGAGCCTTGTTATTCCTAGCTTGTTTTTGCATATGAGTAATAGTCGTATATGTACTGCCTGCTGGAACATTCATCGAGCGCTTAGATCCTATCTTTGGTGCACTTTCAACAACAGCTTTCATGGTATTTGGTGGTGTTGTTTCCTGTATGGAAACAAAAGCTGTGTATTAAAAAGCTATGTATACGTAGGATGATAAATCAAGTGTATGTACCTCTTCCAAAAAAATAACCTTTTCCTTTGGCCATGCCACGAAACTACCTTTTACACCCTTAACAGTTTTTAAACCATTATTTCCGGAATTATGTATGAATGCTGCATCCACTAAGGATTCATCAACTGAAACTTTGTAGAAATTTTTTGGTAGTGGTTGGTTATGAATCATTACATTGTCTCCATCCTTAGACTTGTATACCCTACCGTTACCAATGATAATTGTCCTAGATATGTTCTACAGTTTGCACTTAAATGTCTGAAGAAGAAATGTTTACATGTGTTAATGACAAATAAATTAAACAAGTAATTATATGAAAAATGATGAAATACTTACATCTGGTAGTGATGGTGGAGACTGATTTACTTTTGATTTAGAAAGTGTACGCTTCTTTCGTAATGATGCAATAGGTATGTCTTGTTGTGTCGAGGGAGACAGATTTTGTTGTGATCCAGAAGCTGGATAAATATCTTCTTGAGATTGGGAATTTTAAAGTGGAGACTCTTTTGCAACGATCCTGTCTTATTTTTTGCTAACCTAGTTCTACCTGCATATATACATAACACAGTAAATAAGTCAGTATAGTATAATTTAGAAACCAAACATGGTTTTTTTATAACTTACCTTCTTCGCAGTTGTAGTTGTAGTTGCAGTTGTAGTGTCTAAATCCTTGTTCGAAGTTGTAGTTGTCTTAGACATTGGAAATAACACACCCTTCTGAAGTCCACTACCACTGATCGACGTCCTTTGCTCTTCACTAGGTATTTTTCTTAATGCATTATGTTCTAGTTGTAATACCTGCAATATATAAGTATGTTAATTGTTAATGGTATTACAGACTGAAAATCATCAAATCAAAATTAGAAAACTAGTCTTACATTTGACTGAATTGGCATTAACTCGGCTATATTAACCCCTTGTGAAGACATAACTTTCAACATTTTTTCAACAGTTTCCTGTGTTTGTAACATCTTGGTGGTTAATTCAACGACTGTATCCTCTTTTTCTTTACGCGCCTGTCTCTCCTTCTCAAGTTCATTTTCAAGCAACACAATCCTTACATCAGTTCCTTGTTTCCTTCTAGGTAGATCAAAGAAATTCCTGCACGTAACTCTGCCTCCCACTCCTCGTGCATACCCTCCCTTTTCCTTTCCTAATACATGTGATAATGAATCTGACCCACTATCAACCGTCAAGGTTCCATCTCTGATTTGTTCCCCTGCTTCCAGCTCCACACAAAAAATGGTAAATAATTTATTATACGAATATAAACATTATATAAATTTTTTTGCAATAACACTTACAATCTTAGTGCCAACTTTGATTGTTTCATCATCTGTTTCTTTTCCTTCTTGTCTAACCCTTCCATTAAACCACAATACACCACCGGGGGGGGGGGGGGGGGGTTTCTTGATCTGGTTTAATTTGTTTTTTTATCTTCCAAACATCAAATACATACAGATGAAAAGTTAAACCAACATGGACAACAGTGTTAGGATATTACACCGATATAACCTTACCATTTGCTCTTTTATATATACATAACCACCACGTCCCATTGTATGCTGATAAAGAGACTCGGAACGAGCCAATTTATTAGCAGCTGATTTCGCCTAACAAAAAAGATTACTGGATGAGAAGTTGCTAGTACGTTACAGACTATGTTTGTCATACAGAGTTTCAAAACAATGCATACATACGGTGTTTATAAATGTAAAACGAAATAGAAATTAACAACCTTAAATTCTTCTGTCACCGTGTGGTTTACAAAAGCAACCCAGTGTTCGTATTTGACGATTGCTTTGTAATTATTTGGAACTACATTTAGTTTTTCAGGATTATCTAGGTTGGGAACTATGTGCTTTGCTGTCAATTTGCTTCTGAAATTTCTTAGCAGTTCACCTAGCTTATTCATAACCAACTTTTTGTAGGACACATCAAATTCAAAGTATTGCTGCACATATTAATATAATATTAAAGTAAATGTAGGAATACGACTAATAGTTGGGTAAAACATTTTGTATTTGTACCGTGGTTTTAGTCCAAAGTTTTTCTCTTGCTTTCTCCTTCACATCTTTCCACGATAGAATCTTCAATCCTATATGCTCCCGAACCGTGTCTCTTAAAAAACTTATAAACAATGATCTGTTTGGCCCTGATATTCTATTCAGTGCATCAAAGTTCACATGTATCTTCATGACATCTGGTTTTCCATATTTTATCCGAAACTTGGCTAACCTAGTTATACCCCTCTTATTAACAACCTTCTGTTTACTGATGTCTTCATCCGCATCCGATTGATCACCATAATCCTCTGATTCATAACCTCCTTCATTATCGTGATTTACATCATCATTATTAGCCAAATAATCATCATCATTAACAATATAATCTTGATCATTGTTTTTAGTTTTCATGATTATTGACATGTGTACAAGAACAATATGTGGAAATGGTATGAAACTATTTGTAAAACCCGCATGCTTTTACCATGAATAGTACCCTTAAGATCGTACGTACATGATTAGAACTTTCCTTTTATAGCACGGTTACGTTTCATAAATAAGAATTACAAGTATTACGTACGTGTTATAACACGATAAGTATTTATTACGTATGAACACACGATAATTATTCCAATAATAATTATAATCACGAACATGCGAACATGAAATCATGAACGTAAATTAATCACGAGCTAATATTATGTATGTATATATATTTATTACGAACATAAATAACTAAGTCACGATCGATAACTAACTTGAACACGTAATTTACGAACACGAGAACACACTATTATTTTTAGACACGAAAAAGGTACGGGTTACCCCATGTGGGGCCCCCTACCCGCGGCATACACAAGAAACATGGGCTTAACCCATGTAATTTTTACTAAACAAAGGGGTTAAGGGAAAAACACGTTTCATATTTACAAAATCTAGAAAATAACTAAAACCCTAAAAGTTTTCCTCCTCTCCTTTTGTCCTCTTTGGCCGCCGGTTTCAAGAACACCAAAGGGTGTTTCGGGTTGATTTTGATCTTGGAATTATTACAAGGATCGTTGTGTGTTCGTCCTTATTCGATTCACGTGATCGGTATAACTTTTAACCTTTTCTTTTATGTTTTGATTTATTGAATCACATAAAATCATGATGTTTTTAATTAAATTATTTAAAAACAAGTACTTTAAACATGCTAATAATCATGGGGTTAAATCAATGAAAGGTTTAGGGGTGTTTTGTTCTAGCCGACGCCTAACCGAGCCCCAAGGGGATCTCGACTTGGCTTATCTCGCATCACCGAGACCATATGGTCTCGGTATGGTGATGGTGGTCTCACGACAGCAACAAGGGCAAGGGGAAACCCCGACCTTGGTCGGGGTATGGTGATGGTTACGGGTCCGGTTCATGGGTTTTAGTCACGGGTCCGGTTCATGAATCATTTTTTCAAGGTTTATGATTTTTTAAAAGTTATGTTATTTTTTTAGACTTAAATTAAATTAATTAAAAACATCAACATGATTAATTTAATTTACATGACTTAGGTTATTAATTTAATTTGTTAATTCATGAATTTTAACCTAAGTATTTATCCTTAATTAGACTATATAATTAATTAATTATTAAAACCATGACTTATAATTAATTAATTAACATGACTTGGGTTATATTATTAATAAATAATAATACATGTTTTAACCTAAGTATTTTACCTTATTTAATTAAAAACATGTTATTTTTAATTAAATACTTTAAACATATAGTTTATTTAATTTACATGTAATAATTAATAAACTATACTATATAATCATATCACTTAGAATAATAATCAGAAAACACTTAAGCTTATATAACCAGCTTAATTATCCAGCTTATATCTATTTGTGGAAACTTTCTATTTTTAGAAACTTAATTATTTAAGGTAGCTAATCTATTTATGGAAACTTTCTATTTTTAGAAACTTGTCTATTTTAAGCAGTAATTCTATTTTTGGAAACTTTCTATTTTTGGAAACTTTCTATTTTTGGAAACTTTCTATTTTTGGAAACCTTCTATTTTAGAAAACCTGCTATTTTTAGAAAATTACTTATTATTACACAACAAGTATAATAATACATGAAATACAAGTAATACTTAATTAGAATAGACAGAATATACGATAAACACAGTATAAAGCTTAAATCAGTAAAACATGACATGAACATATAAAACAAGCTAAGACATGATATAAAACCAGTTACATATTCAGTAATCAGATACTTATACACGTATGTATTTATGTAGCATTAGTGATACCGAAGTAGGACTCTCTTCCGTTCATATTCTTCGTTCACTGGACATAAGGTACGGATTCTCCGTCCTTTCAGTATGGCCATTCTCTCCTTATTAGGATTTCCCCGTATGAAGCCAACTGTTTTCCCTAGTATATGTTTTGTATGTTTTGATTTCTTATGTTTAATTAGAATAACTAAAGCCATATACATGCATGACCAGTTTCACCTAGTTATGGAGGTACCATAACCATAACACTAGAGGCACTGTTGTTATGACTTCCCCACAGCAGAGTGATTGCTCGTGGCGTCCCTTTCAGCATTTGGCCATATTATTATTATTATCAGGTGGGGCGTATGGGTGTTTCCTAGTTACATGTTTTCAGCAGATTACCCAGTGTGAATGTGGTGTGTGCCTTGCATCCTTCACAAGGAGCTGATCCCTCCTACCCAAAACCAGTATATTAAATTAGAGGCAGCCCCTCTAATTTGCATGACGAGGTCACCCCTCCATGTATTCATGCACGTTGATATTTCATGACCTATATTGGCTAACGGTAAAATATGTTAAACAGTTTTTACAAGATAAACATAAGGCTTTTCAAACTATAAAACCAGTTTTACTAAGATATAACCGGGTTGTCCAGGACTTAGTTTTCTTCCGCTGTTTCATGCTTATATCCTATATTGGCTAATGGTAAAATACGTTAAACAGCGTATTGCTCAGCCGTTTTCCTTTTCATGTTCCCAAAACGGCAGGTACTCAGGGACGCTCGTAGACTTTAAACGTACGTGCATATGGACTGGAAGCTTTCTAGCCCTTCTTTACTTTATGCATTTATCTATACTTTGATACTCATTTCCATGGACATTGCTTATTCCTTTTATTTACAGTACTTATGTTTGTGTGTGATGAGTTCTACTTTTGGACTACCGATGTTTGATTCCGGTATTTCCTTTATGGTCATGTAATGTTTAGACATTTATCATTGTATGCTTTGATTACACGCCATAATCACACGTGGCGTTCCATTTATCAAAATGGGGTGTTACAATTATGGTACCAGAGCTAAGGCTTCGACCTGTAGGCTCTCAAAACATGACCTGTGATTAGTGGGTAGTCACTATGGTCTTCCTATAACTAACAGTCGGTTTTCATGCATTCATCATTTTCATGCATACATATATATGTCATTGTCGCAGGTTTATGACTAAGTAATGGTTGGTACAGGACTGGCCCTATTTATTCGCATGTGTTTTATCGAAACTTTTAAATTTGGGACCGACCCATAGGCGTCCCCTCGCCATGTCTTTTATTTTGGGTGAACTGACGAAAGGAGTTCACTCTCGAGCAAACAAAAGTTTTCATAAAACTGCATCATGCATTCATGTACAAATTTTCCTGCATAAAATTTTTCTCATGATTTATTGGTATAATTTTTTTTTCATGTATATATTCTATGTTTTGATCAGTTTAATCATGTATTTTATGTTATACTATCAGATGGTTCTCACACGCGAGCAGGAACAACTCAATGCAGCAATCCAAGCTGCAATGCAAGCTTTGCTTCCTCAGCTGAGGAACGACATCATGGCTGAGGTTCAGGCTACCAACAATCAGCAGCATCACCCAGAACCTCCTCCTCCTCCTTAAGTGACATTGGCAACATGGCTGGAGAGATTCAACAAGCTCCTACCTTGAGCTTCCGAGAGAACAGATAGCCCCAGTGAAGCTGAAAGCTGGTTGGCTCACATTGAGAAGATCTTCGATGCTATGGGTTGTGACCCCGTCTTCAAGGCAAGGTTGGCATGTTACTGGTTCGAAGGCAATGTGTTAAATTGGTGGTTAGCATTGAAGCAGTCTGAGGGAGGTGATAATTGGGTGGCTGGTTTGACATGGGCTCAGCTTAGAGATAGGGTGATGGAGCAGTTCTTTCCCAAGGCTAAGTAAGACAAGCTGAAAAGAGAGTACCATGGGATCCGACAGAGAGCTGGGGAGAATAGCAACGAGTTCATGCAGTGCTTTCTTTGCTTAGCTGGTTTCCTTGGTGCAGCGTTAGGTACTCTTGAAGAGCAGGCACACCACTTTAGGTGGGCTCTTCGCACGTTGGTCACAAACAACTTGGTGTGTGCTACGTTCAACACGGTAGCACAAGTGGCCGATGCAGCACGTAAGCTGGAGATGCTGCAGTAGAGAGATGAGTTCGGGGAAGTAGAGAGACCCGAGAAAAGGTAAACATTCCTATTCAAGCGGTGACCAATCCGTATTCTTTCAGTATATGTCAATATTTCATCTCTTTAAATTGTATCTTCCAGGCAGAAGACTGGGGACCGGTCTCAGCCGGCTACTCAGCAGCAGCCTAATCAGCCCAAGGGAAACGGTCAGACTAACAACCGTTCTGCTACGGATAGGCGTGGCGGTAATGATAATTACCGTAACAACGCTGGAAACTCCAACAGCAGCAGGTCCTTATACTTAAGCATTTTCTTATGATTTCATGTTATAACTCATAATTCTGACACATTAGCAAATCTTCTACCAGGAACCATGGAAACGGTAGGGACCAGAACCAGAGAGGTTCACAGCCTAGCCGTCCAGTTATCACTGGTATCTAATCTTACGATTATCCGCATTGTCCGTTTTACCCTATTATCATGTCTCATGTATAATGTTTTATCAGGTTCTCAGCCAGCCAGAGCACATGCTGGAGGATTTACTCATCCTCTCTGCTCTACTTGCCACCGCCATGTCGCCGCGACAGTGACACATGCTTTAAGTGTGGTCTTCCTGGCCATCGCATGAAGGACTGCCGCAAGGGCGAGATGGAGGGCACATCAGGACATGCTGATACCAAGCCGCCTCCTACCACTGGACGCGTTTACATGACATCTCGCAATCAGGCCAACAAGTCTACAGGTACCATCACTGGAATCTTGTATGTGTATGGTCAAGCTGCATGTGTTATGTTTGATACGGGTGCTACTCACTCGGTCATTTCTACTACATATGTCAATAATGTTAGGATACTCCCCATGCCACTAGAGAATAGACTCAGTATTTCCACGCCTTTGAGAGACTCGGTACTTATAACCCATGTGTACAAGAGCCTTCCCCTAGAGTTTGACGACAAGGTTCGTCCTGTTGACGCACTTCCGCTGGACATGAATGACTTTGACATGATTTTAGGCATGGATTGGCTATCCAAGCATCATGCTACCATAGAATGCCATTCATATCGAGTGATCTTCGGTGATGTTGATGCACCAGAGTACATTCATAACGGGTTGGCAGATCTGTACAAATCATATCAACCCTACAAGCACGTGCACTACTGTCACATGGCTACGAGGGTTATCTAGCTACGGTTCATGACATGCATGCTGAATCCCCATCAATTCAGGATCAGCCGATAGTGTAATAATTTCAAGATGTACTTCCAGAAGAACTTTCGGGCATACCACCTTCACGTGAAATGGAATTCAATATCGAGCTCATCCCAGGAGCTGAGCCGATTTCCAAGGCTCCTTATCGCATAGCTCCCATAGAATTAAAGGAGCTGAAGGATCAACTGCAAGAACTTCTGGAACGAGGTTTCATTCGACCGAGCGCATCTCCATGGGGTGAACTATGCGTCTTTGCATTGACTATCGCGAGCTCAACAAGATTAGGAATAGGTATCCACTGCCACGTATAGATGATCTGTTTGACCAACTCCAAGGGGTCAAACACTTCTCCAAGATTGATCTCAGGTCAGGCTACCATCAACTACGGGTTAAGGAGCAGGACATCACCAAGAGTGCTTTCCGTACACGCTATGGCCACTACGAATTTGTAGTCATGCCATTCGGCCTGACAAATGCTCCAGCAGTGTTCATAGATTTGATGAACAGAGAATTCCATGAATTTTTCGACAAGTTCGTCATTATCTTCATCGATGACATCCTGATTTTCTCAAAGTCCAAGGAGGAACACGAAGACCATCTTCGTACAGTACTACAGATTCTTTGCCAGAAGAAGCTGTATGCTAAATTCTCCAAGTGTGAGTTCTGGTTAGACAAGGTGGCATTCTTAGGTCACATTGTATCAGCAAAAGGAATCACTATGGATCCAGCGAAGGTTGAGGCTATTACTAAGTGGCCGAGACCGACATTAGCGACTGAAGTCCGTAGTTTCTTAGGCTTAGCTGGCTATTATCGTAGGTTCATGGAGAACTTTTCCCGCCTAGCACTACCATTGACCAAACTGATGCGGGAAGGGGAGAAATTCGTTTGGACTGAAGAACGAGAGAAGAGCTTTGAAGACCTGAAGCAGAAGTTAGTATCTGCACCTATTCTTACTCTCCCATCTGGTACGGGTGGATTTCAAATCTACAGTGATGCATCGGGGAAGGGACTTGGCTGTGTTCTCATGCAACATGGGAAAGTGATCGCGTACGCTTCACGGCAGCTTAAGCCTTATGAGGAAAATTACCCTACGCATGACTTGGAACTTGCTGCAGTAGTGTTTGCATTGAAGATATGGAGGCACTACTTATATGGAGAATCATGTGACATTTTCACGGACCACAAGAGCTTGAAGTATATCTTCACTCAGCGTGAATTGAACATGAGACAGAGGAGATGGTTAGAGCTGTTGAAGGATTATGACATTAATCTGCAGTATCATCCCGGCAAGGCGAATGTAGTAGCAGATATACTTAGCAGAAAGTCCGGAATGATCAACGGTATTAATATTTAGGAGGAAATCTTAAGAGAGTTGGAGCGACTAGACATAGAGATCATGATACGTGGACAGCACGGTTACTTGGCTAATCTTAGAGTAGAACCTGAGTTACTCTCTAAGATCAAGGAAGCTCAGAAAGATAATGGAGAAATCTGGGCGATAATTCAGAATTTGGAGAAGCAGACAGAATTCAGAGTAGATGCAGAGGGTATCTTATGGCAGGGCACAAGAATTTGTGTTCCTGATGATCAAGAACTCCGGGAGGCCTTGTTAGCTAAAGCTCATAGCTCCACAATCTCTATACATCCTGGTTCGACCAAGATGTACCATGACATCAAGCAGTACTTTTGGTGGAGTGGTATGAAACAGGATGTTGCCACTTACGTCTCCAAATGTCTTACTTGCCAGCAGGTTAAGATCTAGCATCAGTGATCTGGCGGTCTCCTTCAACCGTTAGATATTCTAGAGTGGAAGTGGGACAAAATCACCATGGATTTTGTTACTGGTCTTCCGCCAACCAAGAGGAAGCATGATGCAATTTGGGTTATTGTAGATCGACTTACCAAATCAGCTCATTTCTTACCAATCTGCAAGGAAGATTCGGTCAGTAAACTCGCCGATACGTATAGAAGGGAGATCATGAGACTTCACGGTGCTCCATCCAGCATCGTCTCAGACAGAGATCCTCGATTCACTTCGCGATTTTGGAAGAGTCTACAGAAAGCTTGGGGTACACAACTTAAGCTTAGCATGGATTTTCATCCTCAAACAGACGGGCAGTCGGAGCGAACGATTCAGACATTGGAAGACATGTTGAAGTCATGTGCGTTGGAATGGACGGGTGATTGGGACGATTATATCTGTTTGGTGGAGTTTGCATACAACAACAGTTGGCACGCAAGTATCAAGTGTGCTCCTTTCGAGATGTTGTATGGCAAAAAGTGTCGCGCCCCAATCTGCTGGGATCAGGTTGGCGAGCGAACACTTGAAGGACCAGAAATCATCGAGTTGACTAATGAGAGGGTCGCAGTAGCTAAGCGGAAACTTCAAGAAGCACGGTCACGTCAGAAGAGCTACGCAGACAAGCATCGTAGGGACATACATTTTAACGTAGGAGATCACGTTTTCCTTAAGGTTTCGCCGGTACGTGGTGTTAAACGCTCTGGAGTTAAAGGGAAGCTCAGTCCTCGTTTCATCGACCGTTTGATATCATTGAACGAGTCGGTGAAGTATCTTACCGTTTAGCGTTACCTCCGCAGCTTTCTCATGTACACAATGTGTTTCATGTGTCCTTACTCAGAGGGTACTAGTATCATGCCCTTCACATGGTTCAGTATCCACTGGAACATATTCGTGAAGATCTCACTTTTATAGAAGAACCCGAACGAGTTCTTGACAGACAAGAACTAGTCATGAGAAGGAAGACGATCTCATTCGTTAAAATCCTTTGGAGGGATCATACCGAGCGGGAAGCCACTTGGGAAATAGAGGAGTCTATCTGGGCTTCTTACCCTCATTTCATATTTTGAATTCGGGTATGTTCTTCTTTTCTAGTTACTTTATCTATAATTCAGGGACGAATTATTCTTTATAGGGGGGAAGAGTTGTAAAACCCGCATGCTTTTACCATGAATAGTACCCTTAAGATCGTACGTACATGATTAGAACATTCCTTTTATAGCACGGTTACGTTTCATGAATAAGTATTATAAGTATTATGTACGTGTTATAACATGATAAGTATTTATTACGTATGAACACACGATAATTATTCCAATAATAATTATAATCACGAACATGCGAACATGAAATCATGAACGTAAATTAATCACGAGCTAATATTATGTATGTATATATATTTATTACGAACATGAATAACTAAGTCATGATCGATAACTAACTAGAACACGTAATTTACGAACACGAGAACACACTATTATTTTTAGACACGAAAAAGGTACGGGTTACCCCATGTGGGGCCCCCTACCCGCGGCATACACAAGAAACATGGGCTTAGCCCATGTAATTTTTACTAAACAAAGGGGTTAAAGGAAAAACATGTTTCATATTTACAAAATCTAGAAAATAACTAAAACCCTAAAAGTTTTCCTCCTCTCCTTTTGTCCTCTTAGGCCGCCGGTTTCAAGAACACCAAAGGGTGTTTCGGGTTGATTTTGATCTTGGAATTATTACAAGGATCGTTGTGTGTTCTTCCTTATTCGATTCACGTGATCGGTATAACTTTTAACCTTTTCTTTTATGTTTTGATTTATTGAATCACATAAAATCATGATGTTTTTAATTAAGTTATATAAAAACAAGTATTTTAAACATGCTAATAACCATGGGGTTAAATCAATGAAAGTTTTAGGGGTGTTTTATTCTAGCCGACGCCTAACCGAGCCCCAAGGGGGTCTCGGCTTGGCTTATCTCGCACCACCGACACCATATGGTCTCGGTATGGTGGTGGTGGTCTCACGGCAGCAGCAAGGGCAAGGGGAAACCCCGACCTTGGTCGGGGTATGGTGATGGTTACGGGTCCGGTTCATGGGTTTTAGTCACGGGTCCGGTTCATGAATCATTTATTTCAAGGTTTATGATTTTTTACAAGTTATGTTATTTTTTTAGACTTAAATTAAATTAATTAAAAACATGAACATGATTAATTTAATTTACATGACTTAGGTTATTAATTTAATTTGTTAATTCATGAATTTTAACCTAAGTATTTATCCTTAATTAGACTATATAATTAATTAATTATTAAAACTATGACTTATAATTAATTAATTAACATGACTTAGATTATATTATTAATAGATAATAATACATGTTTTAACCTAAGTATTTTACCTTATTTAATTAAAAACATGTTATTTTTAATTAAATACTTTAACCTATAGATTATTCAATTTACATGTAATAGTTAATAAACTATACTATATAATCACATGACTTAGAATAATAATTAGAAAACACTTAAGTTTATATAATTAGCTTAATTATCCAGCTTATATCTATTTATGGAAACTTTCTATTTTTAAAAACTTAATTATTTAATATGGAAACTTTCTATTTTTGGAAACTTATCTATTTTAAGCAGTAATTATATTTTTGGAAACTTTCTATTTTTGGAAACTTTCTATTTTTGGAAACTTTCTATTTTTTTGGTAACTTTCTGTTTTTGGAAACCTTTTATTTTAGGAAACCTGCTATTTTTAGAAAGTTACTTATTATTACACAACAAGTATAATAATACATGAAATACAAGTAATACTTAATCAGAATATAAAGAATATACGATAAACACAATATAAAGCTTAAATCAGTAAAACATGACATGAACATATAAAACAAGCTAAGACATGATATAAAACCAGTTACGTATTCAGTAATCAGATACTTATACACATATGTATTTATGTAGCATTAGTGATACCGAAGTAGGACTCACTTCCGTTCGTATTCTTCGTTCACTGGACATAAGGTACGGATTCTCCGTCATTTCAGTATGGACATTCTTTCCTTATTAGGATTTCCCCATATGCAGCCAACTGTTTTCCCTAGTATATGTTTTGTATGTTTTGATTGCTTATGTTTCATTAGAATACCTAAAGCTATATACATGCATGACCAGTTTCACCTAGTTATGGAGGTACCATAACCATAACACTAGAGGCACTAGTGTTATGACTTCCCCACGGCGGAGTGATAGTTCGTGGTGTCCCTTTCAGCTTTTGCCATATTATTATTATTATCAGGTGGGGCGTATGGGTGCATCCTAGTTACATGTTTTCAGCAGATTACTCAGTGTGAATGTGGTGTGTGCCTTGCATCCTTCACAAGGAGCTGATCCCTCCTACCCAAAACCAGTATATTAAATTAGAGGCAGCCCCTCTAATTTGCATGACGAGGCCCTCCAAATATTCATGCACGTTGATATTGCATGACCTATATTGGCTAATGGTAAAATACGTTAAACAGTTTCTACAAGATAAACATAAGGCTTTTCAAACTATAAAACCAGTTTTACTAAGCTATAACCGGGTTGTCCAGGACTTAGTTTTCTTCCGCTGTTTCATGCTTATATGCTTATATTATTCTTGCTTTACTTGTACATCCGTGCACTGAGCGTATTGCTCAGCCGTTTTCCTTTTAATGTTCCCAAAACGGTAGGTACTCAGGGACGCTCGTAGACTTTAAGCGTACATGCATATGGACTGGAAGCTTTCTAGCCTTCTTTACTTTATGCATTTATCTATACTTTGATACTCATTTCCATGGACATTGTTTAGTCCTTTCATTTACAATACTTATGTTTGTGTGTGATGAGTTCTACTTTTGGACTACCGACGTTTGATTCCGGTATTTCCTTTATGGTCATGTAATGTTTAGACATTTATCCTTGTATGCTTTGATGACACGCGATAATCACGCGTGGCGTTCCATTTATCAAAATGGGGTGTTACACTAGTGATGGCAGTAATTGAGATGGAGATAGAGTTAGAAAATTATGGTATATTTTGTGATTTTGGAGAAAAATCAGGATTTGAGATGGAGATGGAATTAGAATATTATGGTAACTGCATGTGCATTAACTTAGCATGGACATTCAAAATTTTCGTGAAAAAATTGGCTCCAAATACAAAAATTAAACAACCAAATATTTTGAGCTCCAATTTGCCTCCAAATTAAACATTCAACTTTTCCCTTTGAGTTTCCTGGTAAAAATAAAGTTTGAACAAAATGTTATACTATTTTTCAAATTTTAACATTCAACCAAAAACCTTTAGTTTACACTGCATAAAAACTTGAATTCTTATATTATAAGAAAATGGATATAACATATAGTGAATTGTACATGGCCTTAAAATACTTATATTACGTAATTAACAAACTCGTATTGTTGATTACAGATAACTGATAATTGTTTCATAATGATAGTAATGCATACAAATCTATTAAATTGTTGCGACCTATAGGTTGAAAATGCAACAGGTGCCCAGCAATAACAGACCAACAAAACATAAAAAATTTGTTCATATTACACAGAGAGAACTGACATCATCCAACCTTCCAACATTCCTTTTGCCTTTGTTGTTGCTCCCCTCTGCAACATTCCTTGACCGAACCTTCTTACATTATGTATGCCCACAATAGGAGTTTGAAACAGTGGAGGGCGAATACATGGAGTACTTGAAGAACTTGTGGTCCAACTCCGAATCGGACTTATATTGCTAACTTCTACAAACATGTACATATTAATGTTAGTTATATGTCGACGAAGGTAGTGTTTGGCAGCATGTGTAGCATGGTTGTGGTTGCCCTAACAACATTTGGATTTATTTGGTTATGCATATGTTTGTATAGGGGACCATATCCAACTGATTACAAAAGACCTAAAACAATATCATACCAAAAAACCTGTAACTATAATATACCATGGGACCATATCCGGACACATTAACAAAAACCATAACCAAGATTGAAACATAGACCATATAAACACGTTAATTAAAAATGACATAGATTAAGAAGGGCTAGTCCTATAAATCGAATCACGTTAATGAAAAATGAAATAGGTCCACATACATGCATTAAAAATTAGTGTAAACCCTAATACCATAACAAACGTACACTATTCGTATGAACCCTAATATTTAAATTTTGAACAATACTGATTGTTGCATTACCTTTTTTCCTGATTCTTTATGTCGTTAATGATTGTGTAGATTGGCGACTATTGTGTATGAGGGTTTTATTTTTTTTATTGTGTATTTGATGAAGATTTAGGGTTTGTTCTTCCTGTGTGTGATTCTAAAGATGGTGGCGGTTACAAGCTAGATGGTTGCTGGATATTATTTGCGTTTAATGAAAATGTAAATATTATTTAAAATTACTTAATAATAAAATTATAGTAATTAACATTTAATTATTAAAAGTTAATAATAAATAAATAATAGTAAGTAAATAAAAAAACATATACGTTGTATTTTTATTAAAAACATTTTTGTCAAAATTAACTAACTTTAAAAATGTTATAATTTTAAACATAACATAAAAATATTACTTTAATTAATTTTAAACAAAAAATTATAGTTAAATAACTTAAATATGAATAAGGTCGATTTTGAATGGTCGGTTTAATAAGGTTAGGGTGACAAAATTATAGTTTAGTAATGGGTTAGGGTTTATGGTTTAGGGTTGGGGTTTAGGGTTTATGGTTTAAGGTACAAGGTTGAGGGTTAAGGTTTAGGATTTATGATTTAGGGTTTATGGTTTATTGGTTTATGAAGTGGTTTATGTTTAATCAGGGTTTATAGTTTAATTTAAGTTCATCTTTTAGGGTTAATTAATGTTGTTTAAAGTTTATGATTTAGGGTTTATATAAGGTATACTGCTTTATGTTTAGGTTGTATGGTTTGGACTTTAAGGTTATGGTTTAAGGTTTAGGATTTATGGTTGAATTAGCTAGTGTGGTTTATTAAGGTTTAATTAGGATTTATGGTTTAATTAGCTAGGGTTTGTGGTTTAAGGATTATTAATTATGATTTAAGGTTTATAGGGTTTAGGGCTTATAGGGTTTAGGGTTTAAGGTTCATTGGTTTATGGTTTAGGATTTATGGTTTAATTAGCTAGGGTTTGTAGTTTAAGGATTAATTATGATTTAAGGTTTATAGGGTTTAGGGCTTATAGGGTTTAGGGTTTAAGGTTCATTGGTTTATGGTTTAGGATTTATGGTTTAATTAGCTAGGGTTTGTGGTTTTAAGGGTTAAATAGGATTTAAGGTTAAATGGTTTAAGGTGTATGATATAGTGTTTAGGGGTGCATTGGTTTAAGGTTTAGGGCTTAGGGTTTAAGGTTCATTGGTTTATGGTTTAATTAGATAGGGTTTGTGGTTTAAGGGTTAAATAGTATTTAAGGTTGAACGGTTTAATGTATATGATTTAGTGTATAGGGTGCATTGGTTTAAGGTTTAGGGCTTAGGGTTTAAAGTTCATTGGTTTATGGTTTAAGGTTTAAGGTTTAGGATTTATGATTTAATTAGCTAGGGTTTGTGGTTTAAGGGTTAAATAGAATTTAAGGTTTATAGGTTTAAGGTGTGTGATATAGTGTTTAGAGTGCATTGGTTTAAGGTTTAGGGCTTAGGGTTTAAGGTTTATTGGTTTATGGTTTAAGGTTAATGATTTATGGTTTAATTAGTTAGGGTTTGTGGTTTAAGGGTTAAATAGAATTTAAGGTTTATAGGTTTAAGGTGTATGATATAGTGTTTAATTAGGGTGCATTACTTTAAGGTTTAGGGCTTAATTAGGGTTTAAGGTTTATTGGTTTATGGTTTAAGGTTTATGATTTATGGATTAATTAGCTAGGGTTTGTGGTTTAATTAAGGGTTAAATAGGATTTAAGGTTTATAGGTTTAAGGTGTATGATATAGTGTTTAGGGTGCATTACTTTAAGGTTTAGGGCTTAATTAGGGTTTAAGGTTTAATGGTTTATGTTTTAAGGTTTATGATTTATGGTTTAGTTAGCTAGGGTTTGTTAAGGGTTAAATAGGATTTAAGGTTTATATGTATCGGTTTATGATTTAGTGTTTAGGGTTCATTGGTTTAAGGTTTAGTGTTTATTGAGGTTTAATGTTTAGGGTTTAATGTTTAGGGTTTAATGTTTAAGGATTAGGGATTACGGTATGTAGGATTATGAATTATGGTTTAATTAAGGTTTATGGTTTAAGGGTTATATGGTTTAGGGTTAAATTGTTTAAGGTTTAGGTTTTAAATTAAGTAAGATAACAAATTTCTCATCATTTATGTTACGTTCAGACGTGATCTTGGTGAAATAAGTCATAAAACCTTTTAAGCACCGACCTTTTAAAAGGGGTATTAAACGTTTGCATATATTATATATTACTTATTTAAAATATAATCAATGTATTTTCATTAATATAATTTTTATCAAGTTTATATACTTAGTCTTTCATAATAATTGTCTGTTGTTGACTTTTTTTTGTCTTAATATTGATACTTTCAATTTTAACATATTTACTTATGTTATATGATTACCTGATAATACGACTCCACCGCATTGGCCCGTTTAAAATAAAATTTCCTTACATATATTTCATGCATTATATTCATTTTATAATAGATATAAACCACAAAATGTAAGTTTATGACACATAAGCCCATCTCGACTTATGTTTAATAAATCATAAATAACATATTTATATAAGGGTATAAGTAATAAATACACAAATACTTATGATGGTAGATTGTACCTAATGAACTTTTTTATGTCCAATATTCCTATTTGAACAAAAATATAAAGTTAGGACTTTTTATTAGGATAAATAACCTACATTTTCGGGTCAATTTTTAACACCTTTTACTTCAAACTTTTTTCAGTGAAATTTAAAACATGCCTCCAAAATTTTATTTTGTTGAAAATTGAAAATTTGCCTCCAAAATGTTATTTAGTGAACATTGAAAATATCTCCCAAAAATTTTAAACAGATCCCACAATTTTTTTCCATCCCTCATTCTCCAGCCATCAATAACATCAACAAATATTTTGTTCGGCCATCTACACAAGTTTTAATTTCATTACTTTATAAATCAGGTAATGTTTTTATTAGGATTATAATCTGTAGTGTTCATATGCGTTTGTTTAGATAATTAGTATATATGTGATTGGATTTTGGGGTTTTATATTATGTGTTATTGATTCATGCTATGTGCCTTAAACCTTTAAGAATGTTTTATCTTGGATATGATATATTGGTTTGTTTTGTGAGGTGTAGGGTATATACGGTACGATTTATCCTCAACACTATGATGGACAAGTCATGGATACGAAGTAATAGGACTAAAAATGAATATTTTGACGGAGTAGAAGCGTTTATTGAATATGCCAAAAAAATGCGCAAGAGGAGATTAACCGCCACCTAGAAAGTCATAATGGACCACTTAAAATTCTATGTCCCTATAACAGATGCTTAAACCATATAGAGGGTACAGTAGAATCAGTAGGATTCCATTTATTCATACATGGGTTTAATCCAAAGTACACAAATTGGAAAAAACATGGAGAAAAGGACGAGCAATCATCAAATGCCCAAATATTAGTTGATGATACAACAGAGTATGTTGACAACACGGATGTCAACACGGATGCTGGTTCAGAAATTCCAACAGATGGCCCAACAACAGTAGAGATGGTTAACGCTACAAAAGATGATTTTGATGAGGATGACATTGCCAAGTTTCAACAACTAGTAGTAGACGCGGAGAAGCAACTTTATGAAGGATGTCCCGACTTCACAAAGTTGTCTGCAATAGTTAAACTTCTCAACTTGAAGGGTAAGTATGGAGCTTGTGATAAGTTCTTTACTAAATTACTTGGTTTGATTAAAAAAATGCTACCTGCTGGTAACGAACTAGTTGAAAGAACTTATCAGGCCAAAAAAATGATGCGACTGATGGGATCAGGATACAAAAAGATACATGTATGTATCAACAACTGCATGATTTACTAGAAAACTAACTCAAAATTGACTGCTTTCTCAATATGTGGGACAACAAGATGGAAGGTCGACAATAAGACAAAGAAAGTTTACGAAAACATTCCAGCCAAAGTGATGTGGTACTTCCCAATTATACCAAGACTAAAACGATTGTTTAAGATACCAAGTATTGTAGAAAACATGAGATGGCACGCAACAAGGAGGATAACAGATGGTGTTTTACGTCACCCTGTAGATTCACAGGCATGGAGTACCATAGATGAAAAATTCCCCAAAATTGCAGAAGATCCAAGAAATATACATATGGGAATATCGGCTGATGGGGTTGACGTCAACTCATGTAATAGGCATCACAGTGTATGGCCAGTTTTATGTATCATATACAACCTTCCTCCATGGTTGTGTATGAAACGAAAGTTTATCATGCTTTCGACCCTTATATCGGGATACCCGGGGAATGATATTGATGTTTCTTAGAACCGTTACTTGATGATTTGTATACCTTATTTGAACATGGTGTTGATACATATGATGTGTCAACGAAACAGAACTTTAAGCTTCATTCCGTTGTGTTATGGAAGATAAATGATTACCTAGCACTGGGTACATTATGTGGCTGCCCATATAGTGGATTCAATGGTTGCGTGGTATGTGGGAAAGATACACATTGTGTAAGACTTTCGGCCTCAACCAAGCAAAGTTATGTTGGTCACAGACGATATCTACCATACACACATCCATTCAGAAAGCAAAGGAAAACGCTTAATGGACAACAAGAACTTGAACGTGCTCCAGTACCAAAGACAGGGGAAGAAATATACGACGAAGTTCGACATATTCAAAATAAGTGGGGAAAAGTAAAGAAAACTAACAATAACGCATCAGGAAACCAGGAAGATACAAGAGGCAGAGGTGGGAAAATTCAAAATAACAAAATAAAAGAAACAGAAGACGAGGGTAGTTCAAGCCAACCTACTGTATCATATTGGAAGAAATTCAACATTTGGTATCGAAGGCTAAGGTATTGGAGGCATAATCCTGTTCCACATTGTATTGACTTTATGCATGTAGAAAAAAATTGTGGGGAGAGTTTTATTGGAACATTGCTAAATGTTCCTGGTAAGACGAAAGATGGATTGAAGGCACGAATGGATCTAGCAGCTTTGGGTATAAAACCTGAGCTTTTTGCTAGGCTAGAACAAGACAAAACAACACTACCTCAAGTAGGCTACACGTTACCTAATGCTGAAAAAGACAAATTTTGTGAAATGTTAGCCAACCTCAGAGTACCACAGGGATATTGTTCAAATTTTGCTAGTTTGGTTAACGTAAAGGAAAAGAAGCTCATTGGCCTTAAGTCACATGACTATCACATGTTGATGCAAGAGTTTTTACCAATTGCAATACGTTCAATCATGAATCCACCCACACACGATATGCTATTATCAGGTTTTGCTTTTTCTTTAAATCTATATGTAGAAAAGAAATCAAATTGGAAGAACTAGATGTGATGCAACAAGAACTAGTTGTGACACTGTGCCTACTTGAGAAGTTCTTTCCTCTGACATTTTTTGATATTATGATACACTTGACTTTGCACCTAACTAGAAAGGTAAGATTGTGTGGTCCCATATGCATTCGGTGGATGTAGCCATTTAAAAGATGTATGAAGGTTATTAAAAACCATGTTAGAAACAGAAACAGACCAGAGGGATGCATTGCTGAGGAGACCATTGCGGAAGAAACAATGGAGTTTTTTAGCGAGTATCATAAAACAATGAAATATGTTGGTTTGCCACCTGATAAAGATGTAACCAATGAAAATGAGGACGGAATGCCATTGTCGGCCGGCACACCATTCGAAATGAATGGGGAACTATTTGCAAAAGCTCATTTGTATGTACTACAAAATACAAATGAACTTTTACCCTATATCGAGTAAGTATTACTAACACATGTCTATTTCATTGATATAAATATTCTAAAAACAAAAAAAATAATCAAATACATTGTTTCCTTTCAGGCAACACAAGAATTATTTGAAAAACAATAACCCGGGGAAACGAATAGCATTGCTAGAGGCTGAGCATTGTAAAACTTCTGCTAAGTGGTTACATGATGAGGTAATTACTTGTATGATGTTTATAATTGTTTGTTTGTTGCTAAATATTGGTTAACTTAACATCTCAAAAACCAATACTAAGCTAGTAGTAGAGTATAATAAATAAGCACTTACAACATAATGAGGCGATCTCCAACTCTCAGTAGCAATTAGAAGTGTTGTCATTAGCTAGGCGTAGAGGTCCACCAGCACACCATTTCTTTATCTGAAACACTATTCTTTAACTGTTGAAATTCAGGTTTTGAGAGAGTTAGCAATATCAAAAGATAGCGTATCAGATACTGTTAGGTGGATATCATTTGGACCACGCACCACGGTAGTGAAATACGATGCATATAACATCAATGGGTATACATTTCGTACGAAATTAAATGATGGCAAAGTTCACCAGAACAGTGGCGTTTGTGTTGAGGTAGAAGATACTCATATATCCAAAGAAGTTGAAACCAAAAAAAAACTATTTTATTATGGGGTTTTACAAGAGATATGGGTACTAGATTACCGTTTCAGGAGAATACCTCTTTTCAAGTGCGATTGGGTTAATCACAAGAAACATGCGATCAAAAAAGATAAGCTTCTTGGATATACATTGGTAGATCTGAATAACTTAGGCCACAAGGATGATCCGTTCATATTTGGCTCACAAGCAGGACAAGTGTTTTATGTCCAAGACCAGGTACAAAAAAATATGTCTATTGTCTTCAGGACCCCTAGCAAGAATTACAAAGATACATATGACGAAGTCGATGAGGAATTTAGTACATTCATTCACCAGAACAATGGTAACACTTTTCTAGATGCACATGTAGGTGATGATTCACACAGTGACTACTATCGAGTAGACGGTGAAGGAGTTGTCATACGAAAAACCAAGTGAAGCCTGACATGCTCAAGTTGGCACAATCGGCCTTTTTATCGTATTTAACTTGTTCTTTTAGAGGATAGGTTCTAGTAATTATTTAAGGATTTATGTTTGTGTGCATATCACACATTTAAGCTTTCATTTTTCTACAAAAACACTTGTAATCTCTTTTATTTGAATGTAAAATTTCTTTAACATTCAGGGGTTCTTTTAATTATGTTTTTATGAAAATTAGATTTCAATTGTGTCCTGGTGATATAGCTAATTCCATGTAAGTTTTCATAATCTGTCATATTGAATTCTGTCATACTAGTGAAAATTTATGTTCAAAAAGAATGTTCAGATTGATGAGTTGAGTTGCATATCTGTTTATATAGCTAGTGACATACTACATAGTGTTCAATTTGGTGATTTGAGTTGCAATTACTGAACTGCATAATGTAAATATAGCTATTGCATCAGTTTGTATCAGTTTCAACTCCACTAGTGGTTTGGCTTGTGAATGCTTATTTTATTGATTATCCAGCTTATTTAAGTCTTTTGTTGCTCACCTTTATATTTCATATTGGTTGCATGCCCTGAAATTGCTTAAATTTCATTATTCCTTTGTAAATTTGATATACTGCTCAACATAAGGGGTGTTTGGGACTGTATGTTTAACCTTATTGACAACATGATTTAAACATCCTATTGCCTGCACACCTAGTGTTTAGTTACAATAGGTTATGGTTGTTTTTTATTTCAGTCTGTATTCACAAATTTTGTGATTAGCATGTATTGCAAAAATCTGCTCATTACTGAAGTGCACTAGCTATTGACATAATGAGTATAAATTTGTGTTTGCAAGAAGTTTGCATAATCTATAATACAGAATTTTGTCATACTTGTCAAGTTTGTGCTCAAATTCATACTTAAATCGTTCATGTACCTTCTTTAATTTCATACACACAGCACATTCTGCTATCTTAACCCCCAAAAATTACAACAGATACTGATATAGAGCATAACTATAAGTTAAAGAAAAATTTAATTAGATGTAATAAAAAATTAAGATAAACACAATAGCAGGCATTAAACAGTAAACCAAATTAAACATAAATGTCATTACCATTACCATTATACATTATATACATATTAGATATGCAGTTAAACAAAACATGGGTACATAGTTCTTTAACTTAAACAAAAGAACTGGTTTAGACACGACATACCCAAACTGCATATTGATGGGCTAAAACAACAAAAATATATGTGCCCATGCACAACAATCATCAAACATTTTCTTCTGCTGGTGGAACCATTTCCATTTCAGTGGACCAAGCTTTCAACTCATCGACACCTACAACTTGTTCCTGAACAATAATGTTCAAACGGTAAAGCTTCGTCTCCAACCTCTTCTTTAAATTAGTAAAAGCTTGAATAGACTGCTCCCAATCAGCAGCTGGATGCTTGGTCTTCATTTCGGAAAGTGCAGTACGCACCCTTTTTAGGCTTACCTTATCCGGTTCAATCAAATCCCGGATATCATTAGTAAAAGCCTTCTCTTCAATAATCTGTTGCTCGAAGTATACCCTCGTGGCATACGAAATATTTGCACCACCAGTGAGTTGCATAATCTCGTCCAACACAGGAGTGGCATTTGCATCAGAAGTACTTCCTTGAGAATCTGCCATGGATTGATCTGTTAAGAGAAAGTAAAAAGGTGTTTTTGATTTGGGGAAGATGATCTGTTAGTTGGTGATGTTATAGATTATATAACCTTAGGCAGGGTATTTATACAACCCATAACAACCACAGTTTTTTATTGGGGGGCAAATGAAGAGTTGCAAACCATAATGGCAAATAGTCTGAACTCAATGCATGCAGGGAGGAGTATCAAGGAAGCTTCGACACACACTTATAAATGTGTGTGACAAAATTTTTTTGATGGGCTTAGTTAGTAACATAAAAAAATACTTGTTGAGACAAACTATTATTTTATGGGCTTAGTTAGTCACATAGAAAAATACTTGTTGTGACCAGGTGTAGTGACTTTAGTCATACAAACACTAAAAAATGTGACTCGTATCAACATTAGTGAAAATTGAGATTACATTTGGTTCTAAACATTTGTCACATGAATATTTTACTGTGTGACTTTTTCAATGTGTTGGTCACATATAATCCCATTATAATGTGACCATAAATATAATTTAGTTTCACATTTCTCAAATGTTGTGACTATTGGAAAACATATAGTCACATAATTGTTTGGTTATTGAGTATGATCATGTATTATATTTGATCATAGTCTTCAAGTATGTAAAATATTTGTCACATTTAAATAAATATAGTGGCAAATGTTTCAATACCTACTTTCCACTTGCAACACATACAAAATTCATGTGTGGTTAAAATTTAACAAAATATACTAGTCACGTTAAAATAATGTGTGTGACAACTTTGTTTATCAATTTGTCACTTGTAAAATTAGTTTATGTGACCATATATGATTTTTGGTCACATTCGATGTGTTTATGACAAATATTTTTCACACATGTATAGGTATAATGTGACAACTACTTGAACCAGACTTTGATTTGGTAACACTCTCAAATTATTAAGTGACTAACGACTCATCCAAAAAACATTTGTTAGCCCTAGTCACGTAAATATTCATATGTGTGACAAACAAAATACGTAATGGTCATACAAACTGACTTCAAGTGTGACTGTTTATTTATCACTGGCGAATTCAGTCACACAAAAAAATTATTTATGACTACACGAAATTCGGTATGTGTGACCGAAACCCATTTTTGTAATAGTGAACCCAAAGCACCCAAATCTCTACCACAACTATGTAGAAGATATATGGATCACTTGGAATAACAAAAACACGAAAAATTTTTGAAACTTGGGTAAAGATCAATCAAAAACACATGAACACACTAAAATAAGTATGAACAACAAAAAACCAACCTCTATTTCATCCGATGTCTTTTGATACCAATTGTAGAATGATGGTAATCTATGATCTATCAAGAGGGTTGTTGTTTTTAGAGAGAGAAAGTAGAGAGAGAGACGAGAGAAAATGTAAATGTATTATGTGTGAAATGAAAACAAGCAACACCCCTTTCCATGGTGGAAAGGGGTTTATATACCCAAGTCCCTTAGTGGACTTGGGCCTCCGGCCCATGAACATGCTCATGGATCGGGCTATCATAAACTATAACTAAACTACACTACGAGCTTTTAACTATATTGTTGGAGTGACCGAGACTTTCTAAATACAAAAAACGTATTTCCAACACATTATTTCAAAAAATAGACAAATAATAAACACTGGTGGGTGGTGGGGTGACGTGTCGGGTCGGTTGAGAGTATTGGGCTGGGCTGGGGACGTGTATTGTAGGGTTTATGGGTAGGATCCATGGGTTGGGTTTTGTTTTTGGCAGAAACCCCCCTCATCTTCTAGAAAATATTCAAATAAAGTTTGGTAGCATCTAATGCAATTTCCCTTTGAAAATACTTTGAGGGAGTTGTCATTTTTGGCACACATATTTTTTCAACTATTCATAAGGGCTTCTCTTGTACTTTTGACCAATCTTCAAGGGTATTTCTTGACATGTCTTGGAACTTGAGGTATCTTTCTTGTATAACTGGATTCTTTAAGGACTAAATGTAACAAGTCTTCAAACTTGAGGGGCCAAACTTTTACATTCTTCAAACTTCAAGGGAATTTTTGCAAAATTCATCATTCGGGTCCTGTTCATTGTGCGTCTTCGTTACCCGTGTTCGTTTTTTCTTGATTCTTGTGATCTTTTTGTCTGTTTCACGATATACATACCTAAAATACACAACAAACGAATACAAGCATATTTCACGGTATTTTTTGATATATTTAAGCGTTTTAAGCCCGTTTTGGACGATGAGACCATGTATAATCGAGGTCTCATCATGCAAGGTAGAACATCGTACCACATAAGCAACTGTTCACCTGACTCGTTCTGAAAAAAGTGACCAAGTGGGCCTGAACCTTGAGCCACACAAAACTGAGGCGGATATGACCGCGTGGGTCCCTCTGACGTTACAACCAATGTTGTAGAACAAAGGCTAGGCGTCCGCCTAGGCGGCGCCTAGGCGTTAGGCGGTCATACTCCGCCTAGGCCATCAAAAAAGTCAAGAAGTCAACAAAAAGTCATTATTTTTTTACCAAAAATTAAGGGTTTTCTTACTAATATATATTTCCCATATTTAATTTAACATCACGTATTAAAATAGGAGATAAACGAATGATTATAAACATAAAGTAATGAGTTTTTTGTATGAAATTGGAACCAACTGAATTATATGTTCACGTTTAAAGTTTTAAGCACTTAAATTGTTTTGTTTTATTTGTCTATTTTGCAAGAACTTCGAAATATTTAAAATCATAAGTATTTTTTAAGTCATACATATTATTTATAATATTTATATGCATAAAATTCCAATCCGCCTATGCGCCGCTTATATGAATTTTGCCTCGAAGGTCGTCGATCGCCTCACTAACGTCTAGCGATTTCTACAACCTTAGTTACAACTACTCACTAATCCCTAATTATTGGATCAAGGTAGTGAAATATACGTGGCAATGATCTAATGATACACGAGAATCTAAGTAACCCTATATATAACATCGGGTGTGACTGTACACACACATAATTGTTAATATTATGTCCGCCATTATTGCTTCTTCAACCTCTGCACACCCACATTCTTACACGGATATCCCGCTTACCAGGTTAGCTCACCACGCATGTTGCAACCATCTCTCACGTTCTAACTAAATCATGGTTAGGCATGTTGCAACCATCACGTCCGTTCTTACCGAGTACCCAGAGGACAAATTTTTAGAATTTTGCTCTGAATACTATATTCCTCCTGGTGTCCATCCAAACTTACCGGGGCATTGGATGGAATTATCGATGATCCCCCAGTAAAATTGGTTTGTACACTCGTTTATTTGATACGGCCAACTACCATATTATGTTCTCTAGATTCCTCACAGACCTCCATAGATACTATGATTTCCATATTTCCCAAATTCACTGCATAGGGGCGTGTAAGATAAACTAGTTCGAAGTTAACTATAAAGATCTAAACATTAGCCCTACCGTGAGTCTATTCAGGGTATTTTATGTACCATAAATGTTCAACGGTTAGATTTCCTTTAAAAAACGATCTCCAGCCGCACCCCAATTCTTTTCCAAAGCTATGAATTCCCTCAAAAATTGGTACAATAGATTCTTTTTTATAGACGCTACAGTTTTCCCACGCCCATTCGAACTTAAGTATCGCATAGGCATAGATTACACCCTTGTGGCAAACATATACAACGAACGAGATGTAAGAATCCTGGATACCCACCGAACACTAATCTACAAAGGGATGCCCGAATCTTTTTTATGCCTGGTAGGCATTAGCCGGAACTACATCAGAAAACCAGACCAGTACCCAACTTTCTTAAATAGCCGCAACGAGGGTGGGTATAAATATTTATTTATTCAACTCAGAACATCCTAATTATAACCGTAACTGACCAATGTTTTATGTTTCAGAGATGAATCTATTCGGACTACTTGCCAAGGTAGTCCTCAAGAAGTGAAGGACACCGTCCCCAGCTGGAAAACGAACCACCTTTTTTTGAGCCAACCAGAAACATTACCATTCCTCTGGTGGTAGAACATGAACCTCACTCAAATGTGGGGGAATCACATATTTTAAATTGCATCCTGGATTTTGCTAACGAGGACGATGTAACCCCCTTTGGAGAATGAGGCAACCTCCTCTGCCGCAGCCGGGGCAACTGTACAACCAACCGAGGAAGATATCAAAGAGGAGGATATCGAGGAAGAGGAAGAGGAAGAGGAAGAGGCGGTTGAGGATGATGATGAAGGGGACATACCAGAAACTCATCATTCGAGGAAGCGTAAGACTGTCAAGAGGAAAGTCCCCGTAATGGAATATGACCAAACAAATGCGCATCTGAAAAACTGTGCAAGGATCATCCACTGTACCAGGCTAGAAGCAGCGCGGGTGACACCACAAGCGCGGATATGAGCAAGAAAGGATCACCCGTCGTCTTAAACCCAGCTTTTGTGACTTTCGTATCGCCTACATCCTCTGAGCTTGCCAAAAGCAACGCGTAAGTAGAAATTTTCTTTTTATTTGATCTGTACACGCCTTACTATTCTAACGACTTTTTCCTCTTCTTTTCCTTTCTCTGTAGGGATGATCGATCTGCCGTGCCAAATACGGAAGGCACGACTAGGGAGAAGTCACTCGTTCCTGAGACATACCAACGGGTGCCTTCCTCAGTGTTTGAGGATGTTCCAAAGTCTCCCTCGCCCACTTGCCATACTCAAGAGCCTGTTATTGGCGAATCGTAACAAACTGCCTTCCGTCTACGATAGAACCTTACGGATGAGGATATGCTGGACTCACCTAACTCTTGTAAGGAGTTTGTTGATCACACAACCCTTCCTGCTTATGTGGCTGCTCTGCACGAACTGTCTCATGAAGAACTACTGGATGAGTATAACATATCGGCCACCCACTAGGTCGCTATCGGTGCTTCTCTAAGGAGAAGATTTGTAAAAGCCCTCCGTAGGTTGGAGAGAGCATACAAGAAGGTAGACAGACGAAATGAAGTGATCAAGGACCAATATGTGAAAATAGCCCACCTATCCAAGTCTCAGGCTACCGCATCCACCATGCGTGCCCAATTGGCTACCGCAGAAGCTACCATTCGTGAGCAGGACGACCATGCCATCAACTTTGAGACCCAAGTGGCAGAGTCACAAGCCAAGCTTAAATACTACAATGACAAGGTATTTGTCCTTCCCTATCACCATAGTCACATATATATGTCATCTTTATGCTAAATAGATTACTAACTTTCAACAGGTAGCTACCACAGAATCGTCTATCCAATGTTTGACTGCTGATGTGGACGCCCTCACCCTCGCCCGTGACAAACTATAAATCCTTGTAAAGGGTGAGGAGAGAATAAGTGCAGAGGTGATGCAATCTAGAGCCGAAAAAGATAAGTTTGTACATGAGAAGTTGGAAGAGCATGACCTCCGCTTGGACGCGCTAGCCATCGAATTTGATGAAGAGCTATACTCACCCTTGCTCACGACTATTGCTGGGCGCAGATGGATGATAGGGCATGGGTTACGGCTTGCCTTGATGAAGGTAGCCAAGTCCCCCGAGATGGCTATGCCGTTTGAGAATGTCATGTCTGAAAGCATAGACAGGGACATTTATGAAGGGTTGTTGGTTGGTGCCAAACTTACACATGAGAACAAGCCAATCGAGGCTACCAAACTTACACATGAGAACAAGCCAATCGAGGCCCATGCCTATTTCAAGCCGGATGTGGAACGGGTGATGAACGCCTCCATGCTCGCCTTGAAAGACACCCAGTTTCCCTTAATAAGTGAACTGGAGGCCCTCAAGGACGCACCGCTGAACAAGATCATGGACAGGCTCCATCTGAATAGCGATTTTGGTTCCTAGAATACACCAGATTGGTGGGTGGATCTGCAACTAACCCATCAACAGTTGCAGATCCTTTGGTATGTGGATTATCCTCCCCCAACGACCCATGGGCTCTGATGGGAAAAAAGTCCTTGGCCGAGGCCATAAATGCTAATAAAGCCAAGGCAAGGAAGAAGAGGGAGGACCGAATTTTATGCAAGACGCCCACGGCTGGATCCACTTACCTTCCCCGATCTGAAGGGGTCGATGTGTCAGTCCTAATTCAAGTTGGGTTGGCTGTAGCTTTAGAAGACGAACCAGCGCCTAGTGACCCCAGCACGACATCCATCAGCCAACAGAAGAAAGCTCTATTTGAGCATGTTCCACCCCATAATATTTTGGCCAAGGATGTCCGTGGCGTTTTGTCTTATGCAAATATTTGCTTGATATTACGATTTAGTAGATAATATGTACCACTAAGTGTAACGTGTCGCGGCTTATCATAAATATATAAAACAATTGATGTTACTAGACGCGCACAGTGTGTCTTTAGCGAGTCCTTCACTTTTGAGTGCGGTATGCTTTATCATATTACAACGTCTTGAGAATAAGGTGCTAGTAAGGATTCATGATCCGTTGCCAATGGGGTTACATCCCTCTTACTCAACAAGTTGAATTATTAGGTTCACTCAATCCTCTTGTTTCACATAGAAACGAATAGTACATGTACGTTCGATGATAATGAATAACGAAAGAAAATTTAACTATTGTAAATGCAAAAACAAAATATTGAAGAAAGAATGGGCTGCGGAGCTATCTAGGCATTGCGTCATTTTATTAATACTTGCAAGTTTTGGAAACATAAAAGACCTAACACGGAAATAAAAGACCAAACACAGTAATGAGAAACAAAATTATATGGATATTTATTGGGGCTGACTACAGCTAGAGATTATCCATACGGAGGGTAGGGGCCTATTGATAGCATCTTTTGAGGTTGCAAATGTTCCATGTACGACTGATGTCTCGGTCATCCATGTCATATAACTTATACACGCCTTTCCACAGTACATCAGTTACCTCGTACTGTCCTTCCCACTTGGTTCGAGTTTTCTTGTACTTTCCACACGACTTGCCTGATTGGCAAGATAAACAAAACTTGGTTTGAAAGATACACCTCTGACCTTAGCGTCATAATACCCTTTATTTTTTTACTTAGCTCTGGCTTCATTGATTGCTGCCAACTCCCGTTTTTCTTTTAGCAAGTTCACTTGACCCTTAGCTCTTCGTCATTCATGATGACATCTACCTCTATCATATGGATCATTGGCATTCCAATCTCTGCTGGAATTACTACTTCCGTACCGTAGGCTAACGCGAATGGAGTATCCCCGTTAGCCGTTTGATCATTGTCTTGTGCGCCCATAAGACATTGGGTAACTCGTCTACCCATTTAGCAGTTTTTCCGTCCAATAGCGCCTTAATTCCTTCTCCTAGGCTTCAATTAGCGCGCTCCACCAAACCATTGTTCTGCGGATGTTTGACTGATGCGAACCGTTGTGTGATGTTCAACGCCGCGCACCAATATTTGAACGTATTATCCGCCAACGACTTACCTTTATCTAAGACTATTTCCCCTGGAAAACCAAAAAAACATACAATATTTTCCCAAACAAACTTTTTTACCTGCTTGCCTGTGATGGTTGCTACCGCTTTGGCTTCGATCCATCGGGTGAAATAGTCCATGGCTACGATTAAGAACTTGACCACCCGACTGCTACGGGAAAAGGACCTGCAATATAAATTCCCTACTTATAGAACAGCCACAGGGACGTAATAGGTGTTAACACCTGCTATGGATGACGCGGTATTGGCCTGTGGACTTGACAGTCATTGCATTTTGAGGATCAGGTTCCGCGTGTCCCTGTGCATAGTTGGCTAATAATACCCTGTTCGTAGCGCTCTTGCCACGACCGACCTAGGCCCTGCATGCATGCTACACGACCCTTCATGAATTTCATTGATTACGTAATTGGCCTGTCGTGGCCCGACGTAGCGTAACCAAGGTTGTAAACGATCGTTTGTAGAGTATTCCATCACGGACCTCAAACTGATGCGACTTTCCCCGAATATGTCGTGCTTCGGTTTCATCGTCCGGAAGGATCTCATTGGTCAAGTAGTCGATGATTGGGTTCATCCACGTAGGTTTATCGATGATTGTGGAGACTTCCTCTCCTGCGATTGACTTATCCTTAAGGATCTATACCAATACCTTCTTCGATAAGTGAGTGAAGCTAGTAGACACGATTTTGCTCAAAGTGTGTGCTTTTTTGTTCTCGCCCCTTAGAACTTTCCGTATGGTGAAATTGCTGAACCCCGCAATGAGTGATTTGACCTATTCCAGGTATTGGACCCTATTGTCCTCCTTGGATTTATATTATCCTAAGATATGGTTTGCTAACAACCGTTAGTCAACATATGCCTCTAGGTTGCGTACGCGCATTCGAGCAGCTATCCTTAGACCCGCGATCAATGCTTCGTACTCAGCCTCATTGTTTGTGGATGTAAATTCAAAACATAGGGCGTAAGTTAATTCCACACCTTCCAGGTTTGTGAGCATGAGGCCGACCTATAACCCATCCGTACATGAAGATACGTCCGTGAACAAGATCCATGGATCTTGGGGTTCTTCTTCCTTTGGGGTCAGTGTAATTTCTTCATCTGACTTTTCTATGATGAAGTCCGCCAGGATCTGCCCTTTTACCGTAGTACACGGCCTGTACGAGATGTTATGTTCTCCTAACAGGATGCTACACTTCTGCAACCTTTCTACCATTTCAAGCTTAGATATTACCTGTTTAATCAGCTGATTTGTGATTACTACAATGGGATGTTCTTGGAAGTAGCGACGTAGCCTTTTCGCAGCATAAACCAATGCTAGAACCAGTTTTTCCATCGGGGCGTAATTCAATTCTGGCCACTGCAGTGCTCTGCTCACGAAGTAAACTGGTGTTTGAACTGAGTCTTTGTGGGTCATCAGCGCTGCACTGATTGCTCTGTACGTAGCAGATAAGTGGACAATTAGTTCCTCCTTAGGTCGTGGTGCGACCAACATTGGGAGGGCCGCTAGGTGATTTTTCAGTTCTCCAAAAGCCTTTTCTGCTTCCTTTGTCCAATGAAAGTCCCCCCTTTTCATGCACTTCTTGAGTGTTTTGAATAAAGGAAGTGATTTTTCCGCCGACTTGGAGAGGAATCTGTTCAGCCCTGCCAATTTTCCATTTAGGTATTGAACTTATTTTTAATATCCAAGGAGATGGGAGTTGTATCATAGCTTCCGTATTATCTGGACACGGTTTAATGCCATCAGGATCTATCATGTATCCTAGGAACATCCCCTCGGTTTGCTCCAAATGTACACTTATTGGGATTTTACTTCATGTTGATCTTTCGCAGCGTCCCGAAGGTTTCCTGGATGTCCCTTAAGAGTTCTTATTCGGTATGACTTTTGATAACCAAGTCGTCTACGTAGACTTCTAAGTTGCGACCGATTTGGCTGTCCAAGGCTTTATCGACCAGCCGTTGGTAGGTGGTGCCCGCGTTCTTCAGACCAAACGACATCTTGGTATAGCAATAGACGCCCTGGCTCGTGTGGAATGCTGTTTTTTCTTCGTCTTCTACTGCCATCTCAATTTTATGGTACCCTTTGTATGCGTATAGGAAGCATTTAAAGGGATATTCACACAAGGATTCGACCTTCCAATCGATTTCTGGCAAAGGATAGTAGTCATGTGGACAAGATTTATTTAGAGCCGTAAAATCTATAGACACGCGCCAACTACCATCGTGATTTTTTACCATGACTGGATTAGAGAGCCATTCATGATAGTAAACTTCACCCATGATATCTGTGTTAACCAGCTTTTTTACTTATTCGAGTATCACCTTGCTTCGTTCTAAGGCCTGCCCGCGTTTCTTTTGTTTTACCGAGGGAAACCCGATGCGGATCTGTAGCTTGTGCTCCGCTATCGAACGGGGCACTCCTGTCATGTCTTATGGCTCCCATGCAAATACATCGAGGTTATCCTTGACGAGGGTGCACATAGCGTCTCTACCTTTGACAGACAGGGTCCCCCAATTGCTACCTCCTGGTTCGGGTAGTCTGGGTGGATTGCTACTTTCAGGTTTGCTAGTGGTGATTCCTTTCCGCGAGCGACCAGTTGTGGTGGCGTAGCTATCGCGTGGCACTCTGTTGGTGGTACTACGGTATTAAAGATAGTAACGATCCCTCCTTCTATGGGAAAATTTAGCATACCATGGGTTGTAGATAGAACGACTCGGATGTCTAGGATTCCAGGTCTTCCAATGATGTAATTGTATGGCGATGGCGAGCGTATCACCATGAAATTCATCAATGTCGTGGTTTAGTGTTCTTCATCTTCAATCGTTACCAAGAGCCGTAACTGTCCCAATAGCTAGATTGTTTCTCCGCTAAAACCTATGAGCGGCGGTATGGCCGACATCAATTGGTTTTTTACTTTTGTCCGTAGCCGCATAAAACAATGCTCATAAAGGACTTCTGCTGATGACCTTCCATCAATATACATGTGGCGAACCATGTGGCCCTCTATGTTCACTTCGATTGTTAGAGGTCCTTCAGCTACATTGCTTGCCGTTATGGGAGGGAACGAAATCTCCTTTCCTCGAGAAACTTTTTGACTTGCCTTTTGCTTGGTCCTATGCTGCCACGACTGTAGCATGAATATGGTTGTGGGCTTATCCTTTGGATAATCTTTTTTATCGTTCCTCTTATTATATTTCCCATCTTACCAATCCTTGATGAGGTGCTTTAGTTTTCCTAACTTCACCAATGATTCAATATGCTTCTTTAGATAACATACTCATTCGTTCCATGACCCTTGTCATTATGGAACTCGCAAAATCTGTTGCCTTGACGACGGTCCACTAGAGTTGTCATCGGAGGTGGTCGTGGTAAGTTCGCCCCTTCATACATTAGTATCTCCCTTGGAGTTATTATTAGGGGGTGAATTTGTCGTTCTCGCGCCCTCCCTTTGGTTGACTGCAGTAATCAAGGCTTTAGTTGTTTGTCTGAGTATTCGATTGTCGCTTAGGCTGATCGTGCGCCCTATTGTTATGGTTCCCTTTTCTGTAGTGAGTAGTCGCGGTCTCTCCTTGTACAAAAGATCTAACTCTCTTCATTAGTTCATCGAAAGTTACCGGAATCCTGTTGTTCAGACCTCTGATTAGTTCCTAACCCGTTATAACATGCATATAGTCGGAGATTTTTAGAACCTCTGGACATGTTCTAATTTTGGTGCATTCGTCCTTAAAGTGATCCGTGAAATCATCCGTGAAATCACCTTGTAGTTGTTTACCATGGCCAGCGAGACTGGGTCCTTGTTATACTTCTTTCTCTGAGTATAATTCCTCCTAAACACTTTTCGTAGTTGTCGAAACTGTATTTGCTTTAACGGGGAAGTTTTTCGAACCAGTCTCGAGTGTTTCCAATCAGCTTTGAGTTGAACATGTGGCACCATAGGGGAATCGGACACCGTTTAACTTTTGCTTGTGTCTCGAAAACTTCTAGATGGTCATCTGGATCGTCGATTCCATCATACGTCTTGACACATGCAGGCATCGTCACTTTTTGTCTTCTGAATAGTTCCGGATGGGGCTTGTAAACACGTCCTCCTTTTCTCGACACCATGGGAGGGAGAGGTCCTCATTCTCGCGTTGAAAACGACGATGTAAGTGTCTCCGGTGTTCTCTCTCACTATCTGAAGATTCGAAGGAAGAATACCTTGGCCTACGACGCCTATGGTGATGATCATCAGAATCAGATCCAAATGAATCATAGCTCGGTGAGCGCCTTCCTCGTCTCGACTGACTACGATGACCCGTGGATTTGAATCCTGATTGCGGTAAAAATACCCTTTTAGGAAAAAGACGTATGATAGGAAAGTATTAATCGATACGGTTTAGGAAAACTGTAAAGACGAAAAGTCCAAGTTCGTTCTCGGCGGAGGTGTATGATTTATGTATGCCAATTATATAAAATCAAAGTTTGGATTAGTGTCGTTTTTGGTTTTAAGAGAAAAAATTAAAAGACGAGCTACGACTACGATTACACTACGACGTATGACGTAAAACGATGACGTAATTACGTAAAACGCGACGAAAATAAATATTTAAACTAAATATTAATTAAAATTCAAAAGTAAATTTAAAATAATATAAATAATGATAAAAATTCAATAAATAAAATTTAAAGCCTTTTATTAATTAAATATTTAAATTTAAATGCTAATTAAAGCCCTAAAATTAAATATAATTAAGAAAAAGCCCAAAATATTATTTTATTAAACTAATATCTCACTTATATTATTTAAAGACTAAAAAGTATTTTTCCTAATTTTTAGAAACTATTTTTCTATTTTTTAAACACTAAAAACACTTTTTAAACTAAAATAATAATTAAAAATAATAAAATAATGCTAAAAATAATATTTATTTTTCTAAAAATCTATTTTAACTAAATTAACAAGGAAAAAATAAAAAAGTTTAAAAAAAACTAAAAAAATGGCTAAAAAAGAAAGTACCCCAAAGTACTCCAATTTTAGTTTTTTGGGTACTTTAGTTCTGTCCGATATATACTTCAGACAAAGATGTCGTCCAAGATCTGTGTTGTACGATATCATACAACACTAGAAAAAAACAAAAAAAATGTGTCGTTCTCGGACAACAAAGCAGAAAGTTACTGTATGGTTTTTCGGCTGAATCTAGCTCGTTTTTTTTGTTTTAGGCTTGTTTGTCGATGTTTTTGGGCACAAACGGCACCCCCACACTAATTGTGGGGAGTCAATAAACACTAAAAACAAGTAAACAAGCACCGATAGCACACACAAATCAATGAAAATCAACAAATGTACACAGAAAATAGGGGGGGCTGTGCAAGCTTATGTTGCTATATAATAGTGGGTTAGGATCTGTGTTTTAGCTATCCAAAAGTTCACCACTCCCTAATACTAGCTATTGTTGACTTACTTCTATCCTAGATCTATACTTGAGCCCAAATGTTTAACCACAAATCACCAATTACACTCCCTGTTCACAGCCAATGGCTGGGTGGTTTGTTGTGCAACACAGTGAACTATGAGGTGATTTTCCACCCACCAAAACTTACTACACCCTTAATACCAGGTCTTGCACATTTACCCTGCCCTATGTTCTATATTTGTAGCAAAAATTAAATTATAAAATCAAAAATTTACACGCTAAACACCTACTGGTGTGTTTGGTTATGGCAGAAAGGAGGCATAGCTGATATACTTGACATAAAATCGAACCTTGAGCCAACAAGACTAGAAAATAACTCAACCAAACCACACGTTGAACACACAAACTGTGACAATCCGTCAATTTATGGTTGATATTTTATTCTCAATATTTATTTGAAAACATTATATCAATGTTACAATATGAACTCACTTATTTTTGGGAAGTAATTGGGATTTACGTCTTGAAGTAGCATCGGCTACGTTTAAACCGGAGGATTCTACGTTACGTGCTCACGTTTACATACACCGTCTTTGGTGACAGTCCGACATTTCAGAAAATAAATTTATCTGTGAATATTATTTTGAGATTTTAAATTTGTGTTGGTTCATAAACTCACAAATTTACGAGAAGAGATTAGGACATACGGTTTTATTTTAACGTCCTTTACGACTAAACCGGAAACCTTAGGATTACGTATTTACGTTTTCGGACTCCGTTTTTGATGAAACAATTTTTATTAGATTCGTTTTGTGTCGTTGATTCATAATTTATAAAAATGTTTTTCGTAAAACGACCCGAGGGCACGCAAATCGAGGAAACTAGAATCTAGGAGTACCCGTAAATAAATAGGGATGAGACAAGTGGGACACTTGTCCCACCCCCACTCAAACCGGCCTAACTAGCTACACAATACACTTGATGTGTCAAGTTGTAAGCTAAGTTTACACTTGTCCATCAAGCTTACACATTAAGCTACTTCAAACCTCAAAACTACTAGCCATTACCACTTCCTCATTTCTAACATGCAAAACAACCATTTTCTCTCTTCTCCTCTCTAATATGCCGTCCCATTTACACCTCCAAACCACCATCACTTGATCAATTTTAACCACAAACATATGTTATAACTTACATATGTTAATCTCCATTCAAAGAGATGAAGATTGGTGCAAGTTTTAACATCCAAGGAGGAGTTTGCATGGAGTCTTGGGGCAGATTTTCCACAAGGAGTTTATGAAGATTGGTGGTCTTGAAGATGGTCTTGGTTATTCACAAGTTTCTCCATCAAAATCCATGTTTTGATCACAACTTACATCAACTTGGTGGTATAAAGATTGTCCTCCTCATCTTCTTGTTATTTTTGATTATGTAATCTTGTATTTCTTTTACTTATGTATATGTATATGATGATGAATGATGATTAAAAATATTGTGTGGGGATTTGGTGTTGATAAACATGCTTAAAAAGATGAAAGACTATAAGAAACAAGGCTAAAATCTTGTTTAAATTTGTTGGCTGTATAAAATAGTAAAGAATCAAATGGTTAACTGATAAAAATGGCATAGATTAATGAATATACAGTAAGTAATATGTCTTGTACACTTGTGAGAGTTGGCCATGCAATGGAATCATTGTAATGAGTGAGATATGATCAAAACAAGTTTAGAGTACAAATCTGAGTTTACTGTTTTGGACGATTTTTAGAAAATACTTAGAAATGATTCAACAGTATCTATAAGAGAGTTAAATGGATCACATATCATGTAGTTTACGTCATAAAAAATTGAGCTTCTATCTCCATATAGAACTCTAGATATGGCAGTTTTGGTGAACATGAAAATAAAAATCAGATTTTGAGAATTAATGTTTATTACTATTATATAAGCACTCAACATTATATTGTATAAAATGTAAAATTAAAACCCACTAACTCATGAATTTTATTTATATAAATATGTTAAAGGTTAAATAAATGGATAAATTATAAAAATGGTAATGGAATAATACTTATAAGTAATAAAAACTATAAACTTGATTTTTACGACTTTTTCTGCTATTACCGTAAAATTAACGTTTTTCGCCAATTAAAACTTAGACGATCAAACCCGTCTAATGTAAAGTTTTTAAAAGTCATATACTGATATATAAGTATCTAATACAAGTAAAAACCGATAAAACCCGAACTATAGGACATACGGACATTAACGAGCTAACTAAGCATATTGGACTAATAATTGGACTAAATAAGTTAAACACTTATAAAAAGAACTTATTGGGCTTAACCCATTTGGGCCCAACATGGAAAGTATAGATACTGATAATATAAGTATAAAATGGATTAAAACAAGTTAAAGAACTTATAATAAGCTCAATGGACTTAAAACGTGTAAATAGGTAAAACTAGTAAACTAGTATAAAAGTTACCGACATATAACACCAAAATGAGTAAACGAGAATATGTAAACCCACTTGATCATCATATATATATAATCATCATATGTATACATAATTGTTATTTTTATAAAGTCATTGGACAAACGTCTAAGACCGATTATTATTTATATAGGTTTCCGTGATTGAAGCACGTACTGTACGTCCGAATTGCCGATAACCCGCCTTCCCACATCAACGTGAGTTCATAGCCTCGCACTCTTTTAAATGTTTTTATGAAATGTTTTATAAACCCGCGAGGGAGATAACATGTTAGTTTTTATAAAATAGGACACCATTTTTCCCGATTGTTTGTTTATTGATTTGGACCCGAATGATTGTATGACCCGATTGTATGTCCTGATAAATGATTAAAGGACCCGATAGATGAAATCAAATGGATTATTAAAGTTAGGTTATGTCACTAAAAGTCCCATTAGCATGAATTGTGAACTACCGGGAGTTGGTAGACGCTTGTGCATATAATAGTACTATTTGGGGACGATCACCCCAGTTCGCGCCTTGACGGTTGATCCCCGTCGAGCCACATTGATGGGTAAGCGAATTTATGTATGAGAAGATTTCCATAGCGTGACCTTTGTGACGACACGCTAATTTAGAGGTAACAATGTCATGCGGCTTATAATAATCCAAATAACGAAATACTACTAGACGCACCGAATTACGATGTATTGCCTGACTAGCAATACAGGGTCATACTATTGATATTATGTTCGTTTTTTGGTTTTTCATAACCATATTCATATAACGGTTTTTATTTAACTTTATACAACGTCATAAGACGTATTGTATAATGTTTTTACGACATTGGCTCGTATAATGATTTTTAAGGCAAATGCCTATATTATGATTTTCGATAAGGATTTGTATAAAATGACTTTGGCTATTTTATGGCCTATTAAAATGATTTGTACAAAATGATTTTCGGTAATAATTTTATACCGATATTATATTGATGGTTTATTAAACTCTATGAATTCACTCGGCGTTATCGCTGACCTTTTCTTTTAACATGTTTTATCTCAGGTACTTGAAGGTAATTCTCGAGAAGACAACAAGAATTCATGGCCCGCACTTAAACTATATTTTCCATTCAAATACTTTGTAAAACTTTGTATGAAATAATATGACTTGGGACCTATGTAAATTTGATATTTATGAATGGAAATGCTTTATTATTAAACGACGCGATTTTTAACCGTTGTCTATGATGTGAGTGATGTGCTATCCCGTAACACCAACGAGTCTTCCGCTGAATTGAGTTGTATAAATTTGGGGGTGTTACAGCTTGGTGTCAGAGCTCTCGTTATAGAGAACGAAAGATTTTTAAAACCAAAGGTTTTGAATAAAACATTTCAAAATCTTTTAACTATAAACATTTTTCTAAAAATGTCTAAAAATTTTTTGACTATAACGGTGCCGAAGAATTCCCGAGTTACCGACAAGGCCAGACTGTGAAGTGTTATTTGAATATATATAACTTGGATTATATATATATATATATATATATATATATATATATATATATATATATATATATATATATATATATATATATATATATATATATATATATATATATATATATATATATATATATATATGATGTAATTTTATTACATGATTGTTTGATGATTATTTCGATATTTATACGAGGTATTTATACGGCGTAGATTGTCACAAGGAACCTTAAATCCCCTAGTAAGTTAATCGAAGCCATTCTCGTAGGAATTATAGCTATCCTAGATCTAAACCAAGTTGTAACACCCCCACAATTGTTATGCGCAGCGGAACTACAACAATGGGTGCTACACAGTATTCATTACACACAAGATATATCAAACGACGCTAAAAAGACGTCGACTTAAAACTTGAAATTAAAATTGTTAGATAATACATGTCCACAGTTTTTTTCCAACCCCAAAATAGTGCACAGAGTTTAGCGTTTTCGGTCCCCATGAATCTCAACCCAAAAACTTCAGTTTTACAACCACATGACATTAAACATAAAAATTGTTTAAGTAGAAAAGGAGGGAAAAAACAAGCGGACACCAAGCCGTACACACAACATCCATCCCATGCATGCTCCATCCTACTTCTCAGCGGTTACCTGAAACACATGCCAAAAATTTGGTCAACGAAAACGTTGAGTGGAATTCATAGGTTTTACAATCCATTTGAACGTATATATAATAAAAACCATTCGTGATCATTTATAGTCTTGTCGATCAAACAAACTATAATCAGGATACTGACAATTGTGTTTAAGCTCATGACACTAATCCGTTAACTCAATCACCCGCGTAAATATACCGGCATGATTCAGATGAAACCAGTGCCCCTTCTAAAGGCATCAGTTGCAATTATACCTTATTTCTCATACAAAATAATCTACCGCAGAACTTACTATAAGTACAGCTTCTCGGCTAGCATTGGGTCGTTAACCCCGTAGTACTACAAATTGCATAAGCGGCTATTTCCCCCTACTCGAGGGCAAGACAATAGTTAATAGTTCATGAATTTAGGGACTTTTGCAACTTTGGTACTCAACACAATTTCTAAGGCAACATTCGGGTCTAACAATCATTCATGATATACGTTCCTTTTTAAAAACTAGCATGCATTTCCCTCGCGGGTAAAACAATTTGAAATAATATAAGCGAGGCTATAATTTCACACCTTAGATATTAAGTAGTCGGTAGTTCGAGGAGTGATCACTGACGACGAAACGGATGCCCGGTTAAATCAACACCTATCACAAATAACGCGTAATGAGTAATCTCATCTTAATACTTACGGTACTGTATAAAATACATATATACAAGTCTCTTAGGACAAGTATAACTCACGCCAAAAACAAAACAACAAGTATCACTCATTCTATACCATTCATTCTCATTACTTACGTTGTCCATTTTTACTCGTTCTCGTCGGTACTTGACTAAAGTACGGGCTGTTTTACCTTATTAAACCATGCTTATAAAGTTTGACAAAATTTCCAAAAATCCTATATGACCTGTAGATAACATGTTTTTAAGCCCAACCAAAGTTTTCACTTTTACGACCCGTTACGCAACTCATTTCCACGACTACATTTTACGGGCTGAAATTGCGCTTCGACCAATTTTGACCACTTTGACCTATATGAAAAATACCTTTGACTTCTTTGACACCTAAGTCAACATATAGACCCATTTACACAGGTTAGGGACCAAATTTTGACCCTTGACCATTTACCAATTTATACTTGTGACCCTCGGGATTTGACTAAAACTTTGCACAAATTCGGATTGTGAAAGTCCTCGTCTCCCGGTACCCGATCTTTAAAATGTCATAACTTTTAGCTCGTTTTGAGTCACGGGCTCTACCTTATACCAAATTAAAGCTAGAAAGACCCTCTATCACTACATTTAGTTTTCAAGACCTGGAACAAAAATCATTTTTATAAAATGGACCAAATGTTTCTGCCTAAAAATGACCATACCAAAAACATGCTTAGACTCGATTCCAAGACTTCTAACCAACACTAAACATCATCCTAAACCTTCCCAAACATATCCAATCATCAAACTTCCATCCTACCCCTATTGATCAACCAAACTCAAAATCAAGAATCAAAGGAAATAAACATGCAAGTAATAAAACCTATATGAATCATCCTAAAACAACAAACCAAACATAACAACAACATGCAAAATCAACAACCACCATGGCTCCCCAAACACCCCCCTTTGCCGTGGGGTTTGGGTGACCCAATCACCACAACCAAATTAATTTTGGTGGGTTTTCATGGTGTTTATACCTCCATAACACTTAATTATCAACATGCATTAGCTCTTTTAGCCACAAAAACGAATTTGGATCATATGGAAAAATCTTGAAAAATTTTTATCAATGCATGTTGGATTTGAGCACATGAATATGTGGGGAATGACCAAACTAAGCGTGGTCTAACCTTAGATTTTTGAAAAATCAAGTGGAAAAAGATTTTTGGTGAATTTTTGGTGTTCTTGGGGTGTCCGTGGGTTTGAGAGAGAAGAGAGAGTGATGGTTTGATTTTTTTTTGTAAATTTTGTATGTGTTTGTGTGTTTATCCATTTTGGCCCTTTTGATGGGTTAGGAGGGACCTAAGTGCAATTTTTGGCTTCTTTTGTCCTTAAATAGAAAACGACCTCAAAACTTTGCGGGTTTGACTCATTTGTCAATTTTGAAAATTTTACGGGAGTCGGAAATCTTCCCGTACGCTCCAAAATATTTTTGGGATACTTTAAATGTACTTGGAAGGCTATAAAACTCACCCGACTCAACTTAACACGAACCGTAAATAAAATTCTCGAAAAATTACATTATCGATAAATCGTCAAAAATTATATGAAATTGGGCATCCCTCGGGATCGTAATCGTCATCGTCCTTCTCAAAACGTCAAACGTAAAAATTATAACCTCGAACATCGGCTCTAACCAAAATACTCATAAGTATAGAAATTATAATTTATTTAAAATTTCAAAAATTAGCGTAATTCAGGGTATCGTTAATGACCTCGATTCTAGGGTGTCACATCCACCCCTCCTTAAAGAGAGCGACGTCCCGGCGCTCGCCTCTTCTTGTTCTCACATTTCGTCTACTGGAACAGATGAGGATACCTTTCCTTGAAAAAGTCCTCACGTTCCCAGGTGTATTCCGGTCCACGCTTAGAATTCCATCGGACCTTCACAATAGGAATCCTACTATGCTTCAACCGCTTGACCTCCCGGTCCATGATTTCCACAGGTTCTTCCACAAAGTGCATTTTGTCGTCTAGTCGAATCTCGTCCAAAGGAATCACCAATTCCTTGTCCGCCAAACTCTTTTTCAGGTTCGATACGTGAAACGTGTCATGAATAGCACTAAGCTCGGTCGGCAATTCTAACTTGTACGCTACTGGTCCAATTCGTTCAACGATCTTAAACGGTCCAATATACCTCAGACTCAACTTTCCTTTCTTCCCAAAACGAATTACACCCTTCCACGGCGATACCTTGAGCATAACCATATCTCCAACTTCAAACTCCAACGGTTTCCTTCGGTTATCGGCATAACTTTTCTGTCGGCTTCTCGCAGCAAGTAGTCGGTTCTTGATCTGCACGATCTTCTCTGTCGTTTCTAATACCATTTCGGGTCCAGTCAATTGACTTTCCCCTACTTCACTCCAACACACGGGCGATCTACACTTCCTTCCATACAATGCTTCGAACGGTGCCGCTTTGATACTCGCATGATAACTATTATTGTATGAAAATTCCACTAGAGGCAAGTGGCGTTCCCAACTTCCTCCAAAATCGATCACGCATGCTCGGAGCATGTCCTCCATCGTTTGAATCGTTCGTTCACTCTGGCCGTCAGTTTCCGGGTGATAAGCCGTGCTTAAACTCAGCTCAGTGCCCATCGCACGTTGAAGCGATTTCCAAAATTCCGACGTAAATCTACTGTCGCGATCCGAAATGATCGATAACGGCACTCCATGTCTACAGACGATCTCTTTCACGTACACGCTGGCGAGTCTTTCCATGCTGTCCGTCTTCTTCATAGGTAAGAAATGAGCAGATTTCGTCAACCTATCCACAATTACCCATATCATATCGCATCCACTAGGAGTCCTAGGTAAACCCGTCACAAAATCCATTGCGATTTTCTCCCATTTCCATTCTGGGATTTCCGGTTGTACCAACAATCCAGATGGTTTCTTATGTTCTGCCTGAGCCTTCGCGCAAGTCAAACACTTACTGACGTAACGAGCAATATCTGCCTTCATATTCGGCCACCAATAAACTTTCTTCAGGTCGTGGTACATCTTATCCGATCCAGGATGTATCGAATACTTCGACTTATGCGACTCATTCATAACCAATTCTCGAACTCCAGGCTTTCCTTCCTCAGATGAACACAATGGTAACCAAATCCGACTCTCAAAATATCTTAGTCCGTCAGACCTAATCACGAAAATAGGTTTCAACATTCGTCCCAAATTCTCGGCTTCAATATTCCCTTTCATTAATCCTCTCTCCTGAGCCTTCAGTATAGTTTCGGTTAAGTCAACGCTCTCACTCATCACTAAAGCTCTAACCCTCAAAGGTTTCTCCCGTTCCTTCCTACTCAAAGCATCCGCTACAACATTCGCCTTCCCAGGGTGGTAGCGAATTTCGCAGTCATAATCACTCAGTAGTTCAACCCATCGTCTTTGTCGCATATTCAACTCCTTTTGATCTAAAATGTGCTGCAAACTCTTGTGATCAGTGAATACAACACACTTTGTCCCATACAGATAGTGTCTCCACAATTTCAACGCAAATACCACCGCTCCTAATTCCAAATCGTGCGTCGTGTAGTTCTCCTCGTTCTTCCTTAATTGCCTCGACGCGTAAGCTATCACCTTCTCACGTTGCATTAATACTTCTCCATAACCTTTACGAGACGCATCACAATACACTACGAAATCTTCGGTTCCCTCAGGCAATGATAAAATCGGCGCGGAACATAACTTATCCTTGAGCGTTTCGAAAGCAAGCTCTTCCTCATTTCCCCATTCATACACCCTATTCTTTTCGGTAAGCCTCGTCAATGGTTTCGCAATCAACGAAAATCCTTCAATAAACCTTCTATAATACCCAGCTAAACCCAAAAATTGTCGAACTTCAGTCGGCGTCGTCGGTGCTGACCATTCCCTGATTGCTACGATCTTAGCAGGATCTACACGAACTCCCTCACTATCAATCACATGACCTAGAAACTGCACTGATTCCAACCAAAACTCACACTTAGAGAATTTTGCATACAGCTTCTCCTTCCTTAACAACTCCAAAATCTTTCTCAGGTGCTTCTCGTGCTCCTCCTTACTCTTAGAGTAAATAAGTATGTCGTCGATGAAAACAATAACAAACTTATCTAGATACGGCTTGCACACGCGATTCATAAGATCCATGAATACAGCAGGCGCGTTTGTCAACCCAAACGGCATCACTCGAAATTCAAAGTGTCCATACCGCGTACGAAAGGCGGTTACAGGAATATCCTCCTCTCTTACACGCAGTTGATGATACCCTGATCTTAAATCGATCTTTGAGTATACACTGGACCCTTGCAATTAATCGAACAAATCATCAATCCTCGGTAATGGGTACCGATTCTTAACCGTCAGCTTATTGAGTTCTCTATAGTCGATACACATCCTAAACGAACCATCCTTCTTCTTTACGAACAACACTGGCGCTCCCCAAGGTGATGAGCTCGGCCTAATAAATCCTGTGTCCATCAATTCCTTCAATTGATCCGCTAACTCCTTTAACTCAGATGGTGCTAAACGATAAGGTGCTCGTGCAACCGGCGCAGCTCCTGGCACTAAGTCAATTCGAAACTCGACCTCACGGTTAGGCGGTAAACCTGGCAACTCGTCTGGAAAAACGTCCGGATACTCGCAAATAATTGGTACCTCTTCGATCCTCGCCTCTACATCACCATCGCTCGAAACCTGTGCCAGAAACACATCGCATCCGCTCTCTACGTACTTCATCATTTTCAAACACGAAATCACCTTCAAACGAGAAGTGCATTCGTCTCCCTTTACCGTCAAAACCCTATTCCTCAGCGGAATCTGCACCAATCTCTCACCACAGACGATCGTAGCACTGTGCGCCATTAGCCAATCCATTCCCACAATCACGTCAAACGATCCTAGCTCTATAGGCATCAAGTCGATTTTAAAAGCGTAGTTTCCTAACTTCAAGGTACACCCTTTCAGTATAGAATTCGTACTAACAATTTTTCCATCGGCTAATTCAACATTATAACTAGTCGTTAACAACACCGGTTCCCTATCGATATGACGACTAAATCTAACGTCTACAAAACTCTTGTCGGAGCCAGAATCAAATAAAATACTAGCATAACAAGCGTCTAGCAAAAACGTACCGGTAACCACATTTGGACCCTGTGGTTTATCAGCGGTTCCCACTTGATACACAGCAGCCGCATTATTTCCTCCCCGTCTGTTTCCTGTCTTCGGGCAATTTGCTTGCACATGCCCTCTTTCTCCACAACTATAACATCCTCTCATCCTGATAGCATTAGCCCCGGTGGCTACTCCTCCCGTTCGACAACTAGCTGTCCTATGACCTGCCTTTCCACACTTGCCGCATGCCGGCGGGCAATTTCCAACATGATACAAATTGCACTTTCCACAATGGGGATTCACTTTCACACCTCTAGGGTTCGTCACTGCCCTCATCCCTTCATTCCTTCTTTGATTAAACTGCTGATTACGGTTCGGCCCATGGTTGTTTCGGTTTCCTCCTCGGTTCTGGCCTTGGGATTGATTGCTTTGTGCCGCTTCCCATTTCCTTTTGTTGCCTTCAGCAATGTAATTCTGCTTGTCCTGAAGCTTAACGTCCATCAAAGCGTGTGCCATTTGAACCGCCTCGTCAAACGTTCCAGGTTTCGACGAAGTTGTTTCACCTTTGATATTGCTAGATAAACCCTTAATATACTGCTTCATTTTCTTGGCATCATTGGCAAATATGTCCGGACACAAAAGACTTAACTCATTGAATCTCCTGGTGTAAGCAGCTATATCGTTATTCTTCAAGGTCAAGTGCCTCAATTCATCCTCCAATTGCCCCAATTCCTCCTCTGGGCAAAACTTCTTGGTCAACAAAGCTTTGGTCGCATTCCACGTCCTTGCATTTGCTACAGCCAATCCTACCGTAGCTACCTGGGTATTCCACCAACTTAACGCATCATCCAGAAACGTAGCCGCTGCAAACTTTACTTTATCCGCTTCTGCACAACCACTGATTTCAAACGTGCTTTCAACTTTTTCCAACCACCGTCTAAGTTCTAAAGCTCCACCCGTTCCACGGAACTGCGTGGGACCACACTTCATAAAGCTAGAATAGGTACACACTCTCGGGGCTGGTTGTCTCCCCGCGTTCCTTCCTGGATCCTGATTTCTCCCAGCTCGGTCCGCTTGCAACGCATTAGCTATCGCTTCCTGAATCATGGTGTTAACACGATCGGCAGTCAACTTTGGAGGCATGGTGTTATCGAATATCTCTTTCTGCAAGACAAGAAAAATAGAAAAACAATGTAAGTATTCATATCAAGTTTCCCAGACATAAAATACATACAACGACACATCACTACGGAGTTACTAATATTCATCAATTCACACCACAAAAGATCAAATTTAAGACATATCACAGATCATGAAAGGTAACATAGATTGTATTGGTAGTTAACCAAAATCGTGACAAGTAATGCCACTACAATCGTTCACCACAAAACATCAAGTACTTGAGTTTCTCGTCATGATACCATCATACAAAGGTCTAAAATAGTTCTATTACAATGATCAAAGAAAATACAAAACAAGTAACTAGGCATGTGGTGATCCACACGGCCTCTTGGATGGCGGCTCGTCGTCGTCTTCCTCGGTTTCCTCATCACTAACGTCCTCACCCACATCATCCACTTTTCCTTTTCCTTTCTCCTCTGGCCCACATTCTGTTTCCTTTTTCGTCCCTGATGTGGATCCATACTCAATCGCTACCTGACTTCCCACCGAAATACAAGCACCTCCAGTAGGCGGCTGAACCATGAAGTCGTTCGCCTCCATCTCCACATCGTCCACGAATCTCCAATCCGGGGGCAATGAATCCCTCACACGATGCTCCCAACTCTGCATCCTCGACAACCTCATCTGATCTTCCCTCACACGGTCAAGACTAGCACTTAAATTCGCAACCATTGATTTTAAACTGTTGATGGCACTTGTGTTCATCATCCCATCATACGCAATTCTTGAAGTCCTTTCCAACAGTCTTTGATGTTCCCTTTCAGTCTTATCAAACTTCTTAATCACCCTAGTCTCAACTACAAACCGCTCATACATCAACCTTTCCATCCTCCCCAAACGACCTGCGGGATCCCAGTAGTGACTCGGTCTCGGAAAATAGACCCTTGCAATATTCTCATGAATCGATGGCGACTTGGATGACTCTCCACTGCTCCCATTACTATTGTCCATCGGGCGATCAAAGGGTTGCTGTTCATAACGACCGGTCGGTGGTACCTCATAACCCTTCGGCGAATTCGGGGATTGAAACAAATCGGGTTCGGTCTGGCCTACGGCATCTTCGGGAATGCCATCATCCAATAGCTCCTCGGGCTCTTCTTCGGACTCCTCATTGTCGTCACTACTCATGCTGAAATTATCCACCTCACTTTCGCCATTGTCGTTTTCCGGCCCTATTTCGTCTTCTGGAGCGATCCATCCATTATTATTGTCCGGCGGGTTTGGAGGAAACGGTCCCCCTTCGTGACCTATGACGTAATCGTTTCCGTTATCGTTGGGCGGTACCTCGGCCATTCCTGCAATAACAGCGAATTTCGGAGGGTACATAAGTAATTATACAATAATTATAAATATATGCATGCAAATGCAATGCAAAGGTGGTACATATGCCCGAAATGTAATAATATGATGCTCATGCATGATTAATATGAAAATTACGATGTCGGATATTTCACGTAAAATTCAACGTCTACATATAGTAATTCCATACTTATGTAATAATTACCCACATATATACTTTACTCAAAAGTATACGTCAAATGCCATAAATACAACAATAAATCTTACCGGAGCCATGCAGGATCGTTGTGTGTGCTTGGACCCTTTTCTTACGACACCAAAAGTTATAGTTTAGGATTTTCAAAAACGACCTAGTTCTCTATAACTCGTGGCTCTGATTACCAATCTGTAACACCCCCACAATTGTTATGCGCAGCGGAACTACAACAATGGGTGCTACACAGTATTCATTACACACAAGATATATCAAACGACGCTAAAAAGACGTCGACTTAAAACTTGAAATTAAAATTGTTAGATAATACATGTCCACAGTTTTTTTCCAACCCCAAAATAGTGCACAGAGTTTAGCGTTTTCGGTCCCCATGAATCTCAACCCAAAAACTTCAGTTTTACAACCACATGACATTAAACATAAAAATTGTTTAAGTAGAAAAGGAGGGAAAAAACAAGCGGACACCAAGCCGTACACACAACATCCATCCCATGCATGCTCCATCCTACTTCTCAGCGGTTACCTGAAACACATGCCAAAAATTTGGTCAACGAAAACGTTGAGTGGAATTCATAGGTTTTACAATCCATTTGAACGTATATATAATAAAAACCATTCGTGATCATTTATAGTCTTGTCGATCAAACAAACTATAATCAGGATACTGACAATTGTGTTTAAGCTCATGACACTAATCCGTTAACTCAATCACCCGCGTAAATATACCGGCATGATTCAGATGAAACCAGTGCCCCTTCTAAAGGCATCAGTTGCAATTATACCTTATTTCTCATACAAAATAATCTACCGCAGAACTTACTATAAGTACAGCTTCTCGGCTAGCATTGGGTCGTTAACCCCGTAGTACTACAAATTGCATAAGCGGCTATTTCCCCCTACTCGAGGGCAAGACAATAGTTAATAGTTCATGAATTTAGGGACTTTTGCAACTTTGGTACTCAACACAATTTCTAAGGCAACATTCGGGTCTAACAATCATTCATGATATGCGTTCCTTTTTAAAAACTAGCATGCATTTCCCTCGCGGGTAAAACAATTTGAAATAATATAAGCGAGGCTATAATTTCACACCTTAGATATTAAGTAGTCGGTAGTTCGAGGAGTGATCACTGACGACGAAACGGATGCCCGGTTAAATCAACACCTATCACAAATAACGTGTAATGAGTAATCTCATCTTAATACTTACGGTACTGTATAAAATACATATATACAAGTCTCTTAGGACAAGTATAACTCACGCCAAAAACAAAACAACAAGTATCACTCATTCTATACCATTCATTCTCATTACTTACGTTGTCCATTTTTACTCGTTCTCGCCGGTACTTGACTAAAGTACGGGCTGTTTTACCTTATTAAACCATGCTTATAAAGTTTGACAAAATTTCCAAAAATCCTATATGACCTGTAGATAACATGTTTTTAAGCCCAACCAAATTTTTCACTTTTACGACCCGTTACGCAACTCATTTCCACGACTACATTTTACGGGCTGAAATTGCGCTTCGACCAATTTTGACCACTTTGACCTATATGAAAAATACCTTTGACTTCTTTGACACCTAAGTCAACATATAGACCCATTTACACAGGTTAGGGACCAAATTTTGACCCTTGACCATTTACCAATTTATACTTGTGACCCTCGGGATTTGACTAAAACTTTGCACAAATTCGGATTGTGAAAGTCCTCGTCTCCCGGTACCCGATCTTTAAAATGTCATAACTTTTAGCTCGTTTTGAGTCACGGGCTCTACCTTATACCAAATTAAAGCTAGAAAGACCCTCTATCACTACATTTAGTTTTCAAGACCTGGAACAAAAATCATTTTTATAAAATGGACCAAATGTTTCTGCCTAAAAATGACCATACCAAAAACATGCTTAGACTCGATTCCAAGACTTCTAACCAACACTAAACATCATCCTAAACCTTCCCAAACATATCCAATCATCAAACTTCCATCCTACCCCTATTGATCAACCAAACTCAAAATCAAGAATCAAAGGAAATAAACATGCAAGTAATAAAACCTATATGAATCATCCTAAAACAACAAACCAAACATAACAACAACATGCAAAATCAACAACCACCATGGCTCCCCAAACACCCCCCTTTGCCGTGGGGTTTGGGTGACCCAATCACCACAACCAAATTAATTTTGGTGGGTTTTCATGGTGTTTATACCTCCATAACACTTAATTATCAACATGCATTAGCTCTTTTAGCCACAAAAACGAATTTGGATCATATGGAAAAATCTTGAAAAATTTTTATCAATGCATGTTGGATTTGAGCACATGAATATGTGGGGAATGACCAAACTAAGCGTGGTCTAACCTTAGATTTTTGAAAAATCAAGTGGAAAAAGATTTTTGGTGAATTTTTGGTGTTCTTGGGGTGTCCGTGGGTTTGAGAGAGAAGAGAGAGTGATGGTTTGATTTTTTTTTTGTAAATTTTGTATGTGTTTGTGTGTTTATCCATTTTGGCCCTTTTGATGGGTTAGGAGGGACCTAAGTGCAATTTTTGGCTTCTTTTGTCCTTAAATAGAAAACGACCTCAAAACTTTGCGGGTTTGACTCATTTGTCAATTTTGAAAATTTTACGGGAGTCGGAAATCTTCCCGTACGCTCCAAAATATTTTTGGGATACTTTAAATGTACTTGGAAGGCTATAAAACTCACCCGACTCAACTTAACACGAACCGTAAATAAAATTCTCGAAAAATTACATTATCGATAAATCGTCAAAAATTATATGAAATTGGGCATCCCTCGGGATCGTAATCGTCATCGTCCTTCTCAAAACGTCAAACGTAAAAATTATAACCTCGAACATCGGCTCTAACCAAAATACTCATAAGTATAGAAATTATAATTTATTTAAAATTTCAAAAATTAGCGTAATTCAGGGTATCGTTAATGACCTCGATTCTAGGGTGTCACACAAGTTGTGGATATTTATGATCCCAACAAAATGGTTGATATTCGTAGAAGTGTAGATGTTAGTTGATTGTGATATTGAGAAAGAATTGGCGAGATTAAAACTGATATCGATGTCATGACGATCTTTCCTTATAGAGTGGAGTTTGACAAAACGTTACCACCTAGAAAGATGTCATCTGATTCGTTGTCATCCAATTCTTAAATTGAAATCGAAAGGGTGAATGTTGCACTTGAGGCTGTCATTGGAACCATTACCTAAAAGCCTCATGCCACTAATACCTTTCCGAGAAGTCTAATTGAATGTGTGAGTCATTTCATACTAGTGACTCATTTGATAACTATTGTTGTAAGGAGTTATAGGATTGGAAATTAAGTGTTGATCATATTGAGCTTTTATTTCCCTATTAAGGTCTAAGAATAAAGGCTGAAAGTATTGGAAAATGAGGTAGGATGTTACATTGAGTATAAAATTGGTTAAAACTTGAATAAAGTAAAAATTTAACCTGTATGGAATAAGAAATTGTTAAGAGGAGGTCTTTAAGTTCTGTGATTGAATTAAGGTTTTAATTGATTGTAGGTTCGTGTTAAGGATTGTTCCTAGACCATTGTCCACTAACGAGGATGCCTAGTGTCCAAGAAATAAATTGAAGGAATCTTCTTATGAATTGAGACCGATGGATCTTTTGGGACATGTGGAACACCTAATGACTCTTGTAGATTAGTATTCATTGTGGTATCTTTTAAAAATAATCCCTAACTTAACTGAGACATCAGTTGGTAGGATGAGATCTTGGAATTGTATGACATAGTGACACATAATGTGTTACGGTACAATTTGACTTGTTTGTGATTAATGAAAAGACTACCTTTGATTGCTAAATCCTACATGTATCGATGTTATCTATCCTTTATTGCTTCATCCTAATGTTCGCATTCGTGATGCAACTATTGAACAAGTACTCATCCCGATTTGAGTTACGTTATGGATTATTCTTCCTGAGTGACATCGAGGTCATGAACCTCATGATAAAGTGGCTAAGCTCATTTCCTATTATATTGTAGTTAGTTCTTGGTGAACAACTTTTCATCACTCTTTTGCATATCACTCATTGTTTTTATAAGTTAAAACAGTATTCCTTGAGAAAAATTGAATTCTCATCACTAAAAGAATTATTCAAAGTGAGACTTATAAATAATCATTATTGAAATAAAGTTGATTATGAAATACCTTGGAAAAATTAATTGTTTTCATAACAAATAAAATCTTTGTAAATTTATACTTGATTCTTTTTTAAGAATTAAGCATGAAAATGTTTTTATTATAAACATGATGATAAAGTTTTGACGAACTGAGTATTGCATCGTTAATCTTGAAATTGTATATAGTTGCACGCCTACATTCAATTTGGAATGGACCATGCAAGGCTGATTAGTAGTCACCATAAAATTGTTAATAAACATTACATTTTCTTTGAAGATTGTGAAAGATTAAATTTTATGAGATCTGCAAGAAGTGAAAAATAAGGACATAGTGTTAGAGACACCTACATATGTGCCTGTAGCATCTATTCTTCTGAGTCGAATTTACTCATCTGTGGAATTTGTCTTATTTGACAATTGACAATTCTTTCTTGTCCAATTCTCCCGTAGAGAGGTTCTTAGGAAAAGTATCTGATTACCGAGTGTTGATACCCGACTGGATATATCGACGTTCCTATCATTTCTTTTGATTAGATTTCATATTTGAATGACCTGGGTAACGATCCGAGGAGCTTTCGAATGCGTACTCAATTCATGAAAACATGGGATATATTCATATTCGTTAAATGTTTTCGTCTGTATCTGATTTGAAATTATCTCGCGTAGATTATGCGTTGACCTTACTCTTTTAAGGTTATTTATGTCTCAAGATATCCTTGAATTTGTGAAGGATTATGAGTTATTATTAGTCTTTTGAGAAATTCACATCTTATCGACGGCAATGAAACTGGAAAGATGATAGTGCTGGTAGAATGGATTGATTAATTATGACATGACGACATTGTCTTAATTGATGGGAACTCGAGTAGAATTCCCCTAAAAAGGTAAGATGTCGATTATCAAAAGTGATCTAAATAATTCTTGATGGGTGACCATATCGTGTATTTAGACTTGAAATTATACCATGAATGGTTGTGAATTAGTCATAGATATTGTAATCTAGAAAGAACCTAATATGAATGTACTAAAAGATGTTTATGTTATCTGAAACTTTAGTAAGTATTTGTTGATGAATTACCTAGACTTTCGCCATTAAGGCAAGTAGAATTTGGTATTTGATTATATTCTCGGTGCTGCACCTATGGCGTGTGCACTGTACGACAGCACCATCTGAATTAAAATAATTACCGTACAACCGAGAGAGTTGTCGGAGAAAGCTTTTATTCTACCAAGCTCGTCATTATGAAGAGCTATGGTGTTATCATTCCTTATATTTATAGATTACTGTGACTGAGTAAATTGACAATCGAAAGCGATATCCATAACTCGAAATGGAAGATTTGTTCGATCATTTACAAGGTTCTAGCGTATGTTTTAAAGACTTGATCCACGGCATGGTTATCATCAATTTCGTGTCCGCGAAAAGGATTATCTATTCCAATCACTACATCCGATACTTGTAATAAACATTATGAGTTTCATGTGATGTCATTTGGATTGACTAATGCACAAGTAGTATTCATAAATTTGGTGAATCTCGTGTGTAGGCTGTAATTTGATAAATTCATGCTCGTGATCATTAAGGATCATTTGTTTGTTTATAAGAATAAGAAGAAGTTAATAATTAATTATAGAATGCCCTGAATTGGCCGAACAATGAAAATCCTATACCTTAAATAATTAACATGTGATTGAAGACTTAATCCTTTACATTATTAAACCGTGTGATTAATAGATGATGGAATTTATATTGACTCTTTAAAAACTAGAGCCATTAAGGCTTAGGGTGATAGCAAAAAGTAAATGGAAATATGTTTTTACAGATATTTTAACAAAGGATTTTTAAGGGATCATTCCCTTATAACCAAAACATTTAACTAAATCTTGTTTAGAGGTAAATGTTTTTGCATACCTTAAGACAACCTAAGCGGGATTGAGGAAACCATTTAAACCATGATTTGAAATTTGAAACGACACTTTTTGCTTTTAACTATGAAAATTTTGACCAAAGTATAAGCAAAGATTTTTTCAAACATTTACAAATCTTATTAATTATTTTCGATAAATCAGCAAAAATCTTGATAATTAAAGTCAAATTTATTTTGAACATTTTATTATAATTGGAGAAACTGAGAAAATTCAAAAACTTTTTGTGTTTATGTTTCATAAAAATTAAATATTTATTTAATTAGTTGTAATAATTATCGACGCTTTAAAACGTTAGATTAAGCAAAACTGATGAAAATGATAGTTGAGACAAAACTAAAACTTAGAAAATATAAAGAAAGAATTTTGAATAAATACGGTTATGATATTTATTTCACCAGGAAAGTGAACGTAATTACTGACACATTATGTATAAAAGATAAAGAACCAATTAGGACATGTTCCTTAATAATGAAGGTGCAAAATAAATTGCCGAACAATTTAAAAATAGCCGATGATTGTAAAAAGGATAATATAGATAATAAAAAGTGGTTCGCGGCTAATGTGAACCATTAGAATTGAGAAGCCGATAGCGTTAAATGTTTTAAAGGCCACTTGTGGTTGCCTAAATATGGAGATTGTGAGATGTAGTTATGTTGGAATTTGTAAGTATAAGTATTCTATTTATGTCATTTATGACTAAAAGTATCTTTGTCTGAAGAAGTTGTACTGATGGCAATTATGAAGGCAGACATCGCCTCATACATTAGTAAACGTCTAGCTGTTGCAAAGGTCATCATCTGAATTTGATTCGATTTGGGTCATCGTCGACAGACTGACCAAATCTGCTAATATCATTCCCGTTAATGATAAATGCAAAAAAGAGTTATGTAAACATAGTATGCCTGTATCGAACATCTTTATCAAGATTCTCGCTTCGCATCGAATTTCTAGAGATTTGCTCAGAAATCATTGAGAACGAACCTTGATGAGAGTACTATGTACCACCCCAAATCGAAGGGACGAGGTAAAGTAACGATATAAAGTAATATAAGTGCTGTTTTATGTTTGAATGAATGACCATTGGTAATGAACCATATAATCGTTTTCCTTTGGAGATATTATCATTGATAAACATCGTATTAGGATCGAGATTGAATCTTGTTAAGATTTAGAAATTAGAGCATTTGTAAGCAGGAGTTGAGATGAAGACACCCAACATACAACCACTGTGAGTTGGACATGTCTTTTAGGTTTAAGGTTTCCTATGATGGCGAACCTAACCTTACAAAATACTCGACCCGCGAGACCTGAAATGATTGTTGAAATTAGAATTTAATTATTGACTGCCGATAGTGGGTAGGTGGTTATGTGAATATGAAATGTAGATCTTGAAGTGCCAGATGGGTAGCGAAGTTATGCCAAAAAATTTAACCTTGAAAAAATGAATTAATGATCTGACAAATCATGGGATATAAGTCCCCATTGTATGGGACAATTGAGATGATGTAAAAGATTGGTTTGAAAGGCATATAAGCTGGATCGACCCTAGGACTTCAAGAGCTGCGTGAATTATGTTTCGTATATCGAACTTGATAAAATATCTATCAAGTGAAAATCTGGATTCTTCTTAGTAAAGTTTAGATCGGCGAAAAGTTGCATTCATCAAAAACCCGTGAACATCATAGATAGAGAAAGTAAGTCAACAATAAGCCTGATCTTATTCCCGTAGTTATGTTTGATGAAAATTGCGTATTGTAATGAATTTCACTTGTGAGAAAAGACCGAATGTGGAGGAAATACCCACATGGCTTTAACTCTATAAGAAGCGAGTAGTAAGGTAAGATCCTTTTAGGGGTAAATGCTGTGACAATCCGTCAATTTATGGTTGATATTTTATTCTCAATATTTATTTGAAAACATTATTTCAATGTTACAATATGAACTCACTTATTTTTGGGAAGTAATTGGGATTTACGTCTTGAAGTAGCATCGACTACGTTTAAACCGGAGGATTCTACGTTACGTGCTCACGTTTACATACACCGTCTTTGGTGACAGTCCGACATTTCAGAAAATAAATTTATCCGTGAATATTATTTTGAGATTTTAAATTTGTGTTGGTTCATAAACTCACAAATTTACGAGAAGAGATTAGGACTTATGGTTTTATTTTAACGTCCTTTACGACTAAACCGGAAACCTTAGGATTACGTATTTACGTTTTCGAACTCCGTTTTTGATGAAACAATTTTTATTAGATTCGTTTTGTGTCGTTGATTCATAATTTATAAAAACGTTTTTCGTAAAACGACCCGAGGGCACGTAAATCGAGGAAACTAGAATCGAGGAGTAAACGTAAATAAATGGGGATGAGACAAGTGGGACACTTGTCCCACCCCCACTCAAACCGGCCTAACTAGCTACACAATACACTTGATGTGTCAAGTTGTAAGCTAAGTTTACACTTGTCCATCAAGCTTACACATTAAGCTACTTCAAACCTCAAAACTACTAGCCATTACCACTTCCTCATTTCTAACATGCAAAACAGCCATTTTTCTCTTCTCCACTCTAATATGCCGTCCCATTTACACCTCCAAACCACCATCACTTGATCAATTTTAACCACAAACATATGTTATAACTTACATATGTTAATCTCTATTCAAAGAGATGAAGATTGGTGCAAGTTTTAACATCCAAGGAGGAGTTTACATGGAGTCTTGGGGCTGATTTTCCACAAGGAGTTTATGAAGATTGGTGGTCTTGAAGATGGTCTTTGTTATTCACAAGTTTCTCCATCAAAATACATGTTTTGATCACAACCTACATCAACTTGGTGGTATAAAGATTGTCCTCCTCATCTTCTTGTTATTTTTGATTATGTAATCTTGTATTTCTTTTGCTTATGTATATGTATATGATGATTAATGATGATTAAAAGTATTGTGTGGGGATTTGGTGTTGATAAACATGCTTAAAAAGATGAAAGACTATAAGAAACAAGGCTAAAATCTTGTTTAAATTTGTTGGCTGTATAAAACAGTAAAGAATCAAATGGTGAACTGATAAAAATGTCATAGATTAATTAATATACAGTAAGTAATATGTCTTGTACACATGTGAGAGTTGGCCATGCAATGGAATCATTGTAACGAGTGAGATATGATCAAAACAAGTTTAGAGTACAAATCTGAGTTTACTGTTTTGGACGATTTTTAGAAAATACTTACAATTTATTCAACAGTAGCTATAGTAGAGTTAAATGGAGCACATATCATGTTGTTTATGTCATAAAAATTTGAGCTTCTATCTCCATATAGAACTCTAAATATGGCAGTTTTGGTGAACATGAAAATAAAAATCAGATTTTGAGAATTAATGTTTATTACTATTATATAAGCACTCAACATTATATTATATAAAATGTAAAATTAAAACCCACTAACTCATGAATTTTATTTATATAAATATGTTAAAGGTTAAATAAATGGATAAATTATAAAAATGGTAATGGAATAATACTTATAAGTAATAAAAACTATAAACTTGATTTTTACGACTTTTTCGGCTATTACCGTAAAATTAACGTTTTTCGCCAATTAAAACTTAGACGATCAAACCCGTATAATGTAAAGTTTTTAAAAGTCATATACTGATATATAAGTATCTAATACAAGTAAAAACCGATAAAACCCGAACTATAGGACATACGGACATTAACGAGCTAAATAAGCATATTGGACTAATAATTGGACTAAATAAGTTAAACACTTATAAAAAGAACTTATTAAGCTTAACCCATTTGGGCCCAACATGGAAAGTATAGATACTGATAATATAAGTATAAAATGGATTAAAACAAGTTAAAGAACTTATAATAAGCTCAATGGACTTAAAACGTGTAAATAGGTAAAACTAGTAAACTAGTATAAAAGTTACCGACATATAACACCAAAATGAGTAAACGAGAATATGTAAACCCACTTGATCATCATATATATATATAATCATCATATGTATACATAATTGTTATTTTTATAAAGTCATTGGACAAACGTCTAAGACCGATTATTATTTATATAGGTTTCCGTGATTGAAGCACGTACCATACGTCCGAATTACCGATAACCCGCCTTCCCACATCAACGTGAGTTCATAGCCTCGCACTCTTTTAAATGTTTTTATGAAATGTTTTATAAACCCGCGAGGGAGATAACATGTTAGTTTTTATAAAATAGGACACCATTTGTCCCGATTGTTTGTTTATTGATTTGGACCCGAATGATTATATGACACGATTGTAGGACCTGATAAATGATTAAAGGACCCGATAGATGAAATCAAATGGATTATTAAAGTTAGGTTATGTCACTAAAAGTCCCATTAGCATGAATTGTGAACTACCGGGAGTTGGTAGACGCTTGTGCATACAATAGTACTATTTGGGGACGATCACCCCAGTTCGCGCCTTGACGGTTGATCCCCGTCGTGCCACATTGATTGGTAAGCGAATTTATGTATGAGAAGATTTCCATAACGTGACCTTTGTGACGATACGCTAATTTAGATGGGAAAATTGAGTATCGGGTTAACTACCCGTTGTTTGTTTTAGTAAGGTAACAATGTCATGCGGCTTATAATAATCCAACTAACGAAATACTACTAGACGCACCGAATTACGATGTATTGCCTGACTAGCAATACGGGGTCATACTATTGATATTATGTTCGTGTTTTGGTTTTTCATAACCATATTTATATAACGGTTTTTATTTAACTTTATACAACGTCATAAGACGTATTGTATAATGTTTTTACGACATTGGCTCGTATAATGATTTTTAAGGCAAATGCCTATATTATGATTTTCGATAAGGATTTGTATAAAATGACTTTGGCTATTTTATGGCCTATTAAAATGATTTGTACAAAATGATTTTCGGTAATAATTTTATACCGATATTATATTGATGGTTTATTAAACTCTATGAATTCACTCGGCGTTATCGTTGACCTTTTCTTTTAACATGTTTTATCTCAGGTACTTGAAGGTAATTCTCGGGAAGACAACAAGAATTCATGGCCCGCACTTAAACTATATTTTCCATTCAAATACTTTTTAAAACTTTGTATGAAATAATATGACTTGGGACCTATGTAAATTTGATATTTATGAATGGAAATGCTTTATTATTAAACGACGCGATTTTTAAGCGTTGTCTATGATGTGAGTGATGTGCTATCCCGTAACACCAACGAGTCTTCCGCTGAATTGAGTTGTATAAATTTGGGGGTGTTACACAAACACCTAAGACTAACCTAATTCTATTATACCATCAAGAATTACCAAGTGAAAAACTCAGTAGTAACATCTAATCTGACCTACTGTTTCTATATGACAATTTTTTAGGAAACTTACAAATTCACCCTTTTACACTACACTAAGCAAACTAACCACAAAAACCTTCTTCCTAAACCTATATAAGAGTGTTCAAACATTTTTTACCCTACAATGATATCTCTTAAGGCAGAATATAAGCAGATCCAAACATTCCTAAAACTATGAAAATTTCAAATTTTTCAAACAAACTTTTTGTAAATCAACTAACAATGACTCAAAAACTTATACAGCATGCATAAAACAAAGATTAAAAACTACCCTATCAACGTCAATCGTTCAAGAGCAATTTCATGAAACTTTCAAAATGAGCAAAATGAGCATGAAAGGGTTCAAGCCATACCAAACTTGGCCTTGTTCATGCCAAGTACCAGCTGATGCCATCTTCCATAGCTTAACTAACTTTGTTGAAGGCTTAATAGGTTGCTGAATGAAATGAGAGAGTGAAAGGGGGACTACAACAGTCCTACCCTAAAGAAAAACTACTTTCTTCCAATGATCAACAAAATCAACTACATCTACTACGGATTCTTGAACCTGTTGGAAACACAACACACTTCAAGCTCATAAGACTTTCCACAATCTCGGTTGTCAAGTCAGATTTTGGAAGGCCTCATGAACAGTAAGATGAACAACAAACAATAAAAACTCTTGATTTCTGAAAAATACTTTTTTTTGGAACCCGAATCTTACCAAAAGGAAAGAACCAACAAGAAAATAACTATGAGCTATAAGGGAAACTTATAAGCTTATTTTGTCAGAGTAAGCTTATAAGGCAGCTTATAGCTTATAGGATCTCAAACAAATTTTGCCAAAATCTTTAGAACATAAACAAGATTTGATACGAACTTACACTACTTGCATAAAAAGTAAAGATTTTATACTAAAAACAGATAATTAAAGAGGAACTCAGCAAGTTTATAAATTTAAAAACAAAATGCTGGAACAAAATGAAATAGGGTATAAACCACCCGATTTATACAATACTACAGAATTTACTAGAAGATTAAGAAAAGTAAACCTTAATCTAATGCAATCTCGAATGTTCCCTTTAAAGATTTTTTAATCTTGGTCAATGGCTCCCATGTGATATTACAACTGTTCTTGGAAGATATTGGACGTTCATCTACTCCTTAGTGACCAAGAAAACATTGTAGGTTGTTGATTATGTTGGATATTTGATTTTTTCCAAAAAGGGGGTAACAGGGGAACAATGAGGGTCCATGTGAGTCACGGGTTGGATAAATAAAGGGGGGGGGGGTTTGGTTGGGTGATATGTGAATTACTAATCTGGAAGTGGGTTTAGGTTAATTTAGGAGATTAGGAATTGGGTATTTAGGGTTCTTGAATGGATTAGGGAATTTAAGCAGTTAGAGGAGGGGGTAATATGTTACCTGGTTTACTGAATAAAGAATACTAATTTAAATAGCCATTAATAATAAACCGGATTTTGTGTTGATTTGGGTTGTGGAGTGGATATGGGTGGGCTAATGATGGGTATAAAATAGGTGTGGGTTATTATATTGGCAAGTATGGCCCTTTGTTTTCCTGTTTTTATTCATTTGAAGTTTTTCAACAGCAATCAATCATTTCTTTTGTTATATCTCAACACTTGTCATTTTAGACACAATATATTTAGCAAACTTTCACCAAGGACCAATGGTGCAATTTTGGCATATTTCAATGGCCATTCTTGTACAATCTCATCATTTTAGGGACCCAAATGAAGTATTTGAGTTTTGCAAGGGTTTAAAATGACAAGTCTTCCAAAGTTGAGGGACCAATCTTGACAAATCTTCAAAACTTCAAGGACCATTTTGGAAATTCATGATTCGGGTCCGGTTCTTGGTGCGGCTTCATTTCCCGTGTTCATTTTTGCTTTATTCTTGTAATCTTTTGTTGAACGATATCCGCACCTAAAATACACAATGAACAAACACAAGCATATTTTTGGGTATTTTGATGATATCTTAAGCGTTTTAAGGCCGATTTGGACGACGAGACTATGTATAATTTCAGTCTCATCAAATCCCTTCCGCCAGCTTGTGGGCTAATTCTTTTGAAGACACTGGTCCTACGGGTGTTCTCTCTTGGTGTTTCTATGGCTGCGTTTTGAAGGTTTATATAGTTCCTAACAATGACACAAAACCCTAAAAGAGATCAAAGCACACACGACGGAAGCGATTTAACAAGATCATAATAATAACAAAATTATAATTAATCGAATTAGGGTTACATACCTTTACGCTAAAGTAAATCCACAAGATAAAGAACGAATCACCAATTCAGGTTTATAAGAACACCACCAAGATATAGTCTAAAGTAAGACTATATTATGTTGGGAATAAATGCATGAGTCAAAATTCCCCCTGCTGGTTGGTCAAGATCCCCCTGCTAGAGTAAGTTCCCCCTGTTGAAGTAATGAAGACAGTAGGATTAGTTCCCACTGCTAGAGGTCAATGCCCCTGCTGTATAGATAAACTTGGAAGAGATATTGAAGCGTTTCTGTTACTACTCCAGAATACCTTCCTAGTTTGTTAGTAGTTATCTTGTACATGAGTCCTTGTGCTATAAAAGGACTCATTAGGTTTCATGTTTAATATACCTTTTCTCTCATTTCATTTCATGCTTTAAGGTTATAAAACCCTAATACCACCTTTGGGTATTCGTATATTATTAATATATTAAATCTTAACGTTTGATTCAATACTTGTTCTTGTGCTAAACATTACTTTCTGCATCTTGTTTAGTTACTTTGTGTATTGCAAAGTTTCTCTAGTAATAGTTTGAATTCATTCTTTCTACTACAACCCTTAAACAAGCTAAGGTTTAAGATCTGAGTTTGGGATCAAGAAGTGGTATCAGAGGTTGTTGAGAAACTTTGATTAAACTAAGAACAACACAAACCTCACATCTATTACCAACCATGTCTACTGACTCTCTTTCATCCTCAAATAACAATGCACTCAAACTTCCAATATTGGATCCTGAAACCTTTGAAATATGGGAATTCAGGATTCAACAGTATCTCAATATGGAACACTATGCTCTATGGGAGGTCGTAGAGCTTGGTGATCAGCTCACCAAAACAATAGTAGTTGAAGATGATGGTAAGAACAAAGAGAAGGAAGGGGGTGAAAGCTCCAAAGGTGAGGCTAAGAAAATTAAATTTGTTATTGTTTCAGACAAAGAGAACCAAACGAGAAGGCATGATGTTAGAGCTCATAGTTCTTTGTTGTTAGCTCTACCTGATAGACATCAGTTAAGGTTTAGGAATCATAATACGGCTAAGGAACTTTGGGAGGCCATTGGGAAAACATTTGGAGGATATGAAGCTACCAAGAAGAAAAAGAAAAATCAGATGATAGACCAATTTGTTTCTTTTAAATTAAAAGGTGATGAAACAATTGGTTCCATCTATAATAGGCTTCAAGATCTTGTGGCACAACTGGAGTTCTTTGACATATAAGTATCAAGAGAACAGGTCAATGCAAGATTCCTCAATAGCCTTCAAAAAGAATGGTCTGTTTACAAATCCATTTGGCAAAACAGAGATGATATTAATGACAAGAACATTGATGATATCTACAACAACATAAAGGGTTTTAAACCTGTTGTCAATGAAATGAAGGCTTTAGGGACCATTCCCACAAATTCAAGTGGACTTGCTGATCCACCTGCTAATATGGCCTTTATTTCCCAAAACAGTGGAAACTCTAAAAGCAGTGGGATTGAAGTTTCCCCTGCTACACATTCCACTGTTTCAAATTCAGGATCATCAAATGGAGAAGAAAGTCCTGCAACATTTAGCCTTGATACTGCTTGTGCTTTTATTGCATCACAAGGACCTCATGGTTCCACTGTGCTACATGAAGATTTAACTCAAATCAGTAAGCAAGGATTGGAGGAAATGGACATCAAGTGGAATATGGTTCTACTTAGCATGAGAGCCAACAGATCCTATAAGAAATATGGGAAAAAGATTTCCATTAATCCTTCTGATGTAGCTAGATTTGATAAATCAAAGGTGGAATGCTACAACTGTGGGAAGAAAGGTCACTTTGCTAGGGAGTGTAGGGGTCCAAAGAATGGTAGCAGCTATAGGAAGGAGAGAAGGGATGAGGATTATGAGGATAAGGCTATGGTAGCCATGCATGGAATAGATGGAGTTGGATGAGACTGGAGCTCCATGACAGAAAGTGTTGAAAGGAACCAAGCTCTAGTTGCCGAGGAGACAAAGGAAGAATTTGCTCTTATGGCTATGTGAACATATAGCTTAGACAATGAGGTATATGATGACTCTTATTGTACCAAAGCATGTAGGAAAAATACCGAGTCATTAAATGACCAAATCAGAAAGCTAAATGTTAATTACATAAATTCTGAGAATAATCTAGACAACTACAAACGTGCTTTAGAACAACTAGAGTATAGCATTAGAGAATATAAGCAAAGAAAGAACCAATATAGAGATCACATTGGAATTCTAGAAAGAGATGCTAGAGAAAAAGATGATTCCATCAAGGAATTAAATGCTGAAGTTGAAATCTTTAGAGCTAAAAAACGGTAGATGAAAAAATAGTTAAAAAGTTTGGAAGAGCCTCTAAAGATCTAACTAAGGTTGTTGAAATAGGACAATCTCCAAGAGATAAAACTGGTTTTGGTGTTAAAAATGAACATGCTGCTTTTCCACCACCACCTGCTAATATACATGGAGCCACTCCTATCAAAGATCTTTCTTAGACTGGTCTTCCTTGTTTTGCCAAGCAGGCAGATATTGAGTTTGACTTAAATGCTTATGTGTCAAACAATAAGGAACAACAGGAACCCTTAGTAAAAACCAGTGAGGTTAGGGACTTTGTAAAGGAACAAGCTGCATTAAAACAGTGGAAAATAGATAATCATGTCCTTTTCTCTAGAGAATGTTTATTTGGTAGTGACACTAGTTCTAAAACTACTTCATCTAGAATTAGTAGTGAATCAGGAGCTGAAATTAAAACCACTAGTCCAAAACCTTACAAAACCACTACTAGATATATAGAGATGTATAGACCTAGATACAAAAGAAATATGGTTAGAGGAAATCAAAGAAACCGGAATAATCAAAAGTAAATTCAACTTGGAAAAGACTTTGTAAAAAACACCAAACCTTGTTTCGCCTATGGCAGTTTTGATCATATATACCAAGACTGTAAAGCAACGATGGGAATGGTGGCTGCAAATCCTTTAAAGGAAATGCAACCACAAACTATTTTGTTGAATGCAGGGGCAAAACCTTTTTCCCCTGCTAAATACATTCCCCCTGCTATGATAAATAAGGCAACTGATAAGTATGTTGTACTTGCTTTGAGAAAGATAAGTGAAGCATACCCCAAATCTAGCTCTAATGTGACCAGACCAACATCTCATAATGCATTTGCATCTGGCCATAGACCTTACCAACGCACTTATAAAGGCTAAAACAAGCAATGGGTTCCCTCTGCTAAGCATAGGGATTCCCCTGCTAAGCCCAGGGTTTCCCTTGTTGGCAAAGTTATGGTCCCTAAAAACATGGGTAGATGGGGAAAAGCTGTGAAAGCCTCAGCTCGTTGGGTTTGGGCTCCCAAAAGGGGTATCCAATCCAATGGTGTATCTTTAGCCTTTTACAAATTATCTTACAGTGATACACGAGGTAGATCTAACTCAGTAATGGCTTGGGTCCCCAAGAAAAACAATTTTTTTTCCTTTTGCAGGTTACAAAGCAAACCAAGAATGAAAAAGCATACTGGGATAGTGGTTGCTCAAGAAGCATGACTAGACATAAAGCATATCTGTCAAACTTTGTTCCCCTTCATGATAATAATGGTGTGTCATTTGGAGATGGGCATGGGATAATCAAAGGGAAATGGACCATTGTCACTAATGGAATGACATTTGATAATGTCTATCTAGTGAAAGAACTAAAGTATAATCTTTTTAGTGTGTCTCAAATGACTGACAACAAAAACTTTGTTCTTTTCACTAATACTGAGTGCTTGGCGTTGGAAAGGAGTTTGTTTTACCACCCAATACTCCTATTGTACTGAGAACTTCAAGGCAGAAGAACATGTACATCATTGACTTAAAAGATATTTATATACAAGACAATGAGAACTGTTTCATTGCTAAAGCCTCATTTGATGAATGCAAGAAATGACACAAAAGACTTGGTCATCTAAACTTCAAAAATATGAACAAATTGGTTAAATTCAATCTTGTTCATGGTCTACCTTCAAAGACCTTCAGCAATGATCATACATGTGTTGCTTGTTTGAAGGGAAAGCAACATAGAGCCTCTTGCAAATCAAAAATTGCTCAGTCCACCACCAAAGCATTGGAGTTACTTCACATGGATCTTTTTGGTCCTACATATGTGGCAATAATGAAAAAGAAGTGGTACTGCCTAGTGGTCACTGATGACTTCTCTAGGTTCACATGGACCTTCTTCTTGTTTGAAAAGAGTGACACAGCAGGAGTACTCAAAGACTTGATCACTCATATTGAACTTCAAAAGAGTATGAAGGTGGTGACAATTAGGTCGGACAATGGTGAAGAGTTTAGGAACAAAGAGCTGGAAACTTTCTGTACCAGCAAAGGGATAAAAAGAGAATTCAGCATAGCAAGAACACCACAATAAAATGGAGTTGCAGAGAAGAGAAACAGAACACTCATAGAAGCTGCAAGGACCATGCTATCTGATTCTAAGCTTCCAGTTATATTTTGGGCAGAAGTTGTTGCCACTGCTTGCTATGTTCAAAACAGGGCCTTGGTGGTTAAGGCTCACAACAAGACCCCTTATCAGCTATTTAATAGAAGACCCCCTCTAATTGACTTTTTCAGACCATTTGGGTGTCATGTAGTGATACTCAACAAAAGTGATAATTTGGGGAAGTTCAATGAAAAGGGGGATGATGGATACTTTGTTGGCTATTCACTGACAAGTAAGGGATATAGGTTCTTCAACAAGAATACAAGCAAGGTGGCAGAGAACATACATGTGAATTTTCTGTTGGATAAGCCTGAAGACACACAAACAGGTCCCAAATGGTTCTTTGATATTGAAGTAATTTTTAAATCTATGAATTATGTGCCTGTTGCTTTGGAAAATACTAAAATTTCAGGTACAAAAGAACCAACTGCTCTGGAGAGTCCACCTTTAAGGCACATGACTGTACCTTCATTATTCCTTACTAATGATAGAGTCAAAGAGATGGATGAAGAAGACCTCTCTCAAAAGGATGCACAGCCAGTTACTTCCCCTGCTAAGCATAGTCATAACAGCTGTGGAATGTCTGAAAGCAAGGGAATCATGGATTCCCCTGCTGGTCCAAATGTTTCCCCTGCCTTTGAAGAAACATTTATGGATGATGCTAATGATGTAGAAAGAGAAACTCCACTCATTTCTACATCTTCTCTCATCAATATGTCAAGCAGTGGAAGCAGAATCATTAGGGATGGAGGTCCAAGCTATTCAGAGCTGCGCACAGCTCACCAATATCCATCTCTCAGCCATGCAGTATCATTTGTAAGATCCTTTGAAAAGTTCTTCCCCAATCAAGATAGTCCCATAGAACCTGATTTGGGAAATGATGAAACGAAAGTCCTTATGAACATGCAACCCACCTATAGAATTAATAAAGATCACCCTCAATCACAAATCATAGGTGACCTGGATACTCCCAGACAAACAAGGTATCAAGCAAAGTAACATAGCTTTATTGCCAACATCACAATGAAATTCAATCATGACAATACGCAATGTTGCCTATTTGATATCTTTTTGTCACAAGAAGAGCCAAAGAAGATCTTTCAAGCATCGAATGATCCAAGCTGGGTAGAGGCTATGAAAAAAGAGTTACTATAGTTTGATATTCAAGAGGTTTAGATTTTGGTTGACTGTCCAAAATGGGCAAGTCCCATTAGGACAAAATGGGTGCTCAGAAATAAGAAGGATGAGAGAGCCATAGTGGTCAGAAACAAAGCGAGGCTAGTAGCACAAGGATACACATAGGAGGAAGGCATTGACTGTGATGAAGTCTTTGCACTAGTTGCTAGAATTGAAGCCATCATACTGTTTCTGGCATATGCTTCCTTCATGGATTTTATTGTGTACCAGATGGATGTTAAGAGTTCCTTCTTGTATGGCACCATTGATGAGGAGGTGTATGTTATGCAGCCTCCAGGTTTTGAAGATCCAGAACATCTAGACAAGGTTTACACGGTGAAAAAGGCAATGTATGGGCTTCATCAAGCTCCTAGGGCCTGGTATGGGACTCTGTCCAAGTATCTCTTGGATAATGGCTTCAACAGGGGAAAGATTGATCAGACCCTGTTTATAAAGAAACAAAAAGGTGACTTTCTTTTAGTGCAAGTATATGTAGATGATATAATTTTTGGATCCACAAACTCCATGCTTAGCAAGGAGTTTGTCCGATTGATGCAACACAAATTCCAAATGAGTGCAATGGGAGAGCTTAACTTTTTCTTGGGGTTACAAATTCAGCAGAGGAAAGATGGGATTTTTATTTCTCAAGACAAATATGTTGTTGAAATTGTGAAAAAGTTTAGATTGTGTGAAGGAAAGAAAGTCTCCACTCCTATGGACAAAGAGCATTCTTGGGGAAAAGAGGGCCAAGGAAAACCTATTGATTTCAAAACATATAGATCCATGATTGGATCTCTCATGTATCTTAGAGCTTCAAGACTTGACATCATGTTTGATGTGTGTCTGTGTGCAAGACACCAAGTGACACCTATGGAGTTCCACTTGTTTGCTGTGAAGAGAATCTTTAGATATCTCAAGTGTTACCCTACTTTAGGACTTTGGTACCCTAAAGAGTCACCCTTTGAGCTGATAGCCTATTAAGATATTGAATATGGTGGTGACAACAATGATAGAAAGTCCACAATAGGTGGATGTCAATTTTTAGGGACCAGGCTCATATCTTGGCAGTGTAAAAAGTAAACTATTCTGGCAACTTCCACAACTGAAGTTGAATATGTGGCTGCTGCTGCATGCTGTGGACAAGTCCTTTGGATTCAGAATCAGTTGCTTGATTATGGGTATAATTTTCTTAAAAACCAAGATATTTATAGATAATAACAGCACAATTTGCATAATTAAGAATCCTATTTTTCACACCAAAACTAAACACATTGAAATCAGACATCATTTTATTAGAGACTTTTTTGAAAAAGGGTTAATTGTCCCTGAGACAATTGATACAGAACATAATGTTGCTGATCTTTTGACAAAACCTTTTGATATACGGAGATTACAGTACTTGGTTGCCAGTATTGGGATGGTCAATCCCTAAACAAATGTCTGTAGTTTTGTGTGTATATTCAGGATTGTATTATTGTCTGTTGTTGTAAATATGCTAGTCACTTTTTCCATCATTCTTAATGCCACTATTTTTGAAATAATTTCCCCCTGCTTGGGTTAATTCCTCATTGGTGAGTAGGGGCTTGGGACAATGAAAACTTGCTGGAAAGCTTGTTGGAGTTCTGAGACCTTGAGGCACTGTGATGTGTATTTAATCCTCTTGATTGAGTAGCTTGCTGCATAAAATGGAGGTTTTGGATGCATGTTGCTAAGACCACTTGACATAGGAAGGGAATGATAGGGTTGGAGACCTGGGTATGAGTATTTTATTGGGTTGACCAGGTGCAGGGATACTTGTGTGTTGGATTTTTCTTTTTTAGGACTTTGCTGAATGGAGGACTCTAGAGTTTCTGTGTATCTAGCTTGCTTATGTAGGCATGTGCATTGGGACAGAGCTATTTAGCATTAGGCTATTCAAGTTAATCTAATACCCTTAGGAAAGATTCCCCTGGTTTTGATTTTCATTCCCATGCTAGTATGACTTCCCCCTGCTTTGCAAAATGTTCCCCTGTTTGAACATTGGCTGACAATACCGTTACACAGTTTATAGCCGTTGGGCCTGCTTGTTTAATTTTTGGTTAGGGAATATTTTATTATTTTCAAAAGATATTTAAGGCGCTTTCTTCGCGGATTGGTAACCTCATTATCATTATTTCAAAGATATTTCTTTCTAAGAATGATTTATTTCCGAATTTTATACAAATTGATAATTTGGTCCAATTAAAAATCTTCATTTCGCCTACATTGTTGATCCCAAAGTCAGATCTTAAACCTTAATAGCTTGTTTAAGGGTTGTGATAGAGAGAAAGAATTCAATCTAACACTAGAGAAACTTTGCAAAGCAAAGTAACTAAACAAGATGCGGAATGTAATGTTTAGCACAAGAACAAATAAGATTCAAACGTTGAACTTTAATATATCAAAGATATACGAATACCCAAAGTGGTATTAGGGTTTACAAAACCTTAAAGTAATAATAATGAAAAACGAAATGAGAAAGACACACTTTGCATGCTAACCTAGTGAGTCCTTTTATAGATACAAGGACCCACGTACAAGATCACTACTAACAAACTATGGAAAGTATTAAGGAATAATAACTGAAACGCGTAAAAATCTATTCCATGTTTATCTTGACGGCAGGGCCTTTGACTCCAGCAGGGGAACGGATCCCCCTGCCTTTGTTATTTAGCAGGGGGAACTTACTCTAGCAGGGGTATGAATAATCAACTAGCAGGGGAAACAAGTAAGCATAGATTTATTCCCAACAATCCTCTCCTAAACTTGTGCTTTCCCCTAAAAGACAAGTTTCTGAATAAATGCTACTTGATGAGGATGCTTACAAACTCTCTGGCCAAATCTGACTATGAACCATTCTTACCAGATCATAAGCAACAGGCTTTTTGGCATCAACAATTAACTTAGCCTGTGCTAACTTCTTCAAGGTTTCCTGAGAGAAGGGATAATACCTATGATTGAGTAGATAAACACTCACACCTTCCATTACTACCTCATAAACCCCAGAATTTGTAAATAGCTTCCAATACACCAAATCTCCTTTATTCACTGCATCAAATAGAGGATCAAATAATTCATGTTCATACATTCTATGCATGCACTCCTAGATTACCCAATCCTTCTCCACACCATCCATGGTAGGAGGTTTTGCAGCAAACGTCTTCTTCAATATTTTCCATAGATCTTCTAAGTCTTCACTATCCAAAATTTGAAACATGACATCTAGGCTTAGAAAAGTCTGTGCTGTATTGTCAGCCCTTGTAAGCTTCCACCAAGTTCTCCCTTTGTGTTCATAAACATCATACTCTATAATAGCAAACTTCTTTCCAAGTTCACTAGGTGAGATTTCATCATTTTCCTGCAAAATCAGCTGTTTATCAATTTCATCATTTGATGGCCCTTGAGACTCTTTAGTGATTATGCCCACTTGCTCCATTCTCTTGAGTCTCTTTGCTGCTCTTTGTGTATTAAGTACTGACTTCTCAAGTACTTCTGGAAAACTTTCACCTGCTTGGTGTGATTCCCCTGCTTGGGATGATACACCTGCTTGTGTAGTCTCTCCAGCTTTTCTTTTCTTTGTTGCTCTAGCTTTCTGTAGCACTTCACTTTGTCTCCTAAGATACTCAGCTTCCTCAGGAGTGTTGATGGTCATCCAATCCTCCACATCATACAACTTTAGAACTGGTCTGACTGCTCTCTTTATGGCTTCAAAGCTCATATCTTTGAAGTCACCATCCTTCCACTTTCTATGCCTTTTAAGCAGAACTTTGTAGTGATCAAGTTGCCCTTTCTCTGACGTTCTATACTTCTCACTCTGAATTTGCATTGCCCTTCTTTCCAGATATTCAGTTTGATATTTGTAAACAAGGCAAGTCAACTCATACCTGTCTTCCAAAGGAGCATTTTTCAACTCCTTCTCCCATTGATCAAGAAACTCTTCAACATGAGGTACCCTGTCATCTAGTTCCCTATGCATAATCTCAACCTGTTTTAGCATATCTTTGGGCCTCATCTTCTCCATCCTTTGATCCTGCATATCCATTTCCTCTTGTTGTAGCCTGAGAGCTACTTGTACATCATGTGCTTCTTGGATCTTCTGCTGTTCAGGAGTCAGATGCTTGTATTTTCTCTTGGGCTGTTGCACCATGATTCCTTTTCCTTTGTCTTTTGGATCCACTGCTGGTGCTGGTTTTGCTTTAGATGTAGGTTCTTTGATTGTTATCCCCTTCTGAGCTGGTTGCTTTCTGTTCTTCCTAACAAATGTTTGAGTAATGTTCTTAGCAGGGGATAAACTTACAGCAGTGGGATCAGCAATGGCAGGGGAAACTTTTGAAGCAGGGGCTTCTTCTTGATTGCCCATGGTGAGCAATGTTTGAGCAATATCTTTGCTTGCACTCCCCTTGTCACTTCCTTTATCAGCACTTTCTCTCTCCATTCCTTCCTTAGCACCTGTTATCTTTCCATGCTCCCTACCAGGATATGAATAATACTCAGTAGATCCTTCTTTGGTTGGAATTTCCTCCCCTTTGGAAGCATCCTCATCTGTGGAAAGAATCAGTCTGGGCTTTCTCCTCCCCTCAAGAGTAGCAAGTCTGGTTTCCAGGTGAGAGATAACTAGACCTTGCTTTTTGACATCTTGTACTAGTTGTGCATTCTGTCTTTTCAGACTCATGCACATTTTCGTCAATTCCAGATTTGTCAAAGGTTGCATACTGCTCTCAATCCTAGAAGGGGATTGCTCCCCTTGTTGGATATCATGGAGTGGGGGAGAGGACTTATTAATGGTGTCACTATCCTGCTCACCCCTTGAGGATGAGACAGTAGTGGCAGCCAAACCCCCAGGTTGCTCCAAACTCTTGGAGACTCTCCTTTCTGCTGCTTGTGAAGATTCACCAGGCAAGGGAGACCTGGCAAACCTGGATTTTGAACGCCTTTCTTGTTGTGAATCAGCAGGTGGTAGGTTCCTGGCAGGGGTTTCAGCAGGTTGATTTGTGGCTGTTTGATGTCTGGCTTCTTCCCGTCTGATTTGGTCTAGCATAATTGAAGTGAATGGAATGTTTCTGCCAGAAAACAAAGGTGATGGTGCAAGTAATGTGGTGAAAAGTTTGGTTGTGTGTTTGGTTGCTGAAAAATAGTTTCTGTGTGTAATGGGACCATGATCACTCATATTCAGCAAAACTTCTATAAACCTTGGATACATACAAAACTTTGAGGTGCTTGAAACATTTTTAACCATGCCTTTAAAAATCATTTGTGAAAAACAATACTTCCTTCCTGTTGCAAAGCAGATCAGGGCAGAAGCTATCTCACTACCAACCTCATTAAAAGTAGTGGTTTTGGGTGACAAACATTGCATAATAGTATGAATCAAAAATTTCCAATGAGGGGCAAACTGGCCTTTAGCAAACTTTAATTTTTGATTTTCAGAAAGTTTATACCCCAATTTATCAAGACCTTCAAAAATTTTAGCCTCAGAAAAGTTGGTTATTCCATCCTCATCATCAAGGAGGAGATTCTCCCTGATGGAGGCAAGTGTGATTACCTTGGAATGACCATCAACTGTGCTTTGAATTATGACCTCTCCATTCACTGTTTTGGTCATGGCTTTAGACCAGAACTGTTGAATGTGTGAGGTATAAATGCGAGGATTGATGAGAAGGGCCACTCTGAAGTACGAAGACTTTAGAAAGGCCACAGCCTCAGCAAACTCGGCTGGTTCATCATGAAGCAAAGCAATTTGGTTATGATTAGGAGCAATTTTAAGGGTCATGATGAATTTGAAAAAATAGTTTAGAGGTTTATAGAGATGGGAGGTAAGTGGGATTAGGTCGAGAGAGATTTATGAACCTGCTGGTAAAGGGAATTAAGTTTATATAGACAAATTGAAGGGCTGTGATTGGACCAAAATTTACAAATTGCAAAAATATCAAGGATAAATCTTGATAAAAAATTAATATATTTAAAATAGAAGGAAAAGATTACCAATCAGCGAAGAAAGCGCCTTAAATATCTTTTAAAAAGAATAAAATATTCCCTAACCAAAATTGAAGCAAGCAGGCCCAACGGCTATAAGCAGGGTAACGGTATTGTCGGTCAATGGTCAAACAGGGGAATGTTGTGAAGGCAGGGGAATAAAAGATAAAAGCAGGGGAAACTTTCCTAGGGGTATTAAACTAGTCATGGAAGGACTAATGCTAACTAGCTATGCTCTAATGCACACACTTGTATACACAAGATAGATACATAGAATCTCAAGAGTCCTCTATTCAGCAAAGGTCCCAATACAAAAAGTTAATACATAAGTCCCCCTACACCAGGTAATCCCAAGAAATCATGCATACCCCAGTCACCATCCCAACCTTGTCCCTTACCTATGGTCAGTTAGTCTTGGCAATGTGTGCCACACATCTGTATTTTGAACAGCAAGCTGCTTGAATAATGAAATGTAAACACACACCACAGTGCCTCAAGGTTTCAGAATTCTGACAAGCTTTGCAGCAAGTCATCATTAACCTGAACCCTCACTCACCAGTGGATATGATCTAAGACCATATATGAGCATTCTAAGAATACCCTGAATCCTAAAGGTTTGACCTAACCTCCCCTGAAACATAGAGTATATACCTGATCCACCAAGGAGAATAGTATGCACCATATGAACCTCTGCATTGTTAGTCTAAAACCACATAAAACCACTTTTGTAAAAAGAACACACCCAGCTTAAGAGAAAAATTCTCTTGGCAGGGGAATCAGTGTTAAAAAGCAGTGGAATGAAAGAAATGGTAAAATTGACTAACAATTATACAACAACAGCAGTGAAGTGACCCTGATTACACATGACAAAAATAGACATCAGATTTTAAGGAGTAACCATTCCAATACCTGCAACCAGATACTGAAACCTCCCTACCTCAAAAGCTTTTGTTAAAAGATCAGAAACATTAAGTTTTGTATCAATTTTCTCAGGGACAATCAGTCCTTTTTCAAAACAATCTCTGATAAAGTGATGTCTAATTTCAATGTGTTTGGTTTTGCTATGAAAAACAGGGTTCTTTATGATGCAAATAGTGTTGTTGTTGTCAATAAATATCTTGGTTTTAAGAAAGTTGTACCCATAATCAAGCAATTGATTTTGCACCCAAAGAACTTGACCACAGCATGCAGCAGCTGCTACATACTCAGCTTTAGTTGTGGATGTTGCCATGATAGTCTGCTTCTTACATTGCCAAGATATAAGCCTGCTCCCCAAAAATTGGCATCCCCCTGTTGTAGACTTCCTATCATTGTTGTCACCAGCATAATCACTGTCTGAGTAAGCTATCAGCTCAAATGGTGACTCCTTTGGATACCAGAGTCTTAAGGTAGGATGACATTTTAGATACCTAAAAATCCTTTTCATAGCAAATAAGTGACACTCTGTTGGTGACACCTGGTATCTTGCACATAAGCAGACTGCAAACATGATGTCAGGTCTTGAAGCAGTAAGATACATAAGAGACCCAATCATAGACCTGTAATTCCTGACATCAATAGGCTTTCCAGGACCATCCTTGCCCCATGGATGATCCTTGTCCATGGGAGTGGACACCTTCTTACCATCAGACATGCCAAACTTCTTTACAATCTCATCTACATATTTGTCTTGTGAGATAAATATTCCATCTTTCCGGTGCTGAACTTGTAACCCCAAAAAGAAGTTTAGTTCTCCCATAGCACTCATTTGAAATTTATCCTGCATCAATTTGGCAAACTCTTTGCTAAGCATGGAGTTAGTTGATCCAAAAATGATGTCATCCACATAGACTTGTACTAGCAGAAGGTCACCCTTTTGTTTCTTGGTAAACAGGGTCTGATCAATCTTCCCCCTGCTGAATCCATTGTCTAGGAGATATTTGGAAAGAGTACCATACCAGGCTCTGGGAGCTTGGTGAAGGCCATACATGGCCTTTTTCACTTTGTATACTTTGTCAGGATGTTCTGGATCTTCAAACCCTGGTGGTTGCATGACATAGACTTCTTCATCAATGGTTCCATATAAGAAGGCACTTTTCACATCCATCTGGAAAACAGTAAAGTCCATGAATGAGGCATAAGCAAGGAATAATCTAATAGCTTCAATCCTTGCTACTGGAGCAAACACCTCTTCATAATCAATCCATTCTTCCTGAGTATACCCCTGTGCTACTAACCTTGCCTTGTTCCTGACAACTATTCCCCTTTCATCCTTTTTGTTCCTGAGTACCCACTTGGTCCCAATAGGCCTTGCCCATTTGGGACAATCAACCAGAATCCAAACCTCTTGTATGTCAAATTGTAAGAGCTCCTCTTGCATAGCTTCAACCCAGCTTGGGTCATTTAAAGCCTGAAAAATCTTCTTTGGCTCTTCTTGTGACAAAAATGCAGTAAACAGACAGCATTGCATGTTGTCATGATTGAACTTCATGGTGATGTTAGCAATGAAGCTGTGCTCCTTTGCTGTATACCTTGTATGTCTGTGAGCTTCAGGATCTCCAATGATCTGAGAGATAGGATGATCCTTATTGATTCTATAGGTAGGCTGCATGATGACTTCTGTTTCATCTTCTTCCAAATCAGAATTGATGGGGCTATTTTGATTAGGAAAGAAGTCCTCAAAGGAACTTCCAAATGAGACAGCATGACCTAAAGATGGGTGCTTGTGAGCAGAATGAAGCTCTGAATAACTAGGGCCTCCACTCCTGATGATTCTGCTTCCACTGCTGGATATGATAGGACCATCATTTATGGGTGTAGATGATGAGATGAGTGGGGATTCTCTTTCTGCATCAGTAGTCTCATTAGCATCATGATCCTTTGTGAGAGAGGAATTAATTCCTCTAGCAGGGGAATCCAGGATTCCACTGCTTTCAGCCATTCCACTGCCTTCAGACCTAGCAGGGGATGAGATTGGCTGTTCTTTTCCTGAAGCAGAATTATCTTCTTGTTTATCAGCTTCACTAGGAAACAATGAGGGTACATTCATGTACCTCAGAGGTGACTTCTCAGCATCAATTGTTTCTTGAGTACCTGAAATGTTAGTGTTCTGCAAGACAACAGGTACATAATTCATGGACTTGGAAAGTACATATATATCAAAGAACCAGTCCGGACATGTTTGAACATCTTCAGGTTTGTCTTCAAGAAAATTCACATGAAGATTTTCTGTGATTTTGCTTGTCTTCTTGTTGAAGACCCTATATCCCTTGCTGTTTAAGGAAAAACCCACAAAGTATCCATCATCACCCTTTTCACTAAACTTACCAAGATTGTCAATGGTGTTCAAGATAATAACATGACACCCAAAAGGTCTGAAAAAGTCAATTAAGGGAGGTCTTCCATTAAACAGCTGATAAGGGGTCTTGTTGTGTGCCTTGACAACCAAGGCCCTGTTTTGTACATAGCAAGCAGTGAATACAGCTTCAGCCCAAAAGATAACTGGAAGTTTGGAATCAGACAGCATAGTTCTTGCAGCTTCAATGAGTGTCCTATTCCTTCTTTCTGCCACTCCATTTTGTTGAGGTGTTCTAGCAATGCTAAATTGCCTCTTGATGCCTTTGTTTATACAGAAAGAATCCAGTTTCTGATTTCTGAATTCACCACCATTGTCTGATCTTATGGTAACTACCTTCATGCTTTTTGACGGTTCAATTTGATTGATGAACCCAATGAGTATTTCAGCAGTGTCACTCTTTTCAAATAGAAAGAATGTCCATGTAAATCTTGAAAAATCATCAGTAATCACTAAGCAGTACCATTTCTTCATTATACTTGCCACAGAAGTAGGACCAAAAAGATCCATATGCAGTAGTTCCAATGGCTTGGTGGTGGACATACTTGTTTTTTACTTGCAAGATGCTCTGTGTTGCTTCCCTTTCAGACATGCTGCACAAGTATGTTCAGTGGCAAAAGACTTGGAAGGAAGGCCATGAACCAGATTATGCTTTACTAGTTTGTTCATGTTCTTGAAATTAAGATGACCAAGTCTTCTATGCCATTTCTTACATTCATCTGCTGAAGCTTTGGCAATGAAACATGTTTCATTGTCTTGGAGAGATATGTCCTTGAGATCAATTGTGTACATGTTCTTCTGTCTTGGTGTTCTGAGAACAATTGGAGTGTCTTTTGGCAAGACAAACTCCTTTCCTAATACCAAGCATTCAGTGTCAGTAAACAAGACAAAATTCTTGTTATCAGTCATCTGTGACACACTAAAGAGATTATACTTGAGTTCTTTCACCAAATACACATTGTCAAAAGTCATCCCATTTGTGACAATAGTTCCTTTTCCTGTTATAGTTCCATGCCCATCTCCAAAAGAAACACCATCATTGTCATGCAGGGGTACAAAGTTAGACAAGTAAGCTTTATGTCCAGTCATACTTCTTGAGCATCCACTATCCCAATATGCTCTATCATCCCTTGTCTTCTTTGTCACCTACAAAAGGAAAAACAAATTAGTTTTTCTTGGGGACCCAAGCCATTACAGACTTGGATCTACCTCGTGTATCAATGTAGGATAGCTTATCGAAAACTAGAGATACACCATTAGATTGAGTACCCCTTTTGGGTGCCCAAACCCAACGAGCTGAGGCTTTCACAGCTTTTCCCCATCTACCCATGTTCCTAGAAGGTACAACTTTTCTAGCAGGGGATACCCCAGTTTTAGCAGGGAAATCCTTATGCTTAGCAGAGGGAACCCACCTTTTGTTTTGGCCTCTGTTCATGTGTTGGTAAGGTCTAGGGCCAGTTCTATATGCAGTATAAGGTGTTGGGGTTGTCACAGAAGTGTTGGGCTTTGGGTGATCATCATTTTCCTTTCTAAGGGTTGGAGCAACATATTTCTCAGCTACTCTATTTCTCAAGGCAGGGGCAACATACTTGGCAGGGGAAAAGGATTTTGCCCCTGCATTTAGAAGAATGGCTCTAGGTTGCATATCCTTTAAGGGATTTGCAGCCACCATCTCCATTGGTGCCTTACACTCTTGATAAGTGTGTTCAAAACTGCCACATGTGAAGCAGGGCTTGGTATTGATCACAAAGTCTTTTCCTAATTGATGAGACTTTTGGTCATTCCAATTTCTTTGATTACCTCTGACATTCCTGTACATACCAGCATATTTAATGGTAGGTTTAGGAGACTGTGGCCTAGCCTTAGATTTGGAAGAGATGCTCTTAGATTTTGGATTGCTGCTAGAAATTCCTTCTTTTGAAAATCTAACAGGGTTGTCAATTTGCTTTAAGCCAACCTGTTCCTGTTTAACATCCCTAATGACACTAGTTTTAACTAGAGACTCTTCTGTATCAAGGTTATTAGGTATGTAAGCACTCAAGTCAAACTCAATGTCATCCTGTTTTTCAAAACAAGGGAGACCAGTCCATGACAAATCTTTTCTAGGATATGCAGCATGGATTTTAGCAGGGGGTGGAGGTATAGTAGCATTCATATTCTTAATTCCAAACCCTGTTTTGTCCTTAGGACATTGACCAATTTCAAATGCCTTGGTTAAATCTTTTGAAGCTTTTCCAAATTTTTCAACAGTTTCCTCATCTATCTTTTGGTTAGCTTTGAAAATTTCAAGTTTAGCCGTTAAAACATTTATAGATTGGTTATTCTCCTTGGCATCTCTTTCTAGAATCACAATGTGATCCCTATACTCACTTTCTCTTTGCCTATACTCTCTTATGGTGGACTCTAGCTGTTCTAAAGCACGTTTGTAATTATCAAGATCATTATCACAATTGATATAGTCAGCTTTTACCTTTCTGATTTGATCATTTAAAGATTCAGTATTTTTCCTACAAGCTTTAGTACAGTATGAGTCATCATATACCTCATTGTCAGAGTTGGAACTTGACATGGCCATAAGTGCAAAGTCTTCTTCCTTTTCCTTAGCCATCAAAGCTTGATTTCTTTCCACACTTTCTGTCATAGCACTCTAGTCCCATCCATTTGCTCCATCTATCCCCTGCATTGCTACCATGGCTTTAGCACCAGAATCCTCATCCTTTCTATGGCTATTTCCAGACTTAGGTCCTCTGCATTCCCTGGCAAAATGACCCTTCTTGCCACAATTGTAGCATTCAACTTTTGCTTTATCAAACCCAGCCACATCAGATGGATTAATTGTGATCTTCTTCCCATACTTCTTGTGGAACCTGTTTGCTCTCATGCTGAGCAAGGCCATATTCCACTTGATATCCAATTCTTCTAGTGCTTGCTTACTGATTTGACTCAGATCTTCATGTAACACTGTAGATCCTTGTGGCCCTTGAGATGCTATGAAGGCACATGCAGTATCAAGGCTAAATGTAGCTGGTCTTTCTTCATCATAGGAAGGTCCAGACCTGGTAGCAGGGGAATAAGTAGCAGGGGCTACTTCTATTCCACTGTTCTTAGAGATTCCACTGCTTTGTGATATGAATGCCATGTTAGCAGGGGAATCAGCGACTCCACTTGAGTTGGTGGGAATTGTCCCTTTTGACTTCATTTCATTGACAATAGGTTCAAAAACTTTTAAGTTATTGTATATATCATCAATATTCTTGTTGTCCAAGTCATCCTTATTCTGCCAGATTGCCTTATAGACAAACCATTCTTTCTGGAGGCTGTTAAGAAACCTGGTATTCACCTGCTCTCTTGTTACCTCAATATCAAAGAATTCCAAGTGGGCCACCATGTCTTGAAGCCTATTGTAAATAGCTCCAATAGATTCATCACCAATTGCTTTGAAAAAAGCAAAATCATCCAACATTTGGTTCTTCTTCTTCTTCTTTGTGGCTTCATTTCCTCCAAAGGTTGTGCCTATGGCTTCCCATAGTTCCTTAGCTGTTTTGTATTTCCTGAATCTGAGTTGATGTCTATCAGGTAGGGCCAACAGCAATGAGCTGTGAGCCCTGACATCATGCCTTCTAGCCAGTATTTCCTTATCACATAGAGCAGCAGATTTCTTCTTGTCCTTACCTTTGGAACTTTCACCTTCATCCTTGCCTTCTTCAACTGCCACCATTTTGTTGAATTGATCACCAAACTCTATGATCTCCCAGAGAACAGAGTGTTCCATTTTCAGGTATTGTTGGATTCTGAATTCCCATAATTCAAAGTTTTCAGGATCCAACATGGGTAACTTGAGGTTATTGTGGTTGTTGCTGTTTGTGGATGAATCTGAAGACATGTTTGCTATGAGGATTTTGTTCTTGATTTAGACAAAGTTTCTCAACAAGCTCTGATACCACTTGTTGATCCCAAAGTCAGATCTTAAACCTTAATAGCTTGTTTAAGGGTTGTGATAGAGAGAAAGAATTCAATCTAACACTAGAGAAACTTTGCAAAGCAAAGTAACTAAACAAGATGCGGAATGTAATGTTTAGCACAAGAACAAATAAGATTCAAACGTTGAACTTTAATATATCAAATATATACGAATACCCAAAGTGGTATTAGGGTTTACAAAACCTTAAAGTAATAATAATGAAAAACGAAATGAGAAAGACACACTTTGCATGCTAACCTAGTGAGTCCTTTTATAGATACAAGGACCCACGTACAAGATCACTACTAACAAACTATGGAAAGTATTAAGGAATAATAACTGAAACGCGTAAAAATCTATTCCATGTTTATCTTGACGGCAGGGCCTTTGACTCCAGCAGGGGAACGGATCCCCCTGCCTTTGTTATTTAGCAGGGGGAACTTACTCTAGCAGGGGTATGAATAATCAACTAGCAGGGGAAACAAGTAAGCATAGATTTATTCCCAACATACATAAACTCAATTCTCTTAACCAACAGGGCTAACTTATTCTTTCGATCATATCCCACTTCATCTTGCAAAATATAAACCTTTATTTCTTCAACATTTTTCAATGGCTCTCAAAATCTCTCCTAACCATAACCAGATTGCCATCCTTTCTGGTGAAACAGCTGAATTCTCTGAGGAAGTGGCTTACCTAAAGTCTAGTTATTTCAGGTTAGCTCTTGTGATCAGTACAAGAATTTATACCTCACACATCCAACAGTTTTGGTCGAATGTAACGACTGAAATAGTGGATGGAGAGGTTACACTTAAAAGTCTTGTAGATGGCCATCCCAAAGAGATCACACTGGCCTCCATTCGAGACAAGTTAGTCTTGAATGATGAGGATGGGGTGGTTACCCTACCTGAGGCTGAAATTTTTTAGGGTTTAACAAACTTGGTGTACAATATTTTTGAGAATCAAAAGTGTAAATTTTCTAAAGGTCAATTTGCACCCCATTGGAAGTACATAATTCATACTATTTTTCAATGATTGTCTTCATAAACCACTGCTTTTAATGAATTTGGAAGTCAAGTTGCTTCTGCCTTGGTGTGTTTGGTAACAGGGCGAAAATATTGTTTTTCTCAAATGATTTTTAAAGGTATGGTTAAAAATGTTAAAAGCAGTTCAAAATTGTATATGTATCCAAGGTTTATAGAACTTTTGCTGGATATGAGTCAACATGGACCTATTAGACACACCCATCACTTCACAGCCAACCCTCACACCACCAAATTGTTCACTACCCTTGCACCCAACACCCTACAATTTTCTGGTAGAGCAGTCCCCTTAACTCAAACCATGATGAACCAGATCAGGCGTGAAGCTGCTTCCCAACCCAAAAAAGCCCAAACCACACTTGCTGATACCCCTGCTTCATCTGCTGATGCCCCTGCTAGTGATCTACCCCTGCCAACCTAAAACAAGAAAGAAGAGTAAAACTAGGTTTGCTAGGTCTCCCTTGCCTAATGAACCTTCACCAGATGCAGAAAGGAGAGCCTCCATGGGCATGAAGCAAATTGGGGATTTGGCTGCCACTACTGTTTCATCCTCAAGGGGTGAGCAGGATAGTGACACCATAAGTAAGTCCACTTCCTCAGTCAGTGATACCCAAAGTGGAGAGAAATCTCCTACTAGGGTTGAGAGTAGACTGAAACCACTATCACTATTGGAATTGACAAATATGTGCATGAGCTTGAAAAGGCAAAATGCACAACTGGTACAAACAGTCAAACAACAAGGTTTGGTCATCACTAGCTTGGAAACCAGACTTGCTAATCTTGAGGGGAGGAAAAGACCACATCTAGTTCTTTCCACAGACGAGGATGCTTCCAAAGGGGAGAAAGTAACTCACGCAAATGAGTCTATTGAATGGTATGCATTTCCTAGTGGAAGGGAAGCAAGTAAAGAGAAGGTGGTTAGTGAGGAGAAAGGCAGTGACAAGGGGAGTGCAACAAAGGATGTAGCTCAGACATTGCTGAATATGGGTTATCAAGAAGAAGCCCATGATACAACAAAAGACTCCCCTGCTATCACAAATCCCACTGCTATAAGTATTCCCCCTGCTATTACTATTACACCAACAAGAGCAGCTTTCTCTCAAAAATTTTCTAGAAAAAGGAGACAGCCAGCTCAGAAGGGGATACAAATTGGAAAGATTGCTCCCAAAGCAACACCAGCAGTGGATCCAAAAGATAAAAGGAAGGGGAAAATGATTGAACAACCCAAAAAGAAGTATAAGCATAAAACACCAAAAGAGATAAGGTCTCAGACTAAACATGATGAATTTGTAGCTCAAATAATGCATTAAGAAGAGTTACATATGGAACAGGAGAGAATACAAAAGAGGAGTAAGGAGGTACTGATGCAGTCAATGGAGAAGCTCAAGAAAATTGAGATTATGCAAAGAGAACTGGATGATAGAGTACCTAACATAGTACAATTTTTGGAGCAATGGGAGAAAGAGCTGGTAAATGCCCCATTGGAGGAAATGTATGAGTTAATACTCTTGGCCTTTAATTTTCAAAAAGATTACTTAGAGAAAAAAGAAATGCAGCTTAAAAAGGAAAGGTATCTACAATCTGAGAAAGGAAGGTTAGAGCATTACAAGGTTATGCTTAGGAGGTTCAAGAAGTACACTGATGCACACTTCAGAAAGATGACCTTTGATGAGATAGAGAAGGTTTCAATTCCAGTGATAAGAGCTAATAGTGTAGAAAATTTCCTTGGCATTGGCACAACTAAGGAAGATGAATACATCAAGAGGCAAGATGAGATGATAAAGAAGGCCAGGGAGTCTAGGAAAAGGAAAACAGAGGGTGAAACAGGTGAAACTACTCAAACAGTGGAAACTTCTCAAACAGGTGAAAGATCTACTCTTAACTCACAAAGAGCAGTCAAAAGAATGAAGAGGATGGAGAAGGTCGAAGTAGTAACCAGGGAAGATCAGAATCCCTCCAATGAAGAAATTGATCAACATTTAATCTTGGAGGAATCTGATGAAATTGCACCAGATGATATGAAAAAGAAATACTCTATAGTGAAGTATGATGTATATCAGTATAGAGGCATGTCTTGGTGGAAGCTTACTAGGGCTGATGATACAACTCAGACTTTCCAAAGTTTAGGTCTCATGTTTCAAACTTTGGATAGAGAAGACTTAGATGACTTATGGAGGATTTTGAAAGGAATGTTTGCAGCAAATCCTCCTACTATCGAAAGTGTTGTGAAGCATTGGTTGATTTGGGATAGCATGCGTAGGATGTATGAAACTGACTTGAATAATCCTATTTTTGATGCACATAATGGAGCTAAAAGGTTATATTGGAAGTTGTTCACAAATTCAGGAGTCTATGAGTTGGCCATGGAAGGAGTAAGTGTCTATTTGCTAAAAAATAGTTACTATCCTCTCTCCCAAGAGACTTTGAAGTAGATGGTGCAGACTGACTTGATAGTGGATTGCAAGAATCATGTTTCATATGATCTTGTTAGGTTTATCCACAGTCAAGTTTGGCCAGATAATTTGTAACCATCCTCATCAACCAGCATTTATTCAGAAACTTGTCATTTTGGGTGAAAGCACAAGTTTAGGGGAGGATTGTTGGGAATAAATGCATGAGTCAAAGTTCCCCCTGCTGGTTAGTCAAGATCCCCCTGCTAGAGTAAGTTCCCCCTACTGAAGTAATGGAGACAGTGGGATTAGTTCCCACTGCTAGAGGTCAATGCCCCTACTGTATGGATAAACTTGGAAGAGATATTGACACGTTTCTGTTACTACTCCAGAATACCTTCCTAGTTTGTTAGTAGCTATCTTGTACATGAGTCCTTGTGCTATTAAAGGACTCATTAGGTTTCATGTTTAATATACCTTTTCTCTCATTGCATTTCATGCTTTAAGGTTGTAAAACCCTAATACCACCTTTGGGTATTCGTATATTATTAATATGTTAAATCTTAAATGTTGATTCAATATTGTTCTTGTGCTAAACATTACTTTCCGCATCTTGTTAGTTACTTTGTGTATTGCAATGTTTCTGTTGTAATAGTTTGAATTCATTCTTTCTACTATAACCCTTAAACAAGCTAAGGTTTAAGATATGAGTTTGGGATCAGCATATTACGTTCTTGTACACACGTAATACAACGAGCTAACCGTGATTCTAGCACGTGTAAACCGAGCTTCTACACTTGTGTAAAATCTACCCAACAACCCTAGCGAGGGGCTAGGACTAGATTATAGCTTAGTAAAAAACTAAAGCAACCCTAAGGTGCGTTTGGCTTGCGATCGACCAAGATAGGGAGAGAAGAGATTATGGGTGAAGAATTATGAAGGCTAAAGGGTCCTTTATATAAGCCTAATTATCTTGTAGCCCAAGGAAATGAATATAAGGCAAGGTTTCTTTCTCCCTTCCCCTTGCTGTAGCCGACGGTCGAAACACCCCAAAGGGATGTTCTGGAACCTTCTTTTCTTCTTCTCTTTATTCCACAACGTTCGTTAATACTTAACTCTTAATTATTTAACGATCGTTAAAGTTATAGCTTGGTTTATTTCAATAAATATAATAATATATATTTATTAAATTAATTAATAAATATATTTATTAAATAAATTAACTCTTTACGTATTGTGTGCAATCCCGTAATCTCAAACTCGATCCTATCACACGACTATTAAATATAAGTCCATAAAATTTCAGCTCCCACTTGGACATATTTCGAATATCGTGATTACATTGACTAGCGTCTAGTTACACTAGCAGTGCCTCTAGTACAACTCGAGTAAGGTCTCCTGGATAAAACCTTTTAATGATTCATCATTATTGTTATCCTTATTTCTAATACAACGTTAATAAGGATATGGATCTCAGTCATTCTTTTCATTAACCATTCTGTTTCTCGTTCACAGATTCAGCAAGATTACCAAAATAAATTTGGGTGTGGCCACACAAACATCTTACTAATCCCACGAGGGGCCCAGTTGATTTAAACTCCAAAACCAAATTAGAGGAAATAAATTCCATATTGACTACGAGCAAAACTTATAAATTTTGCAACACTTCTAAAAATAATCCTTATAGCTACCAGTTACGTTTAGCGTTAGTTATCCCACAAAGATGCACTAGATTCATAACAGTTTCCTGGTATCTCAAGTCTAAGGATAACTATTTATGATTTACTTGATGACAAAGATCCACAAATTAAAATCATATAGTTGGGATATGTCCAATATTCAATTCATTGAATATCATCCAAAATTGATCAATATAATTTTAAGTATACTCTATCGCAATTTTGATTTGTCTTAATTTAATAATATTCCCATATTATTAATCGACAACAGACATTTAGCATAACAAATTATTCATAGATTAAAACATGTAAAATAGGATACAAAATTAAGTAATAAGAATTAACGAAATCCAATCTGTATTTTGTTAAATAATAATGTCTTAACATCCTTTATCCAAATACTAATCACATATTTATTGCATGAAATTGCTAGCTAGTCGTAGCCCAATACCCTTGGCATGCTTAACTACCTTTGGTCTAGCCAAAGTCTTAGTCTAAGAATCAGCTACGTTATCATTTGTGTGAACTTTTATTAATTTGATTTCACGAGCTTCAACTTGTTCTCGGACGTACTGATGTCTACGCTTAAAGTGTTTGGCGCCTTTCTTGACTCCAGAATCATTGGCGAATATTATTGCAGCAGAATTGTCGCAATATATATCAATAGGTTCTTTAATTAAAGGCATGACTCCAAGATATCCAATAAACTTCCTAATCCAAACAGCTTCCATTGCAGCTTCTGAAGCAGCCATGTACTCAGATTGAGTAGCATGCATTGCAATCGTTGTCTGTTTCTTGCTCTTCCAGTCAACTGCTTCTCCATTGATAACAAACACGTAACCCGTCTGAGACTTCTTATCGTCTTTATCACATTTCCAGGACGCATCACAGAAACCTGTCACATTAAGTTCTTTGTCTGGTTTCCCTCCAAATACCAAAAACATTTATTTCTTACTCCTCAAATACTTTAGAATATGTTTAACAACAGTCCAGTGGAGCTTCCCTGGATTCTGTCAGTATCTACTGACCAAGTTCTGAGCAAACGCCACATCAGGCCTTGTGCATCTTACAACATACATAATAGGTCCTACAGCCATTGTATGTATGCCTCCTCTTCAGGAGTTGATGCATCCATCTCATGACTCAGATTATGCTTAACTTCCATAGGTTGAAAACCTTTCTTGGAATTATGCATATTATACTTCTTCAATATCTTATCTATATAAGCATCTTGACTTAGACCAATTAACCGTCTTTTCCTATCTTGATAGATCTTAATTCCCAGAATGTATGCAGCTTCTCCTAAATACTTTATAGAAAAACATTTACCAAGATAATCCTTAACAGCTTTAATTCTTGCAATGTTACTTCCCATGATTAATATGTCATCAACATATAGGACTAGAAATACTACATCACTCCCACTAGCTTTGCGATATACACATGGCTCATTACAATTTTGAATAAATTCAAACTTTTTGATTTCTTCATCAAATCGTTTATTCCATTGACGTGACACTTGCTTCAAACCATAAATATATCTTTGAAGTTTACACACGTGCTTTGGATTATTAGGATCAACATACCCTTTCGGTTGTTGCATATAGATGTCTTCATCTAAGCGACCATTCAAGAAGGAAGTTTTAACATCCATTTGCCATATCTCATAGTCATAGTATGCTGCTATAGTTATGAGAATCCTAATAGCTGTTAAGTCTGCTACAGGAGAAAATGTCTCCTCGTAGTCTACGCCAAAAGTTTGAGTAAAACCTTTAACTACTAAACGAGATTTATAGGATTGTACTTTTCCGTCCATGTCGGTTTTCTTCTTTTATATCCATTTATGTCTCACTACTTTAGCATTTTGTGGTGGATCTACAAGAATCTAAACATCATTAAGTTTCATGGATTTCATTTCCTCATCCATAGCAACCATCCACTTATCCTTCTCAAGATCAAGCATGGCGGATTTATAATTAGCAGGTTCACCAAGATCCCCTACTTCATCATCATCCTCTATATTTAGACATATATTGCTATTTTCATTTTTAATACTTTTGGATCTACACGGAGGAACTATTTCTGGTGGAACCGCCAGACTTTCTGGTTCTATAGGAATTATTTCGCTAGTGTTTTCAAAAGGTAATGTATCTATATGACTCTCTTCAAGATCATAATTTCTCCCACTGAATTCTTGATTTACAAGATCACTTTCAAGGAAGTCCCCATACATAGCAACAATCACTTTGTTCTTAGGTGGACAATAAAAGTAGTAACCCATAGTTTCCTTAGGGTATCCTACAAAGATACATTTCACAGATCGTTGTTGGAGTTTATCGCCTGAGTCACGTTTCTCATACGCCTCGCAACCCCAGACCTTTAAATAAGACAAATATGGCTTCTTTCCATGTCATATTTCATATGGTGTCTTATCAACCTTCTTTGTGGGAATCATATTTAAAATGTGAACAGCAGATTCTAAAGCATAATCCCAAAAAGATAATGGTAAAGTTGTAAGATTAAACATAGATCGCACCATATCTAATAATGTACGATTTCTCCTTTCGGATACACCATTTTGTTTTGGTGGGTCTACAAGAATCCAAACATCATTAAGTTTCATGAATTTCATTTCCTCATCCATAGCAACCATCCACTTATCATTCTCAAGATCAAGCATGGCGGATTTATAATTAGCAGGTTCACCAAGATCCCCTACTTCATCATCATCCTTTATATTTAGACATATATTGCTATTTTCGTTTTTAATCCTTTTGGATCTACGCAGAGGAACTAATTCTAGTGGAACCGCCAGACTTTCTAGTTCTATAGGAATTATTTCGCTAGTGTTTTCAGAAGATAATGTATCTATATGACTCTCTTCAAGATCATAATTTCTCCCACTGATTTCTTGATTTACAAGATCACTTTCAAGGAAGTATCCATACATAGCAACAATCACTTTGTTCTCAGGTGGATAATAAAAGTAGTAACCCATAGTTTCCTTAGGGTATCCTATAAAGATACATTTCACATATCGTTGTTGGAGTTTATCGCCCGAGTCACGTTTCACATACTACTCCCAACCCCAGACCTTTAAATAAGACAAATATGGCTTCTTGCCATGCCATATTTCATATGGTGTCTTATCAACCTTCTTTGTGGGAACCATATTTAAAATGTGAACAACAGATTCTAAAGCATAATCCCAAAAAGATAATGGTAAAGTTGTAAGATTAAACATAGATAGCACCATATCTAACAATGTACGATTTCTCCTTTCGGATACACCATTTTGTTGTGGAGTATAGGGAGAAGTAAGATGCTGAACAATTTCATTCTCACATAGATAATCTATAAACACTTGACTTAAATATTCACAACCTCTATCAGAACGAAGAGCTTTAATCTTCTTTCCTAATTGTAATTCTACTTCTACTTTAAACACTTTGAATGTTTCAAATACCTCATGTCTATGCTTAAGTAAATAAACATAACCATAACAGCTGTAATCATCCGTAAATGTTAAGAAGTAGCTATCACCTTTCCTTGACACGTGTCTATGTGGTCCACACATATCAGTATGTATCAAACCAAGTAGATCAGTAGCCCTTTCAATATTACTATTAAAAGGTTTCTTGGTCATCTTTCTAGAGATACAAGACTCACATTTAACAAATGATTCATCACTGATATTTTCCAAAAGACCTTCACGTTGAATCTTTTGAATACGAGTCTTCCCAGTATGGGCAAGTCTACAATGCCAAAGATAAGAAGAGTTCTTGTCAAACTTTCTCTTCTTACTCATGCTAAAAATAGAATTATTATTATACTTGGATTCATTTTCATGCATGTCTATTTAAACCATGGTCATAAATAGCGTAAGGCGTGGCGTAGCGGCATATCCAAGCTACAGGCTTTAGCGTCTAAAACGAAGCTTTAGCGTCTAAAGCGAAGCTTTAGAGTTTTTAAAGCGTGGCTTATGGCGGTAAAACCTATAAAAATATCTTTATGTTTTAACATATTTCAATGTTATATTTATATTGAGTTCATAATAAGTGTTGTACATAATAATTAAAGTTATAAAACTCTCCTTACATGTAATAATATTTATTTTTTGAAGTTGAATTCAAAAAATTATCGCACCTCATGTCGTAGCGTGTCTTGACCTATAGCGTTGCGTGGAGGCCGCGCCTCAATCTTTAGCGCGCCTTAAGGCGTGCTATAACGGGCTATTTAGAACCATGATTTAAACACACTATTCACAAAAAATGCATTAAAATAGAAAATACAATCTTTCCAAACAGAAATGCCTTATTATCAATAGTGTGAATGAATCCATTATTCAACAAACAAGAAAAGGAAATAACACCCCTAACAATTGTAGGTGCATAATGACAATCATTTAAAATTAGTACTAAACCCGAAGGTAAAACTAAATTAAATGTTCCTATAGCTTCAACCGCTGCTTGTACGTCATTGCCCACTTGCAGAAATTGTTCCCCATAGGATAGATTCCTTTCCAGACTAAATCCCTACAGCGTATTATAAATGTTAATACCGCATCCCGTATCATATACCTAGGAATTTAATTTGTATGTTAATTTGAATGATTCAATCATAAATAAAGTACCTGAAGCTATAGGGCTCTGCTCAGACTTCTTCTTTATTTCTCGCAATTCTTCGAGGTAAATAGGGAAATTCCTCTTCCAGTGACCACTTGCCTTGCAATGGTGACAAGTCTCATCCTTCTGAGATTTATTCTTCTTGACAAAGTTCTGCTTAGGTTTCGAATAAGTCGCAACTTGCTTGCCCTTATCACCCTTGCCTTTATCTTTCTTCTTGTTTGCTTGCGATTTTGGCTTACTCACTCTACCCTTTTGTATGGTTAGTACAGGAGGAGTAGAAGTAGATGCCTTGTCCTTTAACCCCTTTTCATAGTCAATGAGCATTGCATGCAAATCATTAACTGTCTTCCCCGTGTAATGCATATTATAGTTTTTAACAAAATCATTGAAGTCCTTGTTAAGGGACCTATTGATCAAGTTAATATCCATATTATGATCATAGGGTTGTCCTAGTGCAATGAGCTGTTCCATATAACCCCCCATCTCCATGTAATGGGCACTAACAAACATTTTAGGAGTTTGCTTGCAGCTATGCAAAGCATCTACTAAGTCGTAGATCTCCACAGCTTGCGGGCTTCTCGAACATAGCCTTGAGCTCATCAAGCATTCGCTCAGGTGAAAATAGCTCATACTTTTGTTGAAGTGGAGGAGCCATTTTACCTAACATTAAGCAAGCCACCTCCGAGTGCTTCTTAACATTAGCAACGTGTTCAAGCCTTTGCGCTTCAGAAGATCCTTCAGCAAGATCCTCCGGATTAGGAGTAGTCAAGATGTCAATAGTACCCGCTACTCTCAAGACAATTCTTAGTGAGCGGTGCCAATCATTGAAGTTTGGGCCAGTAAGTTCAGGATGATAAAAAAACATTTTGAACGCAGAACTTATAGTGCTATTGTCGGGTTGAGCCATTTCTACAGAAATAAGTTCAAATATTGGTATTTTCGATAACAAAATACTTTCAAGAAAATAAAATTACCCCGGTATATAAACCATAGTATTTTTCTTGAATCCTAGAACTATATTGACATAGATCCATTACATCAGTTGATCTTCTAGTAATGAATGTACTCAACGTAGCGACTTGTCGAACAATTCAATTGACAAACAATTTTTAATTTCTAGATTTTTAAGGGATTTACATTGCCAAAAGAACGTTTTGCATTGTAAACATGTTTAATCCCTTATGAATGCCTTAATTTTCCAGATCTCACTGAGTAACTTAATTAAGTCGTCTAATCTGAATAACGTAAAACCATAATACGAATTCTCATTCTATGAAAGTTTTCTCTCCATTACAACATCGTCCAAAAATCTCATTTGATGACGTAGTAATTTCAGGTGTTCGTCAATTAGGAGCATTAGACTTAATAAAACATTTAGTAAACTTTTTCATGAGATTAAATTTCTACATAAATTATGTTGAGTTATTGGTTCAACCAATCAAATAATTTACCCACAACTATTCACAACGTACTTATGGCTATAGCACAAAGCAATAACCTTATTCATTGTGAATTCAGATGTGAATTTGCGGTAAATCAACCTTAAGGTATAATTCAAATAATAATCGTAGGTAATTTCAATTTGACGCACAGACGAGCCGGGAATTTGGTCAGCGACTAATGGCTTAACACCTCCTTCCTTAACCGGGTACATGACCAGCGGTGCGTTCTACCCACTTTATAGTTTGTCAAAAGGAGTAGGCCGTTAGATTCTTATTACAATTCAACAATCAACGTAATTCTATGTAATTTAGATCTCAAACAAATCTTAATTTTAATATGATTTAGTCCATATTCGTTTTTCTTAAAAAAAACCATTGTTTACAACAATTCGTACAATTTTTAACATAAACAAGTAAAAAAACCTAAATCATAAACACATAATAACAATTTATATGTGCGATAAATAAATCAAATAGCCACATTCATACGATCTACTCAATAACCTTTAAATTTAGGTTTTTATATTCATATAAAAGTCTTCTCTAATTCAAGATTTATTGAATCAAATAAAGCAAATAGCACATAAAATCATATAAACATATGATTTTACGATCCATGAAAACATGCACGTTTATCATGGATCCACCCTCAAATCTTAACAATTAAATCTCTACAGATCGTAACCTTTAATATACATGACATAACAATTAATCATGCAATTTAATCTAAAATTACACAACATGTAATTTAGGGTTTCAAAAAAAATATTTTTTATTTAAAAATCGGCCAAACCCTATTTTTTAAAAACAAAACCCTAATTTTTAGGAAAACCTAAAAAACATGTAGTTTTAACTCAAAACAATTATTAGTTAAAAAACTTTAGATTTTTGATAATTATAACATGTTAATCATGTCTCTGATACTACTGAAGGTTTATATAGTTCATAACAATTACACAAATCCCTAAACGAGATCAAAGAACACATAGCAGAAGCGATTTAACAAGATCAATCGAATTAGGGTTACATACCTTTACGCTAAAGCAAATCCACAAGATAAAGAATGAATCACCAATTCAGGTTTATAACAAACACCACCAAGATATAGTCTAAAGTAAGATTATATTACGTTCTTCTACACACGTAATACAATGAGCTAACCGTGATTCTAGCACGTGTAAGCCGAGCTTCTACGCTTGTGGAAAATCTGCCAAACAACCCTAGAGAGGGGCTAGGACTAGATTATAGCTTAGTAAAAAAAACCAACGCAAACCTAAGGTGCGTTTGGCTTGTGATCGACCAAGAGAGGGAGAGAAGAGATTATGGGGTGAAGAATTATGAATGCTAAGGGTTCCTTTATATAGGCCTAATTATCTTGTAGCCCAAGGAAACGAATATAAGACAAGTTTTCTTTCTCCCTTCCCCTTGGTGTAGCTGGCGGTCGAAATACCTCAAAAGGGTGTTCCGGCATCTTCTTTTATTCTTCTCTTTATTCTACAGCGTTCGTTAATACTAAACTGTTATTTATTTAACGATTTTTAAAGTTATAGCTTGGTTTAATTTAATAAATATAATAATATATATTTCATAAATAAATTAATAAATATAATAAATATATTTATTAAATAAATTAGCTCTTTACGTATTGTGTGCAATCCCGTAATCTCGAGTTCGATGCTATCACACGACTATTAAATATAAGTTCATAAACTTTCACATGTCTCATAGATCTATCGGAGTGATCTGTATCCGCTTGGCCCGCCTCCAGGTCTTTGAGGATTCGATCGCCATTACGTTTGAAGACATTTCGTGTTCTTCTGTTTGACGCCTCTTTCGAGGGCGTTGTTGCGTATCTCCTGTCTCATTATCAAAGAAAAGGCTAGACTAGAGGCTCCTTCTCATGTTCAACCTTGCCGTGATGGCCGGGACGATTGTCTCGAAGTTCTGCGTGGCGTAGTCTTTGACACTTCCATCCATGATCGAGGCGGTCGTATCGCCTTCCATCTCTGTAACTGGTTATTTTTGTGCCCCTTTTCCAGGGGAGGAGGTGCCAACCCCGGGTTAGGGTTGTTCACGACCAAGGTCGGTGGGGGAGTACCGAATAACGGGTCAGTTCCTCGCTGGTTCGCCGTGTTTCGTTGTTTGCTCTACCTGTTAACCATGTGGGTGACTGGGTGGAGGTTGTATGCATCTCTGACGTTGATGCTTTCTTGCCGGTGTTCTTTGGGTTCCCCATATGCGGATTACCCTTCGTCGTTAGTAGAGTTTAATGTAGGATCACATGGATGGCGCCAAATTATTGATACAAAAGTTGGATGGGCCTTGGCTAACCCGAGTTAGGCTTAATACGGGTTTCCGGCTCTTGTGCCAAGTGAACTTCTAACGAGACCCTCCACACTAAAAGACAATACGATGTTAGACTTACCGTGGGAAGGTATCTCACGATTAGACTCTGGCGTGAGAGTAAGTAATCGGTTTAGGGTTTAGTAATCGGTAAGGGTTAAAACTATGATGTGAATCGTACCTTCGTGGAACCCTTGGGGGTTCCTTATATAGGCGGTAAACCCTAGTCAGGCTTTATCGAATCTTGAACCCCAAGCAAGGATAATTACCGTATATAAGTTGATCCTCATCTTCTAAAATAAGGCTAGTGAATATCCCTTTACTGTAGGCGAATGACAATCATATTTAGGTTGTGATTATGTCTAACCCATTCCGCGTACGATATGGACGCAGTCCATACCATACCGTGTGCGGCCATTACTATTAAGACCTCATAAGCCCAAAGCAATGATTATCCAACCCATGTTCTCTGGGTTGGATAACGGTAGTACCTGTGGGCTGGTTTCATGAACTGAATGAAGACTATACGTTATCAGGTAGTTTTTATAGTTATTAGAAAGGTTAAAGGTGTCTTTAGAAGGCTTCATTTTTTTCTCAAAAATCTGTAATAATTTACTAATTTTATATTAAATTATACGTTTGTTAAAAACATTCAAAACCGTGCCTGTTTTGTTGCAATTTCAAAATTCTTTCAATCACATATTTTTTAACGAAATATTTGGTAGATAAAGTTCGTTATATAGAATAGCCTAAATAGCAAAAGAATAAAGGTAGTGATTATAAGTTATTACATAGTTTGGGGTGTTATTTGTATTATATTATTTTCCTCTTCTATGAAAGTGTTGGACAGTTGTCAGCCAAACAAAATGACAAATATCAGAAAAGAAAATTAGAATGGGTTGGTTACTAATACTCCCCTTTTTTTACAAGTAATACCCCTTTAACTTTTTGAACTTTTTTAATTTTTTTTAATTTTTTATAATTTTTGTTATGTTATAAAATTGTGAAACAGAAAGTGTGGAATAAAAAATATAAAGTTTAACATGTAAAAAACAGTAAATTGTTAAAAAATACGGAACAGAAACTGGCAGAAAACTGTGTTGTACTACAATAGGGGGACAAAAAGGGAGGTATTTGGAGTACTTTTTTGTACTTTTTGAATTTAGAGGGTATTGATAACATCACCCAATTAGAAAGCATACCAAAGTTCAAAAGTTAGTACAATATTCTAGATCATCGACATAACAGTACAACACGAGACTAATAGCGATATCTCCCAAAATTATAAACAACAAACGACATTTCAAACATCTTTAGGGACTAACAAAGTAATTCATTACTACAAAACTAGCAGCAACCCTTCTTCGTCCATCCCAACAATCATACATTCACATTTTCCCCTAATACTAAAACTCTAAATTCACAATGTCAATCCAAACAACAAAAACAATACCATTCAAAATCTTCATAGGTTACGACACACGCGAAGATCTGGCGTACGAAGTTTGCCGTTTTTCGCTACTAAAACGCTCCTCGATCCCACTCGAAATAATCCCATTAAAACAAACAGAATTGCGCGCGAAAAACCTTTTTTGGCGGGAGCGTAACAAACTCGAAAGTACGGAGTTTTCTTTCACTAGGTTCTTGACTCCGTATTTAGCGGATTACGAAGGGTGGGCATTGTTCGTAGATTGCGACTTTTTATACTTAGCTGATATAAAAGAACTAGTTGATCTTATAGACGATAAGTACGCTATAATGTGCGTAAAACATGACTATAAACCGAGTGAGAGTACGAAAATGGACGGGGCTCTGCAGACGGTTTATCCGCGAAAGAATTGGAGTTCAATGGTGTTGTATAACTGCGGCCATGCAAAGAATCGGGTTTTGAGTCCGGAAGTAGTGAATTCAGAGAGTGGGGCTTATTTGCATAGGTTTATGTGGTTGGATGATGAGGAGATTGGTGAAGTTGAGTTTGGTTGGAACTTTTTAGTGGGACATAACCGCGTTGTGGAGGGGGATGGGGGAAGTTATCCGAAAGCTTTGCATTATACGTCTGGTGGACCATGGTTTGAGGAGTCGAAAGATTGTGAGTTTGCGGATTTGTGGGTGGATGAATGTGAGGAGTATATGAAGGTTAAGGCGAAGGGGAGGGTGCTAATGGGGTGAGGGGTGCGGCGTGTTTGGTGTTCAGTGAAATGTTGTTTGCCTGAATAAATGGTGGTACTTCGTAAATGTTTTATTTGTTTCAGTGTAATTGTTGATGTTGTTTTGTGAGATATGTTGTAATAGCAAGTTCATTAGTTTGATTCATCATTTCCCCCATAAATTAGACAACCTTCCTTTTTTGGAAACTTTCAATATAATATCTGTTTGTTGAATGGAAATGATATTTTTTATGAGTGTATCTTAAGCAGTTTATTTTCAGCATGTTGCTGCTTCTGCTGCTTTGAGACTTGTGAGTGCTGCTAGTTTCGGGCTTTTTTTTATTTTGTATATCTAAGCAGTGATTAGGTTTTAGATCACTTGTAATTTGCAATAAGGATTCAGCTCAATGTTAAGGGGAAAAAAGATTAAATCATATGTTGATATGAATATGTGGAAAAGCAGAACCACAAGAATTATAATGTCGTTGTGAAAAAACCAAGCAGTTCCAAATTTGTAAAATTTTGCAAAGCGAATTCTGTTTGCAGTACTTTTTCATTCTTGCAAAGTAGAGGTGGCAAAATGGGCGGGTGGGCGGGCACGGGCGACGGGTTAAACGGACAATAGGCTAAACGAGTGGCGGGCTAAACGGGCGCGGGCTAAACAGGAACGGGCGAAACGGGCGGGCAAAACGGGCTGGCTAAATGGGCGCAAGCTAAAAAAAAGAAAAAAAAATATAAAAACCTAAAAATAAAAAATAAAATACTTGTTTGAAAGCCGGGATAAAAAATTTAATAAAAAAATATTCGTCGAGTATACTAATTTTTATAAAGAATAGGCAAAAAATGTCCCATCTTTTTTTGAAAATGAACAATAAGTGCCTATATATATCAAAATGGGCAAGATTTGTCACCTTTATTGCAAAGTAATGATTGCAGACTTTAGAGCAAATAAGGTGTGACTTGCATAATTTGAACTCCAAACAATTTAGCAAATGAAGTGCCATATTTATTAATTAGCAATCAAATTTGGAATGATACACTTCAATATTTATTTGGATTAATCTTGTGCCTAGGAGCACATGGTAAAAAAGGAAAAAGGATATAGAGACTCGACGAATTATACACAACGATTCCTTATTTTTACGTGTCTGTTATTTTCTAAGAGTCTCTGTATTCTTTTCTCTTTTGTGGCGGCACAAGATAAAAAGTGCCTTATTAATTTTTTAAATTTTTTAAATTTTATTTTTTGAATCGTGATTTTCGACACATTAACCGACTAATACATGAGGTTTGAGCCCACCGCGACACATACTCAAACCAGATAAAAGCCTTATTAATTTAGCAAACGAAAACTACATTATAATTAAAGAGTCATCATAGGTCTAAGTATATATTCTAAGGTTGCAAAATGGCAAATCGATAGTCGGATGATCGACATCCTCTTGCTTGTAATCGGTTTAAGCGGGAGTAATCGATGATTAACCGCGTTGTCATTTTGTCAAGTTTTGAGTATTTTTGGCGAGTTTTGAGTAGTTCTATTAAGATTTGCATGTGTTCAAAAAGTTTGACCATCATGCTCCGTTTTTGTTTTTTACAGCTGTTCGGTTGACTTGTTAGATCCGATTAACTGGCCAAGAAAAGATTGGTGTCTCTACAACACCTAACTAGCGATTAGTCGACTTTCAAATACAACTTAAATCAACAGCTTCCACATTGTTGGGTAATAATTACAGCGAACCAATGCCATACTCCTAAGAAAAGCTCGAACGGTCTTCAACAAAAGGGTACATGTACCCGAAACTGACACGGGTGGGTAGCTAAGAATTCCTAGGGGCGTGAGACAAATCTTTCTAAGGAACTCGTAAAAATAGCCCCGTAACTTCGGGAGAAAGGGTGCCTCCTCACAAAGGGGGTCGCACGACCAGACCCGGGCAACTGTTTATCAAAAACAACACAGGTCTTCGCAAAGTCGTAACACCATGTATAGGGATGAAACCTTTCAATGCCAGAAGGTCAAGGAACTTGAAGACCTGATGACAGGGGAGCCGCTGACCGAATCCCCGGTAAACGGCGGGCGTAACTATAACGGTCCTAAGGTAGCGAATTCCTTGTCCTGTAAGTTCCGCACGCACGAAAGGCGTACCGATTAGGGCAAAGTCTTGGAGAGAGGCTCCATGAAATAGACATGTCGGTAAAGATGCACATTGGTGAGGTTGGCTTCGCCGGCCTGAGGTAGACACCTCATTGGTGTTCTCCGGCCTTCGCCATCACATTGACCCTCGCCTCGTCGATCGTTCGCCATATTTTGATTAAAAGACGACGTGGATAAAGGAATCCCCCCCCCCCCCCCCCTTTGTGTGTCTTTAAGAAAGAAAACAATTTGGAGAATATATTATTCTTAAATGTTTTTATTTTTTATTTTTTATAAAATGTATATTTACATAATAAGTCGTTTTGGTTTTTTCTCTATCGAGTTTAAGTTTACAAATTTTGTTATACACTGTGTTTTATAAAAAGAAATTTATAATTTATAATTTTGATTTTATGTTATATTTTTATTTTAATGAAATGAGTTTCTTTAGTTTCAGAAAGTGAAAAAGAAAAAAAAAATAAAAGTAGTAGGTGAGGCCAAAGTGAAGGTGAGAAAGAAATGTAATAAGTGAAGGAGTTTTTCTAAATTGTTTTGGTGTGACATGACGCTGATTTGACAATAGTGTGACAAAAGTAAAATGAAATTTCCTCTCCACTACACATTATGCTTTTAGTTACGAGCTTGGTTTTGTGGATGACAATATTAAGAGCCCAGGGTACAGTGGCGTTATGCCTGGCGTCGTACCCAATGACGCGAGAAAGACGACGACGCACCACACTGCCTTTGCACTGTGGTGTGTCGCGACGTAGTTCCCAACCCACCTTTTCTCGCGCTTTTGTTTATTATATTTAATATATTACCGTTACTAGCCGTTGGGAATTTAAAAAAAAAACTCACTTTTTTCAAAATTTAACCCACTAAAACTCTATAAAACCCCCATATCATCCTATTTTTATATATCACTTTCATTTTACTTTCTATTTCACAAATATATCATTTTTTCATTAAAAATTTATGGATCGAAACACTCCTAACACATATGATCTTTAAAATGTACACTTCCAAGGTGACACGGAACGATACGATCAGATGTACCAGGATTACAAAAAATACGTAACTTTGTGTAACGAACAAGTTGGGGGTTCGGGATCGGGATCGGGATCAAGATCAAGATCAGGTACGAAGAACTCGCTTATATACATATATCGTGAAAGAGAAGCGGCGCGACGATATTTACTCGATGACTATTTTGTTGACGATCTAACACCTCCTAAATACTTGGAAGAGAAGTTCCGGCGAAAGTATGTATGAGCTCTAAAATTTTTAATGAAATTCTTAATGGTATTTTAAGTTACGAAGCCGAACCGCTTCCCAAATACTTTGCATTTTTTAAACCGAGTTACCATACTACCGTTCGTGAATGTATTCATCCTAATGTAGAGGTAACTTCCGCCATACGTCAATTGGCATACAGGTCATCGCCCAATGCATTTGACGAGTACTTGCAAATGGCGGAACGAACTGGTCGTGACAGTTTAGTTAAATTTAGTAAATGCATATATATGTTATACTTGGAAGAGTATTTAAAAAACCAACAACAGAAGATATTGAGAACATATATGCATTACACGAAGAAAATAATGGACTCTCGGGAATGCTCGAGAGTATTAATTGTATGGATTGGAATGGAAAAATTATCCGAAGGCTGTGCAGGCTCCATTCAGAAGAAGAGATCATAAACACCCTACTATTACGTTAGAAGCTGTTGCAGATCAACAATTACAGTTTTGGCATGCATATTTTGGGGTCCTAGGGCCATTTAATGTGTTATATGGTTCCCCGTTATTTGATAAAAACTTGCAAATACCGCTCCAGAATGTCTGCTTCAGATAAACGGTCACGTATACCGAAAATGTTATTACTTGGACGACTGTATTTATCCTGAATGGGCTACTTTTGTCAAAACCTTTTCGATTGCAAAACATTGAGGTTTAAAAGGGAGCAAGAAGCGGCTCGAAAAGATATTGAAAGAGTTTTTGGTCTGTTACAAGGTTGTTGGGGTATCATACGACAACCTACACGTGCTTATGAAGTAAACTGGTAGAGAAGAATCATGTATTGCTGTATAAAATTACATAACATGATATAGTAGATGAAAAATTCTCACTGAATTCGAAGGATGTATTCATTAATCCATAATCGAACATGGTTCAAACTTGGATCGAACGATGTGAAGTTCATGAGAGGAAATCCAAAGAAATCCAAAGAACTCCAAGACCGAAGTGTGCACCACGAGCTTCGACAATACTTTGTGGTAAACAACCTCTATGGTGATAAATGATTTGTAATGTCTTTAATTTCGTGCAATGTTTTTAATTTCGTGTAATATATATTTATATAATTTATTTTTAATTTCGTGTATTATTTGTTTTTTAATAAATAAAATGTTTTTTCAATTATAAAATTTTATTTATATATATTTAAATTATGTAATGATATTTATAAAAGAAAAGATAATAATATTACTTTTTCATGACTCATTATAACCCTACCAAATATGATGTATAGCTCATGTAATAACACTTTTTGATATAACATTATTTTTTGACTATGAAATTACCTTACGACAGACTTTGCTCTAAAAGTCAGTCGAACATCAAAAGTCTCGAAGAAAAATATACTACAAATTGCTACGTTCCCAAGAAAAAGAAAACCAGATTATAATATAAACAATTTTAATTTTTCACCAACTGCAATTTACGTTGTCGCCTAATGAGCTCAATAATAAAGCTGAATGCATGAAGCAATGATTGAAGCTTGGGTATCAACCAGTCAAATAAAATAAAAGGAGTGCACGTCACAATGTAAACTACTCACCGACGATCGTCAATGCTTTTGGTAACACTGAAAAATGTCATTTCTTGCTACATTTAGTGTTTAGCAATGTTTTGAGACCCGGGTCGATTCGATTGGTTCAACCGGTTGATTCAGTTCCGATCAAAAAAACAAGTTATATCGAATCGGTTTTTACATTTTCGAAACTCGGCTAGAACCGTCGAGTTTTGAGTGACCCGGATCAAACCGGTTTTCGAGACCTGACCGAGTTTTAATTTTTGAGGTTTTTTAAAAAGATATATGTAAATTTTACAGAAATTTTCATGGTTTTTATATATGATATTTTTCATTATTAAAAATATAGAAAAATATAAAAATTAGATTAACCCGGACCCGATAACTCGACCAGGTCGATCTATAACCCAATTTTCAAAACATTGGTGTTTAGTGTTAATGGAACACAGCGAAATGTAGAGAAAAAAAACGTTTGTGTGGGACTTTGGATTATATAAAAAAAATACAAAATAAAACATATTTACATACATAAAAGTTTTGCTTACTTTTAAAATACACAATTATTTAAGTTATTATATCTTTTTTTTATTAAAACACATCGAATATAAAAGTAAACAAAAAAACTTACATGTTTTTCTAGTAAAAAATAGTTATTAAAAGTTTTACATTTTTTATTACTAAATATTGAGTAAACATAAATTTTTATTGATCCCTTCCTTACTAAAATAACTTTTATTAATCCTTTTTAGTATAAATTAATAAAAAATATTTTTAGTAATCTTTTTATTACTTTTTTTAAACATGTATAACAATTGTTGAATTGAAATTCTGTGAACAAATTACTTGAAAACAAATATCAAAAATAACATATCATCAACTCAATCAGGGTGCGGATCTAGCTTGAACACAGGGTATGCAAGTGCATATCTTGTGTAAATTCTTAGTAGTGTAAAAAATTTATTTTTATCCAGAGATAGCAACAAATAACAGTAAAACTTTGAAAGTGCACACCTTTTGAAATACATGAAAAATTTTCAGTGCATACCCTAACTTACCATTGTTCAGACTAAAAGAAAAAGGAAGAAGAAGTGCTCTGAGTATGTATTACTGTATTAGGCAAGTAGCGGCAAATGTTCAAGAAGATGAAGATAAGTCAAATAGTCAACAGATTTTAAGTTTTTCTATTAGCCGAATTGTGATGTAAAGATAATTTTTCCGACCCAATACCAAAAAAACATCCTATTAGTATAGTAGTCGTCTTTTTTGTGAATGATGATTTCTCTTTATATGGGATTTAACTTTGTAAAATCCGACTTATACCATTTTTTTCCATTTATATCTACTTTTGGGATATACCGTAACATATAGGATGTCTTTTTTTCGAATATGTTTGTGAATTTTTATTTGACAATTCGTTTCTTGCTTTTGAAGTATTTTGTTGAAATGTTGCTTGACTTAAATTTTTTTTTTTTGATCTAGGAACTTAAGTGTAAATTTTACTTAGAGATGCACATTCATCTTGTTATTGTATGTATACACATGAACGTATCTAAAAAAAATACGCTTCAAGGACGTGTTTATAAAGGTCTCGGGGAAAAATCCGACCCGACCCGACCCGTATTAACAACCCGAACCAAAAATCATAGATCCGAAAAAAAATTCTACTAAATAAATGTGCACACCCTATGTTGAATTCCTGGATCGGGCCACTGAACTCAATATATGCATCAGCTTCAATTTATATTTAATTGCAGATGATAATTTTATGATGTTTATTTTTATAGAAGTAAATAAACAACACGTACAATTTAAACATATTTAACATAAAGTTTTAAGAAAAAAGGCATATATTGCATGAAGTTTAACACATAATCGCACACAGCATTCAAATATAAAATGCAAACTGTTGTAAGAATGATATTTTCTCAACATTTTCGTAGCCATGCAAACGTACATATTACACATAACCACCATTAACCCTAATAACCTGACCGTTAATCCAGTCACTAACGTCACCGGCCAAAAACCCAACCACCGGAGCAATATCATCCGATGTCCCGAGCCTACTAGACGGATTCGAATCAATAACCTTTTGAATCATCTCGTCGGTTTTGCCTGTAAAAAACATTTCAGTCGCTATAGGTCCTGGGGCCACACAGTTCGCTGTGATCCCAGTTCCTTTTAACTCCTTAGCCATAATCTTCACTATCACCTCAACAGCGGCTTTGGAAGCAGTGTATGTCCCATACCCTGGTTTCAAAGCGGCTACTTGAGATGATGTAACACAAATAATCCTCCCACCACCACCTTTTTTTAATCTATTTGCGCCTTCTTTGCAACATAAAAATGTCCCTCTTGTGTTTATGGACATGATCTTGTCGAATGTTTCTAAGGAAGTTGTTGATATTGTGGAGAACGTAGGGTCCGCTACACCAGCACAGTTTACTAAGATGTGGGGTGGTGAGTTGAATGTGGCTTCTGCGAAGTCGAATAAGGATTTTACTTGGTTTGGGTCTGATATGTCGGTTTTGAAGGCGATGGCGTTAGTTTGGGAGAGAGTTAAAGGGAGTGCGGAGGTGGTGAGGTCTGCAATTATGAGTTTGGCTCCGAGGGAAGCAAGATGGAGGACAATTGCTTGGCCAATGCCACCAAAGCCGCCCGTGACGATTGCTATGCGGTCCTGGAGTGGTGGCTGTTGGGTGGTTGGTGATGATGATAAAATGGTCGTTGGTTCAGCCATGAGGTTTATGTGTATTGGGTGAACAAGTTTGTATATGGACTAAAGCAAGTAAGCAAACTTATCTATATGTAGACTAAGATAAGATATAAAGAAGTAACTTATAATTATAGCTTTTAGGTTAAGAGCCCTAGGTATAGTAACGGGGTAACGGACGTTACCCCACGTTACACCCCGTTACCATACCGCAACTCCCAACGAGGCAACGGCGTTCCCCCTACGTTGGCTAGACAACGGCCGTTAGAGTTAGAGGGGGTTTCCATAAAATTTAATTTTCATTTCCCCCTCCCATCTCTATATTTTGTATTCCCTTTTACCACCACCACCACCACACCCCCTCCCCCCCCCCCCCCCCCCCGTTTTGAAAATTCAAAAAATAACCCCCATAGTTCCCAACGGATATTTTTTTTTTTTTTAACTTTCAAATTTATATACTAGCCCAGCCCCCCCCCCCCCCCCCAACGGCTATATAATTTTCATTTAACCCCCCCCTCCCCCCCCCCCCCCCCCCCCCTCTCAAACGGCTATAATGCAACGGCTAAATTTTAAAAATAATAATAAATTATACTACTATTTAAACAACATTTTATACCTTAAATTTTTACCAAACTCATATCAAATAATTACCAAATCCACAGCAATTTCTTACCAAATTCTTAGCAAAAAAACAATGGCCGATTTCCCACCACATGGATTCATTAACTAGATGAAAGAAGCTTGTGCCGGAACCCCATCGAATCCAAATTCTCAATCTACTTTGTTGTAAGCATTGCAACTACATCAACAAGAACAACAAGAACCATTCTTTCAGTGGCAAGAATCTCAAGCCGCGACATTACAAGACACGTCATTCACATCACAAACTGAGGACCTCAACCAAACCGAATCCCTATCAAGAAAAGCTTCCCAAAAAAAAGAAAACTTCAAAGAAAGACAAAAGTGTTGCGGATGAAGAACCGATTATCACGGGTCGTTGGCTACCGGTTGAAGAAGAATTGCTAGCATCAGCTTGGATAGGAGTTTCAGAAGATAATTATGTTGGTCGATGTCAAAAGGGCGATACGTTATGGGTTCGTGTGGTGAACGTCTTCAACGCCTCAAATTTTCAAAAAACGGAACAAGGATATGATATCTAGCAAATGGCATACATTGAATGCCAATTGCCAAAAGTTTAACGGGGTTTACAAACGGGCCAAACGTTTAGGGAAAAGTGGCTAGAATGATGCGGATGTGATGAAAATGACACACTATTTATACCGAACGAGCATAAAGGTGGTGCATTTACGCAACTGGGTGTTTGGGAAATTTTGCGAAACCCTAGTAAATGGGACGCCCCAGATGCGGTTGACTTAACCAGATCCGCCGCCGGGCCTAGCCAAGGGAGCTTGTTCTCTCATGATAAAAGACCAAGGCCCCCCGACAAACTACGTCCCTCCAAAAAACTAAGTCCGACGCGAGCACGGGTGAAAGTAGCTCGGCTAGTTTTGATTTGTTGTTGGAGACCGAGATGCGTCTCAAACGGGAAGCCGCTGTAAGGGGTTTTGATGCACAAACCGAGAAAGATCGCACCTTCACGCGTTTGGAGGAGTTGTGATTTTTAGGTACCCCGATTCATACGGATGTGGACGACGAAGACGCCTATTTGATTAGGAGGCAAAAACAACTAATCCGAGCGAAGATTAGGAGCGATTTGGGTGAAGAAGACGGTGCCGGAGCATCTTAATTTTTTTTTTATATTTCGTAATGTTCTTTTTAATTTCGTAATGTTTTTTTATTTTTCGTATGTATTTTTTAATTTCGTAATGTAGTTTGTAGTTTTTATTAATGAATAAAATGTGTGTTTATTTAAAAAGATGGTTTAATTTTTGAGGGGTTTTTTTTGGAAAGGAAAAGTTGTGTTGGTTGATGTTATGATAAGAGGGGTTGGTGTTATTTAGGTGTTTTGATGACGTGGCGATGATGTGTCCAAATAACACGGGGGTTTTCTAGTTACGATACCTAGCCCTCTAAGAGAGAAGAGTACCACGCGTGTTTGTCTCGCCGATCTGACGTGGATGGCTCGTCGAGCCTCGCCGGCTCCCGTCGCCACACCTTCCACTACTACACAACAGGGCTAATGCTACGATAGGAATCCGTTGCAAATCCGTTGCAAATGACTTTTACAACGGATCTGCAACGGATTCCTACCGTAGCGTTAATGCTCCATGGAAATTTAAATTGCTACGGATTTCCAACGGGGCCAAAAAAATTGCAATGGATTTCCAACCAAGAAAAATCCGTTTTAAATTAGCTACCGTTTTGCAACGGATCGTATTTCAACCGAAATTCTACGGATAATCCAAGAAAATTGCAACGGATAGGATTTGGTACGACATTGCAACGGAATATATTTGCTACGAAATTGTAACCATATAAATTTGCAATGGATTTGCAACGACAGAAAGTAGCAATGGATTTTTGCAACGGTATGCAATTGTAACGGATAACAAACGGTTTAAAATATTGACGAGTTTTCAACAGAGTGTCATTGAAATGATTTCGTTACAATTCTGTTGCAAAAATTGCACTTTTGAAAGGAAAAAAAACAGCATTTGGCTATTTTTTCATAATATACAAATATCTAAAACTAAATAATTTCGCACGCATAGTTGAAACTCAAATTAACGATTAGACAAAGATCCAAAGATTCTATTACATAGTGCATTAAATCATACAAATCGTGCCGCTTTTAAGCCGAAGATGTTATACACGAAGGGTAACATACTAAATCCTACCGAATGCACCCCTTCTTAACAAAATGTACAATCTATCAAGTTTTACCAAATCCACCGTACTACTTCAAAACAAAATGTGTATGAAACACAAAGTGTACCTTAATCAAGAATTTTATGCAGAATGAGGAGCAGGAGCCATCTCCTTCAATTGTGTCAATGCCTCGTCGACCTTGTTATTTGTTTCTTTCTTAAATGTCTCAAATTTTTCTTCGCTAAGCTTTCTTTCTTGTTGTATTGTTTCTTCGAAAACCTCCTTGTCTTTCTGTCTTGCTTGCTCCAAGTCCTTCACAGATTTTTCTAGCACTTGAACCTAAAAAAATACCTAAACTAATTAGAAAGGAAACAATAGTTGAAACTAGTTTTCTAACACCACAAAATCAAGAGATAACCTATCAGAATACACAAAATTGAGATCTCTTTCAATTGTTAAAAACTTGAGTTCGACACAGAGTCTCAACTACAACAGCACAACACCAATTTTTATTTATCCATTCTGATCCTAAATAGTTGACCTCAAATCATAAACACTCATAAAAACAAACACCCTAACCTTTGTATTACTATTGTTGTAAGACAGCCACAAGTCAACACACTTAAACTTTGAAAATAAAATTAATCATCTAATCTTTCCAACTTGTAAACTCGATTAGATATGCTACGAAAAAAAGTAATCATCTAACCTTCTTAGCTTATGGATGTGAGGTATTGGCATTACAAGCAGAAGGCGTTCCAGTTAACAAAAATACAGGATCGGATGCATTGTATGCCCCATATGTATTTCCTCTATTAGGCGGAGTAACTTTGTTCCACAGTTCTTGATCATGTGGGTGTGATTCAACATTCTCCCCATTACTCTCAACCATTTTTTGAAGATATTTTTCCTATAAAACAGTCCCAAAATAATGTTCAGTTGTTTTAATGATTAATAATCATATACTAAAAGTGGTAATAGAAAAGAGTTTTGGAGACTTACCATATGGTTACGTGACTTCTCATTAACCCATCTGAGCACAATTGCCTGACCCTCGCTCGATTCTCCTACCTCGTTCGAATCTTCTAACCCGACTGAACCATTTGCCAATGCAGACCCACTTTCCCCAACTGAACCATTTTCCCCTACTGACCTGTTTACCTCTGCTGAACTGTTTGAACCACCAGATTTGCTCGCCGGTTGATCCAACGGCTTTGTCCCTTTCAAAGCATGGTTATGGGTAAAGAGCTCAGTGGAACTTATAGGACGGTCAAGTTTGATTTCCTGTATGTTGTATCAAATGTATTTATACTACTTATGTATGGATATATCATATAATACAAGAGATTTTAAAGATTAATTACCAAGTATCTCCTGGTTGAGTTGAAGCTCCGAGACCCACAAGTATGATGGCCACCAACTGACGTGTTTCTATTTGTCTTATTTTGTTTTGATTTAGCTTTCCAATCATCCTTATTCCAAACATCATTTAGTAGTGGTAGCCAACAATCTTGTTTCATCCAAGTTGGGTTATATTGTGTGAGGCGACTATAATCACCATCAAAAAGAACCTTGCTGTTTTTCTCATACAACTGTATGGCTCTCTTTCTAGCAGCATTTAACATACCATTCCAACGAGATGAAGCATGTTTCACATAACGTTTTCGAATACCTTCATCAATTCTTGGATCCCATTGATATGATTGCTGCACATAAGATAAGCGTTAATAACCGAATATAAATATAAGTATCCTTGACCAAAAACAAAAAACCAAATCCAAAATGTATCACAAAACCAAAATGACTCAACTAAATCACATGAACTATAAAGCTTGTTTTTGCATAACTAAAACCTCACAACAGTAATATATCGGAGTTCTTAAAGGTTATAAATAAAGGACTAGAAATACTCGCTACTACATTTATATATCTATTAAGTTTGTAGATAAAGACACACCGTAAAAGGAAGCCACATCTGGTCTTTCTTCTCTCTTGGAACACAACCCCATGTTGGCCAAGGTTCACTAAACCTAAACTGAAGGATTGACGTGATGGAATGTCCAACAGACTTCTGATCATCAAACCTATAAAGTATAAAAATGAATGATGGTTATTAGTATCACTCAATTTCACTATATAAACAAAGTAAACAAAACAATTGTTTTTACTCGTCTGCAGATATGCTAATCATCGGACGATTTGCTGGTTCAGGCAATGGATTAGGGATATTCGACCCTCGCATGGCATTTGATGCTTCAACACTTGGATCAGTCACATCAACAACCTCATTGTTATCATCATCAATTTGATGATCATCCAGTAAGCTTCGTCTAGCACCACTGCTGCCACTGATATCGCCATGTGAAGGTCTAGGACCAGTACGTCTCCGTCCACTTGACATGATAATCTACAACAAAAATTTGATAAATTAGCAAGAAAGAAATGCTATATAACCAAGAAAGCCTAGAGATGATTAAAGGAAGACACCAAAACAGTACAACAACTCTCCGTTATAAAATGAACAAATACAAGTTAAAATAACTAAGAGGACAAATAAGCTTAACATATAAGAAACATGTCCTGGTATGAGTAGCAAAATACAAACTAAGAACTAAAAAGTGAAGACAAATAAGCTTAACATATAAGAAACATGTCCAGGTCTTTCATATCAAACTTAGATGACAAAAATTCATTTGTCTTATCAACTTGATCTTGGTCAGTGCCAAAGATCAACATGTCATCTACATATAAGCAAATGATTACTCCCTTACGAGAAGCATCAAATTTTCTATACACACATTTGTCAAATTGGTTTAAACTCACCCTCTAGTATATATTGAACCCAACTACACTCGTGTCGTCTTAAATTGTTCATTTAGCTCGAGTTGATTCGACGTCATTGTATATCGGCTCGAGTTAGTTGGGTTATCGAGTTTCTTAGATTCATTCGTTAATACTCATGATTTATGTACACTAGAGTAAAATATGTATGCCAATCATATGAACAACAAAAAACCTTATCAAGCATCTAGTGTGTGAAGTGTCGGCTCATAAATATTGATTGTCATACGCGTCTTTTGGCTTAGACGTATATTGGTTTAGAATGTAATGTGTACGCTTCATATGTTAATAACCAAATCTATCGGTAAATAAATCGAACCCTATTAAACAATAACAACGGTTGTTAAAAAGGATGTTGTTATCTCTTTTCATATCGAGTTTACAAATCGGTTGTTCGAACAATGTCATATTCAAAACAAACATTGTTAGCGTTTTTGTATTAAAACATGTGACTAGAGGTGATTTTTTTATACGTAGATGCTAAACAGATGCTTTATTATGCATTGATTATATTATGTTATCGTAGTGAATGTTAACTAATCATGTTGAATGTTAACTAATCGTGATGAATGTTAATTCATCGTGATGAATGTTAACTCATCGAATGAACGTTAACTAATCATGATGAACGTTAACTAATCGTGATGAATGTTAATTCATGGTGATGAATGTTAACTCATCGAATGAACGTTAACTAATCATGATGAACGTTAACTAATCATGATGAATGTTAACTCATCGTGATGAATGCTAACAAATCGTGATGAATTGTAACACCCCTATTTTTACCTTGACGCATCGGAATAATATTTTGAGGGGTATTACTTCATGATGTGAAAACAAAGTGATAGAAAACAGCTCAAAAGAGTATTTAAATAAACTTCATTTATTCTTAATAAATTTATCTTTCAAAATCAGAGATTTTCAATAAAAACAACTGTGCATACGCTGTACATGACAGGTTCCTGAGGGCACTTTAAATCATAAACCCAACCACTCAGTCAGAACGTAATATCAAGATGGAACATCTTTGTACAAAGCTCCCTACTAACATGATTCTTTCCTTACTTCCACACCATTAGTTAACATTCATCGTGATGAATGTTAACTCATCGTGATGAATGTTAACTAACTGTGATGAATGTTAACTCATCTGATGTATGGTTATTCTTCGTGATTAATGTTAACTCATCATGATAAATGCACGCTCATCGTGATGAATGTTAACTATTCGTGATGAATGTCAACTAATCGTGTTGAATATTAACTCATCGTGATGAATGTTAACTAATGGTGATGAATTAATAGTGATTAACTAATCGTCATAAATGTTAACTCATTGTGATGAATTTTGACTAATCGTGATGAATGTTAACTCATCGTCTTGAATGTCAACTAATCATGATGAACTATTGATATACGTGATACATTAATCGGATGTGTTGAATGATACAATTACGTAAAAGATGTTAAACGAATGTGTATGCACTCATTGCATTATGATATTGTGATGAACGTTAACTAATCACGATGAATGAGTCATATGTCATTTATTTATACCCTGGATTGATTATGGCGTCGTTAGGTTAAAATGTGTATCGATTTGGAATGTAATCTAAGTGTGTGAGGTTTTTGTCCAAGATGGATCCAAAAAAGAGAGGTTTTTGTCGTCTAGTGACTTTTAGGGACTCCTTTCTCGAACACATAAAAATCAATACAACTCATTGCAACATTATAGTATAATGTACGAATTTATAGCGAATAGTTAGAATCTAGAAATGATTAAACATCTGAAATCCGTTAAAAAACCATAACAAAGTATTTAGAAATTTCTGGTGGAGTTACATATAGAAAAAAATAAATACAAAAATTACTAGTTACCGTTGCAAATCCGTAACAACTATTTTTAAATCAGAAAAAGGGTTGAAATAAAATATTCTTGATAAAAAAATTGAATCACGATCATGTTTCGTTGCAAAATCTTTGTTTTATATTTACTTAAAAAAATTTGTTTCAAATCTATTAACTATTTTGCAATGGATTTGCAACGGACAACTAAAAATAAACTGAAATTAAATTATTATAGTCAAATCCATTAAGGCGATTTTGCAATGGGTTTGCAACGAATAATTAAAAATAAATTAAAATTAAACTATTATAATTATTCCGTTGTAAATCGGTAACATTTATTAAAAATTTGCAACGGATTTGCAATGGAAGCTAATAATATTTTATTTTTCAATACTCCGTTTCAAATCCGTTACAAATTTCAAAGAAGTTTAACGGATTTCCAACGGTAAGTTTTAAAATAAATAGAAAAGAAAATACTTTAATTTTTGCAACGGATTTGCAACGATTTTCTGTGTCATTGCTAATCCGTTGCAAATATGTCGCAACCCCGTTGCAAATTTGCTACGGAAAACTTTCGTTACAAATTTTCGTAGCATTTGCCCTGTTGTGTAGTAGTGTTCCCCCCTCGTCTTCGTGAGAATTTCGGAAAACCGAAATCTGAACGACGAGCCACATCACCTAAAATATAGCGTTGGACATTTTAAACCGTTGGCTTATTTTTTTTAAAATATTGTTAATCTTTATATAAAATCTCTCAATTTAACATTTTTAACAATCATATTTATTCCCTAAAATAAAAAATACTAGAATGGCTTGTTCAGCTCCACACACTTTTGATCAAATTAATACATTGGTTGCTAACCTAATTAAAGAAGACAACGTTCGGCAAAAAAGCGGTTGCGGTTTAGCCCTCAATTTTGAAAGTGCAGCCACTTTAAAATTTGAACTGGAGGAAGCATGTGAAAATTGCAATGATATTCTAAAAGAGTGGCGTGATAAGATAATCGAATTTTGAAAAAAGAATCAAACAAAGACGATGTAATACATGATGCTTTGTTTGATGAAGCCGATAAAATCGAAACACAGATGGAATTTAAAAATGAATGGGTGAGAGAATTTTAATTTAAAAATGTTGTTATTTTAATTTCAGTAATGTTATTTTATTTTTAGTAATGTTATTTTAATTTCAATAATGTAATTTTATTTCAGTAATGTAATTTTATTTTCTATGTTGTAATTTTAATTTCATTAATGAATTTTCCAACGGATATGTTTTAGAATTAACGCGTCGACCGACAATTGAAGACAACCTTATAACCTAATCTCTCTACTTATTTTATTCAAATAATTGACAACCCTATATATAAGGATAATAAGAGCATTGAGTACAGTTTGGTGACATGAGCCGTGGGCAAAACGTGCACCAAATTTAACAAATGAGTTCGTGACACCAGTAAGGTATTACACCACATTTTCAGGCTCTCTCGTTGACAACAAAAAATATGGTGTCACAGTGTATCACAATGATTTGTGTAATAGTCAAGTTTGACAAAACTGGTTAATTCTAAAACTTACTTATAATGGCTTAAGATTTTTTTGGCAATTTTGCTTCTTTTAAAATGCTATTTATGTCTCATATATATATATACGGTCAAAGCTGTTGTAACTTTGTTCCTATAACATACCAATATTATAAAGACAGTTGCAGTTTTATATGGTAAAAGGGTTTAAATTCTAAAATGTTAGAAAAATTATTGAAATTGTTGGTGGCTTTTGTATGTTTGTTAGTTGAGGTTGCCGATCGTCCTCACGATAAGTTCCTCAATTCCTTTGACCACCAATCGGAACCTCACAAAGGGCCGACTAATGCCATCTGAGTTCTCACTCGATCAACGCGTCGACCGACAATTGAAGACAACCTTATAACCTAACCTCTCTACTTATTTTTATTCAAATAATTGACAACCCTATATATAGGGGTAATAAGAGCATTGGGTACAGTTTGGTGACATGAGCCGTGGGCAAAACGTGCACCAAATTCAGCAAATGAGTTTGTGACACCAGCAAGGTATTGCACCACATTTTCAGGCTCTCTCGCCGACAACAAAAAATATGGTGTCGTAGAGTTTTATTTTGGTTTTTTATCTATATAAATAAACAAATTACTCAAATAATTTCATTAATAAAAATATATTAAATAATATAAAGCAATATTAAGACTAACGGTGTAAACAAAATAAGAACTAACGGTGTAAGCAAAACACCTATAAGGACTAGTTATGTAAATATATATAGTTTCTAGGTTTAAAACATAAAATTAAATAAAAAATATCCTATAGTCTTCCTCATTCTTCCTTGGGCACCCACCTAGAAGGTAAAACAAAAACACACGCAACACAAGAGTAAAAACATACACACGCACACATACACACACACGCGCGAAACACACACACACCAAACATCACATATACATGAACACAACCTCAAAAAGAATTAAAAAAAAACACCGCGTAGGCTGATGGCTATAGAGCCAGCCTTTACAGGGAAGACACCGATACGATGCGTCGTGGGTGAGCTCGTGCTATGAAACAAAACGTGTGGCGACTACCCACCTCGTGCTTTAAAAAATTTACATATCCAAAACACTAATATCACAAGACACACATAACGTGTTATTGTATTCAAGTTAACGAGTTAAATAACATATATTGGTAACGAGTCAGATCGTACCCACGCGTTGCGACGAGGTTTGTTTGTTGCAGATGATTGTACTTTTTTAGGATGTAGCGCTATGTTCTTTGTTGATAATTTTCTGTTTATGTACATTCAATTTGACTATTGATGGTAAATTTTGTTGCTGAGTATTCTTACTATTAATATGTTGGGAAAATGCATGGACCAATTATATGTTACGATTTTGGTTAAACAAATTGTATTTAACAATGTATTTGAACAATTATATGAAAATAGTCGAGCAGTAGTTGTTTTTATATGATAACATTATAACCATGTATCAAAAACTGTTAAACTTATTTAACATCCACGCTTGCTATGTTGTCTATTACGTAAATACATATATTACGAAGGGTAGTTACCGTAAGTTTTTTTAAAATTTATTATTAATCAAAGTTTAGGGTAGTTTTTATAGTTAGTAGACAGGTTAAAGGTGTCCTCTGAAAGCTTCATTTTTTTATCTAAAATATATACATTAATTTTTCTATTTTTATAAAATTATACGTTTGTTTTGTTTGTAATTTGAAAATTCTTTCAACCAAATATTTTTAATGAAGAAATCAGTAGATATTTGATAGATAAAATTTGTTATATAGAATAGCCTAAATAGCAAAAGAATAAAGTAGTGTTTATAAGTTATTACATAGTTTGGGGTGTAATTTTGTATGACAAAAGTTATTTTGCATCCTTATTTATTGGTAGAAACTAAGGAAAAATCCCCACCCTTCATTTATTTTTAATCTAGTTCTAGAGATTAACTTAAGATTTAAAAAAAAAACACGGAGGGGCCATTTTTGACAAAATGTCCACAAGTTGGAAAAATAAGCGGAGGTACCAAATTTGTAAATATGACGGAGTAATGATTTATCACTAGTCATATTTCACTAGCGAAAATCAATGAAATATCACTGTTGATAAAACAATGAAATATCACTGGGATATTACGCATTAACTATGTTAATGAAATATCACTAGGGATGTTTCATTGATTTATCTCTAGTGATATTTTATTGTTTTTATCAGTAACGAAATATCACTTGTGATAACTTATTTTCGTCATATTTACAATTTAGTCCTTTCGTCGCTTTTTTTTCAAATTTTGCACATTTTGGCAAAAATGGTCCCTCCGTGTTATTTTTAATATTAGGTAATGGATGGCTAGGATTTGTCCCTTTTCCACCAAAAAATAAGTTTCCAAAATAACCGGACTCTATTTTGTATTATATTTTTTCCTCTTGTATGAAAGTGTTAAATTAGAAAGCAGCCCGAACTTCAAAAGTTAGCCCAGTGAGAGGGCACCGTATTAGAGAGCCTTTTACGATATAGGTATTCCATATTGTTAACCACATAATATTATATATGTGGTGGGCATAGACGGACCTTCATAGGGACCCGAGGAGCTGTGGCCCTCCCAAGATTCGGTGTTCATAGTGTAATTATACTAAAATTTAGGGGTATTTTTTGGAAAAATTTGTATTTAGCCCTCCCATAAAATATTATCGGCCCTCCCACTAAAAAATTTCAAGTTCCGTCTATGGTGGTGGACCATGGTTTGAGGAGTCGAAAGATTGTGAGTTTGCGGATTTGTGGGTGGATGAATGTGAGGAGTATATGAAGGTGAGGAGAAGGGGATGGTGCTAATGGAGTGAGGGGTGCGGCGTGTTTGGTGTTTGGTGAAATGTTGTTTGCCTGAATAAATGGTAGTACTTCGTAAATGTTTTATTTGTTTCCGTGTAATTGTTAATGTTCTTTTGTGAAATATGTTGTAATGACAAGTTCATTGGTTTGATTCGTGAAGATAATCATTCCCCCATAAATTACACAACTTTCATTTTCTGGAAATTTTCAATGTATTATCTGTTTTCTGAATGGATAGTATGCAGTTTATTTGCAGCATGTTTAGGCTTCTGCTGCTTTGTGACTTGTGAGTGCGAGTTGTGAGTGTTGTTGTAAAAGGTTCCTAATTTGTGCTATTAGTTCTGCAAGTTTCGGGCTTGTTTTTGGTTTTGTATATGTGAGCAGTGAATAGGTTTTAGATCACGTGTAAGGTCTCATTTGTTTTTTTTAGAGGTTTTATCTCTTCGATTGTAGGATACGGTGTACACTTTTATTATAAAATCGAATTTACAATAAAATAACAGAAATTAAATTGACAAAATTTAAATGAAAGAAAGTAATTAACAGTAATGAAGAAAGCAGTAAAACAAAGACGAGGCACATGTTTAACACGCTTCCCTTAAAAAAGATTCGCTGTCTGTTTCCCATGGTACAACGTCTAAAGCTGTTGTACAACCGGACTTAACAAACTTGCCTGAAAGATCACGGAAGCCTTGCATGTTTCTGATCGACGAGCTGCTGGAAAACTGTCTGATAATGGAGTAAGGAAAAAGCTGCGTTTTTTATGATGTGAAAACTTAATGAGAATGGGTTATATTTATACTGAAAACTTTACTTGTTCTCAAAGAAAATATATACCACTGTCAGGAAAATCTGTTATAACTAAAACAGATTTCCTATATGTCTTTTTAACACAAAATATTCTGTTTCTGTATCTATTCCTAAAATAGATGTACAGAATTTTCTTGAAAAACAAATCAAATTCGCAGCAAAAAAGATACCGAAATCTGCCCGCACCCAAGCCATTTTTCGGAGCTGCAATTGTGTCCGCAGGTCGCGCGCTCGTGCACAAGTTCAGTAGCTTCGAACCCGTTTTTTGGCCTAGAAATCCCACTTTCTGCACCCTACCCCCCCCCCCCCCCCTGTGCGCGCGTAGGCGTGGGAGTAAAAACCCACAAATGAATATTGTAGGGTAGAAACTAGGATTTTCTTATAAACATCTTTTCACTTCATGTTTCAAGCGATGTGGGACAAATATTTTTCCAAATATTGTGTTTCACGTGACTCACTTTGAGACACGATATCTCATTCATATTAACTCCATATTGGACATACTTTAGCTCGTTACGAATCTCTCTTCGAGGAGAACGCAAAGCTAATAAGTACTACGAATATATATAACATATACATATATAAAATTATGTCCAAAGTATTGCAAAAACCATATTTTGCAAAACATTTTCCAACAATCCCCCACATGAATGGGAATCGGTCGAAAACACACGAAAGTTTCGGCAAAATTTCTGCGGTTAAGTCCTGCATAGGATAGGTAGGTGTAACCCTTTGAACCTTCCCTTGTGAGATGCACTTAGTCTCCTAGATCTGAGTAGACGCGATGTCCTTGAACTCAACCTCTGTTTACGTATACGACAATACACACTCACACAAGACTCTCCTTGACCTTGTCAAGTCCTCATAGTCGTGTTCGTTATGGTCATGAACACTCGCCTGGTTCTGTAAGAGCTCTTAGAAATTGCGCCCCCACAATTTCCTTCGAAGCGACCCCACTTCTCTCATAGGTGATTTCATCTTGAATCATTAAAAAGATATGTTTTATGATTTCATCTTAAATCATTATGCTTTATGATTTCATCCTGAATCATTAAGCCATATGTTTAACCTCTCAACATGTCACATTGTTCTAGGAATGGACTAGGAAAGTTACTGTATTAAGTAACTCCCCCACATTGACGTGACTTCCCCCACATTTCTATGATTAGGTTGTCCTATTGAACCCAGATCTTGGGATCTCCAGTCAACTGGGTTAGGTTTTCCTTCATAGAAACTCATTCCTTTAAGGGCTTTAGTCCCATTCCTTTAGACGACTTACTAACTAACTCTCTGCTTAATCCTTTCGTAAGCGGATCCGCGATGTTATCCTTTGACTTCACATAGTCAATTGAGATAACTCGTGTTGAGAGTAGTTGTCATACCGAATTATGTCGACGACGGATATGTCTAGACTTTCCATTATACATTGTGCTATGAGCTCTGCCAATTGCCGATTGACTGTCACAATGCATACTAATGGCCGTTACCGGTTTAGGCCACCTGGGTATGTCCTCTACGAATTGACGTAGCCATTCCGCCTCTTCTCCGCATTTATCTAACGCGATAAATTCTGATTCCATCGTGGACTTAGCTATTACAGTTTGCTTGGAAGACTTCCAAGATATAGCGGCCCCTCCCAGTGTAAACACATATCCACTGGTCGATCTAGAATCCTTTATGTCAGATATCCAATTTGCATCACTGTATCCTTCAATAACAGATGGATATCTAGCATAATTTAGTCCATAATCACGACTGTATCTTAAATAATGAAGTACCCTAGTCATAGCTTTCCAATGTGTATCACTTGGATTACTAGTATATCTACTCAGCCTGCTAACAACATATGCTAAGTCAGGTCGGGTACATGTCATCAAATACATTAACATGCCAATAATTCTTGAATACTCTAATTGGGCAACACCTACGCCTCTATTTTTAGATAGATGCAAACTGGTGTCTATTGGAGTTCTAGCTAGGCCGGAATCCCCCGCATTATGAGTATTAAGAATTTTGTCCACGTAATGTGCTTGACTTAATGCAAGTCCACTTTGAGTTCGTATGATCTTTATTCCAAGGATCACATCAGCCAAACCCATATCTTTCATGTCAAACTTTGATTTCAACATATCTTTAGTAGACTTGATCATCTTGTCGTTACTGCCAACGATAAGCATATCGTCGACATAAAGACACAAGATTACATATCCACTATTTGTGTCTTTGACATAAACACACTTGTCGCATTCATTAATTTGAATCGACCCTCTAGCATGGCGTGATCAAACTTCTGATGCCATTGTTTTGGAGCTTTCTTTAAGCCATACAATGACTTAACAAGGCTACAAACTTTGCTCTCTTGTCCAGGAGCCATGAAACCCTCGAATTGGTTCATGTATATTTCTTCTTCTAAATCTCCATTTAGAAAAGCCGTTTTCACATCCATTTGGTGAACTTCTAAATTTCTTAATGCGGCAATAGCAAGAATCATCCTAATAGAAGTTATTCGCGTAACAAGCGAATAAGTATCAAAGTAATCTAGACCTTCACGTTGTCTAAAACCTTTGATCACCAATCTTGGTTTGTACTTATCAATGGTGCCATCAGCTTTCATCTTCTTCTTGAAGATCCATTTATAGGGTAGTGGTTTACAACCAGGAGGTAAATCCACGAGCTCCCAAGTATGATTTTGTAAAATAGACTCTATTTCACTATTAATCGCTTCTTTCCATCGAGGCCCTTCCGAGGAATTTACAGCTTCTTGATAAGAAGTGGGTTCATTTTCTACCATAAAAGAGACAAAATCGGGTCCACATGATTTCTCGGTTCTTGCCCGTTTGCTTCTTCTAGGTTCAACCTCTTCTTCCTCGGGTTGATCTTGTCTCTCATCTTGGAGATCATTATCATCGCGTTGTCTCTTATCTTGGACAACTGCATCATCTAATCTAGATGTGCTTCCATTTTCCTTCTTTAAACAAGGAAATATGTTTTCAAAGAAGGACACATTCCTTGATTCCATAACTGTGTTCTTGTGTATATCTGGATTTTTCGAATCATGTACAATGAAACGATACGCACTACTATTCTTAGCATATCCAATAAATATACAATCCACAGATTTAGGTCCAATCGTTTGGGTCTTAGGTTTCAGCACATCTACCTTGGCTAGACACCCCACACTCGTAAGTACTGGTATGCTGGTTTTCTTCCCATCCACAGTTCATATGGGGTTTCCTCTTTATCCTTACGAGGTATCTTGTTTAAAAGATAAGTAGCTGTTAGAATGGCTTCCCCCACATGTCCCGGCTCAAACCAGAACTTAACAACATGGCATTAACCATCTCTTTCAAGGTACGGTTCTTCCTTTCGGCACTACCGTTTTGCTGAGGTGAATAAGGAGCAGTAAACTCATGTCTAATTCCATGTTTCACACATAGATCAGCAAAAGGAGACACATATTGACCTCCTCTATCACTTCGCACAACCTTGATTTTTCTACGAAGTTGATTCTCAACTTCGGTTTTGTATAGAACAAACTTGTCTAAAGCTTCATCTTTACTTTTCAACAAGTAAACGTAGCAGTACTTTGTGCAATCATCAATAAACGTGATGAAGTACTTATTGCCACCTTTTGTGGGTAGTGATTTCAAATCACATATGTTTGTGTGTATCATATCAAGTGGTTCGGTTTTTCGTTCAACCGATTTGAAAGACGATCTTGTAAGTTTAGCTTCGACACAAGTTTCACACTTATAATTTGAATCAATATGAAAATTTGGTATGCCATTAAATTTAATCAAACGACGCATTGAATTAAAATTAACATGTCCAAGACGGCCATGCCACACATTGGAAGACTCAATCAAGTAAGCAGAAGAATTCATTTTATTGATATCATTCTTAACAACTATTACATTGAGCTTAAACATACCATTCAGGGCATACCCCTTACCAACATACATTTGATTCTTAGAAAGTACAACTTTATCAGACTAAAAAACAAGACGAAAACCAAACTTAATCAAAAGCCATCCGGACACAAGATTCTTGCGAATCTCCGGAACATACAAGACTTTAGTCAACTTGAGCTCTTTCTCGGATGTCATCTTCAAAATAACATCTCCTTCGCCCTTGATATCAGCAGTTGCAGAGTTGCCCATGTACAGCTTCTCTCCATTGTCAACCGCTCTGAAAGAGTGAAACATACTCTTGTCAGCACACACAACCATGTCTGCAGAAGAAGAGGTGCATCTAATGTCTTTATCTACACGAAAAAAGACCGTTTGTTTTTTATACGATTGAAATACTTCTTTTGTACTTTTTATCTCTTCATCTTTTTCACTAGTATTTTTTTCGTTTTTCACTACTTTTACGTTTTCGTCAAAAAATTTAAGTTTTCGTCAGAAAAATTACGTGTTCGTCATAAAATTTAAGTTTTCATCAAAAAATTTACGTTTGCGTTAGTAAATCTACGTTTTCAGCAGTAATTTTACGTTTTCGACAGTAAATTTACGTTTTCGTCAGAAAATTTACGTTTTCGTGATAAAATTTAAGTTTTTGTCAAAACATTTACGTGTTCGTCATAAAATTTACGTTTTCGTCAAAGAATTTACGTTTTCGTCATAAAATTTACGTTTTCGTCATAAAATTTACGTTTTCGTCATAAAATTTATGTTTTCGTCAAAAAATTTACGTTACCGTCAGTAAATGAACGTTTCTGACAGAAAATTTACCTTTTCGTCTCTAAATTTACGGTTTCATAAGAAAATTTACGTTTCCGTCTTAAAATTTACGTTTTTGTCATAAAACTTATGTTTTCGTCAAAAAAATTACGTTTCCGTCAGTAAATTTACGTTTTTGAAAGAAAATTTACCTTTTCGTCTCTAAATTTATTTTTTCATCAGAAAATTTAAGTTTTCGATAGTATTTTTACGTTTTCGTCTGTAAATTTACGTTTTCGTCAGTAAATTTACGTTTTCGTCTCTAAATTTAAGTTTTCGTAAAAAATAAATTTCTTGACGGAAACGTAAATTTATTGAAAAAAAATAAATTTCACTGGCGAAAACGTAAATTTAAGGATGCAAACGTAAAATTACTGACGAAAACGTAAATTTACTAACGCAAACTAACTGTTTTTACGAAAACGTAAATTTACTGGCGAAAATGGAAAAATCCAGAAAATAGGTCAAAAACGTAAAATAATGCCGAAAACGTAATATTACAGACGAAAACGTAAAATTACTTAAGAAAACGTAAAATTACTGACAAAAATGTAAATTTACAGATGAATACTTAAATTTAGAGACGAAAACGTAAATTTACTGACGGAAACGTAAACTTATAGACGAAAACGTAAATTTACTGACGAAGACGTAAATTTACATACGAAAACGTTAAAATACTGTCGAAAACATAACTTCACTGACGAAACGTATATTTACTGACGAAAACGTAAACTTTATGACGAAAACTTTATGAGGAAAACGTAAACTTTCTGACGAAAATGTAAACTTTCTGACGAAAACGTAAATTTACTAACGAAAATGTAAAATTACTGACGAAAACGTATAATTAGTGAAAAAAACGTACATTTTCTGATAAAAATGTAAATTTAGAGACGAAAAGGTAAATTTTCTAGCGAAAACGTAAATTTACTGACGAAAACGTTAAATTTTTTTGACGAAAACGTAAATTTTCGGACGAAAACATAAATTTTCTGACAAAAACGTAAATTTTCTGACGAAAACGTAAATTTAGAGACGAAAATGGTAATATTCTGGCGAAAACGTAAATTTACTGACGAAAATATAAATTTTTTGACGAAAACATAAATTTTCTGATGAAAGTGTAAATTTTCTAACGAAAACTAAAATTTTATGACCAAAACGTAAACTTATTGAGAAAAACGTAAAACTACTGACGAAGAAAATAATATTATTGACAAAAACGTTAATGTACTGACGAAAACGTTAATTACTGAAGAAAACGTAAAATTACTACTGAAAACGTAAATTTACTAAACGAATACGTAAATTTACTGACAAAAATGTAGAGTTACTGACATAAAATATCGGAGAAAAGCGAATATTGAAGGTGGTAGTTGGAGGTGAGTGTTGAAGAAGTGAAAAGAAGAGGGAAGAAGAGAAATTTTTTGTCTTTAAAATGAAGAGGTGATAAGTGATTTTTTTTATCACTTTTGTCTGCAAAAAAAACAAACATTAAAACTCTACCCGCTTCAGACAAAAGAGGTAAAAAGAGGTTAGAAGAAGTTATTTGGTAAAAACAAACAAGGCCTAAATTTCAATAAGGATTCACCTCAATGTTAAGGAAAAAAAAGAATAAATCATATGTTGATAATGTGAAAGAAACCAAGTAGTTCAAAATTTGTCAAATTTTGCAATCCGAATTCTGTTTGCAGTACCTTTGCATTCTTGCAAAGTAATGACTGCAGACTTTAGAACAAACAGGGTGTGACTTGCATAATGTTCCTCTGTCCTTTTGCGGATGTATTTTTTCCTTTCTTATTATGAGCTCTTTGAATAAAAGATAGAAAGACTTAGGCATGTTTGGTTTGAAGTACGGAATCAAAGAATGAAATCGATCTTTCATATATTTGTTTGGTTGATAATTGTTAATTACTATGGGAATGAAAATGTGATAGAATAACCATAGATGGGGTGAGAGGTGTCTATAAATATTCATTCTCATGTTTACCCTTTATTTTTTAATAATAACATTATTCCGATCTATATCTTATAATCAAACCAAACAATATCATTCAATACAATATCAGTATTTATACCCATTCACATTCCACCCTTAATTTAAACTCATACCTATAGTGATTCCGACTAGCGTACCAAATGCACCCTTATTAATTTAGCAAACGAAAACTACATTGTAATTTAAGAGTCATCCTAGGTTTAAGTATATAAGGCAAGGTTGCAAATATGGGTAGTTGGACGGTATAGCTTTTAATTGTTTTAGGCGATGATTTCTCACGAGTTATGTGTATTTTTGTAAGATTCTCCTTATAAACAAACTTATAATAGATATAAACAGCTACCTAACTGATTAAATCACGTTTACAACAAGTTTTGAGTATGTAGTTCTATTAAGATTTGCATGTTTCTCGCAATTTGACCATCATCTGTCATGTTTGACCGCTGTTAACTATGATTCACTTATTGTTAGACCGATGAATCAGCCACGGAAAGGTTAGTGCCTAGGCAGCGATTGATCAGTCTTATAGCTCTTGTTTTGCAACACTCATTATATGCTATAGACGAAGCTTTAATCATAATTCAAATACAGCTTAAATCAACAGCGCAGTGTTGGGTCACTGCTAATTAATTACTACGAGCTTGGTTATGTGGATGACAATATTAAAAGTTAGTAGTACATGAAAAGTCTCCAAAAATGATCAACTATTTTAATTTTTCACCAACTGCAGTTTCATTGTCACCAACTGCAGTTTCATTGTCGCCTAATAATCTCAATATCCTCAGCTAAAAAGATGAGTAAGTTGGATCGTTTTTTAGCTTCGGAAGGTTTGCTTGTGAATTTTCCCTCGTTGTCTGCTAAGTGTCTTGATAGGCATTTATCGGATCATCGGCCCATCCTATTGCACGAGGTATATTCTGATTATGGTCCTATTCCATTCAGGTTTTATCATTCTTGGTTTTCGTTGCCAGGTTTTGATGAGATGGTTGAGAGTACTTGGCGCTCTTTTTCGTTTCCGGATTTTAATCCTATTATTAGGTTTAAAAAAATGCTACAATCTCTAAAGTCGGTGATGAGAGGATGGGTTAAGGATATTAGGGCCATTCGGCTTGAGGCCAAGATTAATATTGTGCGTGAATTAGGTGTTTTAGATCGGTTGCTTGAAGATGAGGAGTCTTCCGAGGCGTTGCTCTTTAAAAGAATGGATTTGCGGCGTCAACTTCATGAGTTAAACAAGTTGGTTGCTAATGAGGCAATTCAGAAAGCTAAAATTAAATGGGCCGTAGAAGGCGATGAAAATTCAAAATTTTTTCATGGGTTAATCAACAAAAGAAGGTTCCGGTTATCTATTCGGGGTGTTTTTGAAAACGGTATCTGGTGTTCCGAACCTAACAATGTGAAAGTTATCTTCAGGAATCATTTTCAGGAGAGATTTGCTCGTCCTTTTCAAGCACGATTTAAACTTGATTTTAGGTTTCCCAAACGTTTATCAACGGACCAGATGTTGGATTTGGAGGGTATGGTTAATTGGGAGGAGATTAAAAAGGCAGTGTGGAGTTGTGGTGAGAATAAAACGCCGGGTCCTGATGGGTTTTCATTCGAATTTTTCCGTAAATATTGGGGTTTTATTGGTCCTGATTTTTGCAAAGCGGTTGAGTATTTTTTCGAGCACGGTTCATTTCCGAGGGGGTGCAATGCTTCATTTATCGCATTGATTCCTAAGGTAACGGACCCAAAATTTGTTTCTGATTATCGTCCTATTAGTTTAATTGGAAGCTTATATAAGGTGGTTACGAAGATTTTAGCCATCCGTCTGTTAAATTGTATTCAAGGGATTATTTCAGATACTCAGTCGGCTTTTTTGTCGAGGCGGAACATTTTGGACGGGCCTTTTATTTTGAATGAATTATTAAGTTGGTGTAAGAGTTCGAAGAAACATGCTATGTTTTTTAAGGTTGATTTTGCTAAGGCGTATGACACTGTGCGTTGGGATTATCTTATTGATGTTATGAGGGCGTTTGGTTTTGGGCCGAAGTGGTGTCAATGGGTGCTTGGTACTTTGACTTCAGCTAGGGCTTCTGTTTTGGTAAATGGTAGTCCAACTGAAGAGTTTTCTTTTTATAGGGGATTGAAGCAAGGAGATCCATTGTCTCCTTTTTTGTTTTTATTGGTTATGGAATCCTTACACTTATCTGTGTCTCACGCCACTTCTGAAGGTATATATAGTGGGTTACGGCTTAGTGAGTCGTTTTATCTCTCACATCTTTTTTATGCTGATGATGCTCTATTTATCGGGGATTGGTCTGATTCTAATCTGAAGAATGTGATTACGATTTTGAATTGCTTTCATATGGCGTCTGGGCTGAAAATTAATATACAAAAATGTCAATTAATGGGAGTTGGAGTGTCTAGGCAGAATGTGGAGTTGGCGGCTGCAGATATTGGGTGTAAGGTTCTAAGGAACAGGTTCAGTTATCTTGGTGTCACGGTAGGTGAATCGATGAATCGTAGAGCGGCTTGGGCAGAGGTGGTTAACAAGCTTCGTACTAGGCTGTCTAATTGGAAGCTTAAAACTCTTTCGGTGGGAGGAAGGCTTACTCTGTTGAAATCGGTGCTTGGTGCGGTTCCATTATACTTTATGTCTATTTATAAGGCGCCAAAAGGGGTGCTAGAAGAAATGGAAGCTATTCGAGGTAAATTTTTTAATGGTGCGGATTCGACAGAAAGAAAGATTGTATGGGTGGCTTGGAAGAAAGTGTTGGCGGCCAAAAATTGTGGGGGGCTTGGTGTTTCGAGTTTTTTTGCTCTTAATCGAGCTCTTTTATTCAAGTGGGTGTGGCGTTTCATCTCGAATGAAGATTCTCTTTGGGGTAAGGTTATTAGATCTATTCATGGTAGGCAGTTTCATAGGTGTAGCTCGCCCACGGTTTGGTCCAGAATTGTACGTGAAGTCCAGGTTGTGAAGGATCTTGGATTCGACTTTATTGGGCACTGTAAAAGGAGAATAGGCGATGGGTGTTCTATAAATTTTTGGTCAGATGTGTGGGCATCGGAGGTTCCTTTTTGTGAGCTATTTCCCCGTATGTTCGCTTTAGAATCTATGAAAGGATTGTCGGTGGCAGATAAATTAGGAGCTGTGTCGATAGCGGATTCTTTTCGGAGGCAGGTTAGAGGTGGTATTGAACGCGAGCAGTGGGATGGTCTTATTACTGCGGTCTCAAACGTGGTTCTTGTGCCTATGGTTGATAGATGGGTTTGTGATCTTTCTAGTGATGGTTTATTTCGGGTCAAAGATGTGCGGAATAAGCTAGACGAGTTGGTGCTTCCTTCCACGGGTTCTACGCATTGGATAAAATGGGTCCCGATTAAAGTAAATGTCTTAGTGTGGAGGGCTAGGAAAGATTGTTTGCCGACGAGGAATAATCTGATTCGAAAAGGTGTGGTGCTGGATTCCAGTTTGTGCCCAGTTTGTGGTGTTTCCTCGGAGACGGTGCCACACGTTTTTTTCCAATGTCCTTTTGCTCAACAGGTGTTCTCTCGTATTTGTCGTTGGTGGGAGTTGGTTGAGCAGGATATTGGTTCCTTTACGGAGTGGCAGTCTTGCTTTCAATCTATTCGGATGTCCTCAGTCACGAAGTCGCTGTTGGAGGGTGTGTTTGCCGTGTCATGGTGGTATTGTTGGGGTTTTCGTAATAGGTCAGTGTTTGAGTCGTCACCCTCGTGTCGGGCTGTTGTTTTTGATGAGATTGTTGAGCTCTCTTTTAGGTGGTGTGTGAGTCGTAGTAAAAAGGGTATTGTTTGGGAGAATTGGTTAAAATCTCCTCATTTATTTGCTTTGTAATTTTGTTCTAGCTTCTTGCTAGTTTTTTATATAAGTTGCCGTTCAAAAAAAAAAATAAATAAATAAAAGGAGTACACGTCACAATGTAAACTATAATAACCAAGATGATCACCAACCGTCATTAAAATAAGAATTGGGTCTCTTTTAGAAGAGTCATGTCGTACCAAATGTTGATAACTAATACTGTCCATTATTTTCAGAGAAAATTCCCGAACATGTCCAAAATCAACTGCATTTTCTTCTTCTAGGCTAAATGTCAAAAAGTAGGGCAACAAACGAAAATTTTATTAGAGGACACGGGTCACGTCCAGGGGTGTACCCACATGGGAGCCGGGTGTAGCACGGGCTACACCCGATTTTAGGTCACGAAGGGTAAATTTGTTATAAAATAGGTTTTTTCTCGATACGTGCAACACCCGTTTTTACGTAATATGAGTCAACTTTATTATTAATAATCGTAAAAAAATTTGTGCAACACCGTATTTTAAATACTGGATCCGCCTCACGATCTATCGCGGCATTGGCCGGCGTGACTGCACCAAAATTTGCAATGTGGAAGACGCAGTGGCTTGGGCCACATGCGTGGAAGAAGGTTTTAAAAAAAATCATTTTGGCCCCCTATAACAATTATGAAAACACCTTTTTATTTTTAATATTTTCGAAAAACCCGCCAACGGTCAGATGACCGTTATATTTCAAAAAAAAATTAAATAAAGAACACTTTAACGGCTAGTTTTTTTAACCCTCTATATATACAAACCAAAATTCATAATAACTTTACACAAACACAAATTTTACACACACAAAAAAAATAGCGTACCGACCTTTCACGTTTGACGTTGGTGATGAATCCGACGTTGATATGTTCGTTACCGTGTATAATTATTATAATTACTAGCAAGAACAAGAAAACAAACCCCGGCTCACCCGAAATATTATTGAACGTGATAGTGAGACTGCCGAAGTTCGTTTGAAGGTGGATTACTTTGACGAACCTTGTAAGTATCCGTTACACATTTTTCGTAAAAGATATCGTATGAGTCGAACATTATTTTTAAAAATTGTCCATGATATTGAAAATTATACGGCGGATCCTCTTCCAAAACACTTTGATTTCTTTAAAGTTCGGCCCGATTGTACCGGTATTAAAAATAAGTTTTATTTATTTTATATTATTTGTATTTTTTAATTTGGTTTGTTAGGATTTAATTTATGATGTAATGTTTTTTATTTGAAAGAATAATGTAAGTTAGGTTTTAAATAAATTAATTGTTGATGATAGTTTATGAAAATAGGTGTAAAATTTGATGTGCTAGTTTGGAAATGGTGTGACCATAAAATGTGTTCTTTTTTAATGTAAAAATGAAAAAATTAGTATGGTGATGTGATTACTCCTATGCTCTCATACATTTATTAAATCTACAACTTTTTAATCATTGCTGTGAAGAAAAAGAGAAGAAAAAGGATGCATATTAATCTACTACTCGGATACCAGTATAATGCGACTAAGGTAGTCGTGTGATTATAGTTTTCGGTGATTTTTTTTCATAGCACGTTTTAAAGTATGGTTTTAAGTTTCATAATGATCGGGAATATTCATCAGGTTATAGATTTGTTAGAAGTTTTGTGTTATGAATTAGATGTAACAAGTTTTTTAATGGGTTTTTGTAAGTCTTTATATGCTTTAAGTTATCTGTAACATCGATCTTTTTGCGACTCTGATTTCTTTTGTCACGCCAGCTTTTTTTTCCAACGATTTAGTACGATCTATATGCCCCAAAAAGGTGACCTAGTGCGACCTAATTCAATTTTTTTTTAAAAAAAATTCAGTATAAAAAAAATATTTTTTATTCAATAAAAAACACATTACATTAAACAAAAACATTACATAAAATAAAAAACATTACATAAAAAACCGTTACATAAAATAAAAAACATTACGAAACATAATAATAATAATAATAATAATAAATAGTAAAACTTAAAAACTTAAACTCCTGGATTATCAAAGTGTGACATTTCAATGGTATTCTATGCGGGACTTTGTTTCAAAATTTTTCAACATTCATAGTATTCAAAATCCACATGACGAAAAGTGCGATATTCAAATGCGGCTTATTGATAAAGAGTATCTTCTGAAGTTCCAACCGGATGCCTACGTACGATGTTACCGTAAATCGCAGTAAATTGACCAACTTTAAGACGAATCGCACTTTTCCATTTGCTGATAATTGAGTCATAACCTCTTTTTTACTCACCCGTTTTGAAATAAAAAAACTCACGTACCTCCGACCAAAACCCTTTCGACTTATGATGACGGGAATTCTCCATAACATGTACCTAAGCTTGACACAAGGCTACCGCCTCCTCGGTAGTCCATGAAATTTGAGAACTCATTATTTTATGGATTATAGACATTGTAGTTTGGAAAATTGTGAGTTTAATGTGTGTATAAAATAGTTGAATAAATAGGTTTTTATAGGGATAAAAGAAAAAAAAGTTTGAAAATAACAGATATTTTTTGAATGTTTGCCCATGCAACTCGATCGTTTGCCCGACATATTTGGTAAACAAAAATCACACGACCCGGTCGTCGCAACGGGGTAACCGAGTGTAGTATGAGTCGCGACTAAAGAAGAATACCGATGTTGCGGGTAGCCTTAAGGAGATGTAATAATATCGAAAGTTTTTTGTTTTGTTTTTAAGATTAACAAATACGTAAGTTTTTACGAAACGCCAAGAAAGGGATTGTCTTCATCTCAAGTGATTTAATTTACAATTTTATATATTTATCCTTCCACTTTTTCACACATAACACATAACTTTTTTTTAGGATATATAACTAATTTTCTTTAATTTAAACATGTCATACGAGAAAAGTTAGTCAAAGTTTGACTCAAACGTCGTCTGAACATTGTGCCATGTCCAGACGACTTTTTGTCTTTTAATAGGTTTTCCTGACGACAAATGTCGTCGGAGAAAAGCTCTTCGGGCGTTCTATAGATTCTTGTAGTAATACTATTCAGTAAAAAAAAGCAAATATATATGTCCATCAACAAACAAATATCATATATCTACATAAAACTTTAATTATTAAAAATTTAATAAAAAACCTAAAAAAAAAGGTTTTACAAAAAAATTAGCACAACATATCAAACAACGTATGGTTATTTAAATGAAAAAGACTAAAATATTTCATGTACATGACTCTAATTAGGCGCTCATTGAGAGAAAAGGTTAGATGATCGAAACAAGCACTCAGCTAGTTGCAAGTAACATTTGCCAAATAACTATTCACAAAAATTACATCACTAACTTTTTTGACACATTCTAATAGGGGTATTCACTAGTAGTACAACTTTAAGAGCCTAGGGTAGAGTCCACACTAGATTTCTGATGTTATGAAAAAAGCGACTGTCACGTCAGTAATCCACTCTATAACACTAGAACTCTATAACACCAGAAATGAGGCGGTATGGTTAACACCATATTTCTGGTGTTATAGAGGTCCCATCATTTTTTTAACAAACTATTTTATAAAATTTAAATTTTCATTAATAAAAAAAAATTACACATAAATGAAAACATTACAAATAAATAAAGACATAAAAAAAGACGAAAAAATCATGCGAACTAAAAAAAATTACAAGCCGAAATATATTTTACGGGTTTTTTCCTTCAATTTTTCGACTTCATCGATGTCCGTTTGAGCCCATCCCGTAGTGTTCACTCCAAAAATCTTCAAAGCCTCGTTTCTTTTTTGTAGCTCAAGAAATGCAAGTCTTTCGCTCATCTCACGATCCAATTTTTCTTACTTTTTTTGCCGATCCGCTTGTATTTGTTGTTGGATTATTTCGGCACATTGATCTTTTTGTGAGCCGGATGTGGCGGTTGAGCTTGTTGAACGTTGAGCTTTATCCTTTCGGGGAGCACTGGAAGGTTGGGGAATTTCGTCATCACCAAACATGTCGGGCTCAATGGCTCGGCCTCGGTTCCTTCGTGATTGAGTGGACTCGGGATTTTTCCATTTATATTTGTTCCTCAAAAAAATCCACGCACTTTTATGAGCAAAATCTCGGTTTTTGTTACCTTGTTTGTATAAAATCTCCACCCGAGTCATCAAATTTTCTTCATTTTCACCACTAAGCAACTTTGTTGAGTCGTATAGGGAATTAAACTTTGTAACTTCCCGATTCATTGGTGTCCACTTTCCCGTCAACATATTTTTGTTACGCTCCCCAAGATTTAAACCGAGAGCACGTTCGTTATAAATATCTAGTATTTTGTACCAAAACTTGTCTCGGTCTTGGTCATCACCGGCTTGAGCATTTTCAGAAATCTCGATAAAGCATTCGACCAATAGTTCTTCCTCCTCTTGTGTCCAAAACATTCGCTCGTTTTTTTGTATAGTATATGTTGTATGAATTTGAGTGTATGTATGCATATGCCTATATATATATATATATATGTATAATTATTTTCTACTTATCGGTTGTATTCTTGGGATGGTTTACTAGCTCGTTTCTCTTTGGGATGTTTAACTTTCGTAGTAGCACATTTATCGAGTCCTCATTTCATGTGTTCATTTGTATGGTACTTTTAGCGTAAAGGCTATTAAGATAGTTTAAGAATTCCCTTGTCTTTGTTTATTTGGGGTAACGATATCTTTTATTTTGAGTCTTACATGGTATAAAAAAATGGAACTTGCAAATAGTAAAAAAAAATTAGTTGTTGGTAGTCGATAAAATGAGGGGAAAGTGTCGAAAACGTGTTTAAAATAAGGTGGAATATAAATTCTTTAACATATAAGCATGGCTTGTTTATATTAATATTTGGTATTGATCACCTAAAGCTAATGACATTTATTTAAATTCTTGTTCTTATTTAATTAAATATGTTAAAATCATGTAATTACTCATATGATGGGTGAGTGTTTTTAATTTTCTAGAATTAAAATAAATTAGGTCTTGAATTTGGTAATTAATGTGGGGTTTTAGGGTTTAAAATCGTTTTTTGGGTATAGATCGGAGTAGGCAGAAACTGTCGCTAAACTATCAAAATCTGTCGCTAAAATGTCAGAAACTGTCGCTAATGCCTAGGCGGATTTTAGGTAAAAATCGTTTTGGTCATAACTTGTTTGTTTTAAAGCTTTTTGGGTGATTCAAAAGCCGAATATTATGCTCGGGACGTACTTTTAATATATTCAGAATGTTTAGTAAATGGAGGTCAGTAGCTAGGCCTAATTAATTGTACGAGTGTCGAGTTCAAGGTTAAATTTCGGGCAACATCGTTTAAACTTGTGTTTTGGGTATTTTGAGGTAATGAACACTTAGAGGGCCAACATAGGGCTGAGTTGGGATAGAATTTGAGAGTTCTTTCGACCTTAGAATACGTGGTTATGTTTTGATGAGTTTTGATTTATGGTATTTATGAGTAAGATTGAAAATCGGGGTGACAGTTTCAAACCCGTCGAGTTATGTGACGGCTCCTAACTTAGTTTCAAGACAGTTCTTGTTTGATGAGTTGCGAGATTTAGTTAGGTTGGTTACATAACTTTATAGTTTTAATAAGTTTCCTCACGGACGGTTAACGCTCATGTGTTGTTGGTTGAGATTACTTTGTATAAACTAAGTTCACGTATGAACGTGAAGGTTTTATTAGGGATATGTATCCTCCTTTGTTTGCTGAGAATAAGTTTGAGTTTGGGAGTAAACCTCGGGATGAGATTTCTATTAGGAGGGAGTGATGTGACAATCCTAGATTTTGAGATTCTCCATTAGTGACTGTTTGACTTTGATTATGTGCTTAGTGTGCATTTATGTGCTATATGTTTGTATTTCATCCTTTGATTTGATGTTAGTCATCGTTCGTGTATTGCGTGGTGCATTATATAATGTTATAATGGGGTTAGTTCATGCTCATTTATTCACTTGTATGTAACTATGATAGAATGCGGTGCTATTTTAGGATTTTACGTGTACGTATATGTATTATAGTAAATGGTAATTTTTACGATTTAGGGTTTAGCATTTTGAGGTCTCGGATGAGGTATTTAGTCACGGGTATAATTTACGGGATGGTTTTAAGTCATTTAGGACTTAGTTATAAAGTTTATTCCATATTTTAAGAATTTTCATAAAACTATATATTTTACGTACTTTACGGTAGTCGCGTAAAATTGACTAGTTAAAAGGTTTGGGTGTAATTAATTAATTAAGGGATTAATAAAGAAAATATAATTGAGGAAATAATTATTAAAAAACGAAGTTAATAATAAAATAAAACTAAAAATTATTTTTGGTAAATTTTTTATAAAGGACGGTGGAGAAAGAAAAAGAAAAAAAGAAATATGGAAAGTGTATTTGGGTTTGGGTTAGGAGTCTTGTTAAATCTTGTATAAATACAAAACAGCATATTATTTTCTCCAGCTTTTTTAGTCGACGTGTTTTACAAGTGGATTTAGGGTTTCCATTAATTTTTCTTGATTCAAGGTAAGTGATCAATTAAAACCTTAATTTAATTCATGTTTTATTAATTAATCATGTTTACAATGTTAATTAACAATCATTAAGATGATTAGGTTTTGTTAACTTTCTGACAAATATAATAATTAAGATCCATTAATGATTTTAGGGTTCTTGTTTAATAATTTATGGATAATTAATAATGTTTAGAGGGTTAGTGCATAAAGGCGTAAAATAGTCTGATTTTTAAGGCCGTCTTATGTCGACTGTTCTAGGCATTAGATAGCACCTTTGGTCGAGTTTCTTTTTTTTTTAAATTTAAGTTCAGACAGTCTAAGTTTCAAAAATGTAAGGTTGGTCGAAAATGGAGTTCGGGAAGGTCGTCAAACAATTTTTACAAAAACAGCATGCTGTTCAGGAATAAATTTGGATTTCGGGAATTTAATTCAAAACCTAACCAAACGGATGAGATAGCCAAAGATTTTTTATTTTGGAACTCTTTATAATGTATATAAAAGAACTGGAGTTTTTCAATAAAAGTTATGGTGTTTAAGTCGGGCTGTTGGTGACAAACATTTAGCATGTACATAAAATCTGTTTTGGTGAAAATGATTTTTGGCGTAGAGACTAACGAAAGGTTAAACGTGTAATTAGAAAGTAAAATTGGTTTTTGGAGTTCTTAGATCATATAACAACATAAATCCAGTAGGTTAGGAGCCAAGTGTGGTGTTATGTTCACTTTATGTGGTCGTTTAATGACTAGTAAACCGTACTGTAGTAGGAAAGCTAGATAGTGAGGATTGGGGGATTAGATTCATCTCCTTGATTGTTACTTAACTTGGGTGTTAGGACCTGAGCTAAGTGTATTGTGTATGATTTTATAGGTTTGCAGGAGTGCTGGCTTGTTGTGCTATCAGGTGAGTTCATAGTCTCATTTTAACTAAGTTTTTAAATGTTTTTCTAGTATGGGATAGAGATGACACTTGTGGTGTTCTTAAAATGTTTTGGTTCTATATATTTATAAATGTTTAGACATAGATGTGTTATTGTGTGACATGCGTGCTTATGTGTTTTTTTATGTGTTATGTTATGTGTTCTGATATGTGTTTTGATATGTCAATCTTGATTGTGTTTATGATTTGGATTGGGGGACACGTATCGTCTTAGTGGATATTGGTAAAGCGGGTAGCCTTGTTGTGGTATGGTACATAGATGTATGGGCGTCTATGGGACCATTTGTGATGTGTGTGGAGCGGGGGGCACGATCCGTCATGAGTTCTTGTGTTCTGAGTACATGTGCTCTGAGTACTTGTGCATCGTCTCGACGGAGGCAAGATAACTCGACGGGGATATGGTTCATCTTCCACAAGTGGTGTGGGAAAGATCCGGATAGTGTAGTGCGTTGTTCTTTTGTGTGTGTGACATGATGCTTCTTGATTATTATAGTGTGGTGCATTGTTCTTTTGTGTGTAACGGAATACTTCTTGACTGTCATAATGTGCTTTGTGAATTGTAGATATGATTTGTACTTGGCTGAGTTTTGTTGTGGATGCATGTAACATGATTATCACATTATGGTCTAATACTATAAATTGTTTTTCTTGAACTTATTTACAGTGGATGTCAAGGTTTCATATGACGTTCTAGATAACTTAAACCTATGTTCTCACCAACTTTATGTTGACAGATTTTAGTGTCATTTTCAGGTGAGGTAGTTATGAAGGATGGTGTTAGAAGTGGCTAGAGTTTAGAGACTACTAGAAATGCATTAGGAGGAATTCCTTTCCTCTTAGATTTACTTTTGTCTTTTGATTAAGGGAACTTTGTGATACCTATATGTTTGATGTGTGTTATATGAATGTATTTGGTAAGAAGTAGGTCTGTTACCTACTTACGTAGACGCCTCCATTGTTTGAGATATTAGCATGACATTGTGTCACCTTTTTTTATGACATTTCTATTTCATATAGTTCTCTCTATAGACACGCTATTGTTGTGATGATATCCATACGTCACGCCCCATATTCCGTCATGGTGGGGGTGTGACAGCATGTGTATTGGAAGTGCCCTAACAAGAAGAAGGACTTGTTTAGACACAAAAGCATGGAGGAGCCCACGCTCAAGAAGACTGAAGAAAAGATAAAGTATCCTGAGAAAGTCAAGTACCCAAAAAAGGTACATGTAATCACATATTACATATTGGAAGGTACCACTGAATCAAACTGGGATGAAATATGGTACATAAGTAGTGCCTACAAACATCACATGTTCCCTACAAGATCTTTGTTTGAAAAGTTGAAGTATAAGTTCGAGATGATTAGGAAGGAACAGACTGAGAGGAAATTCATCTTCTCATATGGTATTGGAAATATCAAAATAGAAGCAAAAGCAGGAAACTTTCGGATTTCTAATGTTCACTACACACTAGAAATCACACTCAATATTCTCATTTATGATATATTGGAAGAACAATGCTATACTATAGATGATACTAACAACATGTGTAATATTCGCTCCATGTTTGATGAGAAAAGGAAGGAGAAGGTGCAAGGAGGGAGTCTCACTGATGATGGTTTAATGGACGCTGTCACTAAACACAACAAATATTTGGAATAATATTTCACATCTATAGAACCAAAGGAAGAACCTTCATTGGTGAAAGGCTTAGAAGAATTGAAGTGGAACAAGGACGATTAGCAGGATTATGTTCATGATGAATACGTAAGTTGGAACTGATCTTTGTATGCTTTGAAAGTTAATTCATTTTCAAGGTTTTTGTTTTTCATGGGTTTGTTAAAGAAAGACAGTTAGGTATACAAAAATTGGGAGATATTTAGTAAAAAGTTTATTAAAATTATAAAGTGGTTCTATCTGGTTTACCTTAATTATGAAAGGCTATATGAGATACCACCAAGAGTAGAAGTGGTAGAAATAAACTTGCTTAGTTTGCACAAATTTGTAGATAGCCTGGGAGGCTATATAAGTGTCACGGTTGATGATACATGGAAAACGATTGCTGGTATGTAAGGCTTGACAGAAAAAGTGACGAAGAAGCAATTAAGGAATATGCTATAGGAAGTACATCAATATGGTACAAGTGTATTACAAGACAGCACAAACACCTTGGTTTGGAGAAACGCTCGAAAAAGATGTGGTTTGTGATAGCAGTGATAATGCTACGCGAAAAGGACCACAAGACAGAGAGAAGGGTGAGGCTGAAGTAAAGGAAACACTTAAGAAGATATCGATGGACAAGAAGACACCCTTTGGAGTAAGCTTGGAAGGCAACTCAGATGGATAAGAAGCAAATGGAAGCACCACAGAAAGCAATGACCTTTTTGGCATTGTGTGAAGATCAGAAAGCACCACTTAGGAGATAGTTTGACATAAATGGATTAAGGGGGAGAAGTTGGGCCATTAATCGCATTATGTCAAACATATGTACTTAGTATATATTATGTAAATAAAAGCCTTTAAACATACTTGGGTTATGGTTTGGGTCAATAGGTTGTTAGGTTTATAACGTTTAGTTTATGATACGACGTTTATTTTTATTGATTAGGTATAACCGTCATAAATGCCTATAACGAACCAGTATGTTGGTTTAAAGGCATCGGTTCAGTGTGTATATATGTGTCGTATGCAAACATCCAGAATTCAATTCATTCCAATAATAATAAAGTCAATTGTTTGCAAATCCCGTTCTTAGGGCCTGTTTGCTATATGACTTTTAATGTGTTTAGGCCTAATGACAACTAAAATTCATTGTTTGGGACCATTTTTTTAGACTGACAAATAGGTCTAGTGCCAAAATATTAACCCCGGGCTAGTTAGTGGGATTTTGGTAGGATTTTAGTAATATGTCACATCCAAAATTAATTTTTATTTCTTAAACTTTGCTTAGCCACAAATTTGCCATATCCATTTCTTTTCGTCATATTTTTTGATGTTTAGCAGTATATATTATTTCCATGTATTTATTAAATAAGTATACTTTTGAAATAATTAATGTTTTTTCTTTTTTTTCTTTTCTTTCAAAACCTTTATCAAATCCTAATCAGACTAAAACCTAAATATTATTCTAAACCCATCTAGAAACTAAACGAACCCTTAGTCTGTTCACAGTTCGTACCGCAATTTGTTTGCACACCTAATCAATCATGATGAATCTCAACCATGCTCTTACCACAATTGGCTTGGCTATGATCCTGTACAACACACTCATGATGATTATTCTATTACAAACTGGCAAGAATACTAATCTTGATAATATCAAATATTTAATTATTTTCACTATCAAATCTATTTTGCAAATAAAAACAAGCATTTTAATGAAATCAAAGAAAAGAAGGGACATATATGCAAAAGACGCGCCAAAAGTGTACATGCAAGAGTAACTACGGCGTAGCCACCCGAGGTGCTACGGCGTAATCTACATATGGAAAAAAAATCCTTACGAAGACTAACTAAGGTGTAGTTGCTACATCTAGCTACGTTGTAGTATTGATGACTCAACCAAATACGCTTATTGAAGCTAAACTACGGTGTAGTCGTGTGATTTTGTTATGTCGTAGTTACCAAATATTGCATAAAAAGGAAAGTGTATCAACACACTACGACGTAGTTCACCGACTATCCAACGCGTAGTGTATTTACTATATTCGACAGGCTTATAAAAGACGACTAGGTCGTAGTTCCTACTTATAGCTATCACGTAGTTATAACTCACCACAAGGATTTAATGGGCCTCAAATTTCGTGTTTTAAGTTAAGCCTGGATCATAACAGAAAAATAACAAATCAAGCAAACTATGTTGGAACTAGCACAACCACGCCGTATTTGAGAAATCATATAATTTTATAAATGATGGTTTCAACTATGCCATATTTGAGAAATCACTAACATAAAATTATAGTATGTTCTATAAAAATGTTGTCGTAAATTATAATTCTGAAATGTTTAACAAATTAAAATGTTGTTTTTCAAATTTTATACGACTTGACAAATAAATTTGTAGTCTTTTAGTTTGTGGTTCGAGAAATGTAAGATCGAATCGTAATAGATTTTAAGATCTTATGGTCAGGATAGGGATCCTATAAGATCTCACGCTTGCAATGATCATATGTAAAAGATCATGATCGTTTTTGTTTTGCAGTATTGTAAAATCCTAATATCATCGAGATCTTGACAACCATGCTTTCAACAGGAGCGTCGCAGAACCAAGGTGCGGTTAAGATTTGTTTCATGTAGGATCGTTCTTAGATTTGATACCATATTAATGTTGATATAATTACGCATAATCTTGATAAATCATTCAACCGCCTAATAAATAAACTGCAATTCTTGGATAGCAGCTTAAAGCCCGAATACATTTAAATTGGCTACATTCATCACTTGATGCTTGTTTATGTTGGCGTAGCAAGCCACTTCTTTAACTTAACCATAGCTTCTCTCGGCTTGTATTATGCTACTAAATGACCCGCACCCCATAGATCGGGACAGGTGAGTCGTTTGTCATGTTATATATAATGTTGTCATGAAACTTACAGGAAGAAAATAGTCATCTAGTGATATAAAGGTTCATCAAAAGCATAAAAAAGTGTAGAATATTTGTTCTTCTCTCACATTTAAAAATGTGTGACTGTCTGCTCTTTTGCTTTTGTGACACATTTTGTTTATAAATGCTATCATTAAACCTTAAAATTTTGGACTTTTTACTCACACTCTTGTAAAATGTGTAACTAGGGTTAGATTTATTCACTATTTTTTTGTCATTAAAACCTCTGTCACTCAAATAGTATAGTACTACAGTGGAAAGAAAGCAAGCATATGCAAGAAGAGAAACCATGTATCTTTGAATGTGGGTCATGTTATATAAAATATCATTATGAAACTTACACTAACAAAATAGTCTTCTGATGACATATAAAGGATCATCAAAAGAATAAAAAGTGTCACTATAAGATTTTTGCTTTTCTCACATTTAGAAAATTGTAGTATCAATTACATTAAAAAAAAGTGTGACTATAGTTCTTTTGCATTTTGGAATTTTGACAGTTTATAAACACCATCATTAAATCTCAAAATTTTAGGCTTTTACCCACAGTTTTTAAAATGTGTAACTAAAGGTTAGATTTTGTCACATTTTCTTGTGTATTAAACCTCTGTCACTTAAGTGTAACGTGAGAATAATGTTTTGAAACCTGATCCGGCTTGATTTCGGTCTAAAAAACAGGTCATATTAAACCGAGTTTATATTTCAAAACTCGATAAGATATATCGGGTTTGAGGTGACCCTGGTCAATAGAGTTCTCGAGACCCAACCAAATTTTAATTTTTTCGTTATTTTACAAATAAAGCATGTAGGTTATGCGTAATTGAGACGTAATATTATTTTTACGTATTCTGTTTGTTGGTAAATACTTTGTATGTTCAATATACGAATGATTTCGTGAGTATATATATATATATATATATATATATATATATATATATATATATATATATATATATATATATATATATATATATATATATATATATATAGAGTTAGGATCAAATAAGAAGATTAAGTAAAATAAGAAGGATGAGAAGAAACCACAGCCACATATTTCAGATGCACCTACAAAGTCAGATGCATCTCCCCTTAAAATTCTCCTTCCTTTGTGGAATTTGTGGTCAGGATTTCTTCTTATTCTTCTCATTTTATTTTTTCTTCTTACTGGATCCCTACTCTATATATATATATATATATAACTTTTGTTAATCATTAAAATTATTTATTATTAAAATATTGGTTTCTTTGCATTTGCAAGAACAAAACGTGTTAAGAACAATAATACTTTGAGGCTTGAATCCAAAAATGTTGTATTTAATAGACTTGGTTTTTTCTAAAAAAAACTAACATTTTGTTGTCTGTTTACCTTTTCTTATCATGTAAGTGAAAATTATTTTTTTTTAAATAAAAATATTACAAGGTTTCGCAATATTTTTTTTTGAAAAATCGAGATCACTCCGATCTATCCGAATCGAACTAGAAATTCGATTACCCGATGACTTAATCGGTTTACAAGACATGGTAAGAGAGATACGACATGTGTTCCATTTTCATATTGTTGATTGGCCCCCATAAATCTGGATCAAATTGTCATTGATAGAGAAGACAACGTTGATTGCCCCCCACAAATCTTCATTAGATCAGGGAAAATTGATTGGTTGATTGGCCCCACAAATCTTCATCAAATTGTCATTGATGGAGAAAGGAATGTATTTTTAATCCAAATGGCATTATACACATGTTAAGAGCCATCATTTTTTATTTGATTTTTTCCTTTGAACAATAACAATGTAATACGATGAGGTGGGGAGTTAAATGATGTGGTAATTAATTAAATTATGTTAAGTTTAATGCATTGTGAAAGTTTTGTATGAGAGTTGATGTGTTGAATTGACGGTAGCGTATTAAACTTGTATCGAATTATGCATTGAAGATGCTTTAAAAAGATGATATACATTGAATTTTTCTCGGGCGACATATACTTTTTAGTAAATATTTAACTAATTACATTTTTTTTACTACAATTTTGCGAATGACGACAATTTCACGGTGTACCAATTATAAACATTACAAATTGCGTGTAATAAAAATAGTATAGCTATAGCGCGGTTGACGACAAAATAAACGAGGTAGTCTTCTATATCATCTAGAGATACGAACTCAACTTGCTTAAAAATGACTTGTAGTTACAAGTGCTAAAATAAATATACTGTATCAAATTTTATTTCAAAATCAATAACCTCTAACCTTTGGAAGACGATATTTTCATATTTGAGGTCGTAAATTGATTTTGGGCACATTTGCATCTAATGCCACTGGTAAATGGCACCGTCTGTTCAAAAAAAAAATGGCACCGAGTTTTAGACAAGTCAATTGACAAATTTTTATATTTGATATCAAAATTCTTGTTTTGATATTTAAAGTCGATGCATATATTGAAGGTTATTATCAAAAGAATTAATAATCAATTTATTTTCATAGAAATTGATGTGCATCGTGTAATCGTTAATTCAACTTTTATATTTATATCTCGCCGATTTAATTATTTTAAACTAATAAAACATTTTTAACAGGCAGTTTACCATGTCAATCGTGGAATAATTTAGTAAGTTTCGTGTCGATGAATATAAGCGTAGTTAAATTCTACACAGTGTTTATTCCATTTAATTTATTAGTTTAAATTACATCTACGCTAAACCCTAACTAAGTTATACTATGTATAGTATTTATATTTATTTACAATATTTACAAGGTTTGTTTTGTATCAAGGGGTTTATTTGGGATATTGGCACATGTAATTTTGGTGACTTATCCTTATTATCTCTTCCACAATCCTATCAAATCTTATTCGTAAAGCTTAGAAGTTCGATCAAGTTCTATCTTAAGGGAACCGTGCTAGCCATATCTAATCTGAGTGTTCCCAAGTCGAGAAGCATTGTATACAGTTGTGGTTGATTTATGAACTGATGAGATGTTATTTTATACACATTTTCAGGGTCATTTAACCGCCACATCTGTCTAAATGTGCATTAAAAATAACTTAGATTCTTTGTTTTTGTCATTCTAGCAATTTGAAAGCACTTGGAGCATTTAGGGATAATTAAAAGATGTTTTCAAGCATTTTCAAGCATATGTATGAAGTATAAAAGAAGTCACAGCAAGAATGCACAACTTTCTAATTCACCACCAACAAAAGTGTAAACAGAAGTTATAGACGATGTTAGGATTTCTACCCGACGCCTTCACAATATTCCTCTAGACAATGTCACTAGCACAACCTGACGCCGTCACAGCTTATCAATTTAAGAAACCCTAAGATGGTTAGACGGCCAAACAATGTCACAGTTATAACCCGACGTCTTCGCGACCCGTATTCTATATATATAACCTATAGTAAACTTAAAATCCGTGTAGAATTTTAGGGTTAATTTAGGAGCAACTACTTAAGGTGGTTTCTAAGGTTTCAAATCCTTAGGAACTTCATCTTAACACCCATATCAATTTAAGAATAAGGTTTTATTCAATTTTTATGTGTATTTTCCTTTAATCAAAACTTTATCTTATCGTCCATATCAATTGAAGAACAAGGTTTTATTCACCTATCATGTATCATGTCTATGTGTTATTATTGGACCATGTCTTTTATCTTTTTTTTTCTTTTGGTATGCTTGGCTAAATTAACTAGTGTTTGCCTATAATCGCATGGAACTTACAATGTGATTCTTATATGTTTATTGCTTCTTGATTGGTCGTGTGCATGTTAGGCTTTGGAAAACGAGACTAGATCTTCGTATCCTAACTTTTGATACGTATAAGAAAACGAGGGAGTATAGATGATGCCTCGTCTTGCAGATTTGTGTTATTAGTCGTTGAGTCCATTTTTGGGTCCTAAATTGCATTGGTCTTATGGCTTGTTCTTGCGAACTCATTTAAGTGTTTGTTAGTGTGTGTTAATGAAGTATATCTAAGGTTCTAGGTATATTATTCTCACATAGACGATTGTAGGTGCGTGCGTCATATGGGTAGGTCTAGTAAACGTTTCCATACCATCATGCTAGATTCTATTAGCTTCGCGTATGACTTGTAATTAATATAAAAGGAAAACCTTACACATTTAACCAACAAGATGTAGCCAGAAATGAACATGTAGAAAGAACATCGTAGGGAGTAGTGCATGATTAGATGAACAAGTTTTTTTAACTAAGTGAAATTCTCTCCACCGTAGTGCAGATTGTGTTAGTCAAACCTCTAACTTTACCCGATAAATTTTACTGCTTTTATAAAAATATAAAAAGAATCTTCTTCTTACTTCTAGACTTAGGTATGTTTAACATTGACCTCACACACTGTTCCTAGATAGAACGATAACAACCCTAGTCCTTCCCAATACTATACCACACAATGGAGTAGACTATCTGGGGTTGCAAAACTCTAATCGTCGTGTGCTGCTCCCGCGGTGCACGGGAATCAATTTCGTAGTCTCACGTTTCGACGTTTACTTTTTATAATTCTTCTTGTCCTTGGAAGCGTGTTTGTAACCTTCTTACCTTTGATAGGTGACACCTATTTGACCGGAGAGTCGTCTTCAATTAGATTCGAACCGTGGCCCATAGAACAATCTGAATCGGCTAATAATATGAATTACCTTGTTCAAAACCTTGATACGTATAAAAACTTGACTATCAAGTAAGTTGTCTATATTCATATAAAGATTAATATGGTCAATAGGAAAATAGCCTTGATTTGGTTGCGTACACGTGACCGATGAAACAAAAGAAGAATGATACATGATACTCGGTAAGTGGTAAAGACAAGGTTGGTTGTTGTACGAATGATTGAATGGACGGTTTTGATAAAATATGCTATGGTTTTGTAGTTTTTGTGGTAGTTGTGATTGATATTGCAAACTTCCGGGACTAAAGCAAACATGTCGCGGGATACCAGATAATTAGAAATACGGATCCAGTGTTAGAATGATTTCTTGCATTTGGGATCTTGGGGGTTTTAGCTTCGAAAGTTTTCTTAGATATTTTAAACCAATATGAGAAGAATAAGAAAAATGTAGTGTGCTTTGTGTATATTATGATGATATGATTGGGATATTTATATGATAAAGGGTTTAAATTCTAAAATGTTAAAAAAAATATTGAAACTGTTGGTGGCTTTTGTATGTTTGTTGGTTGAGGTGGTCGGTCGTCCCCTCGACAAGTTCCTCAATTCCTTTGACCACCAATCGACACCTCACAAAAGGCCGACTGATGCCATCTGAGTTCTCACTCAACGCGTCGACCGACAATTGAAGACAACCTTATTCCCTAATCTCTCTACTTATTTTTATTCAAATAATTGACAACCTCATATATAAGGATAAGAAGAGCACTGGGTATAGCTTGGTGTTAACCGTGGGCAAAAAGTGTACGAAATTCAGCAAAATGAGTTCGTGACACCAATAAGGTATTACACCACATTTTCAGGCTCCCTCGTTGACAACAAAAAATATGGTGCCGTAGAGTTTTATTTTTGTTTTTTTATCTATATAAATAAACAAATTTCTCAAATAAGTTTATTAATAAAAATATATTAAATAACATAAAGGAATATTAAGACTAACGGTGTAAACAAAATAATAACTAACGGTGTAAGCAAAACACCTACAAGGACTAGTTATGTAAATATATATAGTTTCTAGGTTTAAAAAATAAAATTAATTAAAAAATACCATATGGTGTTCGTCTTTCTTCCTTGGGCACCCACCTAGAAGGTAAAACAAAAATACACGCAACACAAAAGTTAAAACACACACACACACACACATGCATACATACACACACACAAACGAAACACACACGAAACACACACACACACACACAAAAACATCACATAGACATGAACACAACCTCAAAAAGAATTAAAAAAACCCACCGCGTAGGCTGTGGCTATAGCGCCAGCCTTTACAGGGCAGACACTAAGGGCAGACACCGATACGATGCGTCGTGGGTGAGCTCGCGCTATGAAACAAAACGTGTGGCGACTACCCACCTCGTGCTTCAAAAAATTTACATATCCAAAACACTAATATCACAAGACACACATAACGTGTTATTGTATTCAAGTTAACGAGTTAAATAACATATGTTTGTAACGAGTCAGATCGTACCTGCGCGTTGCGACGGGATTTGTTTGTTTCAGACGATTGTACTTTTTTTAGGATGTAGCTATGTTCTTTGTTAATAATTTCTGTTTATGTACATTCAATTTGACTATTGATGGTAAATTTTGCTGCGAGTATTCTTACTATTAATATGTTTGGAAAATGCATGGACCGACTATATGTTACGATTTTGGTTAAACAAAATGTATTTAACAATGTATTTGAACATTTATATGAAAATAGTGGAGCAGTAGTAGTTTTTATACGTTATAACATTGTAACCATGTACCAAAAGCTGTTAAACTTATTTAACATCCGCGCTTGCTATGTTGTCTATTACGTAATTACAATATATTACGAAGGGTAGTTATCGTATTTTTTTAAAAAATTTATTATTAAACAAAGTTTAGGGTAGTTTTTATAGTTAGTAGACAGGTTAAAGGTGTCTTCTGAAAGCTTCATTTTTCTCTAAAAATATATATTAATTTTTCTATTTTTATAAAATTATACGTTTGTTTTGTTTGTAATTTGAAAATTCTTTCAACCAAATATTTTTAATGAAGAAATTAGTAGATATTTGATAGATAAAATTTGTTATATGAATAGCCTAAATAGCAAAAGAAAAAAGGTAGTGTTATAAGTTATTACATAGTTTGGGGTGTTATTTTGTATTATATTTTTTTCCTCTTGTATGAAAGTGTTAAATTAGAAAGCAGTCCGAACTTCAAAAGTTAGCCCAATGTTAACACGACATGAGAGGGCGCCGTATTAGAGCGCCTTTTAGGATATAGGTATTCTATATTTTCGACCACATAATAGTAAAATACGAGACTAATAGCGATATCTCCCAAAAGTATAAACAACAAACAACATTTCAAACATCTTTTGCGATTAATCATTGCAAAGTTGGATCAGTTGGTTAACATCCTTGCCTCTTGAGAGAGAGGTCAATGGTTCGATCCTCACTTCTTGCAAGACCGGATGTACTTTTCTATCTTTTATCCGAAAGCTTTGCATTATACGTGTGGTGGACCATGGTTTGAGGAGTCGAAAGATTGTGAGTTTGTGGATTTGTGGGTGGATGAATGTGAGGAGTATATGAAGGTTAAGGAGAAGGGGAGGGTGCTAATGGAGTGAGGGGTGCGGCGTGTTTGGTGTTCGGTGAAATGTTGTTTGCCTGAATAAATGGTAGTACTTCGTAAATATTTTATTTGTTTCCGTGTAATTGTTAATGTGCTTTTGTGAAATATGTTGTAATAGCAAGTTCATTGGTTTGATTCGTGAAGATAATCATTTCCCCCATAAATTACACAACCTTCCTTTTTTGGAAACTTTCAGTGTATTATCTGTTTTCTGAATGGAAAGTATGCAGTTTATTTGCAGCATGTTTCTGCTTCTGTAATGCGTAAAGGTTCCTAATTTGTGCTATTAGTTCTGCAAATTTCGGGCTTGTTTTTGATTTTGTATATGTTAGCAGTGAATAGGTTTTAGATCACTTGTAAATTTCAATAAGGATTCACCTCAATGTTAAGAAAGAAGAATAAATCATATGTTGATAATGTGAAAGAAACCAAGTAGTTCAAGATTTGTCAAATTTTGCAATGCGAATTCTGTTTGCAGTACCTTTGCATTCTTGCAATGTAATGACTGCCGACTTTAGAGCAAACAGGGTATGACTTGCATAATGTTCCTCTGTCTTTTTGCGGATGTATTTTTTCCCTTCTTATTATAGAATTAGTTTCGCTATTCAAAAAGGGCTTGCAGCGCAGCTTGTTGCTCGTTTGCCTTCTACATCTGTGTAATTACAAACTGTTGTTTTTGATAATAAAACGGACTAAATATGTTCCAATTATGAGCTATTTGAACAAAAGATAGAAAGACTATAATTAATTTAGCAAACGAAAACTACATTGTAATTTAAGAGTCATCATAGGTTTAAGTATATATGGCAATGTTGAAAATATCGGTGGTTGGACGGTAGACACTCTTGTAGCTGTAATCGTTTTAGGCGATGATTTCTCACGAGTTATATGTATTTTTGTAAGATTCTCCTTATAAACAAACTTATAATAGATATAAACAACTACCTAACTCATTAAAACACGTTTACAACGAGTTTTGAGAGTTCTAGATTTGCATGTTTCTCGCAATTTGACCATCATCGGTCGTGTTTGACCGTTGTTAACTATGGTCCACTTATTGTTAGACCGATTAATCAGCCACGGAAAGGTTAGTTCCTAGGCAGCAATTAATCAGTCTTATAGCTCTTGTTTTACAACACTCATTATATGCTATAGACGAAGCTTTAATCAAGATTCAAATACAACTTAAATCAACAGCGCAGTGTTGGGTCACTGCTAATTAATTACTACGAGCTTGGTTATGTGGATGACAATATTAAAAGTTAGTAGTAAATGAAATGTCTCGAAAAATGATCAACTATTTTAATTTTTCACCAACTGCAGTTTCATTGTCGCCTAAGAAGCTCAATATTAAACCTGATGATTGAGCAAATAAAATAAAATAAAAGGAGTACACGTCACAATGTAAACTATAATAACTAAGATGATCACCAACCGTCATTAAAATAAGAATTAGGTCTCTTTTAGAAGAGTCATGTCGTACCAAATGTTGATAACTAATACTGTCATTATTTTCAGAGAAAATTCCCGAACATGTCCAAAATCAACTGCATTTTCTTCTTCTAGGCTAAATGTCAAAAAGTAGGGCAACAAACGAAAAATTTATTAAAGGACTTGGTATGGTCACGTTGTACCGCAGCATTGACCGGCCTGACTGCACCAGAATTTGCAACGTGGAAGACGCAGTGGCTTGGGCCGCATGCGTGGAAGACGGTTTAAAAAAAATCATTTTGGCCTCGTATAACAATTATGAAAACACCTCTTTATTTCTAATATTTTCGAAAAACCCCCAACGGTCGGATGACCGTTATATTTAAAAAAAATTATTTAAAAAAAAAACACTTTAACGGCTAGTTTTTTTAACCCCTCTATATATACAAACCAAAATTCATAATAACTTTACACAAACACAAATTTTACACACACAAAAAAAATAGCGTACCGACCTTTCGCGTTTGACGTTGGTGATGAATCCGACGTTGATATGTTCGTTACTGCGTATAATTATTATAATTACTAGCAAGAACAAGAAAACAAACCCCGGCTCACCCGAAATATTATTGAACGTGATCGTGACACTGCCGAAGTTCGTTTGAAGGTGGATTACTTTGACGAACCTTGTAAGTATCTGTTACACATTTTTTGTAAAAGATATCGTATGAGTCGAACATTATTTTTAAAAATTGTCCATGATATTAAAATTATACGGCGGATCCTCTTCCAAAACACTTTGATTTCTTTAAAGTTCGGCCCGATTGTACTGGTATTAAAAATTAGTTTTTTTATTTTATGCTATTTGTATTTTTTTAATTTGGTTTGTTAAGATTTAATTTATGATGTAATGTTTTTTATTTAAATGAATAATGTAAGTTAGGTTTTAAATAAATTAATTGTTGATGACAGTGTATGAAAATAAGTGGAAAATTTGGTGTGCTAGTCTGGAAATGATGTGACCATAAAATGTGTTTTTTTTATGTGGAAAGTGAAAAAATTGACGCGATGATTTGATTACTCCATGCTCTCATACATTTATTAGATCTGCAACTTTTTAATCATTGCTGTGAAGAAAAAGAGAAGAAAAGGATGCATATTAATCTACTACTCGGATACCAGTATAATGCGACTAAGGTAGTCGTGTGATTATAGTTTTCGGTGAATTTTTTTTCATAGCACGTTTTAAAGTATGGTTTTAAGTTTCATAATGATCGGGAATATTCATCAGGTTATAGATTTGTTAGAAGTTTTGTGTTATGAATTAGATGTTACAAGTTTTTTAATGGGTTTTTGTAAGTCTTTATATGCTTTAAGTTATCTATAATAGCGATCTTTTGCGACTTTAATTTCTTTTATCACGTCAGCTTTTTTTCCAACGATTTAGTACGATCTATTTGCCCTAACAAGGTGACCTAATGCGACCTACTTCAATATTTTTTAAAAAACATTTCAATATAAAAAAACATTTTATTCAATAAAAAAACATTTTATTCAATAAAAAACACATTACAGTAAACAAAAACATTACATAAAATAAAAAACATTACATAAAAAAACCGTTACATAAAACAAAAAACATTACGAAACATAATTGTAATAATAAATAGTAAAAACTTAAAAACTTAAACTCCTGGATTATCAAAGTGTGACATTTCAATGGCGTTCTATGTGGGACGTTGTTTCAAAATTTCCCAACATTCATAGTATTCAAAATCCACATGACGAAAAGTGCGATATTCAAATGCGGGTTCTTGATAAAGAGTATCTTCTGAAGTTCCAACCGGATGCCTACGTACGATGTTACCGTAAATCGCCGTAAATTGACCAACTTTAGGACGAATCGCACTTTTGCATTTGCTCATAATTGAGTCATAACCTCTTTTTTGCTCACCCGTTTTGAAATAAAAAAACTCACGTACCTCCGACCAAAACCCTTTCGACTTATGATGACGAGAATTCTCCATAACATATACCTAAGCTTGACACAAGGCTACCGCCTCCTCGGTAGTCCATGTAATTTGAGAACTCATTATTTTATGGATTATAGAAATTGTAGTTTGGAAAATTGTGAGTTTAATGTGTGTGGAAAATAGTTGAATAAATGGGTTTTCATAGGGATAAAAGAAAAAGAAAGTTTGAAAATAACCGATATTTTTTGAATGTTTGCCCATGCAACTCGATCGTTTGGCCGACATATTTGGTACACAAAAATCACACGACCCGGTCGCCGCAATGGGGAAACCGAGTGTAGTATGAGTCGTGACTAAAAAAGAATACCGTTGTTGCGGGTAGCCTTAAGGAGATGTAATAATATCGAAAGTTTTTTGTTTTGTTTTTAAGATTAACAAATACGTAACTTTTTACGAAACGCCAAGAAAGGGATTGTCTTCATCTCAAGTGTATGATTTAATTTACAATTTTATGTATTTATCCTTCCACTTTTTCACATATAACACATAACTTTTTTTAGAATATATAACTAATTTTCTTTAATTTAGTTAGTCAAAGTTTGACTCAAAAGTCGTCTGAACATTGTGCCATTTCTAGACGACTTTTTGTCTTTTAATAGATTTTCCCGACGACAAATGTCGTCGGAGAAAAGCTCGTCGGGCGTTCTATAGATTCTTGTAGTAACACTATTCAGTAAAAAAAAGCAAGTATATGTCCATCAACAAACAAATATTATATATCTACATAAACACTTTAGTTATTAAAAATTTAGTAAAAAAACTAAAAAAAAAACTTTTACAAAAAGATTAGCACAGCATATCAAACAACGTATGGTTATTTAAATGAAAAAGACTACAATATTTCATGTACATGACTCTAATTTTTTTTTGAACGGCGATTTATTAAAAAGAAACTAGCAAGATGCTAGAATTACAAAGAAATAAGGTACGGGTTCTTAAGCCAGTCGATCCAATTGAACGACGCTTTGCTTCTAGAATTACACCAAGTAAAAGAACAAGACACAATGTTATCGAAAAGAATGCCCTTCGTAGAACTTTTATTGTCGAATAAAATCTTGTTACGGAAGTTCCAAATCGTCCACCACGTTACATAAAGAACGCCTTCAAACACCAACTTGCGGTTGGCAGAGAGCCTGAGCGAAGATAGCCAGGTCAGCCAATCACCATACGACGAAATGCCTGTATAAACCACATTCCACCAGGAAGCAATCTTCCTGTAAAGCTGATCTGCTAAAGTACATCTGAAAAGGAGATGTTCGACAGTTTCTGCATCGTTGTTACACAAAGGACATGAGATGGAGCCAATGTCGATTCCGCGACGAGACAAATTAAACCTGGAGGGCAAGGCATCCATCTTGACTTTCCATGCGAGAATATTAACTTTTATCGGGACATACCTCACCCATCTAGTACTGGGAAAAGTGTAAGAACGATGCAATTCGTCAATAACCGTTCTTAGCGAGGCTACAGTGTAAGTCCCTGCATTACCCAACGACCACGTGAATCTGTCTTTCTGAGAAGACAAAACGATGTTGCTGGCGATATTAGATAAATCCAAAAGCTGCTCTCTTTCTACCCCTCCCCTAGCATGTCGACGAAACGAATGATCAAGCGAGGGATGTTCGAGTTTTTCGCGGATACTCACATCCTTATTAGTCTCCAAAGCAAAGACACGAGGAAAAACATTTTTAAGGATCCCAGCTTCACTCCATTTGTGAATCCAAAACTTGGTACTGTCACCGTCGCCTAGTTTTAAAGAAAGAAACTCGAAGAAGTTAATGCCTTTAACACGAAGGGATTCGGCTTCGTTCACTATACTAAGCCAACAAGATTTATGACCAGGTTTGACAACCCGACCAATATTTCCGTCTTCCCCGTGGATAACCTGAATAACCCTAGTCCACAACGATTTTTTGTTAGTCATGAACTTCCACAACCATTTAAACATTAAGGCGCGATTCATAGCGAACATACTAGCAACTCCGAGACCTCCAGCTTCCTTGGACGACAAAACAGTACTCCATTTTACCCAAGTAGCTTTTTTGCTTTTATGCTCATGTCCAAAGAAAAAATCTCTTCTCATGGATTCCATATTCTGTAAAACGGCAGATGGAGTTTTGAACATAGACATATAAAAGATAGGAATAGTACCAAGCACGGATTTCAAGAGAGTGAATCTGCCCCCAACGGATAAGGCCTTCATCTTCCATTTCGACAGTCTGTTTTTAACTTTAGTGATCACCTCTTTCCACGCCTCTACCCTATGCATGAGACCTCCCACTAACGTTCCGAGGTACTTAAAAGGAGTGTGAAGAGTCGAACACCCTAACTTGGAAGCAGCTCGGTTAACCTTACTGAAGTCCACGTTTAACCCCAAAATTTGACTCTTACCCATATTAATCTTTAAACCAGAAGCTCGACTAAAACATTCTAAAACGTTGATAATGGTAGATATGTTACTGTCACTCCATTTTCCCATGAAAATAGCGTCGTCCGCAAAGAACAAATGAGACAAATCTAAGGTGTCATTAAGATTGATGCCCTTGAACAAGCCCACGTCGACAACACGCTGAAACGAAATATGAAGTGATTCCATAACGAGGATGAACAAAAAAGGGGAAAGAGAGTCACCTTGCTTAAGACCTTTGAAAAATTCGAACTCCGTTGTGGGGCTGCCATTAATGAGAATGGAACCCTTCGAAGCTCGGAGGCAACCTTGGATCCAGGACCGCCACTTAGAACCGAACCCAAACTTTTCTAACACTTGATCCAGAAAATCCCACCTAACCGAGTCGTAAGCCTTTTCGAAGTCAACCTTGAAAATAAGAGTTTGTTTCTTCTTCAAATTGCACCATTTTATAATTTCGTGGAGGATAAAAGGCCCATCCATAATTTGTCTCCCCGAAACAAAGGCGGATTGAACTTCATGAACTAGACCGTCCAACAATGGTATAAGTCTATTAGCCAAAATTTTCGTAACAATCTTGTACAGGCTACCGATGAGACTTATGGGTCTAAAGTCATACACTTTATTAGCATTAGGGGTTTTCGGAATAAGAGTGACAAAGGAAGAATTACAACCTCTCGTGAATTCGCCATGATCAAAGAAGAACTTAACTGCCATAACCAAGTATTTCTCGATTGTTTCCCAGAACTGACGATAAAATCCAAACGTAAAACCGTCCGGTCCTGGAGCTTTGTCAATGCCACAGTCCCACACAGCCTTCTTTACCTCTTCCCTCGTAACAACTGTTTCTAAAGCAGCTCGTTGATCTGGATTTACGGAATTGGGGAATTCAATGTCGATCGGAATACGGATACCATCCGGACGAGCAAATCTTCTCTCGAAGTGGTTGAGAAACTCCGCTTTAACTTGGCTTGGAGTATCAATCCAGTTCCCCTCCTTCATAATTCCGCGGATGCTCAACTGTTTTCTTTTCTTATTCAAAACCCCGTGAAAAAACCGAGAATTCTCGTCACCCTCTATAGACCATTTAATCTTAGCTTTCTGTTGCAATTCAGTAACTTGAGCCTTATAAATAGCTTGAATGGAATCTATAACCTCCAATCTCTTAATAGCCAACTCGTTAGTCCCTTTACCCATGTCAATCTCCGTATCAATTTTGGAGAGATCGTCATGAAGATGTTGGAGTTTGGTCTTCACTAAAGGAATGTGAGCTTGATTCCATAACTTAATTTTGCCTTTCAGAAACTTCAATTTAAGAGCAAAGTTACGCATGGCGTTGAACTTATCCCCCTGAGCAGATTCCCAAGTGTCCTGAACCATACTTTTAAACCCTTCTGCCTCAATCCAATGATGAAAATATCTGAATGGAGTTGGTCCGTAATCTACAGCACATTCTCGGAGTAAAATCGGGCAGTGGTCTGATAAAAAACGGTTAAGAGTAATGGCACTAATATTAGGATGGGAAATACCTAAGCTGTCCGATATGAGAAACCGATCGAGTTTGCTCATTTTGGTCGCTGACTTGTGACACCACGTAAATGTGTTACCTCCTGAAGGAACTTCCTCTAATCCAGCATTATGTATAAAAGAATTGAAAACCTCCGCATCACGACCATTAAAGACTGTACCGAATCTTTCCGAGTGGTGTCTAACCTCATTGAAATCTCCCATCATAATTACATCCCCGTTCCAGCTTTGAATCATACTTTGCAAGTATTCCCAAAGAGATCTCTTCTCTTTTTTCTCGTGAGGGGCGTACACGACAATGAGAAGAATATTAGAATTATTTTTCAACCACACGCCCCTAACAATGACAAAATAATCAGAGCTTGTAGAATCTACCTTCTGAAAACAACCTGGATCCCATGTACATAAAATGCCGCCTGAATTACCGACCGAATCACTATGCACGAAATCGAAAGAAAAATTACCCCAACAAGATTTGACAGTGGAAACCTCCATGTGATCCATTTTAGTTTCTTGTAAAGCCAATATATTAACCCTATGTTTGATACATAACTCCCGAACCCAGTTTTTTTTGGTCTTCTGGGCGAGACCTTGAACATTTAGGGACATAAAATTCATGGATGAACACCGTCCACTCCATGAGAATCGATCATTTTCATGATGTCATTCTCGCACCCACCCATATCGTAGCCCATGGTTTGGCCTACTTTAACTAACTCTTCGAGACAATGTAGTATGGATCCACCTGTTCTTGGAACGTCAGAAGATTTAAAATGTCCAGAACTCGCCCTCTTAGATCCGCTGTTGTTGACAAAGTTGTTTTCGCTATGGTCTTCGGTATCCTGCTTCTCAATAATGTTTTCTGATCTTTCCTCTTCGCACTTAGTGACATGTGGAGTGTAGCCCGGGGGGTGACTTAAGCTACTATCAGAACACTTATCATGCTTATTCGAGGAGTCATTACGATTGAGCAACGGGTATAATTTGAAAGGATCATCCGACTCTTCTACAATCTTGTCAGACGTCATCCTGTCATCATGGTTATTCTCCAATTCTTCATCTTCAAAGATGGTGTCAGGCACTTTTTCTGAGTCGCTATTCTCTCCAAAATCATCAGACTTTGGAATGACGTCCTCATTGTCCGAACTAGTATCATCATTCTCGATTGCATCTGTAAAATCAGGAACCCAACCTGGAGTTTCAATAGCTCTGATCCAGAACGTCTTTCCCTTGTGAATAATTTTGAAATTCTCATTGATGCTTTTTCTGGATTGCATATGAATACAAAGTCTTTTAGAATGGTAACAAGTTTCCTCCTCATCGTCCACGTCCAATAGTTTACCCCATATTTCAGCCACACGAGCAAAAGTATTCCTAGTCCACAATTTAAATGGAATACCTTCCACTTCGACCCACGCAATTCTACCTTCTACCTCAAACTCCGGTGTTGCATTGACGACTTGAGAGAACCACGACATTACGCTAGTGCATTCCTGGAACTTGTGAATTACAACCTTGGACTTAAATTCCATCATCACCCATAATTCCCCCATATATTTGATAACAACATCTCCAAAACCTTCATTGCCCAATGCCACTTTGAGATTAGCAAGAGATGCGAAATCTTTTACCCTTCCAAAGATGGCGTTAGAACAAACCTTCTTCATCAGACAGTCATCGGATAACACAATTGAAGGTGTCGAGTCCTGAACAACAGACTCCATATTTTCTTTCCCACGCACAACACCCACATATGAATTAACACCAATATTTGGCTTACCTTGGGCATTAGAAGATGAGTAAACAAACGGCTTTGGAACCTCAACCCTTTCTTTCTTCTTCCCAGAGACTCTTTGAAAATGGGCAATGTTAGCATGGATTCTAGAGCGACCAATCCAAACGGTACAAAGATTGTTGATCAATCTTTCTTCGCTGAAAACGTTGATAAACTTAACGAAACCAAACCTTTTTCCGCTCTTTGATTTTTTGTTAGGGATATAGGAGTCTATAACATGTCCGTATTGATTACATGCTTTGAAAAGATCCTTGGCCGATGCCGAATCCGGGAAATTCGTGACAAAAACAGATGTGGAGATCCTATCCACGTCGTCCTCCTTGGTTCTGAAATTACCCATAAGCAACAAACCGATTTTGGATTGAAGGGAGCTTCAAATAAGTTGTTGTGATTGAAAATAAAACTAGGGTTTATAGATTAGGGTTATTCGAAATTGATGGATCAAAGTTGTTAATTGAATGGAGATATAGTGGATCTGAGAAAATTAAATGGTGGGGGAGGTTAGAAGTGGCGTTTGATCCCGCCGGAGATCGCCATTGTACATGACTCTAATTAGGCGCTCATTGAGAGAAAAGGTTCACTACAACAATTTTCTACCCTAGGGACGACTTATTCGTCCCTAGGGACGCCACTAATCGACCCTAAACTCCTAGGGACGACTAAGTCGACCCTAGGAGGTTGTGCCTAAAAAATCGTCTCTATGATCCTAGGGACGAACTCCTCTTTGTATCCTAGGGACGACTTAGTGGGTCCCGCAACCCACTACGTTGAAAAAATTGACTAACCTAGGCACGACCCTCTTTGTAACCTAGGGTCGACAAAGTCGTCCCTAGGTTATAAATAAAAATAATCTTTTTCAAAATTTTTCTTAAAAATTCTTTTTTTTATTATTTTTAATAAAATCTTTTTTATAAATATTAAAAAAAACATTTTTAGAAAATAAAAAAAATATATATTTATCACCCTAAGGACGAGTTAGTCGTCCCTAGGTTTCAAAATGCCCAGGTATTCAATACCTAGGGACGACTAAGTCGTCCCCAGGTATTGACACCTGGGCATTTTGAAACCTAGGGACGACTAAGTCGTCCCTCGGGTGATAACCTGGATGATATTTAATAACCTAGGGACGACTAAGTCGTCCCTAGGTGTACCTGGGGGCTAAAAAAAAACTGGGCTATTTTGCAGTTTCCAGATTTTTTTTGGAACTTTTTCCGGACAAAATCCACAATTCAAAATGGCAGAATTCCACAAATACAGAATAATAACAAATCAATAAACGTTACAATACCATATTACGATAAATTATCCAACGTCACGATACAATATTCATCAAATACACTTATTCAATCCTAAATCAAATGTTTCAAACGCTACAAGTCTCAAAATTTATTAAACATGCATAATAAGAAAAATACTACCACAACCTCTACTCCGCATCCTCGTTAGGTGAAAAGTCACCTTCCCCATCGTCACCCTCCTCGTCACCCCCCTCGTCACTCCCCTCGTCATCGCCTGATAAGTCGTCACCACTGTTTTGTACATTCCTATCTCGACCCAACTCGTCAACGGACCGGTAATCGTGCTCATGGGGATTTGTGACTACACGAGAACCTCCGGGTATGGATTGTGAAGTAGAGCCGATCTCATAAGCCGAGTGTGTGGTGGGACGATAACAATAGTTAAATGTGTTATTGTTGGTGACGGGAGCAATAGGATAAGTGCCGGTATAGGGAGGTTGGAGTGGTTGGAGATTGTCGGGCAAAGATGGTCGGTATGGGTCGATGGAAGGAGGTTGCACTGGTTGTGCCCAAGGATAGGGGGTTGGACTAAATGAGCCCAATCAGGAGCTAGGGTGGGCATAACAAAGGGTTTCCGAAATTAATTCCTAAATGAGACGAAACATCAAAAAGCAGTCTCAAACAGGGGACTTTCCGAAATTAATTCCTAATAAATTAATTTCGGACGGGTTTTCTATAGGTTGATTAACTTCGGACGGGAATTTTCCGAAATTAATCTATAAAATCCTAAAATATTCCTAAAATTATTTACTACAAAGACTAACAATCATATATCATATATATATAATATAATAAACATATGCATAATATTAATTACACACCTCGGTCACGACTGGAATAAGCAAAGATATAAAGATAGAAAAAGAGGTCCGGATGAGGAAGTTGTCCTGACTGTCCTGGTGCTAACCAAACACAAACATAAAATAAAGAAAACCTAAATTAGTTGGTTTCCAAAAAAATTTCTAATTTGAAACAAACAACACCACAACAATTTAAAAAAAAACATTACCTTTTTTCGGCTGTGACACGGGTCTCAGTTCTCGGCTCGGTTCCCCGCTAACTCGGCTGTGACTCGGGTCTCGGCTACGACAAACATATCAAAAAAATTAAACTTATGCCTATATAAGCTGAAATCAAATAAGCTCACAAACAAACACCCAAATTAAACATTATACCAAAATTAAACATAGAAAAATCAATTACCTTTATGAAGATTGGTGGGAATGTGTGGTGGTGGCTACTACTGCTGCCGGCAGTGGTGGCTGCTGACGGTGGTGATTGCTATTGCTGCCGCAGCAGCGGTGGTGGTGGGTGGTTGCTAGTCAATAAACAATAAACATTAACAATATTTAAACATAAACAATCACAATTAGCAAATTAAACATAGAAAAATCAATTACCTTTATGAAAATTGGTGGGAATGTGTGGTGGTGGCTACTACTACTGTCGGCAGTGGTGGCTGCTGATGGTGGTGATTGCTACTGCTGCCGCAGCGGCGGTGGTGGTGGGTAAGTGCTAGTCAATAAACAATAAACATTAACATTATACCAAATACACATAGAAAAATCAAATACACCAAAATTAAACATTATACCAAATATAATGTGGTGGTGGGTGGCTGTTGGTGGTTCCGACTATATCACCATCATCGCGGTGGTGGTGGTGTTGCTACTATAACAAATTAAAAATTATACAAAAATTAAACATTATACAAAAATTAAAAATTATACTAAAATTAAACATAAAAAATATAAAATATAACAAATTTAAACAAAATTAGACAAATTGCCTTTATATAGATTGTTGGGTGTGACGGAGGTTCGATTGGTGGTGGAGATGAGATGGTGGTGGGATGAGACGGATGGAGTTGAAGTGGTGGAGATGAGACGGATGGAGTTGAAGTGGTGGTGGTGGTGTAGCTAGGTCGTCCCGTTTTTTTTGGGTTGGGTTGGATTGATGTTGGGTTGGATTGATGGTGATGGTGGGTTGGATGGTAATGGTGATGATGATTGCTTCGCTGCTCCCGTTTTTTTTTTTTAACAGTGAAGAAAATGAGATATGAAGATAAGACCACTATCTGTATTTTACACCTAGGGACGACTTTCCCTTAGTAACCTAGGGACGACTAAGTCGTCCCTAGGTTAATAATAAAAAGTTTTTTTTTTGTCTAATATTAATTCTTAGGGACGACTTCTTACACCTAGGGACGACTAAGTCGTCCCAAGGTGTAAACCGGGAAATCTCAAACCCAAGCGGGTTATTTAAAATTTTCCCAAATTTTTCAAGTTTTACAAAATTTGGCTAAGTGTTTTTGGAGGGTTTTTTAGGGACGACTTCCTTTGATATTTAGGGACGACAAAGTCGTCCCTAAGTGTTTTTCAAGAGATTTTTGCATTATATCTTCCCTATATGTAATAAAATTAATAATAAAAATCAAAATAAATTATTATAATTAATATTAAAATATATGTTATACTTAATTTGTAATAATTAATAACCGATGAGTCGATATGTTAGGGTTATACGTTATAGGTTCAACCGATGAGTCCATATGTTACGGTTATACGTTATAGGTTCAACCGATGAGTCCATATGTTACGGTTATACGTTATAGGTTCAACCGACGAGTCCATATGTTACGGTTATACGTTATAGGTTCAACCGATGAGTCCATATGTTACGGTTATACGTTATAGGTTCAACCGATGAGTCCATATGTTACGGTTATACGTTATAGGTTCAACCGATGAGTCCATATGTTACAGTTATACGTTATAGGTTCAACCGACGAGTCCATATGTTAGGGTTATACGTTATAGGTTCAACCGACGAGTCCATATGTTACGGTTATACGTTATAGGTTCAACCGATGAGTCCATATGTTATGGTTATACGTTATAGGTTCAACCGATGAGTCCATATGTTACGGTTATACGTTATAGGTTCAACCGATGAGTCCATATGTTACGGTTATACGTTATAGGTTCAACCGACGAGTCCATATGTTAGGGTTATACGTTATAGGTTCAACCGACAAGTCCATATGTTACGGTTATACGTTATAGGTTCAACCGACGAGTCCATATGTTACGGTTATACGTTATAGGTTCAACCGATGAGTTCATATGTTACGGTTATACGTTATAGGTTCAACCGACGAGTCCATATGTTACGGTTATACGTTATAGGTTCAACCGACGAGTCCATATGTTACGGTTATACGTTATAGGTTCAACCGACGAGTCCATATGTTACGGTTATACGTTATAGGTTCAACCGATGAGTCCATATGTTACGGTTATACGTTATAGGTTCAACTGACGAGTCCATATGTTACGGTTATACGTTATAGGTTCAACCGACGAGTCCATATGTTACGGTTATACGTTATAGGTTCAACCGATGAGTCCATATGTTACGGTTATACGTTATAGGTTCAACCGATGAGTCCATATGTTACGGTTATACGTTATAGGTTCAACCGATGAGTCCATATGTTACGGTTATACGTTATAGGTTCAACCGATGAGTCCATATGTTACGGTTATACGTTATAGGTTCAACCGATGAGTCCATATGTTACGGTTATACGTTATAGGTTCAACCGACGAGTCCATATGTTAGGGTTATACGTTATAGGTTCAACCGACGAGTCCATATGTTACGGTTATACGTTATAGGTTCAACCGATGAGTCCATATGTTACGGTTATACGTTATAGGTTCAACCGATGAGTCCATATGTTACGGTTATACGTTATAGGTTCAAATACTGAGCTTAAGCATGTTTAAGTGATCAAATATTGGCGGGAAATGTTGGCGGGAAATGCTGGCGGGAAAATGTTGGCGGGAAAGCTAGGGTCGACTAAGTCGTCCCTAAATGTGTCGACCCTAAATTTTTATCTTTATTTATGGTAGCTCTTATCCTCACAAACTCTTATCCTCTCATACCAAACTCACCACCACCACCACCCGATTTTGCATAATATGGATCCGCTTGAAGCTTATAAGTGTACATGTAGAAAGGGATATATTGTGTTGAGACAGTCACATCAACCTCATAGCTTTGGTAAACTTTACTATGCATGTCCTCTTTCGAAGGTAAACAATCAAATGTTTTAGTTATGTAATACGTGTGATTATTAAAATGACATGTCATGTTATTTGTTTACTTTGTAACAGCCAAAAACAGATGATTATGGATGTAAATATTTTAAATGGAAGGATGATTTGGATCTCGAACTCCGTATAAGATCTTCCCCTGGATCTTCAACACCTCAAGGTTCACATCCAAGTTCTTCTACAGGTCCTTCTCAATCTGCACCAACTGAGTGCTCTAATTGCAAGATCAAAGATCTAAAGATAAAGATGCTAGAGACAAGACTAGAAATGGAAAGGCATCCTGAAGACCACGCATGTCAATCGGCTGCAATACTTCATGAGTTTTTAAATGATATGGAAAATTTTAACTTTGAGTAGTAATCTATTTGTTATTTTAATGTGTTAATTTGTATTTTATTATTATGTGTTAATCTGTACGTTTAGTTTTAACTAGTTTGTAATGTGTTTTTTTCTTATTTATGAATCTATTTGTTATTTTAATGTGTTAATTTGTATTTTAACTAGTTTGTAATGTGTTTTTTTTCTTATTTATGAATCTATTATCGTTGTAACTAGTTTGTAAGTGTTAAATATATATCTAAATTTTTTTTAAATATATATAAGTTTTTTTTAAATAAATATAAAGTTTTTTTTAAATATGTATAAAGTTATTTTTAAATATGTATAATTTTTTTTTCTAAATATGTATAAATTTTTTTTAAATATGTATAAAGTTTTTTTAATATGTATAAAGTTATTTTTAACTATGTATAATTTTTTTCTAAATATATAAATTTTTTTTAAATATATATAAAGTTTTTTTTAAATATGTATAAAGTTATTTTTAATATGTATAAAGTTATTTTTAAATATGTATAATTTTTTTCTAAATATATAAATTTTTTTTAAATATATATAAAGTTTTTTTTAAATATGTATAAAGTTATTTTTAATTAAATATATATATTTTTTTAAATATGTATAAAGTTTAAATAATTTTAAATAAATAAGATAACCTAGGGACGACTAAGTCGTCCCTAGGATTTGTGGTCCCCTCATTCATTTTAAACTTTTTAAATAAAAAAAATTTATATTAATTTTAAATATATAAAAAAGATTTAAAAATCGGAATAATAAGTTTATTTAACCTAGGGACGACTAAGTCGTCCCTAGGGTTTGTGGTCCCCTCTTTCATTTTAAACTTTTTAAATAAAAAAAAATTATATTAATTTTAAATATATAAAAAAGATTTAAAAACGGAATAATAAGTTTATTTAACCTAGGGACGACTTAGTCGTCCCTAGGTTTGTTGGGCCCCACTTTGTCCCCTCAGACCTTTTGACCAAGTTTTTTTGTAAAACTGGTGGGGCCCCCCTTAATCTAGGGACGACTAAGTCGACCCTAGAAAAAGGGCGACCCTAAAATCATTATTGTTGTAGTGGTTAGATGATCGAAACAAGCACTCAGCTAGTTGCAAGTAACATTTGCCAAATATCCTACCTCGATTCTGGAAACATTCAAAATCATTGTTAAACGTCGAGTTTTCATGATTCGTGCGAAGGAGCTATTCACATGGAATCCCTCTTTCTTGACTCCGAAGGAGGATGATGGAGTTTCGGATGATGAATCTAATCGTGGGTCTAAATTCAATGGGCCGGCTATGCGTCCAAACGAAGATGCAGCAGGAGATGATCTTGGCAGTGACGATTATGCTGTATCAGACACTAATTTTGGATCGAACTCTCGTTCCAAGAATTCACCTACATGAGATAAGGATATCGCTGAATCGGAGGATCCATTTGAAATACGTGATTTACTTCATAAGTTACAAGTTGGAGCTCACTGTGAACCTAGTCCTTCCCTTTCTCACCCACCGGGGTTTATTCCGGAGGCTTCGGTGACACGTGATAATAATAAGGAAGATGGATGTCCAAACGACATTACAGCTAAGGCAATTGATCCGAATGTTATGAATAATCACTCACAGGATACTTTTGCTGATCCAAATAACACTAATTCTGGGAGACATGTCAATAAGAATGGAGGTTCTATTTTAGGCATTATAGAGGATGTTATTCGGGTTGGTCAAGCGATGGGTTTTAGTATGGAAGGCAGTACCAATTATTTAATACGAATCATTGGACGACAAGGAGATATAAGTGGTTTTAAATGTATGCGATGTCTTTAAATGTTCAGGGTCTTGGTCACAAGACAAAAAAGGAGTGGGTAAGGGCGCTTATTAATTCGCATCGCATCAGATTCATGGCTATTCAAGAAACTAAAATTTCGTCGGTCACTCACATGGATGTTAAGTTTCTTTGGGGAAATTCAAATTACGACTTTGTGTACAGTGAGTCACTTGGTAATTCAGGAGGCATTCTTTGTATTTGGGAGATTTCTTTTTTCAAGAAGAACCATGTTACTTTCTCGGTCAATTTCATTGCTATTTATGGAACATGGCTTCCGAGTAATACTAAAATTCTTTTAGCTGCGGTCTACACTTCTCAACAACCGGCGCGAAATTTTTTTTGTGGGAATATCTTTCGTTGATTTTAGGACGATGGAATGGTGAATCGGTCATTATGGGAGATGTTAATGAAGTTAGATCAAGTAATGAACGTCGGGGATCATGCTTTAATCCTTTCAGTGCGAGACACTTTGACCAATTTATTATAAATTTGGAGGGGTTTACTTTTACTTGGTCTCACCCTTCTGCTACAAAGATGAGCAAATTAGATAGGTTCTTGATCTCCAGCCCCCTCTCTTTACGATCTTTCCTTCTATTACTGCTATTTGTTTGGATTGTCACTTATCAGACCACAGAACGATTCTCCTTCGGGAAATACAATTAGACTTTGGACCTACCCCTTTTCGATCTTTTCATTCATGGCTTGATCTTGAGGGTTTTGATGAGATGATTTTCAATACATGGCTGTCTTTTACGGACGTTGATTCCAACAAGTTGATTCGTTTTAAGAAGAAGCTTCAAGGTCTTAAAACAGTGATTCGTTCGTGGGTTCAATATAAGAGGAAGGAGGTTCAATCCACTAAACTTAAAATCATTTTTGATCTTAAGGATATTGATCTTGACATGGATCGAGGGATTGTGGATGACAATTCTGTTCTTAGGCGGCTCGATTTGAAACAACGTCTCATCAAGATTACTGAGATGGGTAATAAAGATCTCCTCCAAAAATCTAAATAGAAATGGGCGATAAAAGGGGACGAGAATTCTAAGTTTTTTCACCGAATCGTCAATAAGAAAAGATCCCAACTTGCGATTCGAGGTGTCTTCGGTGATGGGGTCTGGTGCACTGAACCTGATATTATTAAGGATACTTTCCTCCAACATTTTGCAGCCCAGTTTGAGGCCCCTGCTGCTCAGCGCCTCAAATTGAATTTTCAATTCAGTAAGAAGTTATCGCAATCTCAAGCGGGGGACATTGAGCGTAACGTTACTTTTGATGAGATTATGTTGGCTGTATGGAATTGTGGGAATAATAAGTCGCCAGGGCCTGATGGTTTTACTTTCAAATTTTTTAAGAAGTTTTGGAATATCATTGGTCCTGATTTTTGTGATGCGATGCAATATTTTTTTACGCATGGAGAATTTTCCAAAGGCTGCAATTCTTCGTTTATCGCTCTAATTCCTAAAGTTATCGACGCTAAATTTGTGACCGATTTTCGGCCTATAAGTTTGATAGGGTGTGTTTACATAGTCGTTACCAAATTCCTAGCCAATAGAATGGTTTCGGTTATTGAGTATTTAATATCCGACTCTCAAACAGCTTTCCTTCAAGGAAGACAAATTCTAGATGGTCCTTTCATTATTGACGAGATTTTACATTGGTGCAATAAAAGAAACAGAAAAGCTATGTTTTCCAAGGTCGATTTTGCTAAAGCTTACGACTCAGTCCGATGGGATTTTTTGCTTGACATATTGAAAGAGTTTGGGTTTGGCCAGATTTGGTGCAAATGGATTCGAGGGACGCTATCTTCAGCTAGAGCTTCTAAATTAATTAACGGTAGTCCTACGAACGAGTTCTCTTGTTCGCGTGGTCTCAAACAAGGAGATCCCCTCGCTCCATATTTATTCATTTTAGTTATGGAGGTTTTTCATCTCTCGGTATCTAATGCTGTCGATAATGGTGTGTTTAAAGGTATTAAACTTTCATCTTCGCTTACCATCTCCCATTTATTCTACGCTGACGACGCAATGTTTCTTGGTGATTGGTCAGTAGATAACTTAAATGGTATGCTTAATATATTGAGAGTTTTTCATTTGGCTTCTGGTCTCCAAATCAATGCCTCAAAAAGTCAACTTTTAGGAACATGTGTTCCTCTTTAAGACATTCAACAGGCTGCCAATAAGATCGGTTGTTCGGTAATGAAAAGTCAATTCCGTTATTTGGGGGTAATGGTTGGTCAACATCATTCTCGGATTAATGCTTGGGATGATATCATTTTTGAGATTAAAAGTCGCCTTTCCAAGTGGAAGGCTCAAACCCTTTCTATAGGAGGCCGCCTTACTTTATTAAATCGGTCCTAGGAGCATCTCCAATTTATACCAAGTCGCTTTATAAGGCCCCTCGAGGTGTTTTGAAGAGCTTGGAGTCCATTCGTAGCATTTTCTTTAGAGGTGGCAATTATGGGGACAAAAAAATTTTGTGGGTCGCTTGGAATCGAGTGCTTGCTGCTAAACAATACGGGGGGTTAGGTGTTTCAAGTTACTTTGCACTTAATCGTGCACTTCTCCTCAAGTGGGTGTGGCGTTTCTTTTCGCAAGATGGGTCTCTTTTGTATCGCATTATCAAGGTTTTGTACGGACAGTCGATTGATTTTCATACTACGAAGTGGTCGTCAACCTGGTGTTCAATTCTACGTGGGCTGGATGTTTTAAAAGAGATCGGTTTCAACTTTCGGTCACATTGTAAAATTCGCTTCGGAAATGGTTTGAGTACTAAATTTTGGATCGACGTATGGGTAGGAGAATTGCCTTTGTACGCGAAATTCCCTCGTCTCTTCGCTTTGGAGCTTTCCAAAGATATTTCTGTTGCGGTAAAGTTGAGCGGTTCGTTAGTTGGTTCCTTCCGTAGAGCAGTCCGAGGGGGTCTTGAGTCTGAACAACTGGAGGTTTTGTCAGCAATTATTGGTCAGGTGTCTCTTTCTAGCTCTCGAGATAGAAGTATTTTCGATTTATCTGTTGATGGCGAGTTCAAAGTTAAGGACGTTTGTAACTCTATTGATGCAATCACTCTTCCGACACATCCCAAAGCTACTAGATGGGTGAAATTCATCCCCATAAAAGTAAATATTTTTTTATGGCGGGCTCGTTTAGATTGTCTGCCTACAAGGTGTAATTTGGGGAGGCGTGGCATTCATGTGGATTCTATTTTATGCTCGTCATGTGACGGTTATGAGGAGGATGCTCGACATATTTTATTTGGCTGCTCTTTCACTAAGCTTATTTTACGTCGAATTTGTAATTGGTGGGATCTAAACCTACAACCTTGGTCTTCTTTTCAAGATTGGCTAATTTGGTTCGATTCGGTTCGTCTCCCTTCTTTGGTCAAATCTTTTTTAGAGGCGACGTTTGCTGTGGCTTGGTGGGTTATCTGGAGATTCCGTAATAGCTCTATTTTTTATGATGCCCCCCCTATACGAGCGAAGGTTTTTGAAGACATTGTTTATCATTCTTTTACTTGGTGTTCTAGTCGCTCGAATAGGCGTATTTCTTGGGTCGATTAGTTAAAAAACCCGCACTTATTATCCATGTAATTTCTTGCTAGCTCCTTGCTAGTTTTTTAAATAAAATTGCCGTTCAAAAAAAAATAGGGGTATTCAGTAGTAGTACAACTTTAAGAGCCTAGGGTACAATCCACACTAGATTTTTGATGTTATGGAAAAAGTGACTGTGACGTCAGCAATCCACTCCATAACACCAGAACTCTATAACACCAGAAATCAGGCGGTATGGTTAACACCATATTTCTGGTGTTATAGAGGTCCCACCATTTTTTAACAAACAATTTTATAAAATTTAAATTTTCATTAATAAAAAAATATTACAAATAAATAAAAACATTACAAATAAATAAAGACATAAAAAAAGCCGAAAAAACATGCGAACTAAATAAAATTACAAGCCGAAATATATTTTACGGTTTTTTTTCCTTCAATTTTTCGACTTCATCGATGTCCGTTTGAGCCCATCCCGTAGTGTTCACTCCAAAAATATTCAAAGTCTCGTTTCTTTTTTGTAGCTCAAGAAATGCAAGTCTTTCGCTCATCTCACGATCCAATTTTTCTTACTTTTTTTGCCGATCCTTTTGTATTTGTTGTTGGATTATTTTGGCAAATTGATCTTTTTGTGAGCCGGACATGGCGGTTGAGCTTGTTGAACGTTGAGCTTTAGCCTTTCGGGGAGCACTGGAAGGTCGGGGAATTTCGTCATCACCAAACATGTCGGGCTCAATGGCTCGGCCTCGGTTCCTTCGTGATTGAGTGGACTCGATATTTTTCCATTTATATTTGTTCCTCAAAAAAAGCCACGCACTTTTAAGAGCCAAATCTCGTTTTTTGTTACCTTGTTTGTATAAAATCTCCACCCGAGTCATCAGATTTTCTTCATTTTCACCACTAAGCAACTTTGTTGAGTCGTATAGGGAATTAAACTTTGTAACTTCCCGATTCATTGGTGTCCACTTCCCCGTTAACATATTTTTGTTACGCTCCCCAAAATTTAAATCGAGAGCACCATCGTTATAAATATCTAGTATTTTGTACCAAAACGTGTCTCGGTCTTGGTCATCACCGACTTGAGCATTTTGGGAAATCTTGATAAAGCATTCGGCCAATAGTTCTTCCTCCTCTTGTGTCCAAAACATTCGCTCGTTTTTTTTGTGTCGCCTCTTCACGAATTTCACGGGGCTTTTTACCCGTATTTTTTTTGAGATTTTTTAACTGAAGACTAATCTTCAACTTTTGTCTCGGGTACTTGGGTTTCATGGGTATCGGCTACTAAAGTTTCTTGAGAAGACATTTGTGGAATTTTTGTGAGTTTTGGGATTGTTGGAATTGTTGAAAAAGTTAAAATTGTTAGAATTGTTCGGGTGTGCAATTAAGAAACGGACTGAAGCTGGGAGGTTGATAATTTGATAGATAGGGTTGTGGCATTTGTTGTGACATTAGATGGGTGAATGACGGAATAGGGTTGCTAGTTGGAGAGTTTGTGGCAGGTAGTGTATTCGGATATGAGGATAATATGAACCCGCCATTTGGTTTTCGAAAAAAGTATTCACCCATTGATTTGGATTCATTTTTGTGTTTGGAGATTAAAGATGTGTTGAAAATATAAAAATATGGGGTTTTGGGTTTGATTTTATAGCTAAAAACTTGAATTTTTTGTTTTTTTTTGAAAAAAACGGCTATTTTTGACCCCTACGGTCAAAAAATTTGTCTTTTTCTAAAAAAGGGTAACTAGCCATTATGTTTAAAAAAAAATTTGTCTATAAAGCCATGGTGCAATCTCGTGCCATAGGCTCGCATTATAGCATCATTTTGGGCTGGTGGGTACGACGCCAAAGGTTATGACGCGAGAGAAGGTGTGGTGTTTGGCGCCATCGATGTAAAACCCGCATGCTTTTACCATGAATAGTACCCTTAGGATCGTACGTACTAGATAAAAACTTTCCTATTATAGTATGATTACGATTACGTGTTAGAACACGATAAGTATTTACTACGCACGAGCACGTAATAATTATTTGACAATAATTAATCACGAACATGCGATCATGAAAGCATGAACGTAATTAAATCACGAACTATTATTAATTACGTATATATATATTTATTACGAGCATAAATAAATATATTAGGTCACGATAATTACTTAACGAGAACACATTAAACGCGAACACAAATTATCACGAACGAATAACTAAACATCGAGACACGGAAAACGGTACGGGTACCCCATGTGGGGCCCCTACCCGCGGCTACAAGGGAAAGATGGGCCAAGCCCATCTCAATTTTTACTAAGGAGGGTAAAAGGAAAAACCACTACTCATTTTTCACTTTTACAGAAGAATTTTACAAACCTAAAAAGGCTCTTCCTTCTCCTTTTCTTTCTTTTGGCCGCCACCCATAAACACACCAAAGGAGGTGTTTATTTGATCTTTGATCTTGGATTTGGTGCTAGTGTTCGTGTTTGTTCATCCTTGTTTAGATCCACGCATTCGGTAATTATTTTAAACCCTTTTCTTTTGATTTAATCTTTTAAATAATTAAGAACATGATATGTTTTTCTTAAAAACCTAATTAAATCATAGATCTAATATGAAATTGGTTTTGGAATAACTCAAAAAGGGTGTTTTAGGGGTGTTTGTTCTTGGTCGCCGCCTAAACCGAACCCGAGGGGGTCTCGGTTTGGCTATTTGACCACCACCGAGACCATATGGTCCCGGTTGGTTGGTGTGTGTCCCACGGAAGCAACAAGACAAGGGGAACCCCGATGTGGTTCGGGGTATGGTGTTGATTTCATGTCCGGTTCATGGTTCTTAGTCAAGATCCGGTTCATGGTGTATGTTAAGATTTTCTTTTTATATAATCTTATGTTAAAATTAAATTAATGAACATGACATGATTAATTTAATAACATGACCTAGGTTATTATTAAAAACATGAAATTATTAACCTAAGTATTTTATATTTTAGACTTATAATTAATTAGTTATTTAAAGACCATGCTTATAATTAATTAATTAACATGACTTAGGTTATATTATTAATAAATAATAATACATGTTTTAACCTAAGTATTTAACTTTATTTAATTAAAAACATGTTATACTTTAATTAAATATTTTAACCTATAGTTTATTTTAATTACATGAAATAGTTAATAAACTATACATTATATCATATGACTTAGAAAATAATCACGAAAGCACTTAGGCTTATATACTTAGTTTATTTAACCACCTTATTTCTAATTATGGAAACTTTCTATTTTTAGAAACTTAATTAAATAAGGCAGCTAATCTATTTATGGAAACTTTCTATTTTTAGAAACTTATTTATTTCAGGCAGCTAATCTATTTATGGAAACTTATTTAATTAAGGCAGCTGATCTATTTATGGAAACTTTCTATATTTAGAAACTTATCTATTTTAAGCAGTAAATTCTATTTTTGGAAACGTTCTATTTTTGGAAACTTTCTATTTTTAGAAACTTTCTATTTTTGGAAACTTTCTATTTTTGGTAACTTCTATTTTTGGAAACTTTCTATTTTTGGAAACTTTCTATTTTAGGAAACCTGCTATTTTTGGAAAGTTACTTATTATTACATAGTAAGTATAATAATACATGAAATACCATACTTAATCAAAGTAAACAGAATATAAGATAAACACAGTTTAAGGCTTTAAGCAGTAAAACATGATAAGAACATATAAAATAAGCTAAGACGTGACATTAGATCAGTTACGTATTAGTAAGCAGATACTTATTCATGTATGTATTTATGTAACATTAGTGATACGGAAGTAGGATTCCTCTCAGTTCATCTTCTTCGTTCACTGGACATAAGGTACAGATTCCCATCCTTTCAGTATGGACATTTCTTTCCTTATTAGGATTTCCCCGTATGCAGCCAAATGTTTTCCCGTAGTATAAGTATGTGTTTGAATTGGTTATGTTTAATTTAGAACACCTATAGCCATATACATGCATGACCAGTTTCACCTAGTTATGGAGGTACCATAACCATAACATTAAAGGCACTGATGTTATGACTTCACCACGACAGAGTGATTGCTCGTGGCGTCCCTTCAGCTTTTGGCCATTTATATTATATTTATCATGTGGGGTGTATGGGTGCATCCTAGTTACATGTTTTTAGTCAGGATTTCATGGTGAACGTGGTGTATGCCTTGCATCCTTCACAAGGATTTGATCCCTCCTACCCAAAAACCAGTATATTCAATTAGAGGCAGCCCCTCTAATTTGCATGATGAGGTCACCCCTCCAAGTATACATGCACGATGTATTTTCATGACCTATATTGGCTAATGGTAAAATATGATAAACAATTTTTACAAGATAAACATAAGGCTTTTCAAACTATAAAACCAGTTTTAACAGGACTTAACCAGGTTACTCGGGATTTAGTTTCTTCCGCTGTTATATGTAATGTGCTTATCCTATTCATGCTTTATTGTACATCCGTGCACTGACCGTATTGCTCAGCCGTTTTCCTTTTCTATGTTCCCAAAACGACAGGTACTCAGGGACGCTCGTAGACTTTAAGAGTACGTGCATATGGACTGGAAGCTTTCTAGCCTTTCTTTACTTTATGCAATTCCTTTCTTTTGATACATTGTTATGGACATTGTTTAGTCCTTTCCTTTACTATATTTATGTTTGTGTGTGATGAGCTTTACTTTTGGACTACCGATGTTTGATTCCGGTATTTTCCTTTTATGGTCATGTAATGTTTAGACATTTTTCCTTGTATGCTTTGATGACACACCATAATTACATGTAACATTTCCATTATCAAAATGGGGTGTTATAATTATGGTATCAGAGCCAAGGCTTCGACCTGTAGGCTCTCAAAATATGACCTGTGATTAGTGGGTAGTCACTACGGTCTTCCTAGAACTGACAGTTGTTTTCATGCATTCATCATGTTAAGCATGCATCTATATGTCATTGTCACAGATTTATGACTAAGTAATGGTTGGTACAGGACTGGCCCTATTAGTCGCATGTGTTTTATCGAAACTTTTAAATTTGTGACCGACCCATAGGCGTCCCCTCGCCATGTCTTTTGTTTTGGGTGAACTGACCATAGGCGTTCACTCTTGAGCATACAAAAGTTTTCATAAAACGGCATCATGCATTCATACACAAAAATTTTCTTGCATAAAATTTTTCCCTTGAAATTTTGGTATAAATTTTTTTCATGTATATATATTTTATGTTTTGATCTGTTTAATCATATGCTTTATGTTGTACTGTCAGATGGTTCTCACACGCGAACAGGAACAGCTCAATGCTGCAATTCAAGCTGCTATGCAAGCTTTGCTTCCTCAAGTGAGGAATGACATCAGGGCTGAAGTTCAAGCTGCCAACAATCAGCAGCATAATCAGGCACCTCCTCCTCCTCCTCCTCCTCCAGTGACATAGCAGTATGGCTGGAGAGATTCAACAAGCTCCGCCCTCGAGCTTTTGAGAAGACAGATAGCCCCAGTGATGCTGAAAGCTGGTTGGATCACATCGAGAAGATTTTCAATGCTATGGGTTGTGACCCCGCATACAAGGCGAGGTTGGCATGTTATCGGTTCGAAGGCGATGTGCTAATTTGGTGGTTAGCGTTGATGCATTCTGAGGGTGGTGACGAGTGGGTTGCTGGTTTGACTTGGGCTCAGTTCAAGGACATGGTGATGGAGCATTTCTTTCCCAAGGCTGAGCAGGACAAGCTCAAGAGAGAGTACCATGGGATCCGACAGAGAGCTGGGGAGAATAGCAACGAGTTTATGCAGCGCTTTCTTCGCTTAGCTGGTTTCCTTGGTGCGGCAGCAGGTACTCCTGAAGAGCAGGCACACCACTTTAGGTGGTCTCTTCGCACATCGGTCGCAAACAATCTGGTGTGTGCTACGTTCAACACTGTAGCACAAGTGGCCGATGCAGCACGTAAGTTGGAGATGCTGCAGGAGAGAGATGAGTTCGGGGAAGCTGAGAGACCCGACAAGAGGTAAACATTCGTATTCAAGCGGTGATCAATCCGTATTTTTTTCCATTTATGTCAATTATTCATCTCTTTAAATGTATCTTCCAGGCAGAAAACTGGGGACCGGTCTCAGCCGGCTACTCAGCAGCAGCCTCATCAGCCCAAGGGAAACGGTCAGACTAACGACCGTTCTGCTACGGATAGGCGTGGTGGTAATGATAATTACCGTAACAACGCTGGACACTCCAACAGTAGCAGGTCCTAATACTTACGCATTTCCTTATGATTTTATGTTATAAATCATATTCTGACACTTTAGCAAAACTTCTACTAGGAGCCATGGAAACGGTAGGGACCAGAACTAGAGAGGTTCACAGCCTAGCCGTCCAGCTATCACTGGTATTCAATCTTATGATTACCCGCATTGTCCTTTGTACCCAATTATCATGTCTTATGTAAAATGTTTTATCAGGTTCCCAGCCAGCCAGAGCACCTGCTGGAGGATTTACTCATCCTCTTTGCTCTACTTGCCACCATAGGCACCCAGGGCCATGTCGCCGTAACACTGACGAATGCTTCAAGTGTGGTCTTCCTGGCCATATCATGAAGGATTACCGTAAGGGCGAGATGAAGGGTACATCAGGACATGCCGATTCCAAGCCGCCTCCTACCACCGGGCGTGTCTACACGACATCTCGAAACCAGGCCAACAAGTCTATAGGTACCATCACTAGAATCTTGTATATGTATGGTCAAGCTGCATGTGTTCTTTTTGATACGGGTGCTACTCACTCGGTTATTTCTACTGCTTATGCTAAGAACATTAGGATGCTCCCCATGCCACTAGAAAATAGGCTTACTATTTCCACGCCTTGAAAGACTCTGTATTAATCACCCATGTATACAAGAGTCTTCCCCTAGAATTTGACGATAAGGTACGACCTGTTGACGCACTTCCGCTCGACATGAATGACTTCGACATGATTTTGGGCATGGATTAGCTATCCAAGCATCAAGCTACCATAGACTGCCATTCATATCGAGTTATCTTCGGTGATGTTAATGCACCAGAGTACATTCATAACGGGTTCATACCCGGACGGTCTGTACAAGTCATATCTACCCTGCAAGCTAGAGGTGCAAATGAAAACCGGATTTTTGAAAATCCGGTTCAAAAATCCGAACCGGTTTTTTCAAAATCCGGTTTTCAAATTATCCGATCCGGATTTTTCTATCCGAACCGGTTAGACCGGTTTCTAGATTTTAAAAAAATCGGATAAAAACGAGATAAATTTCCGGATTTATCCGGTTTTTTACAATTTATTAAATTTTTTTTTTAATTTTTTTTTTTTGTAAAACCGGTTTTTTTTTACCGGATAAAACCGGTTTGCCTGAAAAGTCAAACTAGCCGTTGGGTTTGACTTTTCAGGCAAACCGGTTTTATCCGGTTTTAACCGGATTTTTCTAAAAAAAAACCGGTCATCAGTAAGCTTTTGGCTATTTGAGGATAACGGCTATATAGCCGTTTGGCATATTTTTTGCCCGTTTTTTTTTTGTCTTTTTGAGCATAGAAATGGCTAGTAACATAGTATATATATATATATATGTTTTGAGTTGGGGTTGAAAACATATCAAAAAACCATCTCATTTCTCTAATCTTTTTCTAATCCCGATTCCCAAATGGAAAACATACCATCACAACAAGCTTCTACTAATGCTAGTACCGGTGCTACTAGTAATGCTATAAAAAATACACAAATGATGATGTTTTGCGAATTGTTACGACGGCGAGAAAAGGCGATGTTTGGTCACATTTCGATTATGGTCTTATGAAAGACGGGGTGGAAAAGGTGCGTTGCAAGAAGTGTAGTAAATTTTATGGCACGACGGGTAATTACACTACGTACTCATTGGAACGGTTGTACCGGGGCGGTTGATAGCGGAGCGGGTGGTTCGGAACATGGTACTATTGGTGCGGATGGTCACGTTTTTTATTTGATAATGATGTGGTTCGACTTGATTTTACGAAGTTTTTCATTCAACAAGGGCTTCCATTCAACCACTTCGACAATGTCAAGCTTACGGACATCATAAAAAAAGGCTACAACCGCGTTATCATCATGTAAGTCGGACTACTCTTAGAAGTGATGCATTTAAATTATGGGAAACGGCTAAAAAAGAAATTATTGATGGTTTTCGTAATTATAAACATGGTGTTTCTATAACTACGGATGCTTGGACCGCACCACATGGTAGGGCAAATTCTTATTTTGCCGTTACGGCTCATTGGTTTGATCCCGATTCAAATTTATTAATGAAACGAACAATTGCTTTTAAACTATTTGGTTATCCACATACGGGATCAAATTTAAGAAAAATTTTACATGACACTTTAATTGAATATAATTTAGATGATAAAGTTTTTACCATTTCACTAGATAATGCATCTAATAATACTAAAGCTATGGATTTATTAAAATTACGTATAAAACCCATATTAGATGGTGCATTTTTTCATTCTCGTTGTGTTGCTCATGTTATAAATTTATCCGTTCAAGCGGCGTTAATAATATGTGGTGATTTAAAGACAAAATTTAGGAGTTTATTACTAACTATATAAAGTTCGAGTAACGAACGACAAATGAACTATCATCGTTTTCGACAAATGTGTGGTCATACACCCCTAGGAGCTTGCTATGATAATAATAATAGGTGGAATTCTACTTGCATTATGTTTGAAAATATATTGCGACAACGTGTACTTTAAACGCTTTTAATGAAAAACTTGTTCGTAAAGGTTAATCAACTTCGATAAGCGACGAAGATTGGGAACAATTAGATCAATTGACAAGATTTTTACAAATTTTTAAAGTGTCAACAACTTTATTATCCGGTGTTTATTACCCAACTAGCCCATTAGTTTTAAAGCAAATTTTTGCAATGACGGAAAAATTAGACGAATTAAAAATGTCACCTTGTAGAATGTTTAGAAAAATGGTTAAAGTTATAAAAAAGAAATTTGTAAAATATTTTGCTAGTTTACCTTTGGTTTTTACTTGCTCCGCCGCACTTAATCCAATGATAAATTTTGGGGGGGTCGAAAATATAATTAGAAGAATATTGGGGAATTTAGGATTAGAATTTGGGCCAAACCCAAATGATCCCGATATAAACTATATAGAGTCTCAAATTTTTAAATTTAACGATAATTTTGAAAAATTATTTGCAATATATGCAACAAAATATGGTGGACAACAACACATATTTTTGGACCAAATGGGGGCCGGATCATCGCAAACGGGGGGAAGGGCAACATATGACATTGATATAAACTTTTGTAATCTTATAACCGATGGTGCTACCAAGCGTCAACGAACATCGGAATCAAGCGAGTTGGGTCAATATAAGTCGCAAAATTTTGTAAAAACTATTAGACCCGAGGATTTAGGAACTTTTGACATTTTGGGATGGTGGAAAAAAATGGAGTTAACTTATCCAATATTAGCCGTTATGGTTCGTGACTTATTTACGATTCAAGCTTCGACGGTAGCTTCCGAATCGGCTTTTTCGGTAAGCGGTAGAATTATATCCGAAAGAAGGTCAAGACTTACCCCTCAATCCGTGGAAGTATGTGTATGTTTGAAAGATTATTTGGACGGAGTAGAGAGGATACAACATGAAACATCGTTATTTGGACGGAGTAGAGAGGATACAACATGAAACATCGCTGGAAGGTCCAATATTAGACGGAGTTGAAGAAACAATAGAAAACGAAGAAGCGGAATTAGGGATATCACCTCCAACTACAGAATTAGACGAAGGTGAGTTTGAAGATATAGAAGTTGAAGCCGGAGATGTCGAAGAAGAATATGAGGATATACTTTGAGTATAACGGGTGATGGCAATGCCGAAGCTCGAGATACTTGAAGTATACTAATATTTTTCGGGTGATGGCTATGTCGAAGCTCGAAATGTATTAGTGATTATTGTAGTTTTATTGTAGTGTTTAAATAAAAATTATGAAGTTGTATGATTGTCTTGTTGAAATAAAAATTATTATGGTATTTTTTTTAATGTTTTATAGTTGTATTTTTTTTAATGTTTGTAAATAAATTCCGAAAAAAAAGGACACCAACACTTTTAACCGAAAAAACCGAACCGAACATTTTTAACCCAAAAAAACCCGATCCAAACATTTTTTAACCGAAAAACCGATCCGAAAAAAATCCGATAAAATCCGATAACGAAAATTTTAATCCGAAAAAATCCGATACGAACTTTTTAATCCGAAAAAATCCGATTGAGAAAAATCCCATCCGATCCGAAACCGTATTTTCAAAAATCCGGTTTTATCCGGTTTATTCGCACCTCTACTGCAAGCGCGTGTACTACTGTCACATGGCTGCGAGGGTTATCTAGATACGGGTCACGACATGGATGCTGAATCCCCATCAATTCTGGATCAACCTATAGTGTCGGAATTCCAAGATGTTTTTCCAGCAGAACTTCCGGGCATACCACCTGCACGAGAAGTGGAATTCAGTATCGAGCTTATTCCAGGAGCTGAACCAATCTCCAAGGCTCCTTATCGCATAGCTACCATAGAGCTGAAGGAGCTGAAGGATCAACTGCAAGAACTTCTTGAACGAGGTTTCATTCGACCGAGCGCATCTCCATGGGGCGCACCGGTCTTGTTTGTTAAGAAGAAGGACGATAGTATGCGTCTTTGCATAGACTATCGCGAGCTCAACAAGATTACTATCCGGAATAGATATCCACTGCCACGTATAGACGATCTGTTTGACCAACTCCAAGGGGCCAAACACTTCTCAAAGATTGATCTTAGGTCATGCTATCATCAGTTATGGGTCAAGGAGCAGGACATCGCTAAGACTGCCTTTCGTACCCGCTATGGCCACTACGAGTTTGTAGTTATGCCATTTGGTCTGACAAATGCTCCAGCAGTGTTCATGGACTTGATGAACAGAATCTTCCATGAATTTCTGGACAAGTTCGTCATTGTCTTCATCGATGACATCCTGATTTTCTCAAAGTCCAAGGAGGAACACGAAGACCATCTTCGTACAGTACTACAGATTCTTCGCCAGAAGCAGCTGTATGCTAAATTCTCCAAGTGTGAGTTATGGTTAGACAAGGTGGCATTCTTAGGTCACATTGTATCAGCAGAAGGAATCACTATGGATCCAGCGAAGGTTGAGGCCATTACTAAGTGGCCAAGGCCGACATCAGCGACGGAAGTCCGTAGTTTCTTAGGCTTAGCTGGCTATTACCGTAGGTTCGTGGAGAACTTTTCCCGCTTAGCACTACCATTGACCAAACTGATGCGAAAAGGGGAGAAATTCGTCTGGACTGAAGAACGAAAGAAGAGCTTTGAAGACCTGAAGCAGAAGCTAGTATCTGCACCTATTCTTACTCTCCCATCTGGTACGGGTGGATTTCAAATCTATAGCGATGCATCGGGGAAGGGACTTGGCTGTGTTCTCATGCAACATGAGAAAGTGATCGCGTACGCTTCACGGCAGCTTAAGCCTTATGAAGAAAATTACCCCACGCATGACTTGGAACATGCAGCAGTGGTGTTTGCATTGAAGATATGGAGGCACTACTTATATGGAGAAACATGTGACATTTTCACGGACCACAAGAGCTTAAAGTATATCTTCACTCAACGTGAATTGAACATGAGGCATAGGAGATGGTTAGAGCTATTGAAGGATTATGACATTAATCTATAGTATCATCCTGGAAAGGCAAATTTAGTAGCAAATGCTCTTAGCAGGAAGTCCGGAATGATCAACGGCATTAAAATCGAAGAGGAAATCATAAGAGACTTGGAGCGACTAGACATCGAGATCATGGTACGTGGACAACACGGTTACTGGGCTAATCTTAGAGTAGAACCCGAGTTACTCTCTAAGATCAAGGAAGCTCAGAAGGATGACGGAGAAATCTGGGCGATAGTGCAAAATTTGGAGAAACAGACAGAATTCAGAGTAGATGCAGATGGTATCGTATGGCAGGGCACGAGACTTTGTGTTCCTGATAACCAAGAACTCCGGGAAGCCTTGTTAGCTGAAGCTCATAGCTCCCCATTCTCTATACATCCTGGTTTGACTAAGATGTACCATGACATCAAGCAGTACTTTTGGTGGAGTGGTATGAAACAGGATGTGGCCACTTACGTCTCCAAATGTCTTACCTGCCAGCAGGTTAAGATCGAGCAACAACGATCTGGCGGTCTCCTTCAACCGTTAGATATTCCAGAGTGGAAGTGCGACAAAATCACCATGGATTTCGTTACTGGTCTTCCGCCTACCAAGAGGAAGCACGATGCAATTTGGGTTATCGTTGATCGATTTACCAAATCAGCTCATTTCTTACCGATCCACAAGGAAGATCCGGTAAGTAAACTCGCCGATACGTATAGAAGAGAGATCATGAGACTCCTCGGTGCACCATCCAGCATCGTCTCAGACAGACATCCTCGATTCACTTCACGCTTTTGGAAGAGTCTGCAGAAAGCTTGGGGTACACAACTTAAGCTTAGCACGGCTTTTCATCCTCAAACGGACGGACAGTCGGAGCGAACCATTCAGACATTGGAAGATATGTTGAGGTCATGTGTGTTGGAATGGACGGGTGATTGGGACGATTATATCTGTTTGGTGGAGTTTGCATACATCAACAGTTGGCACGCAAGTATCAAGTGTGCTCCTTTCGAGATGTTGTATGGCAGGAAGTGTCGCGCCCCAATCTGCTGGGATCAGGTTGGCGAGCGAACACTTGAAGGACCAGAAATCATAGAGATGACCAATAAAAAGATCGCAGTAGCTAAGCAGAAAATTCAGGAAGCACGGTCACGTCAGAAGAGTTATACCGATAAGCATCGTAGGGACATACATTTTAACGTAGGAGATCACGTCTTCCTTAAGGTTTCTCCGGCACGTGGTGTTAGACGCTTCGGGATTAAAGGGAAGCTCAGTCCTCGTTTCATCGAACCGTTTGATATCATTGAACGAGTCGGTGAAGTATCTTACCGACTGGCGTTACCTCCGCAGCTTTCGCATGTGCAGAATGTGATTCATGTGTCCTTACTCAGAGGGTACCAGTATCATCGCCTTCACATGGTTCAGTATCCACTGGAACAGATACGTGAAGATCTCACTTTTATAGAAGAACCCGAACGAGTTCTTGACAGAAAAGGACGAGTCATGCAAAGGAAGACGATTCCATTCGTCAAAATCCTATGGAGGGATCATACCGAGCGGGAAGCCACTTGGGAAACAGAGGAGTCTATCCAGGCTTCTTACCCTCATTTCATATTTTGAATTCGGGTATGTTCTTCTTTTCCAGATTACGTTCTCTATAATTCGGGGACGAATTATTCTTTTTAGGGGGGAAGACTTGTAAAACCCGCATGCTTTTACCATGAATAGTACCCTTAGGATCGTACGTACTAGATTAAAACTTTCCTATTATAGCTTGATTACAATTACGTGTTAGGATTTTACGTATTACGTACGTGTTAGAACACGATAAGTATTTACTACGCACGAGCACGCAATAATTATTTGACAATAATTAATTACGAACATGCGATCATGAAAGCATGAACATAATTAAATCACGAACTATTATTAATTACATATATATATTTATTACGAGCGTAAATAAATATATTAGGTCACGATAATGACTTAACGAGAACACATTAAACGCGAACACAAATTATCACGAACGAATAACTAAACATCGACACACGGAAAATGGTACGGGTACCCCATGTGGGGCCCCTACCCGCGGCTACAAGGGAAAGATGGGCCAAGCCCATCTCAATTTTTACTAAGGAGGGTAAAAGGAAAAACCACTACTTATTTTTCACTTTTACAGAAGAATTTTACAAACCTAAAAAGGCTCTTCCTTCTCCTTTTCTTTCTTTTGGCCGCCACCCATAAACACACCAAAGGAGGTGTTTATTTGATCTTTGATTTGGTGCTAGTGTTCGTGTTTGTTCATCCTTGTTTAAATCTTTGGTAATTCTTTTAAACCCTTTTCTTTTGATTTAATCTTTTAAATAATTAAGAACATGATATGTTTTTCTTAAAAACCTAATTAAATCATAGATCTAACATGAAATTGGTTTTGGAATAAATCAAAAAGGGTGTTTTAGGGGTGTTTTTTCTTGGCCGCCACCTAAACCGAACCCGAGGGGGTCTCGGTTTGGCTATTTGACCACCACCGAGACCATATGGTCCCGGTTGGTTGGTGTGGGTCCCACGACAGCAACAAGACAAGGGGAACCCCGATGTGGTTCGGGGTATGGTGTTGATTTCATGTCCGGTTCATGGTTCTTAGTCAAGATCCGGTTCATGGTGTATTTTAAGATTTTTTTTATATAATCTTATGTTAAAATTAAATTAATGAACATGACATGATTAATTTAATAACATGACTTAGGTTATATTAATTATTAAAATCATGAAATTATTAACCTAAGTATTTTATATTTTAGACTTATAATTAATTAATTATTTAAAAACCATGGTTATAATTAATTAATTAACATGACTTAGGTTATATTATTAATAAATAATAATACATGTTTTAACCTAAGTATTTAACTTTATTTAATTAAAAACATGTTATACTTTAATTAAATATTTTAACATATAGTTTATTTTAATTACATGAAATAATTAATAAACTATACATTATATCATATGACTTAGAAAATAATCATGAAAACACTTAGGCTTATATACTTAGTTTATTTAACCAGCTTATTTCTAACTATGAAAACTTTCTAATTTTAGAAACTTAATTAAATAAGGCAGCTAATCTATTTATTGAAACTTTCTATTTTTAGAAACTTATTTATTTCAGGCAGCTAATCTATTTATGGAAACTTATTTAATTAAGGAAGCTGATCTATTTATGGAAACTTTCTATTTTTAGAAACTTATCTATTTTAAGCAGTAATTCTATTTTTGGAAACTTTCTATTTTTGGAAACTTTCTATTTTAGGAAACCTGCTATTTTTGGAAAGTTACTTATTATTACACAGTAAGTATAATAATACATGAAATACCAGAAATACTTAATCAGAGTAAACAGAATATAAGATAAACACAGTTTAAGGCTTTAAGCAGTAAAAGATGATAAGAACATATAAAATAAGCTAAGACATGACATTAGATCAGTTACGTATTAGTAAGCAGATACTTATTCATGTATGTATTTATGTAGCATTAGTGATACGGAAGTAGGATTCCTCTCAGTTCATCTTCTTCGTTCACTAGACATAAGGTACGGATTCCCGTCCTTTCAGTATGGACATTTCTTTCCTTATTAGGATTTCCCCGTATGCAGCCAAATGTTTTCCCGTAGTATAAGTATGTGTTTGAATTGCTTATGTTTAATTTAGAATACCTATAGCCATATACATGCATGACCAGTTTCACCTAGTTATGGAGGTACCATAACCATAACATTAGAGGCACTGATGTTATGACTTCACCACGGCGGAGTGATTTCTCGTGGCGTCCCTTCAGCTTTTGGCCATTTATATTATATTTATCATGTTGGGCGTATGGGTGCATCCTAGTTACATGTTTTCAGTCAGGATTTCATGTTGAATGTGGTGTGTGCCTTGCATCCTTCACGAGGAGCTGATCCCTCCTACCCAAAAACCAGTATATTAAATTAGAGGCAGCCCCTCTAATATACATGATGAGGTCACCCCTCCAAGTATTCATGCACGGTGGATTTTCATGACCTATATTGGCTAATGGTAAAATATGACAAACAGTTTTTACAAGATAAACATAAGGCTTTTCAAACTATAAAACCAGTTTTAACAAGACTTAACCAGGTTACTCGGGATTTAGTTTCTTCCGCTGTTATATGTTATGTGCTTATCCTATTCAGCTTTATTGTACATCCGTGTACTGAGCGTATTGCTCAGCCGTTTTCCTTTTCTATGTTCCCAAAATGGTAGGTACTCAGGGACGCTCATAGACTTTAAGAGTACGTGTATATGGACTGGAAGCTTTATAGCCTTTCTTTACTTTATGCAATTCCTTTCTTTTTATACATTGCTATGGACATTGTTTAGTCCTTTCCTTTACTATATTTATGTTTGTGTGTGATGAGCTTTACTTTTGGACTACCGATGTTTTATTCCGGTATTTTCCTTTTATGGTCATGTAATGTTTAGACATTTTTCCTTGTATGCTTTGATGACACGCCATAATTACATGTGACATTTCCATTATCAAAATGGGGTGTTACAATCGAGCTCGCGCCATGGCTATGGCTTGAGCTATGATGAACCGTACCCTTCCCTCTAAGAAAGTCAACAAGTTATATATAAATACACCATCCCAACAATTATTTATCCAAATGAATAAAACAATAGTAGTAAATCTACTGTTTTCCATGTACTAAAATGTAGTGCATCGTGACTTAAGTGCCATTAGACCATTATTGAAGACAGAAGCAAATGAACTCATCTGATCCATAGAGAGTACCACCCTATCTCAATTCCACCTTTAATATTCTTACATCCACTCAAAGAAATTACATTAACCCTACCATGCTTATTATCACTTTACATTTTCTCTCCAATTTCAACTTTTCCCCATCCAAAGTCCATCCAATATGAATCACCTTTTGTTGAACCAAGAACCCTAATGTTCAATTCATCCCAATCACAAATCCACCTATCACCACCTCCTAAAACATCCTTATCCAGCCTCTTGATTTCTTTTTCAATTGATTTTGCTGCAAAAAGGACACCATCTTCACTGGATAATTTACTCTCCTTTGCCTTACATCTCCTAAAAGCTATACAATTCCCAAAATAACTTGAGGGTATGTCATACCCTAAACTATTAATCCCACCTGCATTAAACCCTAGGTACTGAGGACCACCCTTAAAACTAAGGGTTTCTTGAACATTAATTAGACAAATCCCTATATAAGAACATGTACTAACATAAGGAGATAAATGTAATGGTGGATCCACATTCATCATCTTTCATTTTTCAAGAATATGATTCTTGATCATGTTTATGTCTAGTGAGTTCAAAACAAAAGTTGATTTCACCATGTTATGATGTTTTTCTTCATGAGAATCCTTAAAATAACTCAAATGTTTCGACCATTGTTTCAAAAACATAGTTTTAAGCAAATTGTTATCCAAAATCACACTCCTATCAAACCAAGGTGTAGACTCAAAGATAAAAGAACATGCTTTTTTCAAGAAAGATTTACAAACCAAAGCCCAACACTTCAAAAACTGATCAAAAGTACGTTCATCACAAGCTACATGTTGCATCGTGACACCAATAGAATAACCCGAATCATCAAAAGCCGTAATCTGAACATCCATAATAGGAACAACATCACCCACGTGAGTATCACTTGATATGGAAGGACTAGGTAACTGTGGTAAAAGTGTGTAAATATTACCAAGGCTTTTTCCATTGTCACCACAAAAATAACTAATACCCCCATTTGATTCACCAATAGTGACTGAACTGAGTCACCTTTGGTATAAACAATGTAGGGTTCTTTTGGCATAAAGAGGTGTCCAAATGGGTCTGCTAGTTTCGAATGTATACTCACGTCTTTCCATGTTTCCAGATTATATATCCTCGGGTACATGTCTTTGAGAATACCATCATCACATCATTTATCCTTCCAGAAACTAGTGCTACGACCATCTCCCACTTTTAGTTTCAGAAACTCAAAAAAATCTACCCCTTTTCTTTAATCGATTTGATTTCATTAATAGTACACGACCAGAAAGTACGATAACCTCTACGAACGTTCTTACCAATATTACCGTCTCCCCCATGAATGGTTTTAGTCACCCTCGTCCAAAGAGAATAACTTACTACTCTAGCATTCGAATAATCTCATACTAACTATCCTACCAAGTTCTAAACAAAATTCATAAACTACCAAAAACATATTAATTGAGCATAGATAATACTCACCCGAAAATTATTACTACCAAAAACATATTAATTGAACATAGATAATACTCACTCAAAAATTATGAATGTCACAATTTCTCATTTTTTTGCAGTCTCAGCTGTGTAAGACTTAAAAATTCATTTTCCAACTCGTCCCAAAATAAACATATGGCATACTAACAAGAAGAAGAAAAAAAGAAATTTATCCAATAGTCATATATAACATGACACTAATAATCAAAGTATAGATTAAATAAATCCATGAAGATAAATGAAACTATAATTTAATTACACCGTCGTGTACACAACGTGCTAAAGTTTGCCTTATATCTTTAATGAATCAAAACTACGTCGTAGTTAATGTGTCTAATTACACTGTAATCTTAATCTTAATAAACACATCTTTCCTTCATTAGCAAATAATAAGAATGGTTTAGTCCAATGGGCCAACTTACAATAGTTCTTGTAGACATGTATTCATTTCAAACAATAATAATTAACTACGATGTTGTCCCATCGACAAACGACGTCATAGTTTCTTCTTGACGACAGATATTCCATGTAATTTAATTAATTAACATTTTCCCGTCTCTTTTCCATTCCTGCGCATATAATTATCTAAATTGGAATTATAAACGAGTTAATTAAACAATAAAAAGGCAATAAACAAGTGAATTTGATATAAATAAGTATCAAATATTTGATGTTTCAAATATTTCTTTATTTGACTTGTACTCGCCCTCAAGTTGAACCTTTTAAATAATTCTCAAACTGATATCTTCGAGTTATCTCAGATATATGAGTTTGAAAAATAACTTAGTTAGAGAATTCTAAACCCCGAACCTCACGAAAAGGAAAAATGAATATACTCTCACTAATCTATGTGTTCATTTTTGTCAACTACCCACTCTGTTAGGCCATAATCACAATTCTTACAAAAACAATGCGATGTTCAGGAATAAATTTAGATTTCGGGAATTTGATTCAAAACCTAACCAAACGGATGAGATAGCCAAAGATTTTTGATTTGGGAAGTCTTTATAATGTATATAAAAGGACTGGAGTTTTTCAATAAAAGTTATGGTGTTTAGGTCAGGCTGTTGGTGAAAAACATTTAGCATGTACATAAAATCAGTTTTGGTGAAACCGAATTTTGGCGTAGAGACTAAACGAAAGGGTTAAACGTGTAATTAGAAAGTAAAATTGGTTTTTGGAGTTCTTAGATCATATAACAACGTAACTCCAGTCGGGTAGGCGTCAAGTGTGGTGTTAAGTTCACTTTATGTGGTCGTTTAATGACTAGTAAACCGTACCAGGGAAAAACTGGATTTTTACATATAGAATAGCTTGTAGTGGGAGAACTAGATAGTGAGGATTGGGGTATTAGATTAATCTCCTTGGTTGTTACTTAACTTGGGTGTGAGGACCTGAGCTAAGTGTATTGTGTATGATTTTATAAGTTTGCAGGAGTGTTGGCTTGCTGTGCTATCACGTGAGTTCATAGTCCCGTTTTAACTAAGTTTTTAAATTTTTTTCCAGTATGGGTTGGAGATGACACTTGTGGTGTTCTTAAAATGTTTTGGTTCTATATATTTATAAATGTTTGGACATAGATGTGTTATTTTGTTACATGCGTGCTTATGTGTTTTGTTATGTGTTCTGATATATGTTTTGATATGTGAATCTTGATTGTGTTTATGATTTGGGTCGGGGGACACATACCGTCTCAGTGGTTATTGGTAAGGTAGGTAGCCTTGTTTTGGTATGGTACATAGATGTATGGGCGTCAATGGGACCATTTGTGATGTGTGTGGAGCGGGGGGCACGATCCGTCCTGCGTTCTTATGTTCTGAGTACATGTGTTCTGAGTACATGTGCATCGTCTCGACGGAGGCAAGATATCTCGATGGGGATATGGTTCATCTTCCACAAGTGGTGTGGGAAAGATCCGGATAGTGTGGTGCGTTGTTCTTTTGTGTGTGTGACATGATGCTTCTTGATTTTTATAGTGTGGTGCATTGTTCTTTTGTGTGTAACGAAATACTTCTTGACTGTCATAGTGTGCTTTGTGAACTGTAGATGTGATTTGTACTTGGCTTGAGTTTTGTTGTGGATGCATGTAACATGATTATCATATTATGGTCCAATACTATAAATTGTTTTTCTTCAACTTATTTACAGTGGATGTCAAGGCTTCATATGATATTCTAGATAACTTAAACCTATGTTCTCACCAACTTTATGTTGATAGATTTTAGTGTCATTTTCAGGTGAGGTAGTTATGAAGGATGGTGTTAGAATTGGCTAGAGTTTAGAGACTGCTAGAACTGCATTAGGAGGGATCTCTTTCCTCTTAGATTTACTTTTTTCTTTTGATTAGGGGAACTTTATGATACCTATATGTTTGATGTGTGTTATTTGAATTTCTTTGGTAAGAGGTAGGTATGTTACCTACTTACCTAGATGTCTGCATTGTTTGAGATATTTTCATGACATTGTGTCACCTTTTTATGACATTTCTATTTCATATAGTTCTCTCTATAGACACGCTATTGTTGTGATGATATCCATACGTCGCGCCCCATATTCCGCCATGGTGGGGTGTGACAAAATGGTATCAGAGACAATGGTTATAGAGAATTAGGTTGCCTAGCCTAGTCTATAGCTTAAGGGTCTCTGCATATATGTGTCATAGGAGTACATGTGTATTATAGTATATGATGTGATTAAATGCTACTATATTTTTTATATGAGCTACTTTTATGATATTGATTGATATTGTTCTGGATATTGTTCTGGATATTTTCGATTCGTATTTATGATTTGGATTTCGTTTGATTATCTTTTCATGTTTCTTTATACATTTTGAATTTTGTCTACGGTGGTTCAGCTGGATTACGAGTTTATGTGTTTCATGCATTGGCTATGTTATTTTAATACATGGATTTTGGATCTTATTTTACGTTATGGTTATGTGCTTATATGAGTTGTAGAATCTATGTGCTTATTTGAGTTGGTAGACTGATGTTTTATGTGTAGAATTAATTCTTATTAGTTTCATAATAGGAGGGAGTTCGTTGGTGAAAGGAGACTTGTATAAGTATGGTGGCCAACATAGTTATACAAGTAACACAACATCAATGGATTCCTAAGTATGGTTGCATGAAAGAGGGTTAATACATGTTTGTATAGTATATGTTGTATGAATTTGAGTGTATGTATGCATATGCCTATATATATGTATAATTCTTTTCTACTTATCGGTTGTATTCTTGGGATGGTTTACTAGCTCATTTCTCTTTGGGATGTTTAACTTCCGTAGTAGCACATTTAACGAGTCCTCATTTCATGTGTTCGTTTGTACGGTACTTTTAGCGTAAAGGCTATTGAGATAGTTTAAGAACTCCCTTGTCTTTGTTTATTTGGGGTAACGATACATTTTATTTTGAGTCTTACATGGTACAAAAAAATGGAACTTGCAAATAGTAAAAAACAAATTAGTTGTTGGTAGTCGATAAAATGAGGGTAAAGTGTCGAAAACGTGTTTAAAATAAGGTGGAATATAAATTATTTAACATATAAGCATGGCTTGTTTATTTTAAAATTTGGTATTGATCACCTAAAGCTAATGATCTTTATTTAAATTCTTGTTATTATTTAATTAAATATGTTAAAATCGTGTAATTACTCATATGATGGGTGGGGGTTTTTAATTTTCTAGAATTAAAATAAATTAGATCTTGAATTTGGTAATTAATAAGGGGTTTTAGGGTTTAAAATCGTTTGTTTGGGTATAGATCGGAGTTGGCAGAAACTGTTGCTAAACTATCAAAATCTGTCGCTAAAATGTCAGAAACTGTCGCTAATGCCTAGCCAGATTTTAGGTAAAAATCGTTTTGGTCATAACTTGTTCATTTTAAAGCTTTTTGGGTGATTCAAAATCCTAATATTATATGCTCGGGACGTACTTTTAAAATATTCAGAATGTTTAGTAAATGGAGGTCAGTAGCTAGGCCTAATTAATTGTACGAGTTTCGAGTTCAAGGTTAAATTTCGGACAACATGGTTTAAACTTGTGTTTTAGGTATTTTAGGGTAATGAACACTTAGAGGGCCAACATAGGTCTGAGTTGGGATAGAATTTGAGAGTTCTTTCGACCTTAGAATATGTGGTTATGTTTTGATGTGTTTTGATTTATGGTATTTATGAGTAAGACTGAAAATCGGGGTGACGTTTTCAAACCCGTCGAGTTATGTGACGGCTCCTAACTTAGTTTCAAGACAGTTCTTGTTTGATGAGTTGCGAGATTTAGTTAGGTTGGTTACATAACTTTATGGTTTTAATAAGTTTCCTCACGGACGGTTAACGCTCATGTGTTGTTAGTTGAGATTACTTTGTATAAACTGAGTTCACGTATGAACGTGAAGGTTTTATCAGGGATATGTATCCTCGTTTGTTTGCTGAGAATAAGTTTGAGTTTGGGAGTATACCTCGGGATGAGATTTCTATTAGGAGGGAGTGATGTGACAATCCTAGATTTTGAGATTCTCCATTAGTGACTGTTCGACTTTGATTATGTGCTTAGTGTGCATTTATGTGCTATATGTTTGTATTTCACCCTTTGATTTGATGTTAGTCATCGTTCGTGTATTGCGTGGTGCATTATTTAATGTTATAACGGGGTTAGTTCATGCTCATTTGTTCACTTGTATGTAACTATGATAGAATGCGGTGCTATTTTAGGATTTTACGTGTACGTATATGTATTATAGTAAATCGTAATTTTTACGATATAGGGTTTAGCATTTTGAGGTCTCGGATGAGGTGTTTAGTCATGGGAATAATTTACGGGATGGTTAAGTCATTTAGGACTTAGTTATAAAGTTTATTTCATATTTTAAGAATTTTTATAAAACTATATATTTTACGTACTTTACGGTAATCACGTAAAATTGACTAGTTAAAAGGTTTGGATGTAATTAATTAATTAAGGGATTAATAAAAAATATAATTGAGGAAATAATTATTAAAAAACGAAGTTAATAATAAAATAAAATTAAAAAATTATTTTTGGTACATTTTTTTATAAAGGACGGTGGAGAAAGAAAAAGAAAAAAAGAAATATGGAAAGTGTATTTGGGTTTGGGCTAGGAGTCTTGTTAAATCTTGTATAAATACAAAACAACATATTATTTTCTCCAGTTTTTTTTAGTCGACGTGTTTTACAAGTGGATTTAGGGTTTCCATTAATTTTTCTTGATTCAAGGTAAGTGATCAATTAAAATCTTAATTTAATTCATGTTTTATTAATTAATCATGTTTACAATGTTAATTAACAATCATTGAAATGATTAGGTTTTATTAACTTTCTGAAAAATATAGTAATTAAGATCCATTAATGATTTTAGGATTCTTGTTAATAATTTAGGGATAATTAATGATGTTTAGAGAGTTAGTGCATAAAGGCGTAAAACAGTCTGATTTTTAAGGCTGTCTTGTGTCGACTGTTCCGGGCATTAGGTTGCACCTTTGGTCGAGTTTCTTTTTTTTAAATTTAAGTTCAGAGAGTCTAAGTTACAAAAATGTATGGTTGGTCGAAAATGGAGTTCGAGAAGGTGGTCAAACATTTTTTACAAAAACAACGTGCTGTTCAAGAATAAATTTAGATTTTGGGAATTTGATTCAAAACCTAACTAAACGGATGAGATAGCCAAAGATTTTTTATTTGGGAACTCTTTATAATGTATATAAAAGGACTGGAGTTTTTCAATAAAAGTTATGGTGTTTAGGTCGGGCTTTTGATGACAAATATTTAGCATGTACATAAAATCAGTTTTGGTGAAAACGACTTTTGGCGTAGAGACTAACGAAAGGGTTAAACGAGTAGGTAGAAAATAAAATTGGTTTTTGGAGTTCTTAGATCATATAACAACATAAATCCAGTAGGGTAGGAGCCAAGTGTGGTGTTAAGTTCACTTTATGTGGTCGTTTAATGACTAGTAAACCGTACCGAGGAAAAACTGGATTTTTACGTATAGAATAGCTTGTAGTTGGAGAACTAGATAGTGAGGATTGGGGGATTAGATTCATCTCCATGGTTGTTACTTAAATTGGGTGTTAGGACCCGAGCTAAGTGTATTGTGTATGATTTTATAGGGTTGTAGGAGTGTTGGCTTGCTATGCTATCAAGTGAGTTCATAGTCTCATTTTAACTAAGTTTTTAAATGTTTTTCTAGTATGGGATGGAGATGACACTTGTGGTGTTATTAAAATATTTTGGTTATGTATATTTATAAATGTTTAGACATAGATATGTTATTGTGTGACATGCGTGCTTATGTGTTTTTTATGTGTTATGTTATGTGTTTTGATATGTGAATCTTGATTGTGTTTATGATTTGGATCGGGGGACACATACCGTCTCAGTGGATATTGGTAAGGCGGGTAGCCTTGTTTTGGTATGGTACATGGATGTATGGGCGTCTATGGGACCATTTGTGATGTGTGTGGAGCGGGGGGCACGATCCGTCCTGAGTTCTTGTGTAGTGAGTACATGTGCTCTGAGTACTTGTGCATCATCTCGCGGAGGCAAGATATCTCGAAGGGGATATGGTTCATCTTCCATAGTGGTGTGGGAAAGATCCGGATAGTGTTGTGCGTTGTTCTTTTGTGTGTCTGACATGATGCTTCTTGATTTTTATAGTGTGGTGCATTGTTGTTTTGTGTGTAACAGAATACTTCTTGACTGTGATAGTATGCTTTGTGAATTGTAGATGTGATTTGTACTTGGCTCAGTTTTGTTGTTGATGCATGTAACATGATTATCACATTATGGTCCAATACTATAAATTGTTTTTCTTCAACTTATTTACAGTGGATGTCAAGGTTTCATATGATGTTCTAGATAACTTAAACCTATGTTCTCACCAACTTTATGTTGACAGATTTTAGTGACATTTTCAGGTGAGGTAGTTATGAAGGATGGTGTTAGAAGTGGCTAGAGTTTAGAGACTGCTAGAACTGCATTAGGAGGAATCCGTTTCCTCTTAGATTTACTTTTGTCTTTTGATTAAGGGAACTTTGTGATACCTATATGTTTTATGTGTGTTATATGAATGTCTTTGGTAAGAAGTAGGTCTTTTACCTACTTACCTAGACGCCTCCATTGTTTGAGATATTTTCATGACATTGTGTCACATTTTTTATGACATTTCTATTTCATATAGTTCTCTCTATAGACACGCTATTGTTGTGATGATATCAATACGTCGCGCCCTATATTCCGTCATGGTCGGGGTGTGACAGCATGTGTATTGGAAGTTCCCTAACAAGAAGAAGGACTTGTTTAGAAACAAAAGCATGGAGGAGCCCACGCTCAAGAAGACTGAAGAAAAGATAAAGTATCCTGAGAAAGTCAAGTACCCAAAAAAGGTACATGTAATCACATATTACATATTGGAAGGTACCACTGAATCAAACTGGGATGAAATATGGTACATAAGTAGTGCCTACAAACATCACATGTGCCCTACAAGATCTTTGTTTGAAAAGTTGAAGTATAAGTTCGAGATGATTGGGAAGGAAGAGTATGCGAGGAAACTCATCTTCTCATATGGTATTGGAAATATCAAAATAGAAGCAAAAGTAGGAAACTTTCTGATTGCTAATGTTCACTACACACCAGAAATCATACTCAATATTCTCATTTATGATATGTTGGAAGAACAATGCTATACTATAGATGATACTAACAACATGTGTAATATTCCCTCCATGTTTGATGAGAAAAGGAAGGAGAAGGTGAAAGGAGGGAGTCCCACTGATAATCGTTTAATGGACGCTGTCACTAAACACAACAAATATTTGGAAGAATATTTCACATCTATAGAACCAAAGGAAGAACCTTCATTGGTGAAAGTCTTAGAAGAATTGAAGTGGAACAAGGACGATGAGCAGGATTATGTTCATGGTGAATACGTAAGTTGGAACGGATCTTTGTATACTTTGAATGTTAATTCATTTTCAAGGTTTTTGTCTTTCATGGGTTTTTTAAAGAAAGACAGTTAGGTATACAAACATTGGGAGATCTTTAGTAAAAAGTTTATTAAAATGATAAAGTGGTTGTATCTGGTTTACCTTATGTTTGAAAGGATATATGAGATACCGCCAAGAGTAGAAGTGGTATAAATAAACTTTCTTAGTTTGCACAAATTGGTAGATAGCCTTGGAGGCTATATAAGTGTCACTGTTGATGATACATGGAAAAAGATTGCTCGTATGCAAGGCTTGACAGAAGAAAGTGATGGAGAAGCAATTAAGGAATATGCTATAGGAAGTACATCAATGTGGTACAAGTGTATTACAAGACAGCACAAACACCTTGGTTTGGAGAAACGCTCGAAAAAGATGTGGTTTGTGATAGCAGTGATAATGCTATGGGAAAAGGACCACAAGACAGAGAGAAGGGTGAGGCTGAAGTAAAGGAAACACTTAAGAAGATATCGATGGACAGGAAGACACCCTTTGGAGTAAGCTTGGAAGGAAACTCGGATGGAGAAGAAGCAAATGGAAGCACCACAGAAAGCAATGACCTTTTTATCATTGTGTGAAGATCAGAAAGCACCACTTAGGAGATAGTTTGATATAAATGGATTAAGGGGGAGAAGTTGAGCCATTAATCACATTATGTCAAACATATGTACTTAGTATATATTATGTAAATAAAATCCTGTAAACATACTTGGGTTATGGGTTGGGTCAATAGGTTGTTAGGTTTATAACCTTTAGTTTATGATACGACGTTTATTTTTATAGATTAGGTATAACCGTCATAACTTCCTGTAACGAACCAGTATGTTGGTTTGAAGGCATCGGTTCAGTGTGTATATATGTGTCATATGCAAACATCCAGAATTCAATTCATTCCAATAATGATAAAGTCAATTGTTTGCAAATCCTGTTCTTAGGGCATGTTTGGTATATGACTTTTAATGGGTTTAGTCCCAATGACAACTAAAATTCATTTTTTGGTACCATTTTTTTAGAATGACAAATAGGTCTAGTGCCAAAATATTAACCCCGGGCTAGTTAGTGGGATTTTGTTAGTATTTGAGTAATATGTCACATCCAAAATTTATTTTTATTTCTTAGACTTTGCTTAGCCACAAATTTGTCATATCCATTTCTTTTCATCATATTTTTTGATGTTTAGCAGTATATATTATTTCTATGTATTTATTAAATAAGTATACTTTTGAAATAATATATGTTTTTTCTTTTTTTTTTCTTTTCTTTCAAAACCTTTATCAAATCCTAATCAGACTAAAACCTAAATATTATTCTAAACCCATCTAGAAACGAAACGAACCCTTATTCTGTTCACAGTTCTTACCGCACTTTGTTTGCATACCTAATCAATCATGATGAATCTCAACCATGTTCTTACCACAATTGGCTTGCCTATGATCCTGTATAACACACTCATGATGATTATTCTATTACAAGCTGGCAAGAATACTAATCTTGATAATATCAAATATTTAATTATTTTCACTATCAAATCTATTTTGCAAATAAAAACAAGCATTTTAATGAAATCAAAGAAAAAAAGGGACATATATGCAAAAGACGCGTCAAAAGTGTACATGCAAGAGTAACTACGGCGTAGCCACCCCGAGGTGCTACGTCGTAATCTACATATGGAAAAAAAATCCTTACGAAGACTAACTTAGGTGTAGTTGCTACATCTAGCTACGTTGAAGTATTGATGACTCAACCAAATACGCTTATTGAAGCTAAACTACAGTGTAGTCGTGTGATTTTGTTATGTCGTAGTTACCAAATATTGCACAAAAAGGAAAATGTATCAACATACTACAACGTAGTTCACCGACTATCCAACGCGTAGTGTATTTACTATATTCGACAGGCATATAAAAGACGACTAGGTCGTAGTTCCTACTTATAGCTATGACGTAGTTATAACTTACCACAAGTATTGAATGGGCCTCAAATTTCGTGTTTTAAGTTAAGCCTTGATCATAACAGAAAAATAACAAATCAAGCGAACTATGTTGGAACTAGCACAACCACGCCGTATTTGAGAAATCATATAATTTTATAAATGATGGTTTCAACTATGCCATACTTGAGAAATCACTAACATAAAAATATATGAATGTTTTATAAAAATGTTGTCGTAAATTATATTTCTGAAATGTTTAACAGATTAAAATTTTGTTTTTCAAATTTTATACTGCTTGACAAATAAATTTGTAGTTTTTTAGTTTGAGGTTCGAGAAATGTATGATCGAATCGTAATAGATTTTAAGATCCTATGGTCAGGATCGGGATCCTATAAGATCTTACGCTTGCAATGATCATATGTAAAAGATCATGATCGTTTTTATTTTGCAGTATTGTAAAATCCTAATATCATCGAGATCTTGACAACCATGTTTTCAACAGGAGCATCACAGAATCAAGGTGCGGTTAAGATTTGTTTCATGTAGGATCGTTCTTAGATTTAATACCATATTAATGTTGATATAATTCCGCATAATAATTCAACCGACTAATAAATAAACTGCAATTCTTGGATAGCAGCTTAAAGCGCGAATACATTTAAATTGGCTACATTCATCACTTGATGCTTGTATATGTAGGCGTAGCAAGCCACTTATTTAACTTAACCATAGCTTCTCTCGGCTTGTATTCTGCTACTAAATGACCCGCACCCTATAGATCGGGACAGGTGAGTCGTTTGTCATGTTATATATAATGTTATCATGAAATTTACAGTAAGAAAATAGTCATCTAGTGACATAAAGGTTCATCAAAAGCATAAAAAATTGTAGAATAGTTTTCTTTTCTCACATTTAAAAATGTGTCACTGTCTGCTCTTTTGCTTTTGTGACACATTTTGTTTATAAATGCTATCATTAAATGTTAAAATTTTGGACTTTTTACTCACACTCTCTTAAAATGTGTAACTAGGGTTAGATTTATTCACATTTTTTTTGTCATTAAAACCTCAGTCACTCAAATAGTATAGTACTACAGTGGAAAGAAAGCAAGCATATGCAAGAAGAGAAACCATGTATCTTTGAATGTGGGTCATGTTATATAAAATATCATTATGAAACTTACACTAACAAAATAGTCTTCTGATGACATATAAAGGATCATCAAAAGAATAAAAAGTGTCACTATAAGATTTTTGCTTTTCTCACATTTAGAAAATTGTAGTATCAATTACATTAAAAAAAAGTGTGACTATAGTTCTTTTGCATTTTGGAATTTTGACAGTTTATAAACACCATCATTAAATCTCAAAATTTTAGGCTTTTACCCACAGTTTTTAAAATGTGTAACTAAAGGTTAGATTTTGTCACATTTTCTTGTGTATTAAACCTCTGTCACTTAAGTGTAACGTGAGAATAATGTTTTGAAACCTGATCCGGCTTGATTTCGGTCTAAAAAACAGGTCATATTAAACCGAGTTTATATTTCAAAACTCGATAAGATATATCGGGTTTGAGGTGACCCTGGTCAATAGAGTTCTCGAGACCCAACCAAATTTTAATTTTTTCGTTATTTTACAAATAAAGCATGTAGGTTATGCGTAATTGAGACGTAATATTATTTTTACGTATTCTGTTTGTTGGTAAATACTTTGTATGTTCAATATACGAATGATTTCGTGAGTATATATATATATATATATATATATATATATATATATATATATATATATATATATATATATATATATATATATATATATATATATATATATATATAACTTTTGTTAATCATTAAAATTATTTATTATTAAAATATTGGTTTCTTTGCATTTGCAAGAACAAAACGTGTTAAGAACAATAATACTTTGAGGCTTGAATCCAAAAATGTTGTATTTAATAGACTTGGTTTTTTCTAAAAAAAACTAACATTTTGTTGTCTGTTTACCTTTTCTTATCATGTAAGTGAAAATTATTTTTTTTTAAATAAAAATATTACAAGGTTTCGCAATATTTTTTTTTGAAAAATCGAGATCACTCCGATCTATCCGAATCGAACTAGAAATTCGATTACCCGATGACTTAATCGGTTTACAAGACATGGTAAGAGAGATACGACATGTGTTCCATTTTCATATTGTTGATTGGCCCCCATAAATCTGGATCAAATTGTCATTGATAGAGAAGACAACGTTGATTGCCCCCCACAAATCTTCATTAGATCAGGGAAAATTGATTGGTTGATTGGCCCCACAAATCTTCATCAAATTGTCATTGATGGAGAAAGGAATGTATTTTTAATCCAAATGGCATTATACACATGTTAAGAGCCATCATTTTTTATTTGATTTTTTCCTTTGAACAATAACAATGTAATACGATGAGGTGGGGAGTTAAATGATGTGGTAATTAATTAAATTATGTTAAGTTTAATGCATTGTGAAAGTTTTGTATGAGAGTTGATGTGTTGAATTGACGGTAGCGTATTAAACTTGTATCGAATTATGCATTGAAGATGCTTTAAAAAGATGATATACATTGAATTTTTCTCGGGCGACATATACTTTTTAGTAAATATTTAACTAATTACATTTTTTTTACTACAATTTTGCGAATGACGACAATTTCACGGTGTACCAATTATAAACATTACAAATTGCGTGTAATAAAAATAGTATAGCTATAGCGCGGTTGACGACAAAATAAACGAGGTAGTCTTCTATATCATCTAGAGATACGAACTCAACTTGCTTCACTACTACAAAAAATGGCACAGAGCCCTGTTAAAAATGGTCATAAAGCCCGTTTTTACATATGGACTCAAAGGGGAGGGGACTCTATTCAAACTGTATATAGTGCCCTGTTTGAAAAAGGGGCTCTATTCGTGGTTATAGAGCCCTGTTTTCTGCTTTGATACATGGCTCTATGTCAATTAAAAAAACAAAAAAAAAATCATGAAATAATTCCAGCCAATTTGTTGCTCTTCATTTCTATAATAAACATAGTACGAATTCAAACAAAGAAGATCCATTTACACTACAAGTTTACAACTAATTTGTTGATAGATTGAGCTTGAAGATAAATGAAATTAAAACATACACAATAGACGTCAATACACAAAAACATATAGGGTTTGATGAAGTTGATGTGGTCTCCAATCTGCCTTAAAATCGAGAATCGGGCCACGTGACGGATACATACCGAATCTTGAATTTACCCAACAAGCTCTGAAGGAAACTAATAACTAGCAGGATTACACCATACTTACCACCTGGCACCTGCACAAACTTAAGCAAACACACTTTACCATTCTTTCAAACTTCAAACATACGAATGGGAGTAAATGTTATTAAAACTATCAGCGTAAGCTGCATAACATAAGTCTAACATATGGGAGTAAATGTTAATAAAACTTGTAATTATAATATATGTTGTTGCGCATAAACATATCATACCTTTTCTTACTGTCATAGCCATAGCCAAGCTGTAATGTATGAGCAAAACAGCGCATCAACGCCTGCACAAATTATATGAAACATACAACTTACATTTTTTGTGAGGTTAAAACAGCAGAGAGATATTCACAACATTGAGAAGGCCATTAACAACAGAGAGATATTCACAACATTGAGAAGGCCATTAACAGCAGAGAGATAACATCGAATTTATGAACGTCGGATGTGCCTACATACATAATACATCTTATTAGTTTTCTAGTGCAGCATGAACGAGTACACTTATAAGTGCAGAATGGAAGATTATAATACGAGTACACTAATAAGATGCAACGTGTTTCCAGACACCAATAATCATTATTCCTTTTCTTCGATAAGTCGTTTTCTATACTAGGTTGTGACCATAATTATCAGACATATATGGTGAAACAAGAAGTACACAAAGAGCTACATGATCATATGAGACAGCTAATGCGTTAATTACCCTACAATACTAAACAAACTGAAAGTTAGATATTAGTTTGTTTACTTACCAATCAGTGAATTATTCAACAAGAAGAAGCGCTCTTTTGCTTCTCCTCGGAATAAATCGATCCTGAGGTGGCAGTCATTGTGAATGTTCCAAGGCATAAAAGAGTTTAGAAACTCGTCTTCGAAGCAATGGTTCTAATCTGACACACGGAACACCACTTTGCCATCTTTTCACTTCATACGTTTCATGCCATGCTTGTACTATCTCATCAATGTCGAATTTAAACCTATAGAACAATAATTCACAATCAAATCTCACTTCAAAAGGAAATAAAAAAGACCCAAAAGCCTCAATCTAGCGAAAGACATTTAGTCACCACATACCCGTTAGAGATGAAAACATAACCCAAATCGACCATTGCTTATGTAAGAGTTTGTTAAACAAAAATAAAATGATTCGACAAATAATTTAATACACTATTATGACTTTCCAAATAGCTGTAGCTTAGAATCTTGACAACAAAATAAAAATTACAACTTGCTTTTCTGGTAGAGACGAAATCAGAAACGGGTCCAACTCCTCTCCAGCTAACACTATATCATTCCCTAGTCATCTTTACCAAAAATATTAAAGTTATTCTCACTAATAAGTCTAATACACAATTTGAACCATAATGATGAAAAATATGGGATTTTTGACAGAGTTTGAAGTTACTAAAGCATATACCCGAAGATATATACATTTTCAATACAAAATCCAACCTTTGTGCGAATTTAAACCATCACTTATTTTAATCCATGTGGAGTTTTGTACTCGGAATAAAACCAAATAAATAGAATTGTACAAACACATAAGCTAAAAGCTTGATCCTATAAGTCTTAAATAAGATTAAAAAAAATTGCATATACTTACGTATATAAAAGCCTATATCTACATTAAGAAAAGGGCAAGATGCACATGACAAGAGCATACCATTAAATGTTCCTACATTTAGGAATGTATTTCGGTTATCAATGTTGAGGTCCAATATGTTATAAAGGAATGTATTTCTGTTATAAGCTTATAATAAACCAAGGTGCTTGCAAATTACATAATACTATATGAAGTATAGTAAGGAGATAAAAAAATGTTGAAATATTACATAATATTTCATGAACTATATAATTACCCCGGCTACAACGATTTAGTAATGCCTAAATTGTCCCCCATATCCAATTTTGGTTTCTCATGCTACCTGCAACTTTGTATTAGTATAAACTCGTTCAATACATTTGGTATAGAACTAAAATAAGTAATTGCCTAATTGGTATAGCACCAAAATATCTTTAGGCTTAACAAGACAAAAGCAAACATAGCTACTAGTCATAGCTAAAGTGCCATTGATATATAACTGACCAAACTAACCATTTATTTCAAGGACCAAAACAACCAATTATTCAAGAACTATAAAGAATAAATTATGCATAAGCACTCAAATTAAGCAAATATGTTAACATCATCTATCAATATCAACAACATCTCACTTTGAATCTCCTGTTACGACAAAGTCTGTTCGTAGTGTCGTGTCTCTTCAAATGATAGCAAGTGCCGCCAAGTTCAAACCACGGATAAGTACCTGTCAACACAATATAAGTTTAAGCAAATTGAAGCTATGAAAAAATAACACAACAGATGATCTAAAGCAAACAACAAAATTAAAAAAGCAAACCCTCTATGTGATACAGTACTACACAAACTAATAAACTAACATAACAACAACAAGAAGTTATAAAATTAATAACCATCAATTACCTCTATACAATTAGGTTTAAATCTGACCCTAAGTTTCAATTAAACCTAAAATTAATACATAAACAAGTTTTAATAAGCATCAATTTAACCCATACATGCCTAGCCCTATGTTTCAACCAAAAATCAAGAAGAATATGACTTACTAATCAATGGTCGCAGTAGTGGAAGATTGATAAGGGAAGAAAAGGGATTATTATTTGGAAAAAAAATAGGATTTGGGATACATTTGAATTGGGGATCTGGGAATAGCAGGTTATAAAATTTCAAGTTTTGGATTTATTATTGGGAAAACAATAAGAAAAGCGGGTTATAAAATTTCATTTGAAATAGTCCAAAGTTAAAAAAGTGAAAGGGGGAAAGTTTCAAGTTTTGAGTTGCTATTTGAATGTGCCTAAAACTGAAGTATGAAAACTCGAGAGGGAAAAAATCCGCCCAAAAGTTTCGAGGTTTTTGAAAGAATAGAGCCCTGTTCTATAGAAGAAAACATGGCACTAAGGATTTTTGACAATAAAGCCCGGTATTATATAAAGAAACATGGTTCTATACCCTCTTTTCAAATAGGGAATCATTTTAGAGCCCGTTTATCTTTAAAAGTGGGCTTTATTAAAAAGGCTCTATTTTACATTCTCTAGTAGTGCTTAAAAATGACTTGTAGTTACAAGTGCTAAAATAAATATACTGTATCAAATTTTATTTCAAAATCAATAACCTCTAACCTTTGGAAGACGATATTTTCATATTTGAGGTCGTAAATTGATTTTGGGCACATTTGCATCTAATGCCACTGGTAAATGGCACCGTCTGTTCAAAAAAAAAATGGCACCGAGTTTTAGACAAGTCAATTGACAAATTTTTATATTTGATATCAAAATTCTTGTTTTGATATTTAAAGTCGATGCATATATTGAAGGTTATTATCAAAAGAATTAATAATCAATTTATTTTCATAGAAATTGATGTGCATCGTGTAATCGTTAATTCAACTTTTATATTTATATCTCGCCGATTTAATTATTTTAAACTAATAAAACATTTTTAACAGGCAGTTTACCATGTCAATCGTGGAATAATTTAGTAAGTTTCGTGTCGATGAATATAAGCGTAGTTAAATTCTACACAGTGTTTATTCCATTTAATTTATTAGTTTAAATTACATCTACGCTAAACCCTAACTAAGTTATACTATGTATAGTATTTATATTTATTTACAATATTTACAAGGTTTGTTTTGTATCAAGGGGTTTATTTGGGATATTGGCACATGTAATTTTGGTGACTTATCCTTATTATCTCTTCCACAATCCTATCAAATCTTATTCGTAAAGCTTAGAAGTTCGATCAAGTTCTATCTTAAGGGAACCGTGCTAGCCATATCTAATCTGAGTGTTCCCAAGTCGAGAAGCATTGTATACAGTTGTGGTTGATTTATGAACTGATGAGATGTTATTTTATACACATTTTCAGGGTCATTTAACCGCCACATCTGTCTAAATGTGCATTAAAAATAACTTAGATTCTTTGTTTTTGTCATTCTAGCAATTTGAAAGCACTTGGAGCATTTAGGGATAATTAAAAGATGTTTTCAAGCATTTTCAAGCATATGTATGAAGTATAAAAGAAGTCACAGCAAGAATGCACAACTTTCTAATTCACCACCAACAAAAGTGTAAACAGAAGTTATAGACGATGTTAGGATTTCTACCCGACGCCTTCACAATATTCCTCTAGACAATGTCACTAGCACAACCTGACGCCGTCACAGCTTATCAATTTAAGAAACCCTAAGATGGTTAGACGGCCAAACAATGTCACAGTTATAACCCGACGTCTTCGCGACCCGTATTCTATATATATAACCTATAGTAAACTTAAAATCCGTGTAGAATTTTAGGGTTAATTTAGGAGCAACTACTTAAGGTGGTTTCTAAGGTTTCAAATCCTTAGGAACTTCATCTTAACACCCATATCAATTTAAGAATAAGGTTTTATTCAATTTTTATGTGTATTTTCCTTTAATCAAAACTTTATCTTATCGTCCATATCAATTGAAGAACAAGGTTTTATTCACCTATCATGTATCATGTCTATGTGTTATTATTGGACCATGTCTTTTATCTTTTTTTTTCTTTTGGTATGCTTGGCTAAATTAACTAGTGTTTGCCTATAATCGCATGGAACTTACAATGTGATTCTTATATGTTTATTGCTTCTTGATTGGTCGTGTGCATGTTAGGCTTTGGAAAACGAGACTAGATCTTCGTATCCTAACTTTTGATACGTATAAGAAAACGAGGGAGTATAGATGATGCCTCGTCTTGCAGATTTGTGTTATTAGTCGTTGAGTCCATTTTTGGGTCCTAAATTGCATTGGTCTTATGGCTTGTTCTTGCGAACTCATTTAAGTGTTTGTTAGTGTGTGTTAATGAAGTATATCTAAGGTTCTAGGTATATTATTCTCACATAGACGATTGTAGGTGCGTGCGTCATATGGGTAGGTCTAGTAAACGTTTCCATACCATCATGCTAGATTCTATTAGCTTCGCGTATGACTTGTAATTAATATAAAAGGAAAACCTTACACATTTAACCAACAAGATGTAGCCAGAAATGAACATGTAGAAAGAACATCGTAGGGAGTAGTGCATGATTAGATGAACAAGTTTTTTTAACTAAGTGAAATTCTCTCCACCGTAGTGCAGATTGTGTTAGTCAAACCTCTAACTTTACCCGATAAATTTTACTGCTTTTATAAAAATATAAAAAGAATCTTCTTCTTACTTCTAGACTTAGGTATGTTTAACATTGACCTCACACACTGTTCCTAGATAGAACGATAACAACCCTAGTCCTTCCCAATACTATACCACACAATGGAGTAGACTATCTGGGGTTGCAAAACTCTAATCGTCGTGTGCTGCTCCCGCGGTGCACGGGAATCAATTTCGTAGTCTCACGTTTCGACGTTTACTTTTTATAATTCTTCTTGTCCTTGGAAGCGTGTTTGTAACCTTCTTACCTTTGATAGGTGACACCTATTTGACCGGAGAGTCGTCTTCAATTAGATTCGAACCGTGGCCCATAGAACAATCTGAATCGGCTAATAATATGAATTACCTTGTTCAAAACCTTGATACGTATAAAAACTTGACTATCAAGTAAGTTGTCTATATTCATATAAAGATTAATATGGTCAATAGGAAAATAGCCTTGATTTGGTTGCGTACACGTGACCGATGAAACAAAAGAAGAATGATACATGATACTCGGTAAGTGGTAAAGACAAGGTTGGTTGTTGTACGAATGATTGAATGGACGGTTTTGATAAAATATGCTATGGTTTTGTAGTTTTTGTGGTAGTTGTGATTGATATTGCAAACTTCCGGGACTAAAGCAAACATGTCGCGGGATACCAGATAATTAGAAATACGGATCCAGTGTTAGAATGATTTCTTGCATTTGGGATCTTGGGGGTTTTAGCTTCGAAAGTTTTCTTAGATATTTTAAACCAATATGAGAAGAATAAGAAAAATGTAGTGTGCTTTGTGTATATTATGATGATATGATTGGGATATTTATATGATAAAGGGTTTAAATTCTAAAATGTTAAAAAAAATATTGAAACTGTTGGTGGCTTTTGTATGTTTGTTGGTTGAGGTGGTCGGTCGTCCCCTCGACAAGTTCCTCAATTCCTTTGACCACCAATCGACACCTCACAAAAGGCCGACTGATGCCATCTGAGTTCTCACTCAACGCGTCGACCGACAATTGAAGACAACCTTATTCCCTAATCTCTCTACTTATTTTTATTCAAATAATTGACAACCTCATATATAAGGATAAGAAGAGCACTGGGTATAGCTTGGTGTTAACCGTGGGCAAAAAGTGTACGAAATTCAGCAAAATGAGTTCGTGACACCAATAAGGTATTACACCACATTTTCAGGCTCCCTCGTTGACAACAAAAAATATGGTGCCGTAGAGTTTTATTTTTGTTTTTTTATCTATATAAATAAACAAATTTCTCAAATAAGTTTATTAATAAAAATATATTAAATAACATAAAGGAATATTAAGACTAACGGTGTAAACAAAATAATAACTAACGGTGTAAGCAAAACACCTACAAGGACTAGTTATGTAAATATATATAGTTTCTAGGTTTAAAAAATAAAATTAATTAAAAAATACCATATGGTGTTCGTCTTTCTTCCTTGGGCACCCACCTAGAAGGTAAAACAAAAATACACGCAACACAAAAGTTAAAACACACACACACACACACATGCATACATACACACACACAAACGAAACACACACGAAACACACACACACACACACAAAAACATCACATAGACATGAACACAACCTCAAAAAGAATTAAAAAAACCCACCGCGTAGGCTGTGGCTATAGCGCCAGCCTTTACAGGGCAGACACTAAGGGCAGACACCGATACGATGCGTCGTGGGTGAGCTCGCGCTATGAAACAAAACGTGTGGCGACTACCCACCTCGTGCTTCAAAAAATTTACATATCCAAAACACTAATATCACAAGACACACATAACGTGTTATTGTATTCAAGTTAACGAGTTAAATAACATATGTTTGTAACGAGTCAGATCGTACCTGCGCGTTGCGACGGGATTTGTTTGTTTCAGACGATTGTACTTTTTTTAGGATGTAGCTATGTTCTTTGTTAATAATTTCTGTTTATGTACATTCAATTTGACTATTGATGGTAAATTTTGCTGCGAGTATTCTTACTATTAATATGTTTGGAAAATGCATGGACCGACTATATGTTACGATTTTGGTTAAACAAAATGTATTTAACAATGTATTTGAACATTTATATGAAAATAGTGGAGCAGTAGTAGTTTTTATACGTTATAACATTGTAACCATGTACCAAAAGCTGTTAAACTTATTTAACATCCGCGCTTGCTATGTTGTCTATTACGTAATTACAATATATTACGAAGGGTAGTTATCGTATTTTTTTAAAAAATTTATTATTAAACAAAGTTTAGGGTAGTTTTTATAGTTAGTAGACAGGTTAAAGGTGTCTTCTGAAAGCTTCATTTTTCTCTAAAAATATATATTAATTTTTCTATTTTTATAAAATTATACGTTTGTTTTGTTTGTAATTTGAAAATTCTTTCAACCAAATATTTTTAATGAAGAAATTAGTAGATATTTGATAGATAAAATTTGTTATATGAATAGCCTAAATAGCAAAAGAAAAAAGGTAGTGTTATAAGTTATTACATAGTTTGGGGTGTTATTTTGTATTATATTTTTTTCCTCTTGTATGAAAGTGTTAAATTAGAAAGCAGTCCGAACTTCAAAAGTTAGCCCAATGTTAACACGACATGAGAGGGCGCCGTATTAGAGCGCCTTTTAGGATATAGGTATTCTATATTTTCGACCACATAATAGTAAAATACGAGACTAATAGCGATATCTCCCAAAAGTATAAACAACAAACAACATTTCAAACATCTTTTGCGATTAATCATTGCAAAGTTGGATCAGTTGGTTAACATCCTTGCCTCTTGAGAGAGAGGTCAATGGTTCGATCCTCACTTCTTGCAAGACCGGATGTACTTTTCTATCTTTTATCCGAAAGCTTTGCATTATACGTGTGGTGGACCATGGTTTGAGGAGTCGAAAGATTGTGAGTTTGTGGATTTGTGGGTGGATGAATGTGAGGAGTATATGAAGGTTAAGGAGAAGGGGAGGGTGCTAATGGAGTGAGGGGTGCGGCGTGTTTGGTGTTCGGTGAAATGTTGTTTGCCTGAATAAATGGTAGTACTTCGTAAATATTTTATTTGTTTCCGTGTAATTGTTAATGTGCTTTTGTGAAATATGTTGTAATAGCAAGTTCATTGGTTTGATTCGTGAAGATAATCATTTCCCCCATAAATTACACAACCTTCCTTTTTTGGAAACTTTCAGTGTATTATCTGTTTTCTGAATGGAAAGTATGCAGTTTATTTGCAGCATGTTTCTGCTTCTGTAATGCGTAAAGGTTCCTAATTTGTGCTATTAGTTCTGCAAATTTCGGGCTTGTTTTTGATTTTGTATATGTTAGCAGTGAATAGGTTTTAGATCACTTGTAAATTTCAATAAGGATTCACCTCAATGTTAAGAAAGAAGAATAAATCATATGTTGATAATGTGAAAGAAACCAAGTAGTTCAAGATTTGTCAAATTTTGCAATGCGAATTCTGTTTGCAGTACCTTTGCATTCTTGCAATGTAATGACTGCCGACTTTAGAGCAAACAGGGTATGACTTGCATAATGTTCCTCTGTCTTTTTGCGGATGTATTTTTTCCCTTCTTATTATAGAATTAGTTTCGCTATTCAAAAAGGGCTTGCAGCGCAGCTTGTTGCTCGTTTGCCTTCTACATCTGTGTAATTACAAACTGTTGTTTTTGATAATAAAACGGACTAAATATGTTCCAATTATGAGCTATTTGAACAAAAGATAGAAAGACTATAATTAATTTAGCAAACGAAAACTACATTGTAATTTAAGAGTCATCATAGGTTTAAGTATATATGGCAATGTTGAAAATATCGGTGGTTGGACGGTAGACACTCTTGTAGCTGTAATCGTTTTAGGCGATGATTTCTCACGAGTTATATGTATTTTTGTAAGATTCTCCTTATAAACAAACTTATAATAGATATAAACAACTACCTAACTCATTAAAACACGTTTACAACGAGTTTTGAGAGTTCTAGATTTGCATGTTTCTCGCAATTTGACCATCATCGGTCGTGTTTGACCGTTGTTAACTATGGTCCACTTATTGTTAGACCGATTAATCAGCCACGGAAAGGTTAGTTCCTAGGCAGCAATTAATCAGTCTTATAGCTCTTGTTTTACAACACTCATTATATGCTATAGACGAAGCTTTAATCAAGATTCAAATACAACTTAAATCAACAGCGCAGTGTTGGGTCACTGCTAATTAATTACTACGAGCTTGGTTATGTGGATGACAATATTAAAAGTTAGTAGTAAATGAAATGTCTCGAAAAATGATCAACTATTTTAATTTTTCACCAACTGCAGTTTCATTGTCGCCTAAGAAGCTCAATATTAAACCTGATGATTGAGCAAATAAAATAAAATAAAAGGAGTACACGTCACAATGTAAACTATAATAACTAAGATGATCACCAACCGTCATTAAAATAAGAATTAGGTCTCTTTTAGAAGAGTCATGTCGTACCAAATGTTGATAACTAATACTGTCATTATTTTCAGAGAAAATTCCCGAACATGTCCAAAATCAACTGCATTTTCTTCTTCTAGGCTAAATGTCAAAAAGTAGGGCAACAAACGAAAAATTTATTAAAGGACTTGGTATGGTCACGTTGTACCGCAGCATTGACCGGCCTGACTGCACCAGAATTTGCAACGTGGAAGACGCAGTGGCTTGGGCCGCATGCGTGGAAGACGGTTTAAAAAAAATCATTTTGGCCTCGTATAACAATTATGAAAACACCTCTTTATTTCTAATATTTTCGAAAAACCCCCAACGGTCGGATGACCGTTATATTTAAAAAAAATTATTTAAAAAAAAAACACTTTAACGGCTAGTTTTTTTAACCCCTCTATATATACAAACCAAAATTCATAATAACTTTACACAAACACAAATTTTACACACACAAAAAAAATAGCGTACCGACCTTTCGCGTTTGACGTTGGTGATGAATCCGACGTTGATATGTTCGTTACTGCGTATAATTATTATAATTACTAGCAAGAACAAGAAAACAAACCCCGGCTCACCCGAAATATTATTGAACGTGATCGTGAGACTGCCGAAGTTCGTTTGAAGGTGGATTACTTTGACGAACCTTGTAAGTATCTGTTACACATTTTTTGTAAAAGATATCGTATGAGTCGAACATTATTTTTAAAAATTGTCCATGATATTAAAATTATACGGCGGATCCTCTTCCAAAACACTTTGATTTCTTTAAAGTTCGGCCCGATTGTACTGGTATTAAAAATTAGTTTTTTTATTTTATGCTATTTGTATTTTTTTAATTTGGTTTGTTAAGATTTAATTTATGATGTAATGTTTTTTATTTAAATGAATAATGTAAGTTAGGTTTTAAATAAATTAATTGTTGATGACAGTGTATGAAAATAAGTGGAAAATTTGGTGTGCTAGTCTGGAAATGATGTGACCATAAAATGTGTTTTTTTTATGTGGAAAGTGAAAAAATTGACGCGATGATTTGATTACTCCATGCTCTCATACATTTATTAGATCTGCAACTTTTTAATCATTGCTGTGAAGAAAAAGAGAAGAAAAGGATGCATATTAATCTACTACTCGGATACCAGTATAATGCGACTAAGGTAGTCGTGTGATTATAGTTTTCGGTGAATTTTTTTTCATAGCACGTTTTAAAGTATGGTTTTAAGTTTCATAATGATCGGGAATATTCATCAGGTTATAGATTTGTTAGAAGTTTTGTGTTATGAATTAGATGTTACAAGTTTTTTAATGGGTTTTTGTAAGTCTTTATATGCTTTAAGTTATCTATAATAGCGATCTTTTGCGACTTTAATTTCTTTTATCACGTCAGCTTTTTTTCCAACGATTTAGTACGATCTATTTGCCCTAACAAGGTGACCTAATGCGACCTACTTCAATATTTTTTAAAAAACATTTCAATATAAAAAAACATTTTATTCAATAAAAAAACATTTTATTCAATAAAAAACACATTACAGTAAACAAAAACATTACATAAAATAAAAAACATTACATAAAAAAACCGTTACATAAAACAAAAAACATTACGAAACATAATTGTAATAATAAATAGTAAAAACTTAAAAACTTAAACTCCTGGATTATCAAAGTGTGACATTTCAATGGCGTTCTATGTGGGACGTTGTTTCAAAATTTCCCAACATTCATAGTATTCAAAATCCACATGACGAAAAGTGCGATATTCAAATGCGGGTTCTTGAAAAAGAGTATCTTCTGAAGTTCCAACCGGATGCCTACGTACGATGTTACCGTAAATCGCCGTAAATTGACCAACTTTAGGACGAATCGCACTTTTGCATTTGCTCATAATTGAGTCATAACCTCTTTTTTGCTCACCCGTTTTGAAATAAAAAAACTCACGTACCTCCGACCAAAACCCTTTCGACTTATGATGACGAGAATTCTCCATAACATATACCTAAGCTTGACACAAGGCTACCGCCTCCTCGGTAGTCCATGTAATTTGAGAACTCATTATTTTATGGATTATAGAAATTGTAGTTTGGAAAATTGTGAGTTTAATGTGTGTGGAAAATAGTTGAATAAATGGGTTTTCATAGGGATAAAAGAAAAAGAAAGTTTGAAAATAACCGATATTTTTTGAATGTTTGCCCATGCAACTCGATCGTTTGGCCGACATATTTGGTACACAAAAATCACACGACCCGGTCGCCGCAATGGGGAAACCGAGTGTAGTATGAGTCGTGACTAAAAAAGAATACCGTTGTTGCGGGTAGCCTTAAGGAGATGTAATAATATCGAAAGTTTTTTGTTTTGTTTTTAAGATTAACAAATACGTAACTTTTTACGAAACGCCAAGAAAGGGATTGTCTTCATCTCAAGTGTATGATTTAATTTACAATTTTATGTATTTATCCTTCCACTTTTTCACATATAACACATAACTTTTTTTAGAATATATAACTAATTTTCTTTAATTTAGTTAGTCAAAGTTTGACTCAAAAGTCGTCTGAACATTGTGCCATTTCTAGACGACTTTTTGTCTTTTAATAGATTTTCCTGACGACAAATGTCGTCGGAGAAAAGCTCGTCGGGCGTTCTATAGATTCTTGTAGTAACACTATTCAGTAAAAAAAAGCAAGTATATGTCCATCAACAAACAAATATTATATATCTACATAAACACTTTAGTTATTAAAAATTTAGTAAAAAAACTAAAAAAAAAACTTTTACAAAAAGATTAGCACAGCATATCAAACAACGTATGGTTATTTAAATGAAAAAGACTACAATATTTCATGTACATGACTCTAATTAGGCGCTCATTGAGAGAAAAGGTTCACTACAACAATTTTCTACCCTAGGGACGACTTATTCGTCCCTAGGGACGCCACTAATCGACCCTAAACTCCTAGGGACGACTAAGTCGACCCTAGGAGGTTGTGCCTAAAAAATCGTCTCTAGGATCCTAGGGACGAACTCCTCTTTGTATCCTAGGGACGACTTAGTGGGTCCCGCAACCCACTACGTTGAAAAAATTGACTAACCTAGGCACGACCCTCTTTGTAACCTAGGGTCGACAAAGTCGTCCCTAGGTTATAAATAAAAATAATCTTTTTCAAAATTTTTCTTAAAAATTCTTTTTTTTATTATTTTTAATAAAATCTTTTTTATAAATATTAAAAAAAACATTTTTAGAAAATAAAAAAAATATATATTTATCACCCTAAGGACGAGTTAGTCGTCCCTAGGTTTCAAAATGCCCAGGTATTCAATACCTAGGGACGACTAAGTCGTCCCCAGGTATTGACACCTGGGCATTTTGAAACCTAGGGACGACTAAGTCGTCCCTCGGGTGATAACCTGGATGATATTTAATAACCTAGGGACGACTAAGTCGTCCCTAGGTGTACCTGGGGGCTAAAAAAAAACTGGGCTATTTTGCAGTTTCCAGATTTTTTTTGGAACTTTTTCCGGACAAAATCCACAATTCAAAATGGCAGAATTCCACAAATACAGAATAATAACAAATCAATAAACGTTACAATACCATATTACGATAAATTATCCAACGTCACGATACAATATTCATCAAATACACTTATTCAATCCTAAATCAAATGTTTCAAACGCTACAAGTCTCAAAATTTATTAAACATGCATAATAAGAAAAATACTACCACAACCTCTACTCCGCATCCTCGTTAGGTGAAAAGTCACCTTCCCCATCGTCACCCTCCTCGTCACCCCCCTCGTCACTCCCCTCTTCATCGCCTGATAAGTCGTCACCACTGTTTTGTACATTCCTATCTCGACCCAACTCGTCAACGGACCGGTAATCGTGCTCATGGGGATTTGTGACTACACGAGAACCTCCGGGTATGGATTGTGAAGTAGAGCCGATCTCATAAGCCGAGTGTGTGGTGGGACGATAACAATAGTTAAATGTGTTATTGTTGGTGACGGGAGCAATAGGATAAGTGCCGGTATAGGGAGGTTGGAGTGGTTGGAGATTGTCGGGCAAAGATGGTCGGTATGGGTCGATGGAAGGAGGTTGCACTGGTTGTGCCCAAGGATAGGGGGTTGGACTAAATGAGCCCAATCAGGAGCTAGGGTGGGCATAACAAAGGGTTTCCGAAATTAATTCCTAAATGAGACGAAACATCAAAAAGCAGTCTCAAACAGGGGACTTTCCGAAATTAATTCCTAATAAATTAATTTCGGACGGGTTTTCTATAGGTTGATTAACTTCGGACGGGAATTTTCCGAAATTAATCTATAAAATCCTAAAATATTCCTAAAATTATTTACTACAAAGACTAACAATCATATATCATATATATATAATATAATAAACATATGCATAATATTAATTACACACCTCGGTCACGACTGGAATAAGCAAAGATATAAAGATAGAAAAAGAGGTCCGGATGAGGAAGTTGTCCTGACTGTCCTGGTGCTAACCAAACACAAACATAAAATAAAGAAAACCTAAATTAGTTGGTTTCCAAAAAAATTTCTAATTTGAAACAAACAACACCACAACAATTTAAAAAAAAACATTACCTTTTTTCGGCTGTGACACGGGTCTCAGTTCTCGGCTCGGTTCCCCGCTAACTCGGCTGTGACTCGGGTCTCGGCTACGACAAACATATCAAAAAAATTAAACTTATGCCTATATAAGCTGAAATCAAATAAGCTCACAAACAAACACCCAAATTAAACATTATACCAAAATTAAACATAGAAAAATCAATTACCTTTATGAAGATTGGTGGGAATGTGTGGTGGTGGCTACTACTGCTGCCGGCAGTGGTGGCTGCTGACGGTGGTGATTGCTATTGCTGCCGCAGCAGCGGTGGTGGTGGGTGGTTGCTAGTCAATAAACAATAAACATTAACAATATTTAAACATAAACAATCACAATTAGCAAATTAAACATAGAAAAATCAATTACCTTTATGAAAATTGGTGGGAATGTGTGGTGGTGGCTACTACTACTGTCGGCAGTGGTGGCTGCTGATGGTGGTGATTGCTACTGCTGCCGCAGCGGCGGTGGTGGTGGGTAAGTGCTAGTCAATAAACAATAAACATTAACATTATACCAAATACACATAGAAAAATCAAATACACCAAAATTAAACATTATACCAAATATAATGTGGTGGTGGGTGGCTGTTGGTGGTTCCGACTATATCACCATCATCGCGGTGGTGGTGGTGTTGCTACTATAACAAATTAAAAATTATACAAAAATTAAACATTATACAAAAATTAAAAATTATACTAAAATTAAACATAAAAAATATAAAATATAACAAATTTAAACAAAATTAGACAAATTGCCTTTATATAGATTGTTGGGTGTGACGGAGGTTCGATTGGTGGTGGAGATGAGATGGTGGTGGGATGAGACGGATGGAGTTGAAGTGGTGGAGATGAGACGGATGGAGTTGAAGTGGTGGTGGTGGTGTAGCTAGGTCGTCCCGTTTTTTTTGGGTTGGGTTGGATTGATGTTGGGTTGGATTGATGGTGATGGTGGGTTGGATGGTAATGGTGATGATGATTGCTTCGCTGCTCCCGTTTTTTTTTAACAGTGAAGAAAATGAGATATGAAGATAAGACCACTATCTGTATTTTACACCTAGGGACGACTTTCCCTTAGTAACCTAGGGACGACTAAGTCGTCCCTAGGTTAATAATAAAAAGTTTTTTTTTTGTCTAATATTAATTCTTAGGGACGACTTCTTACACCTAGGGACGACTAAGTCGTCCCAAGGTGTAAACCGGGAAATCTCAAACCCAAGCGGGTTGTTTAAAATTTTCCCAAATTTTTCAAGTTTTACAAAATTTGGCTAAGTGTTTTTGGAGGGTTTTTTAGGGACGACTTCCTTTGATATTTAGGGACGACAAAGTCGTCCCTAAGTGTTTTTCAAGAGATTTTTGCATTATATCTTCCCTATATGTAATAAAATTAATAATAAAAATCAAAATAAATTATTATAATTAATATTAAAATATATGTTATACTTAATTTGTAATAATTAATAACCGATGAGTCGATATGTTAGGGTTATACGTTATAGGTTCAACCGATGAGTCCATATGTTACGGTTATACGTTATAGGTTCAACCGATGAGTCCATATGTTACGGTTATACGTTATAGGTTCAACCGACGAGTCCATATGTTACGGTTATACGTTATAGGTTCAACCGATGAGTCCATATGTTACGGTTATACGTTATAGGTTCAACCGATGAGTCCATATGTTACGGTTATACGTTATAGGTTCAACCGATGAGTCCATATGTTACAGTTATACGTTATAGGTTCAACCGACGAGTCCATATGTTAGGGTTATACGTTATAGGTTCAACCGACGAGTCCATATGTTACGGTTATACGTTATAGGTTCAACCGATGAGTCCATATGTTATGGTTATACGTTATAGGTTCAACCGATGAGTCCATATGTTACGGTTATACGTTATAGGTTCAACCGATGAGTCCATATGTTACGGTTATACGTTATAGGTTCAACCGACGAGTCCATATGTTAGGGTTATACGTTATAGGTTCAACCGACAAGTCCATATGTTACGGTTATACGTTATAGGTTCAACCGACGAGTCCATATGTTACGGTTATACGTTATAGGTTCAACCGATGAGTTCATATGTTACGGTTATACGTTATAGGTTCAACCGACGAGTCCATATGTTACGGTTATACGTTATAGGTTCAACCGACGAGTCCATATGTTACGGTTATACGTTATAGGTTCAACCGACGAGTCCATATGTTACGGTTATACGTTATAGGTTCAACCGATGAGTCCATATGTTACGGTTATACGTTATAGGTTCAACCGACGAGTCCATATGTTACGGTTATACGTTATAGGTTCAACCGACGAGTCCATATGTTACGGTTATACGTTATAGGTTCAACCGATGAGTCCACATGTTACGGTTATACGTTATAGGTTCAACCGATGAGTCCATATGTTACGGTTATACGTTATAGGTTCAACCGATGAGTCCATATGTTACGGTTATACGTTATAGGTTCAACCGATGAGTCCATATGTTACGGTTATACGTTATAGGTTCAACCGATGAGTCCATATGTTACGGTTATACGTTATAGGTTCAACCGACGAGTCCATATGTTAGGGTTATACGTTATAGGTTCAACCGACGAGTCCATATGTTACGGTTATACGTTATAGGTTCAACCGATGAGTCCATATGTTACGGTTATACGTTATAGGTTCAACCGATGAGTCCATATGTTACGGTTATACGTTATAGGTTCAAATACTGAGCTTAAGCATGTTTAAGTGATCAAATATTGGCGGGAAATGTTGGCGGGAAATGCTGGCGGGAAAATGTTGGCGGGAAAGCTAGGGTCGACTAAGTCGTCCCTAAATGTGTCGACCCTAAATTTTTATCTTTATTTATGGTAGCTCTTATCCTCACAAACTCTTATCCTCTCATACCAAACTCACCACCACCACCACCCGATTTTGCATAATATGGATCCGCTTGAAGCTTATAAGTGTACATGTAGAAAGGGATATATTGTGTTGAGACAGTCACATCAACCTCATAGCTTTGGTAAACTTTACTATGCATGTCCTCTTTCGAAGGTAAACAATCAAATGTTTTAGTTATGTAATACGTGTGATTATTAAAATGACATGTCATGTTATTTGTTTACTTTGTAACAGCCAAAAACAGATGATTATGGATGTAAATATTTTAAATGGAAGGATGATTTGGATCTCGAACTCCGTATAAGATCTTCCCCTGGATCTTCAACACCTCAAGGTTCACATCCAAGTTCTTCTACAGGTCCTTCTCAATCTGCACCAACTGAGTGCTCTAATTGCAAGATCAAAGATCTAAAGATAAAGATGCTAGAGACAAGACTAGAAATGGAAAGGCATCCTGAAGACCACGCATGTCAATCGGCTGCAATACTTCATGAGTTTTTAAATGATATGGAAAATTTTAACTTTGAGTAGTAATCTATTTGTTATTTTAATGTGTTAATTTGTATTTTATTATTATGTGTTAATCTGTACGTTTAGTTTTAACTAGTTTGTAATGTGTTTTTTTCTTATTTATGAATCTATTTGTTATTTTAATGTGTTAATTTGTATTTTAACTAGTTTGTAATGTGTTTTTTTTCTTATTTATGAATCTATTATCGTTGTAACTAGTTTGTAAGTGTTAAATATATATCTAAATTTTTTTTAAATATATATAAGTTTTTTTTAAATAAATATAAAGTTTTTTTTAAATATGTATAAAGTTATTTTTAAATATGTATAATTTTTTTTTCTAAATATGTATAAATTTTTTTTAAATATGTATAAAGTTTTTTTAATATGTATAAAGTTATTTTTAAATATGTATAATTTTTTTCTAAATATATAAATTTTTTTTAAATATATATAAAGTTTTTTTTAAATATGTATAAAGTTATTTTTAATATGTATAAAGTTATTTTTAAATATGTATAATTTTTTTCTAAATATATAAATTTTTTTTAAATATATATAAAGTTTTTTTTAAATATGTATAAAGTTATTTTTAATTAAATATATATATTTTTTTAAATATGTATAAAGTTTAAATAATTTTAAATAAATAAGATAATCTAGGGACAACTAAGTCGTCCCTAGGATTTGTGGTCCCCTCATTCATTTTAAACTTTTTAAATAAAAAAAATTTATATTAATTTTAAATATATAAAAAAGATTTAAAAATCGGAATAATAAGTTTATTTAACCTAGGGACGACTAAGTCGTCCCTAGGGTTTGTGGTCCCCTCTTTCATTTTAAACTTTTTAAATAAAAAAAATTTATATTAATTTTAAATATATAAAAAAGATTTAAAAACGGAATAATAAGTTTATTTAACCTAGGGACGACTTAGTCGTCCCTAGGTTTGTTGGGCCCCACTTTGTCCCCTCAGACCTTTTGACCAAGTTTTTTTGTAAAACTGGTGGGGCCCCCCTTAATCTAGGGACGACTAAGTCGACCCTAGAAAAAGGGCGACCCTAAAATCATTATTGTTGTAGTGGTTAGATGATCGAAACAAGCACTCAGCTAGTTGCAAGTAACATTTGCCAAATATCCTACCTCGATTCTGGAAACATTCAAAATCATTGTTAAACGTCGAGTTTTCATGATTCGTGCGAAGGAGCTATTCACATGGAATCCCTCTTTCTTGACTCCGAAGGAGGATGATGGAGTTTCGGATGATGAATCTAATCGTGGGTCTAAATTCAATGGGCCGGCTATGCGTCCAAACGAAGATGCAGCAGGAGATGATCTTGGCAGTGACGATTATGCTGTATCAGACACTAATTTTGGATCGAACTCTCGTTCCAAGAATTCACCTACATGAGATAAGGATATCGCTGAATCGGAGGATCCATTTGAAATACGTGATTTACTTCATAAGTTACAAGTTGGAGCTCACTGTGAACCTAGTCCTTCCCTTTCTCACCCACCGGGGTTTATTCCGGAGGCTTCGGTGACACGTGATAATAATAAGGAAGATGGATGTCCAAACGACATTACAGCTAAGGCAATTGATCCGAATGTTATGAATAATCACTCACAGGATACTTTTGCTGATCCAAATAACACTAATTCTGGGAGACATGTCAATAAGAATGGAGGTTCTATTTTAGGCATTATAGAGGATGTTATTCGGGTTGGTCAAGCGATGGGTTTTAGTATGGAAGGCAGTACCAATTATTTAATACGAATCATTGGACGACAAGGAGATATAAGTGGTTTTAAATGTATGCGATGTCTTTAAATGTTCAGGGTCTTGGTCACAAGACAAAAAAGGAGTGGGTAAGGGCGCTTATTAATTCGCATCGCATCAGATTCATGGCTATTCAAGAAACTAAAATTTCGTCGGTCACTCACATGGATGTTAAGTTTCTTTGGGGAAATTCAAATTACGACTTTGTGTACAGTGAGTCACTTGGTAATTCAGGAGGCATTCTTTGTATTTGGGAGATTTCTTTTTTCAAGAAGAACCATGTTACTTTCTCGGTCAATTTCATTGCTATTTATGGAACATGGCTTCCGAGTAATACTAAAATTCTTTTAGCTGCGGTCTACACTTCTCAACAACCGGCGCGAAATTTTTTTTGTGGGAATATCTTTCGTTGATTTTAGGACGATGGAATGGTGAATCGGTCATTATGGGAGATGTTAATGAAGTTAGATCAAGTAATGAACGTCGGGGATCATGCTTTAATCCTTTCAGTGCGAGACACTTTGACCAATTTATTATAAATTTGGAGGGGTTTACTTTTACTTGGTCTCACCCTTCTGCTACAAAGATGAGCAAATTAGATAGGTTCTTGATCTCCAGCCCCCTCTCTTTACGATCTTTCCTTCTATTACTGCTATTTGTTTGGATTGTCACTTATCAGACCACAGAACGATTCTCCTTCGGGAAATACAATTAGACTTTGGACCTACCCCTTTTCGATCTTTTCATTCATGGCTTGATCTTGAGGGTTTTGATGAGATGATTTTCAATACATGGCTGTCTTTTACGGACGTTGATTCCAACAAGTTGATTCGTTTTAAGAAGAAGCTTCAAGGTCTTAAAACAGTGATTCGTTCGTGGGTTCAATATAAGAGGAAGGAGGTTCAATCCACTAAACTTAAAATCATTTTTGATCTTAAGGATATTGATCTTGACATGGATCGAGGGATTGTGGATGACAATTCTGTTCTTAGGCGGCTCGATTTGAAACAACGTCTCATCAAGATTACTGAGATGGGTAATAAAGATCTCCTCCAAAAATCTAAATAGAAATGGGCGATAGAAGGGGACGAGAATTCTAAGTTTTTTCACCGAATCGTCAATAAGAAAAGATCCCAACTTGCGATTCGAGGTGTCTTCGGTGATGGGGTCTGGTGCACTGAACCTGATATTATTAAGGATACTTTCCTCCAACATTTTGCAGCCCAGTTTGAGGCCCCTGCTGCTCAGCGCCTCAAATTGAATTTTCAATTCAGTAAGAAGTTATCGCAATCTCAAGCGGGGGACATTGAGCGTAACGTTACTTTTGATGAGATTATGTTGGCTGTATGGAATTGTGGGAATAATAAGTCGCCAGGGCCTGATGGTTTTACTTTCAAATTTTTTAAGAAGTTTTGGAATATCATTGGTCCTGATTTTTGTGATGCGATGCAATATTTTTTTACGCATGGAGAATTTTCCAAAGGCTGCAATTCTTCGTTTATCGCTCTAATTCCTAAAGTTATCGACGCTAAATTTGTGACCGATTTTCGGCCTATAAGTTTGATAGGGTGTGTTTACATAGTCGTTACCAAATTCCTAGCCAATAGAATGGTTTCGGTTATTGAGTATTTAATATCCGACTCTCAAACAGCTTTCCTTCAAGGAAGACAAATTCTAGATGGTCCTTTCATTATTGACGAGATTTTACATTGGTGCAATAAAAGAAACAGAAAAGCTATGTTTTCCAAGGTCGATTTTGCTAAAGCTTACGACTCAGTCCGATGGGATTTTTTGCTTGACATATTGAAAGAGTTTGGGTTTGGCCAGATTTGGTGCAAATGGATTCGAGGGACGCTATCTTCAGCTAGAGCTTCTAAATTAATTAACGGTAGTCCTACGAACGAGTTCTCTTGTTCGCGTGGTCTCAAACAAGGAGATCTCCTCGCTCCATATTTATTCATTTTAGTTATGGAGGTTTTTCATCTCTCGGTATCTAATGCTGTCGATAATGGTGTGTTTAAAGGTATTAAACTTTCATCTTCGCTTACCATCTCCCATTTATTCTACGCTGACGACGCAATGTTTCTTGGTGATTGGTCAGTAGATAACTTAAATGGTATGCTTAATATATTGAGAGTTTTTCATTTGGCTTCTGGTCTCCAAATCAATGCCTCAAAAAGTCAACTTTTAGGAACATGTGTTCCTCTTTAAGACATTCAACAGGCTGCCAATAAGATCGGTTGTTCGGTAATGAAAAGTCAATTCCGTTATTTGGGGGTAATGGTTGGTCAACATCATTCTCGGATTAATGCTTGGGATGATATCATTTTTGAGATTAAAAGTCGCCTTTCCAAGTGGAAGGCTCAAACCCTTTCTATAGGAGGCCGCCTTACTTTATTAAATCGGTCCTAGGAGCATCTCCAATTTATACCAAGTCGCTTTATAAGGCCCCTCGAGGTGTTTTGAAGAGCTTGGAGTCCATTCGTAGCATTTTCTTTAGAGGTGGCAATTATGGGGACAAAAAAATTTTGTGGGTCGCTTGGAATCGAGTGCTTGCTGCTAAACAATACGGGGGGTTAGGTGTTTCAAGTTACTTTGCACTTAATCGTGCACTTCTCCTCAAGTGGGTGTGGCGTTTCTTTTCGCAAGATGGGTCTCTTTTGTATCGCATTATCAAGGTTTTGTACGGACAGTCGATTGATTTTCATACTACGAAGTGGTCGTCAACCTGGTGTTCAATTCTACGTGGGCTGGATGTTTTAAAAGAGATCGGTTTCAACTTTCGGTCACATTGTAAAATTCGCTTCGGAAATGGTTTGAGTACTAAATTTTGGATCGACGTATGGGTAGGAGAATTGCCTTTGTACGCGAAATTCCCTCGTCTCTTCGCTTTGGAGCTTTCCAAAGATATTTCTGTTGCGGTAAAGTTGAGCGGTTCGTTAGTTGGTTCCTTCCGTAGAGCAGTCCGAGGGGGTCTTGAGTCTGAACAACTGGAGGTTTTGTCAGCAATTATTGGTCAGGTGTCTCTTTCTAGCTCTCGAGATAGAAGTATTTTCGATTTATCTGTTGATGGCGAGTTCAAAGTTAAGGACGTTTGTAACTCTATTGATGCAATCACTCTTCCGACACATCCCAAAGCTACTAGATGGGTGAAATTCATCCCCATAAAAGTAAATATTTTTTTATGGCGGGCTCGTTTAGATTGTCTGCCTACAAGGTGTAATTTGGGGAGGCGTGGCATTCATGTGGATTCTATTTTATGCTCGTCATGTGACGGTTATGAGGAGGATGCTCGACATATTTTATTTGGCTGCTCTTTCACTAAGCTTATTTTACGTCGAATTTGTAATTGGTGGGATCTAAACCTACAACCTTGGTCTTCTTTTCAAGATTGGCTAATTTGGTTCGATTCGGTTCGTCTCCCTTCTTTGGTCAAATCTTTTTTAGAGGCGACGTTTGCTGTGGCTTGGTGGGTTATCTGGAGATTCCGTAATAGCTCTATTTTTTATGATGCCCCCCCTATACGAGCGAAGGTTTTTGAAGACATTGTTTATCATTCTTTTACTTGGTGTTCTAGTCGCTCGAATAGGCGTATTTCTTGGGTCGATTAGTTAAAAAACCCGCACTTATTATCCATGTAATTTCTTGCTAGCTCCTTGCTAGTTTTTTAAATAAAATTGCCGTTCAAAAAAAAATAGGGGTATTCAGTAGTAGTACAACTTTAAGAGCCTAGGGTACAATCCACACTAGATTTTTGATGTTATGGAAAAAGTGACTGTGACGTCAGCAATCCACTCCATAACACCAGAACTCTATAACACCAGAAATCAGGCGGTATGGTTAACACCATATTTCTGGTGTTATAGAGGTCCCACCATTTTTTAACAAACAATTTTATAAAATTTAAATTTTCATTAATAAAAAAATATTACAAATAAATAAAAACATTACAAATAAATAAAGACATAAAAAAAGCCGAAAAAACATGCGAACTAAATAAAATTACAAGCCGAAATATATTTTACGGTTTTTTTTCCTTCAATTTTTCGACTTCATCGATGTCCGTTTGAGCCCATCCCGTAGTGTTCACTCCAAAAATATTCAAAGTCTCGTTTCTTTTTTGTAGCTCAAGAAATGCAAGTCTTTCGCTCATCTCACGATCCAATTTTTCTTACTTTTTTTGCCGATCCTTTTGTATTTGTTGTTGGATTATTTTGGCAAATTGATCTTTTTGTGAGCCGGACATGGCGGTTGAGCTTGTTGAACGTTGAGCTTTAGCCTTTCAGGGAGCACTGGAAGGTCGGGGAATTTCGTCATCACCAAACATGTCGGGCTCAATGGCTCGGCCTCGGTTCCTTCGTGATTGAGTGGACTCGATATTTTTCCATTTATATTTGTTCCTCAAAAAAAGCCACGCACTTTTAAGAGCCAAATCTCGTTTTTTGTTACCTTGTTTGTATAAAATCTCCACCCGAGTCATCAGATTTTCTTCATTTTCACCACTAAGCAACTTTGTTGAGTCGTATAGGGAATTAAACTTTGTAACTTCCCGATTCATTGGTGTCCACTTCCCCGTTAACATATTTTTGTTACGCTCCCCAAAATTTAAATCGAGAGCACCATCGTTATAAATATCTAGTATTTTGTACCAAAACGTGTCTCGGTCTTGGTCATCACCGACTTGAGCATTTTGGGAAATCTTGATAAAGCATTCGGCCAATAGTTCTTCCTCCTCTTGTGTCCAAAACATTCGCTCGTTTTTTTTGTGTCGCCTCTTCACGAATTTCACGGGGCTTTTTACCCGTATTTTTTTTGAGATTTTTTAACTGAAGACTAATCTTCAACTTTTGTCTCGGGTACTTGGGTTTCATGGGTATCGGGTACTAAAGTTTCTTGAGAAGACATTTGTGGAATTTTTGTGAGTTTTGGGATTGTTGGAATTGTTGAAAAAGTTAAAATTGTTAGAATTGTTCGGGTGTGCAATTAAGAAACGGACTGAAGCTGGGAGGTTGATAATTTGATAGATAGGGTTGTGGCATTTGTTGTGACATTAGATGGGTGAATGACGGAATAGGGTTGCTAGTTGGAGAGTTTGTGGCAGGTAGTGTATTCGGATATGAGGATAATATGAACCCGCCATTTGGTTTTCGAAAAAAGTATTCACCCATTGATTTGGATTCATTTTTGTGTTTGGAGATTAAAGATGTGTTGAAAATATAAAAATATGGGGTTTTGGGTTTGATTTTATAGCTAAAAACTTGAATTTTTTGTTTTTTTTTTGAAAAAAACGGCTATTTTTGACCCCTACGGTCAAAAAATTTGTCTTTTTCTAAAAAAGGGTAACTAGCCATTATGTTTAAAAAAAAAATTTGTCTATAAAGCCATGGTGCAATCTCGTGCCATAGGCTCGCATTATAGCATCATTTTGGGCTGGTGGGTACGACGCCAAAGGTTATGACGCGAGAGAAGGTGTGGTGTTTGGCGCCATCGATGTAAAACCCGCATGCTTTTACCATGAATAGTACCCTTAGGATCGTACGTACTAGATAAAAACTTTCCTATTATAGTATGATTACGATTACGTGTTAGAACACGATAAGTATTTACTACGCACGAGCACGTAATAATTATTTGACAATAATTAATCACGAACATGCGATCATGAAAGCATGAACGTAATTAAATCACGAACTATTATTAATTACGTATATATATATTTATTACGAGCATAAATAAATATATTAGGTCACGATAATTACTTAACGAGAACACATTAAACGCGAACACAAATTATCACGAACGAATAACTAAACATCGAGACACGGAAAACGGTACGGGTACCCCATGTGGGGCCCCTACCCGCGGCTACAAGGGAAAGATGGGCCAAGCCCATCTCAATTTTTACTAAGGAGGGTAAAAGGAAAAACCACTACTCATTTTTCACTTTTACAGAAGAATTTTACAAACCTAAAAAGGCTCTTCCTTCTCCTTTTCTTTCTTTTGGCCGCCACCCATAAACACACCAAAGGAGGTGTTTATTTGATCTTTGATCTTGGATTTGGTGCTAGTGTTCGTGTTTGTTCATCCTTGTTTAGATCCACGCATTCGGTAATTATTTTAAACCCTTTTCTTTTGATTTAATCTTTTAAATAATTAAGAACATGATATGTTTTTCTTAAAAACCTAATTAAATCATAGATCTAATATGAAATTGGTTTTGGAATAACTCAAAAAGGGTGTTTTAGGGGTGTTTGTTCTTGGTCGCCGCCTAAACCGAACCCGAGGGGGTCTCGGTTTGGCTATTTGACCACCACCGAGACCATATGGTCCCGGTTGGTTGGTGTGTGTCCCACGGAAGCAACAAGACAAGGGGAACCCCGATGTGGTTCGGGGTATGGTGTTGATTTCATGTCCGGTTCATGGTTCTTAGTCAAGATCCGGTTCATGGTGTATGTTAAGATTTTCTTTTTATATAATCTTATGTTAAAATTAAATTAATGAACATGACATGATTAATTTAATAACATGACCTAGGTTATTATTAAAAACATGAAATTATTAACCTAAGTATTTTATATTTTAGACTTATAATTAATTAGTTATTTAAAGACCATGCTTATAATTAATTAATTAACATGACTTAGGTTATATTATTAATAAATAATAATACATGTTTTAACCTAAGTATTTAACTTTATTTAATTAAAAACATGTTATACTTTAATTAAATATTTTAACCTATAGTTTATTTTAATTACATGAAATAGTTAATAAACTATACATTATATCATATGACTTAGAAAATAATCACGAAAGCACTTAGGCTTATATACTTAGTTTATTTAACCACCTTATTTCTAATTATGGAAACTTTCTATTTTTAGAAACTTAATTAAATAAGGCAGCTAATCTATTTATGGAAACTTTCTATTTTTAGAAACTTATTTATTTCAGGCAGCTAATCTATTTATGGAAACTTATTTAATTAAGGCAGCTGATCTATTTATGGAAACTTTCTATATTTAGAAACTTATCTATTTTAAGCAGTAAATTCTATTTTTGGAAACGTTCTATTTTTGGAAACTTTCTATTTTTAGAAACTTTCTATTTTTGGAAACTTTCTATTTTTGGTAACTTCTATTTTTGGAAACTTTCTATTTTTGGAAACTTTCTATTTTAGGAAACCTGCTATTTTTGGAAAGTTACTTATTATTACATAGTAAGTATAATAATACATGAAATACCATACTTAATCAAAGTAAACAGAATATAAGATAAACACAGTTTAAGGCTTTAAGCAGTAAAACATGATAAGAACATATAAAATAAGCTAAGACGTGACATTAGATCAGTTACGTATTAGTAAGCAGATACTTATTCATGTATGTATTTATGTAACATTAGTGATACGGAAGTAGGATTCCTCTCAGTTCATCTTCTTCGTTCACTGGACATAAGGTACAGATTCCCATCCTTTCAGTATGGACATTTCTTTCCTTATTAGGATTTCCCCGTATGCAGCCAAATGTTTTCCCGTAGTATAAGTATGTGTTTGAATTGGTTATGTTTAATTTAGAACACCTATAGCCATATACATGCATGACCAGTTTCACCTAGTTATGGAGGTACCATAACCATAACATTAAAGGCACTGATGTTATGACTTCACCACGACAGAGTGATTGCTCGTGGCGTCCCTTCAGCTTTTGGCCATTTATATTATATTTATCATGTGGGGTGTATGGGTGCATCCTAGTTACATGTTTTTAGTCAGGATTTCATGGTGAACGTGGTGTATGCCTTGCATCCTTCACAAGGAGTTGATCCCTCCTACCCAAAAACCAGTATATTCAATTAGAGGCAGCCCCTCTAATTTGCATGATGAGGTCACCCCTCCAAGTATACATGCACGATGTATTTTCATGACCTATATTGGCTAATGGTAAAATATGATAAACAATTTTTACAAGATAAACATAAGGCTTTTCAAACTATAAAACCAGTTTTAACAGGACTTAACCAGGTTACTCGGGATTTAGTTTCTTCCGCTGTTATATGTAATGTGCTTATCCTATTCATGCTTTATTGTACATCCGTGCACTGAGCGTATTGCTCAGCCGTTTTCCTTTTCTATGTTCCCAAAACGACAGGTACTCAGGGACGCTCGTAGACTTTAAGAGTACGTGCATATGGACTGGAAGCTTTCTAGCCTTTCTTTACTTTATGCAATTCCTTTCTTTTGATACATTGTTATGGACATTGTTTAGTCCTTTCCTTTACTATATTTATGTTTGTGTGTGATGAGCTTTACTTTTGGACTACCGATGTTTGATTCCGGTATTTTCCTTTTATGGTCATGTAATGTTTAGACATTTTTCCTTGTATGCTTTGATGACACACCATAATTACATGTAACATTTCCATTATCAAAATGGGGTGTTATAATTATGGTATCAGAGCCAAGGCTTCGACCTGTAGGCTCTCAAAATATGACCTGTGATTAGTGGGTAGTCACTACGGTCTTCCTAGAACTGACAGTTGTTTTCATGCATTCATCATGTTAAGCATGCATCTATATGTCATTGTCACAGATTTATGACTAAGTAATGGTTGGTACAGGACTGGCCCTATTAGTCGCATGTGTTTTATCGAAACTTTTAAATTTGTGACCGACCCATAGGCGTCCCCTCGCCATGTCTTTTGTTTTGGGTGAACTGACCATAGGCGTTCACTCTTGAGCATACAAAAGTTTTCATAAAACGGCATCATGCATTCATACACAAAAATTTTCTTGCATAAAATTTTTCCCTTGAAATTTTGGTATAAATTTTTTTCATGTATATATATTTTATGTTTTGATCTGTTTAATCATATGCTTTATGTTGTACTGTCAGATGGTTCTCACACGCGAACAGGAACAGCTCAATGCTGCAATTCAAGCTGCTATGCAAGCTTTGCTTCCTCAAGTGAGGAATGACATCAGGGCTGAAGTTCAAGCTGCCAACAATCAGCAGCATAATCAGGCACCTCCTCCTCCTCCTCCTCCTCCAGTGACATAGCAGTATGGCTGGAGAGATTCAACAAGCTCCGCCCTCGAGCTTTTGAGAAGACAGATAGCCCCAGTGATGCTGAAAGCTGGTTGGATCACATCGAGAAGATTTTCAATGCTATGGGTTGTGACCCCGCATACAAGGCGAGGTTGGCATGTTATCGGTTCGAAGGCGATGTGCTAATTTGGTGGTTAGCGTTGATGCATTCTGAGGGTGGTGACGAGTGGGTTGCTGGTTTGACTTGGGCTCAGTTCAAGGACATGGTGATGGAGCATTTCTTTCCCAAGGCTGAGCAGGACAAGCTCAAGAGAGAGTACCATGGGATCCGACAGAGAGCTGGGGAGAATAGCAACGAGTTTATGCAGCGCTTTCTTCGCTTAGCTGGTTTCCTTGGTGCGGCAGCAGGTACTCCTGAAGAGCAGGCACACCACTTTAGGTGGTCTCTTCGCACATCGGTCGCAAACAATCTGGTGTGTGCTACGTTCAACACTGTAGCACAAGTGGCCGATGCAGCACGTAAGTTGGAGATGCTGCAGGAGAGAGATGAGTTCGGGGAAGCTGAGAGACCCGACAAGAGGTAAACATTCGTATTCAAGCGGTGATCAATCCGTATTTTTTTCCATTTATGTCAATTATTCATCTCTTTAAATGTATCTTCCAGGCAGAAAACTGGGGACCGGTCTCAGCCGGCTACTCAGCAGCAGCCTCATCAGCCCAAGGGAAACGGTCAGACTAACGACCGTTCTGCTACGGATAGGCGTGGTGGTAATGATAATTACCGTAACAACGCTGGACACTCCAACAGTAGCAGGTCCTAATACTTACGCATTTCCTTATGATTTTATGTTATAAATCATATTCTGACACTTTAGCAAAACTTCTACTAGGAGCCATGGAAACGGTAGGGACCAGAACTAGAGAGGTTCACAGCCTAGCCGTCCAGCTATCACTGGTATTCAATCTTATGATTACCCGCATTGTCCTTTGTACCCAATTATCATGTCTTATGTAAAATGTTTTATCAGGTTCCCAGCCAGCCAGAGCACCTGCTGGAGGATTTACTCATCCTCTTTGCTCTACTTGCCACCATAGGCACCCAGGGCCATGTCGCCGTAACACTGACGAATGCTTCAAGTGTGGTCTTCCTGGCCATATCATGAAGGATTACCGTAAGGGCGAGATGAAGGGTACATCAGGACATGCCGATTCCAAGCCGCCTCCTACCACCGGGCGTGTCTACACGACATCTCGAAACCAGGCCAACAAGTCTATAGGTACCATCACTAGAATCTTGTATATGTATGGTCAAGCTGCATGTGTTCTTTTTGATACGGGTGCTACTCACTCGGTTATTTCTACTGCTTATGCTAAGAACATTAGGATGCTCCCCATGCCACTAGAAAATAGGCTTACTATTTCCACGCCTTGAAAGACTCTGTATTAATCACCCATGTATACAAGAGTCTTCCCCTAGAATTTGACGATAAGGTACGACCTGTTGACGCACTTCCGCTCGACATGAATGACTTCGACATGATTTTGGGCATGGATTAGCTATCCAAGCATCAAGCTACCATAGACTGCCATTCATATCGAGTTATCTTCGGTGATGTTAATGCACCAGAGTACATTCATAACGGGTTCATACCCGGACGGTCTGTACAAGTCATATCTACCCTGCAAGCTAGAGGTGCAAATGAAAACCGGATTTTTGAAAATCCGGTTCAAAAATCCGAACCGGTTTTTTCAAAATCCGGTTTTCAAATTATCCGATCCGGATTTTTCTATCCGAACCGGTTAGACCGGTTTCTAGATTTTAAAAAAATCGGATAAAAACGAGATAAATTTCCGGATTTATCCGGTTTTTTACAATTTATTAAATTTTTTTTTTAATTTTTTTTTTTTGTAAAACCGGTTTTTTTTTACCGGATAAAACCGGTTTGCCTGAAAAGTCAAACTAGCCGTTGGGTTTGACTTTTCAGGCAAACCGGTTTTATCCGGTTTTAACCGGATTTTTCTAAAAAAAAAACCGGTCATCAGTAAGCTTTTGGCTATTTGAGGATAACGGCTATATAGCCGTTTGGCATATTTTTTGCCCGTTTTTTTTTGTCTTTTTGAGCATAGAAATGGCTAGTAACATAGTATATATATATATATGTTTTGAGTTGGGGTTGAAAACATATCAAAAAACCATCTCATTTCTCTAATCTTTTTCTAATCCCGATTCCCAAATGGAAAACATACCATCACAACAAGCTTCTACTAATGCTAGTACCGGTGCTACTAGTAATGCTATAAAAAATACACAAATGATGATGTTTTGCGAATTGTTACGACGGCGAGAAAAGGCGATGTTTGGTCACATTTCGATTATGGTCTTATGAAAGACGGGGTGGAAAAGGTGCGTTGCAAGAAGTGTAGTAAATTTTATGGCACGACGGGTAATTACACTACGTACTCATTGGAACGGTTGTACCGGGGCGGTTGATAGCGGAGCGGGTGGTTCGGAACATGGTACTATTGGTGCGGATGGTCACGTTTTTTATTTGATAATGATGTGGTTCGACTTGATTTTACGAAGTTTTTCATTCAACAAGGGCTTCCATTCAACCACTTCGACAATGTCAAGCTTACGGACATCATAAAAAAAGGCTACAACCGCGTTATCATCATGTAAGTCGGACTACTCTTAGAAGTGATGCATTTAAATTATGGGAAACGGCTAAAAAAGAAATTATTGATGGTTTTCGTAATTATAAACATGGTGTTTCTATAACTACGGATGCTTGGACCGCACCACATGGTAGGGCAAATTCTTATTTTGCCGTTACGGCTCATTGGTTTGATCCCGATTCAAATTTATTAATGAAACGAACAATTGCTTTTAAACTATTTGGTTATCCACATACGGGATCAAATTTAAGAAAAATTTTACATGACACTTTAATTGAATATAATTTAGATGATAAAGTTTTTACCATTTCACTAGATAATGCATCTAATAATACTAAAGCTATGGATTTATTAAAATTACGTATAAAACCCATATTAGATGGTGCATTTTTTCATTCTCGTTGTGTTGCTCATGTTATAAATTTATCCGTTCAAGCGGCGTTAATAATATGTGGTGATTTAAAGACAAAATTTAGGAGTTTATTAGTAACTATATAAAGTTCGAGTAACGAACGACAAATGAACTATCATCGTTTTCGACAAATGTGTGGTCATACACCCCTAGGAGCTTGCTATGATAATAATAATAGGTGGAATTCTACTTGCATTATGTTTGAAAATATATTGCGACAACGTGTACTTTAAACGCTTTTAATGAAAAACTTGTTCGTAAAGGTTAATCAACTTCGATAAGCGACGAAGATTGGGAACAATTAGATCAATTGACAAGATTTTTACAAATTTTTAAAGTGTCAACAACTTTATTATCCGGTGTTTATTACCCAACTAGCCCATTAGTTTTAAAGCAAATTTTTGCAATGACGGAAAAATTAGACGAATTAAAAATGTCACCTTGTAGAATGTTTAGAAAAATGGTTAAAGTTATAAAAAAGAAATTTGTAAAATATTTTGCTAGTTTACCTTTGGTTTTTACTTGCTCCGCCGCACTTAATCCAATGATAAATTTTGGGGGGGTCGAAAATATAATTAGAAGAATATTGGGGAATTTAGGATTAGAATTTGGGCCAAACCCAAATGATCCCGATATAAACTATATAGAGTCTCAAATTTTTAAATTTAACGATAATTTTGAAAAATTATTTGCAATATATGCAACAAAATATGGTGGACAACAACACATATTTTTGGACCAAATGGGGGCCGGATCATCGCAAACGGGGGGAAGGGCAACATATGACATTGATATAAACTTTTGTAATCTTATAACCGATGGTGCTACCAAGCGTCAACGAACATCGGAATCAAGCGAGTTGGGTCAATATAAGTCGCAAAATTTTGTAAAAACTATTAGACCCGAGGATTTAGGAACTTTTGACATTTTGGGATGGTGGAAAAAAATGGAGTTAACTTATCCAATATTAGCCGTTATGGTTCGTGACTTATTTACGATTCAAGCTTCGACGGTAGCTTCCGAATCGGCTTTTTCGGTAAGCGGTAGAATTATATCCGAAAGAAGGTCAAGACTTACCCCTCAATCCGTGGAAGTATGTGTATGTTTGAAAGATTATTTGGACGGAGTAGAGAGGATACAACATGAAACATCGTTATTTGGACGGAGTAGAGAGGATACAACATGAAACATCGCTGGAAGGTCCAATATTAGACGGAGTTGAAGAAACAATAGAAAACGAAGAAGCGGAATTAGGGATATCACCTCCAACTACAGAATTAGACGAAGGTGAGTTTGAAGATATAGAAGTTGAAGCCGGAGATGTCGAAGAAGAATATGAGGATATACTTTGAGTATAACGGGTGATGGCAATGCCGAAGCTCGAGATACTTGAAGTATACTAATATTTTTCGGGTGATGGCTATGTCGAAGCTCGAAATGTATTAGTGATTATTGTAGTTTTATTGTAGTGTTTAAATAAAAATTATGAAGTTGTATGATTGTCTTGTTGAAATAAAAATTATTATGGTATTTTTTTTAATGTTTTATAGTTGTATTTTTTTTTAATGTTTGTAAATAAATTCCGAAAAAAAAGGACACCAACACTTTTAACCGAAAAAACCGAACCGAACATTTTTAACCCAAAAAAACCCGATCCAAACATTTTTTAACCGAAAAACCGATCCGAAAAAAATCCGATAAAATCCGATAACGAAAATTTTAATCCGAAAAAATCCGATACGAACTTTTTAATCCGAAAAAATCCGATTGAGAAAAATCCCATCCGATCCGAAACCGTATTTTCAAAAATCCGGTTTTATCAAATCCGGATTTTCAAAAATCCGAATCCGGTTTTATCCGGTTTATTCGCACCTCTACTGCAAGCGCGTGTACTACTGTCACATGGCTGCGAGGGTTATCTAGATACGGGTCACGACATGGATGCTGAATCCCCATCAATTCTGGATCAACCTATAGTGTCGGAATTCCAAGATGTTTTTCCAGCAGAACTTCCGGGCATACCACCTGCACGAGAAGTGGAATTCAGTATCGAGCTTATTCCAGGAGCTGAACCAATCTCCAAGGCTCCTTATCGCATAGCTACCATAGAGCTGAAGGAGCTGAAGGATCAACTGCAAGAACTTCTTGAACGAGGTTTCATTCGACCGAGCGCATCTCCATGGGGCGCACCGGTCTTGTTTGTTAAGAAGAAGGACGATAGTATGCGTCTTTGCATAGACTATCGCGAGCTCAACAAGATTACTATCCGGAATAGATATCCACTGCCACGTATAGACGATCTGTTTGACCAACTCCAAGGGGCCAAACACTTCTCCAAGATTGATCTTAGGTCATGCTATCATCAGTTATGGGTCAAGGAGCAGGACATCGCTAAGACTGCCTTTCGTACCCGCTATGGCCACTACGAGTTTGTAGTTATGCCATTTGGTCTGACAAATGCTCCAGCAGTGTTCATGGACTTGATGAACAGAATCTTCCATGAATTTCTGGACAAGTTCGTCATTGTCTTCATCGATGACATCCTGATTTTCTCAAAGTCCAAGGAGGAACACGAAGACCATCTTCGTACAGTACTACAGATTCTTCGCCAGAAGCAGCTGTATGCTAAATTCTCCAAGTGTGAGTTATGGTTAGACAAGGTGGCATTCTTAGGTCACATTGTATCAGCAGAAGGAATCACTATGGATCCAGCGAAGGTTGAGGCCATTACTAAGTGGCCAAGGCCGACAATAGCGACGGAAGTCCGTAGTTTCTTAGGCTTAGCTGGCTATTACCGTAGGTTCGTGGAGAACTTTTCCCGCTTAGCACTACCATTGACCAAACTGATGCGAAAAGGGGAGAAATTCGTCTGGACTGAAGAACGAAAGAAGAGCTTTGAAGACCTGAAGCAGAAGCTAGTATCTGCACCTATTCTTACTCTCCCATCTGGTACGGGTGGATTTCAAATCTATAGCGATGCATCGGGGAAGGGACTTGGCTGTGTTCTCATGCAACATGAGAAAGTGATCGCGTACGCTTCACGGCAGCTTAAGCCTTATGAAGAAAATTACCCCACGCATGACTTGGAACATGCAGCAGTGGTGTTTGCATTGAAGATATGGAGGCACTACTTATATGGAGAAACATGTGACATTTTCACGGACCACAAGAGCTTAAAGTATATCTTCACTCAACGTGAATTGAACATGAGGCATAGGAGATGGTTAGAGCTATTGAAGGATTATGACATTAATCTATAGTATCATCCTGGAAAGGCAAATTTAGTAGCAAATGCTCTTAGCAGGAAGTCCGGAATGATCAACGGCATTAAAATCGAAGAGGAAATCATAAGAGACTTGGAGCGACTAGACATCGAGATCATGGTACGTGGACAACACGGTTACTGGGCTAATCTTAGAGTAGAACCCGAGTTACTCTCTAAGATCAAGGAAGCTCAGAAGGATGACGGAGAAATCTGGGCGATAGTGCAAAATTTGGAGAAACAGACAGAATTCAGAGTAGATGCAGATGGTATCGTATGGCAGGGCACGAGACTTTGTGTTCCTGATAACCAAGAACTCCGGGAAGCCTTGTTAGCTGAAGCTCATAGCTCCCCATTCTCTATACATCCTGGTTTGACTATGATGTACCATGACATCAAGCAGTACTTTTGGTGGAGTGGTATGAAACAGGATGTGGCCACTTACGTCTCCAAATGTCTTACCTGCCAGCAGGTTAAGATCGAGCAACAACGATCTGGCGGTCTCCTTCAACCGTTAGATATTCCAGAGTGGAAGTGCGACAAAATCACCATGGATTTCGTTACTGGTCTTCCGCCTACCAAGAGGAAGCACGATGCAATTTGGGTTATCGTTGATCGATTTACCAAATCAGCTCATTTCTTACCGATCCGCAAGGAAGATCCGGTAAGTAAACTCGCCGATACGTATAGAAGAGAGATCATGAGACTCCTCGGTGCACCATCCAGCATCGTCTCAGACAGACATCCTCGATTCACTTCACGCTTTTGGAAGAGTCTGCAGAAAGCTTGGGGTACACAACTTAAGCTTAGCACGGCTTTTCATCCTCAAACGGACGGACAGTCGGAGCGAACCATTCAGACATTGGAAGATATGTTGAGGTCATGTGTGTTGGAATGGACGGGTGATTGGGACGATTATATCTGTTTGGTGGAGTTTGCATACATCAACAGTTGGCACGCAAGTATCAAGTGTGCTCCTTTCGAGATGTTGTATGGCAGGAAGTGTCGCGCCCCAATCTGCTGGGATCAGGTTGGCGAGCGAACACTTGAAGGACCAGAAATCATAGAGATGACCAATAAAAAGATCGCAGTAGCTAAGCAGAAAATTCAGGAAGCACGGTCACGTCAGAAGAGTTATACCGATAAGCATCGTAGGGACATACATTTTAACGTAGGAGATCACGTCTTCCTTAAGGTTTCTCCGGCACGTGGTGTTAGACGCTTCGGGATTAAAGGGAAGCTCAGTCCTCGTTTCATCGAACCGTTTGATATCATTGAACGAGTCGGTGAAGTATCTTACCGACTGGCGTTACCTCCGCAGCTTTCGCATGTGCAGAATGTGATTCATGTGTCCTTACTCAGAGGGTACCAGTATCATCGCCTTCACATGGTTCAGTATCCACTGGAACAGATACGTGAAGATCTCACTTTTATAGAAGAACCCGAACGAGTTCTTGACAGAAAAGGACGAGTCATGCAAAGGAAGACGATTCCATTCGTCAAAATCCTATGGAGGGATCATACCGAGCGGGAAGCCACTTGGGAAACAGAGGAGTCTATCCAGGCTTCTTACCCTCATTTCATATTTTGAATTCGGGTATGTTCTTCTTTTCCAGATTACGTTCTCTATAATTCGGGGACGAATTATTCTTTTTAGGGGGGAAGACTTGTAAAACCCGCATGCTTTTACCATGAATAGTACCCTTAGGATCGTACGTACTAGATTAAAACTTTCCTATTATAGCTTGATTACAATTACGTGTTAGGATTTTACGTATTACGTACGTGTTAGAACACGATAAGTATTTACTACGCACGAGCACGCAATAATTATTTGACAATAATTAATTACGAACATGCGATCATGAAAGCATGAACATAATTAAATCACGAACTATTATTAATTACATATATATATTTATTACGAGCGTAAATAAATATATTAGGTCACGATAATGACTTAACGAGAACACATTAAACGCGAACACAAATTATCACGAACGAATAACTAAACATCGACACACGGAAAATGGTACGGGTACCCCATGTGGGGCCCCTACCCGCGGCTACAAGGGAAAGATGGGCCAAGCCCATCTCAATTTTTACTAAGGAGGGTAAAAGGAAAAACCACTACTTATTTTTCACTTTTACAGAAGAATTTTACAAACCTAAAAAGGCTCTTCCTTCTCCTTTTCTTTCTTTTGGCCGCCACCCATAAACACACCAAAGGAGGTGTTTATTTGATCTTTGATTTGGTGCTAGTGTTCGTGTTTGTTCATCCTTGTTTAAATCTTTGGTAATTCTTTTAAACCCTTTTCTTTTGATTTAATCTTTTAAATAATTAAGAACATGATATGTTTTTCTTAAAAACCTAATTAAATCATAGATCTAACATGAAATTGGTTTTGGAATAAATCAAAAAGGGTGTTTTAGGGGTGTTTTTTCTTGGCCGCCACCTAAACCGAACCCGAGGGGGTCTCGGTTTGGCTATTTGACCACCACCGAGACCATATGGTCCCGGTTGGTTGGTGTGGGTCCCACGACAGCAACAAGACAAGGGGAACCCCGATGTGGTTCGGGGTATGGTGTTGATTTCATGTCCGGTTCATGGTTCTTAGTCAAGATCCGGTTCATGGTGTATTTTAAGATTTTTTTTATATAATCTTATGTTAAAATTAAATTAATGAACATGACATGATTAATTTAATAACATGACTTAGGTTATATTAATTATTAAAATCATGAAATTATTAACCTAAGTATTTTATATTTTAGACTTATAATTAATTAATTATTTAAAAACCATGGTTATAATTAATTAATTAACATGACTTAGGTTATATTATTAATAAATAATAATACATGTTTTAACCTAAGTATTTAACTTTATTTAATTAAAAACATGTTATACTTTAATTAAATATTTTAACATATAGTTTATTTTAATTACATGAAATAATTAATAAACTATACATTATATCATATGACTTAGAAAATAATCATGAAAACACTTAGGCTTATATACTTAGTTTATTTAACCAGCTTATTTCTAACTATGAAAACTTTCTAATTTTAGAAACTTAATTAAATAAGGCAGCTAATCTATTTATTGAAACTTTCTATTTTTAGAAACTTATTTATTTCAGGCAGCTAATCTATTTATGGAAACTTATTTAATTAAGGAAGCTGATCTATTTATGGAAACTTTCTATTTTTAGAAACTTATCTATTTTAAGCAGTAATTCTATTTTTGGAAACTTTCTATTTTTGGAAACTTTCTATTTTAGGAAACCTGCTATTTTTGGAAAGTTACTTATTATTACACAGTAAGTATAATAATACATGAAATACCAGAAATACTTAATCAGAGTAAACAGAATATAAGATAAACACAGTTTAAGGCTTTAAGCAGTAAAAGATGATAAGAACATATAAAATAAGCTAAGACATGACATTAGATCAGTTACGTATTAGTAAGCAGATACTTATTCATGTATGTATTTATGTAGCATTAGTGATACGGAAGTAGGATTCCTCTCAGTTCATCTTCTTCGTTCACTAGACATAAGGTACGGATTCCCGTCCTTTCAGTATGGACATTTCTTTCCTTATTAGGATTTCCCCGTATGCAGCCAAATGTTTTCCCGTAGTATAAGTATGTGTTTGAATTGCTTATGTTTAATTTAGAATACCTATAGCCATATACATGCATGACCAGTTTCACCTAGTTATGGAGGTACCATAACCATAACATTAGAGGCACTGATGTTATGACTTCACCACGGCGGAGTGATTTCTCGTGGCGTCCCTTCAGCTTTTGGCCATTTATATTATATTTATCATGTTGGGCGTATGGGTGCATCCTAGTTACATGTTTTCAGTCAGGATTTCATGTTGAATGTGGTGTGTGCCTTGCATCCTTCACGAGGAGCTGATCCCTCCTACCCAAAAACCAGTATATTAAATTAGAGGCAGCCCCTCTAATATACATGATGAGGTCACCCCTCCAAGTATTCATGCACGGTGGATTTTCATGACCTATATTGGCTAATGGTAAAATATGACAAACAGTTTTTACAAGATAAACATAAGGCTTTTCAAACTATAAAACCAGTTTTAACAAGACTTAACCAGGTTACTCGGGATTTAGTTTCTTCCGCTGTTATATGTTATGTGCTTATCCTATTCAGCTTTATTGTACATCCGTGTACTGAGCGTATTGCTCAGCCGTTTTCCTTTTCTATGTTCCCAAAATGGTAGGTACTCAGGGACGCTCATAGACTTTAAGAGTACGTGTATATGGACTGGAAGCTTTATAGCCTTTCTTTACTTTATGCAATTCCTTTCTTTTTATACATTGCTATGGACATTGTTTAGTCCTTTCCTTTACTATATTTATGTTTGTGTGTGATGAGCTTTACTTTTGGACTACCGATGTTTTATTCCGGTATTTTCCTTTTATGGTCATGTAATGTTTAGACATTTTTCCTTGTATGCTTTGATGACACGCCATAATTACATGTGACATTTCCATTATCAAAATGGGGTGTTACAATCGAGCTCGCGCCATGGCTATGGCTTGAGCTATGATGAACCGTACCCTTCCCTCTAAGAAAGTCAACAAGTTATATATAAATACACCATCCCAACAATTATTTATCCAAATGAATAAAACAATAGTAGTAAATCTACTGTTTTCCATGTACTAAAATGTAGTGCATCGTGACTTAAGTGCCATTAGACCATTATTGAAGACAGAAGCAAATGAACTCATCTGATCCATAGAGAGTACCACCCTATCTCAATTCCACCTTTAATATTCTTACATCCACTCAAAGAAATTACATTAACCCTACCATGCTTATTATCACTTTACATTTTCTCTCCAATTTCAACTTTTCCCCATCCAAAGTCCATCCAATATGAATCACCTTTTGTTGAACCAAGAACCCTAATGTTCAATTCATCCCAATCACAAATCCACCTATCACCACCTCCTAAAACATCCTTATCCAGCCTCTTGATTTCTTTTTCAATTGATTTTGCTGCAAAAAGGACACCATCTTCACTGGATAATTTACTCTCCTTTGCCTTACATCTCCTAAAAGCTATACAATTCCCAAAATAACTTGAGGGTATGTCATACCCTAAACTATTAATCCCACCTGCATTAAACCCTAGGTACTGAGGACCACCCTTAAAACTAAGGGTTTCTTGAACATTAATTAGACAAATCCCTATATAAGAACATGTACTAACATAAGGAGATAAATGTAATGGTGGATCCACATTCATCATCTTTCATTTTTCAAGAATATGATTCTTGATCATGTTTATGTCTAGTGAGTTCAAAACAAAAGTTGATTTCTCCATGTTATGATGTTTTTCTTCATGAGAATCCTTAAAATAACTCAAATGTTTCGACCATTGTTTCAAAAACATAGTTTTAAGCAAATTGTTATCCAAAATCACACTCCTATCAAACCAAGGTGTAGACTCAAAGATAAAAGAACATGCTTTTTTCAAGAAAGATTTACAAACCAAAGCCCAACACTTCAAAAACTGATCAAAAGTACGTTCATCACAAGCTACATGTTGCATCGTGACACCAATAGAATAACCCGAATCATCAAAAGCCGTAATCTGAACATCCATAATAGGAACAACATCACCCACGTGAGTATCACTTGATATGGAAGGACTAGGTAACTGTGGTAAAAGTGTGTAAATATTACCAAGGCTTTTTCCATTGTCACCACAAAAATAACTAATACCCCCATTTGATTCACCAATAGTGACTGAACTGAGTCACCTTTGGTATAAACAATGTAGGGTTCTTTTGGCATAAAGAGGTGTCCAAACACTACTAGAAAATCTGGCATCAGCAACGGCCGTTTTCATCGCTATTTCGTCACTAAAGCCCTTCAACGACAGAATATTGACCGATATATTCCATCGCAAAAAAGGGCCTCGCAAAATTTTAGTGACGAGTTTAGCGACAAAACTTTCTGAGTTTTAGAGACGGATTATCGGTATCCAACCCCTCGCTAGAGCCTTTATAAACTTGCTTTTGATTCGACCATATAGTGATGGCTTGGCGACAAAATTTATGTCGCTAAGAATAACGACATGAGGAAGCAGTCACAAATACATTTCTAATAATCGGTCAGTCATTTTGTTGTTATTACGTCGCCACTAGAGACGGATTTATTTATCTTTAATTCGCCACTAAAAGTTGTCTCAAAACTATCACTAACTATTTTTTGCATACTCGAGCAAACCCATCTCTAATTTGTCACCATTTAAAAATCTTTTAAGGATAAAATATGTCACCAATCAGCCAGTAAACGTATTTTCCGTTTGTTGAAGATGCCACACAAACAAATACGACACAGATAATCACGAAATCCATATCCAAATTAAATAACAAAGAAAGATATCCAAATCAAATAACAAGCATATTCAAAAGAAAACCAACATGTGATATTCGACAATAAAAGGAAATGTAGACCAAAGAATCTCTCTTGCATAAAAGTTAAGAGTACCTAAATAGACTTAAACCCTTTAAAGTGAAATGCTTGATGTTCAAGATGTACTGTCAGTTGCATTACTTTGCTTTGTTTGGCGGGTAACATGACTCGTGATACCATAATCGACAAGCATATGTTGAATTTCTACACGCATTTCTTCTTTTAGCTCTCCACGCATTTCTTCCTTCAGCTCATTCTTCACTTCTTCCTTGAGCTCGCCTTATTTCTTGCTTCAATTCTTCCTTTAACTCTCCATGAACGCTATGAAAATAGTCCTTAAACATACCAAATTCAAATATTAGTCTTTTGAAATATAGGTTTCTGGTCATATGTAAATGTGTTATTAACTTATTCCCATTGCTTTCAATAAAACTCAACTGATTAAAAAACATCAGTAAGTAATTGGCCTAGGGACATGAACCATCAATATCAATATGCACTATCAGTTGGGAACTAAACATTCCATAAAACTACAAATGTGGAACTTGCACCCAAATACTAGAACTCGCAGCAAAACATAAGAAACCAACCAAACTCTAGCAAAGGAACTTTTAGTCTAACTTTTGGAGACATTATATCAGACAATATAGTATCAGCAAACAAATCAAAAACTAAAAAGACAGTCAACCTACCGATAGTTGCAGAGAGTATTGCACTAGAACTTGAACCTAAACACTAGAGATAACATATACGTCGTCTAAAGATTATGAGACTCAAACATGTAATTTCCAAAAAAATATGCATCATGCAAAAACCACACACAAAACTGAATACAATCCCTTTGCTTCTAGCCTTAACTTGACCAGGCTATAGACATCACATCTTGGTGCAACTAGGTCTGGATTATTGCACAGCTTAGAAAAACTAAATCTATAACTTTGTTGAAGGTAAAAATAGGTTACTCATCCCCTACTCATTACAGATAATTATATAAACAAGAATATAAGGTTGCACTTCTAGCAGTAAGATAGTAAGGATTGAGAAACTTGAAGTTGTTTGTATATAAAAAGGAACACACCTGAACATTTTTGGATTCCGACAACTTGGTTTCCTAGTCATCGTGTACATACAAATGTCTTTGAGTCCCATTCGTGTACATACAATTGAATATGCGGTTTAGTGATCAAATCAAACACTATCACACAGACTTTAAGCATTCATCTAGTAAAAAAAAGTACAAAACTTACCACGAAGACAAGAATTCAACTATAGCATAGTGATCTAGAAGGGTTGCTTCGTACTCGGTTGGTGGCGCAACAATCATTTTGTCGCCACCTCATCTGGTTTCCTGAGCTTCGTGGTCCTTCCGACCTTTTTTCGTACAAATATTGAACCACCATCGTTAGTCATCTTTGGAAATGGGTCACCACCCTAGAAATCTCAGTAGCTGCATTTGCATCCGTCTTTGTTGATTCAGCTACAACAACTGCAACATTCATCGATTGGGCAAGTACCATTACTAATAGTATGATTTTGAGTTGTTTTGTGCGCAATACATACCTGCATACAGTAATAAAGTATACCTTTTGTGGTTATTTAACTTTGCTCTAGATCTCAAAGCAGACATGAAATTGTTTAAATCCTGCAAGAACAACAATAAATTACGTGAACTTGAGTTAATTTTTATCCCAAGGGTCTGTTGTGTTTGGATTTCACGTTCAGACACCCTTAAACAAAAAAAAGGCAAATATGTTTGTCTAATAAAATACATTTGCCAAATATCTTAAAAGTAAACAAAAGAAACCTGGAAAATAAATTCGAAGTCATAATAAAGAAACCTCATAAGACCTATTATCAGCATCATCTGGTCCTTGTATTGATCCTGATCTAATTTTCCCCCATAAGTAAACTAACTTGTAGCGTAACAATCTGCATCCATGTAACTTTAGTTACCCATAGTAAAGTCACTCATACAAACAACAGTAAAATAAAAATTAGCGTTTGCTATTGTATTGATGAAGATCAGTGTAGAATCATGATTAAATGAGTTTTATATTGATTCTTTAAGTTTACATATGCAATATAATATACGGTCTTGAGTATCTTTTATAAAGAAACAAATAGGAAGTCGACTATAAATTTACAACTTTAACATATATGGTTATGAGTATATCAGAAGTCCAAGAATAATATATGTAAAATTGTTTACCCTTCCAAGTATTTAACCAACCATCCAAATCCATGTATCTAAACATTGATGGACTTGCTTATTAAGGTAATTACTAAGAAGTAGAATTTGACTTTAAAATGCTTATTTACTCTTAACAAAGCAGATAAACATGTAAAATTTAAACACTCACGCATACATTTCTACTTAAATTGTGTTCATCAAACAAACATGCTTTTTTAGTGCCCACAATCCTAAGTTACATTGACCTGATCCCTTTTTTGTCAAAAAGTATGAACTTCTAGTTTTAATAGCACAACTAAAAAAACGTTATTATCAACCTCTGTTTCGTGATAATATGATTCTCAAGAAACTGTGGAGATAGCCTAATAAGATAATTAAAAAAATTAATAACAGCCTAATAAGATAATTATTAGCAGGATTCATCAATGCACCAGGGAACGGATGACCATATTAGGTTCGCCATGGCGCCTTGATCAAAATCGACATGGCCTTGTTAAAACCTATTTGATTCTTGACTTAATGACCGTTAAAAGGAACATTGGTCAAAATCTATCATACTTACTGTTGGACAACATAATAATATAATAAAAATATTGGCTTATTAAACTCTAAGAGGTTTTGTTTAAGATTGTTTTTTTTTCGGCTTATGTCATGTTCTTTGACAGGAATGTCAGTATGATGCTACAAATGCACTTTGAAGTACATCATTAATACGATAAACATGTCTGCTTATTAAACTTTATGGGCTACTGAACTTATAAAAGGATAATTAAATCGACTTCTTATTCATAACTCAAGTTGATAATCTCATAAGCTGAAAAAATGTAACATATGTTAGATATGTAAAATTTGTATCACGAGATGATCCGGGTCTTAACTTGCTAGAATTACAAAATTATTTTGCTAAAAAACAATGCAGAATTACAGACCAAACTGTTGTAGAATTGTAGAAATGCAGAAGCCAAAGTCACAGACTCTTAGTAGTAGGCCTGAGCATGGCAGACCCAAAACCAAACCGGAATGAAAAACCGGACCAGCCCGACAGAAACCAAACCGAACCGATGGACAGTAGGTCCGTTAACGGTCTCATGTGTTTGGTTTTCTTGGTCTCGGGTCGGCTCGGTCCAAGACCGTAAAAAACTAGCAATAAACCTGGACCGATCGAAACTCTCTTTTTTCTTTGAAAACCAAACCAATCAACTAGTCAAGTGGCATAATGCCATAAGCCCATGTTATGTTTTTTGGTGAATATGGAAAATGTTTTGTTTATTTTGCTACTGTGTCTTAGACTTGGGCCAAATAGGTCAGTTGCTAGTTGCTACTATTAGTCACTCACATGATTAGTTTACTTTGCTATTATGATAACATGTTGCAGGCCATTGTAAACTTTGTAACCTTTATTGTAGGCAATTCTAATTGTTTTGTATATTCTGGTACTTTATTTGTTTGTTATGCCAAAATTTGCTACTGTGAGTCTATGACTTTATGCCTTTCTTTCTGGGTCATTTACTACTTTGACAAATAGGTCATTTGCTACTGTGGCAACCGAATGGGTTGTTTGCTACTTTGACATTCTTGTTTGGTTTAAGTTATTTTAGCTTTCTCCTTTTGCTACTAATAGTCTAAGCCATTCTTTTTTTTGTATAACATTTTCATCATTCCATGTAGGATACTAAATAAAAATTAGAGAGCTGAACACCAAAAATATTTTCGCCAAACAATATTTTCAAAGTTGATTTGAGGTTTGAGACAGTAAGACACTACATAGAAATTAAAAAACTATAAAATATTGTTCAATGAGACAAGATTCTTAGTAATATAATAGCGTATTACTATAGGAAACAAAAATAAGATTTTTATATCTTGTACTTCATGCATTTGAAAACGTTATATACAATTCTTGTGAACATGTCGGTCCATCAAGTCCAAAACCGAGGACCGAACTGTGTGACCCGAACCGTGACCGACCCCACCCGAGTGATCATCGGTCCGGTCTCGGTCCTTATTATTTGCTCTTCTCGGTCCTTGGTCCGGTACAGTTTTGGCCGGTCCGGTCTGATCTAGGTCCGGTGCTCGGCCCTACTTAGTAGTACCAGTTTCATACAATTAAAAACTAAAAGAAGAGGCATAAAATGACTAATACTAAACAAGAAAATGAGTAAATCTAACTGCTACTAAAGTAGGTAGATGAAATGTCTAAATTATTTAGACTTAATACGCAGACCGGTTGGTAGTTTTCAAAGGGAAATTGAGTGTTTCGGTCGGTCAGGGTATTCTCGGGTTTTTGTCAGTTTTTGACCGAACTACCCGAGACTGAAAAACCCAAAAACATGAAACTGAGACCGGACCAACTACCCTTCGGTCTGTGTTGGTCGGTTCTGTTTTTCGGTCCTGTTCGGTTTGAATCTACCATGCCCAGCCCTATATACTATATTTTCAGCCTTATTAGGTTCGGATCGACCTGACCCTATTGTCACACGGTGTTCGGGTTAATATTTAATATTATTTAGTCAAAAAGTGCAGCTAAAGAGATTTATTTTTGGCAATTTACTTCGCCTGATATCGATTCGTTGTTTAAGATGTTTCCTAGTACTGGTAGGGCTAATTTATTAGTTTCCTCAAGCTTATTTTGCGTGGCTACTAACAGATTCAGTTTCTCAAGAACATGTCACTGGAAGGTCGTAAAGAGCAGACTATTAACTATAAGTAGTTTTTTTAAGGGCAAATTGCATAAAAAGGTACTCATCTTTGGTCTAAATTCAATTAAAGGTATTCAACTTTTTTTTTCTCAATTTAAGGTATCGATCTTTTTCCTTGTTGCAATGTTGGGATAATTAACGAAATTAAAAATGACCGTTTACTTTGTTATTGCACCGTTGGTCCTTTATATTAACGACACTTTATAATAAACTCAAAATCCGTTTTTTTATAATTTTAGACTGTTATCTGCCTTTTTCGTCTGATTTTTATCGTTTCCGGTCAAAAATGGTAAAAAAACAAAAACGTCAAAAAACTGACGAGAAGTGTAAAAAATGGATGAAACTGGTAAAAATTATACGAAAAACATAGAAAATGGTCGAAAACTATAAAATAATTCATTTTGAGCTTATTAAAAAGTGTCGCCAATATAAAGGACTAACGATGCAATTATAAAGTAAACGGTCGTTTTTAATTTCGTTAATTATCCCAACATTACAACAAGTAAAAAGATCGATACCTTAAATTGAGAAAAAAAAAGTTGAGTACCTTTAATTGAATTTAAACCAAAGATGAGTACCTTTTTATGCTATTTACCCTTTTTTTTAAATGAGAAGTAGCATTCATATATAGTATATTTAAGAATTAAAATAGTAATGTCTCTTTTTCTATCATTCCCTAATTCCAGTTGAGGGTTTACAAATCAAATATGTGGTTCATTTACCAATACAATTACAATTACTAATGATAATTCAAAGAACCCTAAGTTACTAACATGTAATTGAAAAATAAAAATTAACCTAATTAACTATAATCATGCAATCAATCTCAATGAATCAAGAACCCTACCATTAAAATAAAATGTTAATTTAAAAGCAAAAATTAATAGATTATGTATGAAGAAGATACCTTATCTACTGCTTCCTGAAAAGCTTGTGTCTCATAAACTGTAATATATACTTTCGAAAGGAACTCCACGATCTCCAGATATGTAGGGGCGCCAAATGATTTCACATGGCGCCAATATTTCTGATAACCGCATCTTGATCTTGTTCTTGTTTTATCTACTGTATATGTTAAAGTTACGATAAAATAAGACATCTTATAGTTTTCTATTAAACGTAATTGATATTTCATTGTTCTCTAAACTTATGTTTTACTTCGCTATATTTATTATTATTATTTTATTATTATTATTTTTTTATTATAACATTACTTTATTAAAATAATAATTACAAGTTATTATTATTATTATTATTATTATTATTATTATTATTATTATTATTATTTAATAAAACATTACTTCATTAGAATAATAGGTATTACAAGAAGTTATTATTATTTTTATTATTATTAAATCACATTATTAAAAACTTAAAAGATTTACAAAATATTAGATGGAACCCGAAATACTATCTGGGCCCCCACTTCTTTAGCAATAACGAAACTAATGTTATTAAATATATGAACCGCAACACGCGCCCCAATATCTTAAGTCACGGAGAATTTTCGGATCCGCTTTAGTAAGGTCACAACTTCCTTCTCTAATTCCCAAGCGAAGAAAACGAGAATGGGAGAAAACCATACCCAGTATCACTTTTTTATTATAATGAACCGAAACTGTTCGTTGATCGTTCGCCAGAAAAAACGTTTATGTTCGTCTATTTAATAAATAAATGAAAACAATATTTTTCACGTTTAGTTAAATGAACGAACATAAATAATGCTTCATTCCTTTATTTGATTTTTGATAACAAGAGCGAGCCAAATATATAACAATTGCCTCCGACCGTTGTCTCCAATTCCAGGTTGGCGGGAATTGAAGTAACTGTTACCCCCCGTTTGCTGAGTTTTTTTTTTTGCTATCAGATAAATTATAAAATTAATGAGTTGTTCATGAATGATCAGCCCCTTTTTGGTTTTATACTTTTGCTAAAAAGAATTATTTATTTAATATAATAAAAAATAAAAGAATTTTTATTAAACAATATTTTTATAAATAGGTAAACCATTACTTATATTATAAAAATACTTTAGATTCTTAATAAATATTTGCACATTATATTACTGTCATTTAAAAGTTTAACATTTTTAATTGCTTTTTTAAAAGTTTAACATACAAATTTAAGAAACCACAATCTAAAGAAAAATTGTCTAACAAGTGAAACATTACTTTTAAGTGTTTTCATGTTAAAAGTTGATATTCACGGTTACACATAACATCACACCTAATATCTACCATGATGTGTGTATAGCTTATTGTTATAGCCCAGTACCTCTTTAATCCATAGCTAATTAGAAATTTTTAGTGACGTATTTGAGACAAAGAGAAAAATCATCGTTATACTGTTGAAATTCGGTCGCTAATAGTCGCAACTTTAGTTCGTCGTTAACTCCGTCTCAGTATGAATAAATTTAGCGACAGAACTCTGACAAATGAAATTTCTATCTCTAGTCTTGTTACTAATTTGTCGCTAATTGGACCCTAATTTATAAGAGCTAATTTGGTAGCTAAGTTGTCGTTAGTCTGTCACTATGAGCCATTTTTTGTGACAAAATAATTCAGTCGCTAATTTCTGTCACTGTTGCCCAGTATTCTAGTAGTGAAACTTGGGTCTGCTAGTTTCGAATGTATACTCACGTCTTTCCATGTTTCCAGATTATATATCCTCGGGTACATGTCTTTGAGAATACCATCATCACATCATTTATCCTTCCAGAAACTAGTGCTACGACCATCTCCCACTTTTAGTTTCAGAAACTCAAAAAAATCTACCCCTTTTCTTTAATCGATTTGATTTCATTAATAGTACACGACCAGAAAGTACGATAACCTCTACGAACGTTCTTACCAATATTACCGTCTCCCCCATGAATGGTTTTAGTCACCCTCGTCCAAAGAGAATAACTTACTACTCTAGCATTCGAATAATCTCATACTAACTATCCTACCAAGTTCTAAACAAAATTCATAAACTACCAAAAACATATTAATTGAGCATAGATAATACTCACCCGAAAATTATTACTACCAAAAACATATTAATTGAACATAGATAATACTCACTCAAAAATTATGAATGTCACAATTTCTCATTTTTTTGCAGTCTCAGCTGTGTAAGACTTAAAAATTCATTTTCCAACTCGTCCCAAAATAAACATATGGCATACTAACAAGAAGAAGAAAAAAAGAAATTTATCCAATAGTCATATATAACATGACACTAATAATCAAAGTATAGATTAAATAAATCCATGAAGATAAATGAAACTATAATTTAATTACACCGTCGTGTACACAACGTGCTAAAGTTTGCCTTATATCTTTAATGAATCAAAACTACGTCGTAGTTAATGTGTCTAATTACACTGTAATCTTAATCTTAATAAACACATCTTTCCTTCATTAGCAAATAATAAGAATGGTTTAGTCCAACGGGCCAACTTACAATAGTTCTTGTAGACATGTATTCATTTCAAACAATAATAATTAACTACGATGTTGTCCCATCGACAAACGACGTCATAGTTTCTTCTTGACGACAGATATTCCATGTAATTTAATTAATTAACATTTTCCCGTCTCTTTTCCATTCCTGCGCATATAATTATCTAAATTGGAATTATAAACGAGTTAATTAAACAATAAAAAGGCAATAAACAAGTGAATTTGATATAAATAAGTATCAAATATTTGATGTTTCAAATATTTCTTTATTTGACTTGTACTCGCCCTCAAGTTGAACCTTTTAAATAATTCTCAAACTGATATCTTCGAGTTATCTCAGATATATGAGTTTGAAAAATAACTTAGTTAGAGAATTCTAAACCCCGAACCTCACGAAAAGGAAAAATGAATATACTCTCACTAATCTATGTGTTCATTTTTGTCAACTACCCACTCTGTTAGGCCATAATCACAATTCTTACAAAAACAATGCGATGTTCAGGAATAAATTTAGATTTCGGGAATTTGATTCAAAACCTAACCAAACGGATGAGATAGCCAAAGATTTTTGATTTGGGAAGTCTTTATAATGTATATAAAAGGACTGGAGTTTTTCAATAAAAGTTATGGTGTTTAGGTCAGGCTGTTGGTGAAAAACATTTAGCATGTACATAAAATCAGTTTTGGTGAAACCGAATTTTGGCGTAGAGACTAAACGAAAGGGTTAAACGTGTAATTAGAAAGTAAAATTGGTTTTTGGAGTTCTTAGATCATATAACAACGTAACTCCAGTCGGGTAGGCGTCAAGTGTGGTGTTAAGTTCACTTTATGTGGTCGTTTAATGACTAGTAAACCGTACCAGGGAAAAACTGGATTTTTACGTATAGAATAGCTTGTAGTGGGAGAACTAGATAGTGAGGATTGGGGTATTAGATTAATCTCCTTGGTTGTTACTTAACTTGGGTGTGAGGACCTGAGCTAAGTGTATTGTGTATGATTTTATAAGTTTGCAGGAGTGTTGGCTTGCTGTGCTATCACGTGAGTTCATAGTCCCGTTTTAACTAAGTTTTTAAATTTTTTTCCAGTATGGGTTGGAGATGACACTTGTGGTGTTCTTAAAATGTTTTGGTTCTATATATTTATAAATGTTTGGACATAGATGTGTTATTTTGTTACATGCGTGCTTATGTGTTTTGTTATGTGTTCTGATATATGTTTTGATATGTGAATCTTGATTGTGTTTATGATTTGGGTCGGGGGACACATACCGTCTCAGTGGTTATTGGTAAGGTAGGTAGCCTTGTTTTGGTATGGTACATAGATGTATGGGCGTCAATGGGACCATTTGTGATGTGTGTGGAGCGGGGGGCACGATCCGTCCTGCGTTCTTATGTTCTGAGTACATGTGTTCTGAGTACATGTGCATCGTCTCGACGGAGGCAAGATATCTCGATGGGGATATGGTTCATCTTCCACAAGTGGTGTGGGAAAGATCCGGATAGTGTGGTGCGTTGTTCTTTTGTGTGTGTGACATGATGCTTCTTGATTTTTATAGTGTGGTGCATTGTTCTTTTGTGTGTAACGAAATACTTCTTGACTGTCATAGTGTGCTTTGTGAACTGTAGATGTGATTTGTACTTGGCTTGAGTTTTGTTGTGGATGCATGTAACATGATTATCATATTATGGTCCAATACTATAAATTGTTTTTCTTCAACTTATTTACAGTGGATGTCAAGGCTTCATATGATATTCTAGATAACTTAAACCTATGTTCTCACCAACTTTATGTTGATAGATTTTAGTGTCATTTTCAGGTGAGGTAGTTATGAAGGATGGTGTTAGAATTGGCTAGAGTTTAGAGACTGCTAGAACTGCATTAGGAGGGATCTCTTTCCTCTTAGATTTACTTTTTTCTTTTGATTAGGGGAACTTTATGATACCTATATGTTTGATGTGTGTTATTTGAATTTCTTTGGTAAGAGGTAGGTATGTTACCTACTTACCTAGATGTCTGCATTGTTTGAGATATTTTCATGACATTGTGTCACCTTTTTATGACATTTCTATTTCATATAGTTCTCTCTATAGACACGCTATTGTTGTGATGATATCCATACGTCGCGCCCCATATTCCGCCATGGTGGGGTGTGACAAAATGGTATCAGAGACAATGGTTATAGAGAATTAGGTTGCCTAGCCTAGTCTATAGCTTAAGGGTCTCTGCATATATGTGTCATAGGAGTACATGTGTATTATAGTATATGATGTGATTAAATGCTACTATATTTTTTATATGAGCTACTTTTATGATATTGATTGATATTGTTCTGGATATTGTTCTGGATATTTTCGATTCGTATTTATGATTTGGATTTCGTTTGATTATCTTTTCATGTTTCTTTATACATTTTGAATTTTGTCTACGGTGGTTCAGCTGGATTACGAGTTTATGTGTTTCATGCATTGGCTATGTTATTTTAATACATGGATTTTGGATCTTATTTTACGTTATGGTTATGTGCTTATATGAGTTGTAGAATCTATGTGCTTATTTGAGTTGGTAGACTGATGTTTTATGTGTAGAATTAATTCTTATTAGTTTCATAATAGGAGGGAGTTCGTTGGTGAAAGGAGACTTGTATAAGTATGGTGGCCAACATAGTTATACAAGTAACACAACATCAATGGATTCCTAAGTATGGTTGCATGAAAGAGGGTTAATACATGTTTGTATAGTATATGTTGTATGAATTTGAGTGTATGTATGCATATGCCTATATATATGTATAATTCTTTTCTACTTATCGGTTGTATTCTTGGGATGGTTTACTAGCTCATTTCTCTTTGGGATGTTTAACTTCCGTAGTAGCACATTTAACGAGTCCTCATTTCATGTGTTCGTTTGTACGGTACTTTTAGCGTAAAGGCTATTGAGATAGTTTAAGAACTCCCTTGTCTTTGTTTATTTGGGGTAACGATACATTTTATTTTGAGTCTTACATGGTACAAAAAAATGGAACTTGCAAATAGTAAAAAACAAATTAGTTGTTGGTAGTCGATAAAATGAGGGTAAAGTGTCGAAAACGTGTTTAAAATAAGGTGGAATATAAATTATTTAACATATAAGCATGGCTTGTTTATTTTAAAATTTGGTATTGATCACCTAAAGCTAATGATCTTTATTTAAATTCTTGTTATTATTTAATTAAATATGTTAAAATCGTGTAATTACTCATATGATGGGTGGGGGTTTTTAATTTTCTAGAATTAAAATAAATTAGATCTTGAATTTGGTAATTAATAAGGGGTTTTAGGGTTTAAAATCGTTTGTTTGGGTATAGATCGGAGTTGGCAGAAACTGTTGCTAAACTATCAAAATCTGTCGCTAAAATGTCAGAAACTGTCGCTAATGCCTAGCCAGATTTTAGGTAAAAATCGTTTTGGTCATAACTTGTTCATTTTAAAGCTTTTTGGGTGATTCAAAATCCTAATATTATATGCTCGGGAAGTACTTTTAAAATATTCAGAATGTTTAGTAAATGGAGGTCAGTAGCTAAGCCTAATTAATTGTACGAGTTTCGAGTTCAAGGTTAAATTTCGGACAACATGGTTTAAACTTGTGTTTTAGGTATTTTAGGGTAATGAACACTTAGAGGGCCAACATAGGTCTGAGTTGGGATAGAATTTGAGAGTTCTTTCGACCTTAGAATATGTGGTTATGTTTTGATGTGTTTTGATTTATGGTATTTATGAGTAAGACTGAAAATCGGGGTGACGTTTTCAAACCCGTCGAGTTATGTGACGGCTCCTAACTTAGTTTCAAGACAGTTCTTGTTTGATGAGTTGCGAGATTTAGTTAGGTTGGTTACATAACTTTATGGTTTTAATAAGTTTCCTCACGGACGGTTAACGCTCATGTGTTGTTAGTTGAGATTACTTTGTATAAACTGAGTTCACGTATGAACGTGAAGGTTTTATCAGGGATATGTATCCTCGTTTGTTTGCTGAGAATAAGTTTGAGTTTGGGAGTATACCTCGGGATGAGATTTCTATTAGGAGGGAGTGATGTGACAATCCTAGATTTTGAGATTCTCCATTAGTGACTGTTCGACTTTGATTATGTGCTTAGTGTGCATTTATGTGCTATATGTTTGTATTTCACCCTTTGATTTGATGTTAGTCATCGTTCGTGTATTGCGTGGTGCATTATTTAATGTTATAACGGGGTTAGTTCATGCTCATTTGTTCACTTGTATGTAACTATGATAGAATGCGGTGCTATTTTAGGATTTTACGTGTACGTATATGTATTATAGTAAATCGTAATTTTTACGATATAGGGTTTAGCATTTTGAGGTCTCGGATGAGGTGTTTAGTCATGGGAATAATTTACGGGATGGTTAAGTCATTTAGGACTTAGTTATAAAGTTTATTTCATATTTTAAGAATTTTTATAAAACTATATATTTTACGTACTTTACGGTAATCACGTAAAATTGACTAGTTAAAAGGTTTGGATGTAATTAATTAATTAAGGGATTAATAAAAAATATAATTGAGGAAATAATTATTAAAAAACGAAGTTAATAATAAAATAAAATTAAAAAATTATTTTTGGTACATTTTTTTATAAAGGACGGTGGAGAAAGAAAAAGAAAAAAAGAAATATGGAAAGTGTATTTGGGTTTGGGCTAGGAGTCTTGTTAAATCTTGTATAAATACAAAACAACATATTATTTTCTCCAGTTTTTTTTAGTCGACGTGTTTTACAAGTGGATTTAGGGTTTCCATTAATTTTTCTTGATTCAAGGTAAGTGATCAATTAAAATCTTAATTTAATTCATGTTTTATTAATTAATCATGTTTACAATGTTAATTAACAATCATTGAAATGATTAGGTTTTATTAACTTTCTGAAAAATATAGTAATTAAGATCCATTAATGATTTTAGGATTCTTGTTAATAATTTAGGGATAATTAATGATGTTTAGAGAGTTAGTGCATAAAGGCGTAAAACAGTCTGATTTTTAAGGCTGTCTTGTGTCGACTGTTCCGGGCATTAGGTTGCACCTTTGGTCGAGTTTCTTTTTTTTAAATTTAAGTTCAGAGAGTCTAAGTTACAAAAATGTATGGTTGGTCGAAAATGGAGTTCGAGAAGGTGGTCAAACATTTTTTACAAAAACAACGTGCTGTTCAAGAATAAATTTAGATTTTGGGAATTTGATTCAAAACCTAACTAAACGGATGAGATAGCCAAAGATTTTTTATTTGGGAACTCTTTATAATGTATATAAAAGGACTGGAGTTTTTCAATAAAAGTTATGGTGTTTAGGTCGGGCTTTTGATGACAAATATTTAGCATGTACATAAAATCAGTTTTGGTGAAAACGACTTTTGGCGTAGAGACTAACGAAAGGGTTAAACGAGTAGGTAGAAAATAAAATTGGTTTTTGGAGTTCTTAGATCATATAACAACATAAATCCAGTAGGGTAGGAGCCAAGTGTGGTGTTAAGTTCACTTTATGTGGTCGTTTAATGACTAGTAAACCGTACCGAGGAAAAACTGGATTTTTACGTATAGAATAGCTTGTAGTTGGAGAACTAGATAGTGAGGATTGGGGGATTAGATTCATCTCCATGGTTGTTACTTAAATTGGGTGTTAGGACCCGAGCTAAGTGTATTGTGTATGATTTTATAGGGTTGTAGGAGTGTTGGCTTGCTATGCTATCAAGTGAGTTCATAGTCTCATTTTAACTAAGTTTTTAAATGTTTTTCTAGTATGGGATGGAGATGACACTTGTGGTGTTATTAAAATATTTTGGTTATGTATATTTATAAATGTTTAGACATAGATATGTTATTGTGTGACATGCGTGCTTATGTGTTTTTTATGTGTTATGTTATGTGTTTTGATATGTGAATCTTGATTGTGTTTATGATTTGGATCGGGGGACACGTACCGTCTCAGTGGATATTGGTAAGGCGGGTAGCCTTGTTTTGGTATGGTACATGGATGTATGGGCGTCTATGGGACCATTTGTGATGTGTGTGGAGCGGGGGGCACGATCCGTCCTGAGTTCTTGTGTAGTGAGTACATGTGCTCTGAGTACTTGTGCATCATCTCGCGGAGGCAAGATATCTCGAAGGGGATATGGTTCATCTTCCATAGTGGTGTGGGAAAGATCCGGATAGTGTTGTGCGTTGTTCTTTTGTGTGTCTGACATGATGCTTCTTGATTTTTATAGTGTGGTGCATTGTTGTTTTGTGTGTAACAGAATACTTCTTGACTGTGATAGTATGCTTTGTGAATTGTAGATGTGATTTGTACTTGGCTCAGTTTTGTTGTTGATGCATGTAACATGATTATCACATTATGGTCCAATACTATAAATTGTTTTTCTTCAACTTATTTACAGTGGATGTCAAGGTTTCATATGATGTTCTAGATAACTTAAACCTATGTTCTCACCAACTTTATGTTGACAGATTTTAGTGACATTTTCAGGTGAGGTAGTTATGAAGGATGGTGTTAGAAGTGGCTAGAGTTTAGAGACTGCTAGAACTGCATTAGGAGGAATCCGTTTCCTCTTAGATTTACTTTTGTCTTTTGATTAAGGGAACTTTGTGATACCTATATGTTTTATGTGTGTTATATGAATGTCTTTGGTAAGAAGTAGGTCTTTTACCTACTTACCTAGACGCCTCCATTGTTTGAGATATTTTCATGACATTGTGTCACATTTTTTATGACATTTCTATTTCATATAGTTCTCTCTATAGACACGCTATTGTTGTGATGATATCAATACGTCGCGCCCTATATTCCGTCATGGTCGGGGTGTGACAGCATGTGTATTGGAAGTTCCCTAACAAGAAGAAGGACTTGTTTAGAAACAAAAGCATGGAGGAGCCCACGCTCAAGAAGACTGAAGAAAAGATAAAGTATCCTGAGAAAGTCAAGTACCCAAAAAAGGTACATGTAATCACATATTACATATTGGAAGGTACCACTGAATCAAACTGGGATGAAATATGGTACATAAGTAGTGCCTACAAACATCACATGTGCCCTACAAGATCTTTGTTTGAAAAGTTGAAGTATAAGTTCGAGATGATTGGGAAGGAAGAGTATGCGAGGAAACTCATCTTCTCATATGGTATTGGAAATATCAAAATAGAAGCAAAAGTAGGAAACTTTCTGATTGCTAATGTTCACTACACACCAGAAATCATACTCAATATTCTCATTTATGATATGTTGGAAGAACAATGCTATACTATAGATGATACTAACAACATGTGTAATATTCCCTCCATGTTTGATGAGAAAAGGAAGGAGAAGGTGAAAGGAGGGAGTCCCACTGATAATCGTTTAATGGACGCTGTCACTAAACACAACAAATATTTGGAAGAATATTTCACATCTATAGAACCAAAGGAAGAACCTTCATTGGTGAAAGTCTTAGAAGAATTGAAGTGGAACAAGGACGATGAGCAGGATTATGTTCATGGTGAATACGTAAGTTGGAACGGATCTTTGTATACTTTGAATGTTAATTCATTTTCAAGGTTTTTGTCTTTCATGGGTTTTTTAAAGAAAGACAGTTAGGTATACAAACATTGGGAGATCTTTAGTAAAAAGTTTATTAAAATGATAAAGTGGTTGTATCTGGTTTACCTTATGTTTGAAAGGATATATGAGATACCGCCAAGAGTAGATGTGGTAGAAATAAACTTTCTTAGTTTGCACAAATTGGTAGATAGCCTTGGAGGCTATATAAGTGTCACTGTTGATGATACATGGAAAAAGATTGCTCGTATGCAAGGCTTGACAGAAGAAAGTGATGGAGAAGCAATTAAGGAATATGCTATAGGAAGTACATCAATGTGGTACAAGTGTATTACAAGACAGCACAAACACCTTGGTTTGGAGAAACGCTCGAAAAAGATGTGGTTTGTGATAGCAGTGATAATGCTATGGGAAAAGGACCACAAGACAGAGAGAAGGGTGAGGCTGAAGTAAAGGAAACACTTAAGAAGATATCGATGGACAGGAAGACACCCTTTGGAGTAAGCTTGGAAGGAAACTCGGATGGAGAAGAAGCAAATGGAAGCACCACAGAAAGCAATGACCTTTTTATCATTGTGTGAAGATCAGAAAGCACCACTTAGGAGATAGTTTGATATAAATGGATTAAGGGGGAGAAGTTGAGCCATTAATCACATTATGTCAAACATATGTACTTAGTATATATTATGTAAATAAAATCCTGTAAACATACTTGGGTTATGGGTTGGGTCAATAGGTTGTTAGGTTTATAACCTTTAGTTTATGATACGACGTTTATTTTTATAGATTAGGTATAACCGTCATAACTTCCTGTAACGAACCAGTATGTTGGTTTGAAGGCATCGGTTCAGTGTGTATATATGTGTCATATGCAAACATCCAGAATTCAATTCATTCCAATAATGATAAAGTCAATTGTTTGCAAATCCTGTTCTTAGGGCATGTTTGGTATATGACTTTTAATGGGTTTAGTCCCAATGACAACTAAAATTCATTTTTTGGTACCATTTTTTTAGAATGACAAATAGGTCTAGTGCCAAAATATTAACCCCGGGCTAGTTAGTGGGATTTTGTTAGTATTTGAGTAATATGTCACATCCAAAATTTATTTTTATTTCTTAGACTTTGCTTAGCCACAAATTTGTCATATCCATTTCTTTTCATCATATTTTTTGATGTTTAGCAGTATATATTATTTCTATGTATTTATTAAATAAGTATACTTTTGAAATAATATATGTTTTTTCTTTTTTTTTTCTTTTCTTTCAAAACCTTTATCAAATCCTAATCAGACTAAAACCTAAATATTATTCTAAACCCATCTAGAAACGAAACGAACCCTTATTCTGTTCACAGTTCTTACCGCACTTTGTTTGCATACCTAATCAATCATGATGAATCTCAACCATGTTCTTACCACAATTGGCTTGCCTATGATCCTGTATAACACACTCATGATGATTATTCTATTACAAGCTGGCAAGAATACTAATCTTGATAATATCAAATATTTAATTATTTTCACTATCAAATCTATTTTGCAAATAAAAACAAGCATTTTAATGAAATCAAAGAAAAAAAGGGACATATATGCAAAAGACGCGTCAAAAGTGTACATGCAAGAGTAACTACGGCGTAGCCACCCCGAGGTGCTACGTCGTAATCTACATATGGAAAAAAAATCCTTACGAAGACTAACTTAGGTGTAGTTGCTACATCTAGCTACGTTGAAGTATTGATGACTCAACCAAATACGCTTATTGAAGCTAAACTACAGTGTAGTCGTGTGATTTTGTTATGTCGTAGTTACCAAATATTGCACAAAAAGGAAAATGTATCAACATACTACAACGTAGTTCACCGACTATCCAACGCGTAGTGTATTTACTATATTCGACAGGCATATAAAAGACGACTAGGTCGTAGTTCCTACTTATAGCTATGACGTAGTTATAACTTACCACAAGTATTGAATGGGCCTCAAATTTCGTGTTTTAAGTTAAGCCTTGATCATAACAGAAAAATAACAAATCAAGCGAACTATGTTGGAACTAGCACAACCACGCCGTATTTGAGAAATCATATAATTTTATAAATGATGGTTTCAACTATGCCATACTTGAGAAATCACTAACATAAAAATATATGAATGTTTTATAAAAATGTTGTCGTAAATTATATTTCTGAAATGTTTAACAGATTAAAATTTTGTTTTTCAAATTTTATACTGCTTGACAAATAAATTTGTAGTTTTTTAGTTTGAGGTTCGAGAAATGTATGATCGAATCGTAATAGATTTTAAGATCCTATGGTCAGGATCGGGATCCTATAAGATCTTACGCTTGCAATGATCATATGTAAAAGATCATGATCGTTTTTATTTTGCAGTATTGTAAAATCCTAATATCATCGAGATCTTGACAACCATGTTTTCAACAGGAGCATCACAGAATCAAGGTGCGGTTAAGATTTGTTTCATGTAGGATCGTTCTTAGATTTAATACCATATTAATGTTGATATAATTCCGCATAATAATTCAACCGACTAATAAATAAACTGCAATTCTTGGATAGCAGCTTAAAGCGCGAATACATTTAAATTGGCTACATTCATCACTTGATGCTTGTATATGTAGGCGTAGCAAGCCACTTATTTAACTTAACCATAGCTTCTCTCGGCTTGTATTCTGCTACTAAATGACCCGCACCCTATAGATCGGGACAGGTGAGTCGTTTGTCATGTTATATATAATGTTATCATGAAATTTACAGTAAGAAAATAGTCATCTAGTGACATAAAGGTTCATCAAAAGCATAAAAAATTGTAGAATAGTTTTCTTTTCTCACATTTAAAAATGTGTCACTGTCTGCTCTTTTGCTTTTGTGACACATTTTGTTTATAAATGCTATCATTAAATGTTAAAATTTTGGACTTTTTACTCACACTCTCTTAAAATGTGTAACTAGGGTTAGATTTATTCACATTTTTTTTGTCATTAAAACCTCAGTCACTCAAATAGTATAGTACTACAGTGGAAAGAAAGCAAGCATATGCAAGAAGAGAAACCATGTATCTTTGAATGTGGGTCATGTTATATAAAATATTATTATGAAACTTACACTAACAAAATAGTCATCTAATGACATATAAAGGATCATCAAAAGAATAAAAAGTGTCACTAAAAGATTTTTGCTTTTCTCACATTTAGAAAATTGTAGTATCAATTACATTGGAAAAAAAGTGTGACTATAGTTCTTTTGCATTTTGGGATTGTGACAGTTTATAAACACCATCATTAAATCTCAAAATTTTAGGCTTTTACCCACAGTTTTTGAAATGTGTAACTAAAGGTCAGATTTTGTCACATTTTCTTTTGTCATTAAACCTCTGTCACTTAAGTGTAACGTGAGAATAATGTTTTGAAACCTGATTCGGCTTGATTTCGGTCCAAAAAATAGGTCATATTAAACCGAGTTTACATTTTCAAAAATCGATAAGATATATCGGATTTGAGGTGACCCTGGTCAATCGAGTTCTCGAGACCCAACCGAATTTTAATTTTTTCTTTATTTTACAAATAAAGCATGTAGGTTATGCGTAATTGAGACGTAATATTATTTTTACGTATTCTGTTTGTTGGTAAATACTTTGTATGTTCAATATACAAATGATTTCATGATTATATATATATATAACTTTTGTTAATCATTAAAATTATTTATTATTAAAATATTGGTTTCTTTGCATTAGCAAGAACAAAACGTGTTATGAACAATAATGCTTTGAGACCTAAATCAAAAAATGTTGTATTTAATAGATTTGGTTTTTTTAAAGCTAACGGCGTAGCTTGTTCTTTGTTTACCTTTTCTTATCATGTAAATTGAAATTATTTTTTTAAAAATAAAAATATTACTAGGCTTTCGCAATTTTTTTTTTGAAAAATCGAGTTCACTCCGATCTATCCGAATCGAATAGAAATTCGATTACCTGATGACTTAATCGGTTTTCAAGACATGGTAAGAGAGATACGACATGTGTTCCATTTTCATATTGTTGATTGCCCCCTATAAATCTGGATCAAATTGTCATTGATAGAGAAGGGAACGTTGATACAAATCTTCATTAGATCGTCATTGATAGAGAAGGGAAATTTGATTGGTTGATTGGCCCCCACAAATCTTCATCAAATTGTCATTGATGGATAAAGGAATGTATTTTTAATCCAAATGGCATTATACACATGTTTAGAGCCATCATTTTTTTATTTGATTTTTTTCCTTTGAACAATAACGATGTGATACGATGAGGTGGGGAGTTAAATGATGTGGTCATTAATTAAATTATGTTAAGTTTAATGCATTGTGAAAGTTTTATATGAGAGTTGATGTGTTGAATTGACGGTAGCGTATTAAACTTTGTATCGAACTATGCATTGAATATGCTTTAAAAAGATGATATACATTGAATTTTTCTCGGGTGGCATATACTTTTTAGTAAATATTTACATAATTATATTTTTTTACTACAGTTTTGCGAATGACGACAATTTCACGGTGTACTAATTATAAACATTACAAATTGCGTGTAATAAAAATAGTATAGCTATAGCGCAGTTGACGGCAAAATAAACGAGGTAGTCTTTTATATCATCTAGAGATACGAACTTAACTTGCTTAAAAATGACTTGTAGTTACAAGTGCTAAAAAAATATACTGTCAAATTTTATTTCAAAATCAATAACTTCTAACCTTTTGACGATATTTTCATATTTGAGGTGGTAAATTGATTTGGGCACATTTGCATCTAATGCCACTGGTAAATGGCACCGTCTGTTCAGAAAAAAATGGCACCGACTTTTATACTCAAGTCAATATACAAATTTTTATATTTGATATCGGAATTCTTGTTTTGATATTTAAAGTCGATGCATATATTGAAGGTTTACCAAAAGAATTAATAATCACTTTATTTTCATAGAAATTGATGTGCATCGTAATGGTTAATTCAACTTTTATATTTATATCTCGCTGATTTAATTATTTTAAACTAATAAAACGTTTTTAACAGGAAGTTTACCAGGTCAATCGTGGACTAATTTTGTAAGTTTCGTTTCGATGAATGTGTGCGTAGTTAAATTCTACATAGTGTTTATTTCATCTAATTTGTTAGTTTAAATTACATCTACGCTAAACCCTAACTAAGTTATACTATGTATAATATTTATGTTTATATACAATATTTACAAGGTTGGTTTTGTATCAAGGGGGTTTAATCTCGGATATTGACACATGTAGTTTTGGTGATTATCCTTATTATCTCTTCCATAATCTTATCAAATCTTATTCGTAAAGCTTAGAAGTTCGATCGAGTTCTATCTTAAGGGAACCATGCTAGCCATATCTAATCTGAGTGTTCCCAAGTCGAGAAGCATTGTATACAGTTTTGGTTGATTTAATTTATGAATTGATGAGATGTCATTTTATACATATTTTCGGGGTCATTTAACCCCCACATCTGTCTAAATGTGCATTAAAAATACCTTAGATTCTTTCTTTTTGTCATTCTAGCAATTTGAAAGAACTTAGAGTATTTAGGGATAATTTAAAGATGTTTTCAAGCATTTTCAAGCATTTTCAAGCATATGTGTGAAGTATGAAAGAAGTCACAGCACGAATGCACAACTTTCTAAATTCACCAACAAAAGTATAAACAGAAGTTATAGACGACGTCAGGATTTCTACCCGACGCCTTCACAATATCCCTTTAGACAATGTCACTAGCACAACCTGACGCCGTCACAGCTTATCGATTTAAGAAACCCTAAGAAGGTTAGACGGCCAAACAATGTCACAGTTACAACCCGACGTCTTCGCGACCCGTATTCTATATATATAACCTATTGTAAACTTAAAATCCGTGTAGAATTTTAGGGTTAGTTAGGAGCAACTATTTTAGGTAGTTTCTAAGGTTTCAAATCCTTAGGAACTCCATCTTAACACCCATATCAATTTAAGGATAAGTTTTTATTCAATTTTTATGTGTATTTTCTTTTAATCAAAACATTATCTTATCGCCCATATCAATTGAAGAACAAGGCTTTATTCATCTATCATGTATCATGTTTATGCTTGGCTAAATTAACTGGTGTTTGCCTATAATCGCATGGAACTAACAATGTGATTCTTATATTTTTATTGCTTCTTGATTGGTCATGTGCATGTTAGGCTTTGGAAAACGAGACTAGATCTTCGTATCCTAACTTTTGACACGTATAAGAAAACGTGGGCGTATAGATGATGCCTCGTCTTGCAGATTTGTGTTATTAGTCGTTGAGTCTATTTTTGGGTCCTAAATTGCATTGGTCTTATGGCTTGTTCTTGCGAACTCATTTAAGTGTTTGTTAGTGTGTGTTAATGAAGTAGATCTAGGGTTCCAGGTATATTATTCTCACATAGACGATTATAGGTGTGTGCGTCAAATGGGTAGGTCTAGTAAACGTCTCCATACCACCATGCTATATTCTATTAGCTTCGCGTATGACTTGTGATTAATATAAAAGGAAAATCTTACACATTTAACCAACAAGATGTAGCCATAAATGAACATGTAGAAAGAACATCGTAGGGAGTAGTGCATGATTAGATGAACAGGTTTTTTAACTAAGTGAAATTCTCTCCACCGTAGTGCAGATTGTGTTAGTCAAACCTCTAACTTTACCCGATAAATTTTACTGCTTTTATAAAAATATAAAAATAATCTTCTTCATACTTATAGACTTAGGTTTGTTTGACATTGACCTCACACACTATTCCTAGATAGAACGATAACAACCCCAGTCCTTCACTATACTATACTACACGATGGAGTAGACTATCTGGACTATCTGGGGTTACAAAACTCTAATCGTCATGTGCTGCTCCCGCGGTGCATGGGAATCAATTTTGTAGTCTCACGTTTCGACGTTTACTTTTTATAATTCTTCTTGGCCTTAGAAGCGCGTTTGTAACCGTCTTACCTTTGATGGGTGACACCTATTTGACAAGAGAGTCATCTTCAATTAGATTCGAACCGTGGCCCATAGAACAATCTTGAATCGAATAATAATATGGATTACCTTGTTCAAAACCTTGATACGTATAAAAACTTGACTATTAAGTATGTTTTCTATATTCATGTAACACCCCATTTTGATAATGGAATGTCACGCGTAATTATGGCGTGTCATCAAAGCATACAAGGATAAATGTCTAAACATTACATGACAATAAAAGGAAAATACTGGAATCAAAGGACTAAACAATGTCCATGGCCAGAGTATCAACGTAAAGATAATGCATAAAGTAAAGAAAGGCTAGAAAGCTTCCAGTCCATATACACGTACGCTTAAAGTCTACGAGCGTCCCTGAGTACCCGCCGTTTTGGGAACATAGAAAAGGAAAACGACTGAGCAATACGCTCAGTGCACGGATGTACAATAAAGCATGAACAATATAAGCATATAAGCATATAACAGCGGAAGAAACTAAGTCCCGAATAACCCGGTTAAGTCTTGGTAAAACTGGTTTTATAGTTTGAAAAGCCTTACGTTTATCTTATAAAAACTGTTTAACATATTCTACCATTAGCCAACATAGGTCATGAAAATCCACCGTGCATGAATACTTGGAGGGGTGACCTCATCATGCAAATTAGAGGGGCTGCCTCTAATTTAATATACTGGTTTGGGTAGGAGGGATCAGCTCCTTATGAAGGATGCAAGGCACACATCACATTCACACTGAGTAATCTATTGAAAACATGTAACTAGGATGCACCCATACGCCCCACATGATAAATATAATAATATGGCCAAAAGCTTAAGGGACGCCACGAGCAATCACTCCCTCGTGGGGAAGTCATAACACCAGTGCCTCTAATGTTATGGTTATGGTACCTCCATAACTAGGTGAAACTGGTCATGCATGTATATGTCTATAGGTATTCTAAATTAAACATAAGCAAATCAAACATATAAACTTATACTACGGGAAAATAGTTGGCTGCATACGGGGAATCCTAATAAGGAAAGAATGTCCATACTGAAAGGACGGGAATCCGTACCTTATGTCCAGTGAACGAAGAAGATGAACTGAGGAGAGTCCTACTTCGGTATCACTAATGCTACATAAATACATACGTGTATAAGTATCTAATTACTAAATACGTAACTGGTTTTATGTCATGTCTTAGCTTATTTTATACGTTCATGTCATGTTTTACTGTTTTAAACTTTAAACTGTGTTTATCTTATATTATGTCTATTCTGATTAAGTATTACTTGTATTTCATGTATTATTATTCTTACTGTGTAATAATAAGTAACTTTCTAAAAATAGCAGGTTTCCTAAAATAAAAAGTTTCCAAAAATAGAAAGTTACAAAAAATAGAAAGTTTCCAAAAATAGAAAGTTTCCAAAAATAGAATGTTTCCAAAAATAGAAAGTTTCCAAAAATAGAATTACTGCTTAAAATAGATAAGTTTCTAAAAATAGAAAGTTTCCATAAATACATTAGTTGCCTTAATTAAATAAGTTTCTAAAAATAGAAAGTTTCCATAATTAGATATAAGCTGGTTAGATAAGCTAATTATATAAGCATAAGTGTTTTCTGATTATTTTTCTAAGTCATAATGATATAAGGTATAGTTTATTAATTATTACATGTAATTTAAATAAACTATAGGTTAAAAGTATTTAATTAAATATATCATGTTTTTAATTAAATAAAGTTAAATACTTAGGTTAAAACATGTATTATTAATTATTAATAATATAACCTAAGTCATGTTAATTAATTAATTATAGCCATGGTTTTTAATAATTAATTAATTATAGTCTAGAAAATATAAATACTTAGGTTAAAAAATCCATGATCTAATAATTAAATTATAACCTAAGTCATGTTAATTAAATTAATCATGTCATATTTTATTAATTTAATTTTTAACATATAACTATTAAAATCATAATCTTAACATAATCAATGAACCGGATCATGACTAGAAACCATGAACCGGACCCGTAATCAACACCATACCCCGAACCACTGCGGGGTTCTCCCTTGTTTGCTGCTGCCATGGGACCCACACCACCAAACTGAGACCATGAGGTCTCGGTGGTGGTTCATAAGCCAAATCGAGACCCTTTGGGGGTTCGGTTTAGGCGCCGGCCACATCAAACACCCCTAAAATCCTTGTTTTGATTTACCCCATAACCATTTACATGTTTAATTAATTTTTTAATTAGCTTCTTATAAACATCATGTTCTTATGTAATTTATTAAATCAAAACATAAAAGATAAGGATTAAAAAGGTATACCGAATGCGTGGACCAACGAGGATGAACACACACGAATGCTTGCACAAAATTCAAGATCAAAAATCAAACGAACACCGCCTTTTGTGTGTTTATATCCGGCGGCCAAAGGAGAGCAAGGAGGAAGGAGAAAAACTTTTTAGGGTTTTGTAATTTTACTGTAATGTGAAAAAAATGACAAAAGATTCACCTTAACCCCTTGTTAGTAAAAATTAGACGGGCTCGGCCCATCTTCTTGGTGTAGCCGCGGGTAGGGGGCCCCACATGGGGTACCCGTACCTTTTTATGAGTCTAATTATTTTAGTGTTCGTTCGTGTTTTATCGTGTTCGTGTTTTATGTGTTCTCGTTAATTATTAACCGTGACTTAATATATTTATTCGTGCTCGTAATAAATATATATACGTAATTAATATTAGCCCGTGATTAATTTACGTTCATGATTTCATGATCGCATGTTCGTGATTAATTATTGTTTAAAATAATTACTGTGTGTTCGTACGTAATAAATACTTATCGTGTTCTAACACGTACGTAATACTTTCAATTCTTATACGTGAACGTAATCATACTATAAAAGGAAAGTTTTAATCTAGTGTGTACGATCTTAAGGGTACTATTCATGGTAAAAGCATGCGGGTTTTACAACTCTCCCCCCTAAAAAGAATAATTCGTCCCCGAATTATAGATAAAGTAAACTGGAAAAGAAGAACATACCCGAATTCAAAATAAAAAATGAGGGTAAGAAGCCCAGATAGACTCCTCTGTTTCCCAAGTGGCTTCCCGCTCGGTATGCTCCCTCCTAAGGATTTTGACGAATGGAATCGTCTTCCTTCTTATGACTCGTTCTTGTTTGTCAACAACTCGTTTGGGTTCTTCTATGAAGGTGAGATCTTCACGTATCTATTCCAGTGAATACTGAACCATGTGAAGGGGATGATACTGGTACCCTCTGAGTAAGGACACATGAAACACATTGTGTACATGCGAAAGCTGCGGAGGTAAAGCTAACCGGTAAGATATTTCACCGACTCGTTCAATGATATCAAACGGTCCAATGAAACAAGGACGGAGCTTCCATTTAATCCTGAAGCGTCTAACACCACGTGTCGGCGAAACCTTAAGGAAGACGTGATCTCCTACGTTAAAATGTATGTCCCTACGATGCTTATCGGCGTAACTCTTCTGACGTGACCGTGCTTCCTGAAGTTTCTGCTTAGCTACTGCTATCCTTTCATTGGTCATCTCTATGATTTCTGGTCCTTCAAGTGTTCGCTCGCCAACCTGATCCCAGCAGATTGGGGCACGCCACTTTCTGCCATACATCATCTCGAAAGGAGCACACTTGATACTTGCGTGCCAACTGTTGTTGTATGCAAACTCCACCAACAGATGTAATCTTCCCAATCACCCGTCCATTCCAACGCACATGACCTCAACATGTCTTCCAATGTCTGAATCGTTCGCTCCGACTGTCCGTCCGTTTGAGGATGAAAAGCCGTGCTAAGCTTAAGTTGTGTACCCTAAGTTTTCTGTAGACTCTTCCAAAATCGCGAAGTGAAACAAGGATCTCTGTCTGAGACGATGCTGGATGGAGCACCGTGGAGTCTCATGATCTCTCTTCTATATGTATCGGCGAGTTTACTTACCGGATCTTCCTTGCGGATCGGTAAGAAATGAGCTGATTTGGTAAGTCGATCTACGATAACCCAAATTGCATCGTGCTTCCTTTTGGTAGGCGGAAGACCAGTAACAAAATCCATGGTGATTTTGTCCCACTTCCACTATGGAATATCTAACGGTTGAAGGAGACCGCCAGATCGCTGATGCTCGATCTTAACCTGCTGGGCAGGTAAGAGATTTGGAGACGTAAGTGGCCACATCGTGTTTCATACCACTTCACCAAAAGTACTGCTTGATGTCATGGTACATCTTAGTCGAACCAGGATGTATAGAGAATGAGGAGCTATGAGCTTCAGCTAACAAAGCTTCCTGGAGTTCTTGATCATCAGGACCACAAAGTCGCGTGCCCTGCCATACGATACCATTTGCATCTACTCTGAAGTCCGTCTATTTCTCCAAATTCTGAATTATCGCCCAGATTTCTCCATCATCCTTCTGAGCTTCCTTGATCTTAGAGAGTAACTCGGGTTATACTCTAAGATTAGCCCAGTAACGGTGCTGTCCACGTACCATGATCTCTATGTCTAGTCGCTCCAAGTCTCTTATGATTTCTTCCTCAATTTTAATGTCGTTGATCATTCCGGACTTCCTGCTAAGTGCATCTGCTACTACGTTCGCCTTTCTGGGATGATACTATAGATTAATGTCATAATCCTTCAACAGCTCTAACCATCTCCTCTGCCTCATGTTTAATTCACGTTGAGTGAAGATATACTTCAAGCTCTTGTGGTCCATGAAAATGTCACATGATTCTCCATATAAGTAGTGCCTCCATATCTGCAATGCAAACACGACTGCAGCAAGTTCCAAGTCATGCGTAGGGTAATTCTCTTCATAAGGCTTAAGCTGCCGTGAAGCGTACGCGATCACTTACCCATGTGGCATGAGAACACAGCCAAGTCCCTTCCCCGATGCATCAATGTAGATTTGAAATCCACCCGTACCAGATGGGAGAGTAAGAATAGGTGCAGATACTAGCTTCTACTTCAGGTCTTCAAAGCTCTTCTCTCTTTCTTCAGTCCAAACGAATTTCTCCCCTTTCCGCATCAGTTTGGTCAATGGTAGTGCTAAGCGAGAAAAGTTCTCCACGAACCTACGGTAATAGCCAGCTAAGCCTAAGAAACTGCGGACATCCGTTGCTGATGTCGGCCTCGGCCACTTATTAATAGCCTCAACCTTCGATGGATCCATAGTGATTCGTTCTGCTGATACAATGTGACCTAAGAATGCCACCTTGTCTAACCAGAACTCACATTTGGAGAACTTAGCATACAACTGCTTCTGGCGAAGAATCTGTAGTACTGTAAGAAGATGGTCTTCGTGTTCCTCCTTTGACTTTGAGAAAACCAGGATGTCATCGATGAAGACAATGACGAACTTGTCCAGAAATTCAAGGAAGATTCTGTTCATCAAGTCCATGAACACTGCTGGAGCATTGGTCAGGCCGAATGGCATAACTACAAATTCGTAGTGGCCATAGCGGGTACGAAAAGCAGTCTTGGCTATGTCCTGCTTCTTAACCCGTAGCTGATGATAGCCTGACCTAAGATCAATATTGGAGAAGTGTTTGGCCCCTTGGAGTTGGTCAAACAGATCGTCTATACGCGGCAGTGGATACCTATTCCGGATAGTAATCTTGTTGAGCTCGCGATAGTCTATGAAAAGACGCATACTGCCGTCCTTCTTCTTAACAAATAGGACCGGTGTACCCCATGGAGATGCGCTCGGTCGAATGAAACCTCGTTCTAGAAGTTCTTGCAGTTGATCCTTCAGCTCCTTTAGCTCTATGGGAGTCATGCGATAAGGAGCTTTGGAGATCGGTTCAGCTCCTGTAATAAGCTCGATATTGAATTCCCTTCTCGTACAGGTGGTATGCCCGGTAGTTTGGCTGGAAATACATCTTGGAATTCCGACACTAGTGGTTGATCCTGAATTGATGGAGATTCAGCATCCATGTCGTGAACCGTAGCTAGATAAACCTCGCAGCCATGTGATAGTAGTGCACGCGCTTGCAGGGTATATATGATTTGTACAGACCGGCTAGGTACGAACCCGTTATGAATGTACTCTAGTGCATTAACATCACCGAAGATAACTCGATATGAATAGCAGTCTATGGTAGCATGATGCTGGATAGCCAATCCATGCCCAAAATCATGTCAAAGTCATTCATGTCCGGCGAAAGTGCGTCAACAGGACGAACCTTATCGTCAAATTCTAGTGGAAGACTCTTGTATAAATGGGTGATTAATACAGAGTCCCTCAAAGGCGTGGAAATAGTAAGTCTATTTTCTAGTGGCATGGGGAGCATCCTAATGTTCTTAGCATAGGCAGTAGAAATGACCGAGTGAGTAGCACCTGTATCGAAAAGAACACACGCAGCTTGACCATACATATACAAGATTCCAGTGATGGTACATGTAGACTTGTTGGCCTGGTCTCGAGATGTCGTGTAGACACGTCCAGTAGCAGGAGGCGGCTTGGTATAAGCATGTCCCGATGTGCCCTCCATCTCGCCCTTACGGCAATCCTTCATAATATGGCCAGGAAGACCACACTTGAAGCATGCGTCAGTGTTACGACGACATGGTCCTGGGTGCCTACGGTGGCAAGTAGAGCAAAGAGGATGAGTATATCCTCCAACAGGTGCTCTGGCTGGCTGAGGACCTGATAAAACATTTTACATGAGACATAATAATAGGGTACAATAGATAATGCGAATAATCATATGATTGAATACCAGTGATAGCTGGACGGCGAGGCTGTGAACCTCTCTGGTTCTGGTCCCTACCGTTTCCATGGTTCCTGGTAGAAGATTTGCTAGAGTGTCAGAATATGAGTTATAACATGAAATCATAAGAAAATGTGTAGGTATTGGGACCTGCTGCCGTTGGAGTGTCCAGCGTTGTTACGGTAATTATCATTACCGCCACGCCTATCCATAGTAGAACGGTCGTTAGTCTGACCGTTTCCCTTGGGCTGATGAGGCTGCTACTGAGTAGCCGGCTGAGACCGGTCCCCAGTTTTATGCCTGGAAGATATAATTTAAGAGATGAATAATCGACATATATGGAAAGAATACGGATTGGTCACCGCTTGAATACGAATGTTTACCTCTTGTCGGGTTTCTCAGCTTTCCCGAACTCATCTCTCTCATGCAGCATCTCCAGCTTACGTGCCGCATCGGCCACTTGTGCTACAGTGTTGAACGTAGCACACCAGATTATTTGCGACCGATGTGCGAAGAGCCCACCTAAAGTGGTGTGCCTGCTCTTCAGGAGTACCTTCTGCTGCACCAAGGAAACCAGCTAAGCGAAGAAAGCGCTGCATAAACTCATTGCTATTCTCCCCAGCGCTCTGTCGGATCCCATGGTATTCCCTCTTGAGCTTTTCTTGCTCAGCCTTGGGAAAGAACTGCTCCATCACCCTATCTTTGAACTGAGCCCATGTCAAACCAGCCACCCAATCATCACCTCCCTCAGACTGCATCAATGCTAACCACCAATTTAACACATCGCCTTCGAACCGGTAGCATGCCAGCCTCGCCTTGAACACGGGGTCACAACCCATAGCATTGAAAATCTTCTCAATATGAGCCAACCAGCTTTCAGCGTCACTAGGGCTATTTGTTTTCTCGAAAGCTCGAGGAAGGAGCTTGTTGAATCTCTCCAGCCATACTGCCAATGTCACTGGAGGAGGAGGAGGTGCTTGGTTATGCTACTGATTGTTGGCAGCTTGAACCTCAGCCCTGATGTCATTCCTCAGTTGAGGAAGCAAAGCTTGCATTGCAACTTGGATTGCTGCATTGAGTTGTTCCTGTTCGCGTGTGAGAACCATCTGACAGTATAACATAAAACATATGATTAAACATATCAAAACATAAAATATATATATACATGGAAAAAAAATTATACCAAATAAATCCATAAAAAAATTTATGCAAGAAAATTTGTGTATTAATGCATGATGCAGTTTTATGAAAACTTTTGTATGCTCGAGAGTGAATGCCTATGGTCAGTTCACTCAAAATAAAAGACATGGCGAGGGGACGCCTATGGGTGGGTCCCAAATTTAAAAGTTTCGATAAAACACGTGCGACTAAATAGGGCCAGTCATGTACCAACCATTACTTAGTCATAAACCTGCGACAATGACATATATATGTATGCATAAAAATGATGAATGCATGAAAACGACTCTCAATTCTAGGAAGACCATAGTGACTACCCACTAATCACAGGTCATATTTTGAGAGCCTACAGGTCGAAGCCTTGGCTCTGATACCATAATTGTAACACCCCATTTTGATAATGGAATGTAACGCGTAATTATGGCGTTTCATCAAAGCATACAAGGATAAATGCCTAAACTTTACATGACCATAAAAGGAAAATACCGGAATCAAACATCGGTAGTCCAAAAGTAAAGCTCATTACACACAAACATAAGTACTATAAATGAAAGGACTAAACAATGTCCATGGCAAGAGTATCAACGTAAAGATAATGCATAAAGTAAAGAAAGGCTAGAAAGCTTCCAGTCCACATACACGTACACTTAAAGTCTACGAGCGTCCCTGAGTACCTGACGTTTTGGGAACATAGAAAAGGAAAACGGCTGAGCAATACGCTCAGTGCATGGATGTACAATAAAGCATGAACAATATAAGCATATAAGCATATAACAGCGGAAGAAACTAAGTCCCGAATAACCCGGTTAAGTCTTGGTAAAACTGGTTTTATAGTTTGAAAAGCCTTATGTTTATCTTATAAAAACTGTTTAACATATTCTACCATTAGCCAACATAGGCCATGAAAATCCACCGTGCATGAATACTTGGAGGGGTGACCTCATCATGCAAATTAGAGGGGCTGCCTCTAATTTAATATACTGGTTTGGGTAGGAGGGATCAACTCCTTGTGAAGGATGCAAGGCACACATCACATTCACACTGAGTAATCTGCTGAAAACATGTAACTAGGATGCACCCATACGCCCCACATGATAAATATAATAATATGGCCAAAAGTTGAAGGGACGCCACGAGCAATCACTCCGTCGTGGGGAAGTCATAACACCAGTGCCTCTAATGTTATGGTTATGGTACCTCCATAACTAGGTGAAACTGGTCATGCATGTATATGGATATAGGTATTCTAAATTAAACATAAGCAAATCAAACATATAAACTTATACTACGGGAAAATAGATGGCTGCATACGGGGAATCCTAATAAGGAAAGAATTTCCATACTTAAAGGACGGGAATCCGTACCTTATGTCCAGTGAACGAAGAAGACGAACTGAGGAGAGTCCTACTTTGGTATCACTAATGCTACATAAATACATATGTGTATAAGTATCTGATTACTAAATACGTAACTGGTTTTATGTCATGTCTTAGCTTATTTTATACGTTCATGTCATGTTTTACTGTTTTAAGCTTTAAACTGTGTTTATCTTATATTCTGTCTATTCTGATTAAGTATTACTTGTATTTCTTGTATTATTATACTTACTGTGTAATAATAAGTAACTTTATAAAAATAGCAGGTTTCCTAAAATAGAAAGTTTCCAAAAATAGAAAGTTACCAAAAATAGAAAGTTTCTAAAAATAGAAAGTTTCCAAAAATTGAAAGTTTCCAAATATAAAATTACTGCTTAAAATAGATAAGTTTCTAAAAATAGAAAGTTTCTATAAATAGATTAGCTGCCTTAATTAAATAAGTTTCTAAAAATAGAAAGTTTCCATAAATAGATATAAGCTGGTTAGATAAGCTAATTATATAAGCTTAAGTGTTTTCTGATTATTTTTATAAGTCATAATGATATAAGGTATAGTTTATTAATTATTACATGTAATTTAAATAAACTATAGGTTAAAAGTATTTAATTAAATATATCATATTTTTAATTAAATAAAGTTAAATACTTAGGTTAAAACATGTATTATTAGTTATTAATAATATAACCTAAGTCATGTTAATTAACTAATTATAGCCATGGTTTTTAATAATTAATTAATTATAGTCTAGAAAATATAAATACTTAGGTTAAAAAAATCCATGATCTAATAATTAAATTATAACCTAAGTCATGTTAATTAAATTAACCATGTCATATTTTATTAATTTATTTTTTTAACATATAACTATTAAAATTATAATCTTAACATAATCAATGATCCGGATCGTGACTAGAAACCATGAACCGGACCCGTAATCAACACCATACCCTGAACCACTTCGGGGTTCTCCCTTGTTTGCTGCTGCCGTGGGACCCACACCACCAAACCGAGACCATGAGGTCTCGGTGGTGAATCACAAGCCAAACCGAGACCCCTTGGGGGTTCGGTTTAGGCGCCGGCCACATCAAACACCTCTAAAATCCTTGTTTTGATTTACCCCATAACCATTTACATGTTTAATTAATGTTTTTAATTAGCTTTTTAAAACCATCATGTTCTTATGTAATTTATTAAATCAAAACATAAAAGAAAAGGATTAAAAAGGTATACCGAATGCATGGATCAAACAAGGATGAACACACACGAATGCTTGCACAAAATTCAAGATCAAAAATCAAACGAACACCCCCTTTTGTGTGTTTATATTCGGCGGCCAAAGGAGAGCATGAAGGAAGGAGAAAATCTTTTTAGGATTTTGTAATTTTACTGTAATGTGAAAAAAATGACAAAAGATTTCACATTAACCCCTTGTTAGTAAAAATTAGATGGGCTTGGCCCATCTTCTTGGTGTAGCCGCGGGTAGGGGGCCCCACATGGGGTACCCGTACCTTTTTCTGAGTCTAATTATTTTACTGTTCGTTCGTGTTTTATCGTGTTCGTGTTTTATGTGTTCTCGTTAATTATTAACCGTGACTTAATATATTTATTCGTGCTCGTAATAAATATATATACGTAATTAATATTAGCTTGTAATTAATTTACGTTCATGATTTCATGGTCGCATGTTCGTGATTAATTATTGTTTAAAATAATTACTGTGTGTTCGTACGTAATAAATACTTATCGTGTTTTAACACGTAGGTAATACTTACAATTCTTATACGTGAACGTAATCATACTATAAAAGGAAAGTTTTAATCTAGTACGTACGACCTTAATATATTACGAAGGGTAGTTATCGTAATTTTTTTAAAATTTATTATTAAACAAAGTTTAGGGTAGTTTTTATAGTTAGTAGAAAGGTTAAAGGTGTCTTCTGAAAGCTTCATTTTTTCTAAAAAAATATATATTAATTTTACTATATTTATAAAATTAAACGTTTGTTTTGTTTGTAATTTGAAAATTCTTTCAACCAAATATTTTTAATGAAGAAATCAGTAAACATTTTATAGATAAAATTTGTTATATAGAATAGCCTAAATAGCAAAAGAATAAAGGTAGTGTTTATAAGTTATTACATAGTTTGGGGAGTTATTTTGTATTATATTTTTTTCCTCTTGTATGAAAGTGTTAAATTAGAAAGTAGCCCGAACTTCAAAAGTTAGCCCAATGTTAAAACAACGTGAGAGGGCGCCGTATTAGAGTGCCTTTTAGGATATAGGTATTTTATATTGTCGACCACATAATAGTAAAATATGAGACCAATAGCGATATCTCCCAAAAGTATAAACAACAAACAACATTTCAAACATCTTTTGCGACTAAGCATTGCAAAGTTGGATCATTTGGTTAACATCCTTGCCTCTTGAGAGAGAGGTCAAGGGTTCGATCCTCACTTCTTGCAAGACCGGATGTTCTTTTCTATCTTTTATCCGAAAGCTTTGCATTATACGTGTGGTGGACCATGGTTTGAGGAGTCGAAAGATTGTGAGTTTGCGTATTTGTGGGTGGATGAATGTGAGGAGTATATGAAGGTTAAGAAGAAGGGGAGGGTGCTAATGGAGTGAGGGGTGCGGCGTGTTTGGTGAAATGTTGTTTGCCTGAATAAATGGTAGTACTTCGTAAATGTTTTATTTGCTTCCGTGTAATTGTTAATGTGCTTTTGTGAAATATGTTGTAATAGCAAGTTCATTGGTTTGATTCGTGAAGATGATCATTTCCCCCATAAATTACACAACCTCCTTTTTTGTAAACTTTCAATGTATTATCTGTTTTCTGAATGGAAAGTATGCAGTTTATTTGCAGCATGTTTCTGCTTCTGTTGCTTTGTGACTTGTTAGTGCTGCTGTAATGCGTAAAGGTTCCTAATTTGTGCTATTAGTTCTACAAATTTCGGGCTTTTTTTTGATTTTGTATATGTGAGCAGTGAATAGGTTTTAGATCACTTGTAAATTTCAATAAGGATTCACCTTAATGTTAAGGAAAAAAAAGAAGAATAAATCATATGTTGATAATGTGAAAGAAACCAAGTTGTTCAAGATTTGTCAAATTTTGCAATGCGGATTCTATTTGCAGTACCTTTGCATTCTTGCAAAGTAATGACTGCCGACTTTAGAGCAAACAGGGTGTGACTTGCATAATGTTCATCTTTCTTTTTGCGGATGTATTTTTTTCCTTTCTTATTATAGAATTAGATTCGCTATTCAAAAAGGGCTTGCGACGCAGCTTGTTGCTCGTTTGCCTTCTACATCTGTGTAATTACAAACTGTTGTTTTTGATAATAAAACGGACTAAATATGTTCCAATTATGAGCTATTTGAACAAAAGATAGAAAGACTATAATTAATTTAGCAAACGAAAACTACATTGTAATTTAAGAGTCATCATAGGTTTAAGTATATATGGCAATGTTGCAAATATCGGTGGCTGGACGGTAGACATTCTTGTAGCTGTAATCGTTTTAGGTGGTGATTTCTCACGAGTTATGTGTATTTTTGTAAGATTCTCCTTATAAACAAACTTATAATAGATATAAACAGCTACCTAACTGATTAAAACACGTTTACAACGAGTTTTGAGTATGTAGTTATAGATTTGCATGTTTCTCGCAATTTGACCATCATCGGTCGTGTTTGACCGCTGTTAAGTATGGTTCACTTATTGTTAGACCGATTAATCAGCAATGGAAAGGTTAGTCCCTAGGCAGCAATTAATCAGTCTTATAGCTCTTGTTTTACAACACTCATTATATGCTATAGACGAAGCTTTAATCATGATTCAAGTACAGCTTAAATCAACAGCACAATGTTGGGTCACTGCTAATTAATTACTACGAGCTTGGTTATCAAAGGGCACGGTATGGTCACGTCGTGCCGCGGTGTTGGCCGGCGTGACTACATCGGAATTTGCAATGCGGAAGACTCAGTGGCTTGGGCCACATGCGTGGAAGACGATTTTAAAAAAATCATTTTGGCCCCTATAATGGCTAGTTTTTTTAACCTCTATATATACAAACCAAAATTCATTATAACTTTACACAAACACAAATTTTACACACAAAAAAATGGCTTACCGACCTTTCGCGTTTGACGTTGGTGATGAATCCGACGTTGATATGCTCGTTACCGCGTATAATTATTATGATTACTTGGAAGAACAAGAGAACAAACCCCGGCTCACCCAAAATATTATTGAACGTGATCGTGAGACTGTCGAAGTTCGTTTGAAGGTGGATTACTTTGACGAACCTTGTAAGTATCCGTTACACATTTTTCGTAAAAGATATCGTATGAGTCGAACAATTATTTATAAAAATTGTCCATGATATTGAAAATTATACGACGGATCCTCTTCCAAAACATTTTGATTTCTTTAAAATTCGGCCCGATTGTACCGGTATTAGAAATTAGTTTTTTATTTTATGTCATTTGTATTTTTTTAATTTGGTATGTTAGGATTTAATTTATAATGTAATGTTTTTTTATTTGAATGAATAATGTAAGTTAGGTTTTAAATAAATTAATTGTTGATGGAAGTTTACAAAAATAAGTGTAAAATTTGGTGTGGTGGTGTGAAAATAGTGTGACCATAAGATGTGGTTTTTTTTTGTGTGAATGTAAGAATGAAAAAAGTGACGTGCCATATTGTTTTTTGATGTGGTGATGTAAGTAGTCCATGCCCTCATACATTTATTAGATCTGCAACTGTTTAATCATTGCTGTGAAGAAAAAGAGAAGAAAAAGGATGCATATTAATCTACTACTCGGATACCAGTATAATGCGACTAAGGTAGTCGTGTGATTATAGTTTTCGGTGAAATATTTTCATAGCACGTTTTAAAGTATGGTTTTAAGTTTCATAATGATCGGGAATATTCATCAGTTATAGATTTGTTAGAAGTTTTGTGTTAGGAATTAGATATTACAAGTTTTTAATGGGTTTTTGTAACTCTTTATATGCTTTAAGCTATCCGTAACTGCGATCTTTTGCGAATTTGATTTTTTTTGTTACGTCAGTTTTTTTTCCAACGACTTAGTACGATTTATTTGCCCCAACAAAGCGACCTAATGCGACCTAATTCAATTTTTTTTTTCAATAACTAAAAAAACATTTTATTCAATAAAAAACATTTTATTCAATAAAAAACACATTACATTAAACAAAAAACATTACATAAAATAAAAACATTACATAAAATAAAAACATTACATAGAAAAACCGTTAAATAAAATAAAAAACATTTCGAAATATATTAATAATAGTAAATAGTAAAACTTGAAAACTTAAACTCCTGGATTATCAAACTGTGACATTTCAATGGTGTTCCATGCGGGACTTTGTTTCAAAAATTTTCAATATTCATAGTATTCAAAATCCACATGACGAAAAGTGCGATATTCAAGTGCGGCTTCTTGATATTGATAAAGAGTATCTTCTGAAGTCCCAACCGGATGCCTACGTACGACGTTATCGTAAATCGCAGTAAATTGACAAACTTTATGACGAATCACACTTTTCCATTTGCTGATAATTGAGTCATAACCTCTTTTTTGCTCACCCGTTTTGAAATACAAGAACTCACGTACCTCCGACCAAAACCCTTTCGACATATGATGACGGGAATTCTCCATAACGTGTACCCAAGCTTGACACATGGCTACCGCCTCCTCGGTAGTCCATGAAATTTAAGAACTCATTATTTTATGAATAATAGAAATTGTAGTTTGGAAAATTGTGAGTTTAATGTGTGTCAAAAATAGTTGAATAAATGGGGGTTTTATAGGGATAACAGAAAAAAAAAGTTTGAAAATAACATATACTTTTTGAATGTTTGCCCATGCAACTCGATCGTCTGCCCGACATATTTGGTACACAAGAATCACACGACCCGGTCGTCGCAACGGGGCAACCGAGTGTGGTATGAGTCGCGACCGAAAAGAAATACCGTTGTTGCGGGTAGCCTTAAGGAAATGAAATAATATCGAAAGTTTTTTGTTTTGTTTTTAAGATTAACAAATACTTAACTTTTTACGAAACACCAAGAAAGGGATTGTCTTTATATCAAGTGTATGATTTGTTGATCCCAAACTTAGATCGATTAGCTTTGTGTATACGAGATTAGATCAAGTATAACACGTAGAGAAACCTTTGTTATATGCTTTGTGAATCTAAGTATTATGCGGAATTTAATACTTAAACAAGAACACAAGATGTAAACAAAACTTTCACTTTGATTATCAATGTCGAACTTGCTTACAATGAAAGATGTTTACGAATGAAAACTTAATGAAAACTATATTTAAAACATTAACCTAAAGGCCTTCTTTTATAGACTAAGAAGCCTTGTACAATAAGCTACGTATCAACTATTCTAGGTAAAGATAAACATAGAAAATACATTGTCGTTTCTATCCTTACTAGAAGTATTCTAGAACATAATAAACGTGTAGCTCACATCTTCCATCAGTGCTTGTCTTCAATCTATCAACGCTTGACTTTAACTTGTCAACGCTTATGCTGTCAGCGCTCACTTTGCTCTTGTCAACGCTTGAGTTGTTCTTGTCAGCGTTCAAGTGATCTGGCCTTAATTTATTCCCAACAATCCTCCCCTAAACTTGATATTCACTCTTATGATCAAGTTTCTGAATAAACATTAAGAACTTGGAGGAGTCTGACAAACCTTATCATATTGGTAATAAATAAATCTGATCAAATTCTTTGCCACGTCACTTGTATAATCTATCTCCAACTGGGTGTCCTTCATCTTTTCCAAAACAGCCTTGGATATGAAATACTGAGCATCTGCAAGTAAATACTCAGCAAACTTTGTAGAACTCAAATGGTATACACCAGCAGCTGAATATAACCTCCATTGAAGACCACTGAGATCATCTTCAAGATCCTTCCATATTTCAGGATCTTCCTCTTTTGTCCCACACATTCTTTTGAATGTGGTCCAAAGTTTTATTCCATTAGCTGAAGTTGGTGCTTCAGCCTCATACTTGGTCTCTAGCAACCTCCAAAGGTCCACCAAGTCTTCTCTATCACAACTTGCAAATAAAGATATGAGAGTGGTAAAAGTGTGTACCTCCTTGCCATATCTTCCAATCTTCCAGAATCCACATTCATCTTCATCATAACTCACAATTGGATTCCTGGAATCTAGTGGTAACACATGCACCATATCTGAAGCTTCTACTGGGGAGAGCTTGAGGCTATTTCTAATAATTGCTTCACTTGGATATAGTTGATTCATATCTTTTGGAAACTCAAGTGTAAATCCCTTCTTCACTGGTCTGGGAACTATCATAGCTTTCTTGATTTCCATCTCTTCTGCAAGTTGCTCCTTTCTTTCATCTGAAAGAAGTCTGAAAGTGTTTTCTTCCTGCACTTTCACCCAAATAGGATAAGCCCTATGTTCCAACTCATCAAATGTCAAAGCCTTCAGCTTCTGATGTGTCCATCCAACTCCATGACATCTGAGCAACATAAAGTAGAGCTTCCTTCTATCTCTTTTCAACTCTGAGAGAATGTTGCTTGCCTTGTGCTTCAAAATCACCTTACAATCCTTCTGAACTCTAAGAAGAATCTCCAAACCCCATATCTGATCTGAAATGGTCAAGTCTGGATTATCCATACAGCTTTCTTCCCAAGAATTGTACATCTGAACCACCTCTGGCATATCAAAATCAATCTGCAACTTTAAATCTCTCAGCTTTTCCCTAGCAAGCTCATCACCATACTCAAGTCTTTCTGGTTCAACAATCATCACACTTGAATCTGAGCTTGCTCCATCACTTTCTTCTTCAGAAGTCACAACAAATGGTGACTTTTTCTTTTCACCTTGTTCCATCATTTGCTCAGCCAATCTTCTATCAAATTCAACCTGAGCTGCATTCTTTGGAACAATTTCTTCTACCAACTTACCCTTACCCTTATCTGATGGTGCAATTGTTGGTAAGGTAGATGGTAATACCTGAGTAGGAACATCCTTGATGATAGATGATGACTGGAATACATCACCTCCATATGCAGATCTGTCAACGCCCAAATTTCTTCTATCAGCGCCCAAAATACTTCTATCAGCGTCCAAACTTGTCTTGTCAACGCTCAAATATTTTCCCTCAGCGCCTTGTGTAACCTCTCTCAACATATCTGTAAATGATAAATTTAAATTGGTTGGAGAGATCAAGGACGTATCAAAACCTGTTTGTTCCTTCAAAGTAGTAAGAGCTTCAGCAACATCCAATGATTGACCATCTTGACTGCTCTTATCACTCAGATTTCTTTAATCTTCCTCCCCTTTGGAAGACTCCTCCATACCTCCCTTTGCATGAGCACTCTCCAAAACAACAATCCTCTCCCTCAATTCTTTGAGTTCAAGGCCTTGGTTGCTGACAATTTGTACTAAGTCTGCATTCTGCTTTTGCAAGCTAATGCAGACAGCCGTCAATTCCAAAAGAGTCATTGGTTCCAGTCTGCCCTCTTCTGAAATGGGAATTTGACCTCCTAAGTCAGGTTCATTGGGCATGGATGAGGACTTAATTATGGTGGGACTGCCTTGGACAGCTTCTAAGCCAGAACCAATAGTCCCAGCCTCATCCAGGTCACCAGCCACACTTGTGGTGGTGGTTCTCTCTGCTTCATGGCTAGGACCACCAGAGGAGAACACTCCAGCAGTCCTTTGGCGTTTAATCAACCTATATTCAGGTGGTGTGGAAGATGGTGTGGAAGAATGGGTAGATGTGGGTTGGTTAAGGGGTGTTTGGGATTGTGATGGATGGGTGTCAGCGTCGGAAATAGGCACATCAACGCCCACATTAGATGTGTCAGCGTCAAAGGGTTCTTGGTCTATTTGCATTTGGTCAGGTGAGGGTAAAGGTTCAGGGATAGGTTCAAGTTGTGGGTGAGGGTCAATATGAGGTTGGGGGTCTGGTTGGGGTTGTGCTGCTGCAATAACAGCAAGCATGGCTGGGGTTAAGGGTAAGTCCCTATGAGGTGGTGAATTCATCTTGGTAAAAATAGCTTTCTTTTGTTCAGGGATTTTATAAAAGTCATTGTGATCCCTTGAACAATATCTATGATCATCGAAAATCATTTGCAGAAAACGGGGATAAGCTAAAGTCATTTTTGTCCCCTTGTTTTTACACATTCCTTCAAAAATCATTTTAGACCAGTTATATTTTTGCCCTGTTGCAATACACACAATAGCAGTTGCAATGGATCTATTGATCTCATTGTGTGCAGTACAGTTGGGACTCAAACATTGAAGGAGAATGTGAATGAGGTACTTCCAGGCTGGGGGAAATTCCTGCTTATGGTACTTATTAAGAGTACCTTCATCAGGAATAGGGTATCCCAAAGCCCTAAGCCCTTGTTCTATTTCAGTTATGGGAAGAATGGTTATACCATCAGCATCATCAAGATGCAAGGCCTGGCGTACCAAGGCCTCAGTAACCACCCAAGATCTCCCATGAACAATAGAAGTTAATGTGGTCACTCCATTAACTGTTGAGGAACTGACAGTGTTCCAAAACTGTTTAATGTGTGTGACTGGAATGAGTGGTGCATGAGAAAGAGCATACCTTAATGGGGATGCGTTCAAATACGCCACCATTTGTGTGTATTGAGGGAACAAAGTGTTATCAGCAACAAGATAAGCAATCATGTTGTGTTGAGACTTGAACCCCAAATCCAATTTTGCTGAGTTAAATCTTGGTGCCATTGATGAAAGCTGTTAATTTGAAGTATAGAAGATGAAGGTTGATAAGAGAAAAGTGTTAGACAAGAATTATAGATACCCTGTTTAAAAATAGGAGCCAAATTTATAGGAGTGGATGAATGCATGTGATTGGCCCAAAAATAGGCAAAGATTTTCAAAAACTAATCATGAAAATATTGAAAAAGTTATAAGTTATCTCATGCATTTAATGAAAGTAACAACTCCTAAAATTACGGCTTGAAAATATGTCAAAAAGTAACAACTGGGTAGGTCCCATTGATTGTCAACGGTCAAATATAACCCATCAACGCCCAACGGCTATAATCTTGTCAACGTTCGCCTAAAACCATGTCAGCGTCCAATTTTGGTCACAACAACGCTTGGAAAAATCTTGTCAGCGTCCAAAAATAAAATTGTTTTAAAAAGTGAAAAATGACCTTAACAAGTAATTTATCCTAGAGAAAATAACCAAAAGCTGATAATTATTATAGGGCGGCAAGCACTGTCCAGTTATGCACACTTGCATAAGCAAGATAGACATAACAGTCCTCTAGTGTCCCTTGCTAACCAAAATTATTAACAACCAAGTTACCTTATAAAATCCTTGTTACTCCCAGGTAAATCCCATATCAAAATGATTCCCAAGTCTCCCAACAGACCACAACCAATTCTAGGCCAAAAATGTCTTGGTAGCATGCAAAGTTGATATACTATGCATGCTACAGTGCCTCATGGTTTAGTAAAACTAACCCATACTCACCTGTGGACACAATCTAGAATTGTGATAAGAGTATCATATGGATACCCAAAAATCCTAAAGGTTCCTAAAACCTCCCCTTAAACAAAGATACAAAGAGTTTGCCAAAAATATGCATGAACATAAAAAATTTATGTCAAGATAGGAATGAAACATTCCAACCATCATCCATAAACAAAAACATGTCCAAATGCTTCTCCTTTGATCCATAAGCAACTATGTATCCAATGGTATACTGCTAACACCATCTGCACATTTAGATTGAAAACCACAAAACTAACATTGTTGCTGACAACGCCCCGATAACACATAACAGCGTTGAAGGAAGCTTTGTCAGCGTTAGACAATTATATTGCTGACAACGTTGCAAAAACACTTATCAGTGTTCAAACAACCTTTGTCAGTGTTAGAAAAATATAGTGGAAAATCTAAATTATTAATAAGACCAATAATAATAATGCATCATCCTGTACATACTTTTACAAAAAGAATCCAAAACACATACTTAAGTGAGATTAACCATTCCAATACTTGTTACCAAGTACTGAAATCTTCCAGCATCAAAAGGTTTAGCTAATAAATCTGACACATTTTCCTCAGTGTCAACCCTATCTGGTTGTATTAAACCTTTCTCAAAGCAATCTCTTATAAAATGGTGTCTAATTTCTATGTGTTTAGTTTTAGAATGATGCACAGGATTCTTAATGATGCATAGAGTACTATTATTGTCAACAAATATCTTAGTATGCATGAAGTTATACCCATAATCCAACAGCTGGTTCTGAATCCACAACACTTGACCATAACATGTTGCTGCAGCCACATATTCTGCTTCAGTTGTAGAGTTAGCCACCACTGTTTGTTTCTTGCATTGCCAAGATATTAATCTGCTCCCAAGAAATTGACATCCACCAGTTGTGGATTTCCTATCAAACCTGTCACCACCATAATCACTATCTGAATATGCAATCAGCTCCAATGGTGAATCCTTTGGGTACCACAAACCAAGAGTAGGGAAACATCTTAGGTACCTAAAGATCCTCTTCACAGCATAAATGTGACATTCTTTGGGAGTCACTTGATGGCGTGCACATGCACACACAGCAAACATGATATCAGGTCTGGAAGCAGTAAGATACATCAAGGATCCAATCATGGATCTATAATGCCTGACATCAACATCTTTCCCATCTCCAATCTTTCCCCAAGGGTGTTCTCTATCCATAGGAGTAGAAGCCCTCTTTTCATGTGGAGAAAAGCCAAACTTCTTCAAGATTTTAGCAACATATTTGTCTTGGGAGATGAAGATACCATCTTCAGTCTGCTGAACTTGTAAACCAAGAAAGAAGTTCATCTCCCCCATAGCACTCATCTTGAATTTGTCTGTCATGAGCTTGGAGAAATCCTCACTCATCTTTGGATCAGTAGACCCAAAAATGATATCATCAACATAGACCTGCACAAGCAACACATCTTTGCCTTTCTTCTTTGTAAATAGTGTCTGATCTATGGTGCCCCTTTTGAATCCATTGTCCACCAAATAGGTAGACAAAGTACCATACCATGCTCTAGGGGCTTGATGAAGGCCATACATAGCCTTTTTGACTCTATACACTTTGTCTGGATGCTCAGGATCCTCAAAACCAGGAGGTTGCATGACATAAACTTCTTCAACAATGGTGCCATACAAGAATGCACTCTTTACATTCATTTGATAGACTGTAAAGCCCATGCAAGATGCATAGGCTAGAAAAATCCTAATAGCTTCAATCCTTGCAACTGGTGCAAAGACTTCTTCATAGTCTATCCCCTCCTCTTGTGTATAACCTTGAGCCACTAACCTTGCCTTGTTTCTGACCACAATACCTCTTTCATCTCTTTTGTTCCTGAGAACCCATCTTGTCCTAATTGGTCTGACATATCTAGGACAATCAACCAGCTCCCAAACATCCTGAATAGCAAATTGGTGAAGCTCATCCTGCATTGCTTCCACCCAACTTGGTTCTTTGAGAGCATCAAATATCTTCTTGGGTTCTTCTTGTGACAGAAAACATGCAAACAAACATGCTTGCACAAGAGGGGTATCAACCTTCTTGTGTATATTGGCAATAAATCCACCAAGACTTTGATGGGATCTTCTTGTCTGAACTGAAGTCATAACATCACCAATGATCTGAGATGGGGGGTGATTCTTCATTGTGGAAGTGAGAACTCCTCCTTCAAAAAGTCTGGTGTCCTCAACTTCACGCTCCATGTTGCCAATATCTTCTTCATCAGACTCTCTTTGATCAACAGGAATCTCTTCATAAATTCTGGAAGGTCCTCCTTGTTCAAAAGTGGAAGAGAAAAGATGTGCAAAGGTGTTGTCAACGTCTGAACCTTGTTTGTCAGCGCTTGGGCTAACAACGCTTGAAGTGTTGTTGTCAACGTCTGAGCCATCAACGTCTGAATTGGTCTTGTCAGCGCTTGATTTGCCTTTGTCAGCGCCTGAAGAACCATGCATGTTTGTATCTGGTGGTATTTGGAAGCCACCATTATCTTGTCCAGCAGCAGCAACAGCAAAAGCATCAGTCCAAATGGGAATTGTGACATATTCAAATGTAGGAGATGCCTTTTCTGCTTGTGATCCAACCCTTTCATCAACCTGTGTACCTGAAACATGAACAACTTGTTCCTCCACAACATTTGAAGGTACCTTCACAATGTCTGGATTAGTGACAGGCATATAATTTAAAGTTCTAGATAAGGGTTCCAAATCAAACAACCAATTAGGACCACTTTCAGGATCACTAGGTTTATTCTCTAAGAACCTAACATGTACTTTTTCAACAATACGTTTGTCCTTCTTAAGATAAACCCTATAACCCTTGCTCTGCACTGAATACCCCATGAAGTAACCTTCATCACCTTTTGCACTAAATTTTCCTAAGGCATCACTAGTGTCTAAGACTACTACATGACATCCAAAAGGTCTGAGAAAACCAATATTAGGTTTTCTTCCCCAAAGTAATTCATAAGGTGTTTTGTTCTGAATTTTGTTAACCAATGCTCTATTTTGCACATAGCATGCTGTATTAACAGCTTCAGCCCAAAAGGATATGGGAAAGTGAGCATCAGCCAACATTGTTCTGGCTGCTTCAATTAGGGTTCTATTCTTCCTTTCAGCAACCCCATTTTGTTGTGGGGTTCTAGCAATACTAAACTGTCTAGTAATTCCCTTCCTGGCACAAAAATCATCTAGCTTCTTGTTCCTAAATTCTCCACCATTATCACTCCTAAGCATCTTAACCTCATTACCAGACCTTTTCTCAATTTGAGTGATAAATTCAATAAGAACATCAGCTGTGTCACTCTTCATAGCTAGAAAGAATGTCCAAGTAAACCTAGAAAAGTCATCAGTGACTACAAAACAATATGACTTGCCATTCAAACTTTCTATATTAGTTGGACCAAAAAGGTCCATGTGAAGCATATGAAGAGGTCTGGAACTAGTATGCACCTGCTTGGACTTGAATGAGACCTTGTGCTGCTTGCCTTTAAGACATGCAACACAAGAGTGGTCATTGTGGAAGGCCTTCTCAGGCAAACCATCAACTAAACCAAGCCTCACAAGTCTATTTATATTTTTAAAGTTTATGTGCCCTAGTCTCCTGTGCCACAAATTACTTTCATCTACTGAGGCCTTAGCATAAAAACAAGACATATTTGCATTCACTTTAATCCCATTTAAATTCACATTGTATATTTCCTTATGCCTAGGTGTTCTATACTTAATATACTTCTCATCAGGGATCTTAAAATCCTTGCTTAACACCAAACACTCAGTATCAGTGAAAAGAACCTTATTTTTGTTATCACACACTTGTGATACACTAAACAAATTATAATCCAGTTCTTTTACCAGGAAGACATTCTCAAAACGTAGATTATTGGTGATAAGGGTTCCTTTTCCTGTGATGGTGCCATAGCCCCCTCCAAAGTATACCTTATCACCATCTTGAATAGGAGTGAAGTTTGTCAGATAGTCTTCCTTTCCTGTCATGTGCCTTGAGCATCCACTATCCCAATATCCATAATCATTGATCTTCTTTTGAATGCCCTGCACATAAAGAAAACAAATTAGTTTTCTTTGGGAACCCAAGTCTCAGAAGACTTGGGTTCATCTAGTTGTTCAATAAGAACAGACTTAGTTCTCACAACAACCCCATTCTCATCCCTTTTAGGATGAAATATCCAGTTAACCCCAATTGGTTTTGTAATGACTTTTGAAATATAGTTAAACCTGTTGCAAGTCATTGAAATTACATTATTATTAGGGTTTTGATCTTTCTTGGGTCTCCATGTTAAGCTTGAAGAAGCTTTAGACCCCTTACCTTGTGGCTGCAAATACTTAGGTCTGGTCACGTTTCTGTCAGCGTTGGATTTTGTCCTGTCAATGCTAAATTTACCCTTATCAGCGTTGAACCTAGGGTTTGCTACAGGAACCCATTGCCTATTTGACCAGGTATTTGTCTTTTGAAAAGGTCTTTGTCCATGAGTGTTAGACTTTTTAGTAAAGAATGGGGCTGGTCTAATCACTTGTGGACTTTGCTGCACACAAGGTCTGGGTCTGACAACGTTTGACTTCCTAACAACGTTGACTTTCTTCCTATCAGCGCTGAAATTGTTCCTATCAGCGCTGGCTTTGGGAGCGTTGACACACTTGTATGCCAAATGTGAAAAGCTACCACAAGTATAACAGGCTTTCTTAGACACATTCTTAGGTCTAGTAGCAAAGAAACCTGTTCCATGATTGTTAACTTGGCTCTTGGGTGACCTATTATTTCTATACATCTCTGCATATTTAATGGTAGGTCTTCTAACAGTGTTGGAGCCTAAGTCAACAGCTTCACCAGTAACTGGGTGAGTAACCTTAATGGGTGGGGATTCATTGGGACTTTCACATAGCAAACCTCCCTTAACAAATAAAGTAGGGTTAGCTTTCTTCCACTTATTTAGGTCAGTCAGTTTTTGTTGATACTCTTCAACTGGGGTGACAACTCTTGGTGGAGGAATGAATTCCTCTTCTTGGCATTCTGGTATACCAGTCCAAGATAAATCATTTCTAAGGACACCATAGAAGTCACCAGCTGGTGGTGGAACCAGAGAGTAATCATTCTTATTCATCCCAATCCCAGTCATGTCCTTAGGATCTCTTTGTTTAGCTACACAGTCTCCTAGGGCTTGGGTGGCTCTATCAAATCTTTGAATCTTGAGGTCAACATTATCTTTGTTCTTAATGGCCTCATCTAACTTAGCCTGTAGATCTTTATTGACCTTTGACATGATATTTCTAATATCCATACTACCCTCTAGCTCATGTTTTAAGATATTTATCTTATCTTTTAAATCAAATTCCATTTTCTTGTATTCAGAAACGGTTTTCTCAGTTTCAGTAAGAGCTAGTTGGTAATTGGATAATTTACACCTTTCAGTGCTCATATCCTCTTTTAGTTTTAACACTTCTTTGTTAAGTCTGTCAGTGTTTAACCTACAACCTTTGCTACAAAAAGCATCATCATATACCTCATTATCAGATGAAGAGGAGGAGTGTGCCATGAGAGCATATTCAACATGCTCTTCTTCTTTAATATCAGCAATCAAAGCTTTGTCCTCTTCAACATCCTTAGCCAGATAGCTCCAATCCCATCAAGTACCATCAATTCCTTGAACTGCAACCATGGCTTTGGAGTCTTGAGCTTTAACAACCTGACTTGAGGGTTTGCCAGCATCAGATCTTCTAGGAGATCTGCATTCCCTCATGAAGTGCCCCATGCGATGACAGTTGTAGCACTCAACTTTGGATTTATCAAATCCAGCAGTGTCTTTAGCATTGAAGGTCATCTTCTTCTTGAACCTTCTATTCCACCTATTTGCTCTTATACTAGAAAGATCCATGTTCCACTTGATGTCTGTTGGAAATACGTTTTACGTATTTATGAAGGATCGGTCGCTCCAACTATAATTATGTAACGGGCTCGTGATCTATTTACTTATTGTATAGTCCATATAGCCCACATGTAGGGTGGGCTATATATAACCCCTCCTAGCATGTTAGGAGGGGGTTGTTCATTCCATTTCACTTAATCATATTTTCCACTTTCACTTTCTCTCTCTAATTCTCTCCCTTCTCTCCTTTCTCTCTCTAATCCCTCATCTAATTCCTTCATTTCTTCTTTATTAATCAATCAATCAACCAACCTAATCCACCAAATCCATCACATAGAATAGGCCATTAATTCCGTAGACCTTCAATTGGTATCAAGAGCCTTGGTTAGTTTGGTTTATTCTTGTTTTATTTCTTTTTGATTTTGGTGGGTTTTTGATTTAATCATGCTTAAATCATAAAAAGTTTGTATTTTTTTTATAAAAAGTTTGTTTTTTTATGTGTTAAATCATATTAAATCTTCATATTTACTTATTTTTTATATAAACAATCACAAATTTTTATAAAAATTAAAAATTTATTTATCAAATTTCAAAAAAGTTTGTGTTTTTATAAAAAGTTTGTATTTTTTTTATTGTTGTTTTTTATCACAAGTTTAATAATCAATTTATATAAAAAGTTGGTATGTTTTCTAAATTTTATCAATTTATATAAATTTTTATCCATTTTTATCCTTTTTTTTATTTTTTTGTTTTTAAAATCAGTTTATTATTTAAATTTCGTTTAATCAGTTGTGTCATTTTTTATTTTATTTTATTTTTTTTTTTGGTCAAGTTTTTCAGTTATCAGCTGTTATCATTTTTCTTTTGGATTTTTTCTCTTTTTTGGTCAGTTTTTCTTTTTTGGTCAACTGTCATACTGTCAATTGTTTCCTGGTTATCATATTCTGTCCAGTTGTCCAAATTTGTCCAAATATCTCAGTCCCATCAAAACTATTCCTAATGTTCAGAGTCTATTCCTAATGTTCAGAGTCTAAAAGTCCAGAATCAAACTAAAAGTTCCGTATCAATTTTTAAGTTCCGAATCAAATTCTTAAGTTCCGAATCAACCACTTTCGAACCAAACACTTCCGATTCGGAACTCTTCCGAATCAAAATCTTCCGGATCAAGCCAGAAGTTCCGGATCAAGAAGTTCCGGATCAAGAACTTCCGAACCAAGAACTTCCGGATCAAGCCAAAAGTTCCGGATCAAGAAGTTCCGGATCAAGAACTTCCGGACCAAGAACTTCCGGATCAAGAAACAAAGTTCCGATTCGGAACTCTTCCGAATGAAGCAATCATTCAAACATAACGGGAACTTTTGTTTTTGACTCGACTCCAATTTTAAAACACTCACAGACCCTCACCCACGACTCGACAACTCTCGGACTCTTCTAACAGTTCTCGAAAGACTCAGACTCTCTCTCGATTCACACTCTTGACTCAAAACCAAAACATATCAAACGACCCTCGACTCACTAAACACCACTCGAACTCATCAGACTCACTCTCAATTTCTATACCTGACTCTTCACCCTCGACTCAAAACCCACAATACTTTCGACTCCCTCAAAACCCTCGACGCACACACAACTCACCAGACTCGAACTCTTACACTCGGACTCCACATCAATCCAAACATCTCGAAACATTCTCGACACACAGACCCTCTTCCCTTCGTCACTTTCACTCAACACACAAGACCAAAAACCTTGACACAACAAATCCCCACACACTCGGACACCCCCTAACACCCTCGCGACTAGGACTCTCTCACCCTCATTCAAAACACCTCCCGACTCAAACAACACACCCTCACAGCCCCGACTCACCCAACTCAGACACTCCTCGAAAAACCTCAATACACACGAGTCACCAAATACACCTCACCAGACTCCCTCAAACAAACCCCTCACTCTCTAATCAAAACCATTTTACTTGACTCATTACAGAAGGACTCACAGTAGAGAGAGAGACTCAAACAAACATTAAACCTTACCCGAGACCTTATTTAAAGATCTTGAAGCCGATTTGATCAGTGAGAGAACACGTTTTTTTTGTTGGCCGTGACTTTGTTATAGATCTTGATGTTTATGTTGAATAGTAGATGATGGTTGCGTGTTGGTTGAAGGAGATAGGGGCGGAGTTCACTAGGTCGTTTCTTGTTAGAAGTGATTAGAGAGTTTATTTTGAGCAGAATAGGAGGCGTTTAGATTGAGAGAGAAGAGAGTTTTTTGCGTTTGTATCTTGTGAGGAGAGAGAGAGAATAGATTGCAGATTTATTTTAAGGGGCGGATTAAACAAGAGAAAGGATTGGGGCGGTGGAGGTAGGTTATTGGGCCACGTGGGCGGCTTTAACAAGAAAGCCACGTATTTGTTGGTTGACTGAGAAAACAAGGATGGGTTTGAAGCGTGTATTAAATTCGACGGAGTAAACAAAGAAATTTTTTTTTGGGGACACGTTTCAACGCACAATTTTTAATTACGTTTTGTTTATTTGATTTAACTTTTCAGATTTTTTAATAATAAAAATTATTTCTTTATTTTATTTTATTGAAAACATTAAATCAGATCTTCCTAAATAATTTAGAGTTTTTTATTTTATTTTATTTAGATTTTATTTATCTTATTTTAAAAACGTTAAATCAATTTTTTATTGAAACGTTGGGTATAACTTTATTTTATTTCTTTAAAGAAAACGTTTTTTAGATTCTGTTTAGTTAAATTAATTTTCTTATATTTAAACATTTTTAAAGTCAAATTTTTAGATATTAATTTTTAGTTTGGATATTAATTTTTATATCAACTGTTATTCAAATTTTTATTTTAGCAAATTTTTTTTTTTTTTTATATTAAGTCATAGTTGGGACAAAGTAACGTGACCAAAGTGCCGTGACAACGTGAGAAAGTGCCAAGGTTTATTTTGCTGACGAATTTTTCTTCGGGTATTACTATTTGAAATTAACGACGGCTTTTTCATCGATCAGTAATCCTTAAAGTCATTCTTTTATCGAACTTCAATGGAATCGTTGCTTTCGACCCCTCAAGAGGGAGAGTTGTATTTAATGCAAAACGAAGTTAGGAAAAGTGGCATCACTTCTTTTCAAATGCTTCAGTCTCATCTGGTCACTCTTTCGGGGATTCAAGGAGGGAGTGAATTTGTGACAATCTTTGGACAAGATCGTCATATATTCATCGACTCAATTTTTACCACTTTGACCCAACTCGCCGAGCAACTCAACCATGGAAATTTTAATCACTCTGCATCGGTACTTGCATATAAGGCTCTTGTGACACACCTCACGCCTTTCCTCCAATTTAATATCATCAAGCCTGAAAGTTCAATGATTTGCCAATCGTTTCTTCGAGATACACATACCGAGCTTCGAGTTTTCCGTGATACGATTTTGAAACTCATGTCATCCGTCTCGTCCTCGATATATCAAAGATCACAACTTCAGCAAGTGTATGATAATGGAGTGCAAGAATCAATGACGCAGATACAAGAGGATAATGGTCATACGGTTGACAACTCGGAGCCTAACGATGGCAAGAGCACCGAATCAGGAGGACAACATGATGCCAGTGGCACGTCAGGGAATGTTCACGAGATTTCTCTTGATGACACCTTACCCATTTATGACGAAGAGCCTGCAAACATGGTACAATGTGATGTTGGTTATGATGTATATGCTGATGACATACCGCATATTGAGCATTCTGAACCTAATTATGACAAACATGGGATGGACAAGAGTGATAGAAATACCACTTATGATTCATCCGATGTGAGTCATAATGGGGGAGAAAGTGTTCAAAATGCTATAGTTCATAATGATAAATGCTTTATAACTGCCTCGTTAACTGATTCTGATTGCAAGATTAAAGAGCTCGAAACGATCGTAGCTCGACAATCTAAAGACCTTGAGGATGCCAAACTTGAATTTTCTAAGAAAACGGACAAATTTGAAACATATTTTGAAAAACTTGAAAAGTCAAACGTTGTTCTTGAAAGAAAATTGGATCAAACTGTTCTAGATTCTAAAGCTGAAAAGGATAATCTTTTGAAACAAATTCAGTTATTAGAGTCTAAATTGGCATCCCAAGATAGAGTGCTCAAAGAAAATGAGACTTTAAAGGCCCAATTACAGGAAAAGGTCTTTGCTATAGCTGCGTTGAAAAACGAGTTAAGGAAAAGTAAAGGACCTAGTGTGGACACTAAGCTTGAAAAACCATCAATCTTGGGGAAACCGCCTATAAATCAGTTCGTCAGACAACCGATTGTCAGACAACCTACTGCATTTAGATCCGAGCGACCACAATCCTCGAGACCGCGGTTTGCCTCCCAAGTTGATTTGGTTCATCTTATTAGACCAGTCACTCCAGCAACTAGGCCCAATGTGATCACTCCAGCTTTAGCAAGACCAAATCATATGATTGCCTCTAGTTTCCCTAAAAATACCAAGACCACGTCTAGAACTAGTTCAAATGACGTTTGCCATAAATCTGGTCAAAGGGAAGCTATTCAAAAGACACATGTAAGAGATAGGAATTTCAAACCTAGTCAGATGCCTTCTAGTTTACCCAACACTGCTAACCGTAGCATGTCTAATCCTAGGAGCATCAATCAATCGTCTAGGGATTCTAGATCTTACTCGGACATTAAATATGCTACTTGTAAAACATGTAGAAAATGTGTCTTTACGGCAAATCATGATGCTTGTATCAAAAAATTGCTTAATGAGGTGAACTCCCGTGCTAGACTTAAATCCCAGTGGGTCGCTAAAATCAAACCCTTTGGTAAAATGTGGCGCCCCACTGGTAGAACTTTCACTATTGTAGGAAACGAGTGCCCTTTAACTAGGATAGTCTCCGATTCTACTAAGTCTACTAGGGAGGAAATTGCAAAGGATGATACATCACTTAAGCCTGAACTTAAGATTTTCTATAAAAGGAAACGTTTGCCAACTAAGACAAGTGAATCATCCCCTCAGGCCACCTCTGACACAAGTAAAGCCAACTGTGAACCCCCACGTGCCTCAAAAGTAGATATCTCTAACCCATGCAAAAGTATACAAACTCCTAATGAGAATGCAGGTACCAAAGTTGATGTTCCAAAAGAACGAAGCGGTCCAATCGTTGTATTCCGTTCAACTAAAGACACTCTTAGAGTTTGGTTGCTGAAGAAGCAGATATCAGAGAAACAAATGTCTCAGGGGATTCATGGTTAAGCTGCAAACAAGGACTTACAGTCACATAACAGACTGTAACTCGATCTCCAAAGACAGGAAAGTTCATCCCGATGATGACTTATCCTAAAAACGAGAAATTCATTTTTCTCGGGCATGAGCTTATATCAAAAACATTCCAAGTTTTTAAGCTCATGCATTATGGTTTATCATTAAATATCAGATGGTAACCCGTGCTTCAAATAAAGGAAAGTTTATCGCCGATGATAAACTTATCCTTACAACGAGAAATTAAATTTTCTCGGACACGAGCTTACATGTAAACCATTCAAGGGTTTTAGGCTCGTGTACATGACTTACAGTTAAATGTCAGACTGTAACTCGAACTTAAAATAAAGGAAAGATTATCTTTTATGATAACTTATCCTCTTAACGAGAAATTCACCTTTCTCGGTCATGAGCTTGTATTAAAACATTCGAAGTTTTAAGCTCAGAAAGGAAAGTGTATCTTTTAAATAAGAGAACTTTTCCTCGTAACGAGAAATTAACCTTTCTCGGTCATGAGCTTTCCGTTAAAACAATCAAAGTTTTCAAGCTCATGAAAACGACTTCTAAGTAAATGTCAGCTTAGGACTCGTCCTTCAGATAAAAGGAAAGTTTATCGCCGATGGTAACTTATCCTTAACAACGGGAAGTTCACAACTTCTCGGACTTGAGCTCGCTTTTAAGATATTCAACATCTTAAGCTCAATTAATAGTTTTTTCAAAACTTTGAACACAATTTTTCAAGAATTTTTCAAAAGGTTTTTTCTAAATCTTTCAAAATTGTGTGTTCAAAAATGTTTTGATAAAACGAGCATGTCTTCTGGAATCGATAATATTTACGAACCTAGAAATGTCATTCAATAATGACACGGGGTTGTAAATAAAGTTCGAGCAGAAGTTCAAATGTTTTTAAAACATGCTCCATATGGTTTGCTATTATTTCAGATAGTAACCCGCTTTTCATAATCAAGTCAAGCATTTCACCGGAAAGCTTTGACTCTACAACGAGAATTAATTTTCTCGGGGACGTGACGAGGTGACCAACATTCGTGAACAAGAACCATGTGCTTCTTCCATATGCTGTTCTCCATTATTCAGGTCCAACCTCGTACATTGCTAATATTGTGAATTCATCATCATATATTGATCTTTGCACGTGTTAAATACCTTACACTTGTGTTTAAAAGGTATTTAATTTACGTTTCAAGTACACCCTCATTAATTTGAGGGGGAGCTTGTGTAACTCATGAAGATAATCGGATTTGCATTTTTCTTCCCAAATTTTCTTAAAATGCTATTAAATCAATTGATATTAAAAATATCGATTGGGTTAATATTTTTAATATGGGGGAGAAAATGTGATTTAATATGGGATATGATCAATCACAAATGGTTTGACTTAACGTGCTGGCTCATCCCAACATGTGCGAAATGTTTTCGAATATCGTGGCATATGTTAAGGGGGAGCAAAATGGATTTGCACTTCAAAGTGGATTTCATGGTGACATACACTTACCCAAACATCTCTATTCACGACGGTGAAGATTGTGGTGACATAAGGATGGTAGGATAGGTTAAAGTCCAATGATTTCTCTAGAACCGGAGGAATCTTCCCAAGGACATTCCATAGCTAGAAATAGTAGTCCTTAGGAAAGATGGAGAAAGATTGTGAACGTAGCTGAATGCCGACCAAGTACTTAAGTTAGCACTGGAACAATCACAACAAGGTGCTAGTGATGACGTATTGGTAAGCATTGAAGGGGTTGAAGAATGAAAAAGAATTGTAAAGATAAAGGGTGTAAAGAAAGAAGCCCTCCTTACAACCTTAGGCAGAAACCGGGTCAATACATATGCTATTGAGGTCATTTTTGTTAATGATTCTCGATATTGAAGAAAGACGTCATGGACCCAGTGATGCAATGCACAACCCTTCCCAGCTAACTCAAATATCTCTCAAAAGGTATTTGTTTTAATCACACGGAGATCAACACATTATCTATTGGTTTATTCACTCCGAATAGACTGGTATTGAAAAGGTGGCACTCCTCTCCAGCCTCCGATCACTAAAATCCAAAATGCACGATCGAGTCTAGAGCCATTTGAGATCATCAAATATCTCATTAGGACACACTTTCATTATTCCTTGCTTCTTCACGCACTGTGAAAAGTAAGAAAGATCTTAAGAGTCCTACGCAATATCTTCATGATCTTGCCTGAACATCCGAGTAATACGAAAGTATTTACAATGAAGATGGAAATCCTTCTTGAGCGAATATCAAAAAGCTCATGGTAGGTGACTTGTGCGATTCTTTATGAATCAAACTTGTGATAACTGGAAAGCAACAGTGGTTTAATTCTTAAATGAATTTAAACACGTTCCAGGCCTCTACGCAATATCTTAATGATCTTGCCAGAACATTCAGAGTAATACTATTAAGTATTTACAGTGACGAATGGAAATCCTTCTAGTGTTAACATCAAACAGCACTTGGTAGGTAACTTGCAAGATTCTATATGAATCAAGCTAGTGACAACTGGAAAGCAACGATGGTGCGGTTCTTAATTGAACTTCACTTGTTCCGGGAACATGAATTGACGGCTTCAAATCATGCGGATAATATTATCCAAATGATTCACTCTTTACGTTCGCAGTCAGCTTTGGACGGTCGAGTAAAGAGAACGGGTTTACCCGCGAAATCTTGTCAAGGAGGTTCTTTATTGAAACTACCTGCCACAAGTACGATATTTAATATCGTCCAACGGTCTTCATCGACCGGAGGTAAATTGCTACCGAATTAGAATGAAATGTTCAAGGCCATTTCATCCGTGTATATTGTTTTGTTGCTAACTGTCTTATGCAGCGTAACAAGAAGGTGGCATTGCGGTGTACAATCCAGAAGAAGTCGTCACCACATGCTTATACTACATACAATTAGTACTTCAACAAATTCAAGAAAGCCTGAAGGTCAAGTCTTCCGCTGTATCAAACTCTGAAGCTTTCAAGAATTTAAAAGTATAAGTATGTGGAACATGAAGTCACAAAGAGGCAAATATCACAAGTGAAGAATGCACAAGGTCAAGGCAAGGAAACATGCTCAAGAACTAAAGTCAAAGATCACATCAAGCATATTCACAAGAACAAGATCGAAGACTCAAGCATAGATGCTAGGTTTAAGATTTTGTAAAAAGATGTGACCTCCCTTAGGGGGAGATTGTTGGAAATACGTTTTTCCCAATAAAGTCTCGGTCACATCTTAGTTAGCATAGATCACGAGTTATAGACTATTTAGAACTTTGTAACTTGGAGCGACCTCCCTTAGGGGGAGATTGTTGGAAATACATTTTACGTATTTATGAAGGATCGGTCGCTCCAACTATAATTATGTAACGGGCTCGTGATCTATTTACTTATTGTATAGTCCATATAGCCCACATGTAGGGTGGGCTATATATAACCCCTCCTAGCATGTTAGGAGGGGGTTGTTCATTCCATTTCACTTAATCATATTTTCCACTTTCACTTTCTCTCTCTAATTCTCTCCCTTCTCTCCTTTCTCTCTCTAATCCCTCATCTAATTCCTTCATTTCTTCTTTATTAATCAATCAATCAACCAACCTAATCCACCAAATCCATCACATAGAATAGGCCATTAATTCCGTAGACCTTCAATGTCCATCTCTTCCAAGTGTTCATCACTTATCTGCTCAAGGTCCTCATATGTAATCACTGAACCATTGGGCAAAGAAGCAATGTAAGCACAAACAGTATCCAAATCCAAACCAGCAGGTTTAACTCTTGGTGAGTCATTCATGAATGTGTCAGCGTCTGAAAAGGAGACGTTGACAGGACTTGTTCCAGCGCTGACAAATGGTGATCCAGTAACTGGATGCATAAAAGAGTCCTGCTGATTGAATTTACCTTCACTATGAGAAAAGAAGGCCATGTTGCTGGTGCTAGCTTTGCTTGAAAGAGTTTCATCTTCCAACAGTCTTAGTTTGTTGTAGATGTCATCAAACGAAGAGCTCTTGTGAGTATTATTGGCAAGAATAGATCTTGCCTCAATCTTCCATGTCTCACCAAGACTTTTCAGAAAAGTAGCATTGGTGTCAATATCACCAACTTGTGTCCCCATGAAGGACAATTTGCTTGTGATGTCAAGCAATCTGCTTCTCACACTGCTCAGTTTCTCATTGGGCTGAGCTTTGAAGACAACATAATCATGCAGAAGTTGCTTTTTCTTTTCTTCCTTAGTTTCTGCATTACCACCATATGCAACTTCAATTGCTTCCCAAAGATCCTTAGCAGATTCATAGCTTCTATATTTATGCTGATTTTCTTGTCCCAGAGACACTTTCAGAATATTGAGGGCTTTCATGTCAGCCCTTTTCTTTGCAATATCTTCAGCACTTACAGCTCTACCATCTCCAGGTTTTTCTTTCTTATCTTCATCAGGACATCCTTCAACAGCTGTTCTTGTTGCAATGGCATTCAGAATCTTTTGAGCTTTATTGAATGAGTTTCCATATTCAATAATGTCCCAGAGTGTGTAGTCAAAGATCCCCAGATATTGTTCAAAGTTGAACCTCCATAAGTCAAAGTTGGTTGCATCAAGCATAGGAATCTTGATGTTTGGTAAGGATGAGGAGGAGGAGGTTATTGCTTCAGACATGATGTTTTTAGGGTTTTGAGAAAATTAGGGTTTTGGTGTTCGTATATGGTTCTGGTGTTCTTCAAAGATCAAAAGTTCCTCAACAAGCTCTGATACCACTTGTTGATCCCAAACTTAGATCGATTAGCTTTGTGTATACGAGATTAGATCAAGTATAACACGTAGAGAAACCTTTGTTATATGCTTTGTGAATCTAAGTATTATGCGGAATTTAATACTAAAACAAGAACACAAGATGTAAACAAAACTTTCACTTTGATTATCAATGTCGAACTTGCTTACAATGAAAGATGTTTACGAATGAAAACTTAATGAAAACTATATTTAAAACATTAACCTAAAGGCCTTCTTTTATAGACTAAGAAGCCTTGTACAATAAGCTACGTATCAACTATTCTAGGTAAAGATAAACATAGAAAATACATTGTCGTTTCTATCCTTACTAGAAGTATTCTAGAACATAATAAACGTGTAGCTCACATCTTCCATCAGTGCTTGTCTTCAATCTATCAACGCTTGACTTTAACTTGTCAACGCTTATGCTGTCAGCGCTCACTTTGCTCTTGTCAACGCTTGAGTTGTTCTTGTCAGCGTTCAAGTGATCTGGCCTTAATTTATTCCCAACATGATTTAATTTACAATTTTATATATTTATCCTTCCACTTTTTCACATATCACACATAACTTTTTTTTAGATATATAACTAATTTTCTTTAATTTAAACATGTAGTAGGAGAAAAGTTAATCAAAGTTTGATTCAAAAGTTGTCTCGACATTGTGCCATGTAGGACAACTTTTTGTCTTTTAATAGGTTTTTCCAACGACAAATGTCGTCGGAGAAAAGCTCGTCGGGCGTTTTATAAATTCTTGTAGTAACACTATCCAGTAAAAAAAAAGTATATGTCCATCAACAAACAAATTTCATATATCTACATAAACATTTTAATTATTAAAAATTTAATAAATAAACTAAAAAAAAGCTTTTACAAAAAAAATTAGCACAACATATCAAACAACGTATGGTTATTTACTTTGCTAAAAAAAAACGTATGGTTATTTAAATGAAAAAGACTAAAATATTTCATGTACATGACTCTAGAGAAAATTGTTAAAAAAAAAATAAAAAAAAAAAAAAAAAAAAAATTACTCTAGAGAAAAGGTTAGAAGATGACACAAGTAAATGCACTCAGCTAGTTCAAGTATACATCACTAACTTTTTTGACACATTCAGTAGTAGTATACTAGTACAACTTTAAGAAAGCCAACAAGTTATATATATACACCATTCCAGCAATTATTTATCCAAAAGAATACAACAATAGTAGTAAATCTACTGTTTTCCATGTGCTAAAATGTAGTGCCTCGTGACTTAAGTGCCATTAGACCATTATTGAAGACAGAAGCAAATGAACTCATCTGGTCCATAGAGAGTACCACCCCTATCTCAATTCCACCTTTAAAATTCTTACATCCACTCAAAGAAATTACATTAACCCTACTATGCTTATCACTTGACATCTTCTCAACTATTTCAACTTTCCCCCATCCAAAGTCCATCCAATATGAATCAACTTTTGGTGAACCAAGAACCCTAATGTTCAATTCATCCCAATCACAAATCCACCTATCACCACCTCCTAAAACATCCTTATCAAGCCTCTTGATTTCTTTTCCAATTGATTTTGCTGCGAAAAGGACACCATCTTCACCAGATAATTCACTCTCCTTTGCCTCACATCTCCCAAAAGCAATACAATTCCCAAAATAACTTGAGGGTATGTCATAACCTAATCTAGTAAGCCCACCTGCATTAAACCCTAGGTACAGAGGACCACCATTAAAACTAAGGGTTTCTTGAACTTTAATTAAACAAATCCATATATAAGCACATGTACTAACATAAGGAGATAAATGTAATGGTGGATCCACATTCATCATTTTGCATTTTTCAAGAATAAGATTCTTGATCATGTTTATCTCTAGTGAGCTCAAAACAAAAGTTGATTTCACCATGTTATGATCTTTTTCTTCATGAGAATCCTTAAAATAACTCAAATGGTTCCACCATTGTTTCAAAAACTGAGTTTTAAGCAAATTGTTATCCAAAATCACACTCCTATCAAACCAAGGTGTAGACTCAAAGACAAAAGAACAATCTTTTTTCAAGAAAGATTTACAAACCAAAGCCCAACACTTCATAAACTGATCAAAAGTACGTTCATCACAAGCTGCATGTTGCACCGTGACACCAATAGAATAACCCGAATCACTAAAAACCGTAATCTGAACACCCATAATAGGAACACTAACACCGACGTGAGTATCACCTGATATGCAAGGACTAGGTAAGTGTGGCAAAAGTGAGTAAATATTAGCAACGCTTTTTGCATTGTCAGCACAAAAGTAACTAATACTCCCATTTGATTCACCAATAGTGACTGAAACCGAGTCACCTTTGGTATAAACAATGTAAGGTTCTTCTGGTGATGGTGGTAGTGATAACTTCCCTGCGAGAGGGTAGAACTGGTGGAGGGTGATAGATAGTGATTGTTTAAGGTGGCTGATGACGGTGGCCATGGTGGTTTTTAGAGACGGTTTTTGGAAGAAAAAAAGGGTTTGGTTTGCAGGGTGAAAAAGCCATGGGATATCTAAGAAGGTTAACGGAAGGGAGATCGGTGGTATGATGGAATCTTGTGGTGGAGAGATATGACATTGTTCGAGGATGTTTACAACAAAGGGTACCGCCATGATTGATACCGCGTTGTGTGGATCAGTTATTGCATTTTTTATATAAGCCACATCTCTTTATTATATAATACTGTACTATATTGTGAACGTGTTTTTTTAATTTTTATTTAGTTTTCAATCATTGTACTACGCATTTTGGTTATCCTCAATGTTTTAAAATTTTAGTTGTTGCATGAATCAGCTCGGAACCAGATGGAACCGTGAGTTTTTCATTGATCTTGGTTGATCCGATCAGATACACTAGCCTAGCTTATGGATTTACTTTAGAAATTTTAACAAAAAATTAACCTTTTTCTTCCATAAGATTGTGTAAGTTTAATTGACAAATTGACGTGTTGGGTATTAATGTTAGTTAACAGATCAACTAATATTGTTTTATTAAAATCTTGGGTAAAAACTATAAAATAGACACATTTATAGACACGTACTTTTTATTTTTTCACATTGTGAAAAACATACTATTTTTATACTCATTTGACCCACGTATACAAGTTTGACTATCATATCACTAATATGACAATAAAATTAATAAAATACCCTTTCTCCTCTAACAAACACAACCACCCACCCACATCTATCTTATCTTTAAAAAAACAGGTGATGATCAATCACATCCTCTAGGATTTGTTTAACAAGTTCTTGCCAATGACCTACGCAAGGGAATAATTATTACCAATCTTGAGTAAATCCAAAACATTAATCTCTAACAAAAAAACCGCGATCCAAAATAGCATCATAACTCCACCTTTAGACACCTCAACATGAAATGTAAAACCTGAAGCACCAGCTTTTCTAAATGCGTCGACTTAATCCAGAGGATTTGTTCCCATAAGGTGGCAATCCAGATACGCCCTGCATCAGAAAAAAAAGTTCTCATTAAATAATGAGCAAAAACTAGAGAAGAGTCAAAGAAAAAGAGAAAATAATTACATTGTATGCTTTCGCAAACTCTCAATGACTGGAGCACCTATTGTTAGATTTGGGACAAAATGACTGCAGAAAATGAGGGATGTCAGATGTGATTGTTAATAGTCATTAAGATAGAAGTCCATCTACATAAGAGGGAAATATTAAGAGGTTTAGCAGCGTGTGAAACATACCCATCCTACAAATTAACATCAATATATCAGGGAAAATTTGTACAACCAAAAGAATTAAACTATAATCATATGGCAGTGGTAGTTTTTTTTTTTGGTTTTTAATCGGGAATGATAAACTCTATCTACTTTATGCCATGTTTGTTCTCAACTATTAAAAGTGAAAGTGATAACCTGGCTGACATGATCAACAATTGCTATGAGATTAGGGCGATGGGTTAAGGATTCTGGTGTGCCAAATTTTATGGAAGAGGGTTGGGTGATTCAGGTGAGAGTGACGTCATTGGTGGTGGATTAGGAGATCGGAAGAGTTTGGAAGAAGAAGGACAGGTTTAAAGTTAGAATGAAAATAAAAAGCTGTTAGATTTAATTAAAAAAGAAATAAAAAATATAAAAGGGTATTTTAGTCATTTAAAAGGGCATTTTAGTCATTTCATTGTCATATTGGTGATATGATCGTCAAATTTAAATGCACGTTGGTCAAATGAGTACAAAAAAAGTATGTTTTTCACATTGAGACAAATAAAATAGTACGTGGCTATTTTATAGCTTTTACCCTAAAATCTTTATAACTTCTCGATCAACTTACTACTCTAGCATTCGAACGATCTCGTACTAACTATCCTACTAAGTTCTAACCCAAACTCACATACTACCAAAATTATGGATAACACTCACTCAAAAATTATGGATGTCAGAATTTCTCACTTTTTAGGCAGGCAATCTCATCCGTGTAAGACTTCAAAATCCTTTTTCCAACTCGTCCCAAAATAAACATATGGCATATTAACAAGAAGAAGAAAAATGGAAATTTGTCCAATAGTCACAAATAACATGGCACGAATAATAAAAGATTAAATCGAAGATAAATTAAACTATAATTTAATTACACCGTCGTGTACGCAACGTGCTAAAGTTTTCCCTATACATGTAATGAATCATAACTACGGCATAGTTAATGCGTCGAATTACACAGTAATTGTTAAAATTATTGGACCTAATCTGACAGCCTACATAAACATGAGGGACTTATTATTTTTGTTTTGTTGTTACAGTTAGCATTTTGGATTTCCTCTAGAAGCAGCTATAAGTATGGACTTATGTTGTCACTTGGACAAAGTCATTAATCGGCCCAAGTTATTATCAAGCCCAACTTGTTCCAACTCAATCTCAAACGGTCATAAAGCCCATCGGCTCCTTTTGTCGCCTATTATTATTGTTGCTAGGGTTTGAGATTATTTGCATGTGTGTGTTTTTATATATTACTCTCTCTCTCTCTCTCTCTCTCTCTCTCTCTCTCTAAGTTCATCTCTTTAAACCCATCTCGTTTTCTTTTATGTTTTGATTTGTAAAACTATTATCATGTAGATAATAGGACGACAACTGATTAGTAGTGGTAGTCGTTTATTTCTTCTGTCTTTGATCCTTAAATCTTTATTAATATAAGTAAAATCGTTTTGGGATATCTTGAATCATGTTTTTCTACATGGTATCAGAGGCAGGTTATTAAAAATCGCTAAAAACTTTTTAGGGTTTTGAAATTTTTTTAGGATTTTTGTTTATATATAATTTTTGGGTAGATCTGCTAGTGAGATAGCTGGATTTGTTAATATTACACTTTTATCTTTTGTTTTAGTCCTTTAATTATTTTGAGGAAAAGTTAGGGTTTCAAAGATCTTGTGGTGATTATCAATTTTGTTACTGATTCATTTAATTGGTTGGCTTATCTTTCGATTGAGGTGATTTTCCCTAATTTTTCCCAAGAAAAAAAAAATTAGGGTTTCACCTTTTTTAGAAGATTGATTGATTTGTGGTGGTTTCTGTGAAGGATTTGTTTGTTCTGATGGTGGATATATTCATATTGGTGATTTTCTCTAATTTTTCCTGAGAAGAAAAATTAGGGTTTCTTCGTTGGAGGCTCTGTTACTTCCTAGACTAAGTGAATCTAGGAATAACAGTTCGATTCTGCTTGTTTGCGTGCACTGTGACACCTCTCATCGCTCTCTCTTTATTTGCTAGGTGTTTATTATTATTATTTACTATTTATTGTCTGTTTCTTATTGCTCTTGTTGGGGTTGTTGGTTGTTCATTTAATTTTACCCTTTATCTGGATCCTCAATCTTGGCCTTGCCTTTGACCTGCCACGCTGAGTGGTTTAGAAGCCTGGACACTTAGCTAGCTCTGATTGAGTTCATTTTTTGACCTTGTTGACCTTCACCATGTCTGAACATGGTGAATCTGATACTGAGAGTGTGACTGATCCATTCATACTCATCAGTAAGCTAGATTTGAGCAACCCTTTACACTTACACCCTAATGAGTCAACAGTGTTGATTGTTGTGTCTTTTAAATTAAAAGGAACTAAGAATTGTCAAGTTTGGGCTGATGCTATGTTATTAGCTTTGGAAGGAAAAAATAAAACTCGATTTATTGATGGCACTTGCAAAGTCTTTAACCGATGAGGTTATGGGAAAACAATAGGATAGGGTTAATGTTGTGGTTTTGGGGTGGATACTTAACTCTATAACTGAGAATTTTTCCTTGGACAAATTTTTTCTAAAAAGGCCAACCATGTTTGGAATAAATTGAAAGAGACATATCATAAAGTTGACGGTTTTGTTATCTTTAATTTAAATCACAATGTTAACACCTAGAAACAAAATGGCTCTAACTTATCTGATTATTATCATATGTTAAATGCTTTTTAGAAATAATATGATGCCATGATTGAATTTCTTAACTGTGTGTGCACTGCTTCTAATGAATTTCCTTACATGAGTATTAGGAGTTCTATTTTGTCATGGGAGAATCTCCCTGATGTGAAGGGAGCTTATACCATTATCTCTAGTGAGGAGTCTCAAAGAATGGCATCTGGTAGTAGTTCTGGGTCCTCTCATGGAGCCCAGACCTTAGCCTTCTGGTCTAATGTGCCCACTAGAAACTATTTTCAAAGAAACCAAAACCCTAATACTAATGTGTTAAGACCTATCACCAATAGTTTTAGACCTGCCAATAGCACCTCTAGATTTAGACCTACCAATCAGAATGCTAATAGACCTAATTTTACCTCTAATGTTGAGTTAGTTTTTGAGAACTGTGGGTATAACGGTCATACCATTGATAAGTGTTTTAAGATCATTGTTTACCCATTGATTTTGGGAAGAAAAAACCTAGTCAAAATTTTAAAGGGAAAAATGTGTCTAGTAACTCTGTTGGTTCTACTTGTGCTATTGGTTTTTCTGATAAGAAAATGGCTACTTTACTCTCTCTTAATAAAGATAACAATAGGACTGGAAAGAATGTGCAGGCCAATATGGCAGGTATATATTTTAGTTCTAGCAAAATTTTTAATGAGAATTTCAACAAGTTTTATTGTTCTAATACTAGTGCTAAGACTGGTATGAATTATAATGGGAAGGTAATTGATTATGGGGATAATCAACACATGACCAATAATGATAAAGAACTTGATAATGTTTTTTACATTTCTCATCTTAAGATCAAAGTTGCTCACCCTAATGGGACTGATGTCATAATATCTAAAATTGGAAACCTTAGACTTCCTAATGGGTTGATTTTGTTTAATGTGCTTTTTATACATGAGTATTTTGTTACCTTAATCTCTGTTCACAAACTGGCTAAGGATAATAAAATCTTTTTTGTTTTTTATGAGATTAAGTGTTCCTTTGTGAATCAGGGTTTGAATCTGAAAAATATGTTGGGGATTGGTAAACAGTGTGGTGGTGTAAACTACTTAGATACTGAGGGTATTAATTGTAGTAATTCTAACAGTGTTCTTACTTGCTCTTTGTATTATCATGATTGGCATTGTAGACTTGGCCACCCTGCTGACCCTTCCCTTAATGTTCTAAAACAGTCTTTAAAAATTGACAAGGATGATAAAACTGTTTTTTTTTGTGAAATTTGTCATAGAGCTAAACAAACTAGGAAACCTTTTCCTTTAAGTGACCATAAGACTAATTCTCTTGGTGAGGTTGTGCATTTAGACTTGTGGGGTCCCTATAAGGTGGCCAACTACTCTACTCATAAGTATTTCTTAACTGTTGTGGATGGCTATACAAGAGCTGTTTGGGTGTATCTTTAATAACTAGCTTTTACTTAGTTATAAAATAGTTATCGTCTGATCTTTTCGAATTGATTACTAGTAATTAGTGCGCCTCAGTCGTTCTTGGTGGAAAATAAAATTGTTTGGTTATTTATTTTAAATTAATAGCATATATGAAAGTGTCGTTGAGTAAAAATAAAAGCTTTAAAAATTAAAATAGAAATTACGAGTTAAAAATAAATGATTAAAAACTTGAAGGTAAATTGAAAACTTAAAACTTTATGAAAACAAAACTGAAACCCATCGGAATGTAATCGGAATCCCGTCGAAATATGTCAAAGGAAACCCCATCGGAATGACAACGTCGGAATGCTAGTCGGAATATCAATCGGAATGAGTAGAAACACACCCGTCAGAATCCAGATCGGAATCCCCGTCGGAATACAGTCTTATCGGAAAATATAAAATGGAAAATGATCAGAATACTGGAAATACAAAGCTATCGGAATATCAAAATAACCCCCCGTCGGAATCCCAATCAGAATATCCGTCGGAATAACAAAACCCTTTTCCAATCCTGTGATCGGAATAAGAGTGACAACCGTCGGAATAAAAAGGCCTTATCAGAATACACAATCGGAAAAGGGTTTACCCTTTTCCGATGACTTGCAATTCGAGAAAAGAAAAACCAAATAAGCACTATCCAAAACTTTACTAGTTATAAGATAAAAGGTGTAATAAGCACGAATAAGAACTTATCAAAACTTTAAATAAGCAACTTTTTAAATCAAACCATAAAAAGATGAAACTTTTAAGAAAAATGAAAAGTAAATAAGCTAACTGTAAATAAACCAATAAGCATGATAAGCTCAAAGCTTAATCCGTATAAAACTTAGATATAAACCAAAAGATAAACTTTTTTTATCAATCAAACATCAAGATTAAAATAAAATCAAAGATGATTACGGATCAAATATAAGTTAAAAATCAAGAAAGGTAGAATAAGATTAAATATGAAAAGATTAAACTTGAACTTATAGATTAATGATTCCAAAATACAAGATCAAATCAAAGCTTAAACATGAAAAGAAAGAAAAGATGAAGTTTTAGTGAGAGAAAGTTAAACACTTTCTCCCTCTAAAGATAAAAACTAGAAAAATGAAAAAATGAACTAATTAACTAACTAACACTCTCCTAATGACACATTAGGAGGGTATATATAGGAGGTGGGGAGTTCATGTGTTGCTTCCTTCTTTCTTTCTTCTCGTCTTGACTCGATTTAAATTCTTTGTCTTTCTCGACGTTGTCTCGGGATTTGTCGATATAAATTGAACTTGTCTTATAATTTTATTCTTCTATTAGACTTGAGTTCTTCGACTTCTTTAAACTTCCGTATTTAGACTTTTTCTTTGATAAATCTTCAGAATAGGCCTTGGACTTCCGTTCTTTTTGCACGCTCGATCTTTTGACTTCGTCTTTTCTCGTTTTCTTCGATAAAAGCCCGTGTTTTCTCCCTTTTTCATATTTTTATCCTGAAACACAATAAAAACACAGACCACACATAATTCCGACTTTTACGACATAAAATACACGTTTTGGTCTTGTTATTATTGGAAATAAGTGGTAAAAGGATAAGTGTTTTCACACTTATTAAATCCCCTACACTTAACCATTGCAATGCCCTCATGCAATGCATTAATTTCAAAGCACAGATTACATTCTCATCATAAATAACCCACCTTGTCCTTTATTAAATACTAAACTTTAAAGAAATTAAAAATATTGAAATATGTACAAAATAAGTAAAGAAATCAAAGACTTACATTGGGGTTTTGGCTGTCATGAATTTTTATCATCCTCAAGTTTCACGTTCCCCATACCAAGCTTAAAAACAAGATCATTGTTATTATAAGTTAGCAAACTAACACGAACTCATGTGGCCCAATTATTCACTAGACTCCCTTATTCCTAGGTGTATCTCTTATATTTTATAATTGTCTTGAATGATCACGAGGATGCATTGTTTGACTTATTTCGATAGTTTATTTAAAAAGTGGGACGATTTAAGCAATAGTTAGCTAAAGGACAAAATCTTTAAAAACTGCTTCTCAGGACCTCTTAAAGTTCATTTCTTTGCATAACTCGCTTCACGATTTGAGACCTTTCTCGGACCGATATTTGGAAGTGACTTCATACTTCAAATCTTGAGAGACGTTCTTGAAATTATGGTCTTCTCTTCATAATAGGAATTTCTTCACTTGAAGTTTTTGAGAGATTCTTCATACTTGGACCACGACTTCTTCATTTTTCTCCAATCTTTATTTTGGACTTTGATATACAACGATCCACCTCCTTTTAGGACTTGGATCTATTTATCCTCATACCTTGTTAGGGCCTTTTTGGATAGACTTCTCCATGATCTTTAGGGGAGTATTTGCTTTTCGTCGTGTGTCCCGATCCTTCATATTGATTTTCGATAAATGATTCTTCACATCACTTGGGATCTTTAGCAATAAAATGTAGCCTTCATGCCTTGTTAGGGCCTTTTCGGACTCGCCAATCTTCGCATCCTGCTTCAATAAGTTATGCCTTGACTATGAACTCTAATTAATACCAACCAACTTTTAAACGATCTTGTGCTAGAAGCTAAGTAACTTTTCAAATCGTACAATCTTATTTATTGCAACTATATTTATTAACAAGCGATAGGAGAAAAAGCTTATAATCAACTCACATAAATTCACGAAAGAATACCAAACTTATAATTGACTCTATCATCTCTCGTTCTCCACAATTTAAAATCTTAAGGAATGAGACTCGTGGATGCTTAGCCAATTAAATCAAAGTTTTATGTTTTCAAGTCATCTATAGGATCTTGCAAATTCTTAGACTCTTTCAAGTTTAGAATTCGCATTTTAAAGTTCCCTTGATAAACGACTTTCTAGGATCAATTATAGGAACTTGCGAAAAGTTCTTGTTCTTAACCCGTGAGAGTTAAGACGTTCGCGTTTTAAAGTTCCCTATATAAAAGCCTAGAAAAACTTGACTTAAACACGTTAAGGATACTAGCTAGAGTAAACTTAGATAAGTAAACTCGGGTTAAGTCAAAAGATTCACAACGTTTAAAAATTAAAACCACTTTATTGAAAATTTATTTTAGCAAAGAAAGAAAGAAAATAACTATAACAAAGGTAAATAAAACTATACAACTAGGCCAAAATAGATTAAAATTTTTGAAAAAATCGAAAAATCAAATTTTTCGGTTAAAATGAGGACAAATTAATGGAAAAGCCCACTTACTTCGATATAAGTCCCCCTACACTTGATATAAACATTGTCCTCAATGTTTAAGCATGTGGGAGTAAACTCCCCTACACTTAGGAGATTGTGCACTTTGTTTAAATCTTGCTAAGGAAAGGACAACTATAGTGATTTCAGTGTGAACATATAAGATATGAAATATTAAATCACGACAGTTTAGGATAGACCGGGAAGAAGGGTACACGGGATCACGGTCGTCAAATGTCATCAAAAGTGCTCTTTGAAGTTTTAATCCCTGCACATCATAAGGAACAAGACAACAACACATACAGGGCTCCCCCTACACTTATTATGAAAACGGGTTGCCTCCCGAGAAGCACTTGTTTTTGTTAACCGAGTCACGAGCCTGACTCGAGCCAGAACTAATTCAAGGGAAATGTAGTGAGGGATGGAATCATCTCATGAGAGATGTCCTCACCAAAGTACAGCTTCACACGCTGGCCATTCACTTTGAAATTAGGCCCATTTGGCTGAGAAAACTCAATGGTGCCATAGAGGAAGACTTTGGTGATGGTGAATGGACCAGACCAACGGCTTTTCAGCTTGCCCGAGAAGATCTTCAATAAAGAGTTAAAGAGTAAAACTTGATCACCAACATGGAACTCTCGGTTTTTAATCCTTGCATCATGGATGATCTTGGTTTTCTCCTTGTAGATTAATGAATTATCATAAGCTTCATTCCTTAGTTCATTTAGCTCGTTGGGTTGAATCTTCCGAAGATCAACGGCTTTGTTGATGTCAAAATTGGCCCACTTCAAGGCCCAATACGCCTTATGTTCTAGCTCAATAGGGAGGTGGCATGCCTTTCCGTACACAAGACGATATATAGTGCAACCAATCGGAGTCTTATATGCGGTACGGAAAGCCCACAAAGCATCATCTAACTTATCGGCCTACGAGGCATGATTCTCTCCCACGGTACGCTCAAGAATTCACTTCAATCCACGGTTATATATCTCGGCTTGACCATTTGTTTGAGGATGATAAGCAGTGGAAAGACGGTGATGGACACCGTACTTAGCCATGACTCGAGCAAATTGATCATTGCAAAAATGAGTCCCGCGGTCACTGATGATAGCATGAGGAACACCGAATCGAGCAAAAAGCTGCTTCAAAAAGTTCACAACCACCCTCGCATCGTTCGTAGGGAGAGCTTTTGATTCAACCCATTTAGATACATAGTCAACTTCTACGAGGATGTACTTGTTCCCTTTAGATGATGGAAATGGCCCCATAAAGTCGATGCCCCATACATCAAAGATTTCACATTCTTGTATGATATTTTGAGGCATCTCATCTTTATGTGTGATCTTGCCTTGTCTTTGGCAAGCATCACAGTGTTAAACCATTTCATGAGCGTCATGATAAATGGTTGGCCAATAAAATCCAGAGTCGAAAAATTTCTTCGCGGTGTAATTGGGACCAAAGTGACCACCGGTGGGTCCTTTATGGCAAGCTTCAAGGATTAGTAAAGCTGCCGGCCCATCAACACACCGACGAATGACAAGATCCACACATTGTTGAAAAGGTAAGGTTCGTCCCAAAAATAGTGTTCAATGTCTTTAAAGAACTTTTTCTTTTGTTGAGACGTTAACCCTTCCTTGAGAATTCCACCCGCTAAGTAGTTTGCAATGTCCGCAAACCATGGGGTTTCATCAAGATTGGAATTGATAGACATTAAGGCCTCAAGGGGAAAAGAGTCATTGATCTCTTGATTCGGATGATCCCCTTGATAAGGATCCTCAAGTCTACTTAGATGATCCGCGACTAGGTTTTCTGCTCCCTTTTTATCACGAATTTCAATTTTAAATTCTTGAAGGAGCAAAAACCAACGAAGAAGTCTTGGCTTAGAATCTTGTTTAGTTAACAAGTACTTCAACGCGGAATGGTCGGTATAGACAATGGTGGTGGAAAGAACAAGATAGGGGCGAAATTTCTCAAAAGCATACACTACAGCTAAAAGCTCTTTTTCGGTAGTGTTATAATGCAATTGAGCCCCCGTCATTGTCTTGCTAGAATAATGGATTGGTTGGAAGTGTTTGTTCACTCTTTGGCCCAAAACTGCTCCAATGACAAAGTCGCTAGCATCACACATCAATTCAAAAGGTAGCTCCCAATTAGGGGTAACCAAGACCGGTGCCTTATTTAGGTTGTCCTTAAGAAGATTGAAGGATTCAATACACTCTTTAAAAAAGATAAAGGGAGTATATTTTTCCAAGAGGTGGGTCATCGGGCGAGCGATTTTAGAAAAATCTTGAATGAATCGACGATAGAAGCCCGCATGACCAAGGAAACTTCTCACACCCTTCACGGTTGAAGGTAGAGGCAATTTAGCTATGATACCAACTTTAGCACAATCCACTTCAAGATCGGCTTTTGAGATTTTATGTCCAAGCACAATGCCTTCTTTTACCATGAAATGGCATTTTTCCCAATTAAGAACGAGACGAGTGTCTTTACACCGTTTAAGCATACGTTCTAAATTGGCAAGGCAAGAAGAGAAAGAATCACCATAGACCGAGAAATCGTCCATAAAGACTTCCATAGTTTCTTCAATCATGTCGTGGAAGATAGCCATCATACACCTTTGGAAAGTCCCAGGAGCATTGCATAAGCCGAAAGGCATTCTTTTGTAAGCAAATGTTCCATAAGGACAAGTGAATGTGGTTTTCTCTTGGTCTTTAGGATCGATGGGAATTCGAAAATACCTGGAGAAACCATCTAAGAAGCAAAAATAATCATTACCCACTAGACGTTCAAGCATTTGGTCCATAAAAGGAAGAGGAAAATGATCCTTTCTCGTAGCATCATTGAGTTTGCGATAGTCTATACAAACTCTCCACCTTGTAAAGAGACGAGTAGGAATCAACTCGTTGTTTTCATTGGGCACAACGGTGATTTCGCCTTTCTTAGGCACACAATGGACCGGACTAACCCATGGTGAATCCGAGATAGAATAGATCATTCCCGCATTAAGAAGTTTGATAACCTCTTTTTTGATAACGTCATGGATCTTGGGATTCACCCTTCTTTGGTTTTGAATAGCGGGTTTAAAGTCGTCCTCCATGAGAATTTTATGTGTGCAAAAGTGATGATCAATTCCACGAATATCGGAGATTTTCTAAGCAATCACTTTCTTATGATTCTTCAGCACGTTGATAAGTCGATATTTTTCTTCTTCTTTCAATTCCTTAGCGATGATGACGGGTAACTTCTTATTGTCTTCAAGGAAAACGTATTCGAGATGAGACTGTAAATCCTTAAGCTCTAAATCCGGAGGATTTTCGATGGAAGGCGTAGTCAAATTCGGATCATCGATAGAGATTTCCTTAGGAGATGGTGGAGAAATATGGTCCTCATTGAGAAGTTTCTCAATGGTACGAATGTCTTCATCCCAATTGGAGGGAGAATCGTCATATTGTAAGTCCACATCCCCCAAAGTTGCGTCAAATTCTTTCAAAAGGAAATCACTTTCTCCAAATGGAGTTAGTGATGGAGCAATAGAGGCAACGGTCTCAACAATGGGTAGAGAAGAAGAACCACTTTTACAAGCGTCTTTGAAATGTTCTTCACAAGCCTCATCTTTCCTCAACCTTGAGGGATAAGGTATATTGGGTTGAGATGAAGGCTTTGGTATGGAATTCTCACTCACATCCTTGGGTGGTGGAGGGGTGGAAGTAAGAGGTGGAAAAATTGGTGAAATAGAAGGTGGAGGAATTGGAGAAGGGGACTCGTTTTCCTTTGTCACAATCACCGGTGTAGGTGTAGGAAGCTCGGGTTCCTTTAAATCTTTTCCACTGCGACTGGTGATTGCTTTCATCTCCTCTCTTGGATTAGCAACGGTGTTACTCGCAAGAAAACCCGAACCAGAGGCTTGATTACTTTGGAAGAAACTAGCCATCATATCCCTTAAGTAATTCGTTTGACTGCTCAAAGAGTTTCGCATATCGGCTCGAAGATCATTCTCTTGTTTCGCCATATCTCCTTTCAAGTTGATGATTTGCCGCTAAAGATTCTGCACTATTGCGTCATTAGTCCTCATATAAGTGTCAACCTCTTGATTAAATGCGGTGGGTTGGGTGGGAGGAAGAGCATGGTAGGCAGGTGGTTGATAAGCGGGTGGTTGGTGAACTTGATTGTTCCCTTGAGGTGGATATGGGTTTCTTTGGGTTTGATATTGATTTGGAGCTCGAGGTTGGTTTTGATTGTTACGATTGAGGTTGTTTTGGTTTTGGGGGGGGGGGGGGGGGAACCGTGTGGTGAAAGAAAGTTGTTTGAACGATAACTGAGCAAATTTCGGTCACCTTGCGGACGTGCTTGATAGCCTCCCGTAGAAAAGTTACCGTTAGCGGCATACACATTTTCCGGATTGTCATGAGTCGAAAGACAATCGGTGTATGAATGAGAACCCCCACATATTTCACATGACTGACTCATAGCATTAACTTGCGCATTGATGCTTTTCGTGTTGTTAGCGGTTTGTAGAGCAAGTGTTTCAACAATCGAAGTATGCTTATCAATTCTCTTGTCGGCGTCACTAGTACTAGCACTAGCCACATTAGTCCGAACACTCTTAGTTTACACTCTAGACATATTCTCAATAATATCCCATGCGGAATTAGAAGACTTAACCAAAATGTTACCCCCCGAGGCACTATTTAGTGAATCTTGGTCATTCATGCTTAAACCATTGTAAAAACTATTAATTTGATGTACTTTTGTGAAACCATGTTGTGGACACTTTCTTAAAAGTTCCTTAAAACGGTCCTAAGATTCACTAAATGTCTCACCATACTTTTGTTCAAATTTAATGATTTCATTCCGCAAAGCGGTAGTACGTGAGGGTGGGAAAAATTAGTTGATGAATTTGGTCTCTAAATCCGTCCACGTAAGAATACTTTGTGGCGGTGCCTTATCAAGCCAATGGCGGGCTTGTGTCTCTAAGGAGAAAGGACAAAGTTGTAAGCGAATTACCTCTTGTGAAACCCCATTATATTTAACCGTATTAGTGAGTTGAAGAAACCTTTTTATATGGTCATGAGGATCATCAAGTGTACGCCCCAAGAATGGTTGAGCAGAGACCATTTGAATGAAGCGGGATTTGAGTTCAAAGTTGTTGGCTCCAATCTCGGGTATGACAATAGCATCGGTGTTGCCCTCTACTTGCGATTGCAAAAGCTCGATCATTGGTCGATTGTCCATGGTGACAATAGGTGGAGTTACGACTTCGGCTTGAATTGCTTTTTTCTTACGAGCACGGGTACGCATACACACCAACAAAAAGAAAAGAAAGATAGACAAGAAATATTTTTGGTTTTTATATGTTTTTCTTTTTTTTTTGAATTTTTGAAAATTTTTAAGCAAGAAAAATAACGTTAAAAAATGAACGGATCCCAAAATCCAACGCGTCTCCCACTAAAAACTGTTAGTCTTAACGAAAAGAGCCGGCAGCGGCGCCATTTAATAACTAGCTTTTACTTAGTTATAAAATAATTATTGTCCGATGTTTTCGAATTGATTACTAGTAATTAGTGCGACTCAGTCGTTCTTGGTGGAAAATAAAATGGTTTGGTTATTTATTTTAAAATAATAGCAAATATGAAAGTGTCGTTGAGTAAAAAATAAAAGATTTAAAAATTAAAGTAGAAATGACGAGTTAAAAATAAATGATTAAAAACTTGAAGGTAAATTGAAAACTTAAAACTTTATGAAAACAAAACTGAAACCCATCGGAATGCAATCGGAATCCCGTCGGAATATCTCCAAGGAAACCTCATCGGAATCACAACATCGGAATGCTATTCGGAATATGAATCGGAATGAGTAGAAACACACCCGTCGGAATCCCCGTCGGAATACAGTCTTATCGGAATGTATAAAAAGGAAAATGATCGGTATACTGGAAATCCAAAGCTATCGGAATATCAAACCCCCCGTCGGAATCCCAATCGGAATATCCGTCGGAATAACAAAACCCTTTTCCGATCCTGTGATCGGAGTAATAGTGACAACCGTCGGAATAAAAAGGCCTTATCGGAATACACAATCGGAAAAGGGTTTACCCTTTTCCGATGACTTGCAATTCGAGAAAAGGAAAACCAAATAAGCAAAGTTTTAATAAGCACTATCCAAAACTTTACTAATTATAAGATAACAGGTGTAATAAGCACGAATAAGAACTTATCAAAACTTTAAATAAGCAACTTTCTAAATCAAACCATAAAAGATGAAAATTTTAAGAAAAATGAAAAGTGGTTATAGTAAATTACACCTTTTAGGAAAAAGGCGTAAAAGCGGTAAGTATTAAGTGATGATTTAGGAAAATCAAACACTAATGACCCAAAGGTGAAAGTTCGTTTCCTAAGGAGGTATATGTGTGTGAATAATTCGTAATTGGTTTGAGATTAATATTTGAAAGAAGGGGGTGAGAAAATAGAATGACGAAGACGTGAAATTAATTACTACGACGACTACCGTAAAAATAGCTAAAATAAAAATTAATTCTAAAAATTCCCAAAAATTACCAAAAATCAAAATAAATAAACTAAGAGTTTGCCAATGATCAAAACTTTTTCAACATTTTAATTAATTAAATAATAATTTTTAAATGCTAATTAAAGCCCTAAAAATTAAATTAATTATCAAAAAGCCCAAATAAAGATTTTTCAATTGGTAAACCTCTAAAATGACCTAAAAAGATTAAAAACTATTTTTGTAAATGTTTAAAATAAGAAAAACTATTTAAAATGATTTAAAAACTATTAAAACTTAAAATAATTATAAAAATTAATCTAAATATGTTAAAATTAATCTAAGAGTTGAAAAAAAATCCTATTTTAATGTATTAAACCTAAGAAAAATATAAAAAGTGCAAAAATGTGAAATTTGAAAAATAATATTAAAATAATATTAAAAATCCAAAAATTATAAAAAATTCTAAAAACTTGCAAACTAGTTTATTTTAACCTAAATAATCTGAAAATGAAAGTGAAATTACGAAAATAACCCTAATGGGCCCCCAAATGGGCTAAAACCAAAAACAGTCAACACTAATGGGCTTTTGGGCCCAAAAAGTCAAACTAGGCCCAAATTACCTGAAAAGCGCTATCTGACTCAAAATTTAATTCTAAGCACAAAAGTCTGAAGGCCCAAAAGCTGATTTTGAGCTTATCACAACATAAATAGCAAACATCTTATTCTTATTGGGCCAATAAGCCCATTAAGCAATAAGCCAATGCCATAAGCTCTGCTTAAACACACAACCTTCTTTTGAGATGCCTAAGAGATCTATAAAAAGAAATTTTGAAAAAGCTCACTCAATAAGCCAGAAATAAGCAAAGAACAATTCCACAAAACGACAAAATAGTCGGGATAGAGTTCTAGGCTGTTTCAAAAGCTCTGGTTTGTTGCAAAAGCTCACAAATAGCTTAACTAAGACTAATCAACAAAGAAAATCCGAATAAGCCAAGTAAATTAAGTTGTGTGAACCAATAAGCACTCTTTTAAAATAAGAAAACTTAATTTCCTAGTGAAAAGCTCTTATTAAGTTCTTATTTAGTCTAGTATAGCTTATAAGGTGAGATAAATGATGAAAAGTACAATAACTAAGTTGTGGCACGTTTCAATAAGCTAAAATAACTGATAAGCACTTTTTGCCTTGGTCAACGAAGTCAACTCACTCCAAAAATCACCAAACTTGCAGAACTTGGATATGAGATGTGAATAAGCTTATTTGAAGCTATTTTGAATCAAGTCTAGAGGTCTAGACCAATGAACCTAGCAAAACAGTTGTCTTACTAAGCTTGATTTTGGCAGATTAAGCACTATAAGCCAGTGGGCTTATAAGCTTGTGAAATAAGCAACAAACAAAAGGCACACACCAAGTAATGTACAAGGAACCCGTTAAAAGCATAAAACAACAAAAATCAATCCAAGTGCATCAAAATCACTAGCATGCATTTGCTGATCTATTTGACCAAAAGCTGAAATTCAATAAGCTATAAACTACTCAATAAGCAACTGAACTCTAAAACCAGATAATGCAGAGTTGTACAACCAACAAATCTATAAGCAATCCAAGTTTCATACCTTAATTCAAACAAACAAACAAATTAAACCTACTGATGTGTTTGACTGAAAAATGTGTTCAAAAACTAGCACCCTATGTTTTTTTGTTATGTTATGTTTTAGGCTTAACCAACACTTGAAACAACTTTTATATCATTAAACAAATAACCATAAACCAAAAGGAACCAAGTTCAAAGGCCCTAACGCCTTTGAACCAGCAGACACAAACACCCCTTAATTAATTATATATCACTCAAAACTGATTTTAACCCCTATAATCAACAAGATCTAGATGATATCAGGTCTAATATATCCTATGAAACAGATAAGAACCAAATAAACTGCAATCCAACCAACAAATCCACAAATCACATATTTATCAAATATTTGACAAAAATATAAAAAGGGATATAGAAAGCAAACCTCCAAGACTTACAATCTAAGCCTTGGATTGTTTGAGCTTAGGTGCTAGTTAAACAAGCACCAGCTTCCACTATTGTGCCTACAAAATTACAAGAACAGAAACAAGCAAAAATAACCAATGATTTTTTTTACTTTTTCACAAACACTTCACAAATCCTTTTGAAAACTTTTCCAAAACGAACTTATAAAGAGATAATCAATGGAACTCAGACTTGCTATGCTTTAACACCAACTTTTAACAATTAAAAAGGAATTATATTTTTAGAAAAAAACCAACTTTTATTTGATTAAAAAGGAATTACAAAGAGTAATAGCAAGCCTGGAACAAGGCTCTCTCACAAGTTGAGGAGTCCTTATATAGGCCACAAAGGCTGAGATTACAATGAGAAAACCCTAGCTATGAAGTCCCTAAAATGCCCTTGAATCTTCTAGAAGAATTGTGTTATTGAGCTGTCCAAATGCATCCAAATCGTTCATTTTAGCTTTCTAGTTAAGCATTGAGTCTTGGCTGTTGATTTGGCCACGTGTTATGCCTTGGAGGTTAAGTTGTGATGTGACAGGTGGACGGCTTGAATGGTGGGGCCTTTTGGTGAGTGGGAGTGAGGGTTTTGGGTGTGGGATGAGTTTATGCATGTGTGAATCAAGCGTGGGTAGGGTTAATTGTAATTTACCCTTTGTTTAAGTGAAGGTAAATCTGGGTGGGATGAATGGTGAATAGTAGTAAGTTTGATCCGAAAAAGGCGGGGAGGTGGTGTTTGGCGCATGTTTGTGTGATTCAAACTTTGGGATATGACAGAATAGGTCCTTGTGTTTTGGTGAAATGTGTATATCATGTTTTTCAGCCAACAAAACCATTTTCCTTTGTTAATAAACTTTCATAGTTTATAGTTTTGCCACAAAACTTTGGTAAAAGGTTTTCAAGGGTTATTATTGTCATTTTTCCATATTTGAGTGACCGATTTTGGACATTCTTGATCTTCAAAGGTCTTCATTGGTTCCTTGACTTCATGAGGGACCATTATTGGCAATTTAGAATTGTTGAGGGACTAAACTTGCCAATTCTTCAAAATTGCGGACCATTTTGTAATTTTGAAAAACTTAAGGGACCAAACTTGTAATTATGAATATACAAGGGTTTTAAGTGTCATTTCTTCATATTTTGAGGATCAATCTTGTATATCTTCAAGTCTTCAAGGGTTAATCTTGGATAATTCATGAACTAGGGTCCGGTTCTTTGTACGGCTTCGTTTCTCGTGTTCGTTTTTCCTTGTTTCTTGTGATCTTTTGTCTTTTTCACGATATCCATACCTAAAACACACAAGTAAACAAATACATGCATATATATTGTATTTTATGACATTTTTATGCATTTAAATCCCGAAAAGAACGATGAGATCATGTACAAATGCCATCTCATCACTCCCCCATACTAAGCCATTGCCGTGCCCTCACGCAATGCTAGAATAAAGTATATAAGCATCACCAAAATTCAATTTTATTAACCTTTATTAAAAAGTAAAAGACTTGCCACAATACTATGAAGATGTGTAAAGACATAATGTATGATTTTCATCACGAATGTGACTTTTAGGGTCAATGAATAGAAACAAGTAAATGTCCCGTACCCTTCTAGACTCGCCAACTCTTAGCAATGAAGCATCGGTGAGTTGAAAACACTATAGCTTTGAGCAAGCTATTATAGCTATCAACGGATTTGATAAAATCTTTACCAAGAGCCGTACCCCCTTGGATTAGCCACTTTTCAGTCTAGGACCATGGCAAGTGAAAACCATCTAGTTTTGGGTAACCTGGCAACCATCAACAGATTTGAGGATGACACCAGGAGCCGTACCCTCAAGGTGAATCAACTCTTTCTTATCTGTGAGACATGGTGAGTTGAGCACCATTTGTTGTGTGGACCATGTCCAACACTAGATGAAACACCAACCAGCACAAGTGTGAAACCGTCAAAAGAAACCCAATGTTTTCGAATAAGTATAAGCAGATATTATATTATTCACAAGTGTAAAACCCATGATTTGTTTAAAGTATAAGCAAATATTATATAAAAAGTATGTTTTTTTTTTAAATTTTATTTTTCTTAACACTATCTAAAATGTAAGTCACCAATCACTGTACATATTGGTGAAAAGAATTGCAGTATTAACAGATGAACATAAACCACAAAACATAAAAACTTACAAACGAACCCATCACATACCAGACGCAGCCACCTTCTCGGCTTGCAACCAAGCTTGTATCCCTTCCACCAGAGTAGTCGCCATGGAGGTCTCATTCCCGGAAGGGGCATTGGAGATCTGTAAGTGACAAGCAAGCATGGCCTCCATAGAAGCAATAGTCAACGGATAGTCCAGATCCGTAAGTGATAGGTGTGTAAACACCCATCCTTTTTACCACTTAGTTGCAATAATAACCGGACCAAAACGTGTATTTTATGTCTTTTATGTCGGAATTATGCGTGGTTTGTGTTTTTGTTGTGATTTAGGTGGAAAAGTTGAAAAGTGGAGAAGACACGGGCAATCACGGGCATTTACGGGCTTTTATTGAAGAAAAAGATGAAAGACGGAGTCAAGAAGTCAAGAGTGCGAAAAGAACGGAAGTCCAAGACCAATTCTGAAGATTTATCGAAGAAAAAGTCAAAAGATGGAATTTACTAAAAGCCGAAGAACTCGAGTCTTATTTATTGAAGAATTAAAAGACGAGTCCAAAGAAATCCCGAGCCAAAAGTCATTAAAGTCCAAGATTAAAGAAGATTCAAAGGCTTAAGGACTAAGATGCAATTAAAAAGAAAGGAAGGAGGGGAGGAAGCTTCCTCTAACCATCCTCCTAATCTCCTATAAATACCCCTCATTTTCATTTCATTAGTTTTGTTGGCTAGAGTGACACTAGTTCTTCCATCTTTATTTACTTGCTCTTTAAATACACGTCAATTTAAATACTTGTCTTGCACTTTTAATACCTTTAATTTCCAAGTAAGTGTTTTTTAATTTTCTTGTTTTTAATCTCTCATTATACCTTTCTTTCTTTGCTTGATCTTGTTGTTTACATGCTTATTGTCTTGCTTATTTGATTAAAGGTTGTGTTTTTATGCTTGTGATTGTTTTGGATTATTGATTCTTATAGCTTATTTGTTTTCATCTTTAAGTTTTTAAAGTTTTTATAAAAGTTATTTTTATATAAAAGTTGTTTTTCGTAAAGCTTATTCATTTCGTGTTTCAAAAGTCTTTAAATTTCAGTTTGGTAGCTTTTTCTTATACGGTTTGCCTTAGGATTTTCGTCTTGTGCTTATTAGAGTTATAGCTTATTTTTCTAGCTTAATTTGTGTTCTTTCCATCGTATTCCGATCTGAAAAATCGGAAAAGGGTATTACATTCCGATTGGAGTGATCGGATAAGGGTTTTGATATTCCGATTGGGTGGCTTGGTATTCCGATCAGAGGCATTAGTGGTATTCCGATCAAGGTAAGGTGACAGCATTCCGATTGGTAACCCACCGTTCATTCCGATCAGCATTCAATTCTTCATTCCGATCAGGTAAGTAAGTATTCCGATCAAGGTGAGTTTGGTATTCCGATCAAGGTAAGGTGACAGCTTTCCGATTGGATTTTCTGATCCACATTCCGACCAGAGGTTTGAGTACATTCCGATTGGGTCTGATCAGAATATATTCTGATTGGGGCTTATTTTTCACTTATTTCGTTTTGTTTAAATTTTAAGTTCTCATTTTTATACTTTGTCAAATTTTAATTCTCGTCACGCTTTTATTTTTAGTCATTTAATTATTTTTCTTTTCAAAGTTTTTAAATATTGCACCATTTAATTTTAATTAGACGTAGATTTAATTTCAAGCCATTTAATTTCTCGCATTTTATTTTAAACGCCATTTACATTTAAGTCTTTGCACTTTTTAATATACTACAACGACACACTTTTGTTTCACCAAAGAACGACTGAGTCACACATTAAACTCATTTTTCAATTCGAAGAGACATACTTAAACGAATCTTTTTAATTAGGTAAAAACGCAGTTATCAAATGGCGCCGCTGCCGTCTCTTTTCGTAAAGATTAACGGTTTTTTGTGAGAGACGCGTTGCTTTTGGGATCCGTTCACTTGTGAGCGTTATTTTTCTTGCATAAAAAATTCAAAAAACCATAAAAATTAAAAATTGTTAAAAAACCATAAAAATTAAAAATTGTTAAAAAAAACCATAAAAATTAAAAATTTTAAAAATCCAAAAAGATTTTATCTTTATTGTGTATATATATTGTCTTTGTGTTTGGTTTCTTTTTCTTTTGCATTTTCAGGTGTACGCGTACTAGTTCTTCTAATTATTAAGAGCCCGAGACTCGAGAAGATTTAAGTATGTCAGGTGTTAACAACAACAATAATCCACCGCACCTCAATAATAACAACAATGTTCTTCCACAGCCCGATCTTCGGACAATGGAAGAGCTTTGTCAACCTACCATGTTTGGCCGAGGAGGATCGATTGCGCCGATGCAAATCAACGCTCCGGAGTTTTCGTTGAAGCACCACATGATTCAGCAAGTGCAAACTAATCCATTCGCCGGAATGCCTGATGATGATGCCAACAAACACCTTGACAAGTTCATTACAATCACCCAAAGCATGAAGTTTCCTGGTGCCACAATGGATGTTCTTCGCCTACAACTCTTCCCACATACTTTATCGCATCATGCCGAGAAATGGTTTGATCGTCTCCCGAAGAATTCAATTCACACTTGGGATGACATGACTCAACGCTTTTTGTCGCGCTACTTTCCACCATCCATGGTCACAAGCCTTCGCAATCAAATCAGCGGTTTAATGCAAGATCCTGATGAATCTCTTTTTGATGCTTGGGAAAGATATAATGTCTTGATTGATCGTTGTCCAAACCACAACATGCTCCCTGTGACCTTAATTGATACTTTCTACAACGGATTGACTTTTTGTGACAACCGGGAATTTTCTAGACTTTAAATAATAATGAATTATATTATTTATTAATCGAAATTCGTTTTCGAGAGATATCAAAGTTATTTGATTCGAAAACGGGAGTTATTTTACATACTGTAAAAGACTGCGCAAAATCTGAGAACTGACGCGATACAAATTAAATTATATTTAATTATTCAGAAATATTTGATAAAAGGTTTATTAAGTTATCTGATACCTCTCTTTTAGTTTTAATAATGTATGTTGAAATCGAGAGCATTCAAGTTGAATTTTTTTCTTTGAACGCAACTATCCGAGTTAACCGATAAATAATAACTATTTTAAATAAAGATGTAAATGATTACGAGAAATTGGTCGAGTAAATACACCACTTTATTGGAAAAACTATTTTAAAACCAACGACGCAAATCTCGTGAATCAAGTTAAATTTTATCAAATGCTAACGAGTCCCGATCCATTTATTTACAAAAGATATAAGAGATTTTCATTTTAGTCCCTGCATTATCAGGAACCTTTCACTTTATTTTCATAAAAATTTAGCTAACTCATATAAAATCCAAAATTAGGGTTTCCTTCTCATTATCTCCTCAAACCCTAACCCTAGAAAAACACACACACTCTCTCTATATTCCGGCGCCTCCCTATTTTCCGGCTAGGTTTTCCGGCCATCAGCCGCCACCATTGTATGATGATATCCAACCACAAATCGCTCGATCTATATCACCATCATCAACGTTCTACACCATGTTCGTTCAGCCGCCACTATAATACCACCTACCACCACAACAGTGGTGTTATACCATCATCACCACCCAACGACGGTCGTCGCTGTTTACACGACCACTACTATCTCCATGCCGCCGTCACCTCACCAACATCACCACACGACCCTGAACTAAAACCGCCACCAGATTTATACCCCACCACCAAACAAAAAGCCATTGTCGCCATCATCATCACCTTGCGAGCACCCTTTGACACCATTACTAGATCCACCAGCCGTCGGTGCTACAGTTCCGCAACCACTGTCGTGTTTTTAGACCACCGTACGACTATTTTCATCATCAGGTCACAATGTTTGTGGTGCGTTTGTTTCAGTTCCTTAGTCACCACCACGACGAGGTCTTTATCATTCGTGGTGTGTGCGTGTTCGGGTGTTGTTACCAACCGAAAGGGGTGCTTGTTTCGGATAGATGCAGCCGCCAAAAACCCGACCCACTAAGGGGTGTTTGCTGATGTTAGTAGCAGAAAAGTGACATTAGGGTCGTTAGTTTGCTGATTTACAATAGCCATCACGAATGTGTTTGTTGCTGATGTTAAAACACGCAGGTGTGTTTGGATTCGAGTAAAAACACCAAGAGGGCTGTTTGGTTACTGATTTTAGTAGCCGAAGAGGGTGTGTTGTTTGCTTTTGTTTATACCAGCCGATAGGTAAGTTGGAGATGCTGGTGTACTAGACGTTAGGGGCGTTCGGATCTGCTGCGTACTGTCGAAAGGGGCGTTTGGGTCTGAAGTAAAAGTCTATCAAGGGTGTTTGGGACTGCAGGAGGGTCCTACGGGGGCGTTTGGGTTTAGCAGTCTGCTGATAAGGGTGCGTTCGGGTTACCACGGCCGTACCAAAGGTGCTTTTTTGGCGCGGTTAAAATATCAGCAGTGCGGGTGCGTTTGGGTCGTTGTTTAACAGCAGTAGGCGGAGCGTTTGGTTGCTGTCTAACAACATTTCGGGTGCGTTTGTTTCGCTGATTAGTATAAAGGGTGCGTTTGGGATTGCCGATCATAGCCTTTGAGTGCGTTTGGACGCGGGATGTCGACGGTTTAAAGTGTCGGGCATGAATTGAGCTCATGGTTCGTTGTGGTTAAATCGGCTAATAACATATATAACTTTCTTTAATAATTAATTAAAACGGATTAAATTGTTGTATATATATATATGAATATATATAAGTGGTTAATAAATATGTTAAACATTATTATTATCACGAGAACTATAAAAATGACTATGTTTAAATATGTGTTTAAATAGCTCATATCGGGCGCTTGGCGTTTAAATTATAACACATAGGTTGTGTTCGGTCCTATTTAATTAAGGTGATTAAATAGTCTAGTTTGGATATATGTTAAAACGTGATTTTGCGTAACGTATATTGTTTGGAAAATCTTGAAACTGGTTAATATGGAAAATGTTGTATAAACAAATAGGTCGTGTTGAAATTTTTATAAATTACTATACTTTATATTTTGTTCGGTATAGACTACTATTTGTAAACCGATAAATAAATAAATCATATAATATTTGTAAACCGATAAAATAAATAGATTTTAGTGTATTGATAAACCATTGAAAGTTATATTTTTACTTAATAGTGGCAATTATTAATTAAGTGACGATTTTCTTAAAATGTGTCGAAATACGTTGTCTAATTATTTATCATGATTTTCATAATGTAACTACAAAATAAATATAGACTTTAGTTTATTTTTGTAAAAATTGTTATCTCTATTATATAATTCAACATAAGAATTATATAATCGTACAATTATACGTAATGGGTACGGAATACATTATATACTTGGTGTGTGCTTAATTAATTTATTTAACCAACCACCGAACTATTATAACTTGTAACTAAAATATATTATCAACGGGTAACGTTGATGTACATATCTATCGAGAACTCAAATACACATTTTTAAGTTATTGGATTTAGCCGATTAGTAAACCACAACACCATGACCGAGCCGTATCGATTTCCGTTTGGGCGGAGCGTATTATTAGCATCACTATTGTTCGCGCTACTACGTCGAGGTGAGTTCATACCCCACATTTTCTTGTTTTAAATCGAATTATAAATGTTTTATAATTGCTCTTTGGGGGAGGTACATGCTTGGTCAGAAACTACTTATAAACTTGTTTGGTTGTCAATAACTGTTTATCTGTTTATAAACGTCTTGATTGTCATAAGATAATTTTAAGCTTATTTGGTTGGTCATAAACTATCTTTGAACTGGTTTAACTGTTACGTGCTGAGTGGTCAACTCCATTAACTGTTATACGTAGTACTTATGAATGTTGATACCAAAATTTCTATTGTGGGTTTCGTAGCCCAAAACTTTAACTGCTTTTTCACTGGTTCTCGGGTAGAGACAATGGTTGCAAGAATGAACACAAGTGCATATACTCGTTTATGTATTGGTCTAAGTCCTGCTTTAACCCAATTACTTTGGCCCATTCTCATCAACCGTTAATTTCGGCCGGATGACCGGACGAAAGCGCGAATGTTATGGATAGATCTATCGGGGTTGACGCCCCTGTCCGGCTTGGTCCAACAGAGGACAAGCGGACACAGTTTCATTTGAGTGTGTGGATGGATGTCGTGGGTTAGGCATCCGTAGGGGCTGCATTATATGATTATACTACCGGTGTTGTTAACGCTTCGGTGTCATGAGCTTAGACAATAATAAATGCTTTTTATGGTGACTTTGTATTTGTTATATTGTCACCAAAGGATGGGAAAATATTGTGGTTCATCAAACACTTCTTTTATTATCAAGAATCTTACTTATAAACTGGAATATATTTTATCATCAGGGAATTCAATTATTAACGAGAACATCTATTATTATCAATAAACTCTGCTTATACAAATAAACTTTGGTTTTATCCATAATCTTTATCTTTACTATTTAACATTGTTTTATCATAAACCCGTTATTATTAACAAAGTTTGTTTCCATCAAGAAACACATTTTACTAAGAAACTATTATTTTTAAACTCTTATTTTTACTGTAAGGTGCAGGGGTTGATATAAACTCTAAATTTTCGTAAACACCTTAAAACAAAACTTATGAACTCACCAACTTTATGTTGACATTTTTAAGCATGTATTTCAGGTACTTGACTATGTGGATTATTTGGAGTCTACTTTGTGGTTTTTGGCATGTAGAGGTCGTTCTCGGATCAAGCTCTCGATTACTCATGAAGTCACAGCCTCCCAAAGCCAGTCTTCCGCTGCGGTGAATTTGGGGGTGTGACAGATTGGTATCAGAGCCTTGGTTATAGAGAACTAGGTTGCATTAGTAACTCTAGACTATAACCGGCTCTCAGTTTTATTTAGGAGTAACACTCATCACATCGTACTATTCCGCTGCTATATGAATATTTGCAATGCATGTTTGCTACTGCTTTGTTGCCTGCCATGTTATTATTTGTTTACCTGAGTTCGATTGCTTGATTGGTACACTCAGACATATAATATATTTTTATATATGAATGATAAAACATTTATCGGGCTGTGTGTGTTACACAATGGTCCCGCAGATCGTTTATAACAAAACTTAGAGACATTATGTGAATTTTGGTTGACGATTGGTCGTGGGTAATCCCCAGGTTCGAGCTAATTCATTAAAAAGGTTGAGAGGTGTAACAATACTTAACTGTGCCTAAGTGGGCCCCATGTTTGATTGAGTGCGAGATGGAATTTAAGTATAGGACGTTACACAGCCTATGATTTTTGATGAATTACCTCGGGGTGGGTAAGACTCGCAGTCTTACGTGTTAATTGGGAATGTGTTGTATTTTCGGAGTCGAGCTGAGTCATCGAAAGTTTGAGATGTGTAATAATTCATAACGAAACCCGAGGCCATTCTTTGTGAGTGTGTTTCGAGGTTGGGTTATGATAAGTTATTATTCAGCTTATTATTTGATGAGTCTTCCTCGAGGATGAGAAAGAATTGTGTGATTGGATAATTGCTTATTTAGAACCGACTACTATATACTTATCCTACTTATAACCGTGAGTTTCTTTACTTGATAGACATATGCGATCGCTTTATCGCCTATCGACACTTATGTTCTTCGACCCGGTACTTTCAAAACGTCTACTTATGGAAGACGACTTATTGTCAACTCATGCTCTTTGCTTTTGGTAATTTTGGAAAATATCCTATACAGATTTTAACGATTTGGGATTGGGTATTTTGCCGGTGACACTTAAGTAGGATGATTTATGAAGTCTTTATTGAAATGGATTGGGACGCCTTTGCATTTGAATAAAGAAATCATGAATCGCCGAACCATGAGTTTATAATAACATATTTGCATAGATTAGGACGCTTTTATATGCAAATATGAGATTATAAATGAGTGGGCTTAAGGATAACCGACGTGACCCTGTATATTTATGATATCAGTATTCCAGTTTGGAGTGTATTTCTTTTTACTCAAGATTCGTCCATACAAATTTATCGTATTTCGTCTTGTTATCGTATCATTACGACATTTTGACGAGTGATTCTTTAAGCTTCATTTGATTCGTGAATTGTTACGAGAATCTTTTCTGAATATATACTGATCAACGTGAACGTAATGGGATGGTGGTGGTGAGCCCTTAGAGACTTTTAAGAACTAACGATTTTTCTAAACTCTTCGTTTCGAATTTTATCGTTCTATGAACGACGACCGATTTGTCAGATTGACATGTAGAACCGCGTAGGTTAATCCACTTATACCTATTGCTTATCTAAGTAACTATTGGTGGGCAGTACGATTTTAAAAGTTCGGACAGAATTATCTGTGAGCAGATCTAAGTATATTTGATATAACACTGCGGTAGAACCTAAAATCCCTTTCTCTACACTTTTAATTGGGTGACAATGATTGAGTTCGAGGACGAACTCCAAATAACACGGATGTACTGTGACAACCGGGAATTTTCTAGACTTTAAATAATAATAAATTATATTATTTATTAATCGAAATTCGTTTTCGAGAGATATCAAAGTTATTTGATTCGAAAACGGGAGTTATTTTACATACTGTAAAAGACTGCGCAAAATCTGAGAACTGGCGCGATACAAATAAATTATATTTAATTATTCAGAAATATTTGATAAAAGGTTTATTAAGTTATCTGATACCTCTCTTTTAGTTTTAATAATTTATGTTGAAATCGAGAGCATTCAAGTTGAATTTTTTTTCTTTGAACGCAACTATCCGAGTTAACCGATAAATAATAACTATTTTAAATAAAGATGTAAATGATTACGAAAAATTGGTCGAGTAAATACACCACTTTATTGGAAAAACTATTTTAAAACCAACGACGCAAATCTCGTGAATCAAGTTAAATTTTATCAAATGCTAACGAGTCCCGAGCCATTTATTTACAAAAGATATAAGAGATTTTTATTTTAGTCCCTGCATTATCAGGAACCTTTCACTTTATTTTCATAAAAATTTAGCTAACTCATATAAAAGCCAAAATTAGGGTTTCCTTCTCATTATCTCCTCAAACCCTAACCCTAGAAAAACACACACACTCTCTCTATATTCCGGCGCCTCCCTATTTTCCGGCTAGGTTTTCCGGCCATCAGCCGCCACCATTGTATGATGATATCCAACCACAAATCGCTCGATCTATATCTCCATCATCACCGCTCTACACCATGTTCGTTCAGCCTCCACTATAATACCACCTACCACCACAACAGTGGTGTTATACCATCATCACCACCCAACGACGGTCGTCACTGTTTACACGACCACTATTATCTCCATGCCGCCGTCACCTCACCAACATCACCACACGACCCTGAACTAAAACCGCCACCAGATTTATACCACACCACCAAACAAAGAGCCATTGTCACCATCATCATCACCTTACGAGCACCCTTTGACACCATTACTAGATCCACCAGCCGTCGGTGCTACAGTTCCGCAACCACTGTCGTGTTTTCAGACCACCGTACGACTATTTTCATCATCAGGTCACAATGTTTGTGGGGCGTTTGTTTCAGTTCCTTAGCCACCACCACGACGAGGTCTTTATCGTTCGTGGTGTGTGCGTGTTCGTGTGTTGTTACCAACCGAAAGGGGTGCTTGTTTCGGATAGATGCAGCCGCCAAAAACCCGACCCACTAAGGGGTGTAGGCTGATGTTAGTAGCAGAAAAGTAACATTAGGGTCGTTAGTTTGCTGATTTACAATAGCCATCACGAAGGTGTTTGTTGCTGATGTTAAAACACGCAGGTGTGTTTGGATTCGAGTAAAAACACCAAGAGGGTTGTTTGGTTACTGATTTTAGTAGCCGAAGAGGGTGTGTTGTTTGCTTTTGTTTATACCAGCCGATAGGTAAGTTGGAGATGCTGGTGTACTAGACGTTAGGGGCATTCGGATCTGCTGCGTACTGTCGAAAGGGGCGTTTGGATCTGAAGTAAAAGTCTATCAAGGGTGTTTGGGACTGCAGGAGGGTCCTACGGGGGCGTTTGGGTTTAGCAGTCTGCTGATAAGGGTGCGTTCGGGTTACCACGGCCGTACCAAAGGTGCGTTTTGGCGCGGGTAAAATATCAGCAGTGCGGGTGCGTTTGGTTCGTTGTTTAACAGCAGTAGGCGGAGCGTTTGGTTGCTGTCTAACAACATTTCGGGTGCGTTTGGTTCGCTGATTAGTATAAAGGGTGCGTTTGGGATTGCCGATCATAGCCTTTGAGTGCGTTTGGACGCGGGATGTCGACGGTTTAAAGTGTCGGGCATGAATTGAGCTCATGGTTCGTTGTGGTTAAATCGGCTAATAACATATATAACTTTCTTTAATAATTAATTAAAACGGATTAAATTGTTGTATATATATATGAATATATATAAATGGTTAATAAATATGTTAAACATTATTATTATCACGAGAACTATAAAAATGACTATGTTTAAATATGTGTTTAAATAGCTCACATCGGGCGCTTGGCGTTTAAATTATAACACATAGGTTGTGTTCGGTCCTATTTAATTAAGGTGATTAAATAGTCTAGTTTGGATATATGTTAAAACGTGATTTTGCGTAAAGTATATTGTTTGGAAAATCTTGAAACTGGTTAATATGGAAAATGTTGTATAAACAAATAGGTCGTGTTGAAATTTTTATAAATTACTATACTTTATATTTTGTTCGGTATAGACTACTATTTGTAAACCGATAAATAAATAAATCATATAATATTTGTAAACCGATAAAATAAATAGATTTTAGTGTATTGATAAACCATTGAAAGTTATATTTTTACTTAATAGTGGCAATTATTAATTAAGTGACGATTTTCTTAAAATGTGTCGAACTACGTTGTCTAATTATTTATCATGATTTTCATAATGTAACTACAAAATAAATATAGACTTTAGTTTATTTTTGTAAAAATTGTTATCTCTATTATATAATTCAACATAAGAATTATATAATCGTACAATTATACGTAATGGGTACGGAATACATTATATACTTGGTGCGTGCTTAATTAATTTATTTAACCAACCACCGAACTATTATAACTTGTAACTAAAATATATTATCAACGGGTAACGTTGATGTACATATCTATCGAGAACACAAATACACATTTTTAAGTTATTGGATTTAGCCGATTAGTAAACCACAACACCATGACCGAGCCGTATCGATTTCCGTTTGGGCGGAGCGTATTATTAGCATCACTATTGTTCGCGCTACTACGTCGAGGTGAGTTCATACCCCACATTTTCTTGTTTTAAATCGAATTATAAATGTTTTATAATTGCTCTTTGGGGGAGGTACATGCTTGGTCAGAAACTACTTATAAACTTGTTTGGTTGTCAATAACTGTTTATCTGTTTATAAACGTCTTGATTGTCATAAGATAATTTTAAGCTTATTTGGTTGGTCATAAACTATCTTTAAAGTGGTTTAACTGTTACGTGCTGAGTGGTCAACTCCATTAACTGTTATACGTAGTACTTATGAATGTTGATACCAAAATTTCTATTGTGGGTTTCGTAGCCCAAAACTTTAACTGATTTTTCACTGGTTCTCGGGTAGAGACAATGGTTGCAAGAATGAACACAAGTGCATATACTCGTTTATGTATTGGTCTAAGTCCTGCTTTAACCCAATTACTTTGGCCCATTGTCATGAACCGTTAATTTCGGCCGGATGACCGGACGAAAGCGCGAATGTTATGGATAGATCTATCGGGGTTGACGCCCCTGTCCGGCTTGGTCCAACAGAGGACAAGCGGACACAGTTTCATTTGAGTGTGTGGATGGATGTCGTGGGTTAGGCATCCGTAGGGGCTGCATTATATGATTATACTACCGGTGTTGTTAACGCTTCGGTGTCATGAGCTTAGACAATAATAAATGCTTTTTATGGTGACTTTGTATTTGTTATATTGTCACCAAAGGATGGGAAAATATTGTGGTTCATCAAACACTTCTTTTATTATCAAGAATCTTACTTATAAACTGGAATATATTTTATCATCAGGGAATTCAATTATTAACGAGAACATCTATTATTATCAATAAACTCTGCTTATACAAATAAACTTTGGTTTTATCCATAATCTTTATCTTTACTATTTAACATTGTTTTATCATAAACCCGTTATTATTAACAAAGTTTGTTTCCATCAAGAAACACATTTTACTAAGAAACTATTATTTTTAAACTCTTATTTTTACTGTAAGGTGCAGGGGTTGATATAAACTCTAAATTTTCGTAAACACCTTAAAACAAAACTTATGAACTCACCAACTTTATGTTGACATTTTTAAGCATGTATTTCAGGTACTTGACTATGTGGATTATTTGGAGTCTACTTTGTGGTTTTTGGCATGTAGAGGTCGTTCTCGGATCAAGCTCTCGATTACTCATGAAGTCACAGCCTCCCAAAGCCAGTCTTCCGCTGCGGTGAATTTGGGGGTGTGACAGATTGGTATCAGAGCCTTGGTTATAGAGAACTAGGTTGCATTAGTAACTCTAGACTATAACCGGCTCTCAGTTTTATTTAGGAGTAACACTCATCACATCGTACTATTCCGCTGCTATATGAATATTTGCAATGCATGTTTGCTACTGCTTTGTTGCCTGCCATGTTATTATTTGTTTACCTGAGTTCGATTGCTTGATTGGTACACTCAGACATATAATATATTTTTATATATGAATGATAAAACATTTATCGGGCTGTGTGTGTTACACAATGGTCCCGCAGATCGTTTATAACAAAACTTAGAGACATTATGTGAATTTTGGTTGACGATTGGTCGTGGGTAATCCCCAGGTTCGAGCTAATTCATTAAAAAGGTTGAGAGGTGTAACAATACTTAACTGTGCCTAAGTGGGCCCCATGTTTGATTGAGTGCGAGATGGAATTTAAGTATAGGACGTTACACAGCCTATGATTTTTGATGAATTACCTCGGGGTGGGTAAGACTCGCAGTCTTACGTGTTAATTGGGAATGTGTTGTATTTTCGGAGTCGAGCTGAGTCATCGAAAGTTTGAGATGTGTAATAATTCATAACGAAACCCGAGGCCATTCTTTGTGAGTGTGTTTCGAGGTTGGGTTATGATAAGTTATTATTCAGCTTATTATTTGATGAGTCTTCCTCGAGGATGAGAAAGAATTGTGTGATTGGATAATTGCTTATTTAGAACCGACTACTATATACTTATCCTACTTATAACCGTGAGTTTCTTTACTTGATAGACATATGCGATCGCTTTATCGCCTACCGACACTTATGTTCTTCGACCCGGTACTTTCAAAACGTCTACTTATGGAAGACGACTTATTGTCAACTCATGCTCTTTGCTTTTGGTAATTTTGGAAAATATCCTATACAGATTTTAACGATTTGGGATTGGGTATTTTGCCGGTGACACTTAAGTAGGATGATTTATGAAGTCTTTATTGAAATGGATTGGGACGCCTTTGCATTTGAATAAAGAAATCATGAATCGCCGAACCATGAGTTTATAATAACATATTTGCATAGATTAGGACGCTTTTATATGCAAATATGAGATTATAAATGAGTGGGCTTAAGGATAACCGACGTGACCCTGTATATTTATGATATCAGTATTCCAGTTTGGAGTGTATTTCTTTTTACTCAAGATTCGTCCATACAAATTTATCGTATTTCGTCTTGTTATCGTATCATTACGACATTTTGACGAGTGATTCTTTAAGCTTCATTTGATTCGTGAATTGTTACGAGAATCTTTTCTGAATATATACTGATCAACGTGAACGTAATGGGATGGTGGTGGTGAGCCCTTAGAGACTTTTAAGAACTAACGATTTTTCTAAACTCTTCGTTTCGAATTTTATCGTTCTATGAACGACGACCGATTTGTCAGATTGACATGTAGAACCGCGTAGGTTAATCCACTTATACCTATTGCTTATCTAAGTAACTATTGGTGGGCAGTACGATTTTAAAAGTTCGGACAGAATTATCTGTGAGCAGATCTAAGTATATTTGATATAACACTGCGGTAGAACCTAAAATCCCTTTCTCTACACTTTTAATTGGGTGACAATGATTGAGTTCGAGGACGAACTCCAAATAACACGGATGTACTGTGACAACCGGGAATTTTCTAGACTTTAAATAATAATAAATTATATTATTTATTAATCGAAATTCGTTTTCGAGAGATATCAAAGTTATTTGATTCGAAAACGGGAGTTATTTTACATACTGTAAAAGACTGCGCAAAATCTGAGAACTGGCGCGATACAAATAAATTATATTTAATTATTCAGAAATATTTGATAAAAGGTTTATTAAGTTATCTGATACCTCTCTTTTAGTTTTAATAATTTATGTTGAAATCGAGAGCATTCAAGTTGAATTTTTTTTCTTTGAACGCAACTATCCGAGTTAACCGATAAATAATAACTATTTTAAATAAAGATGTAAATGATTACGAAAAATTGGTCGAGTAAATACACCACTTTATTGGAAAAACTATTTTAAAACCAACGACGCAAATCTCGTGAATCAAGTTAAATTTTATCAAATGCTAACGAGTCCCGAGCCATTTATTTACAAAAGATATAAGAGATTTTTATTTTAGTCCCTGCATTATCAGGAACCTTTCACTTTATTTTCATAAAAATTTAGCTAACTCATATAAAAGCCAAAATTAGGGTTTCCTTCTCATTATCTCCTCAAACCCTAACCCTAGAAAAACACACACACTCTCTCTATATTCCGGCGCCTCCCTATTTTCCGGCTAGGTTTTCCGGCCATCAGCCGCCACCATTGTATGATGATATCCAACCACAAATCGCTCGATCTATATCTCCATCATCACCGCTCTACACCATGTTCGTTCAGCCTCCACTATAATACCACCTACCACCACAACAGTGGTGTTATACCATCATCACCACCCAACGACGGTCGTCACTGTTTACACGACCACTATTATCTCCATGCCGCCGTCACCTCACCAACATCACCACACGACCCTGAACTAAAACCGCCACCAGATTTATACCACACCACCAAACAAAGAGCCATTGTCACCATCATCATCACCTTACGAGCACCCTTTGACACCATTACTAGATCCACCAGCCGTCGGTGCTACAGTTCCGCAACCACTGTCGTGTTTTCAGACCACCGTACGACTATTTTCATCATCAGGTCACAATGTTTGTGGGGCGTTTGTTTCAGTTCCTTAGCCACCACCACGACGAGGTCTTTATCATTCGTGGTGTGTGCGTGTTCGTGTGTTGTTACCAACCGAAAGGGGTGCTTGTTTCGGATAGATGCAGCCGCCAAAAACCCGACCCACTAAGGGGTGTTTGCTGATGTTAGTAGCAGAAAAGTAACATTAGGGTCGTTAGTTTGCTGATTTACAATAGCCATCACGAAGGTGTTTGTTGCTGATGTTAAAACACGCAGGTGTGTTTGGATTCGAGTAAAAACACCAAGAGGGCTGTTTGGTTACTGATTTTAGTAGCCGAAGAGGGTGTGTTGTTTGCTTTTGTTTATACCAGCCGATAGGTAAGTTGGAGATGCTGGTGTACTAGACGTTAGGGGCATTCGGATCTGCTGCGTACTGTCGAAAGGGGCGTTTGGATCTGAAGTAAAAGTCTATCAAGGGTGTTTGGGACTGCAGGAGGGTCCTACGGGGGCGTTTGGGTTTAGCAGTCTGCTGATAAGGGTGCGTTCGGGTTACCACGGCCGTACCAAAGGTGCGTTTTGGCGCGGGTAAAATATCAGCAGTGCGGGTGCGTTTGGTTCGTTGTTTAACAGCAGTAGGCGGAGCGTTTGGTTGCTGTCTAACAACATTTCGGGTGCGTTTGGTTCGCTGATTAGTATAAAGGGTGCGTTTGGGATTGCCGATCATAGCCTTTGAGTGCGTTTGGACGCGGGATGTCGACGGTTTAAAGTGTCGGGCATGAATTGAGCTCATGGTTCGTTGTGGTTAAATCGGCTAATAACATATATAACTTTCTTTAATAATTAATTAAAACGGATTAAATTGTTGTATATATATATGAATATATATAAATGGTTAATAAATATGTTAAACATTATTATTATCACGAGAACTATAAAAATGACTATGTTTAAATATGTGTTTAAATAGCTCACATCGGGCGCTTGGCGTTTAAATTATAACACATAGGTTGTGTTTGGTCCTATTTAATTAAGGTGATTAAATAGTCTAGTTTGGATATATGTTAAAACGTGATTTTGCGTAAAGTATATTGTTTGGAAAATCTTGAAACTGGTTAATATGGAAAATGTTGTATAAACAAATAGGTCGTGTTGAAATTTTTATAAATTACTATACTTTATATTTTGTTCGGTATAGACTACTATTTGTAAACCGATAAATAAATAAATCATATAATATTTGTAAACCGATAAAATAAATAGATTTTAGTGTATTGATAAACCATTGAAAGTTATATTTTTACTTAATAGTGGCAATTATTAATTAAGTGACGATTTTCTTAAAATGTGTCGAACTACGTTGTCTAATTATTTATCATGATTTTCATAATGTAACTACAAAATAAATATAGACTTTAGTTTATTTTTGTAAAAATTGTTATCTCTATTATATAATTCAACATAAGAATTATATAATCGTACAATTATACGTAATGGGTACGGAATACATTATATACTTGGTGCGTGCTTAATTAATTTATTTAACCAACCACCGAACTATTATAACTTGTAACTAAAATATATTATCAACGGGTAACGTTGATGTACATATCTATCGAGAACACAAATACACATTTTTAAGTTATTGGATTTAGCCGATTAGTAAACCACAACACCATGACCGAGCCGTATCGATTTCCGTTTGGGCGGAGCGTATTATTAGCATCACTATTGTTCGCGCTACTACGTCGAGGTGAGTTCATACCCCACATTTTCTTGTTTTAAATCGAATTATAAATGTTTTATAATTGCTCTTTGGGGGAGGTACATGCTTGGTCAGAAACTACTTATAAACTTATTTGGTTGTCAATAACTGTTTATCTGTTTATAAACGTCTTGATTGTCATAAGATAATTTTAAGCTTATTTGGTTGGTCATAAACTATCTTTAAAGTGGTTTAACTGTTACGTGCTGAGTGGTCAACTCCATTAATTGTTATACGTAGTACTTATGAATGTTGATACCAAAATTTCTATTGTGGGTTTCGTAGCCCAAAACTTTAACTGATTTTTCACTGGTTCTCGGGTAGAGACAATGGTTGCAAGAATGAACACAAGTGCATATACTCGTTTATGTATTGGTCTAAGTCCTGCTTTAACCCAATTACTTTGGCCCATTGTCATGAACCGTTAATTTCGGCCGGATGACCGGACGAAAGCGCGAATGTTATGGATAGATCTATCGGGGTTGACGCCCCTGTCCGGCTTGGTCCAACAGAGGACAAGCGGACACAGTTTCATTTGAGTGTGTGGATGGATGTCGTGGGTTAGGCATCCGTAGGGGCTGCATTATATGATTATACTACCGGTGTTGTTAATGCTTCGGTGTCATGAGCTTAGACAATAATAAATGCTTTTTATGGTGACTTTGTATTTGTTATATTGTCACCAAAGGATGGGAAAATCTTGTGGTTCATCAACCACTTCTTTTATTATCAAGAATCTTACTTATGAACTGGAATATATTTTATCATCAGGGAATTCAATTATTAACGAGAACATCTATTATTATCAATAAACTCTGCTTATACAAATAAACTTTAGTTTTATCCATAAACTTTATCTTTACTATTTAACATTGTTTTATCATAAACCCGTTATTATTAACAAAGTTTGTTTCCATCAAGAAACACATTTTACTAAGAAACTATAATTTTTAAACTCTTATTTTTACTGTAAGGTGCAAGGGTTGATATAAACTCTAAATTTTCGTAAACACCTTAAAACAAAACTTATGAACTCACCAACTTTATGTTGACATTTTTAAGCATGTATTTCAGGTACTTGACTATGTGGATTATTTGGAGTCTACTTTGTGGTTTTTGGCATGTAGAGGTCGTTCTCGGATCAAGCTCTCGATTACTCATGAAGTCACATCCTCCCAAAGCCAGTCTTCCGCTGCGGTGAATTTGGGGGTGTGACACTTTTCGTGATCGTGATACGATTAATGCAGCCGCCGGTGGCACATTTATGAAAAGGAGACCCGAGGAGTGTAGAGAGCTAATTGAGAACATGACTACTCACCACAAAAACTGGGATTCCTCCGCTTCTTCAAGGAACAACCCGAGAGTCAATGTTTCTTCCACTTCAGCAAACCTTGATATGACCGAACTCACCCGCATGATGACTGAAATGAGCAAAAGTATCACGCTTCTCGCTTCAAACCAATAACAACAAGTTAAAGCGGTTGCACCTTCTTGTGAAACATGCGGCGGTCCTCACTCATACACCGATTGTCCTTCTACACAAGGAAATCCGGAAAACGTGTATGCAGCTTATGGTAATTATTCACCAGAAAATTACCAAGCTCGACCACAAGGAGATAGAAATTTGCTGAGTTACCGATCTAACAACTACCTTTCACCCGGTTTTTCTCCTCAAAACCAAAACCCCGCCAACAACTACAATAGAAGCAACCAAATCCCACCAAGAGCTTCTAATCCTTATCACCCACCCGCTCCACAACCCCCACCCATTAATCCCGATGTGGAAGCCATCATGAGAACCCAAGGTGAGCAAATCAAGAATCTTCAGAGCCAAATTATCAATCTGAAAGGAGATATCACAAAGCAAGGAAATGAGATTAGATCCGAGCTTCGAGATAACATTCAATCCTCCTTCAGCAATCAAACCATTGATTTGAAGAATATGCTTGCTAGTTTCTGGACCGCATCTCAACCTTCTTCTTCAAGTTCTCTACCTTCTAACACCGTCACCAATCCGAGAGCAAATGTGAGTGCTATTACTACTCGTAGTGGAATTACCCTTGTCGATCCACCAATCCCGTCCCCATCATCTACACCTCTGTGAGAATCCGTCAATTTATGGTTGATATTTTATTCTCGAATATTATTTAAAAACAATTTACAATATGAACTCACTTATGTTTGGGAAGAAATTTGGATTTACGTCTTAAAGTAGCGTCGACTACGTCTAAACCGGAGGATTCAACGTTACGTGCTTACATTTACATACACCGTATTTGGTGACAGTCTGACAATTCAGAAAATAAATTTATCCGTGAATATTATTTTGGAGTTTTAAATTTGTGTTAGTTCATAAACTCACAAATTTACTAGAAGAGATTAGGACTTACGATTTTAATTTAGCGTCCTTTACGAATAAACAGGAAACCCTAGGATTACGTATTTACGTTTTTGAACTCCGTTTTTGATGAGACAATTTTTATTGGATTCGTTTTGTGACGTTGATTCATAATTTATAAAAACGTTTTTCGTGAAACGACCCGAGGGCACGCAAATCAAGGAAACTAGAATCAAGGAGTACCCGTAATTAAATGGGGATGAGACAAGTGGGACACTTGCCCCACCCCCACAAACTCACGGCTAAAACAAGGACACCACACCTTTGTGATGTGTCCAAGCTTAACTAACAAGCTAACACTTGTGTGTTAGCTTACACTTGTAACATTTGCTTTCTTTTGAAGCTACTCTTCCCATTCAAACCACAAAACCACTTCTCATTACCACTAGCTCACATTCCACTCATGCAAACAACTTACAACTCTCTCTTCCTCCTCCATTTGTGCCGTCCCATTCCTCCCCTTAAACACCACTTTTGATCAAAATCAACCATGAAATCTTATGTTATATACACATATGTTGAAGCCTTTTTGAAACCCTATTGATCGGTGGTGCGTATAACATCCAAGGAGGAGTTTCCACGGAGTAGTAGGGCTGATTTTCCACAAGGTGTTCATGAAGAATGGTGGTCTTGAAGATGGTCATGGTTATCCACAAGTTTCTCCATCAAAATCCATGTCCAAATCATAACCTACATCAACTTGGTGGTATAAAGATTGTCCTCCTCATCCTCTTGTTATTTTTACTATGTAATCATGTATTTTATTTCCTATTGTATATGTATATGATGATTGTATGATGATAAAAGTATTGTGTGGGGATTTGGTGTTGATAAACATGATTAAAAAGGTGAAAAACTATAAAGAACAAGGCTAAAATTTTGCTTAAAAATGATGGCTGTATAAAACAGTAAAGAAACATGTCATGAACTGATAAAATGATGAATTATAATTAATATACAGTAAGCTATGGGTCTTGTACACATGTGAGAGTTGGCCATGCAATGAAATCATTGTAATGAGTAAGATATGATCAAAACAAGTTTAGGGTACAAATCTGAGTTTACTGTTTTGGACGATTTTTAGAAAATACTTAGAAGATGACTCAACAGTAGCTATAAAAGAGTTAAATGGAGCATATATCATGTAGTTTATGTGATTAAAATTTGAGCTTCTATCTCCATATATAACTCTAGATATGGCAGTTTTGGTGAAAGTGAAGATAAAAATCAGATTTTGGAAATTAAAGTATAATAATATTATATAAGCACTCAAAATCTAATAGTATAAAATATAAATTAAAACCACTAACTCATATAATACATTTATATAAATATGTACAATGGTAAATAAGTGAACATTTTATAAAAATGGTAACTTGTTAAGTTTTATAAGTTATAAAACTATAAACATGATTTTTATGACTTTTTCGGCTAATACCGTAAAATTAACGTTTTTGTTAAATAAAACTTAGATGGTTGAACCCGTCTAATGTAAAGTTTTTAAAAGTCATGTACTGATATATAAGTAACTAATACAAGTAAAAACCAATAAAACCCGAACTATAGGACATACGGACATTAACGAGCTAACTAAGCATATTGGACTCATAATTGGACTAAATAAGTTAAACACTTATAAAAAGAACTTATTGGGCTTAACCCATTTAGGCCCAACTTGTAAAGTGTAGATACTGATAATATAAGTATAACATGTATTAATACAAGTTAAAGAACGTATAATAAGTTTATTGGACTTAAAACACGTAAATAGGTTAAACTAGTAAACTAGTAAGAAGATACCAATACGTAAACACTAAAATGAGTAAAAGAGAACATGTAAACCCACTGGATCATCATATATATAAAATCATCATATGTATACATAATTGTTATTTTTATAAAGTCATTGGACATGAGTCTAAGACGAGTATTATTTGTCTAGGTTTCCGTGATTGAAGCACGTACCGTACGTCCGAATTGCCGATAACCCGCCTTCCCACATCAACGTGAGTTCATAGCCTCGCACTCTTTTAAATATTTTTATGAAATGTTTTATAAACCCGCGAGGGAGATAACATGTTAGTTTTTATAAAATAGGACACCATTTGTCCAGATTGTTTGTTTATTGATTTGGACCCGAATGATTGTATGACCCGATTGTATGACCTGATAAATGATTAAAGGACCCGATAGATGAAATAAAATGGATTATTAAAGTTAGGTTATGTCACTAAATGTCCCATTAGCATGAATTGTGAACTACAGGGATTTGGTAGACCCTTGTGCATATAATAGTACTATTTGGGGACGATCACCCCAGTTCGCGCCTTGACGGTTGATCCCCGTCGTGCCACATTGATTGGTAAGCGAATTTATGTATGAGAAGATTTCCATAGCGTGACCTTTGTGACAACACGCTACTTTAGATGGGAAAATTGAGTATCGGGTTAGCTACCCGTTGTTGGTTTAGTAAGGTAACAATGTCATGCGGCTTATAATAATCCAAACTAACGAAATACTACTAGACTCACCGGATTACGAAGTATTGCCTGACTAGCAATACAGGGTCATACTAATGATATTATGTTCGTGTTTTGGTTTTCATAACCATATTCATATAACGGTTTTTATTTTCATACAACGTCATAAGACGTATTGTATGATGTTTTTACGACATTGGCTCGTATAACGATTTTTAAGGCAAATGCCTACATTATGATTTTCGATAAGGATTTGTATAAAAATGACTTTGGCTATTTTATGGCCTATTAAAATGATTTGTACAAAATGATTTCCGGTAATAATCTTATACCGATATCATATTGATGGATTTTATTAAACTCTATGAATTCACTCGGCGTTATCGCTGACCTTTTCTTTTAACATGTCTTATCTCAGGTACTTGAAGGTAATTCTCGGGAAGACGACAAGAATTCATGGCTCGCACTTAAACAATATTTTCCATTCAAATATTTTGTAAAACTTTGTATGAAATGTAATGACTTGGGACCGATGTAACTTTGATAATTATGAATGGAAATGATTTATTAATAAAAGACGCGATTCTTATGCGTTGTCTATGATGTGAGTAATGTGCTATCCCGTAACACCAACTAGTCTTCCGTTGTATTGAGTTGTATAAATTTGGGGGTGTTACAACCTCCTCCACCACCATTTATCCCTACTCCTCCTACACCTAGTATTAGTGCACCATTACCGTCTCCGCCTCGTCATGACGATGTAACTAGGAAGGAACCTTCAACATCTCAACCTTTACCTGCTACACCTGCACCTTCACCGCCCAAACCTAATATCCCTTATCCCTCTCGTTTAGGCAAGACCAAAATGCTAACCAAGGATGACTCTGAAGTGTCACGCTATGTGAAGATGATCTCTCAAATGAACTTCAACATTAGCTTTCTTGAAGCACTTGTCCACATGCCGAAAGTTGTTAAAACATTTAAGGAATTGCTTAACAAGAAGGAGAAGCTGATTGAACTCGCCAACACACGCTTAAATGAAAACTGCTCTGCAGTTATTCTTAAAGAACTTCCAGAAAAGCTTGGAGATCCCGGTCGTTTTGTGTTGCCTTGCGTGTTCAACAAAACTGAAGAATTTACTGCCCTTGCTGATCTCGGGGCTAGTATTAATCTTATGCCTTTGAGTGTTTGGAAAACACTATCATTGCCCGACCTCACTCCAACAAAGATGACTCTTGAACTTGCTAATCGCACTCTCGCTTACCCCGTTGGTATAGCCGAAGACGTGTTCATTAAAGTTGGCACATTTACTTTCCCGGTCGACTTTGTCGTTGTTGATTATGAAATTGACCCTCGTATTCCTTTAATACTTGGTCGGCCATTCTTGAGAACCGGACGAGCTTTAGTTGATGTGGCCAAAGGTGAGTTAATCTTAAGAGTCGGGGATGATGCACAAGTTTTTAAAATGGGGAAGCTTACAAGCAAATCCTATGGACGAGAATCAGTGAATATGATTAACGTGCTTGATGATTTTGTCGTCTACAAGAATCCTCTATTCGATTCTTGCATTGATAATCCACTTTTTCATGATGATGTGGACGATTCTCCATCGAATTTGGACGCTTCTCCCATTTATGATTCTCCACCGGTCTTTGATGCTTATGATGATGATTCTAGCTCAGACTCGGATGATTATGATGACCTTACTTCTGAGTATCACGATCTGCCCACGTATGATGATTTCGATGAGGTTGATACTCTTTCGAGCGATTCTTCACATGATGAAGATCCTCCGCCATCACTCGATCCTACTTTGGACGATTACTTATTTGAGGAAGATTTCTCTACGTTTCTCAACACTTACTTCCCTCATGAGAGTGATGCTCATCCTTATGATTTTGAAGATTATCGTCTTGATCCTACTTTGGATTTGAAGAACATTCTTTCAAAGGAGAAGAAACCGGTCGACACCAATATCCGCAACACGTATGAGTTAACACCTCTTTGTCCCCCTTCTGAGGACGATGTTGTGCTTCTTCACGGATCTTCTTCCCATTATGCTGAGCCTGAGTGCTATTTTCCCTTAAAGGAAAAGGTGTTCGACCCCGGTATTGAAATTTTATGCCATCTCAGTATCCACCTAATGAAATAAAAGGAATAATCTTTGGAAATATTGAAGACATGCTTGCACCACTTCACCCTTGCTTCCACCGTGCTCCATCGCTGCTTAAGGGAACCTTGCCTACTCTTCTTTGGCTTGCCTTGTTCGCCTTAAGCTTGTGCTACTTGATAGACGAAAACTATGTCTTTGATCCTGGTGGATATGTTTCATGCTTCTTTCGTTGATGATCAAGGTCGAGTCAGGCTCACGACTCGATAATCAAAAATCAAGCGCTTCTTGGGAGGCAACCCATGCTTCTATCTTTTAGCTTTCTTTATCATAAGTGTAGGGGGAGACCCGTTGGTTTGCTATTTTCTCTCCTCCCTTCTTATAATCAGGGATTCGAGCGCTCAATGATCCACTCTTGATGATTCTTGATGACCCGTGATTCCGTGTTCACTTCTTCCCGGTTCTATTCTAAACTCTTTTCGATTCACTATTTTATATTTTCCAATATTAAAATAGGATTCTCTTTAGTTGTTTCTTCCTTAGCGAGATTTAAACAAAGTGCACAATGTCCTAAGTGTAGGGGAGTTTACTCCCACATGCTTAAACATTGAGGACAATGTTTATATTAAATATAGGGGGACTTCTATCGAAGTTAAGTCGTCTTTTCCTTGTATTTGTCCTCATTTTAACCGGAAAATCAATTTTTCGAAATCAATTTTTCGACATTTTTCAAAATTTTTGATCTATTTTGGCCCATTAGTTTTTCCCTTTGTATAGTCATTTTCTTCCTTTGTTAGAATAAATCTTTAAATAAGTGGTTTTAATTTTCAAACGTTGTGAATCTTTTGACTCAACCCGATCCTTAACGTGTTTAGGTCAAGTTTTGCTAGGCTTTTATATAGGGAGCTATAAAACGCGAAAGTCTTAACTCTCACGGGTTAAGAACAAGAACTTTTTGCAAGTTCCTATAATTGATCCTAGAGAGTCGTTTATCAAGGGAACTTTAAAATGCGATTTCTAAACTTGAAAATGTCTAAGAGTTTGCAAGATCCTATAGGCGACTCGAAAACCCAAAACTTTGATTTATTAGGCTAAGCATCCACGAGTCTCATTCCTTGAGATTTTAAACTGTGGAGAACGAGAGATGATAGAGCCAATTATAAGTTCGGTATTCTTTCGGGAATTTATGTGAGTTAATTATGAGCCTATTCTCCCATCACTTGCTAATAAATTTATCTGCAATAAATAAGGTTGTACGATTTGAAAAGTTACTTAGCTTCTAGCCCAAGATCGTTTAAAAGTTGCTCGGTATGGATTAGAGTTCATAGCCAAGGCATAACTTATTGAAGCGGGATGCGAAGATTGGCGAGTCCGAAAAGGCCCTAACAAGGCATGAGGGCTATATTTTGTTGCTAAACATCCCAAGTGATGTGAAGAATCATTTATCAAAAATCAATATGAAGGATCGAGACACACGACGAAAAGCAAACACTCCCAAAAAGTCATGGAGAAGTGCATCCGAAAAGACCCTAGCAAGGTATGAGGATAAATAGATCCAAGTCATAAAAGGAGGCGGATCGTTGTATATCAAAGTCCAAAATAAATATTGGATAAAAATGAAGAAGTCGTGGTCCAAGTATGAATCTCTCAAAACTTCAAGTGAAGAAATTCCTATATGAAGAGAAGACCATTATTTCATGAACGTCTCTCAAGGTTTGAAGTATGAAGTCGCTGCCAAATATCGGTCCGAGAAAGGTCTCAAATCGCGAAGCGAGTTATGCCAAGATATGAAATTTATGAGGTCCCGAGAAGCAGTTTTAAAAGATTTTGTCCTTTAGCTAACTATTGATTAAATCGTTCACTTTATTTTCGGACTAAATAACTATCGAAATAAGTCAACAATGCATCTTCATGATCATTCAAGACGATGATAAAATATAAGAGATACCCCTAGGAATAAGGGTGTCTAAGTGAATAATTGGCCCACATGAGTTCGTGTTAGTTTACTAACTTATAATAACAATGATCTCGTTTTTAAGCTTGGTTTGGAGAAAGTGAAAACTTGAGGATGATGATTATTCATGACATTTCCAAAACCCAAGGTATGCTTTTTGATTTCTTTACTTTGAATGTTTGTAGTTTTCGATCTCTTTAATAAAGGCCAATGTGGATTGATTATGATGAAAAATGTAAACGTGCTTTGTAACTAATGCATTGCATGAGGACATTGCAATGGTCAAGTGTAGGGGATTTGATAGGTGTGTAAACACCCATCCTTTTTACCACTTAATTGCAATAATAACCGGACCAAAACGTGTATTTTATGTCTTTTATGTTGGAATTATGCGTGGTTTGTGTTTTTGTTGTGATTTAGGTGGAAAAGTTGAAAAGTGGAGAAAACACTGGCAATCACGGGCATTTACGGGATTTTATTGAAGAAAAAGATGAAAGACGGAGTCAAGAAGTCAAGAGTGCGAAAAGAACGGAAGTCCAAGACCAATTCTGAAGATTTATCGAAGAAAAAGTCAAAAGATGGAAGTTTACTTAAAGCCGAAGAACTCGAGTCTTATTTATTGAAGAATTAAAAGACGAGTCCAAAGAAATCCCGAGCCAAAAGTCATTAAAGTCCAAGATTAAAGAAGATTCAAAGGCTTAAGGACTAAGATGCAATTAAGAAGAAAGGAAGGAGGGGAGGAAGCTTCCTCTAACCATCCTCCTAATCTCCTATAAATACCCCTCATTTTCATTTCATTAGTTTTGTTGGCTAGAGTGACACTAGTTCTTCCATCTTTATTTTCTTGCTCTTTAAATACATGTCAATTTAAATACTTGTCTTGCACTTTTAATACTTTTAATTTCCAAGTAAGTGTTCTTTAATTTTCTTGTTTTTAATCTCTCATTCTACCTTTCTTTCTTTGCTTGATCTTGTTGTTTACATGCTTATTGTCTTGCTTATTTGATTAAAGGTTGTGTTTTTATGCTTGTGATTGTTTTGGATTATTGATTCTTATAGCTTATTTGTTTTCATCTTTAAGTTTTTAAATTTTTTATAAAAGTTATTTTTATATAAAAGTTGTTTTTCGTAAAGCTTATTCATTTCGTGTTTCAAAAGTCTTTAAATTTCAGTTTGGTAGCTTTTTCTTATACGGTTTGCCTTAGGATTTTCGTCTTGTGCTTATTAGAGTTATAACTTATTTTTCTAGCTTAATTTGTGTTCTTTCCATCGTATTCCGATCTGACAAATCGGAAAAGGGTATTACATTCCGATTGGAGTGATCGGATAAGGGTTTTGATATTCCGATTGGGTGGCTTGGTATTCCGATCAGAGGCATTAGTGGTATTCCGATCAAGGTAAGGTGACAGCATTCCGATTGGGAACCCACCGTTCATTCCTTAAGCATTCCATTCTTCATTCCGATCAGGTAAGTAAGTATTCCGATCAAGGTGAGTTTGGTATTCGGATCAAGGTAAGGTGACAGCTTTCCGATTGGATTTTCCGATCCACATTCCGACCAGAGGTTTGAGTACATTCCGATTGGGTCTGATCGGAATATATTCCGATTGGGGCTTATTTTTCACTTGTTTCGTTTTGTTTAAATTTTAAGTTCTCATTTTTATACTTTGTCAAATTTTAATTCTCGTCACACTTTTATTTTTAGTCATTTAATTATTTTTCTTTTCAAAGTTTTTAAATATTGCACCATTTAATTTTAGTTAGACGTAGATTTAATTTCAAGCCATTTAATTTCTCGCATTTTATTTTAAACGCCATTTACATTTAAGTCTTTGCACTTTTTAATATACTACAACGACACACTTTTGTTTCACCAAAGAACGACTGAGTCACACATTAAACTCATTTTTCAATTCGAAGAGACATACTTAAACGAATCTTTTTAATTAGGTAAAAAACCCAGTTATCAATAAGCATGAACACCATTGCACCAGACTCCAACTCCAAGACATGCACTCCATAACCATCATACAACTTCCATCTTTTCATTACCCAGCGTGGTTGGTCCTTCCAGACACCAGAATGTGGAGCATGTGGAGGGGAATCAAGCATCATCTTCAAATCAGCCCACATTGTCAGACCAGGCTAGGAGGGCAATTCACTAGGATGATTAGGCATACCAGCATCCACAAACCCATACAACGACATAAGATCCCTACGATCTACCCAAGTCAACACACCTTGCAAACCCAAAGCATAACGAACATAACCATCATTGATGGAAATCTTATGGGTGAAAGTACCAGGAATAGTGGTGGATGGCTTAACCGTCCAAACAGTAATAAACCCCGTACCCATTGGCAATTTAGAGTCACTATCGGAAGCTGCATCAATAAGGTTACCGGGAGCACGCTTCTCATAAGGAACATACTTGCCACGTCTAACCATCTTCTTGCGAATGGAACAACGAGGAGTGGGAGTACCAGACGAGGGTTCAACCTTTACCTTCGCAGCAGGAATAGGATCAGCAGAAGTAGAATCAATACCTTGTCCAACCAAAGGATCAACGGTAGCCGCACCAGAAGAAGGAGTAGGTTGAGAGCCAGTCACGGGTGGTGAGGGTTGTGCCATAGCAGGAGTAGCAGTGGTGGTGGTAGTGGTAGCATAGGTGGTTGTGGTGGTAGGACTCGAAGATGAAACAGGATGAGTAACCGAAGGTGTAGGTGTGGTACCAACAGTAGAAACATCAACAACAAATGGAATACCAGTAGAACCAAGAGGAACATCAGATGAAGAACCAGGAGCAACACCAGGTTGAGAAGTAGGAACAACACGTGGAGGAGGACGATAGATGAAACGCTCCGGAACCGGTGTGTTCTGACGCTTGATCATTCTTTCATATAGATCCTTGAGCTAGTCAAAAGACAATGCCCGAACTCGTTCCTATGTCCAACCAACAGTAAAGTGAGCACCCGACTGATATTTGACATACCTCTGCATTAACTTTCTCTCCTCTGTTCTTGTCAAAGGCCTGTTCTTACAATTTTCACGCAGTTGAGCAGCAAGCGATAATTGTTGCTTACGCATTAACGCCATAGCTCGAGGAATACAATTCTGTTCATTCACATCAGAACCCAATAGATCAGTAAACTGTGAATAATCCGAGGTAAGAATAGTAAGCACCCGCATCCAATCATTATCGTCCCAATGCATAGCTTCATGCTGCAACTGTTCACGTCTTTGCTTCTGAAGAGCTTCCTCCTCAGCCCTTGCAGCTTAGTTAATCATCGCTTGCATTCTTTGTGCAGCCTCCTCACCCAACTTATCCTCCTCAAGTTGTCTACGAGTACGCTTGTGAGGGGGTGAGGGAGCATCAGTCATAGGGGATTTCCCCTTAGGATCATGGGACGGTCCAGTAGTTGGACCAGCAGTAGTACCAGCAACATCTTCCTTTGGTGTAGGGGTAGCAGCAGTAGGAGGGATGCTTGATGAAGTAGGAGGAATCGGCAGATCATCATATGACTTATCAGCAAAAGCAGCCTTCGCCAACAAATTCAAGCCATCCTCCACAAGATCTTCAACCTCCTCATCAGAATCAGACTGAACCACATGCTTCTTCCTCCTCCTCTGCTATGTCTCTAAAGCTTTAATCCGGTCAGCCATGGGAAGAACAAATTCCCTGGTAAGCTTATGATGTTGATTCAAATCCGCCTCTAAAGAAAGAATCCTTTCATGGTACCTGTGCATGAGATCAAGCAAAGAAGTCAGTGTAGTAGGCTCCTCCGCTTTCCCACCAAGAGGACTTGGGTCTGGGAAGGCTTCATTGTAACTAGAAGCAATAAAGGGGTCATCATTATGAGCATGAGAACCAGAGGGCTTATCAGAAGAGTGAGTGACTGGACTAGGAGGGGGAGTATCCACAAATGGAGACGAATGTGGCATAGAAGAGGGGACAACCTTGGAAGTGGATGGCATTTCAACCACCACTTCCTCAACTGGCTCTTCCACAACCACATTAGGTGCACCACCAGCAAGATGCTCCTCCTCCATAGGATCATCACCTAATGGAAGTTCCTCCTCGGCTTGGACAGCCAGAGGAACAACATCAGGAGGACCTTGGGCAAGGCCCAGCATTGCATCAGTAAGGGGCCTCCAATCCCCTCTAAAGCCATGAGCCATATTGTAGTAAACTTTAGCAGTAAGCTTGGGAGTCTCATACTCCTCCCTATCACGAGGTAAACACACAAGTATCTGCTGCAAAAACCTAGGATACATCAAAAATTTCTTTTTAGATCCAGTACTAGTCAAATTTCTAACCATACCATCAAACAAATAGCGAGAAAAATTAAACACCCTACCCTGTGCTATGCAGATCAAACCAGTAGCCAAAGGAGTGGGAAAGGCATCCCAACTCCCAGACTTGGGGCTTAAACAATGAATCAAAAAGTGCACTAGAAGCTTCCACTGAGGGGAAAACCTATTCTTTTGGAAGTTGAACTTCCCCCTATGGTTATACCCAATAGAAGCCATTCCCTCCAAAACCTCAGCATTGGGGATGGAAACAACACCACCTTCATCTTGAAGATGAAGGGAACTCCTAATAGAAGCTTCAGTAACCACATAAGAACGTCCATCAATGGTAGCATGGAGTTCACGTGGACGACCAAACACGGCCACAAGTGTAGCAGTATCCCAAAACTGGCGAATCACACTATCATAAACAATTGGGCAAACATTAAAAGCATACCTGAGGTTAGAAGCCTCAATAAACTCTAGGATGTCTGTGAATTCATCACGTTTAGGACCATCTCCCAAATATGCGACCTTATTGTGAGCGGGTTGGTAGACCAGAGCAGCCATTGAGGTTGATTGGAAGTGATGGAAGATGGTTGGTTAGGGTTTGAGAGAGTAGGAGCGTGTGTGTGTGTGTGTGTGTTATGATTGTGATGAATGAGTCAAGGGGGGTAATTGACCATAAATAATGGTCTAGTAACTGTTCATTGACCCCTAATAATGTGGGTTGCCCTTTCAAATTAGGCAGTTAATGCAAAGTAACCACTTGCCCCTTATAACATTATTTGCAAATCCCAATTTACCAAAGTTAAATAAGATGATATATACCAGAATTAGCTTGCGTTGACTAAAAGTCAACGCGTATAAGGGTCAACACTAGAAGCACAACGAGGTCAACAAAAGTCAACGAATTGAACAGAGACCCAAACCAAGACTAGAATCCAACCATTACTTGATAAGGAAGGATTTTTATCCACTAGAAGCCAACCACAAATGACTAGAAGCCAACCATTAATGAAGACAACCACCATAAGTGAGCAAAATCCTCCACTAGAAGTAACACACACCGCAAGAACCCATACAATCTGTTGTTAAAAACTACCAATATGTTAATCTGTGCAAGTAAATATGTACACTAAGTCTCCCCTTAGGCTTAGCCTCCCCTCAATCCTAGGTCTAAAGGATTGACAATCCCAATGTGAACCACCAACTGGTTGAACCGAGGACCATCAAAGGCTTTAGTCAATAGATCAACAACATTATCATCCGTATGAACCTTAAGAACCTGTATCAACTTCTTCTCATTGGCATCCCGGATAAAGTGGTGCTGAATTTCAATATGTTTTGTACGCAGATGAAAAACAGGATTCTTCACAATGTAGATTGTCGACGTACAGTCGGTATCCGGCCCGGCCCAACAGGCCCGCGGCCCACACAGACCTAACTTACCCTTCAAGAAACCCTAGCACTATATAAACAAGGCTAGGGGTCTCATTCTACATCAGGTTCTCTCTCATAACTACACCTCTTATACCACATATTCATCCGATACTAGCTTGACCGTCGGAGGTGGACCCCAGGGCTCCGGCCTCGGATCCACGTCTAACCGGTTTACCTTTGTTTGCAGCATTACTCAGGATTCGGGAAGACGACAAACGGCCTAGGAGTGTCGTCGAACCGGCCCAGCCAAACTATGCTCCAACAAGTTGGCGCCCATCCGTGGGACCTTGAACATGATATGTTTCGTGTCTTGTATTACCTGTTAGAAATACGTTTTTTACGTATATTAGAAGTATCGGTCACTCCACAATATTATTAATGTTGTAATAGCTCGTAGTTAATAGTTACTTATTTAGTTAAGTAAGAACCGGTCCATGGGCTTGTCATGGGCCGGCCCAAGTCCATTAGTGGCTTGGAAGTATAAATACCCCTTTCCTCCTTGGAAAGGGGTTGGTTGTTGTTCATTTCTTGTTTCCACTTAATAAAATATCACATAGTTCTCTCTCACTTTCTCTCTCTAGTTTCTCTCTCTAGAAAACATCAACCCACTTCATAGATTCATAGGTTATCAAGATTCTACATTTGGTATCAAGAGCTATGGGGTGATTTAAGGTAATGATTTGTGTGGTTTTTTAGTTTTTGATTGTATTAGTGTTCTTTAAGAAGATCCATCTTGATTCTTGGAGTTTTTGGTGTTTTTGTGATTGGGATTAGTAGATAAGTATTAGTTGTTACTTATTATTGTAGAAATCACAAAACTTTTTGGGTTATTTGGTAAAAATCTGGGTTTAATCTTCACTTTTTTGGTCGACTGTTCATACGAAACAACCTTCTGTTTACCCAGTAAAAGTTCCGAACCAAAAAGTTCCGGATCAAAAATTTCCGGATCAACCAAAGTTCCGGATCAAGGAAAGTTCCGAACCAAAAGTTCCGAACGAAAAGTTCCGGATCAACCAAAGTTCCGGATCAAGGAAAGTTCCGAACCAAAAGTTCCGAACCAAAAGTTCCGGATCAACAAAAGTTCCGAACCAAAAGTTCCGAACCAAAAGTTCCGAACGAAAAGTTCCGGATCAACAAAAGTTCCGGATCAAGAAGTTCCGAACCAAAAGTTCCGGATCAAGGAAAGTTCCGGATCAAGGAAAGTTCCGGATCAAGGGAAAAGTTCCGGATCAAGGGAAAGTTCCGGATCAAATCTTCCGAACCAAAAGTTCCGAATCAAGGTATTCCAAGCCAAAATATTCCGAATCAAACTTCCGAATCAACAAAAAGTTCCGAATCAAGGGTTATTTTACTTGTTTTTTCGACGATTTTTTAGAGGATTTAATCTTGGTTTCTTACAACAAAAACTCAACATAATTCACAAGCTTTACTTCACTGCTCGATCAACCGATAATCTTTGTCTCTTTGAAGTGAACAAAATGAATCCGAATTCAGTAATGCCTCAGATGACATCACTTACGGATATTTCCGTCATTACGGGAACGGATAATCGCCCGCCAATGCTCATCAAAGAATTTTTTGAAGCATGGCAAGGCCGGATGATGTCTTACCTTAATGGAAAACCGGTATATGGGAGGCTTATGGTCAAGTCAATTTTAAATGGTCCACTTGACTATGGTACCATCGTGGTTAACAACGTGACTCGACCAAGGGAGTTTGAAGAACTTACACCAGCTCAACAACTCGTTGCCGATGCAGACGAAAAGGCTATTCAAACCATTCTCCAAGCCCTTCCACATGACATCTATCGAATGGTAAGTCAGTATACGGTGGCAAAGGATTTATGGGAACGTCTTAAGGTATTGCTACAAGGTACGTCTCTTACCAAACAGGAAAGGGAATGTCAGTTGTATGATCTGTTTGATAGATTCACGTACAACCCAGGGGAAACGCTTCACGATTATTACTTCAGATTCACCACTCTCATGAATGATCTGAACGTATACAATCTCGTGATTGCTCCATTCCAGGTTAACACCAAATTCCTGAATACTTTACCTCAAGCTGAATGGGGTGAGTATATTACCAATGTTAAGTTAACCAGGGATTTGCATAAGTGCAATTTGGATCAACTCTATGCTTTCCTTCAGCAGCATGAGAAACATGTGATCATGCACCGTTCGCCTCGAGGTATGTACCCTGATTCCTTAGCTTTGATGGTGAATCAACCAAGCTTGTCAAACAACAACACTCCTTATATCTTGGGACATCAAGCCTATCATCCATCACCTTACATGACACCAACCTTCCCCCAATACTCGATTCTACCGCAACCACCCACCTCACATCAGCAACAATATCGGTTCAATGCACCTTCACCATACTATGCTTCACAACATCACCCAACAAGTATTGCACCTTGTGCTCAATCTTCATATTCTTCTTATCAAGAGAATGCAGCATATCCAACAAGCTACCCTGATCAAATGAGTATTCCCTCTAGTGATTATGCAGCTCAACAAGACCAAGCAATGTATTGTGATGATCATGAAGTCCCCATTCCTGTGTTTAAACAAGGAACTGACCCAGTTGAAGTGTTAACCACTATGTCTGCTTATCTCACAAGGACTTTAAGCAAACGAGGATTTAGGGGATCAGCTCCGACTAACAATCAGTTGAGGAATTCATCCAATTCTCGCCAACAAGCTACTATTAAGAATGGCAGGGTAATGGTTCAACCTATTTAACCTTATCAGGGGAGACCTACTACATCAACCACCAATGCTCGCATGGTCAATCCTGCTCCAATGGTCAACAATCCTCCACGAGCTAATTCCACAGGCAAGTTGAGAATGATTACATGCTACAACTGCAAGGAAGAAGGACACATGTCCAGGGATTGCAAGAAACCCAAGAGGAGAAGGGATGGTCAATGGTTTGCAGAGAAGATCTATCTGGTGAATGCTCCGGCACAAGGAAGGGAACTTGATGAAGAGGAGCTTGCATTTCTTGCTGATCCAGGGATTGCTGAACAAGACACTGTCACCACACAGAATGCAGCACACCAAGCAGATGATCTCGATGCGTATGACTCAGACTGTGATGAATTTCAATCTGCAAAGGCTGCTCTCATGGCAACTATCTCCAGCTTAGGGCCAGAAAAGAGATCTGAGGTACTTATTAATACCACTGATAATACCACTGATGCTAGTATTCAACCACATCAAGTTGTGCAAGAGAGTGCTGATTCGAATGAGTCTTCGGTGGTGAGTCTTTCAAATGAGGAGACAATCAATGATAGTAATATCAATGTGAGTCCCCAGACTTTGAGTGAATCACAACCGGGAGCCATTTCAAATACGCATACTCCTGCTCAACAAGATTTGGTCATGGTTCCTGCTACATTACTTAGCCAAATGAATGCTGCACTTTTAGAAACCCTAGCTAAGAATAAGAATTTGTCTGATGAGCTTGCCTTAAGCAACGAGAAAGTTCAAACTTTGGAATTAGTGCCTTCGTCTAGTGTTCTAACAAATCCCGAATATGATCACTTTCGAAACAAACAAATGGGTCACTTGCAAGAAATTGAAAACTTAAGAGCAAATCTTTCTAATGAACTTAAAGAAAAGGAGTTAGTAGTCACTAATTTTCAAAAACTTCAAACGGATTTTGAATTACTCGAGTCTAAGAAGAATGAAATGGAGATTAATGCTGCTAATAAGATTAGAAGTCTAGATTATTTTCTTTTAAGACAATACGCTGCTTCTCAACTAGTGCACTTATTTGATGCTTCGTTTAGAGCATTTAACTTATCACGTCAAAAAGGCCTTCCCCCTAACCCACGGTATGCAAAACAAGCTTTGATCCATAGTACTAGACTTTATAATGCAACCCAATTAGGATTGGTCTTAGACCCGATTGTTATTTTCAATGATCGCACAAGTAAGGATCTAGTTGATGAGGATCGGTCATACAATTCTGCAAAATATCCCGAGTGTGATTATTTTAAAATGAATCAGGAGCTTGCTAAAACGGATTTTAGAATTCGCTTCCATATGGACAAAGATCTCATTACAGCACCAACCTACATGTTGAATGAAGAAAACCCTAGTACATTTCCTACACTTGTCAACATGGAAGGTCCTAAGGAAATTCCAAACTATCTCCCACCTGTTAGCACTGTATGGTTAAACTTGCAAGAGATTAATCAATACTTTACTAATTTTGACAAGGTCATTTTGGAATGTACGACTTCAAATGGCCTAAACGCCGCAGAATGGGCTTTCGAACACATGAACGAGGTGTTTAAAAATGAGATCAATCCATTTGTCGAAAGTCTAAAAGGAAGTTTTGCATCTCTTAAGGAAAATCTTGAGTTTGAAATTGGAGAAGTTTAAAAAGTGTTTTATGAAATGGACACCGCTTACGAACTACAACTAATTGAAAAGGAAAAGATTTTATCCGAATATGACCGATTCTTGTCCGAAGTAATCTCGTGTGATGTGCTTACTACTATAAATGTTAATTATTCGAATGAGCTTACATCCGCTATGATTAATTGTGATGTTGTGAATATATGTGATGATGTGTGTGATCTCTCTGTAAATGTTGCTGATACTGTAAATGAGGTAGATAATCATTCTTGTCACGAATCTAACGATGAGTTTTTAAAGCTACAAGATTCTTACAATTTACTTTCAAAACGCTTAATCAACTAGAACAACATTGTATATCTTTAGAATTAAAACAACAAACTCAAAATGAGGATATTTTGATAACAAATAGTTGTGAAAACGGTGTTGAGACGAGTGACAAGATGATTCCAATTGTTAAGGCTTTAGAGGAATAGATTATGAGATTGAAGAGAGATGTGTCATCAAATGAAACACTAAGATTGGAACTAGAGGCTGCAGAGTCTAAAAACCAGGTCTTAGAAATTAGACTTTCGTCTGTTCTAGGGGAGATGGATCGGACAAGACAGGGATTATCCGCTCTTTATGGTTCACTAGAAGAACGCTTTGCTTTTAATGCGGCACAGCAACAATATTATGTTGAACAACTGAACCAAAAGTGTGAGGAAATCTCTGACTTAAACATCCTCCTCATAGACAAAAACATGGTTTTGGCCGAGTTAAAGGAGACACTTCTTCTCACCCGACAAGAAGTTGTTGATAACTTAGCTACCGTCTCTGCACCGTCCACTAGTGCTCCTACAACCAAGTCAGTAGTGCTTTATAAGAACCCGCTCCATAAGAAAAACCCGGTTACCTACGATGATTATATGAGGAACGCAATTAAGCATGTAGATCTTGTTAGGGATATTTTAGAAGATCTTTATGCCTTAGATCCCTCAAGTAGCTACTATTATTCAACCCATGAATATATTAAGCGTGTTCAATATTGCTTAGCCTACTTGCAATACATAGGTAAACCAGGTTCTGCACTACTCACTAATCGACCCATTGCTGTAACTCCATTTAATAAGACTCCAGGAGCAAAACCGTCATTGGCACAATCAAGTAAGGCACCTTTAAAATCTGTTGCTAATGTTCCCACTTTGCCTTCTACAGGATTAAAAGAGACTACTAAGGCTAAAGGATCGCCACTCAAGAAAGATAAGATCAAGCCCTCCACTAGTAGTGCCAAAAAGAAGAAAGTAGAAGCTCACCATAGGAATGTTAGTTTAGTTTTAAATAAAAAGAATCATGTTAAGACTAAAAGCTCTGCGCCTGTGCAGAAGCCTAAACCATTCGTGAATTCTAATTTGAATTGATGGAATTGTAATGAATGTATGTTTTCCCAACGTCATGATTTGTGTCTTATTAATCATGTGAATGAAATGAATGCCATTAGGAATAATCTTGAATGGAAGCCAACTGGTAGAACTCGTGCCCAAGTTGGCTGGCAATGGCGTCCCACTGGTAGGACCTTTACATTAGATGGAAAAATGTGCCCTTTAACTAGGAATGCATCCATTGAGGTTAGGTCTGAGTGTCCTTTAGTTAGGCACACTAGCACTAAAGTATGGAAACAGCGTCCTTTAATTAGGTCAGCCCCCACTATAGTGCCTATCAGTGAAGAAATACCTCAGGATTTAAGCCAACTAGAATCTACACCACCAACTAGGAAGAAGAAGGCTAGGAAATCTAAGAAACCTAAAATTAGCAAATCTAAGATTATTAAATCTGTACCTGCTAATGACAAGGAACATTCAGATTCCGATACCTCTACATTGTCTTCGTGTGGTGATATTTTCAGGTGGTCCAAATCATCCTCTGGTATTTGGACTCCGGTTGTTCAAAGCATATGACCGGAGATCGCTCGATGCTCCGAAATTTCGTCAGCAAGTTTCTTGGTACGGTTAAATTCGGATATGATCATATTGCAAAGATAATGGGGTATGGTGAATATCAGATTGGAAACGTTACGATTTCAAGGGTATACTATGTAGAAGGTCTTGGTCATAACTTATTTTCAGTAGGACAGTTTTGTGATTCCAACCTAGAGGTTGCTTTTCGACAACACACTTGTTTCATCCGCAACTTGGAAGGAAAAGACTTGTTGAAGGGATCTCGTGGTGCAAATCTTTATACGTTGTCCCTACAAGACATGATGGCCGCCTCTCTAGTATGTCTTCTCTCTAAAGCATCTAAGACCAAGTCATGGTTATGGCATCGCAGATTATCTCATCTTAACTTTGATGCTATTAATCATCTGGCTAAAAACGAATTAGTTCGTGGTCTTCCAAAGCTCAAATTTCACAAGGACCATTTATGTTCCGCGTGTTCAAGGGGGAAAAGTACCAAGAAATCATACAGGCCCAAAGCTGAAGACACCAATCAAGAAAAACTTCATCTTTTGCACATGGATCTTTGTGGGCCAATGAGAACTGAAAGTGTGAGCGGTAAGAAATTCTTTCTGGTTATTGTGGATGATTTCTCCATGTTTACATGGGTTAGATTTCTACGTACAAAGGATGAAGCACCAAAGGATATTATCACTTTTCTGAAATTCATTCAGGTACGTTTGAATACTATTGTCCGCCGTATTCGTACAGATAATGGAACAGAGTTCGTCAACCAGACTCTTCGTGATTACTATGAAGGAGTTGGTATCTCACATGAAACATCCGCTGCACGCACTCCACAACAAAACGGTGTCGTTGAAAGACGGAATCGTACGCTTATGGAAGCTGCTAGGACTATGCTAATTTATGCGAACGCTCCATTGTTCTTGTGGGCAGAAGCCATATCTACTGCATGTTTCACCCAAAACCGTTCTATCATTCGGAAATACCATGGAAAAACACCTTACGAGCTTCTACATGACCGTAAACCCGATGTTTCATTCTTTCATGTGTTTGGTGCTCTTTGTTATCCAAACATTAATAGTGAGAACTTGGGCAAGCTTCAACCGAAAGCCGATATAGGTATTTTCATTGGTTACTCACCCTCCAAGAAAGCATACCGAATTTACAACCGTCGTATTGGTAAGATTGTAGAAACTATGGACGCAGATTTCGATGAGCTGATAGCGATGGCTTCTGAGCAACGCAGCTCTGAACCCGCGCTTCATGAGATGGGAACCGGTGCTATTAGTTCCGGATTAGTTCCCAATAATCCTACTTCTACATCATTTTTACCACCAACAAGGCCCGAGTAGGATAAACTGTTTCAACCGTTGTTTGATGAATTCTTTGATCCCCCAAATGATGAAGTTCCAGCACCTGTAGTGATAGCTCCAATCCCTGAAGTTGTTGCTCAAACAAATGAAGCTTTATCTAATGCATCTTCAATTAACATTGAACCGGATGCACCCATACCAAGTGATTCTCAAACTACACCTGAATCGTCACCCTTACTTGTGCCTAATGATGTGGAAGAGGATTCTATTGATCACGATTTGGAATATGCTCACCTGCAAGAGCTTCCTTTCTTTAGTGTAGCGATACCTGAAAACCCTTCAGCCGCGTCTACCTCAGAAGAAGCTCCTTCTATTGTTCACTCCAGACCACCTAGGATTGAAAACCATAGCACTAAATGGACAAAAGATCACCCAATTAGGAATGTCATTGGAGATCTAGATCGACCAGTCTCTACACGCCATCAAATACAAGAGAGTGCACTCTATTGCTACTTTGATGCATTTCTCTCTGAAGTTGAACCAAAAAATTGGCAGCAGGCTATGACTCAATCATCTTGGATTGAAGCCATGCAGGAGGAACTAAATGAATTCCAAAGACTTAAATTATGGGAATTAGTTCCTCTCCCTGACAAGGTTAACATCCTTACTTTGTTATGGGTTTATAAGGTTAAACTTGATGAGATGGGTGCAGTATTGAAGAATAAGGCTAGATTGGTTGCTAGAGGATATAAACAAGCCTTGGGTATATACTTTGAAGAATCTTTTGCTCCTGTTGCGAGATTGGAGGCTATTAGACTATTCCTTGCGTATGCTGCTCATATGAACATGATCGTCTATCAAATGGATGTGAAGACGGCATTTTTGAACGGTGAACTAAGGGAAGAAGTCTATGTTAGTCAGCCGGATGGGTTCGTTAGCACGAAGTTTCCTAATCATGTGTACAAGCTTAAGAAGGCTCTCTATGGGTTGAAACAAGCTCCACGTGCGTGGTATGATCTCCTCTCAACATATCTCATTTCGGAAGGCTTCTCCAAAGGCAAGGTGGACCCCACTCTATTCACTCTCAAGGAGGGCAACGACATGATTCTGGTACAAATTTATGTTGATGATATAATATTTGCTGCCACTAACATAGAATTGTCAAATCGCTTTGAGAAGATAATGTCCACACGCTTTCAGATGTCGATGATGGGAAAAATTTCATTTTTCTTAGGATTACAGATTTCTCAGAATCCCAGAGGCATCTTTATTAATCAATCCAAATATGCTCTAGAATCTTTAAAGAAATATAACTTTGAAAATTGTGACCCCGTAGACACTCCAATGGTGGAGAAATCCAAGTTAGATGAAGATAGGAATGGGACTATTGTCGATCCAAAACTTTACCGTGGGATGATCGGCACCCTTCTGTATCTGACTGCTAGCAGGCCTGATTTGCAATTTGTTGTATGCATGTGTGCCCGGTATCAGGCTCGGCCTACCGAAAAGCACCTACATGTAGTTAAAAGGATTTTTCGGTATCTAAAAGGAACACTTCATCGTGGTCTATGGTATCCGAAAGATTCCTCTATTGCTTTAATATCATACGCAGATGCCGATCATGCTGGATGTCAAGACACGAGGCGTAGCACTTCTGGATCTGTGCAACTCCTTGGAGATAGATTGATCAGTTGGTCCTCAAAAAGGCAGAAAAGCGCTGCAATTTCTAGCACGGAGGCTGAATACATCGACATGTCCGGTTGTTGTGCTCAAGTCCTTTGGATGAGATCACAATTAACTGACTACGGTTTGGGATTCAACAAAATCCCGATGTATTGTGACAACAAGAGCGCCATTGCCCTTTGCTGCAACTATGTTCAACACTCCCAGGCCAAGCACATAGACATTCGCTACCATTTCATTAAAGAGCAGGTGGAGAATGGAGTGATCGAGCTGTATTTTGTCACTACTGAGTATCAGCTGGCAGATATGTTCACCAAAGCCTTAGATCGAGGACGAATCGAGTTTTTGATCGTCAAGCTTGGCATGAAATCATTTACTCCAGCGACTCTCAAAGAATTGGCAGAAGAATCAGCTGAATAGTGTTGGTAAACTATTCAGAGTATCCTTTGTTCGTGATCATGTATATTATCGTAAATATATAAACCACAAAAAGAAAAATACAAAAATATAAAACCAAGAAAAACCATAAAAAATATAAAACCTATAAAAACCATAAAAAATATCAAATCAAGAAAAACCAAAAATATTTTTCGTTTTTAAATCGGGCATGTCTTTTAGTACGGTAATATTTACGGCTTTAGAAATGTCGATCAATATTGACACGGCGCCATAAATAGAGTCCGTATAAAAGTTGTACATTTTTAAAACATGCCCATTATGGCTTGTAGTTATTTCAGACTGCAACCCGGTTTTCATATTAAAGTCATGTATTTCCTTGGAAAACGTTGGCTCACAACGGGAATTAATTTTATCGGGCATGATTTACAAGCCAAATCATGCAAAGGGATCAAGTTTACTTTATAACTTGGTCTAACACAAATTTGTGTACGTCTCAGTGCATTAATTTGTTAAAATAAGAGAAATCTTATTGACACCACGAATCAAACTTTTTCAAGATACTAATTGGAAATGCTTTCATCAATATTTGACTCTTTAAACAATGACTACAGCTCTTTAAATAGAAAACGGGTCATCGTTTAAGGGGGAGAAAATATTAAATTATCTTCGTCATCAAAACGATTTTGAAAAGTATTTGTGGAAAATCAATGGCTAAATGGTAAATGAGTGGCCTTGTTTTGGAAAACGACTTGTGCTCGTTCAATGTGATAGGACTCGCTTTAGATTTTGGAGATTTGCAAATAGGTTGCGATTGCTAAGTTGTGTGAAAGTTAATAATGGTTAGGAAAAATGAAAAGTAATAAACCAAAAAGGAAAAGGAGTGAAAACTTAGGGACTTAAGTGACAATTTGTTGAAAGTTGTAAATTTTGACCTAGGTCAAATGCAAACCCCCGCCCCCTTTTTCTTTCTCTTATTCACTGTTTAATATTTCCGCCATTAAAACACACATACAAGCTCTAAAAAAAAACTCTCGTTTCAATCAATTCGATCCATTTCATTCGATTAAACAAGGTACAACATCAATCTTTAATTTCTAATTCACCTTATTCATTCTTTAATTCAGTTAAATTACTCGATTAATTAGATTAAATCAAATTAGGGTTTGTGATTAATTTAGGGTTAATTAACTAGGGATTATAGGTGGGTTATACTCGGATTATCATTAGATAGATGTTGTGTTGCCTTAGCATGCCTTAAAACTCCCAAATCGTGCTTAGAATAATCATCATAGGCTGCATTTAAGAAGTTCCGGATGAACATGGTGAATTTACTTCCGAATGAAGGAATTTTCTGAACAAACTTCCGAATGAAGGAAGTTCCGAACGAACTTTCGAATGAAGGAAGTTCCAAACGAACTTCCGAATGAAGGAAGTTCCGGATGAACTTCCGAATGAAGGAAGTTCCGAACGAACTTCCGAATGAAGGAAGTTCCGGATGAACTTCCGAATGAAGGAAGTTCCGGATGAACTTCCGAATGAAGGAAGTTCCGAACGAACTTCCGAATGAAGGAAGTTCCGGATGAACTTCCGAATGAAGGAAGTTCCGAATGAAATAAGTTCCGAATGAAGAAGTTCCGAATGAAGAAGTTCCGAATGAAGAACTTCCGAATGAAGAAGTTCCGAATGAAGGACTTCCGAATGAAAGAAGTTCCGAATGAAGAACTTCCGAATGAAGAAGTTCCGTATGAAGGACTTCCGAATGAAAGAAGTCCCGAATGAAGGACTTCCGAATGAAGAAGTTCCGAATGAAGGACTTCCGAATGAAGAATTTCCGAATGAAGGACTTCCGAATGAAGAAGTTCCGAATGAAGGACTTCCGAATGAAGAAGGAGAACTTCCGAATGAAGGACTTCCGAATGAAGAAGTTCCGAATGAAGGACTTCCGAATGAAGAGTTCCGAATGAAGGAAAGTTCCGGATGAAGTGTTGTTTGATTTAAAGTTGTTTGCATGTTCTAAGTACTTGGTGAAATATGTTATGCTTAGAAATAAGAATGATACATATCTATATATTTTTGTGCATCAACCTTTCATGTCTTATCTTAAGCAGATACAATGACTAATCCAACAGTACAAGCAATCCAAGACTCTAGAGAAGCCGCAATTGCTGAAGCACGAACCCTCAAGTTCATACCAAACAACCACCGGCTAAAACCAGTTTCAAAATCCACTCACCATGGATTTAAAGTCGCCATAGCAATCCTTGATCAATCTCATTTCAAGAATGCTTTAAGGAGTACTACCTCGGTGCCTTATGATTACATGTTTGAGTTCTGGGCTACCAAGGAAATCACTTCAAACAAGATCACCTTCACCATCGACAACAAACAGCAGACACTTACTGTATCAGACTTCCATAAGATATTTGGCATTAGGGATTCACCCAAAGGTATGGTATTTTCGAAGGATCCTACCAAAGACGAACTCATGGAGCTGTTCGAGGCTCTTGGATGTCCTGACGTACGAGTTGTGTCGGAGTTTACCACTGCTAAAGTAGGTCAACCTTGGAGAGCACTCTTGGGTATTCTCAGTAGATGTCTTACGCCTAAAACAAGTGGGCATGATGCTTTGCGCAGTCCTATTATGAACATCTTCCATGGAATGTATAAAGGCGCAAATGCAGATTATGCTTTATTATTGTGGGAAGAATTCACCTTTCAACTCTTCCACAACAAGAAGCTGAAGAATAACTTCTTTCCTTACCCTCGATTTATCAAACTTATCATCAATTATTGTATGAAGAATGATGTTACTATTGATAGGCGTGCAGCAAGTCGCCATCACACTGAAGAGGCGGATCATACTGTGGATCTAAGGCATGAAGGACCATCTGGTGGTGTTATTCCTGGTCCTATTCCCGATTACCTTCTGACGGATAGAATTAAAGGTTCTGCTGATTACAAGCTACTGCTGCTAGAAATCAAGAAGCTAAAAGCAATCCTTCAGACTGGAGAAGACTCGTCTACTACGGTCAAGAGTAAAGGTAAACGCAAGCAACCAGCTGCTTTACCTGAACCCGAAACCAAGAAGAAGAAGACTGAGGTTAAGAAGGGAAAGGGTAAGGCTGATGAGTTAGTTCTACGTGACGAAGAAGATGTTGTTGATCCTACTCTTGACAAGGCTGAGAGGAAATTAATGAAGATAGCTATTGAAAGGAGTAGGAAAGATACGGGCGGTAGTGGTTCAGGTGCAAGGCTAAATATTGAAGAAGAGTACGAGGAGCCAGAGGATATTGATGAGTTTGGGTCACCTGAACAGTATTCTACGTCGAAGGAGACATCAATCCCTGTTTCAGCAAGTGTTGAAAAGGAGTCCGGTGCTCCTACAATCATGGTGTCTACTCAACCGTTAGTAACTCAACCTTTAGCAACTCAACCTCCACCAATACAACCCTTACCAACCAGACCGGTTTCAACACCATTCCTTCCACCACCAATAACTCCCATCCTTAGTACCGTAGTAACAACCGAGCCTCTTCACTCAACCCAGAGCAGCTCTGCAACGTCTCCAATGGCAGTATTTGTAATGGCCGAAATGTTGGATAAACATACGGATAATCACAAAAGAGAGATGGATGAACTTCGCCAAGAGCTACATAGACGAGCTCAAAGTGAAGAAGCATCTAAGAAAGCCCAAGAAGAGATGCTTGCTAAGTTCGCTGCAGAGATGGAGTTAACACGAAAAGCTCATGCAGAAGAACTAGCTCAAGTTAAGCAGGCTGAAGCTGATAAGCATGCTGCACGAATCACCAGACTTCAAGCGATAAGGGATAAATACAAGGAGCAAAAAGAAGCACTTGAAGCTTCTGTTGAAGAGAGAGTGAAAGAATCCGTTGAATCCATTATGCCTAAACTGCGTGATGAGTTGAAGACACTCGCGGCTGATAACTTGATGATCAGGTCATCCAATCCTTCAGAATCCGCCTACAAAATTGCTTATGAGTTAACGGATTTTGAATTAAAGAAGATCCTGAAAGCTCGAATGAGGGAACTTGGATCGCTTGATAAATCTAGGATTCAACGGGCTCTTTACAAATCCCTGAATGACGCTATCATGGAGGATGGTAGGTTATTTAAAACGTTTGGAAGTGTGGTACCATACCACATTCTGCCTGAGGAAGAAAGGGAAGAAAGTGAAGAAGAAGAGGGTACTGGTGAAGAAGAAGGTGGAGAAGAAGAAGAAGAAGAAAAGGATGATGACGATGACGAAGATGGTGTGATGATGAGGATGGTGATGATGATGAGAATGATGATGATGATGATGATGGTAATGATGGTGGTGATGGTAATGAGGAGAGTGCTAAAGGGAGCAACGAGGATAGTAATGAGGATGATGATGGGGGTAAACAGCCTGAAAAGGGGGATAAGGTTGCCAGCTCAAAGAAACCTGCTAAGTCTGGAACCAAGTCTAAGAAAGATGCAGCGACAAAGGAAAAATCTACCTCAACGGAATCAAGACGAACCAAGTGGCGCCACGATGTGAATGCTACTACGGCATCATCGATTCCTGGTACATCTATTGCTGTGTCTATACCTGTTACCACTAACCCTGTTAGTTCTGTTGTTGTTGCTCCTGTGATTGCAGAATCGGTAACTGAACCTGAAGCTGCACAACACTCACCCGTTCATGACACCGCCGAGATGCCTGAATCAGAACCAACAGATGTTCACGTTTCCACTCCTCTACAACAAGAACCACAATCTACTGTTCCTGAATCAAGCACACGGGACTGGGCAGACACGTTGGAGATTGACGAGACTGCACCACCACAGGCTTAGATCACGGCAGCGGCGCAATATGATCCAATCACAGACGCTGACAGAGATGTTTTATATCTCCGTATCCGCAGTCCGATTGACTTATGTGCATTTCTGGCTCATGAGTATAAGACTTCGGTTACTCCGTCTTTGGTAAAGAGAGCGCTCAAGGATAAAAGAATTCGCTCCAAAACCAGGTTAACCCGAATGGAGTTCGAGTATTATGCTGATGAGATCCTGAAAGCTCTGAATACCGTTCAACGGCCAGGTCTTCATGAATCAGAAAGAGCTCCACCTCCACTTGATCCTACTCAACATAATCAGATTGCTCACGACTTCTTCGTCACTTATGATCTTGAGTATCTTCTGAAGGGTTCATCAAAGTACGCCACCTCCTTGACCTTGCTGAAAGCTGCCAACTGGGGGACAATACCCTGGATCGAGGAAAAGGTAAACCGACTCTGGGTCCCAAGGGTAACTCTTAATTATGATATGTATGCTGTTATAGGTGCATCTCATTGGGACAAACGAGTCCGAAGGGCGTACAGGGGTTGCTGCTTAGTCAATTCAGGAAGCAACGTTAGATCCGATATCCGCATCTCCAGTATTTTAGGGCTAAAAATTGAAGCCAAGAATGGCTATTATCATGTGACGGAGATTCGTTTGAAAAGGGAGGATGACAGAGAATACAAAATCCAGCAGGGAGATTTTTCTATCATTCGCCTTGAGGATATCGAAGATATGTTGCTTCTAATGACCCGTGATCAACTCACACATATTCCTCGTGAAGACCTCATTGCCTTGAATACAGCACTTCGTATGTTCACACGAAGCGTTGTTATCAAGAAACGAGTTGAAGATCTTCAGTTGGGAGTCGAAAGTTACCAAAGGAAGCTTAACCTAACCCGTCCAGTGAATCAAGTGTTACCTCAACATGTCAACAAATGTCCCTATACCGGCATTTCTGTTCCGAATTGTGGGATTTTCTACTTGAACAGTCGAGGGTTAATGAAGTTTATGAGTGTGGGTGAGCTTTATAAGTAGAGTGATGGGACTCTCATCTACGTCAGAGGAAAGTTGGATCATCTCAATTCGGGTGGGACTTTACCAGAGATGACTGAGGATTGGCATCAGGGATATCGGCAGATGGCGAAGTATGTGATCAATAAGATTGATCAAAAGCTCCGTGAACGTAGATTGATGAGGAGCTTGGAAAGATTCGTTGGTGGTGGACCATATTTAGTGCACCACAAGCTACTGCAACGATCCATCTAATGGGTCGTACATTTCAGGTCCACTTTATATTGGTTTTCAATTGTGAATATGTATATTTGTGAATATTGTGCTTTTGCGGCTTGATGTAGTGTTAAGGTATGATAATTTTTCAAGAATTTCTCACGAGATTCTAAATCTTTCAAAATATATCATACTAAAGCACTACAAATATCCCTTATTAACTTAAGGGGGAGCATTAACATGTTCTATGGCCAAACATCGATTTCATTTTTTTACCCAAAGACCGGTTAATCCATTCAATATCCCAAATATTAATGGTTAACATTTTGGATAAGGGGAGAAAATGGGATTAAGGAGATTTAAATGATACTTGGCTAAAAGATGAAAAAGACTTAACGATTATCCAACTTAATATGTGTAAAGCACGTATTAAGGGGGAGCGTTTTTGATTAACAAAACACCTAAGTTACAAAACTTTTGATTTCAATATCACAAGTACCTTAGGTGATTTTCAAGGATTTTTCATGGTGGCTATACTTTCCCAAAACACGCTTAATTCACGACGAATGTGGTGACAAAAGGGTGGTAGGAATAGGTTTAGTCCAATGATTCATCAGAGCCGATGGAATCTTCCCAAGGACAATTCCCTAGATAGAATTAGAAGTCCTAGGAAAGTTGGAGAAAGATTGTGAACGTAGCTGAGTACCGACTAATTACTGATGCTAGCACTGGAACAATCACAACAAGGTGCTAGTGATGATGTATTGGTAAGTACTAAAGGGGTTGAAGAATGAAAAAGAAATGTAAAGATAAAGGGTGTAAAGAAAGAAGCCCTCCTTACAACTTTAGGTAGAAACCTGGTCAATACATATGTTATTGAGGTCAATTTTGTTAATGATTCTCGATATTGAAGAAAGACGTCTTGGACCCAGTGATGCAATGCACAACCCTTCCAAGCTAACTCAAATATCTCTCAAAAGGTATTTGTTTTAATCACACGGAGATCAACACGTTATCTATTGGTTTATTCACTCCGAATAGACTGGTATTGAAAAGGTGGCACTCCTCTCCAGCCATCGCTCACTAAATCAAAACGCTCAATCGAGTCTAGAGCCAAGAGATCATCAAAAGTCTCATTAGGACACTTTCCATTTATTCCTTGCTTTCTCACACACTGTGAAAAGTAAGAGATTTTCATGAGTCCTACGCAATATTCCTGTAATATTGCCAGAACATCCGAGTAATACGTAAATATTACAATGAAGATGGAAATCCTGCTTGAGCCTACATCAAACAAGCTTATGGTAGGTTACACGTGCGGTTCTTTTAGAACCAATCTTGTGAAAAACTGGAAAGAAACAGTGGTTTAATTCTTAATTGAACTTAAACTCGTTCCAGGCCTCTACGCATTATCATATGATCTTGCCAGAACACTCATAGTGACTCTTTATTGATCACAGTGATGAGTGGAAATCCTTCTAGTGTTAACATCAAACAGCACTTGGTAGGTGACGTGCAAGATTCTTTATGAATTGAGCTCGTGACAACTGGAAAGCAACGATGGTGAAAATCTTAATTGAAATTTACTTGTTCCAGGTTTCATGAATTGACGGCTTCAAATCACAAGGATAATTTATCCAAGTGATTCACTCTTTATGTTCGCAGTCAGCTTTGGACGGTCGAATAAAGAGAACGGGTTTACCCGCGAAATCCTGTCAGGAAGTTACTTAATTGAAACTATCCGTCACGGGTACGATATCTAATATCGTCCAACGGTCTTCACCGACCGGAGGTAAAATGCTACCGAATTAGAATAAAATGTCAAAGCCATTTTATTCGTGTCGTTGCTGTGTACCTGTTAAAGACGGTGGCGTTGTTGTGTACTTGTTGAAGACGGTGGCGTTGCTGTGTACCAGTCGAAGACGGTGGTGTTGCGGTGTACCTATAGAAGTCGTTCCCACATGCTTATGTTTTTCTGCATCAAAGTTCAGCAAAATTCAAGAAAGTGCAAAATGAAGTCTTCCGCTGTACCAAACTCTGAAGCTTTCCAGAATTCAACAAAAAGACATAAGTGTGGGGAACATGTAGTCACGAGGAGGCAAGTTTCACAAGAAGGCAAAGTTCGCACGTGAAAGGCCAAAAGAACAATGCTCTTAAGCCAAAGCCTAAAAGATCAATAAACATATTCACAACAAAAAGAAAAAGAAGAAAAGACTACGAGCTAAAGAACGAAGGCTTAGTATAGTATGCTAGGTTTAGAATTTTGTAACGTGGAGTGACCTCCCTTAGGGGGAGATTGTTAGAAATACGTTTTTACGTATTTTAGAAGTATCGGTCACTCCACAATATTATTAATGTTGTAATAGCTCGTAGTTAATAGTTACTTATTTAGTTAAGTAAGAACCGGTCCATGGGCTTGTCATGGGCCGGCCCAAGTCCATTAGTGGGTTGGAAGTATAAATACCCCTTTCCTCCTTGGAAAGGGGTTGGTTGTTGTTCATTTCTTGTTTCCACTTAATAAAATATCACATAGTTCTCTCTCACTTTCTCTCTCTAGTTTCTCTCTCTAGAAAACATCAACCCACTTCATAGATTCATAGGTTATCAAGATTCTACATTACCGAACAGAAAGATCTGTATCAAAGATCGGTAACTCTAATACCCTTATAATTTTTTGTTTTTTTTAGCTTGCGTCCTTTGGAATACATTGATTACTGCATTAAACTATTAATGTCATGTCTGCTAATCTTGCTAATCTTGGGATCGCATGTTCACACGAACAAAAGTTAAAAAAAAGGCTGTTATATACAGTGTACGGTGCAACCACTAGATTTATTTTATATTTCAAATAAACTAGTAGAATTATTATGTGGCATCTCTCAAGATTAGCTTCAAAGAGTTAGAAGTAATTTTAATAGAATATATTGATAAAAGTCTTGCGTATCATAACCATGAATATATTGATTTTCAATAATCTAATTACGGACAAATGTCTAAGTACGATATTATAACCATATGCAATTACGTAGATTTTCGCATGTTATAAAATATTAATCAACATTTTAGATATCTTCCCAATGTTTTGCGTTTATCATATATCTTGCGTATATCATATATCTATATATGTTTTCGTTATCATTGTAAATAAAGACATATATACTTTCATCCGCGGTCATGGTATGTCCAGCCGTGCTCATCTTTATGTTCTGTCATATTTTATCTTTTCATTGCGGTCACGAGCAGCGTCCTCCATATTAATCCGTTCGGATAATATTGCTTATTTTATTATAAGATATCACACATATCATTTAAAATACTAAAAGATAATGATATATTCTAATATTTTATTAAGTTGTAAAATATTACACATATTTATTTTTAACAAGGTAACAAGATATTACCTAAATCTTTCTATATTGATAAAAGATATTCTGTATATCTCTTAACTTGGTAACAAGATCTAATATATCTTTTAGCTTTGTGTGGATTTCTTTTATTCCGATAAATATTCGCATCTTTCAATACATATCTAGATACATATTTTCATGTCTAGTATTAAGTTATTACTTGTTATACATATATATATATATATATATATATATATATATATATATATATATATATATATATATATATATATATATATATATATATATATATATATATATATATATATATATATATATATATATATATATATATATATATATATATATATATATATATATATATATATATATATATATATATATATATGCTTGTCCGTACACTCGGATATCTTTTGCCTACGGGCGTACATGTACACATCGTTCCCAGGAGGAATAAGAGGATTGAGTGAAACTAATAATTCAACTCGTCGTGTAAGAGGGATGCAACCCCAACGACCACGGATCATGTATCCTTGTTAGACACCTTGCTCACAAGGCGTTGTAGTAAGTTTCGAAAACATACCGTGCCTTGTTAAAAGACACACTGTGCACGTCTAACAAAATTTTGTCAAAACTTTGACCGTCCTTATGGTAGTAGCGGTAAGCCGCACATAACGGCATAGCGTATCCCATAAGTTAGTTAAGATACGTCTTATACTATGTGATAATTCGCGGTTATGGCAAGACCCATCCGTGTTGGTTCGCACGTTCGAACCCAATTTCTATTTTTCGTACGCAGCTATGGTACGTCCATTCGCGTTGGTCTACGCGACCGTAATTTTTTGAATACTTGATTAAGTTTAATATTACTAATCGAGTTTAGCACCATTAAACTTGGGGGGCTACTAGGGTATCCTAATACCACAATTTAGGTGCATGTCACACAAATATCTTTGGATATATTCCTTTTCTGTAGAAGTCCGCCTTCTGCCGGTTTATTCATTCGCCGCGGAAATACTCCTTCCGCGCATTTATTCCTTTGCCATGGAAGTGTCTCTTCCATTGGCTTATTCATTCGCCGCGGAAGTACTCCTTCCACGCGCTTATTCCTTTGCCATGGAAGTATCTCTCCCATTGGCTTAATCCTTCGCCGCGGAAGTACTCCTTCCGCGCGCTTGTTTCTGCGCCATGGAAGTGTCTCTTCCATTGGCTTATGCATTCTCCGCGGAAGTACTCCTTCCGCGCGTTGATTCCTTCGCCATGGAAGTATCTCTTCCATTGGCTTATTCATTCGCCGCGTAAGTACTCCTTCCGCGCGCTTATTCCTTCGCCATGGAAGTATCTCTTTCATCGGCTTATTCATTCATCGCGGAAGTACTTTTTTCGCGCGCTTGTTTCTACGCCGTGGAAGTATCTCTTCCATTGGCTTATTTATTCGCCGCGGAAGTACTCCTTCCGCGAGCTTATTCCTTTGACATGGAAGTATCTCTTCCATTGGCTTATTCCTTCGCCTCAAAAGTACTCTTTTTGCGCGTTTGTTTCTACGCCATGGAAGTATTTCTTCCATTGGCTTATGCCTTTGCCACGGAAGTACCTCTTCCGCTGGCTTATTCATGCGTCGGGGAAGTATCTCTTCCACGTGCTTATTCATGCGCCGTGGAAGTATTTCTTTCACGTGCTTATTCATGAGCTGTGGAAGTATCTCTTCCACGTGCTTATTATCTTCGCCGTGGAAGTATTTCTTCCGCGTGCTTATTCATGCATCGTGGAAGTATCTCTTCCACGTGCTTCTTATCTTCGCCGTGGAAGTATTCTTCCACGTGCTCGTTATCTGCGCCGTGGAAGTGCCTCTTCCACGTGCTTCTTATCTTCTCCATGGAAGTATCTCTTCCACGTCCTTATTATATTTGCCGTGGAAGTATCTCTTCCACGTGCTTATTATCTTCGCCGTGGAAGTATCTCTTCCACGTGCTTATTATCTTCGTCGTAGAAGTATCTCTTCCACATGCTTCTTATCTTCGCCGTGGAAATATTCTTCCACGTGCTCGTTATCTGCGCCGTGGAAGTTCCTCTTCCACGTGCTTCTTATTTTCGCCGTGGAAGTATCTCTTCCACGTGCTTCTTATCTTCTCCATGGAAGTATCTCTTCCACGTGCTTATTATCTTCACCGTGGAAGTATCTCTTCCACGTGCTTATTATCTTCGCCGTGGAAGTATCTCTTCCACGTGCTTCTTATCTTCGCCATGGAAGTAATCTTCCACGTGCTCGTTATCTGCGCCGTGGAAGTGCCTCTTCCACGTGCTTCTTATTTTCGCCGTGGAAGTATCTCTTCCACGTGCTTCTTATCTTCTCCATGGAAGTATCTCTTCCACGTCCTTATTATCTTTGCCGTGGAAGTATCTCTTCCACGTGCTTATTATTTCGCCGTGGAAGTATCTCTTCCACGTGCTTATTATCTTCGCCGTGGATGTATCTCTTCCACGTGCTTCTTATCTTCGCCGTGGAAGTATTCTTCCACGTGCTCGTTATCTGCGCCGTGGAAGTACCTCTTCCACGTGCTTCTTATTTTCTCCGTGGAAGTATCTCTTCCACGTGCTTCTTATCTTCGCCGTGGAAGTATTCTTCCACGTGTTCGTTATCTGCGTCGTGGAAGTGCCTCTTCCACGTGCTTCTTATTTTCGCCGTGGAAGTATCTCTTCCACGTGCTTCTTATCTTCGCCGTGGAAGTATTTTTCCACGTGCTCGTTATCTTTTTCGTGGAAGTGCCTCTTCCACGTGCTTCTTATCTTCGTCGTGGAAGTATTCTTCCACGTGTTCGTTATCTGCGTCGTGGAAGTGCCTCTTCCACGTGCTTCTTATTTTCGCCGTGGAAGTATCTCTTCCACGTGCTTCTTATCTTCACCGTGGAAGTATTCTTCCACGTGCTCGTTATCTGCGTCGTGGAAGTGCCTCTTCCACGTGCTTCTTATCTTCGCCATGGAAGTATTCTTCTAGGTGCTCGTTATCTGCGCCGTGGAAGTGCCTCTTCCACGTGCTTCTTATCTTCGTCGTGGAAGTATTCTTGCACTGGCTTATTATCTTTGTCGTGGAAGTATCTCTTCCATGTTATTCTTATCTTCGCCGTGGAATTATTCTTCCACTGGCTTATTATCTTTGTCGTGGAAGTATCTCTTCCACGTGCTTTTTATCTTCGCCGTGGAAGTGTCTCTGCCACGTGTTCATTATTTTCGCCGTGGAAGTATTCTTCCACGGCGCATTATTATTTTCGCCGTGGAAGTATTCTTCCACGGTGCATTATTATTTTCGCTGTGGAAGTATTCTTCCACGGCGCATTGTTATCTTTTGCCGTGGAAGTACGCCTTCCACTGGCTCATTCTCCCACAGAAGTACGTCTTATGTTGGTTCATATCTTTGTTACGGAAGTACGTCTTCCGTGATGAATTACTTGTCCCGGCTAAGAATGAATTTCCAAAATTTACATCGTTTATACTTAATTAGATGGAGCCTGATCAACTATGTTTTATCTAGGAAAAACTGTGACAAATTTTTGAAGTCATTATTCGATGTCGTGGCCGTAAGACGGATGTAATATCCGCATCACCTTTCCACAGAGGTACCTCTTCTGTTGGCTTTAAGACGAATGACACATTCGCATTATGTTGCATCATTAGTGGGTATAAGAAGTACGCCTTCAAATGTTCACGATGCAGCATACGGGTTCCACCTCCACCTTTACAAAACCTTCTTATCACCCTCACGTTAGAGATGAATAAGAATGATACCTTGCCAATGCCAGTGTTACCCCGGATATAGAAACACGTTTTCTTCTTACGGGGTCCTTACCGCCTAAACACGGGAAACCAAGCATTCGAGCACAACCACCCCGTCTTACGTATACATGTTTTCCCATTTCTTTCGACGTGGATATGCTTACAAGTAGCGGATATGGTGTAAAGTCTAGTAACCTCTGTGACAACCTCGCATACTAGACTGGGGGGACATGATGGCGTATAGTGGCTATGCTCACTATTCGCAATCCCAACCCATCATCTTTTCGTTAAAAGTAGCCCATTACGAGTGGAGCCATATGTTACAGACGACCCACGAGGATGTCCTAAGCAAAAAGCCGCACGCGGTTGTTGGTAAGCGTGATACACGAATGAGTCTAGCATAACATGATCATGGACCATATCATGCTAGACTGGGGGACATGTCGACGTACAGTCGTTATCCGGTCTGGCCCAACAGGCCCGCGGCCCACACACACCTAACTTACCCTTCAAGAAACCCTAGCACTATATAAACAAGGCTAGGGGTCTCATTCTACATCAGGTTCTCTCTCATAACTACACATCTAATACTACATATTCATCCGATACTAACTTGACCGTCGGAGGTGGACCCCGGGGCTCCGGCCTCGGATCCACGTCTAACCGGTTTACCTTTGTTTGCAGCATTACTCAGGATTCGGGAAGACGACAAACGGCCTAGGAGTGTCGTCGAACCAGCCCAGCCAAACTATGCTCCAACACAGATAGTGCTTTGGTTGTCAATGAAAATATTGGTGTTCATAAATTTGAACCCATAATCCAGCATCTGATTTTGAATCCACAAAACTTGTCCACAACAACTAGCAGCAGCTACGTATTCAGCTTCTGTTGAAGAAGTAGTTACTATCGTCTGTTTCTTTCATTGCCATGAGATAAGTCTTCGACCCAAAAATTGACAACCACCAGTAGTAGATTTTTTGTCATTATTAGCACCTGCATAGTCACTATCACTATATGCTTCAAGAACAAAAGGTGATTCTCTAGGATACCACAGGCCTAGCTTGGGTTAAGCCTTGATGTACTTAAAAATCTTCTTGACAGCATTCAAGTTAGAAACCGTTGGAGCCACATAATGTCTAGAACAAGCACTTACTGCAAACATAATATCCGGACGTGATGTAGTCAAATACATGAGTGAGCCAATCATGGACCTGTACATATGAACATTTACCGGAGGATCTGGCTCATTCTTGAGTTTGACTTTAGCAACTTCATAAGGGGTTGATGCTGGTCTAAGAGGATCCATATCAAACATCTTAAGGATCTCATGAACATACTTATCTTGACTTATGAAGATTCCATCCGACTGTTGCTTGATTTGAAGACCAAGGAAAGACGTAACCTCTCCCATAGCACTCATATGAAATTCACCCTTCACCAGTTTTTCAAACTCAGCACACCATTCCTTTTTAGTAGAACCAAAGATAATATCGTCCACATACACCTGAACAAGGATAATGTCCTTGGTGTTCCTCTTAAGAAATAGTGTTTTGTCAATTGTGCCTCTTCTATAGCCATGTTTCAACAGGAATGTTGAAAGACGCTCATACCAAGCTCTAGGAGCCTGATGAAGTCCATAAAGAGCTTTGACCACCTTGTAAACTTTCTTTGGATGAAGTGGATCTACAAAGCCCTTAGGTTGAGTTACATAAACTTCCTCATCAATCTTTCCATAGAGAAATGCACTCTTGACATCCATCTGAAAAACTGTAAAGCCCACATAAGAAGCAAAAGCCAAAAACAGACGAATGGCTTCAATCCTAGCAACAGGAGCAAAAACTTCAGTGTAGTCAACGCCTTCAAGTTGTGTATGAACCTGTGCAACCAACCTCGCCTTATTTCTCACCATAATACCCCTTGCATCTTTCTTGTTTTTGAGAATCCATTTGGTACCAATTGCTGTCTTTCCATCCGGTAAGTCAACTAGGATCCAAACATTCTGAAACAAGAATTGCTGCATTTCCTCCTGCATAGCCTCCACCCAACTTTGATCCTCAAGAGCATGAGAGACTGATCTAGGTTCCACCTGTGAAAGAAAACAAGCAAACAAAAACTGTTGAAAGTCCGTATGATTATTACGCTTTTGTTCCTCTATATAGCTCACAAGAGCATGATCATCAGACGTGTCCTTCTTATGCATTCTGCGAGTCTTGACAGCAGAACCAGGATCTCTAATGATTTGAGTAGTAAGATGGTCTTTGTGTGACTGCAACACTGGATTGGAAGCTACTTCCACTTCTGGTGCCAAGTTATTAAGATCCCCAACAAAGTCATCATCATATGAAGCAGAGTTGAAAATGCCATCTATTGGTTGCTTATGAATATCATCCAGCTTGGTAGAAGACTTCTTTTGATAGTTCCCCAGGTCAGAAGGACTTGAGAATCTAGTATGGGAAGTGGAATCACTAGCCGGACTACCAATAGGTGTTGAACTAGAACTAGGAGTAACAGTTGGAGTACTAGGAGCAGCTTTGTCAGCAGTCGTATTCAAAGGAAACGCAAAGCCACCTTGAGCAGCTGCTGTAGTAGCTTCTTGTTGTTGTTTGAGTAACGTGTCAAGAGCTACTTGTGAATCCAATATATCTGATGGAGTTGCATCACTAGGAGGAGTAGGAGAGACTGTGGTGGAATAGGATGGAACAACAAAAATATCATCCTCGTCATTTGAGTCTGAAAGACTAGAATGAGCACCTGCACTCAAAGTTGCAAACACGTGTGGACCTGCATCATGGTTATTTTTGAAACGAAAATATCCTAATGAATCACCAAGATAATCAAGATCAAAATACCATTCAGGACCCTTGCCTGGGATGTTTGACTTCTCCTCAAAGTACCTGAGATTTATAGTTTCAATTACTCGCTTGGCTTGGAGATTGTAGACACGATAAGCCCGAGAATGAGCTGAATATCCCACAATGTATCCTTCATCTGCCTTGCCATCAAATTTCCCCAAATAGTCACTCGTATTCAGAATGGTGACAGGACACCCAATTGGCTTCAAATGAGCGATGTTTGGTACTTTGGATGTTTTTAGCTCATAGGGAGTCTTCTTGTGAGGATTTGTAATAGAAACTCTATTCAAAACATAACTTGCAGTATTGACAGCTTCTGTCCAGAACATGGTTGGAAGCTTGGAATCGGCAAGCATTGTTCTTACAGCTTCTATTAGAGTCCTGTTCTTTCTTTCTGCCACGCCATTCTGTTGAGGAGTTCTTGCTGCACTATAATCTCTTTTGATGCCTTTAGAATTACAAAGTGCTATGAGGTCTACATTTTTGAATTCTGTTCCATTATCACATCGAATACCTTTAACCTTCTTGGACAACTGATTCCCTATAAGTGTAATAAAGTCCTTGAGAATGGAGTAGGTCTCACTCTTGGCAGCCATGAAGAAAACCCACGTAAACCTGCTATACCCATCAGTTACCACAAGGCAGAATTGTTTGTGGTCAATGCTCCTAATAGAGGTAGGACCAAATAAATCCATGTGTAGTAGCTGCAATGGTTCAGTTATAAGGCTGAGAGAAGTAATGGCCTTGAAGGATGCTTTATGTTGTTTGCCTTTGATCTATGTAAGACAATTGATATCATTTCTGAATGACTTGGGAGGTAAATCAGAGACCAAATTCAGATTTGCTAGTTTGTGAATGGTCTTGAAGTTCACATGTCCCATCCTTCGGTGCCATTGAGTGGCTTCATCTTCTGAGGCTTTAGCAACCAAACATGCTAGTTGACCAGTAGGGTTGACTTCATTCAGCTTGATACTATAGAGGTTGTGTCGTCTAGGGATTCTGAGTAGAACGTGTGAGTCATCCAGAAGTTTAAAGTCTTTGGATAACACTAGTGCATCAGTATCCGTAAAGAGGACAGACTGCTTCTTGTCACAAATCTGAGAGACAGATATCAAGTTGAAGTGTTGAAGTGCTTCCATATAGTAGACCTGCTCAAAATTAAGATTAGGCGTCTGAATCGTTCCTTTGCCAGTGATCCTGCCTTCACCTCCTCCAAAATAGACCTTTCCGCCTTGAAATGGTACAAAGTTAGATAGAAGACTTTTATTTCCTGTCATGCTCCTAGAGCATCCACTATCAACTATTCCTAGTGTAACACCCCCAAATTTATACAACTCAATACAACAGAAGACTAGTTGGTGTTACGGGATAGCACATTACTCACATCATAGACAACGCATAAAAATCGCGTCGTTTATTAATAAGACATTTCCATTCATAAATATTAAAGTTACATAGGTCCCAAGTCATTACATTTCATACAAAGTTTTACAAAGTGTTTGAATGGAAAATATTGTTTAAGTGCGGGCCATGAATTCTTGTCGTCTTCCCGAGAATTACCTTCAAGTACCTGAGATAAAACATGTTAAAAGAAAAGGTCAGCGATAACGCCGAGTGAATTCATAGAGTTTAATAAATTCCATCAATATAACTTTGGTATAAAATTAGTACCAAAAATCAATTCGTACAAATCATTGTAATAGGCCGTAAAATAGCCAAAATCATTTTATACAAATCTTTGTAATAGGCCATAAAATAGCCAAAATCATTTTATACAAATCCTTATCGAAAATCATAATATAGGCATTTGCCTTAAAAATTATTATACGAGCCAATGTCGTAAAAACATCATACAATACGCCTTATGACGTTGTATGAAAATAAAAACCGTTATATGAATATGGTTATGAAAACCAAAACACAAACATAATATCATTAGTATGACCCTATATTGCTAGTCAGGCAATACATCGTAATTCGAAGCATCTAGTAGTATTTCGTTAGTTTTGGATTATTATAAGCCGCATGACATTGTTACCTTACTAAACCAACAACGGGTAGCTAACCCGATACCAATTTGCCCATCTAAAGTAGCGTGTCGTCACAAAGGTCACGCTATGGAAGTATTCTCATACATAAATTCGCTTACCAATCAATGTGGCACGACGGGGATCAACCGTCAAGGCGCGAACTGGGGTGATCGTCCCCAAATAGTACTATTAAATGCATAAGCGTCTACCAAATCCCGGTAGTTCACAATTCATGCTAATGGGACTTTTAGTGACATAACCTAACTTTAATAATCCATTTAATTTCATCTATCGGGTCCTTTAATCATTTATCGGGTCATACAATCGGGTCATTCAATCATTCGGGTCCAAAATCAATAAATAAAAAATCGGGACAAATGGTGTCCTATTTTATAAAATCTAACATGTTATCTCCCTCGCGGGTTTATAAAACATTTATAAAAGCATTTAAATGAGTGCGAGGCTATGAACTCACGTTGATGTGGGAAGACGGGTTATCAGCAATTCGGACGTACGGTACGTGCTTCAATCACGGAAACCTAGACAAATAATACTCGTCTTAGACTCATGTCCAATGACTTTATAAAAATACCAATTATGTATACATATGATGATTATATATATATGATGATCAAGTGGGTTTACATATCCTCATTTACTCATTTTTAGTGTTATATGTCGATAACTTTTATACTAGCTTACTAGTTTTACCCATTTACGTGTTTTAAGTCCAATAAACTTATTATAAGTTCTTTAACTTGTTTTAATCCATGTTATACTTATTTTATCAGTATGTATACTTTCCATGTTGGGCCCAAATGGGTTAAGCCCAATAAGTTCTTTTTAAAAGTTTTTATCTTATTTAGTCCAATTATTAGTCCAATATGCTTAATTAGCTCGTAAATGTCCGTATTTCTTATAGTTCGGGTTTTATCGGTTTTTACTTGTTATACATGTCTATATATCAGTATATAAGTTATATAAAGTTTTCATTAGACGGGTCCAACCATCTGAGTTTTATTTAACAAAAACGTTAATTTTTACGGTATTAGCCGAAAAAGTCGTAAAAACAATGTTTATAGTTTTATAACTTATAAGTATTATTTCACTACCATTTATATAAGTTATTCATTCATTTACCCTTTTACATATTTATATAAATAAGTTTTATAAGTTAGTGGGTTTTCATTTATATTTTATACTATTAAATTTTAAGTGCTTATGTAATAGTATTATTCTTTAATTTCCAAAAATCTGATTTTTATCTTCACTTTCACAAAAACTGCCATATCTTGAGTTCTATATGGAGATAGAAGCTCAAATTTTTATCACATACACTACATGATATGTGCTACATTTAACTCTTCTATAGCTACTGTTGAATCATCTTCCAATATTTTCTAAAAATCGTCCAAAACAGTAACCTCAGATTTATACCCTAAACTTGTTTTGATCATATCTCACTCATTACAATGATTCCATTGCATGGCCAACTCTCACATGTGTACAAGACCCATAGATTACTGTAAATCCATTCTACTTCATCATTTTATCAGTTTACCATATGGTTCTTTACTGTTTTATACAGCCATCAAATTTAACCAAGATTTTAACCTTGTTTCTAATAGTCTTTCATCTTTTTAAGCATGTTTATCAACAACAAATCCCCACATAACATTTTTATCATCATATACTCATCATATACATATACAATAGGAAATAAAATACATGTTTACATAATCAAAATAACAAGAAGTTGAGGAGGGCAATCTTTATACCACCAAGTTGATGTAGGTTATGATCAAAACATGGATTTTGATGGAGAAACTTGTGCATAGCCAAGACCATCTTCAAGACCACCATTCTTCATGTATACCTTGTGGAATATCAGCCTCAAGACACTATGAAAACTCCTCCATGGATGTTATAATCACCACCATTCAAGAGAGCTTCAAAAGAGCTTCATCATATGTAGAGATAACATATGAATTCATGGTTAATTTTTGATCAAATTGGATGTTTAGGGTGAGATGGTGGACGGCATAAATGGAGTTGAGAGAGAGAGGAGAGTGTTTTGCATGGATGAAAATGAGAAGAGTGGTTTAGGTTGATGGTTTTGATGTGTTTGTAGCTTACAAAGTAAGCTAAGGACATGTGTAGTAAGCTTTAGCTTACACTTGACACATAAGTGTCTTGTGTAACTAGTTAAGGCCGGTTTTGATGGGGGTGGGACAAGTGTCCCACTTGTCTCATCCCCATTTATTTACGGGTACTCCTCGATTCTTGTTTCCTCGATTTGCGTGCCCTCGGGTCGTTTTATGGAAAACGTTTTTATAAATTATGAATCACCGTTACAAAACGAATCCAATAAAAATTGTCTCATCAAAAACGGAGTTCGAAAACGTAAATACGTAATCCTAGGGTTTCCGGTTTAGTCGTAAAAGACGTTAAAATAAAATCGTAAGTCCTAATCTCTTCTCGTAAATTTGTGAGTTTATGAACTAACACAAATTTAAAACTCCAAAATAATATTCATGGATAAATTTATTTTCTGAAATGTCGGACTGTCACCAAAGACGGTGTATGTAAACGTAAGCACGTAACGTTGAATCCTCCGGTTTAGACGTAGCCGATGCTACTTCAAGACGTAAATCCAAATTTCTTCCCAAAAATAAGTGAGTTCATATTGTAACATTAAAATAATGTTTTCAAATAAATATTGAGAATAAAATATCAACCATAATTTGACGGATTGTCACAGCATTTACCCCTAAACAGGATCTTTGTCCTCAAAGATCATCTTACCTTACTACTCGCTTCTTATAGAGTTAAAGCCACGTGGGTATTTCCTCCACATTCGGTCTTTTCTCACAAGTGCAATTCATTACAATACGCGAGTTCTATCAAACATAACTGCGGGAATAAGATCAGGCTTAATGTTGACTTACTTTCTCTATCCATGATGTTCACGGGTTTTTGATGAATGCAACTTTTCGCCGATCTAAGCTTACTAAGAATAATCAAATTCTCACTTGATAGATATTCCATCAAGTTCGATTTACGAAACATAATTCACGCAGTTCTTGAAGTCCTAGGGTAGATCCAGCTTATATGCCTTTCAATCCCAACTTTTACGTCATCTCAATGGTCCCATACAATGGGGACTTATATCCCATGATTTGTCAGATCATGAATTCATTTTTTTTCCAAGGTTAAAAATTGTGGCATAACTTCGCTACCCATTTGGCACTTCAAGATCTATATTTTATATTCACATAACCTCCTGTCCACTATCGGCAGTTAATAATCAAATCCTAATTTCAACAATCATTTCAGATCTCTCGGGTCGGGTATTTTGCAAGGATAGGTTCGCCATCATAGGAAACTTAAACCTAAAAGACATGTCCAACTCACAATGGATGTATGTCGGGTGTCTTTATCTCAACTCTTGCTTACAGATGCTCTAAGATTTAGATCCTAACAAGATTTGATCTCAATCCTAATACGATGATTATCAATGATAATCTCTCCAAAGGAAAACGATTATACGGTCTATTACCAAAGGTCAATCATTCAAACATAGAACAACATTTATAGTATTTTGTATCGCTACTTTACCTCGTCCCTTCGAATTGGGGTGGTACATAGTACTCTCATCAAGGTTCGTTCTCAATGATCTCTGAGCAAATCTCTAGAAATTCGATGCGAAGCGAGGATCTTGATATAGATGATCGATACAGGCATGCTATGTTTACATAACTCTTTTCCCTTTATCATTAACGAGAATGATATTAGCAGATTTGGTCAGTCTGTCGACGATGACCCAAATCGAATTAAATTCAGATGATGACCTTTGCAATAGCTAGACGTTTACTAATGTATGAGGCGATGTCTGCCTTCATAATTTGCCATCAGTACAACTTCTTCAGACACATATACTTTTAGTCATAAATGACATAAATAGAATACTTATACTTATGCTTACAAATTCCAACATAACTATATCTCACAATTTTCCATATTTATGCAACCATAAACGGCCCTTTAAAATATTTAATGCTATCGGCTTCTCAATTCTAATGATTCATATTAGTCGCGAATCCCTTTTATCATCTATATTATCCCTCTTACAAACATTAGTTATTTTTAAATTGTTCAGCAATTTATTTTGCACCTTCATTATTAAGGAACATGTCCTAACTGGTTCTTTATCTTTTCTACATAATGCATCAGTATCTATATTCATCTCTCATGATGATATAATTATCATGTCCATAATTTACTCAGGTATTCTTTCTATATTATGCGTCAGTAATCACGTTCACTTTCCTGATGAAATAAATATCACAATCGTATTTAGTCAAAATTCTTTCTTCATATCTTCTATGTTTTAGTTTCGTCTTTTCTATCATTTTTATCCGTTTTTCTCAATCCAGCGTTTAAAGCGTCGATAATTATTACAACTAATTAAATAATAAATATTCAATTTTTATGAATCGTAAACGTAAAGATTTTAAATTTTCCCAATTTGTCCAATTATATAAAAATGTTCAAAATAATTTGAATTTAATTAACAAGATTTTCGTTGATTTATCAAAAATAATTAACAAGATTCGTAAATGTTTGAAAAAAAAATCTCTGGTTACATTTTGGTAAAAGTTTTCTTAGTTGAAAAGCAAAAATTGTCATTTCAAATTCTAAGTCATGGTTTAAATGGTTTCCTCAATTCCTCTTAGGTTATCTTGAGGCATACACAAACATTTACCCCTAAACAGAAGTTTAGTTAAATGGTTTGTGTATAAGGGAATAATCCCTTAAAATCCTTTGTTAAAACATTTGTCAAAACATATTTGCACTTTCTTTTTAGTATAACTCAAAGTCTTAAAAGGGCTCTTAATTTTTGAAGAGTCAGTTGATATTCCATTATCCTTATAATCACATAGTCAATCATGTAAAGTATTAAGTCTTTAACCACGTGTTAATTATTCAAGGTACAGGTTTTTATCGTTCGGCCAATTCAGGGCAATCTATAATTAAATTCTAACTCATCCTTATTCTTATATACAAACATATAGTCCTTAATGATCACGAGCATGAATTTATCAAATTACAGCCTACACACGTGATTCACGAAATTTATGAATGCTACATGTGCATTGGTCAATCCTAACGACATCACGTGAAACTCATAACATTCATTACAAGTACCGGATGTAGTGATTGGAATAGATAATCTTCTTCGCAGATGCGAAGTTGATGATAACCATGCCGTGGATCAAATCTTGTAAATGATCGAACAAATCTTCCATTTCGAGTTATGGATATTGTTTTCGATTGTCAATTTACTCAGTTCACAGTAATCTATAAATATAAGGAATGATAACACCATAGCTCTTCAGGATGACAGGCTTGGTATAATAAATCTTTCTCCGACAACTCTCTCAGTTGTACGGTAATTCCTTTAATTCAGAGGGTGCTGACGTACGGTGCACAAGCCACAGGTGCAGCACCGGGAATATAATCAATACCAATTTCAACTTTCCTTAATGGCAAAAGTCTAGGTAATTCATCAACAAATACTTCCTAAAGTTTCAGATAACATAAACATCTTTTAATACATTCATATCAGGTTCTTTCTAGATTATAATATCTATGACTAATTCACAACCATTCACGGTATAGCTTTAAGTCTAAATGAAGGATATGGTCATTCATCAAGAATTATTTAGATCACTTTTGATAATCAACATCTTATCTTTTCAGGGGAATTCTACTCGAGTTCCCATCAATTAGACAATGTCGTCATGTCATAATCAATCAATCCATTCCACTGGCACTATCAACTTTCCAGTTTTATTGCCGTCGATAAGATGTGAACTTCTCAAAAGACTAATAATAACTCATAATCCTTCACAATTCAAGGATATCTGGAGACACAACTACTATTAAAAGAGTAAGGTCAACGCATAATCTACGCGAGAGAATTTCAAATCAGGTACAGACGAAAACATTTAACGAATATGAATATATCCCACGTTTTCATAATTTGAGTACGCATTCGAAAGCTCCTCGGATCGTTACCCAGGTCATTCAAATGAAATCAAATCATAAGAAATGATAAGAACGTCAATACATCCAGTCGGGTATCAACACTAGGTAATCAAATACTTTTCCTAAGAATCTCACTACGGGAGAATTGGACAAGAAAGAATTGTCAATTGTCAAATAAGACAATTTCCACAGATGAGTAAATTCGACTCAGAAGAATAGATGTTACAGGCACATATGTAGGTGTCCCTAACACTATGTCCTTATTTTTCACTTCTTGCAGATCTCATAAAATTTATTCTTTCACAATCTTCAAAGAAAATGTAGTGTTTATTCATTAGTTTTATGGTGACTACTAATCAGTCTTGCATGGTCCATTCCAAATTGTATGTAGGCGCGCAACTATATACAATTTCAAGATTAACGATGCAATACTCAGTTCGTCAAAATTTTATCATCATGTTTATAATAAAACATTTTCGTACTTAACTCTTAAATAAGAATCAAGAATAAATTTACAAAGGTTTTCTTTGTTATGGAAATAATTAAGTTTCCAAAGCGTCTCATAAAAAATTTTATTTTGATATCAATCACTTATAAATCTCACTTTGAATACTCCTTATTGTGATGAAAATTCAATTTTTCTCAAGGAATACTGTTTCATCTTTATAAAAACAATGAATGATCTGCAAAAGAGTGATAAAGAGTCGTTCACCAAGAACTTAACTACAATATGATAGGAAATGAGCTTTAGCCAGATAATCATGAGGTTCATGATCTCGATGGCACTCAAAAAGAATAATTCACAACGTAACTCAAATCGAGATGAGTACTTGTTCAATAGTTGCATTACTAATGCGAACATTAGGATGAAGCAATAAGAGATAGATAACATCGATACATGTAGAATTTAGCGATCAAAGGTAGTCTTTTCATTAATCACAAACAAGTCAAAATTGTACCGTAACACATTACGTGTCACTATGTCATACAATTCTCAGAACTCATCCTACCAACTGATATCTCAGTTAAGTTAAGGATTATTTTTTAAAGATTCCACAATGAATACTAATCTACAAGAGTCATTAGGTATTCCACATGTCCCGAAAGATCCATCGGTCTCAATTTAGAAGAAGATTTCTTCAATTTATTTCTTGGACACTGGGCATCTTCGTTAGTGGACAATGGCTTAGGAACAACCCTTAACACGAATCAACAATCATTTAAAACCTTATAATTTAATCACAGAACTTAATGACTTCCTCTTAACAATTTTATATTCCATACGGATTAAATTTTACTTTATTCAAGTTTCAACCAACTTACACTCAATTCGATATCCTACTTCATTTTCCAATACTTTCAGCCTTATTTATAAACCTTAAAAGGGCAATAAAGCTCGATATGAATCAACACTTAATTCCAATCCTATATCTCTTACAACAACAATTATCAAATGAGTCATTAATATAAAATGACTTGGTCATTCTACTAGACTTCTCGGAAAGGTACTAGTGCCATGAGGCTTTTGGGTAATGGTTCCAATGACAGCCTCAAGTGCAACATTCCCCTTTTCGATTTCAATTTTAAGAATTGAGTGACAACGAATCAGATGACATCTTTCTAGGTGGTAACGTTTTGTCAAACTCCACTCTATAAGGAAAGATCGTCATGGCATCGATATCAGATTTAATCTCGCCAATTCTTCTTCAATGTCACAATCAACTACTATCTACATTTCTATGATTATCATCCATTTGTTGGGATCATAAATATCCACAACTTGGTTTAGATCTAGGATAGCTAGAATTCCTACGAGAATAGCTTCGATTAATTTACTAGGGGAGTTAGGGTCTCTTGTGACAATCTACGTCGTATAAATACCTCGTATAAATATCAAAATAATCATCAAACAATCATGTAATAAAATTACATCATATATATAATCCAAGTTATATATATATTAAAATAACACTTCTCAGTCTTGGCCTTGTCGGTAACTCGGGAATTCTTCGGCACCGTTATAGTCAAAAGATTTTTAGACATTTTGTGAAAAATGTTTATAGTTAAATGATTTTGAAATGTTTTATTCAAAATCTTGGTTTTAAAAATGTTTCGTTCTCTATAACGAGAGCTCTGGTACCAAACTGTAACACCCCCAAATTTATACAACTCAATACAACGGAAGACTAGTTGGTGTTACGGGATAGCACATTACTCACATCATAGACAACGCATAAAAATCGCGTCGTTTATTAATAAGACATTTCCATTCATAAATATTAAAGTTACATAGGTCCCAAGTCATTACATTTCATACAAAGTTTTACAAAGTGTTTGAATGGAAAATATTGTTTAAGTGCGGGCCATGAATTCTTGTCGTCTTCACGAGAATTACCTTCAAGTACCTGAGATAAAACATGTTAAAAGAAAAGGTCAGCGAACGCTGAGTGAATTCATAGAGTTTAATAAATTCCATCAATATAACTTTGGTATAAAATTAGTACCAAAAATAAATTCGTACAAATCATTGTAATAGTCCGTAAAATAGCCAAAATCATTTTATACAAATCTTTGTAATAGGCCATAAAATAGCCAAAATCATTTTATACAAATCCTTATCGAAAATCATAATATAGGCATTTGCCTTAAAAATTATTATACGAGCCAATGTCGTAAAAACATCATACAATACGCCTTATGACGTTGTATGAAAATAAAAACCGTTATATGAATATGGTTATGAAAACCAAAACACAAACATAATATCATTAGTATGACCCTGTATTGCTAGTCAGGCAATACATCGTAATTCGAAGCGTCTAGTAGTATTTCGTTAGTTTTGGATTATTATAAGCCGCATGACATTGTTACCTTACTAAACCAACAACGGGTAGCTAACCAGATACCAATTTGCCCATCTAAAGTAGCGTGTCGTCACAAAGGTCACGCTATGGAATTCTTCTCATACATAAATTCGCTTACCAATCAATGTGGCACGACGGGGATCAACCGTCAAGGCGCGAACTGGGGTGATCGTCCCCAAATAGTACTATTAAATGCATAAGCGTCTACCAAATCCCGGTAGTTCACAATTCATGCTAATAGGACTTTTAGTGACATAACCTAACTTTAATAATCCATTTAATTTCATCTATCGGGTCCTTTAATCATTTATCGGGTCATACAATCGGGTCATTCAATCATTCGGGTCCAAAATCAATAAACAAACAATCGGGACAAATGGTGTCCTATTTTATAAAATCTAACATGTTATCTCCCTCGCGGGTTTATAAAACATTTATAAAAGCATTTAAATGAGTGCGAGGCTATGAACTCACGTTGATGTGGGAAGACGGGTTATCAGCAATTCGGACGTACGGTACGTGCTTCAATCACGGAAACCTAGACAAATAATACTCGTCTTAGACTCATGTCCAATGACTTTATAAAAATACCAATTATGTATACATATGATGATTATATATATATGATGATCAAGTGGGTTTACATATCCTCATTTACTCATTTTTAGTGTTATATGTCGATAACTTTTATACTAGCTTACTAGTTTTACCCATTTACGTGTTTTAAGTCAAATAAACTCATTATAAGTTCTTTAACTTGTTTTAATCCATGTTATACTTATTTTATCATTATGTATACTTTCCATGTTGGGCCCAAATGGGTTAAGCCCAATAAGTTCTTTTTACAAGTTTTTATCTTATTTAGTCCAATTATTAGTCCAATATGCTTAATTAGCTCGTAAATGTCCGTATTTCTTATAGTTCGGGTTTGATCGGTTTTTACTTGTTATACATGTCTATATATCAGTATATAAGTTATATAAAGTTTTCATTAGACGGGTCCAACCATCTGAGTTTTATTTAACAAAAACGTTAATTTTTACGGTATTAGCCGAAAAAGTCGTAAAAACAATGTTTATAGTTTTATAACTTATAAGTATTATTTCACTACCATTTATATAAGTTATTCATTCATTTACCCTTTTACATATTTATATAAATAAGTTTTATAAGTTAGTGGGTTTTCATTTATATTTTATACTATTAAATTTTGAGTGCTTATATAATAGTATTATTCTTTAATTTCCAAAAATCTGATTTTTATCTTCACTTTCACCAAAACTACCATTTCTTGAGTTCTATATGGAGATAGAAGCTCAAATTTTTATCACATAAACTAAATGATATGTGCTACATTTAACTCTTCTATAGCTACTGTTGAATCATCTTCTAAATATTTTCTAAAAATCATCCAAAACAGTAACCTCAGATGTATACCCTAAACTTGTTTTGATCATATCTCACTCATTACAATGATTCCATTGCATGGCCAACTCTCACATGTGTACAAGACCCATATCTTACTGTAAATCCATTCTACTTCATCATTTTATCAGTTTACCATATGGTTCTTTACTTTTTTATACAGCCATCAAATTTAACCAAGATTTTAACCTTGTTTCTTATAGTCTTTCATCTTTTTAAGCATGTTTATCAACAACAAATCCCCACATAACATTTTTATCATCATATAATCATCATATACATATACAATAGGAAATAAAATATATGTTTACATAATCAAAATAACAAGAAGTTGAGGAGGACAATCTTTATACCACCAAGTTGATGTAGGTTATGATCAAAACATGGATTTTGAGGGAGAAACTTGTGCATAGCCAAGACCATCTTCAAGACCACCATTCTTCATGTATACCTTGTGGAAAATCAGCCTCAAGACACTATGAAAACTCCTCCATGGATGTTATAATCACCACCATTCAAGAGAGCTTCAAAAGAGCTTCATCATATGTAGAGATAACATATGAATTCATGGTTAATTTTTGATCAAATTGGATGTTTAGGGTGAGATGGTGGACGGCATAAATGGAGTTGAGAGAGAGAGGAGAGTGTTTTGCATGGATGAAAATGAGAAGAGTGGTTTAGGTTGATGGTTTTGATGTGTTTGTAGCTTACAAAGTAAGCTAAGGACATGTGTAGTAAGCTTTAGCTTACACTTGACACATAAGTTTCTTGTGTAACTAGTTAAGGCCGATCTTGATGGGGGTGGGACAAGTGTCCCACTTGTCTCATCCCCATTTATTTACGGGTACTCCTTGATTTTTGTTTCCTCGATTTGCGTGCCCTCGGGTCGTTTTATGAAAAACGTTTTTATAAATTATGAATCACCGTCACAAAACGAATCCAATAAAAATTGTCTCATCAAAAACGGAGTTCGAAAACGTAAATACGTAATCCTAGGGTTTCCAGTTTAGTCGTAAAAGATGTTAAAATAAAATCGTAAGTCCTAATCTCTTCTCGTAAATTTGTGAGTTTATGACCTAACACAAATTTAAAACTCCAAAATAATATTCATGGATAAATTTATTTTCTGAAATGTCGGACTGTCACCAAAGACGGTGTATGTAAACGTAAGCACGTAACGTTGAATCCTCCGGTTTAGACGTAGTCGATGCTACTTCAAGACGTAAATCCAAATTTCTTCCCAAAAATAAGTGATTTCATATTGTAACATTAAAATAATGTTTTCAAATAAATATTGAGAATAAAATATCAACCATAATTTGACGGATTGTCACACCTAGAGTAGGATCTTGGTATGGAGTAACCTACAACAACAAGAAAATAGATATACAAAAGTTAGTGTCTTAAGGGGACCCAAACCTTTTCAGGTTTGAGCCTGCCTTGTGGATCTTTAGTAGATAGCCAAGAAGATTGATTAGATCCACCGTTGTTCTTTGGTTGCCTATGCATCATATGGGTGTTATTGTTTGACCAAGAACAACCTGCTGTGGGCTTAACAGCAGTTCCTAGATTTCCCAAACCGAAAAACATGTGGTCAAAATTATATGCATAATTTGGATTAAAATTCTGAAAATAGTTACTGGTTGGTCTATTCGATATTAATCCAGTGTTTCTCCAATGATCAGAAACTAATGGAGAGGTCCTTCTAGAAGAGGAAAAAGATTGAGCACTTGGGTTTAGTCTTCTAGAAGAATATGGACGAACTCCTAGTGGACAGGGAGCAGGAAATACTTGATGTACAGAAGAATGTTTGTCATAAAAATCACAATCTTTAATCAAATGAAATGCACTCCCACAAACAAAACATGTTTTAAACGACCTTTTATTAGAATGAAATTGTTTCATACTGCTAACTTTATTACACACAATTCTAGGAGAAACAATCTTCCTCCGACTCAATAAACCAGGACTAGACACTGTTGAAGTAAAATCAACTCTCTCTTCACACTTCCTAGCACTAGTAGCAGCATGGTCATTTGACTTGGAACTTGTAGGTCTCGACTCTTCACTTGAACCACATGATGCAGAGTCACTGGCTTTGTCACTGAAAGTACACGAGACAAAGTCATTAGAATTAGTAGAACTTTTTGGGGACTCATGCATCTGTGATCCATCCAAGTCATTATGCCTAGGAGTGGGCATGAAAGTTCCTGTAAGAGGTGGAGGGACAGCGTGCATTTCTGCTGCTGGTTTAAACCTATTGTAGCTAGGTGTTCCCTCTTCCTCCTTGTCAGGATCAAAGACACTTGAAAAAGATAAATCAAACACATCTTCTGGATCAATATATTTATCAAATCCTAACCCTCTTTTAGTCCTACCAGACATGCTACTATCAATTAATTTTGAAAGATTTTTAGGTGCCTTTTGCCATTTTTCAAATCTCAGAAGTGTAGCATCTAATTTTTCCTTCGTTTCTTGTTTTTCTTTGATACTGTCATCTTTTACCTTTTCTGTGTATTTAAGCATATTTGTTGTGTTTTCTAAATCAATGTTCAGTATCCTAATTTTATCCTCATACTCACGTTGAGTATCTTGAAGCCACCTCTTTTGTTTTTCCAATGTTTTTAAAGAAGCCTTATAGGCTTGAACCTCTAAAAAATACTTATCATTCTGATCATTTAAATCATTATATTGGGACAACAATTATGAATATTTATCATGACAACCAAGAGGATAATGTTGTACCTGAGGTGAGATGCCCATAAGAGCAAACTCTTCTGCTTCCTCGGCATCAGATAGATTCCCAGCAATCATTGCAAATACATCAGTAGAAGGTTCAGCTGTTTCTAGGGTAGCATTCTGATGATCATTCCAGTTGACCATAGAGTCAACAGACACCAACGCCTTCTTGTCATCCTTCACCTCCTGAATCTTAAAAGCTGAATATTTGCTCTTCTCTTGGTCATGCTTGTTAGGGCATTCTCTTGCAAAGTGACCTTGCTGCTGGCAGTTATAGCACCAAACCTTGCTTCTGTCAAACCTTGCTGGCTCTCTTAGGTTGTAATTAAGTTTTCGACCGGCTTTCTTCTCAAACTTGTGAACCCTAAGAGTGAGCATGGCCATCTGCCATTTGAGATCCATTTCATCCAGGTCTAGTTTATCAACCTGTTTGAAGTCATCAAAAGCAAGTTGCTGTTGAGCATCAACGTTAGCAACAAAAGAGTGAAGAACAGCTTCTACCATGCTACCAGACTTGGCTTTTGGTTCAGGAGTAGAAGTATGCTGAAAAGTATGTTGAGAAGACACAGTATTGCTTGGGCTACTAGCATAAGACCTGGGACTGGATCCCATAGAACTCACAAAGGCAGAGTTAGCAGGAGTAGGAAAAGAATCACTTAAGTATCCCCTCACATGAGGCTCAAAGGTTTTGAGCTTATGAAACAGGTCATCAAAATTAAGATAGTCAAGCCCACCTTTTGCTTTGAGAGAGATTACCACCTGATTCCATGAGTAGAGTAAGGCTCTAAGAAACCTTGCATTGATATCACCATGGTCAGGTTTCGACCGAAGTTGATTCAATTGGCTCAATATCTTTTGGAACCTGTCATACCCTTGATGGATACCTTCAGTTTCCGAGATCTTGATTTCTGTGAATTCATCTCTCAGCATGGATCTTCGCATTTTCTTTGACTCCTCATTCCCACCAAACCTTGCTTTTATTACATTCCAGATCTCTCTAGCATCATCCAAATGATAGAAGTCACCCATGTGATCATCAGGAAGAGACTGAAGCAAAATAGTTTTTGCTTTGATCTCCTTCTGAACAGCTGTGATTTCTTCATGAGTTTTAGGGTCAAGAAGAGTAATACTACCATTCTTTTCTCTTCCAGTCAACTTCTTGCTGTTTCCATTCAGAATGATCTTCCAAAGATCTTGATCAGTGTTGGTGATCCAACATTCCATCTTAATTGCCCAGCTATCATACTCGTCCTTTTTCAGAAGAGGAAACTTACCATTTGTGTTGGGAACCGTAGCAATGATCTGTTGAGGTTGTTGAGTTCTAAGAGTACTATCTTCTCCTGTTTAAGTAGAACTTGAGGCATACATGATTAAACAAAGATGTTAGTAATGAGAATAATTGATTCTTCTTGTACAGAGACTCTCCCAGACTCTGATACCACTTGTGGGGTCCACTAGATGTGAATCTTGCATCCTGTCAGGAACGGTGAACGACTTCTGTAATCACAAGTCTATTCACAGAGAGACTCTATACACAGTATAAGTGTGGAATACAAATACTATAAAGAAGAAGAAAATAACTATAACGACTTGATCCTTTTCTAAGGATTTCTAATATTAATAATAACTAGAATTATGTTTGATGAAGGTCTGTGTAACCCTGCTGCCTAAGGTTCCTTTTATACTACAAGGAAACCCTAATACATCATTAATAAAAACGTGTAAAACTGATATGCATATCCTTTCCAAACATATCTCATGCATATCCTAACAGAATAATAACTAAATAATAAAGTTTGACTTTCTATAAGACCAGGACCACGACTTGCTCCTACTACTACTATGACCAGGAGGAACTACATACCTCCTAGTCTACCTATTACAAATAACTATTCCAATGGTCCTAACATCTTCATATTTTGGAATTTCTTCACTTGACGTTTTTAAGAGATTCGTTCTACTTGGACCACGACTTCATCATTTTTATTCAATCTTTATTTCGGACTTTGATATACAACGATCCGCCTCCTTTTTGGACTTAGATATATTTATCCTCATACCTTGTAAGGGTCTTTTTGGATAGACTTTCTCCATGATCTTTAGGGGAGTAATTGCTTTTCGTCGTGTGTCTCGATCCTTCATATTGATTTAGGAATAATGATACTTCACATCATCTTGGATCTTTAGCAACAAAATAGAGCTCCTCATGCCTTGTTAGGGCCTTTTTGGATCTTCACCAATCTTCGCGTCCCGCTTCAATAAGTTATGCCTTGGCTATGAACTCTATTCAACCCCGAGCAACTTAAACGATCTTGTGCTAGAAGCTAAGTAACCTTTCAAATCGTACGACCTTACTTATTGCAATTATTTTTATTCCTAATGCATTGATCTTATGGGATAAAAAGCCACAATTAAAAACATATGAGTTTTTGAAAGAACATTTTCATGTTCTACGTTTATCATGATCACTTGTCTAACTCTATCATTTCTCGTTCTTCACTAATTAAAGACCTCTAATTAAAGAGACTCGTGAATACTTAGCCATGCAAGTCAAAATTAAGCCAAATTTGGATTAGCTTTCATTAAGACTATATCAAATCAAAGTTTTTGGGTTTTCAAGCCACCTATAGGATCTTGCACTTTCTTAGACTTTTGCAAGTTTATAGAATGCATTTTATAGTTCCCTTGATAAGTGACTTTCTAGGATCAATTATAGGAACTTGCGAAAAGTTCTTGTTCTTAACCCGAATGAGCTAAGACTTCCGCGTTTTAAAGTTCCCTATATAAAAGTCTAGCAAAACTTGAATTGAGCGAGTTAAGGAATGTAAAGGGCTCCAAATGCCCATGAAGTCAAAAGTTAGCTCTTATTCTACCCATCGGAAAATATACATTCGTGTCTTAAAAACACTTATTAAAACTAAGAAAAATTTAAAAATTTGGCCATTTTTAGCCTTATTAGCAACAAAATGAAATAAAACTTTGAAAGTTGGAAAACGTGAGGGCGTAGCAAAGCAAGTACCTATTCACCTCCCCATACTAAAAGTAAACATTGTCCTCAATGTTTCGAGTCTAAAGGTGGAGCACCCCCATACTAGAGACGAAGAGTCGAATGCTTATGATCTAGCATGGAAAGGGTGATCAAGAATATATCTAAAACCGTTTATTAAGTATGCTAAAAGATAATTGTTAGAACAATAAAGGATATGTCATGGATTCGTGAAACACTTCTTCAAGCAAATGATGGAGGCTCACGTAAACGAACACGAGAGTCTTCAATCATAGATGATGATGATGATCTAGATAACACAATCACAAACAACCACGAGACAACGAGTTGGAAGGGCACAAATCCCCTCTCATTATTTATTAGAAAGCATAAAAAGATAAGCATGGGATCTCCTCCACGAGGCACCTCGTTTTTGATTACTGAGTCATGAGCTCGACTCGATCCCCCCAATGCTAATTATCATTGAGGAAGGTGACTTGGTCGAGGTCAACCATTAAAGGAATTTCCCCACCAAAGTAGTGCTTAAGCCTATATCCATTCACCTTGAAGTTAGGACCATCATTTTGAGCTAGCTCGATGGTCCCACAAGGAAACACTTGTGTAACAGTGAAAAGACCCGACCAACGAGATTTCAATTTCTCAGAAAATATCTTTAGTCTAGAGTTAAAAAGTAACACTTGATCACCAACGTTAAAAACCCGGTTTTTAATCTTGGCATCATGAAACTTTTTAGTCTTTTCTTTGAAAATCAATGAATTTTCATAAGCATTATCTCTTAGTTCATCCAATTCATTCAATTGTATTTTCTGGTGATCTCCCGTGGTCTTCAAGTCAAAGTTTGCATGCTTAAGGGCTCAATATGCCTTGTGCTCCAATTCAATGGGCAAATGATAATTCTTCCCATAGACTAACTTATAAGGAGTACAACTGATAGGTGTCTTATAAGCTGTCCTAAAGGCCCATAAAGCGTCATCGAGTTTGTCGGACCATGAAGCACGGTTTTCTCAAATCAACCTATCTAAAATCCTCTTCAAAGCTCGGTTCGAAACCTCGACTTGCCCACTCGTTTTCGGGTGATAAGCCGTAGAAGGACGATGAGTAACTCCATATTTCTTTAAGACCTTCTCGAATTGGTCATTACAAAAATGGGTTCCACGATCGCTTATAATAGCACGAGGGGTTCCGAACCGAGAGAATAGTTGCTTCAAAAACTTCACTACCACTCGAGCATCATTAGTAGGTAAAGCCTTAGCTTCCACCCACTTAGAAAGGTAGTCGACCGCGATGAGGATATACTTGTTACCATGAGACGATGGGAACGGCCCCATAAAGTCTGTGCCCCAAATGTCAAACTCTCACACACTTGAATTATGTTTTGCGGCATTTCATCACGTTGAGACGATTTTCCTTGACGTTGGCACGAATCACACGACTTCACAAGTGCGTGTGCATCACGATAGATAGAAGGCCAAAAGAAGCCGGCATCGAACACTTTCTTAGTCGTTAGATTAGCACCGTGGTGACCATCCGTGGGTCCCTCGTGACAAGGTCTAAGTATGTTAGAAGCTTCGGCACCAAAAACACAACGTAGAACGAGTTGATCCGTACAAACCCGAAAGAGATAAGGGTCGTCCCAAAAATAGAACTTGACGTCACGAAAGAATTTTCGCTTTTGTTGTGTCGTCATACCCTTGATTATGAAATTGCCCGCATGGAAATTTGCAATGTCGGCAAACCATGGGGTGGTGTCTTTAGAATTCACTACACCGAGAGTCTTGAGAGGAAATTTTTCGGTGATTTCCTTGTTCTCGAAAACATCCTTGTGAGGATCTTCTAGACGAGAGAGATGATCGGCCGCTAGATTCTCGGCTCCTTTTTTGTCAAGCACGGTGACATCAAATTCTTAGAGGAGGAGCATCCAACGAAGCAATCTCGGCTTAGCATCTTGCTTAGCTAAGAGATACTTGATAGCCGAATGGTCGGTATACACGATGCTTTTAGTTAAGACGAGATAAGGTCGGAATTTCTAAAAAGCATAGTGTTGGAAATTCACTTTATGTGACGACATTTAAGAATTCCCATTAGTTATCATAGTCACACACGCTTAGACTAGACTAGGTACAATGTATAGTTAAGTGTTTGGTGTGTGGCTATATATACCCCTCCTAGGCTTCCAAGGAGGGGTGTTGCTTGTGTTTCATTTTCATCTTTTCATTTCAATACATCTTTTCTTTATTTCACACACACTCACTTTCTCTCTCAACTCAACAATGGCTACCACCTTCCACCACCCACCTAGACCACCGGATTAGATAAAAGCAAATCCACAATTGGTATCAAGAGCTTGGGATGAAATATAGGTTGGTTTTCGTGTTGTGTATGCTTTCTTAAGCATATCGTAGGTTTTTGAGTTTTCTTTGCCGAATCATCAAAATTTTTTCGTGTTTGTTTGTGTTCTAAAGTCGAATACAGTCTTTAATCGTGTCGTAGTATCTTGGGTATCTTGGTTTTTGGCTAAAACTTAAGTTTTTTGGATCGAAAGTTGCAAAATTTCTTGTTTCTCACCATTCCGAAATTCTTGCAAGGTTTCCATCAGAAAGTACAACGTGGGGGTGGTTTGATCGCAATAACCTATTGGTTCCACTTTGCGATCATTGGATTTAAACACATTATTTCGACGTGACATTCCGATCTGGCATTGCGATCTGTGATTCTGACGGCTTTAAGGATTCTTGTGTCGTCACTCTGTCCATTTTATGATAGCAACATTCTGATCTGGACATTCCGATAGTGGCATTCCGATCTGGACTTTCCGATAGTGATTCCGATTTGGACTTTCCGATAGTGATTCCGATCTGGACATTCAGATAGTGTGACATTCTGATCTGGACATTCCGATATTGACATTCCGATCTGGACATTCAGATAGTGTGACATTCCGATAGTGACATTCCGATCTGGACATTAAGATAGTGTGATATTCCGATCTGGACTTTTCGATAGTGACATTCCGATCTGGACATTCCGATCTAGACATTCTGATACTAGCAACATTCCGACAGAAAAGAGTATTCCCACAGAAATCAACATTCCGACAATCCAAAAATTATTCCATAAAAAAATTTGTAATTTTGACTTGGAATTTTTGGTTTATCGAGAACATATTTTAGGGGATTTTAACATTGTTTCTCGACTTTAACACACCACAACACAAAAACATTTAACCTTATTTCATTAGTCGATCAACGTTTGTAAATCTTAACTTATTGAAATGGAGTACACATCTCTTACGGATAAGTCCATCCTCTCGGGTACGGATAATCGTCCACCAATGTTGGAGAAGTCTATGTACGAGGATTGGACTTCCGGAATGGAACTTTACATGTTGAACAAAGAGAATGGACATCTCATTTGGGCATCGGTGCTCAATGGACCATTAGATTATGGTACAGTGACGGAAGGTACGACTACTCGTCCTCGCACAACGGGTGAGTTGACTGGAGATATGAAGATTCAAGACAAATGTGATAAGTATGCTACAAACATCATTCTCCAAGCCCTTCCTCCAAATGTCTACAAACTCGTCAGCAAACATAAAGTTGCCAAAGAGTTATGGGATTGAATTCGGGTTCTAATTCAAGGCACCTCGTTAACTAAACAAGAACGAGAGTGTAAGCTTTATGATACTTTTGATAAGTTTGCCTATGTGCCAGGGGAGACTCTCACTGATTACTATTTGAGATTTACCCTATTGTTGAATGAGCTTAATATCTATGGCATGGCAATTCCTACCTTTCAGTTGAACACCAAGTATTTGAACACTCTTCCTCCAGAATGGAAAAAAATACGTGACGGATGTTAAATTGGCTAAGGACTTGCATAACACCAATGTGGATAAACTTCAAGCTTTTCTTCAACAACACGAATGCCATGTGATCGAGGCTCGGTTGTCTACACCTCAAGTTCATGATCCACTTGCAATGTATGCTTCTCAACAAAACATGGCTTATACTTATCAACAACCATCATACTTGCAGCAGCCACCACCACACACCTATCAGCAACCACAACAACCATCTTATCAACCACCAATGATGCCACAGCAAGCATATCAACAAAGTGTTTATCAACAATCTTTTCCACAGCAACCAACATATCAGACATCACCATCACAGGCCAACACTTCTCCAATGGGCTATACTCCTCAGCAAGGATATTTTCCAATAGAAGCACAACCAGCACAAGCTTTCTACTCTAATGAACTTCCACTAATCCAAGCATCGGTCTTTACTCCAAATGATACGCCAGCTGATGTACTAAACCATCTCACTGCATACTTGTCAAAACTTGTTGCAACTAGAGGATTTCTACCAACAAACAATCAGCTCCGCACCTCCTCAAATCCTCGACAACAAGCTACTGTTCAAGATGGTCAAGTAACAGTGCAACATATTCAGGGAAGGCAAAATTCATATGGACCTCCTACAAAGACAGTGAATGCTCAAGCTGTAAATTCACAAGCTAATGGAAATGGAAGTCCCATTGGTCCTCAAAAGGTTGTGACTTGCTACAATTGCCGAGGACAAGGTCATATGGCTAGGCAATGCACTCAGCCGAAAAGGAGAAGGGATGACGCGTGGTTTCGTGAAAAGATGTATTTGGTCGATGCTCAGTCTAAGGGGAAGATTTTGGATTCAGAGGAGTTAGCATTCCTTGCAGACCCAGGGGCAGCAGATACTGAAGGCATTGCAGTCGTTTCCACTTCTAATGCAGCTTATCAAGCAGATGATCTTGACGCATATGATTCAGATTGTGATGACATTCACTCTTCCCAAGCTGCTCTCGTTGCTAATCTCTCTCACTACGGTTCTGATGTCATAAGTGAGGTACCCACCACAACCAATCTTTGTAATGATGATAACCAACATCAAGTTAGGCATGAAAATGACAACCTCGAATAGCATTCGGGAACTAGTAACTCAAATGATGTGGTACCCAACCCTACACATTTGAGTGAACCTCAACCAAATGCTACGACGGGTATGGAATCTTATGCTCAACATGATTTGGTCATGGTGCCTAAACATATTATTGATCAAATGCATATGGCCCTTAGACAATCCGTAGATACGAATTCCACCCTAACTGCTGAGCTTGCGTTGCATAAAGAAAAGGTCAAAACTTTTGAAATGGTCCCTCAAGCAGAGAAAATAACATGTTCTGAATTTGACCAATTTCGTTTTGAAAAGATTGAACACTTGAAAGAAATAGAATCATTAAAAGCTAATCTTTCCAATGAATTAAAAGCAAAAGAGTCGATTGTCAATGATTTTCAGAAACTTAAAATGGATTTCGAAACTCTCGAGTCTAAAAAGTTTGAATCGGAAATTAATGCTACCAAACTTCTTAAATTCAAAGAACAACAGCTTTTAAAACAATACGCTTCCACAGAAAAGGTTCATCTTTTAACTAAATCATTTAAAGAACTCAAACTTAAGCGTCTTCAAGATTTACCACCTAATCCCGGTTATGCAAAACAAGCTCAGGAATATATTCCGTGTCTTTATGATATGACCCTAATTGGCAAATCGAAAGAAGCACCTTTTGTTCGTAGTACTGAGAAGACACAGTCACTTGCGGATGAAACTCATTCTAAAATGCTTTCAAAATTCCATACGATTGATTATGATAAGTATAACAAAGATCAATTGTCTAAAAAGACCCGCATTCGCTTACAAAAGGAATTAGCTGAAATGACAATTCTTGTGCCCCAAAGTTTGTCAAATGAAAACCTTCCTAGTACGTCTCCTACACTTGTCAAAACGGATTTAACGAAGTTAATTCCACCGGTAAGTAAGGCGTTCGTTAACTTAAATGTGGTACACCAACACTTAGCCGATTTTGACAAGGTCATTTTGGAACGTACAACGGCTTTGGCCATAACGGAAGGTGAATGGAACTTCGAGCACACTAGAGCTGCGTTTCGAGACGAAATTGTTCCGTTTGTAAAGAATGTTAAAGCTTGTCTTAGTACTCTTGATCAAGATTTGATTTTGGAAATAGAAGAAGTTAGACATGTTTTCAACGAAATGGATGATGCTTATGCAAACAGTTTACTTGAAATAGAACGGGTTTCACGCCAAAATGATCAGCTTCTGAAGCAAGTGATTTCTCATGCTATAGTTTCCGTCTATGTGAATAAAAGTGTTGATTATGAATATTTATCATGACAACCAAGAGGATAATGTTGTACCTGAGGTGAGATGCCCATAAGAGCAAACTCTTTTTCTTCCTCGGCATCAGATAGATTCCCAGCAATCATTGCAAATACATCAGTAGAAGGCTCAGCTGTTTCTAGGGTAGCATTCTGATGATCATTCCAGATTACCATAGAGTCAACAGACACCAACGCCTTCTTGTCATCCTTCACCTCCTGAATCTTAAAAGCTGAATATTTGCTCTTCTCTTGGTCATGCTTGTTAGGGCATTCTCTTGCAAAGTGACCTTGCTGCTGGCAGTTATAGCACCAAACCTTGCTTCTATCAAACCTTGCTGGCTCTCTTGGGTTGTAATTAAATTTTCGACCGGCTTTCTTCTCAAACTTGTAAACCCTAAGAGTGAGCATGGCCATCTGCCATTTGAGATCCTTTTCATCCAGGTCTAGTTTATCAACTTGTTTGAAGTCATCAAAAGCAAGTTGCTGTTGAGCATCAACGTTAGCAACAAAAGAGTGAAGAACAGCTTCTACCATGCTACCAGACTTGGCTTTTGGTTCAGGAGTAGAAGTATGCTGAAAAGTATGTTGAGAAGACACAGTATTGCTTGGGCTACTAGCATAAGACCTGAGACTGGATCCCATAGAACTCACAAAGGCAGAGTTAGCAGGAGTAGGAAAAGAATCACTTGAGTATCCCCTCACATGAGGCTCAAAGGTTTTGAGCTTATGAAACAGGTCATCAAAATTAAGATAGTCAAGCCCACCTTTTGCTTTGAGAGAGATTACCACCTGATTCCATGAGTAGAGTAAGGCTCTAAGAAACCTTGCATTGATATCACCATGGTCAGGTTTCGACCGAAGTTGATTCAATTGGCTCAATATCTTTTGGAACCTGTCATACCCTTGATGGATACCTTCAGTTTCTGAGATCTTGATTTCTGTGAATTCATCTCTCAACATGGATCTTCGCATTTTCTTTGACTCCTCATTCCCACCAAACCTTGCTTTTATTCCATTCCATATCTCTCTAGCATCATCCAAATGATAGAAGTCACCCATGTGATCATCGGGAAGAGACTGAAGCAAAATAGTTTTTGCTTTGATCTCCTTCTGAACAGCTGTGATTTCTTCATGAGTTTTAGGGTCAAGAAGAGTAATACTACCATTCTTTTCTCTTCCAGTCAACTTCTTGCTGTTTCCATTCAGAATGATCTTCCAAAGATCTTGATCAGTGTTGGTGATCCAACATTCCATCTTCATTGCCCAGCTATCATACTCGTCCTTTTTCAGAAGAGGAAACTTACCATTTGTGTTGGGAACCGTAGCAATGATCTGTTAAGGTTGCTGAGTTCTAAGAGTACTATCTTCTCCTGTTTAAGTGCAACTTGAGGCATACATGATTAAACAAAGATGTTAGTAATGAGAATAATTTATTCTTCTTGTACAGAGACTCTCCCAGGATCTGATACCACTTGTGAGGTCCACTAGATGTGAATCTTGCATCCTGTCAGGAACGGTGAACGACTTCTGTAATCACAAGTCTATTCACAGAGAGACTCTATACACAGTATAAGTGTGGAATACAAATACTATAAAGAAGAAGAAAATAACTATAACGACTTGATCCTTTTCTAAGGATTTCTAATATTAATAATAACTAGAATTATGTTTGATGAAGGTTTGTGTAACCCTTCTACCTAAGGTTCCTTTTATACTACAAGGAAACCCTAATACATCATTAATCAAAACGTGTAAAACTGATATGCATATCCTTTCCAAACATATCTCATGCATATCCTAACAGAATAATAACTAAATAATAAAGTTTGACATTCTATAAGACCAGGACCACGACTTGCTCCTACTACTACTATGACCAGGAGGAACTACATACCTCCTAGTCTACCTATTACAAATAACTATTCCAATGGTCCTAACATCTTCATATTTTGGAATTTCTTCACTTGACGTTTTTAAGAGATTTGTTCTACTTGGACCACGACTTCATCATTTTTATTCAATCTTTATTTCGGACTTTGATATACAACGATCCGCCTCCTTTTTGGACTTAGATATATTTATCCTCATACCTTGTAAGGGTCTTTTTGGATAGACTTTCTCCATGATCTTTAGGGGAGTAATTGCTTTTTGTCGTGTGTCTCGATCCTTCATATTGATTTAGGAATAATGATACTTCACATCATCTTGGATCTTTAGCAACAAAATAGAGCTCCTCATGCCTTGTTAGGGCCTTTTTGGATCTTCACCAATCTTCGCGTCCTGCTTCAATAAGTTATGCCTTGGATATGAACTCTATTCAACCCCGAGCAACATAAACGATCTTGTGCTAGAAGCTAAGTAACCTTTCAAATCATACGACCTTACTTATTGCAATTATTTTTATTCCTAATGCATTGATCTTATGGGATAAAAAGCCACAATTAAAAATATATGAGTTTTTGAAAGAACATTTTCATGTTCTACGTTTATCTTGATCACTTGTCTAACTCTATCATTTCTCGCTCTTCACTATTTAAAGACCTCTAATTAAAGAGACTCGTGAATACTTAGCCATGCAAGTCAAAATTAAGCCAAATTTGGATTAGCTTTCATTAAGACTATATCAAATCAAAGTTTTTGGGTTTTCAAGCCACCTATAGGATCTTGCACTTTCTTAGACTTTTTCAAGTTTATAGAATGCATTTTATAGTTCCCTTGATAAGTGACTTTCTAGGATCAATTATAGGAACTTGCGAAAAGTTCTTGTTCTTAACCCGAATGAGCTAAGACTTCCGCGTTTTAAAGTTCCCTATATAAAAGTCTAGCAAAACTAGAATTGAGCTAGTTAAAGAATGTAAAGGGCTCCAAATGCCCATGAAGTCAAAAGTTAGCTCTTATTCTACCCATCGGAAAATATAAATTCGTGTCTTAAAAACACTTATTAAAACTAAGAAAAGTTTAAAAATTTGGCCATTTTTAGCCTTATTAGCAACAAAATGAAATAAAACTTTGAAAGTTGGAAAACGTGAGGGCGTAGCAAAGCAAGTACCTATTCACCCCCCCCATACTAAAAGTAAACATTGTGCTCAATGTTTCGAGTCTAAAGGTGGAGCACCCCCGTACTAGAGACGAAGAGTCGAATGCTTATGATCTAGCATGGAAAGGGTGATCAAGAATATATCTAAAACCGTTTATTAAGTATGCTAAAAGATAATTGTTAGAACAATAAAGTATATGTCATGGATTCGTGAAACACTTCTTCAAGCAAATGATGGAGGCTCACGTAAACGAACACGAGAGTCTTCAATCGTAGATGATGATGATGATCTAGATAACACAATCACAAACAACCACGAGACAACAAGTTGGAAGGGCACAAATCCCCTCTCATTATTTATTAGAAAGCATAAAAAGATAAGCATGGGATCTCCTCCACGAGGCACCTCGTTTTTGATTACCGAGTCATGAGCTCTACTCGATCCCCCCAATGCTAATTATCATTGGGGAAGGTGACTTGGTCGAGGTCAACCATTAAAGGAATTTCCCCACCAAAGTAGTGCTTAAGCCTATATTCATTCACCTTGAAGTTAGGACCATCATTTTGAGCTAGCTCGATGGTCCCACAAGGAAACACTTGTGTAACAGTGAAAAGACCCGACCAACGAGATTTCAATTTCTCGGAAAATATCTTTAGTCTAGAGTTAAAAAGTAACACTTGATCACCAACGTTAAAAACCCGGTTTTTAATCTTGGCATCATGAAACTTTTTAGTCTTTTCTTTGAAAATAAATGAATTTTCATAAGCATTATCTCTTAGTTCATCCAATTCATTCAATTGTATTTTCTGGTGATCTCCCGTGGTCTTCAAGTCAAAGTTTGCATGCTTAAGGGCCCAATATGCCTTGTGCTCCAATTCAATGGGCAAATGATAATTCTTCCCATAGACTAACTTATAAGGAGTACAACCGATAGGTGTCTTATAAGCTGTCCTAAAGGCCCATAAAGCGTCATCGAGTTTGTCGGACCATGAAGCACGGTTTTCTCCAATCGACCTATCTAAAATCCTCTTCAAAGCTCGGTTCAAAACCTCGACTTGCCCACTCGTTTACGGGTGATAAGCCGTAGAAGGACGATGAGTAACTCCATATTTCTTTAAGACCTTCTCGAATTGGTCATTACAAAAATGGGTTCCACGATCGCTTATAATAGCACGAGGGGTTCCGAACCGAGAGAATAGTTGCTTCAAAAACTTCACTACCACTCGAGCATCATTAGTAGGTAAAGCCTTAGCTTCCACCCACTTAGAAAGGTAGTCGACCGCGATGAGGATATACTTGTTACCATGAGACGATGGGAACGGCCCCATAAAGTCTATGCCCCAAATATCGAAACTCTCACACACTTGAATTATGTTTTGCGGCATTTCATCACGTTGAGACGATTTTCCTTGACGTTGGCACGAATCACACGACTTCACAAGTGCGTGTGCATCACGATAGATAGAAGGCCAAAAGAAGCCGGCATCGAACACTTTCTTAGCCGTTAGATTAGCACCGTGGTGACCACCCGTGGGTCCCTCGTGACAAGGTCTAAGGATGTTAGAAGCTTCGGCACCAAAAACACAACGTAAAACAAGTTGATCCGCACAAACCCGAAAGAGATAAGGGTCGTCCCAAAAATAGAACTTGACGTAACGAAAGAATTTTCGCTTTTGTTGTGTCGTCATACCCTTGATTAAGAAATTGCCCGCATGGAAATTTGCAATGTCGGAAAACCATGGGGTGATGTCTTTAGAATTCACTACACCGAGAGTCTTGAGAGGAAATGTTTCGGTGATTTCCTTGTTCTCGAAAACATCTTTGTGAGGATCTTCTAGACGAGAGAGATGATCGGCCGCTAGATTCTCGGCTCCTTTTTTGTCAAGCACGGTGACATCAAATTCTTAGAGGAGGAGCATCCAACGAAGCAATCTCGGCTTAGCATCTTGCTTAGCTAAGAGATACTTGATAGCCGAATGGTCGGTATACACGATGCTTTTAGTTAAGACGAGATAAGGTCGGAATTTCTAAAAAGCATAGTGTTGGAAATTCACTTTATGTGACGACATTTAAGAATTCCCATTAGTTATAATAGTCACACACGCTTAGACTAGACTAGGTACAATGTATAGTTAAGTGTTTGGTGTGTGGCTATATATACCCCTCCTAGGCTTCCAAGGAGGGGTGTTGCTTGTGTTTCATTTTCATCTTTTCATTTCAATACATCTTTTCTTTATTTCACACACAACCACTTTCTCTCTCAACTCAACAATGGCTACCACCTTCCACCACCCACCTAGACCACCAGATTAGATAAAAGCAAATCCACAATTGGTATCAAGAGCTTGGGATGAAATATAGGTTGGTTTTCGTGTTGTGTATGCTTTCTTATGCATATCGTAGGTTTTTGAGTTTTATTTGTCGAATCATCAAAAAATTTTCGTGTTTGTTTGTGTTCTAAAGTCGAATACAGTCTTTAATCGTGTCGTAGTATCTTGGGTATCTTGGTTTTTGGCTAAAACTCAAGTTTTTTGGATCGAAAGTTGCAAAATTTCTTGTTTCTCACCATTCCGAAATTCTTGCAAGGTTTCCATCGGAAAGTACAACGTGAGGGTGGTTTGATCGCAATAACCTATTGGTTCCACTTTGCGATCATTGGATTTAAACACATTATTCCGACGTGACATTCCGATCTGGCATTGCGATCTGTGATTCCGACGGCTTTAAGGATTATTGTGTCGTCACTCTGTCCATTTTATGATAGCAACATTCCGATCTGGACATTCCGATAGTGGCATTCCGATCTGGACTTTCCGATAGTGATTCCGATTTGGACTTTCCGATAGTGATTCCGATCTGGACATTCAGATAGTGTGACATTCCGATCTGGACATTCCGATAGTGACATTCCGATCTGGACATTCAGATAGTGTGACATTCCGATAGTGACATTCCGATCTGGACATTAAGATAGTGTGATATTCCGATCTGGACTTTCCGATAGTGACATTCCGATCTGGACATTCCGATCTAGACATTCCGATACTAGCAACATTCCGACAGAAAAGAGTATTCCCACAGAAATCAACATTCCGACAATCCAAAAATTATTCCATAAAAAAATTTGTAATTTTGACTTGGAATTTTTGGTTTATCGAGAACATATTTTAGGGGATTTTAACATTGTTTCTCGACTTTAACACACCACAACACAAAAACATTTAACCTTATTTCATTAATCGATCAAAGTTTGTAAATCTTAACTTATTGAAATGGAGTACACATCTCTTACGGATAAGTCCATCCCCTCGGGTACGGATAATCGTCCACAAATGTTGGAGAAGTCTATGTACGAGGATTGGACTTCCCGAATGGAACTTTACATGTTGAACAAAGAGAATGGACATCTCATTTGGGCATCGGTGCTCAATGGACCATTAGATTATGGTACAGTGACGGAAGGTACGACTACTCGTCCTCGCACAACGGGTGAGTTGACTGGAGATATGAAGATTCAAGACAAATGTGATAAGTATGCTACAAACATCATTCTCTAAGCCCTTCCTCCAAATGTCTACAAACTCGTCAGCAAACATAAATTTGCCAAAGAGTTATGGGATTGAATTCGGGTTCTAATTCAAGGCACCTCGTTAACTAAACAAGAACGAGAGTGTAAGCTTTATGATACTTTTGATAAGTTTGCCTATGTGCCAGGGGAGACCTCACTGATTACTATTTGAGATTTACCCTATTGTTGAATGAGCTTAATATCTATGGCATGACAATTCCTACCTTTCAATTGAACACCAAGTATTTGAACACTCTTCCTCCAGAATGGAAAAAAATACGTGACGGATGTTGTAGTGGCTAAGGACTTGCATAACACCAATGTGGATAAACTTCAAGCTTTTCTTCAACAACACGAATGCCATGTGATCGAGGCTCGATTGTCTACACCTCAAGTTCATGATCCACTTGCAATGTATGCTTCTCAACAAAACATGGCTTATACTTATCAACAACCATCATACTTGCAGCAGCCACCACCACACACCTATCAGCAACCACAACAACCATCTTATCAACCACCAATGATGCCACAGCAAGCATATCAACAAAGTTTTATCAACAATCTTTTCCACAGCAACCAACATATCAGACATCACCATCACAGGCCAACACTTCTCCAATGGGCTATACTCCTCAGCAAGGATATTTTCCAATAGAAGCACAACCAACACAAGCTTTCTACTCTAATGAACTTCCACCAATCCAAGCACCGGTCTTTACTCCAAATGATACGCCAGCTGATGTACTAAACCATCTCACTGCATACTTGTCAAAACTTGTTGCAACTAGAGGATTTCTACCAACAAACAATCAGCTCCGCACCTCCTCAAATCCTCGACAACAAGCTACTGTTCAAGATGGTCAAGTAACAGTGCAACCAATTCAGGGAAGGCAAAATTCATATGGACCTCCTACAAAGACAGTGAATGCTCAAGCTGTGAATTCACAAGCTAATGGAAATGGAAGTCCCATTGGTCCTCAAAAGGTTGTGACTTGCTACAATTGCCGAGGACAAGGTCATATGGCTAGGCAATGCACTCAGCCGAAAAGGAGAAGGGATGACGCGTGGTTTCGTGAAAAGATGTATTTGGTCGATGCTCAGTCTAAGGGGAAGATTTTGGATTCAGAGGAGTTAGCATTCCTTGCAGACCCAGGGGCAGCAGATACTGAAGGCATTGCAGTCGTTTCCACTTCTAATGCAGCTTATCAAGCAGATGATCTTGACGCATATGATTCAGATTGTGATGACATTCACTCTTCCCAAGCTGCTCTCGTTGCTAATCTCTCTCACTACGGTTCTGATGTCATAAGTGAGGTACCCACCACAACCAATCTTGGTAATGATGATAACCAACATCAAGTTAGGCATGAAAATGACAACCTCGAATAGCATTCGGGAACTAGTAACTCAAATGATGTGGTACCCAACCCTACACATTTGAGTGAACCTCAACCAAATGCTACGATAGGTATGGAATCTTATGCTCAACATGATTTGGTCATGGTGCCTAAACATATTATTGATCAAATGCATATGGCCCTTAGACAATCCGTAGATACGAATTCCACCCTAACTGCTGAGCTTGCGTTGCATAAAGAAAAGGTCAAAACTTTTGAAATGGTCCCTCAAGCAGAGAAAATAACATGTTCTGAATTTGACCAATTTCGTTTTGAAAAGATTGAACACTTGAAAGAAATAGAATCATTAAAAGCTAATCTTTCCAATGAATTAAAAGCAAAAGAGTCGATTGTCAATGATTTTCAGAAACTTAAAATGGATTTCGAAACTCTCGAGTCTAAAAACTTTGAATCGGAAATTAATGCTACCAAACTTCTTAAATTCAAAGAACAACAGCTTTTAAAACAATACGCTTCCACAGAAAAGGTTCATCTTTTAACTAAATCATTTAAAGAACTCGAACTTAAGCGTCTTCAAGATTTACCACCTAATCCCGCTTATGCAAAACAAGCTCAGGAATATATTCCGTGTCTTTATTATATGACCCTAATTGGCAAATCGAAAGAAGCACCTTTTGTTCGTAGTACTGAGAAGACACAGTCACTTGCGGATGAAACTCATTCTAAAATGCTTTCAAAATTCCATACGACTGATTATGATAAGTATAACGGAAGGTGAATGGAACTTTGAGCACACTAGAGCTGCATTTCGAGACGAAATTGTTCCGTTTGTAAAGAATGTTAAAGCTTGTCTTAGTACTCTTGATCAAGATTTGATTTTGGAAATAGAAGAAGTTAGACATGTTTTCAACGAAATGGATTATGCTTATGCAAACAGTTTACTTGAAATGGAACGGGTTTCACGCCAAAATGATCAGCTTCTGAAGCAAGTGATTTCTCATGCTATAGTTTCCGTCTGTGTGAATAAAAGTGTTGATAATGATTCTATTGTTCATAATGTTGAATATGTGGATAATGTGGTAGATAGTAATTGTCACGAATCCGACGCTGAATTTTTAAAGCTTCAAGATTCATATTCTTCGCTTTCAAAACGTTTTGATGAGATTCAAACACATTGTATTTCGCTTGAATGCAAGCAACAATTTATTCAAGAAATCTTTGAAACGTCATTCGAAGTTGTTAATATCGATGATGCAAACTTTGAAAAGAATTTTCGATTCAATTTACAATCAAAACAGCGTCAGCCAAGTGACAAAGTTGTTAAATCTTTGCCGATAGAAATAGAGAAATCTAAGGAGCTTAACTGTGTGAACGTACTTGAGGCCGCTGAGACTTTTAAACTTGATCTAGATAATCGAGTTTCCAAGATTTTGTCCAAAGTTATAAAAGTGATGAGACAAATGTGACAAAAATTTATTTGACGAGACCAAGAATAATTTGGCCATTTTTTTAGTGGCTACGGATTTATTTGACCGGGTATTAATAATGTGAAGTTGGAGACGAATTTCTTCGAAGACGTGTACTTATTTTATCTTTCAAAGATAACTTTCTCGTGCTTAATCTTAGAATGAAGACTTGTTTATCTGGTTTCCGGGTTCGGGGTGGTTGGTTGATGACTCGGATAACTATCACTTAAAGGGGTTACTTTGTTGTACTCAGTGTCACGCGCTTAGTCGACGTGGATAATTTCAAGAGGTGTTGTGCCTATAGACTTCTTCAGTGATGCATTGGGCACTTAGAGATTTCTCGACCGTTCCTCATTCAACAATAGTGAAAGCTTAATTCACAAGATCGAAGGATTCTTATTCACTTTCAAGTTTGACGTATCCGGTTCATTCTATCAGTGGTCACTTCAAATTGCTTTCAAGTGGGTTGGTAAAGATAGCTGTGGAGAGTTTATGAGTAGAGAATTTCGATCAACAACTGATTCTCACAAAATATAGAATTCAGCTTATTATTCTCACGAGTTTTTAGGTATATGTGCGTACGATTTGTTGATGGTTCCGAGTTTCGAAACCATCAAGGGGGAAGAAGAAGACACATTGAACGCACAACGAGTACACGTGATGAACTTCATACCTTCTTTTGATTTGAAGAACGTCGTTACACTACTGATTCGATGTTTAATTGTTTGGTTGTTGCAATTATTCATCATCATTATCGTATATGGAGAAATATGCACTTCCGGGACTTAATTGACTCTGGTGCATCTCCGAAAGAAGATATGTGCATTTTCGGGACTTAATTGACTCTGGTGTTACGATGTCAACTTCATGAATGGGATAAAGTGTCTACTTTAGTATTTGAGCTTCATACTTGGGATTGATTTATTTTCTTCAACTATGTGGGGGTAGAAATGTCTTGATTCTTTCTAGTATGCATAACTTGAACTCTCAGGGGGAAGAAAAATCCAGAAGAATTATTCAAGCGTGAGAAGAGACGTTGTTGATCCACTTGGTGTGCCCCTTACTTTCAATCCCTCATAGAAACGTTATCATGTTATATGATGGGATTTGCTTGTTAAATTCCGCTGTGCGCTTAATCATTCTAAGCTTTATTGAAAGCTTTGAAGTTGCTTACGAGGATTGTCAGTTTAGGGGGAAGCTATTTAAAAGCTTCTACATCAAGATTATGTGGCATGAATTAGGGGGAAGTTAATTCAGAAGCTTCTCCTTAACCAGAAGTATATGGATTACTTAGCTCGTGCCGTTACAGTATTTCTACTACAAGTTACTTTAAAGATGAGTCGTTTTGAAGTCAAAGGCCTCAGAAGACATCATCAGCATTGGACGCTTCATGAAAGCTCTTGTTCTTAATCATTATGTACTTGTTAGGAAAAATATTGTAAGGAATTCTACACGTCGTCCCATGGGGGAAGATTGTTGGAAATTCACTTTATGTGACGATATTTAAGAATTCCCATTAGTTATCATAGTCACACACGCTTAGACTAGACTAGGTACAATGTATAGTTAAGTTTTTGGTGTGTGGCTATATATACCCCTCCTAGGCTTCCAAGGAGGGGTGTTGCTTGTGTTTAATTTTCATCTTTTCATTTCAATACATATTTTCTTTATTTCACACACAACCACTTTCTTTCTCAACTCAACAATGGCTACCACCTTCCACCACCCACCTAGACCACCAGATTAGATAAAAGCAAATACACACATAGACCACAGCAAGGAATTCCTTTTCCGTTGTGGTGTACTTTAATTGAGCCTCGGTCATCGTCTTACTAGCATAATGGATAGGACGGAAATGCTTTTCATAGCGTTGCCCTGAGACGGCCCCTATAGCATAATCACTTGCATCGCACATGATTTCAAAGGGTAATTCCCAATTAGGAGCAACAATAATGGGAGCTTCGGTAAGTTTCCTTTTGAGAGTTTCGAAAGCTCTAACATAATCCTCATTTGATTTAAAAGGAGCATCCTTTTCGAGAAGATGTGTCATAGGTCGAGAGATTTTCGAAAAGTCTTTGATGAAATGACGATAAAAGCCCGCGTGGCCTAGGAAACTCCTAACTCCCTTAACGGTTTTGGGATGAGGTAACTGGCGATGACGTCTACTTTAGCTTTATCAACCTCAATCCCCGCTTTTGAGACCTTATGTCCTAAGACGATTCCTTGTTTACACATGAAATGACATTTTTCCCAATTAAGCACAAGATTGGTTTCTTCACAACGTTTTAACATTTGCTCGAGATTAGATAAACACGACGTGAACGATTTCCAAACACCGAAAAGTCATCCATAAACACTTCCATCGAATTCTCGATCATATCGTGAAAAATAGCCATCATACACCGTTGAAACGTACCCGGTGCATTACAAAGTCCGAAAGGCATCCTACGATAAGCAAACGTTCCATAAGGACACGTAAACGTAGTCTTATCTTGATCACGAGGGTCGATAGGGATTTGAAAGTAACCGGAAAAACCATCTAAAAAGAAATAGAATTCATTTCCCGCGAGTCGCTCCAACATTTGATCCATGAAGGGTAAAGGAAAGGGGTCTTTACGAGTGGCGTCATTTAACTTTCGGTAGTCAATACACACCCTCCAACCGGTCACAACATGAGTGGGAATTAACTCGTTGTTTTCATTAGGCACAACGGTCATTCCTCCCTTTTTAGGGACACAATGGATTGGGCTCACCCATGGGCTATCGGAGATAGGATATATCATTCCCGCGTCAAGGAGTTTTAGAACTTCCTTTTTTATGACATCGTGAATTTTGGGGTTTACCCTTCTTTGACTTAGAATTGCGGGTTTGTAGTCCTCCTCCATTACAATCTTGTGAGTACAAAATTTTGGGTCAATACCCTTAATGTCAGAAATTTTCCACGCAATTGCCCCTTTATGAGCTTTTAGAACTTTCAAGAGCTCGGTTTTTTCATCATTAGCAAGACATTTTGCAATAATAACCGGAAACTTGTCATCACCTTCCAAGAATGTGTATTCAATGTGAGATGGAAGATCTTTCAATTCAAGGATAGGCGGTTCCTCGATTGAAGATTTTTGCTCAACACTCATAACTTCCATCGGCGGAAGAAATGGTGGAATAGAAGTATCATCACTAATAATCACCTTATCTTCATTGTCGATTTCATTTGAAGTATAATCGCCTCCTTGGAATGGAGTGAGATTTGGTGTAGAATTAGCAAGAATCGGATCCAAAATAGTGGGATTGCCACTTGACGAGCTATCGGAAAAACCTAACACTTCTTGTGAAAACTCATCGCAAACCACATCAACTAAGTCAATGTGATTGATGGTAGCGATTGCATAAACATGAGAAGGTTCTGAGTTTTGAGTAGCGTTTATAACAAGTTCCTCTTCGTTGAATCTCAAAGTGATATTTCTTGCATGAACGTCGATAAGCGATCTCGAGGTGTCTAAAAATGGACGACCTAAAATTAGAAGAACTTGAGGATCTGCGGGGATGTCAACTACTATAAAATCAACGGGATAGTAGAACTTCCCCACTTTCACGAAAACATCCTCGGCTACTCCACATGCTAAAATCGTAGAATGATCGGCCATCTCGATAGACATGTTCGAAGGAGTAAGAGCCGGAAGCGAAAGCGATTTCCAGATGGAAAATGGCGTCAAATTAATGCTCGCACCAAGATCGTCCAAGGCGAGACATTCTTTCAAATCTTGTATGCCACAAGGAATGAGAAACTTTCCGGGGTCACCAACTTTTTCCGGTATGCGGTTAAGATAAACCGAAGAACAATTTGCAAGCTTTGAAAGCTTTTCCTTATCGCTCATCATACTTTTAAAAGTGGAAGCGAAACGAGGCATATATAACAACGCGTCGGCTAAACTCACATCAAAATGCACTTGTTGAAACATTTTTATATAAAGCTCGATTTGTTGTTTGTTACATTCTTGCAATTTCTCTTTGTTTCCTCTCGAAGGGTAAGGTAAGGGTGGTGTGGGTTGGACATTAGGCAACGGCCTTGGAATCTCGGGTTCCATGATTGGTATTGATTCAACCGTAGGTGTGGTATGAGCGGTATTTTGTGGGCTTGTGATATGCTCCTTTTCGACCATCACCTCGTGCTCTTTCTCGATTTCCTTCTCAGTAGAAGTACTTGGACGAGAGATTGGTTCCTTGAAAGTTTTACCATTTCGTGTAGTAATAACCTTCATTTCTCCCTTCGGGTTTGCAATGGTATCACTAGGAAGACTACCCGAGGAAGAGGGTTTACACATGATTGCTTCAAACATTTTTGCCATTCGGTCCTCAAATTTTGATTGCCTTAAATCCGCTTTTAACAACTCTTGCTTAAACTCATGTTGTCCTTGTTCCATCTTTTGTTTATTTTGTTGAAGACGTTGAACGTTTCCTTCCATTTTATTTGCATGAGTCTTAAGTTCATTAGCAAGTTCGTTTTTAAGCTCGTTTTTCAACTCGGATCTTAAGCTAATCATCTCACGTTGCATGTTATCAAATTTAGCATCATTTGCTTTAGCATAATCCAAAAATTCTCCTTGAAGATTTTTAGTGTGATCATTTTGAAAACCTTGTGTAGTGTTTTGAAAATCACGGTTTTGGTTTTGATTTGCAACTTGTCCATTCCCACTTTGATAATTCCCTTTGTTGTAGTTACGTGAATTGCCTTGATAACCACCATTTTGGTTGTTGTTTCGATAGTTATTAGCATTTTGATTTGGTGGAGCTTGATTTGGGCAGGAACCTTAGCCGTTTTGGTTATAAGTTCCTGTTGCTACGTAATCACTCGAAGTGTTACCACCGGCGGTAATGCACTCGGAAAGATCATGAGCTCCACCACAAGACAAACAACTCTTATCAACCGCTTTAACCGCTTTAACCGAAGCGTAATTCAAAGCATCTTGTGCTTTCCAATGAGTCATAAGATTTGAAAACCTATCGAAAAACCGATTTTCCTCATTAGCTTCATCATGTAAGGCATTAATGCTATGAGACGATGACGACGATGACGAAACCATATTGGCAACACTCGGTGTGTTACGAAGGTTTTAAACCTTAGATCTATTCTCGATAATCTTTAAATCTTCATCGGTCGTTTTGCACAAAAAATTACCACCCGCGGCGGCATTCAAATAATCTCGTTCATGATCATTAAGCCCATTATAAAAAGTATCAACTTGATGTAATTCTGAAAAATCATGGTGTGGACATTCATTTAACATTTCCTTAAATCGTTCCCATGCCATTGAAAAACTTTCATTATTTCGTTGTACAAATCTTGAAATCTCATTTTTCAAATGTGTTGTTTTAGATGGTGGAAAAAATTGTTCACAAACTTAGAAACGAGATCACCCCATGTCAAAATCGAATTTGGCGGTTCTTTCTCAAGCCAAATTTTAGCGGGTCCATCTAACGAGTATGGAAACAACATCATCTTAATGGCGTCATGTGGAACATCCTTAAACTTGCTAGTTGCGGTGAGACGATCAAAATTCCTTATGTGGTAATGCGGGTTGTCTTTCTCATGACCTCTAAACTTATTTGCTTGCAACATCGACATTAAACCCGTCTTAATCTCGAAATTCTCCGCAAGGATAGCGAGAATCACAATGGCCTCTCCAAAACCCTCGGTGGGTGCTTGAAGCAACTCCATCATAGTACGATTAGCCATGACAACTTCTTGTTCTACAATAGGTTCAACAATTGGAGTTTGTTCTTCAATCAACGTCTCTTGATTTCCTTGATTTTGACGACGTTTACGAGCTCGTTTAGCTTGATTACGAGTTAGCATAAACATCACGTAGAATGGGAGGTGAGCAAAGAAGATTCTTTTTGGGTGTTTTGTGAATTTTCAATTTTTTTGTGTTTTTGATTGTTTTTAATTTTTTTGGATTTTGGTGTATCTTCGTAGACAACAATCTACCAAATCTCTCCTCGAATCAAACTCTTGATTAAGGAAGCCTCAAAAGAATGAAAACGATCACGTGGAGTGAACGCCTTCGAATGACTTTAGAACTTTGGTGAAAACCAAATTGTTCAAGAGGGTTTAATCACAAAGAAAACCAAGAAAATATATATGATATGTAATAATACTTTGGGCGGCAAAACCCTCGATTAGCCTTCAATCTCAAAATACTCACAAGAAAGCGGGGAAACGAGGCGGCGCGAAGCACTTAAGAGCCTTTTTCCTTATGGTATATTTTATAATACCCGCCTTATACCCACCTTATAGTTTGTATTTTTCAAAATCGAGCTTCACGAAAGTATTTATCTATTTTTGCCTTTTTCTTTTGTTTGAGATTCGAATACAATAACTAGGAGATCAAATCCCAATTAAGGTTGTGTTTTCACACTTTTGGAGATATTTTGTATTGATTGTGATACTTAATACAATATAGTAATAATAATTTCACAAGAAAAACCAAAATACCGATAATACGTATTAGTAGATTTCTACTAATACAAATACTATTTATGGTTAATATTAAAAACAACAAGACAAATTAATCACGACACACCTTCCCGGCAGCGGCGCCAAAATGATTATAGTAAATTACACCTTTTAGGAAAAAGGCGTAAAAGCGGTAAGTATTAAGTGATGATTTAGGAAAATCAAACACTAATGACCCAAAGGTGAAAGTTCGTTTCCCAAGGAGGTATATGTGTGTGAATAATTCGTAAAACCGTAAAAATAGCTAAAATAAAAATTAATTCTAAAAATTCCCAAAAAATTACCAAAAATCAAAATAAATAAACTAAGAGTTTACCAATGATCAAAACTTTTTCAAACCTTTTAATTAATTAAATATTAATTTTTAAATGCTAATTAAAGCCCTAAAAAATCAAATTAGTTATCAAAAATCCCAAATAAAGATTTTTCAATTGGTAAACCACTAAAATGACCTTACAAGATTAAAAACTATTTTTGTAAATTTTTAAACTAAGAAAAACAATTTAAAACAATTTAAAAACTATTAAAACTTAAAATATTATAAAAATTAATCTAAATATGATAAAATTAATCTAAGAGTTACAAAAATCCTATTTTAATGTATTAAACCTAAGAAAAATATAAAAAGTGCAAAAATGTGAAATTTGAAAAATAATAATAAAATAATATTAAAATAATTTTAAAAATCAAAAAATTATAAAAAAATTCTAAAAACTTGCAAACTAGTTTATTTTAACCTAAATAATCTGAAAATGAAAGTGAAATTACCAAAATACCCCTAATAGGCCCCCAAATGGGCTAAAACCAAAAACAGTCAACACTAATGGGCTTTTGGGCCCAAAAAGTCAAACTAGGCCCAAATTACCTGAAAAATCCCTATCTGACTCAAAATTTAATTCTAAGCACAAAAGTCCGAAGGCCCAAAAGCTGATTTGGATCTTATCACAGCTTAAATAGCAAACATCTTATTCTTATTGGGCCAATAACCCCATTAAGCAATAAGCCAATGCCATAAGATCTGCTTAAACACACAACCTTATTTTGAGATGCCTAAGAGATCTGTAAAAATTAATTTTGAAAAAGCTCACTCAATAAGCCAGAAATAAGCAAAGAACAATTCCACAAAACGACAAAATAGTCGGGATAGAGTTCTAGGCTGTTTCAGAAGCTCTGGTTTGTTGCAAAAGCTCAAAATAGCTTAACTAAGACTAATCAACAAAGAAAATCCCAATAAGCCAAGTACAATAAGCTGTGTGAACCAATAAGCACTCTTTTAAAATAAGAAAACTTAATTTCCTAGTGAAAAGCTCTTATTAAGTTCTGATTTCTTCTAGTATAGCTTATAAGGTGAGATAAATGATGAAAAGTACAATAACTAAGTTGCGGCACGTTTCAATAAGCTAAAATAACTGATAAGCACTTTTTGCCTTGGTCAACGAAAGTCAACTCACTCCAAAAATCACCAAACTTGCAGAACTTGGATATGAGATGTGAATAAGCTTATTTGAAGCTATTTTGGATCAAGTCTAGAGGTATAGACCAATGAACCTAGCAAAACAATTGTCTTACTAAGCTTGATATTGGCAGATTAAGCACTATAAGCCAGTGGGCTTATAAGCTTGTGAAATAAGCAGCAAACAAAAGGCACACACCAAGTAATGTACAAGGAACCAGTTAAAAGCATAAAACAACAAAAATCAATCCAAGTGCATCAAAATCACATAGCATGCATTTGCTGATGTATTTGACAAAAAGCTGAAATTCAATAAGCTATAAACTACTCAATAAGCAACCAAACTCTAAAACCAGATAATGCAGAGTTGTACAACCAACAAATCTATAAGCAATCCAAGTTTCATACCTTAATTCAAACAAACAAACAAATTAAACCTACTGATGTGTTTGACTGAAAAATGTGTTCAAAAACTAGCACCCTATGTTTTTTTGTTATGTTATGTTTTAGGCTTAACCAACACTTGAAACAACTTTTATATCAGTAAACAAATAACCATAAACCAAAAGGAACCAACTTCCAAGGCCCTAAGGCCTTTGAACCAGCAGACACAAACACCCCTTAATCAATCATATATCACTCAAAACTGATTTTAACCCCTATAATCAACAAGATCTAGATGATATCAGGTCTAATATATCCTATGAAACAGATAAGAACCAAATAACAGCAATCGAACCAACAAATCCACAAATCACATATTTATAAAATATTTGACTAAAATATAAAAAGGGATATAGAAAGCAAACCTCCAAGACTTACAATCCAAGCCTTGGATTGTTTGAGCTTAGGTGCTAGCTAAACAAGCACCAGCTTCCACTATTATACCTGTAAAATCACAAGAACAGCAAGCATAAATAACCAATGATTATTTTTACTTTTTCACAAACACTTCACAAATCCTTTTGAAAGCTTTTCCAAAACGAACTTATAAAGAGATAATCAATGGAACTCAGACTTGGTATGCTTTAACACCAACTTTTAACAATTAAAAAGGAATTATATTTTCAGAAAAAAAAAAACTTTTATTTGATTGAAAAGGAATTACAAAGAGTAATAGCAAGCCTCGAACAAGGCTCTCTCACAAGTTGAGGAGTCCTTATATAGGCCACAAAGGCTGAGATTACAATGAGAAAACCCTAGCTATGAAGTCCCTAAAATGCCCTTGAATCTTTTAGACGAATTGTGTTGTTGAGCTGTCCAAATGCATCCAAATCGTTCATTTTATCTTTCTAGTTAAGCATTGAGTCTTGGCTGTTGATTTGGCCACGTGTTATGCCTTGGAGGTTAAGTTATGATGTGATAGGTGGACGACTTGAATGGTGGGGCCTTTTGGTGAGTGGGAGTGAGGGTTTTGGGTGTGGGATGAGTTTCTGTATGTGTGAATCAAGCGTGGGTAGGGTTAATTGTAATTTACCCTTTGTTTAAGTGAAGGTAAATCTGGGTGGGATGAATGCTGAATAGTAGTAAGTTTGATTCAAAAAAGGTGGGGAGGTGGTGTTTGGCGCGTGTTTGTGTGATTCAAACTTTGGGATATGACATAATAGGTCCTTGTGATTTGGTGAAATGTGTATATCATGTTTTTCAGCCAACAAAACCGTTTTCCTTTGTTAATAAACTTTCAAAGTTTATAGTTTTTCCATAAAACTTTGGTAAAAGGGTTTCAAGTGTTATTTTTGTCATTTTTCCATATTTGAGGGACTGATTTTGGACATTCTTGATCTTCAAAGGTCTTCATTGGTTCTTTGACTTCATGAGGGACCATTATTGGCAATTTAGAATTATTGAGGGACTAAACTTGCCAATTCTTCAAAGTTGAAGGACCATTTTGTAATTTTTACAAACTTAAGGGACCAAACTTGTAATTATGAATATACAAGGATTTTAAGTGTCATTTCTTCATATTTTAAGGATCAATCTTGTATATCTTCAAGTCTTCAAGGGTTAATCTTGGATAATTCATGAACTAGGGCCCGGTTCTTTGTACGGCTTCGTTTCTCGTGTCCGTTTTTCCTTGTTTCTTGTGATCTTTTGTCTTTTTCACGATATCCATACCTAAAACACACAAGTAAACAAATACAAGCATATATATGGTATTTTATGCCATTTTTATGCATTTAAAGCCCGAAAAGAACGATGAGATCATGTACAAATGCCATCTCATCAAAAAGTAAATAAGCTAAATGCAAAATAAGCCAATAAGCATGATAAGCTTAAAGCTTAATCCGTATAAAACTTAGATATAAAACAAAAGATAAACTTTTTCTATCAATCAAACATCAAGATTAAAACAAAATCAAAGATGATTACGAATCAAATATAACTAAAAGTCAAGAAAGGTAGAATAAGATTAAATATGAAAAGATTAAACTTGAACTTATAGATTAATGATTCCAAAATACAAGATCAAATCAAAGCTTAAACATGATAGGAAAGAAAAGATGAAGTTTTAGTGAGATAAAGTTAAACACTTTCTCTCTCTAAAGATAAAAACTAGATAAATGAAAAAAATGAACTAATTAACTAACTCACACCCTCCTAATGACACATTAGGAGGGTATATATAGGAGGTGCGGAGTGCATGTGTTGCTTACTTCTTTGTTTCTTCTCGTCTCGACTCGATTTAAATTCTTTGTCTTTCTCGACGTCATCTCGGGATTTGTCGATATAAATTGAACTTGTCTTATAATTTTCTTCTTCTATTAGACTTGAGTTCTTCGACTTCTTTAAACTTTCGTCTTTAGACTTTTTCTTTGATAAATCATCAGAATAGGCCTTGGACTTCCGTTCTTTTTGCACTCTCGATCTTTTGACTTCGTCTTTTCTCGTTTTCTTCGATAAAAGCCCGTGATAGCCCGTGTTTTCTCCCTTTTTCATATTTTTATCCTGAAGCATAATAAAAACACAAACCACGTATAATTCCAACTTTTATGACATAAAATACACGTTTTGGTCTTGTTATTATTGGAATAAAGTGGTAAAAGGATAAGTGTTTTCACACTTATTAATCTTATAAAAACCAAAGATGAGGTCATGTCTTGTATTGACATCTTTTCTAACCAGATTAAAAATCAATTTGAAAGAATTGTCAAGATTTTGTAATGAAAGAGGTATAATACATCAAACATCTTGTGCATATACCCCACAACAAAATAGTGTTGTTGAAAGGAAACATAGACATCTGTTTAATGTTGCTAGATGCCTTATGTTTCAGTGAGGAATCCCTCTTAGATATTGGACTGAATGTGTGCTGACTGCTACCTATCTTATTAATAAATTTCACTCTTCCGTGCTAAATGGAAAATCCCCCTTTGAAATGATTTACAATACTTGCCCTAATCTCTCTCATATCAGAATGTGGGTTGTCTTTGTTTTGCTACTATTCTTAATAGTTATGATAAACTTACTAACTGATCTGAAAAATGTGTTATGATGGGTTATTATAGTTTTCAGAAGGATTATAGGGTATATAGTCTTGATAGACATCAATTTCTTGTTTTTAGAGATGTTAAATTTTTTGAGACCATATTTCCTTTTAAAGACTTTGTTTCTAAGGGTAATCAAGATAAGAATTCAAATGTTTTTCAAGACTTAAACCTATTAAACTTGTGTGATTATGATAATCTTGAGCTTCCTAATGATGATGAGAGAGTAACACCTTATCTAAATAGTGACCATGGGTCACACAGTGATGGTGACCACTTTTCTAACCTTAGGGATAGTGTACGTATTGTTGATTCCCCTATTATTGGGGATGATGCTCATAACTGTGACAACACTAATGCTAGGTTGGAGGATACTACACTTGATGAAAACAATGAGTCTAAAGGAAATTTGGATCAAAATCCAAATACCTCAGCCCAGGGAACTCAAAATTTGAGAAGGTCCACTAGACCTTCTCTTTTTCTAAAGATCTACAATGATTTTGTTGTAAATTCTAAAGTCAAGTATGGTCTTAAAAAATTTGTTGGCGAGTCCCAGCTTAATTAAGAAAATTTCTGTTTTGTCACTCAACTAAATAAAAATAGTGAAACAAAAAGTTTTTTTTGAAGCATCTCAGAACCCCCTTTAGGTTGATGCTATGGATTCTAAACTTGCTTCCCTCCTTGAAAATGATACTTGTGATAATGTTGAGCTTCTAAAAGGTAGGAAAGCGTTTGGTTACAAATGGATTTGGAAATTGAAATTTAAGTCTAATGGGGAGATTGAAAGGTATAAGGATAGGGTTGTTGCTAAAGGGTTTGGTCAAAAAGAAGGAATAAATTATGAGGAGACCTTTTCCCTTGTTGTTAAGATAGTCACCATTAGATGCCTTCTTAATTTAGCTATTATACACTCTTACCTGTTTTTCAGCTTGAAATTAACAATGCATTCCTGTATGGTGACCTTGATGAGACTGTAACATGAAACCACCTCAGGGATATCTTCCTGGGGGTGACAACATGGTTTGTAGACTTAAAAATCTCTATATGGTCTTAAACATGCTCCTAGACAATAGAATGCCAAGCTTACCTCTATTTTAAATGAAAATGGCTTTATCCAAAGCAAATTTGATTACTCTCTCTACACTAAGTCTCATGGTGATATCTATATTGCATTGCTTTTGCATGTTGATAATATCATTATTACTGGTAAAAATTCTGTTGAGATTGAAAAGTTCAAAGTTTTTTTGAAGACTAAGTTCATGACTAAAGATCTTGGCATGTTAAAATATTCTAGGCATTGAAGTTGTTGATACTGATTTTGGTATTTGTTTGAATCAGAGAAAGTATGTGTTAGATCTGTTATCTGAGTATGATATGCTTTCTTGTAAACCGTTACTATATTTAATGAGCCCACTAATAATGACCCTTTATTTGAGGGTATTCTTGATTATTAGAAGCTCATGTGTAAGCTTATCTACTTGACTAACAGCATACCTGACATTTTATATGTTGTGCTTATTTGAGGGTATTCTTGATTATTAGAAGCTCGTGTGTAAGCTTATTTGAGGGTATTCTTGATTATTAGAAGTACTAAACTCATATAAAAAAACTAAAAAGGCAATAAACAAGTGAATTTGATATAAAGAAGTATCAAATATTTTATTTTAACAAATATTTATTTATTTATTTGACTTTCTACTTGTCCTCATGTAGAACCTTTTAAATATTCTCAAACAGATATCTTCGAGTTATCTCAGAAATATGAGTTTGAAAAAAGAAAATTCTAAACCCAAGCACCATACAAAAAGGGAAAATGAATCACATTCATACTCTATGATGATTATTCTATGATAAGCTTGGCAAGAATACTAATCTTGATAATATCAAATTTTTAAATATTATCACTGTCAAATCTCCTTATAAATTGCTTGTAAATGCTGTAAATGTTTTAAAACTGCATATATTTTATAAAAAACTATTTTGCAAGTAAAAACAAGCATTTTACTAAAATCAATGAAAAAGAGAGACATATATGCAAAAGAAATGCCAAGAGTGTAAATCCAAGAAGTATCTACAGCGTAGCTAGCCCGAGGTTCTCCGACGTAATCTACATATGGAAAGCGATCCTTACGAAGACTAACTAAGGTGTAGTTGCTTCACCTAGCTACGCCGTACTATTGATGACTCAACTAAAGATGCTTATTGAAGCTAAACTACGATGTAGTCGTGTAATTTTGGTATGTCGTAGTTACCAAATATCGCATAAAAAGGAAAGTATATCAAGACACTACGACGTAGTTCACCGACTTCCAAAGCGTAGCATATTTACTGTATGCTACGCTTTGGATTGCTATGACTCAGTTATAACTCACCGCAAGGATTCAATGCGCTTCAAATTTCGTGTTTTAAGTTAATCCTGGATCATAACAAAAAAATAACAATTAAGCAAACTATGCTGGAACTAGCACAACCACGCCATATTTGAGAAATCAACTACACCATAGTCAGGTATGTAGATGAACCTAGAATACAAAAGCTACAAAATCCAAACTATGGTTTCAAAAAACCCAAAAATTAAAATCACCAATTAACCAGAAGAATATAACAAATAACTTCCGATAGATTAATTACTACCCAAGAACACCTCCAGTCAACCAATCCAACCCAAGAGTCAAAAAACCCCCAAAATCGATCAAACCCTATAAAATAAGAATCATCAACAAGAGCCAACACTCTCAACCATGAAAAAATATAGGAGGTGATTTGCACACACCGCAAATTAATTGGCATAATCAAAATTATTTGCTTTAACAAATATGTCTTTAGATCACTTTTAATCATGCTTACTTTTATAAGAATATAAATGTTAAAACAGACTATTTCTTAGTGTGTAAATTAATTTTAAGAGTATGTAAATCACCTCCCAAAATAATAATATGATAAATAAACTTCCTACGATTCCCTAATAAGATCAAAATTTACAATACAAAAAGAAAGAATGAAACAATTGATCACAATGAATGATAAAAAAATACAACATATTTCAATAGAAAACGAATAGATAAATCAAAACTATTGATCTATCTATAGACAAACAAAAAAGAGATCGTTTTAGAGAGATAAACAACAATATAGCCAAAGAAGACTCATTAAATTTAAAACATATACAAACACAAACTAAAACTTTTGTTGGTGTTAGAAATTTTTATTATGTGACAAACACAATCCTTGAATATATAAACAGGGAAAACTTGTACTTTCAACCAAGATTGTTAAAATCAGAATTCTACTGTGGATTGTTTTTGTCATTACAAGATCGGAATCGTAAAATCGAATGGGAATCGTAAAATCGAATCGAAATCTTAAGATCATATTATAATGTCATTTTTTTACTAAGTTTTGCAATATTATGTAAATCTAAAAAAATTTGTATATCACTAACATAATAATATATGAATGTTTTATTAAAATATTGTCGTCAATTATAGTTATGAAATTTAAGAGATTAAAATGTTGTTTTTCAGATTCTATAAGACTTGAGCAAAAAACTTGTAGTTTTTTAGTTTGTGGTTCGAGAAATGTAAGATCGGATCGTAATAAATCTTAAGATCATATGGTCAAAATCGGGATCTTATAAAATTATACGTTTGCAAAGATCCTATGTAAGATCCTAATCGTTTTTTATTTGCGGTATCGTAAAATTGTAAAATCTTAAGATCATCAAGATCTTGACAACCATGCTTGTAACAAGAGTGTTCCAGAATCAAGGCGCGGTTAAAATTTGTTTCATGTAGCGTTCTAATTAGTTTTGATACCATATTAATGTTGGTATAATTCCGCATAATATTCATAATCATTCAACCGACAAATAAATAATCTGCGATTAGCAGCCTAAAGCCCGAATACATTTAATAGATATATCGGCTTACATTCATCACTTGGTGCTTGTATATGTAGGCGTAGCAAGCCACTTCTTTAACTTAACCATAGCTTCTCTGGGCTTGTATTCTGCTACTGAATGACCCGCACCCTATGGATCAAGACAGGTGAGTCGTTTGTCATGTTATATAAAATGTTGTCATGAAACTTACAGTAAGAAAATAGTCATCTAGTGACATATAAAGGGTCATCAAAAGCATAAAAAAATGTAAAATATTTTTTCTTCTCTCACATTTTAAAAAGTGTAGCAATATGTACATATCTATTGTTGACACAAAAAGTGTGACTAAGCTCTTTCGCATTTTGTGACACATTTTGTTTATACTCACTATCATTAATCATAAAATTTTGGGCTTTTACCCACACTTTTTAAAATGTGTAACTGGGGTTAGATTTAGTCACATTTTTTATGTCTTTAAAACCTCTGTCACTTAAATAGTAGTACTCGAGGAAAAAACAAGCATGCATATATCTTTGAATGGGGGTCATGTTATATAAATATTGTTGTCATGTTATATGAAACTTACACTATGAAAATAGTCATCTAATGACATATAAAGCAAGGTTGTCAAGATCGGATCTTACCTAAGATCGTTTTCGTCTTTACAAGATCGAGATCGTAAAGTAGGATCGAGATCATAAGATCCTACTATAATTTAATTTTCTTAGTAGTATTTGCAATATTTTACAAATCTATGAATTAATATGCATCGCAAACACAAAATTATACGAATATTTCATAAAAATATAGTCCTATATTATAATTATGAAATTATAAGAAGATTTACAGGTGGTTTTTTATATTATACAAAATAGAACCTATAAATTTGTAATTTTTTAGCTTTTCGTTCGAGAAAAAAGTGTGACTATAGTTCTTTTGCATTTTGTGATTGTGACACATTTTGTGACACGATTTTTTTTATGAACATTATGTAGTATCATTATATCTCAAAATTTGGGCTTTTACCCACCCTTTTTGAAATGTGAAACTAAAGGTTAAGTTTAGTCACATTTATTTGTGTCAATAAAACCTTTCACTTAAATGTCTATTTTCTTGTAATTACTAAATACTACCGAGGAAAGAAAACAAGCATGCAAGAAACCATGTATATATCTTTTAGGGGTGTGGGGGTGTGTGTGTGTGTGTGTGTGGGGGGGGGGGGGGGGGGGGGGGGGGGGGGGGGAGGGGGTTACGTATAGTTATCATAAAAGAATGTCAATTGAAATAAGTTACAGGATGTCTTACTTTTATAGTAGCAAATGTCAGAGAGAAATCGTTGTGTGCATATGTCATTTCATATCTGCAATAAAAATCATGAATTTTGTAACCATACAATTAATCCAGAACGTAAATTAAGTCTATTCTCACCCTCCAACTTGTGCATCAACATAGAACGGTTCCCATGGGCTATCAATTCCAAGATTAAGAGCAGCTATCCATTTCTCAGATCCAACGTATGGAAATGTCATGTCATGATCCCCACTGCCAATTAGAAGACAAGTATCATACATAGTATCAGACTATCAGTAATAACCAAGTTGGGAGGGGCTATATTGTCATGTTACCTTAAGATTAATGCTCGACAATCTTTACTAATAAGTTTCATATGGTACGCAACGCTTCTGAATATATCATAGGAATAACATGACGTGTCGTTTTTTCCTTCTTGGTAATGCAAGGTTGTGTTGAACAATTCCCATTTTCCAATCATTCCCTAAAAGTGTTAAGATATTCGAATGGTTATCCGCAATCCTTAGCTCTGTCAACTGTATCTAGTTTGGTAACCATACCTCACGGACATGGAGAGCTTGTTGCACAGCCTTATTGTTTGCCCAGTCTATAATAAAATCATAATAGTACTCCTAAAAGAGTAAGCATTGAAGATGAGGGCGTCATTAGTTAGATTAAGATTCGTTCTGTTTCATGCTATTGCTATATATATATACGACAGCCATCAAGGTAAAAGGGAGAAAGATATTACTTGGCAAGGTGGCTTTGGATCAGTTTTATCACAAACCGGGTCCAAGATATTTTTGAGATTAATTCCACTTGTGCACTGCAGTTCATAATTTTAGATGGCTACATGATTTATATTTAAAATAATACTTGTAAAAATAAACATAATTTTGATCACCTCCTCATATCTTTGAAGACTATTTAAGCATAACAAATTCGCGCTAGCAGTGTTCACATAGTCACCACGACAATTTTCCACAGCAGACTGCAATATGATCATGCTATGTTCAAAATAACTCGTAGCCAAATAATTTAGTGGTAATCATTTTAGAATTATACCTTATATATATCATCTGATATAAGAGCCGTACGGTGGGAAAATTCGACTCTAGAATTGAAGTCCAAGAACTTGTCCGTGAGAGGGTTCAAAAGAATGTAACCCTACATCGCAATTCGATATATAAACTTTAGTTTCACGTTTAATGTCTTATGTGGCTTATTTACAGGATCGACACATTTACTTGAATATTCAACATTGGCTGATCACCACGTTCATTAGCTGCGAACAAACAATGCCTCAAAGATCACCATTTCCTTGATGTACGATGTAAATAAATTAAAAGGTTAGCACGTATCAACTGAACAGTTCAATTACCTTCATACAGCTCCAAAGCAACTAAAGGCGTGACAAGTCCCATGTAAGAAATTCCAGCTATGTACAGTGGGGTTTTCAAAAACTTTGGGTGGTCAATAAGAAACTGTTGCACATCCATCAATCAAATAAAGCATAAGATGTTTAGAAACATAATATGAATAATTAAGTTGTTCCACCTTGCTAAGAAATTCCGCAGCTTGGTTGGCCACCACGGTATCACTACTAATTGATGCTTCTTTCGTTGTGGCATATGAGAATCCAGAACCAACCGGCATATCAATGAATATGATATTGGCCATCTACAAAAAATATGACCAAAGCCATACAGCGTTATGTTCTAGTGACATTAGTATATTGCTGGTAACTGGATGAATACGTTACCTGCGTCCATGAGTTTGGGTTCAATGTTAATGTTGTGTCTTCATATGCATCGCCAAACTGGAAACTAAGTGGACCTACAACAAGAATAATGCAGTACAGCTAAAAGGTGGCAATTTTATATATGTAAAAAGTAAAATAATCAAATCCACTAATTGGCTACTTACGCCAATAATGCATCAATTAATGTATCAAAACTGTATATGAAAGTGTCAAGATTGCATTTAGCCTTGGCTGTGTTAATAGCCTGGTCTTAAAAAAAATCCATAGGTGTTTTAGAACCTTGAAAGCCACTATTTGAGCGTCTTCATAATCACTTACTACTAATTCAACGTAAATGACTATTTTTGAGCAACAATTTACATACCTATTTGAGTGAACAATGAAAAGACAGCTGAACAACCCGGACCACCAGTGAGATAAAATATAAGCGGGTCATCATTCGGATTCCCTTGCGATTCAACGAAATAATAGAAAACCTGCGCTTCTTCCCTCTCCCCTACGCCCATATACCTTGAACCATAGTATAGACAACTTAGCGTTGTCGATTATTAACATTTTTTGCAAAAAAAGTTAATGGAAAAAAATTAAATTTTTTAGAAGAACAATACCCAGTTTCGAATACGAAAGGAAGTTGATCAGAGAAACCAGGAAGAGTGTTGACGATAGATTTTGAATGGGTTAAGCTACATTGAATTACTAGAATCATGAAGAGTTTAAGCGTCTTTGAGAACCGTTCCATTGTGTGTGTAACATGAAGTTCAATGATTCAAAATATTACAAAATGTGACCAAAGTTTTAAAGCCGGGGTATTATTAAAAAATGGGTCCACAATCTCAATTTCAATGTTAATGACGATGGGAGATTTTCTTACTAATAATTTAAAAGGGCCAATAATTATTGTAAAAAAATATATTTATGTTATGTTCATTTCGTGTTTGGTATGCCAAATATGACATATCTTATATTCATGTTAGTAATATTAATATACGGGGACATCATTATTAGTGCACTCTATCATAACGCTCATCTGATGTTACCTTGAGTTGAATCCGCGTTAACCATCATTATGATGCTGGTTTTGGTGTTAGCCAATAGCGTTGGCAGGGGCGGAGCTAAATAAAACTCGAGGGAGGACAATTTTTTTACAACAATCACATAACTAAAAATGTTCTTTACTCTATAACCACGATTAACTTTAGTCCATCAGCCCATATTTATATATGTACTAATAATAAAATTAAAAAGATAATACAAATATATATATATATGCAAAAGAAGATAATATATAAGAAAGGGCAAAAATAGACACCCACACCATTTTTTTGCACTTTAAAAGAAAAGAAAACTCTTTGAATCTTTTTATTTAATACCAGATGCGTTACTTTTTCTCTTTCCTCATTCTTCTTTACTTTGATACCAAACATATTTCTTCATCTTCATCATTAAAAACATATAAACCAGCTCTAAATTCATTAAATATTTCTTAAACTTCGTTTTTGAGTTTAGATATAGATGAGAAAGACGCTTTTAGAGGGGTCATATTTCATAAATATTTCAAATACTTAAAACGTTTACACTAATTTTTGGGGGTGGGGGGTCACTTAACCACCGTTAACCCCCTAGCTTCGCCCCTGAGCGTTTGGTAGGGTGTTGATTCACCTGGGTGCGTTGATTTGTTTTTCTCTTTATTTTTCGATTTAAATGACTTACGTGTGTATGTGTGTGTGTTTTTACAGTGTGTGGCCTTTTTAGAGTGCGTGCATGTGTGTCTGCGTATGCGTATGCGTTTTGGTGTGTGCTTTTTACAGATCGAGGGGAAAAAGAAAAGGGCGATGTTGAAGACTATTTTGAAGGGTGGGTCTAGATGACTCTTCTCGTGTCGTTCTCCATCATCCCGAGACTTAAAGAGGGCTGAAAACAAAGTCGGTTAGTAGGACACCGGGGCTGGAGCCTCGTGATCCACCCTCCAACGGTCATTTCAGTTATAATATAAGTATATATAAAAGAGATGGTAGAGAATAACCTAATAGATATGATGATTATATCCCCTTATTTATAGTGTATCTACTACGACTACCTACTGGATGGCAAGGTATGGGACTCTCTTTTATTGGGTTCGGCCCATTCCAGACTATACGTCATCATGTCCCCCAAGTCTAGTATGATATGGTTCTTGATCATGTTATGCTAGACTTATACTTTTTCTAGAGGTGTCTTCGTCTTGAACCATATGTCATTATATCTGACTTCAAATCATGACCTATCTTGGGAACACCCGTATATTGTGCTCGGATTCTTAGTTTCCCATGTTTGAACGGTAAGGAACCTTAAGAAGAATATGTTAATAATAGCCGTGTAACACTAGAATTGACAAGGTACTATTTGTGTCATTTATAAAGAGAGAATGGCGAGAAAACAATGAAGGCGGACCACACATATTGTATGATAAAGCGGATAAAGGTATACCCCATTGTACCAACTAGTACTTTCTTATGATGCAAACAATAGTGCGAATATTGCATTATCTTAAGGTTAGTGAAAAATGTATTTCCACGACTGTGTTAATTATTAGCTTACCCATCCTGATGCGAATACTATATTCGACTTACGGCTGACGGACGATGTACCTCCGTCCTTTGGTGATGCAAATAATACATTCAACTTATTTTCGAGGGGGGATGTACCTTCGTGGTCGGGTGATGCGAATATTGCGTTCGACTTACGACTGGTGGAGGATATACCTCTATGGTCCGGTAGTACAAATATTCCATTCGACTTGCGGCCCAAGAAGGATGTACCTCTGTGGCCGGGTAATGCGCATATTACTTTCGTTTTACGGGAAACGAAGGATGTACTTCCGTGGTCGGCTAATTCTAATATTACATTCGACTTAATACCGGACTTGCAATGCCTCTTACATACTTTCTATGTCCGGAGATATTTGTGTGACGTGCACGGAGATAATTATGGGTTATTTATCCGGTTATTCAATAAAAGACATTTATACTTAACCCAAATAAAGTAGTATTTCACATGTGTCATAATAAACGTCGAACTATCATAAAATAAGATGATGTCAATGGTATCATTATACCCTTATAGCCCCTTAATTTTAATGGTTCTCTTTTCTATTAGTAGCACAAAACTTACATATGCAAGTATCCATAAATCCTAATAATCTTTATCACTTATACGGGTCGTGGTGTGCGTAACATAAAGCTTACTAGAAATGTGGCTTAATCATATGCACGGATGTGCTATGCACATAACTTGTAGCCTACTAAGAAATAGTGCTCGACTATGTGTAATATGCATATGAAACGCAAGGTGTTTATTTATTTGTTATGTCCCAACTTCGGGAATCTAATTATGTACATTAACATGAATGTGGCGGATACTAATTAATAGTAATATGATTTAAGTAATAACATGCATACGTCTACCTATAGGATGGTGTACGATGAGACTACAATTATACATGGTCTCATCGTCCAAATTGGGCTTAAAATGTATAAAAATATCATAAAAACCGTGCAAAACCCTTTGTATTTGTTCATTGTGTGTTTGTAGGTTCGAAGATCGTGAATTTGCCAAAAGATAACAAGAATCAAGCAGAAACGAACATGGGAAACAAATCCGCACAAAGAACCGGACCCGAGCATTGATTTTCCACAAAAGTCCCTCAAGTTTGAAGATTGTACAAGTTTGGTCCCTATACTTTGAAGACTTGTCACTTTAGGCCCTTGTAAATCCTCAAATTGCATCTGGGTCCTTAAAGTTTCAAGACATGACATTAATAGCCCTTGAAGAATGCCAATATTACATGAATACTCCTTGTTTCTATGTTTATAAGTTGGTGGGACAGAAAGTGCAATTTGCTCAAACATAAAAACAAAGGATAAGTGCCCTACTATGCTGTGAAGAAGTTTGGATCAAAATGACAAGTTGTTGAAATATGAGGGGCCAAATCTGTGATGATTAAAACCCGTTTCTATCTTAAACCAACCATACACCCAATACCCAACCTAAACCCAACCCACAACCCTAAACATATAATAGTTAATTAGTTTTTAAACTAGTTTAATTATTATTTTTTAGGCGCTTAACATCCCCATTTCCCCAAATATGAATCAAACGTGCTATTGTTCACACCTATAAACCCTAATCTATAAACCCTTAATCCTACGAAATTAACCCAATCCCTTTACCAGATTTTCAATTTCACCTCTTACTAATAAACCCTCGCCAACAAATCATATTCAAACCCACTATGGGACCCCCCCACGTACCTCCCTTGCCCCATGTTTAAACATTTTTAGCAAATTTACAGAAGAATCAGTGGACTTGGTTGATTTCTTCTTGGCTACACATTGGTAAACGACCAAGATCATCTTTTCACAGCTTGGACACTCACATGCCAATTGATTCATCATATAGGGCTTGTTGATCAGATTTTCAAAAATTTCAAACAAAGGGTATTCTTGATAAATCAAGTTGCTAGGGTTTTTATTGTTTATGTAACTCTAGAATCTTTTATCCATTAGTATAAAAGGAGGTCCAAGATGTGGCAAACCCTTTTGTTCCAGTTTTCTTTGTAAAAAATATTTTTATTGAATGCAAGTTTTTTAAGATATTGCAAAGAGACGGAGTTCCATTGTATTTATCTTTCTTAGTTTAAAGTTGTTTAATTTTTATGCAAGTAGTGTAAACTTTCATCAAAAAGATTTTTTGTTCAAAGACATTTGGCAAAAAACCTTTTGAGTCCCACTATTATAAGTCTTTGATTCTCTTCAACTGACAATTGAAGGGTGTTAATAGATTTATAAGCTTTGTTATTTACCTTGTTGTTTACCTTTCTTTCAAGTTTGCAAAAAATTCTTTTTTTTCCAAGTTTTAGTTTCAAATTCGTTAATCTTTGTAGCTCACTATTTCTAAAGCCACCCACAAGCTATTGACACCAGCTTGTGAGCAACTTTTTAGACTTGTATGTTTGTAGGATGTTGTTGTGATCAAAGTAGGTACAATAGAAGGTGGGCTTGGTTTGATTTATAGTAGATTTTATGATCTTTGTTGACTAAAAAAAACAACTCTCCTAAATAGTCTCAAGATCAGATCTAGCTTAGGTGGAGGATAAGGCATCAACCCTTATCTTATGGTGTGGATGTACACCATAAGAGGTAACTTGGCTTGAACCATCTCCCCTTAAAAAGATTTTGGTTCATTGGATATTCTTGTGTGAGTGAATTTGTGCTTGACTGTCTTGTGTTAGTTTTAGTGTTCTATATGTGTTATTGTGATGATTTAAACATGTTCTTGGTGATTTAAATAGATTTGGTGTTGTTTTATGTTATAATCCTTTGTTAAATTTCAAACAATAAAAGTTTAAGGAGTGTTTGGTTTATATGTTAAATGGACTGTGGGTGACAACACATGTCCCACACTTAGCCTGCATATCTTGGGTTTGATTTGTTTAGTTGGATAGGGATAGTATCAAATTGTGTTTGCTAGTTGCATATTTTTGTTCAAAACAAGTCCAAAACCATCAGATCCAATTTTGAATTTGATTTTGTGAATTGAAGTTTGAATTTTGGTAATATGTTTGTTTTTTGTCTGATCTAGGTCTGCTTAGTGTAAATTGTCTTATTAATATCTTTTTGTGAGCTTATAGCTTAATTGAAAATCACCAAAAATTCAACTTCAAGTCTATGTTCGAGAACGATTGTTTTTTAAGGTTGTCAGATATCGCATAACACATAGCTTGTAGGTTACCCGATATCTGAGACAAAGGGTTAAGCTGTTTGTTAGCTTATTTGCGAACTTTGTGCCTTAGAGTTCTTATAGAGCTTATTTGTTGCTTGTCCTTTACTTATTTTGACTCCCCAAAAGAAGAAATCTTGTGGTGGTGCCTTTGTTCCAAAAAGAAAGCAACAAATAAATAAAAAAAGGGCAAAAAAGCCCTCTGTCCATTTAACACTATCAGTGGGAAGAATTATTCCACTGATAGGTTTGGCTTCCTAGCCACTACTAGTGCATTTAATCAGAAGCTTATTCTGGGCTTTTCCAGCTTATTTGTTGCTTATTTTTGCATTCTTTTCATTTTTACCTTGTAGTTTATAGCTTTTAAGATTTTTCAAAGCTGGTTTCATATTTTTCCCACAGTTCATTTGCTTTTTATGATTATTTTGAGTTTTAAATTGTTTTTAGGCATTTAAAAATAGTTAATTTGTTTTTAAAATTTTTGAAAAATACTTTTTAGCAATAGAAAAATATAATGAAGGTTTACAAATAATAAAATCTTTGACATGGTTTTTCTTATTATTTTAATTTTAGTGCTTTAATTAGCTTTTAAAATTTAATAAATAATTACTTAAAAAATTTCAAGAAGATTTAATTATTTTTACACCTTAGATATATTTAATAGGATATATTTGCAATTTTTATAAATTTTTTATTTTTTATTATTTTTACATCTCGTTTTACAATTTTTACGTTTTTACGTTGTAGTGTAATTTTAACGTAACTCATCTCTATTTTTCTCTCTTTTTACAAAAAAAAGATTCTAATCCAATTAACGTTCGATAATATTGGTACATAACATATACCCTCCTTGAGAACGAACCAACTTGCCAGATTTTACGATTGTCCTAAACCGTAACTTCTAATACTTGTCGTTTATACGTTTTCTCCTAAAAGTGTGTGAAAATACTACAATTAGTGTACAACTAACGTTTTCACGTTTATGTAAGTAAGCCATCAATGCCTTCACATCTTCGCATGCGCTAGTTACATATATGCATACACGGATTGCATATATCCACAAATGTTTGATTATAATCTGGTATACTAGCCGCTTTACCTTTCATTCTTAATGATCCATGAAAACGACAGCGGAACGGTCACGTGTAATGACAAAATAAAATCAGCGATTTGAGAGCGGTCATGTTGGGACGGAAGTCTATTATATCGAGGACCGGGGCCAGTGCAAGAATTACGGATGTGATAATCCGAGGTCATTATTTAATCCTGTTTTACGAATATTTTTGAAAACTTTGATGAGTTTGAATGCTTTTATGTTTGGTGGTTTTATTTGAAACCAATGTTGGAAGTCTTATTTTTTACGTTTTAACTAGTTACTAGGACTACTAGTGATTGCGATACCGACAGATGCCTTAAATTTTATCTTTTATTATCGATCGTTTCGATGTTTGATATTTTCTGAAGTTTTATTTTAATTGCGTGCTAAGTTGTGTCGGAACTATATTATTATATTTTGTGTTTTAACTTTTGAAAAATATTTTACGAAACCTGAATCCCGTTAATATTTGAAAAATTGACTAATAGTCATTTCCCACTTTTTAGCTAGTATTTTATATTTAAAGCCAAAAGAATGCATATTTTGCAAAATCTACACTCCACCACCAATATATATATAAGTTTTCCACTAACTCCATTTCATTATTATTTTTCAGTTTTAAAATTTCACCAAACGATTTCTTCTTCTTCTCTTTGTCGTCCCATTTCACACACACAAACACCTTCACCAATTTTGATTAAGCTTGATTTGGGATAATCTAACAAAAGACCCATCTTGAAATCTTAAGGTGATCATTTTGATCTAATTTTTATTCACATGCATTAACTTTTCATTTTTTTATAAAATTTTGGGTGTTTGATCCATTTTGGTGGAATGCATATATTTATATTGCTATTATATTTGATTTTGAGTGCATGCATGTAAAAAACTTTGAGTGGGTGATTTGAAAAACATGAACATGCAAGTGAATTAGAAGTATTAGGGTTTGATTAGGATGATTGTTAGGTGATATTAGAAATATATAAATGATTGGAATGGTGTAAAAGATTGATTTAATGTAGTTTTTAAAAGTGTATTTTAGATGAGTAGGTTTAGAGGCATTTTTTGGAACCTTAAGTCTGATTATAGGATTTTGTTGTAGAGATTTTTCTAAGCTTCGATTTGGTATAAGGTAGACCTTCCATTTCAAAACGATGAGAAAGTTATGCTAGTTTAATTTTTCATGTACCGGAAGACGAGTGTCAACACAATCCGAAATTGTTGTTGATATTTTGGTCAAATTTCAGGGACTATAAAATGAGTTTTAAAAATGGTCAAGGGCTGTTCTTCGGCTCTAAACCTAGGGTTTTAAGTCTATTTTCAAACTCAAGTGTATTTTTTTCAAACAAAATTGGTTAGGAAGGTTAAAATGGTTTTGTGAGTCAAAGGCATAAAACTGTCCAGATTTTGAAAGTCAGATGTGTTGAGCAGAAGGTCTTAGAGGTAAAATCTTTTGATAAAATATTAGGAGGACTTTCTACAGGTTATGGGTGAGTTCCTCGGGTAGTTTCATAAAGTTTTGTTGTGTCTAAGTAATGGAAATCAACTTGTACATTTGGTATCTACCGGCAAAATGTTATCGGGAGTGTTGTCTAGTAGAATGAAGATGTAGAGGTGTTAGTAATACTTGTATGGGTCATTTGTGTGGGTTTATCATGGTTTTAAATTGTTAATTTTAATTTTACTAAGTATGAATCATACTTGAGTATATTATTATTAAAGTGTGCGCCTTATTTGATAGGTTGCGACTTTCGTATTTATCGGGCATCATCTATCGTCGACGATCATCTTGCTACTACTCTCGTGCTAAGGTGAGTCCATAGCCTCGCTTTATACTCGTTATTAAATGTTTTAACCCGCGAGGGGGGTATATTCTATTTGAAATAAAATAGAACACAAGTCATGGATAATTGTTTGGACCCTGAATGTTTCCTTTGGACCCGAATGTTGTCTGAATTGTGTTAAGTACCTAGTTGCAGAAGACCTTAAATTCATGAATCGTTAACTATTGCTAACTCTTATATGAGTAGGAAATAGCCGCTTAAACAATTGATAGTACTAACGGGTTAACGACCCTATCCTAGTCGAGAGTTAGTACGGTGAGTACCCTGCTCGAACGGATAACTTGGTTAAGCGATAAGGTAAAATTTGCAACGACTACCTTAAGAGGGGCAATGTTTTCACTTTGATCGTGTCCGCCTTTTTGGTGCTGGTGGTTGGTCTTAAGGGGTCGGTGTCATGAGCTTAAACACAATTATATATATAGCTTTTGCTATTAGACGGAATACCTGAACAATAGATTGTGTGCACAACAATTCTATTAAATGATTATGATTGATTTTACTCTTATGTTCAAATGATGATTTGATAAACCTATATATTCACTCAACATTATTTGTTGACCCTTTTAAACATGTATTTCAGGTAATTGAAGGTGATTGATGGCGGAGCTTGCTTGGGAAGGTTGCGGGTTGCTTTCTTGGTTGTTGGGTCTAAAACTTGTTTCTTTCCCTTATGTTATAAACTATTTATTTTATGGTCATGTATTGTGGTAAAACTGTTTGGTTAGTTGGTTGAGATGTTTGGGGGACCGAAACGCTACTCTGAATTTCTAAACTTTTTTTATTTGGGATCGAAGGTTTTGGACAAATGTTAAATGTATTTCCTTTTATATTACAAACGTCTCATTCTGAAGTCGTTCAATGTATCTTGTGTAATGATGCTTGTGTTTAGTACCCACACGTATATTTCCGCTGCGCAGTAAATTTGGGGGTGTTAAAACGGACAACTAAAGTTTGGACCGGGTAAAGCCAAGAAGTAATTGCACGCTGTTTTCTTGGTACTGCTCTTCCAACAGCCAGAGGGGACAGAACCTTTATCCAAGACAAACGTGTTATATTAAAGTTTACGATATAGTCATGTAACCTCTCCATATACGATGTGCGGTAAGATTTTTTTAAAAAGTTTCCCCCGGATGAAAAATAATCGATTTAGTTTATTCGCGGATCTACATGATTTGACTGGCGACCAAATAGTTAGTCGCGGGTTGCCTCCTGCTGGGAGTATAAATGTTTACTCCAAGTGTATAATGTACAATCTTAAATGCTCATTAAGAGCTTAATGTACTATCTTCGAGAAGTGTAATATCTAAGTTGGTCCTTGCGGCGTGTGCTTATTTGATAGGGCAAGAGCGTAACCGGCGTCTTTTCAAAAATGCTTAGAGGACGTCTACGCAGGTTATTGATTGTATCATCTATTTGGTCAGACTCAAGTTGCTATCGTGTCGACTGTCAAGTCCAAGGATCTTCCGGAGTGTATTTTTTGTTAAGTATGGAGGCCTGTTTTAGTTGTTCGTGCACTAATAGGTGGTTTTTCCCTATAGGTGTGATTGGTTATGTAATAGTTAGCTAATTCATATGGCATGTCATATGTGCTAGTGGTGGTTCAAGCTTTGCTTGAGATTAATGTGGCATTTTAGCCACATTTCATTGTACTTAACTGTTTTTTGTGTAATATATTTTACCGGGGTGAGTCCCTTTTACACAAAAATCTTAATGGGTGCACGGAGGAGCAGATGTCTGCTGCGTTGGGAATTAGAGCTCGTTAAGCATTACGTGTGGACAGAGTCTCTACGGGTCATGATGTTATTGAATTAAAATTTTATGTACTTTATATATCCGTGGCCAAAGTTAACACATGGTATGAAACGAGGTATCATAGATTGCTCGTTTTCTCCAGATGGTATATATCTGTGGCCAAAATCGCACGTACTTTATATATATATATATATATATATGTGGCCAAAGTGTCCAAGTTCGATGACTAGTGATTTAACTCCAAACGGCTCGAGGCCGCAATGGTGATGCGGTTTGTGAGACCCCAAAACTCTGACATGGAAAAACTGGGCAACGAGGGGGTAACACGTCATGGTACAAGAAACAATGAATTACAGTTGACACAAAGCTTACGTAATAAAAACATGTACATTACATCATAAAAGTTCAGAGTTTTAAACATAGGTCCTAGAGTTTTATATGTGGAAAGATTTACTTTTTTCATCATAACTTATAACACTTAATTACCAAAAATACAAAAAAATCTTCTGAAAGTTTTTAGATAAAACCAAAGTTGAAATCTACACAGAAATCTCCAAGCTGCAATAATATCCTGCGGGCTCCCACCCAAGCAAAGCTAAGTAATAATACCTGAGATTAAACATGTAAAATCGTCAACATAAAGTTGAGTGATATTCATAGGTTTAGCAATGAAGGTGTGGAACACAAGCATTCATTTGTAAACACGTAGTAGGGAAAATGGTTATATACGTCAACCATAGTCCGAACTATTATTATTATTGTAGTTCAGTTCATGAACCGAAGCTTAACTTACGTAAGTTCCTCTAGGGAGTACTCAGCCTAAATACTCGAGTATAAACAAATATTAGTGCGTCAAGGTAATCGGGACGGGGATTGTCAATTCCGATGGATCCACCCACAAGATTCACGCTTAGTGCTCGAAATTAACGGTTCATGATTAGGAGAGGAAACTTAAGGCTAGACTAAAAAGAAATAATAATATCGAAAGTTTGGAAAGCATACACGTTCTGGATAACATACAAGTTCTGGAAACTGAGTAGAAACAATGGTAGTGAGACGATCACCGACGATATGGATGCCCGGGAAACACGAAAACCGCAACCTATCAAAATAAGGCTCACGTTAAGGCTCGAACTCAAATATCGTTGTATACCAAGTATAATAAGACTTTAAATGTTTTCAAAGTATTCATATTTCAAAACCATTGACATGAACCAAACGAATCCATACTAACCCATTTATCCAACACTACCCGTTTAAACACGTGTACACTTGCAATTGACCCGTCATAAGACGCCAAGTCAACGCAAGTCAAACTATTCTTTTACCTTATTCGGACCAGTAGCTATGTCATTTATATAATGACTAAACACTTGAGTAAGTCACCATATCCGATAGTGAATACTCGAACTCACACAACACAAGCATTGAACTATGTGTCCAAAATAAAATCAGCAAGTACACTCCCAATGTACTCACCGATCACTTATAACCTATATAAGACCCTGCCAAAATTTGAGCCAAAGTTCATACTTTAAAACCCATCAGCTCGACACTTTACTCGACTCCAAATTTGGGACAAATTGTATACTTGTTTTATAATTCCGTTCACATCGCTTTAATAGTACTAACTTGACAATCCACCTTTTAAAACAACTACTAGACTCATCAAATTAAGTTTATAGACTTTAAAAACCAGTAGTACCCATTATCTAACCAAGCCTAAAGTCCCCGAGACTCGACCCAAAATCAGCCACAATTTCGGATTGTGCCGACTTACGTCTCCCGGTACACAAATACTAAAACTAGGATAACTTTTGATCCGTAATGAGTTAGAAGCTCTATCTTATAACAAAACGAGCGTCTCGGAAAACTCTACAACAGAATCAAATAATCTCAGCCTATATCAAATCTTAAACGCATGAAAAAATCCCTTAAGCCACTGATGTAATATACACTTTAGAAAATCATAGAAAAACATCATTTTGACCAAAATCCGCCATGATCCATACCTGTAATATTACTCTAGTATCAAACCCATCAACCAAACACTCCTAAAACACTTGTATTTAAATTTTATCAAAAAAATCAAAGATAAAAAATAACCTTTTTAATATGAAAACATGATGATCCTACATAGATCATCACATGCATGATAATTTAAACAAAAATCAACCATGGAATCATAGGAATTTTGAAAGTTGATGCATGTTGGAAATTTTGGTATCATTTGAATCACCATTGGATTCTAAGGTTGGGGCTAACTTTTGTTTTGGCTAAAACAATGTGGGTGATGATGATTTTGGGGTGTTTTGTGGTGGAGGTGTGGCGGCAACAATGGAGGAGGGAGGAGAGTTTGTTTTTTATTTATAACTTGTTAGTGTGTGTTTTTTGGTAAAAGAATTGCTTTATATATGGTGTAAAGTTAGGGCCAAATTTGCCAAGTTTTGAAACTTGTGGACTTAAAAACAATTTACTAGTTTAAAGGGTAGAAAATAGTTATTGGTAAATATTGAAAATATTTACGGGGCTCGGGTTCATAAGAATACTTTTCAAAAGTTACAATGCATCATAAATATGATTATATGATTTCCCGACAAGACTTAATACGTAATTAAAACGACATCATCGAAAATATTAATTATCGAAACAATCGACAATAAAATATAAAATTTTGGACATCCGTCAGTATCGCGATCACTAGGAATTATCGTTGTTCATTGATTTTGAATAAACTCGTTGTAAAACACACGCGGGTGATTTTAAATCAAAAACTTTGATTTAAATAAAACTGTAAAAATAAAATAAGAATTTTATAATTCCTGATAAAGTATTTATCAATGGTCAGAAAATACTTGAAAAGTATAATTTATTAAAATTATCATGATCTAAGGATTTACATATAAAAATACAAGAAAACGTAATACGTTGGAAAATTCAGAAACACGAATAATAGAATAAAATAATGCTGGGAAAGTACGGGTTCTTACAGTCTTCCCCCTAAAGGAACTTTGATCCCTCAAATTTCTCCTGGAAATAGTAGAAGATGCAACAAGAGGAGGTACAAATTGTAGAACAATTTTAGTGCTTCCCAGTTAATTTCCGTACCACAACGAATCTTAACTGTTAGAATTCACTATGTTTCAGTTTTCTTAACTCCTTTTTGAATAAGATTCAAACTCGGATTAGAATAATGACCTTTCAGTACGGAGGAATCTCAAGAGATAGCATGAACACAAAAATTGCTTAAACGGGCAAAGTGCGATAAAATGAACCAGGATTGTTAATCAACAAGGAGTCGCAAATCATGCAACTGTAAAACGTGACAATCTTAAAATGTAAGAATCTAGTCACAAGCAAAATAGGAGGGAAAAATGAATTACATATGATCATTTAAAATACAAACTGTCAGAATCAGTTGTCTAGGATTTGGGATTACTTTCAAATTTAGCTTAAGAGCTTTTTGGATGACTGTATGAAGTTATTGTTAAAAACTCAGGTTTAACGTTATCATTAGGGAAATTCAAGTTTCCAAATTATTTAGAATCATTGTTAGAAATTATAAATTAATTCGATTATTTCATTAGGTTGTAAGTAAAGTATGATAATATCAAATACTTTAAAGGATAAAGCGTGTCATCCTTTTAATACTAGTTATAAGTATATCAAATAGGATGTATAGATCCGACATTAAATTTGAAACATATATTTTGGTAATTTAAACATTTGATAAAATGTGTAAAACGTTCTTAAAAATTTGTAACAATCTTTAGAAATCCAAGTAAGTGATTAAGGTATCAAATGATAAACACGTAACATTTTCTGGTTTTCAAAAGGTGACATGACAACAACGAATATGAATCATATGAAAGTCAACAATTTGTATGCGAGCAATAACATAAGGGAATAAGATGAAAGTCGTATCAATTCTTAACAAACACGATAGAATAGACGCGTCGATGATAAAAATAATAAGAATCAAAGGATTATAGTAAGTCATCACTTCCTGAGTGCAGTTGGTGTCACCAACATGGCTTATTAAGTTCTCGGTGGTCGATACACGATCGAAAGAGAAAAGTCACACAGTAAATTTTTGAATCATAGAAAATTTTTAAGAAGTCATTTAAGTGTAATTCTAGTAAAATGAGCAACATTAGCAATGAGAGGCGAAGTCACACGTGGTTCACACGAATGAATTTTTAAGACGATAAAGTCTAGCACACATCATGACAAATACATATAATCATTGTTCACGTCCAATCATAAATCATTATACGCGTCCAGAGACGTTTCGAAGGTCTACCCGAATAGATAGAGAAAGTCGATGGATGAAGAAGCATAAAAACATTGAAATTTCAAGTCTGGTATCAATGGTAAGAAATTAGACTAGTGGTAACGAGAATTATGTCATGAAGGAAAATGAGGTAACAAGTAATACAAAGGTCGTTGAGTAAGGAAATATGTGCTTGAGGGATGTACTTTGTTCAAGAAAAGATAAGGATTCATATGGGTATGTCGCGAACTCGGCTACTCACATAAGATGTAAAAGTTTTTAAAACTTTAGTTTATCTAACTTTTTAAAGAGCATAATTAAAAAGTTGATTCTTGGTCAAATATTTAAGGCGACTACTATTTGGCCTTGCATGGATCCTTCTAAATTACACATAGATGATCTTGCCATGCATAATTTAGGACTAGCAGTGCGATGATCAGCTTCGTGAAACCAGTATTACAGGTCATATTATTTAAAATATGTATATAATGCCATTTATTAGAACATGAATCAAAATAATTTATGAAAGTTTTCGCCAATAAGTTACTGTCTAGATATTTAAATCATCAATTTTAATGTTACAAGATTTCTTTACAAGACCAATCGTTGAACAATTTGTGAAAATACATTGTATAATTAATATAAATTTATTTTATGAGATAGTATTCATGTATTTAAGGAAGCCCACGTGAAACATTTTGTAAAATGATTTGCAAACAATACCAGTTTGGGTTTATATAGTAACTTGTAAAATAGCGAGTGGGTTACATGAGGGTAAGAAAGAGTAGTTTCAAGACAGTCAATGAAATGGTTACAAGGTGATAAGGTTTCAAGAGGCTTAGCCGGAATCGTCATGAGACACGTGTCACGATGATAACGAACGATATGAAAGCAAAATCTTCAAACCTCGGCCCAAATCAGTGGTACGCTAGAAGTAGAAGAAAGATAAAATAAAATGACAAATAAGTCATGCATAAAGGAAAAGGTAAAGGAATCCATATGTGTTCACTTCGTAATTTATTTGAGATTAATATACTTTTAAGAAAGTAGGGCATCGGTTAACAAATAGTACTATTCCGAAATGTTTCCATTCATTAGAGTTTTACGAGCTCAAACGAACTCAAAAACGTTTCAAATCATATTTTTAACTTCTATCAGTTTGACCTTTTTAGTCAACTTTGACTTTCGGGTTTGACTTTTGGGTTTGACTAGACCAATTAACTCGCTAAATGATATTTTTAAGACTCGAAGTCTAATGCAATTCCATGTAAAACGATGTTTTGAACAACTTTCTAGTTTTACTCGAGACTTGAAACGGATAAAATATGGACGAAAATGCCCTTGCATTAAATTTGTCAACAAAATGATATTTTAGAACTACGCAGAAATAATTTCTTACATTTTACAATCCCAAATGAGCGTAACTTGCTCATTTTTAATATTTTCTGGCCAAATTTTATTTCTTAAACGGACGCCTCAACAAGTAGAAATATATATTTTTATGTCTAAAGTTATAAAAATATTTTCTCGACACTGTTAAATTTCCTGTAAAGTTTCTGTACAAAGTATATTTTTCGACATACCTTAAATTTTTATTCAAAGTTTATAATGACCCAGAATTTAGGTACACACATGACTTGTGGATTCCATAAATACGAGAGAAAATAAATTGTAGAATTAATCATGTAAAGAAAACATGATATAAGATTGGTTTATGAATACCAATGATAGTCTGAGAGATAAAAAACGACGCATGACATCCGTTTCTTCGATTACAAGATTCAATGTAGGAAGGTCTCTTGGTGGCGTGATTTTCCAAAATCACAAGACATATCGAGAAAGAATTGGAACGTTAACGGGTCACACTCCTAGAGCGAACATGTTTAATGAAAAGGGAGGATACAAGTTTATAGAAGTACAATTGTGTTCCAAACAGTCGTCACATAATAGAGGATGAATTACAAGATGACGATGATGATGATTTCTCGGTACAAACGGACGTCGTAATTCGAAATCAAAACTTAGAATGGTCAATGAAATAAGATGTAATCCATGTACATTTGTCGTGTAAAACAGTGATGTAAAGGTCAATCAAGATTATGAAAACCCACGATATTATTCAACACTGATTCAACGAATTCTTCGAGATATGTGACTCACACTATGTCCTTTAGTCTTTCTGGGAGACACATTGAGTTATACAATGGTCTATAGACTATTTTCCAAGACATTTAATCACAAATGGTCGACAAGCAAATTAGATATCTAAATAGATATCTTAAAAGAATTTAAACAATGAAAGTAACGCACAGGGTAGTAAAATGAAAATCGGTAGTTTCATTTAAAGCAATAGTTCTTCAATACCGAACAATGGTATCACGAGAGTATGCACAACATGTAACAGTGAGTCGAGAAAAACAGACGGTTCAAAACGAACGAATATATGAGGTCAGTCGTATCACGCATAAATAAGATAACAGTAGTACTCAGAAAAGTGAGTATGAAAAGTCAGCATCATACGCGCTCTAAATACAAATATGTACTATCATAACGATATATAGTTATTGCAACAAGGTCAATTCACAAGAACAAGAATTCAAGAAAGTGCGGGCAGATGTAATCATAGTAACATCCAGTGATAATACATGAAGCACAAGGCTTTGAAAAGACATAGTAATTACCGTCATTAGGGTAATGTAATATTTCAACATGTAATCAAGAGATGAAATACTATAACGATAATTAAAAGTAAATAATAAGGATTAGAGGGTTACCCGCGCATATATTGAACAACAATGGCAGATTCTGTGTTTGACACTTAGAAACAACAAAATATTTGACCTTTCGGTTATGGACTAAGTTTTTGAAAACGACTCAGTTTCCTATAGCCATCGCTCTGATACCAATCTGTGAGATCCCCAGAATCTGACATGGAACAACTGGGCAATGAAGGGGTAACACGTCATGGTACAAGAAACAATGAATTACAGTTGACACAAATTTGACGTAATAAAAACATGTACATTACATCATAAAAAGATCATAGTTTTAAACATAGGTCCCAGAGTTTTATATGCAGAAAGATTTATTTTTTTCATCATAACTTATAACACTTAATTACCAAAAATACAGAAAAACTTCTGACAGTTTTTAGATAAAATTAAAGTTGAAATCTACATAGAAATCTCTAAGCTTCGATAATATCCTGCGGGCTCCCATCCAAGCAAAACTAAGTAATAATACTTGAGATTAAACATGTAAAATCGTCAACATAAAGTTGAGTGATATTCATAGGTTTATCAATGAAGGTGTGGAACACAAGCATTCATTTGTAAACACGTAGTTGGGAAAATGGTTATATACCTCAACCATAGTCTGAACTAGTATTATTATTGCAGTTCAGTTCATGAACCGAAGCTTAACTTACATAAGTTCTTCTAGGGAGTATTCATCCTAAATACTCAAGTATAAACAAATATTAGTGCGTCAAGGTAATCGGGACGGGGATTTTCAATCCCGATGGATCCACCCACAACATTCACGCTTAGTACTCCAAATTAACGGTTCATGATTAGGAGAGGAAACTTAAGGCTAAACTAAAAAGCAATAATAATACCGAAAGTTTGGAAAGCATACACGTTCTGGATAACATACAAGATTTGGAAACTGAGTAGAAACAATGGTAGTGAGACGATCACCGACGATATGGATGCCCTGGAAACACGAAAACCGCAATCTATCAAAATAAGGCGCGCGTTAAGACTCGAACTCAAATATCTTTGTATACCAAGTATAATAAGACTTTAAATGTTTTCAAAGTGTTCATATTTCAAAACCATTCACACGAACCAAACGAATCCATACTAACCCATTTATCCAACACTACCCGTTTAAACACTTGTACACTTGAAATTGACCCGTCATAAGACACCAAGTCAACGCAAGTCAAACTATCCTTTTACCTTATTCGGACCACTAGCTATGTCATTTTTATAACGACTAAACACTTGAGTAAGTCACCATGTCCGATAGTGAATACTCGAACTCACGCAACACAAGCATTGAACTATGTGTCCAAAATAAAATCAGCAAGTACACTCCCAATGTACACACCGATCTACCCTATCTAGACTTGTCCGATTTAGATGAAACTTGGTGTCAAAGTCACTTATAACCTATATAAGACCCTGCCAAAATTTGAGCCAAAGTTCATACTTTAAAACCCATTAGCTCGACACTTTACTCCTCTCCAAATTTGGGACAAATTGTATACTTGTTTTATAAAACTCTTCACACCGCTTTAATAGTACTAACTTGACAATCCGCCTTTTAAAACCACTACTAGACTCATAAAATTAAGTTTATAGACTTTAAAAACCAGTAGTACCCATTATCTAACCAAGCCTAAAGTCCCCGAGACTCGACCCAAAATCAGCCAAAATTTCGGATTGTGCCGACTTACGTCTCCCGGTACACGAATACTAAAACTAGCATAACTTTTGATCCGTAATGAGTTAGAAGCTCTATCTTATACCAAAACGAGCGTCTCGAAAAACTCTACAACGAAATCAAAAACTTTCAGCCTATATCATACCTTAAACGCATGTAAAACAGCCCTTAAGCCACTGATGTAATATACACTTTAGAAAATCATAGAAAAACATCATGTTGACCAAAATCCACCATGATCCATACCTCTAGTATTACTCGTATCAAACCCATCAACCAAACACTCCTAAAACACTTGTATTTAAATTTTAACAAAAAAATTAAAGATCAAAAATTATCTTTTTAATATGAAAACACGATGATCCTACATAGATCATCACATGCATGATAATTTAAACAAAAATCAACCATTGAATCATAGGAATTTTGAAAGTTGATGCATGTTGGAAATTTTGGTATCATTTGAATCACCATTGGATTCTAAGGTTGGGTCTAATTTTTGTTTTGGCTAAAACAATGTGGATGATGATGATTTTGGGGTGTTTTGTGGTGTAGGTGTGGCGGCAACAATGGAGGAGGAGGGAGGAGAGTGTGTTTTTTTATTTATAACTTGTTAGTGTGTGCTTTTTGGTAAAAGAGTTGCTTTTTATATGGTGTAAAGTTAGGGCCAAATTTGCCAAGTTTTGAAACTTGTGGACTTAAAAACAATTTACTAGTTTAAAGGGAAAAAAATGGTTATTGATAAATATTGAAAATATTTACGGGGCTCGGGTTCGTAAGAATAGTTTTCAAAAGTTACAATGCATCATAAATATGATTATATGATTTCCCGACAGGACTTAATACGTAATTAAAACGACATCATCGAAAATATTAATTATCGAAAAATCGATAATAAAATATAAAATTTTGGATATCCGTCGGTATCGCGATCACTAGGAATTCTCGTTGTTCATTGATTTTGAACAAACTCGTTGTAAAACACACGCGGGTGATTTTAAATAAAAAACTTTGATTTAAATAAAACTGGAAAAATAAAATAAGAATTTTATAATTCCTGATAAAGTATTTATCAATGGTCAGAAAATACTTGAAAAGTATAATTTATTAAAATTATCATGAACTCAGGATTTACATATAAAAATACAAGAAAACGTGATACGTCGGAAAATTCAGAAACACGAATAATAGAATACTATAATGTTGGGAAAGTACGGGTTCTTACAGTCTTCCCCCTAAAGGAACTTTGGTCCCTCAGAGTTCTCCTGGAAACAGTAGAAGATGCAACAAGAGGAGGTACAAAGTGTAGAACAATTTCAGTGCTTACCAGGTAATTTCCGTACCACAACAAATCTTAACTGTTAGAATTCACTATGTTTCTGTTTTCTTAACTCCTTTTTGAATAAGATTCAAACTCGGATTAGAATAATGACCTTTCAGTACGGAGGAATCTCAAGAGATAGCATGAACACAAAAATTGCTTAAACGGGCAAAGTGCGATAAAATGAACCAGGATTGTTAATCAACAAGGAGTCGCAAATCGTGCAACTACAAAACGTGACAATCCTAAAATGTAAGAATCTAGTCACAAGCGAAATAGGAGGAAAAATAGAATTACATATGATCAATTATATTACAAACTGTTAGAGTAAGTTGTCTAAGATTTGGGATTACTTTCAAATTTAGCTTAAGAGCTTTTTGGATGACTGTATGAAGTTATTGTTAAAAACTTAGGTTTAACGTTATCATTAGGGAAATTCAAGTTTCCAAATTATTTAGAACCATTGTTAGAAATTATAAATTAATTCGATAATTTCATTAGGTTGTAAGTAAAGTATGATAATATCAAATACTTTAAAGGATAAAGCGTGTCATCCTTTTAATACTAGTTATAATTATATCAAATAGGATTTATAGATCCGACATTAAATTTGAAACATATATTTTGGTAATTTAAACATTTGATAAAATGTGTAAAACGTTCTTAAAAATTTGTAACAATCTTTAGAAATCCAAGTAAGTGATTAAGGTATCAAATGATAAACACGTAACATTTTCTGTTTTCAAAAGGTGACATGACAACAACGAATATGAATCATATGAAAGTCAACAATTTGTATGCGAGCAATAACACAAGGGAATAAGAAGAAAGTCGTATCAATTCTTAACAAACACGATAGAATAGACGCGTCGATGATAAAAATAATAAGAATCAAAGGATTATAGCAAGTCATCACTTCCTGAGTGCACTTGGTGTCACCAACACGGCTTATTAAGTTCTCGGTGGTCGATACACGATCGAAAGAGAAAAGTCACACAGTAAATTTTTTAATCACATAAAATTTTTAAGAAGTCACTTGAATGTAATTCTAGTAAAATGAGCAACATTAGCAATGAGAGGCGAAGTCACACGTGGTTCACACGAATGAATTTTTAAGACGATAAAGTATAGCACACATCATGAAAAATACATATAATCATTGTTCACGTCCAATCATAAATCATTATACGCGTCCAGAGACGTTTCGAAGGTCTACCCGAATAGATAGAGAAATTCGATCGATGAAGAAGCATAAAAACATCGAAATTTCAAGTCTAGTATCAATGGTAAGAAATTAAACTAGTGGTAACGAGAATTATGTCATGAAGGAAAATAAGGTAACAAGTAAAACAAAGGTCGTTGAGTAAGGAAATATGTGCTTGAGGCATGTACTTTGTTCAAGAAAAGATAAGGATTCATATGTGTATGTCGCGAACTCGGCTACTCGCATAAGATGTAAAAGTTTTTAAAACTTTAGTTTATCTAACTTTTTAATGAGCATAACTAAAAAGTTGATTCTTGGTCAGATATTTAAGGCGACCACTATTTGGCCTTGCATGGCTCCTTCTAAATTACACATAGATGATCAGGCCATGCATAATTTAGGACTAGCAGTGCGATGATCAGCTTCGTCAAACCAGTATTACATGTCATATTATTTAAAATATTTATATAATGCCATTTATAAAAACAGGAATCAAAATAATTTATGAAAGTTTTCGCCAATAAGTTACTGGCTAGATATTTAAATCATCAATTTTAATGTTACAAGATTTCTTTACAAGACCAATCGTTGAACAATTTGTGAAAATACATTGTATAATTAATATACATTTATTTTATGAGATAGTATTCATGTATTTAAGGAAGTCCACGTGAAACATTTTGTAAAATGATTCGCAAACAATACCAGTTTGGGTTTATATGGTAACTTGTAAAATAGCGAGTGGGTTACATGAGGGTAATAAAGAGTAGTTTCAAGACAGTCAATGAAATGGTTACAAGGTGATAAGGTTTCAAGAGGCTTAGCCGGAATCGTCATGAGACACGTGTCACGATGATAACGAACGATATGAAAGTAAAATCTCCAAACCTCGGCCAAAATCAGTGGTACGTTAGAAGTAGAAGAAAGATAAAATAAAATGACAAGTCATGCATGAAGAAAAAGGTAAAGGAATCCATATGTGTTCACTTTGTAATTTATTTGAGATTAATATAACTTTAAGAAAGTAGGGCATCAGTTAACAAATAGTACTATTCCGAAAAGTTTCCATTCATTAGAGTTTTACGAGCTCAAACGAACTCAAAAACGTTTCAAATCATATTTTTAACTTCTATCAGTTTTGACATTTTTGGTCAACTTTGACTTTCGGGTTTGACTTTTGGGTTTGACTAGACCAATTAACTCGCTAAATGATATTTTTAAGACTCGAAGTCTAATGCAATTCCATGTAAAACGATGTTTTGAACAACTTTCTAGTTTTACTCGAGACTTGAAACGGATAAAATATGGACGAAAATGGCCTTGCATTAAATCTGTCAACAAAATGATATTTTAGAACTACGCAGAAATAAGTTCTTACATTTTACAATCCCAAATGACGTAACTTGCTCGTTTTTAATATTTTCTGGCCAAATTTTATGTCTTAAATGGACGTCTCAACAAGTAGAAATATATATTTTTATGTCTAAAGTTATAAAAATATTTTCTCGACACTGTTAAACTTCCTGTAAAGTTTCTGTACAAAGTATATTTTTCGACATACCTTGAAATTTTATTCAAAGTTTATAATGACCCAGAATTTAGGTACACACATGACTTGTGGATTCCATAAAGACGAGAGAAAATAAATTCTAGAATTAATCATGTAAAGAAAACATGATATAAGATTGGTTTATGAATACCAATGATAGTCTGAGAGATAAAAAACGACGCATGCCATCCGTTTCTTCGATTGCAAGATGCAAAATAAGGTGCGCGTTAAGACTCGAACTCAGATATCGTTGTATACCAAGTATAATAAGACTTTAAATGTTTTCAAAAGTATTAATATTTCAAAACCATTGACACGAACCAAACGAATCCATACTAATCCATTTATCCAACACTACCCGTTTAAAACACTTGTACACTTGAAATTGACCCGTCATAAGACGCCAAGTCAACGCAAGTCAAACTATCATTTTACCTTATTCGGACCAGTAGCTATGTCATTTATGTAATGACTAAACACTTGAGTAAGTCACCAAGTCCGATAGTGAATACTCGAACTCACGCAACACAAGCATTGAACTATGTGTCCAAAATACAATCAGCAAGTACACTCTGAATGTACCGATCTACCCTATCTAGACTTGTCCGATTTAGATGAAACTTGGTGTCAAAGTCACTTATAACCTATATAAGACCCTGCCAAAATTTGAGCCAAAGTTCATACTTTAAAACGCATCAGCTCGACACTTTACTCGACTCCAAATTTGGGACAAATTGTATACTTGTTTTATAAAACTGTTCATACCGCTTTAAAAGTACTAACTTGACAATCCGCCTTTTAAAACCACTACTAGACTCATCAAATTAAGTATATAGACTTTGAAAATCAGTAGTACCCATTATCTAACCAAGCCTAAAGTCCCCGAGGGTCGACCAAAAGTCAACCACAATTTCGGATTGTGCCGACTTGCGTCTCTCGGTACACGAATACTAAAACTAGCATAACTTTTGATCCGTAATGAGTTAGAAGCTTTTTTTTTATACCAAAACGAGCGTCTCGGTAAACTTTACAACGAAATCAAATAATCTCAGCCTATATCGAATCTTAAACCCACGAAAAACAGCCCTTAACCCACTGATGTAATATACACTTTAGAAAATCATAGAAAAACATCATTTTGACCAAAATCCACCTTGAACCATACCTCTAATAATACTCTAGTATCAAACCCATCAACCAAACACTCCTAAACCACTTGTATTTAAATTTTAACAGAAAAAGCAAAGATCAAAAATAACCTTTTTAACATGAATACATGATGATCCTACCTATATCATCACATGCATGATAATTTAAACAAAAATCAACCATGGAATCATAGGAATTTTGAAAGTTGATGCATATTGGAAATTTTGGTATCATTAGAATCACCATTGAATTCTAAGGTTTGGTCTAATTTTTGTTTTGGCAAAAACAAGGTGGATGATGATGATTTTGGGGTGTTTTATGGTGGAGGTGTGGCGGCAAGAATGGAGGAGGAGGGAGGAGAGTGTGTTTTTTTATAACTTGTTAGTGTGTGTTTTTTGGTAAAAGAATTGCTTTATATATGCTGTAAAGTTAGGGCCAAATTTGCCAAGTTTTGAAACTTGTGGACTTAAAAACATTTTACTAGTTTAAAGGGTAGAAAATGGTTATTGGTAAATATTAAAAATATTTATTGGGCTAGGGTTTCGTAAAAATACTTTTCAAAAGTTACAACGCATCATAAATATGATGATATGATTTCCCGACACGACTTAATACGCAATTAAAACGACATCATCGAAAATATTAATTATCGAAACAATTGATTATAAAATATAAAATTTTAGGCATCCGTCGGTATCACGATAACTAAGAATTCTCGTTTTTCATTGACTTTGAATAAACTCGTTGTAAAACACACGCGGGTGATTTTAAATCAAAAACTTTGATTTAAATAAATATGGAAAAATAAAATAAGAAGTTTATAATTCCTGATAAAGTATTTATCAATGGTAAAAAAAAACTTGAAAAGTATAAATTATTAAAATTATCATGATCTCAGGATTTACATATAAGAATACAAGAAAACGTAATACGTTGGAAAATTCAGAAACGCGAATAAAAGAATAAAATAATGCTGGGAAAGTACGGGTTCTTACACGGTTTTTAATAAATATGTGCTTGTATAAATTGTCATCAACGGATAGACGTGTCTTTTGCCCTTTTTTATTTAGTTGACCCGTCGATCAAGATAAAAACCGGTTGTTTGCGAGTAGCCGACGATTTGACGGGTTCCATGAGTTGTGCATCAAAAATATATACTCAACGAAATGCAAAAAAATATGACACTTGGACGCTTGAAATATTTTTATTTGCATTTCTTTTTCATATTTTTTAAACTTTTTGCACTATTATATACGAATTGCTTATTGAGTTTATGCAATTGTCATTTTGCCCAATACACAATTTTTTGTAGAATATTTAACTATGGTATTTGTATTATGTTTGAATGTAAGGCACATGAGAGTATTTTATATTTTTATATAATGTATTAAAAACAACACATGTGATTTGTAAGACTTATATTATCATATCAAGTAAACATACATACAAATCACATGTGATTCATTGTGTAAATCACATGTGATTCATGTAAATCACGTGTGATTTGTGTGCGAATTACATGTGACCCTTATGTGAATCACACGTGATTTATATATAAATTAAATCTAAAGAATAATTTATTATTTTCTATGTTGTTATATGGTATTATATGTTGAATTTACAAAACCTAACCTGCAAATCGGCATCTCGCTTATCCCCATCTGGGAATGAGGATATCCGACATCAAGTGCAGGAATTATTGTTGAAGGGACGGTAAAGTCCCCGTCTGTGTTCAACGCCTTCTTGACTAGCTCAAAAGGGGGCAACGCGTGGTTGGATTGAATCCTTAGTGATGGAAATTCCCTTCAACGTGCTTGCTTCCATTTGTGGCGGGCGGCCGAAGGGTCCAAAGGTCTATGTAAGAATCCGTTAATGACTCGAGACAAACTTGGTATTAAAGGAATATGGAAGAATGAACGAAAAATCGCTTGAAGTTAAGTTGGAGCGGAAAAGAAATGTGAACATCGTCGAAAAAGAGTAATGTGCATACCTTGTTAATGAAATATATGTGATTCTATGTTACTTGTTAATTAAATATTATTCAGTTGTTATTGAATGTTATGTTATATTCTTTTTTTATTTATATTATGTTTGAATTTAAAACACAAGATAATACTCAAACTTCATAAAAGTGTACGCAATGCAAACCTTGTGATGTGTAATAAACATATTATAAACTCAAATATAAAAATACTTTAAATCACATGTAATTCATTCGTAAATCACATGTGACCCTTATGTGAATCACACGTGATTTATATATAAATTAAATCTAAAGAATAATTTATTATTTTCTATGTTGTTATATGGTATTATATGTTGTATTTACAAAACCTAACCTGCAAATCGGCATCTCGCTTATCCCCATTTGGGAATGAGGATATCCGACATCAAGTGCAGGAATTATTGTGGAAGGGACGGTAGAGTCCCCGTCTGTGTTCAACGCCTTCTTGACTAGCTCAAAAGGGGGCAACGTGTGGTTGGATTGAATCCTTAGCGATGGAAATTCCCTTCAAGGTGTTTGCTTCCATTGGTGGCGGGCGGCCGAAGGGTCCAAAGGTCTATGTAAGAATCCGTTAATGACTCGAGACAAACGTGGTTTTAAAGGAATATGATGGAAGAATGAACGAAAAATCGCTTGAAGTTAAGTTGGAGCGGAAAAGAAATGTGAACATCGTCGAAATGAGTAATGTGCATACCTTGTTAATGAAATATATGTGATTCTATGTTACTTATTAATTAAATATTATTCAATTGTTATTGAATGTTATGTTATATTCTTTTTTTATTTATATTATATTTGAATTTAAAACACAAGATAATACTCAAACTTCATAAAAGTGTACGCAATGCAAACCTTGTGATGTGTAATAAACATATTATAAACTCAAATATAAAAATACTTTAAATCACATATAATTCATTCGTAAATCACATGTGATTCATGATAAATAAAACATCATTCATGTATAAATCACATGTGATTTGACATGACACGTCACAAAGCGAACGAATGTTAAGTTATCAACCAAACTATAACTGCGCAAATACCCAATAAACATTTGTTCCATTTTATACAAGAACCAATGTATAATCTCAACAATGTTTGCCCCCAAGATTGTTACCCACTGCCTGAAATTGATTGGAAAGTTAAATCCCTATGTGGGTATCCTTTCAAATGCTTTCTAGATGCATACAAGAGGTATCATCAAATTCAGATGGCAGAAGATTACGAGGAAAATACGACGTTCCATACAAGCCAGGGGGTATATTGCTATACCAATATGTCATTTGGCCAAAAGAACGCAGGAGCAACCTACCAACGGCTAGTTGACAAAGCTTTCAACAGCCAGATCGGGCGTAACCTGGAAGGCTACGTGGAAGACTTGGTTATCAAGAGCCACACGAAAGAGGAACTTATCAACCATATTTGGGAAACTTTCGGAACGCTAAGGAGGCTTAACATGAAGTTGAACCCCAAAAAATGTACATTTGGAGCGACCTAAGGGATGTTCTTAGGATACATGATAGACCCGAATGGCATCAAGTCATACCCAGATAAGACCGAAGCCGTGATACAACTCCCATCTCCACGAACGTTGAAGGAGGTGCAATCCCTTAACGAAGCTGGCAAGGCTAAATAGGTTTCTCTCTAAGTCCGCTAGAAAATCCCTCTATCTATTCAAAATACTCAGGAAGTGCATGAAAAAAGGAGACTTCCGCTGGAAAAAAGAGGCAGAAGAGGCCTTCGACCTGCTAAAAAAAGCATCTAGATGCCCTCCCTATGCTTGTCGCACCGCGATCAAAGAGGAGTTGATCATCTACTTATCTTCCATGCACGAAGCGATCACCGCAGTCCTAATGATAGATAGAGATTATGTCCAGACTCTAGTCTACTTCGTTTACAGGGCACTGCAAGACCCAAAATTAAACTATGCACCAATTGTAAAACTGGTCTTGGCATTAGTATATCCTGCAAAGAGGTTGCCCCGATACTTTCAGGCACATCCCATTGTAGGAATCACACATCAGTCAAGCAAACAAATAATCTCGAAGTCGGACGTACTAGGAAGACTGCAAAAATGGAATGTTCTGTTGGGAGAGCACAACATCTCATACAGGCCGCACACGGTTGTGAAAGGTCAAATCTTGGCAGACTTTATCATAGAAAAGACGGACGAAGAAGCAACAACTACCCCAAAGGAAGAGGAACCGCAAGAACCATGGATCCTGTTCATATATGGCTCCTCATGTATCGAGGTGTCAGGGCAAGCCTCATCGTGACAAACCCGGACGACATGGCATTCACTTATGCTTTGCGCTTCGAGTTCACCACCACCAATTATGAGGCATTGATTGATGAGATGGCATTTATACATGATCTCATCGGTCTTTTCGAGCTTTAAATGCATAAAAATGTCATAAAATACCATATATATGCTTGTGTTTGTTTACTTGTGTATTTTAGGTATGGATATCGTGAAAAAGACAAAAGATCACAAGAAGCAAGGAAAAACGGACACGAGAAACGAAGCCGTACAAAGAACCGGGCCCTAGTTCATGATTTATCCTACAAATACCCTTGAAGACTTGAAGACATGCAAGATTGATCCTCAATGAATGAAGAAATGACACTTAAAACCCTTTTGAAATAATAATTACAAGTTTGGTCCCTTAAGTTTGTCAAAATTATACAAATGGTCCTTCAACTTTGAAGAAATGGCAAGTTTAGTCCCTCAACAATTCTAAATTGCCAATTATGGTCCCTCATGAAGTCAAAGTTATATTGAAGACCTTTGAAGATCAACAATGGCCAAGATCAGTCCTTGAAATATGCAAAAGTGGCAAAAACAACCCTTGTAACCCTTTTTCCAAAGTTTGGTACCAAAAGTGTAAAGTTCTCAAAGTTTATAACAAAGGGAATGATGTTTTGTTGGCTGAAAACGTTTTATACCTATTTTCCCAAAGAACAAGGACTAAAAGTGAGCAAGTGAAACTTTCAAACCCAAAAATGCGCCAAACACATTTCCAATCCTACAAAAACGGATCAAACCTTGTCACTGTAGCAGTTAAGAACCCACTTTTTACTCAACTTAAAACAAAGGGTAAAAAGCAATTACCCACTCCCACGCTTGATTCACATGTGCAGAAACTCATCCCACATCAAAACCCTCACTACCACTCACTATGGACCCCACCCCCAATTCCCTTTCAACCAATCATGTGACAACTTATTCTCCAAGCTTAGCCACGTGTCAAGATCAACAGCTGACACTCATTGCTTCATTCCAAAGCTAAAATGAACATCCAGGATCACTTTGGACAGCTCACACCAAGAATTCGTCTAGAAGACTCAAGGATAGAATAGGAATTTCACTTCTAGGGTTTGTGAATAGTGCTAGCTTGGCATTTGCCTATAAATAGACTCCTCAACCTGTGAGAGAGCTTTTGTTCCAGATTTTAGCTTTTAAATCTTTGTAATTCCTTTTTATGAAATAAAGTTTGAATTTCTGAAAATTTTGAATTCTTGTCTGTTATTTATAAAAGTTTGGTGTCTGATAAGCTAAAATCTGAGTTCCATAATCTTGTTTGAAGGTTTTTGAGGCAAGGTTTTAAGTGATAAAGCTTGTGCTTCAAAAATCAGAAAGTGGTTGTTTATTTGATCTCACCTTATTGTTTGTTCATCTTAGCAGCATTGGAAGCTGGTACTTGTTCTGCTAGTACCTAAGCTCAAACAATCCAGGGCCTGGATGTAGGTCTTGGAGGTTTGCACCTTCTCCCTTTTCATTTTCTCTCTTATTTTTCTGAATTTTGTGATTATTGCATGATTATTGGTGAATCTGTGTTTTTGTGGTTGAATATTGTTAATCTGTTCTTGTTTGATGTTTATGAGTTGTTATTGACTGGATTTGTGGGTTAGAACTGGATAATCCTTTGAAAAATTGTGAAAACATGTTTTTAAGGGGTGTTTGGGTCAACTGCATAATTTGGATTTGTGGATTGTTGAGTGGTTGGATTGTGGTGTTTATTGTTAGTGCATGCTTATCAGATATACTTGGTCATATTGCTGCATATTTTGTGGTTTAAAACACCTTGATTCATAAAAAGGGTATAAAATCTTTGTTACTTGGTAAAATTGGCTAGGATTTTGAGGACACCTAGATCTAATCATAGACTAGGGATAACAAGTGTTAAATCTAGGTTAACTACACCAGGGAAAAAGATTTGAGTGTCTGAATTTGGATCTGTGGTCAAATAGATCAGCAAAATTGTCTGCATATTGTTCATGTTCTTATCAGTAACTGCTTGTGCTTGATTCTGCTTATTTACTTTGATTCAGTGTTTGATATAAGTTTATTTGTGCTTATTCATAGTTTATATAGCTTGTGTATGCATCCTGCTGAGTTTGGTTGGCTTATTCAAGCTAAATCTGCTTATTTGTGCATAACTGCTTATTTCAGATGTCTGTGCAATATCTGGTGACTGTTTGATTAATTCTAGCTTATTGTGTGAACCAAATTGTGATTTTCTTGTTGATATTGACTCCTTGTGATTCACTGATCACAAGGGTGCCCTTGTTTCCAATTGAATCCAACTAAATCTCTCTAAAAAGCTTGGTCAAATAGTCAAAGCAGTGGGAACCAGTTCCTACTGAAAGTTGCCACTACTAGTGTTAATTGGGTTTCAGCTTATCAATAAGCTATAATAGCTTATTTTAACTAGCAACAACTTGGATTTTGTAATAGGTGCTCATCATTTGACCCATTTGTTCATACTAGAGCATTTGGTGTGTTGACTTTAGGGTTTGACTAGGAAACCAACTTAATTGACTTTTTCATAAGTGCTTATTGGCTTATTCTGGCTTATTGGTTTTGCTTATTGTAATTTTGTTGATTGTTTTGACTTATTGAGTTCATTTGTGACATTTTGCAAGTTGAATCAAGTCCTGAGGTGCCTTATTTCTCAAAAACGACTATTTTGTCCTTTAGTGAAATATTACTTTGCTTATTTCTGGCTTATTGAGTGTGCTTTTTCAAAATTTCTTTTTACAGATCTCTTAAGCATGCTAAAAGAAGGATGTGTGTCAAATTAGAGCTTATGGCATTAGCTTATTGCTTAATGGGCTAAAAAGCCCAATAAGGATAAGCTGTTTGCATAATAAGCTGTGATAAGCTCACTTTCAGCTTTTGGGCCTTTAGAGTTTTGTGTTTAGAATCAAATTTTGAGTCAAATTGGGCTTTTCCAAGTTAATTGGGCCAGGTTTGACTTTTTGGGCTAAAAAGCCCATTTAAGTGGACTGTTTTTGGTTTTGGCCTATTTGAGGGCCCAATAGGGGTATTCTGGTCATTTCACTTTCGTTTTCTGATTATTTAGGTTAAAATAAACTAGTTTGCATGTTTTTAGAATTTTTTATAATTTTTGGATTTTTAATATTATTTTAATAATATTTTATTATTATTTTTCAAATTTCACATTTTTCAACATTTTACTTTTTTCTTAGCTTAAATACATTAAAATAGGAATTTAGAAACTTTTAGAATAATTTTATCACTTTTAGATTAATTTTTATAATTATTGTAAGTTTTAATAGTTTTTAAATCATTTTAAATAGTTTTTCTTAGTTTAAAAATTTCTAAAAATAGTTTTTAATCTTTTTAGGTAATTTTAGAGGTTTACCAACTGAAAAATCTTTATTTGGGCTTTTTGATAATTTATTTGATTTTTAGGGCTTTAATTAGCATTTAAAAATTGAATATTTAATTATTTAAAAGGTTTGAAAAAGTTTTGATCATTGGTAAACTCTTAGTTTATTTATTTAGATTTTTGGTGAATTTTTGGTAATTTTTAGAACTAATTTTTATTTTTGTAGATTTTACGGTTTTACGTTTTGTCAACGTAGTAATTAATTTCACGTCTTCGTCATCTTCTTTTCTCATCCCTTCCTAACCAAATATTAATCTCAAATCATTTACATCTTAGTCACACACATATACCTCCTTGGGAAACGAACTTCATTGGGTCATTAGTGTTTGATTTTCCTAAATCATCACTTAATACTTACCGCTTTTACGCTCCTTTTCCTAAAGGACGTAATTTACTACAATCATTTTGGCGCCGCTGCCGGGGAGGTGTGTCGTGATTAATTTGCATTGTTGTTTTTAATATTAACCATAAATAGTATTTGTATTAGTAGAAATCTACTAATACGTATTATTGGTTTTATTGGTTTTTCTTGTGAAATTATTATTACTATATTGTATTAAGTATCACAATAAATACAAAGTATCTCCAAAAGTGTGAAAACACAACATTAATTGGGATTTTATCTCCTAATTATTGTATTCGAATCTCAAACAAAAAGAAAAAGGCAAAAATAGATAAATACTTTCGTGAAGCTCGATTTTGAAAAATACAAACTATAAGGTGGGTATAAGGCGAGTATTATAAAATATACCCTAAGGAAAAAGGCTCTTAAGTGCTTCGCGCCGCCTCGTTTCCCCGCTTGCTTGTGAGTATTTTGAGATTGAAGGCTAATCGAGGGTTTTGCCGCCCAAAGTATTATTACGTATAATATATTTGCTTGGTTTCTTTGTGATTAAACCCTCTTGAACAATTTGGTTTTCACCAAAGTTCTAAAGTCATTCGAAGGCGTTCACTCCACGTGATCGTTTTCATTCCTTTGAGGCTTCTTTAATCAAGAGTTTGATTCGAGGAGAGATTTGGTAGATTGTTGTCTACGAAGATACACCAAAATCAAAAAAAAAATTAAAAACAATAAAAAACACAAAAAATGGAAAATCCACAAAACACCCAAAAAGAATCTTCTTTGCTCACCTCCCATTCTTCGTGGAGTTTATGATCACTCGTAATCAAGCAAAACGAGCTCGTAAACGTCTTCAAAAGCAAGCCAATCAAGAGACGTTGATTGAAGAACAACCTCCAATTGTTGAACCTATTGTAGAACAAGAAGTCGTCATGGCTAATCGTACTATGATGGAGTTGCTACAAGCACCCACCGAGGGTTTTGGAGAGGCCATTGTGATTCCCGCTATCCTTGCGGAGAATTTCTAGATTAAGACGGGTTTAATGTCGATGTTGCAAGCTAATAAGTTTAGAGGTCATGAGAAAGACAACCCGCATTACCACATTAGGAATTTTAATCGTCTCACCGCTACTAGCAAGTTTAAGGATGTTCCACATGACGCCATTAAGATGATGTTGTTTCCATACTCGTTAGATGGACCCGCTAAAATTTGGCTTGAGAAAGAACCGCCAAATTCAATTTTGACATGGGGTGATCTCGTTTCTAAGTTTGTAAACAAGTTTTTTCCACCATCTAAAACAACAAATTTGAAAAATGAGATTTCAAGATTTGTTCAAAGAAATAATGAAAGTTTTTCAATGGCATGGGAACGCTTTAAATAAATGTTACATGAATGTCCACACCATGATTTTTCGGAATTGCATCAAATTGATACTTTTTATAATGGGCTTAATGATCATGAACGAGATTACTTGAATGCCGCCGCGGGTGGTAATTTTTTGTGCAAAACGACCGATGAAGCTTTAAAGATTATCGAGAATAGATCTAAGGTTTATAGCCCTCGTAACACACCGAGTGTTGCCAATTTGGGTTCGTCATCGTCGTCATCGTCTCGTAGCATTAATGCCTTACATGATGAAGCTAATGAGGAAAATCGGTTTTTCGATAGATTTGCTAATCTTATGTCCCATTGGAAAGCTCAAGAAGCTTCAAATTCCGCTTCGGTTAAAGCGGTTGCTAAGAGTTGTTTGTCGTGTGGTGGAGCTCATAATCTTTCCGAGTGCATTACTGCGGATGGTAACACTTCGAGTGCTTATGTAGCAACGGGAACTTACAACCAAAACGGTCAAGGTTCCCGCCCAAATCAAGCTCCACCAAATCAAAATGCTAATAACTATCGAAACAACAACCAAGGTGGTAATTATCAAGGCAATTCACGTAACTACAACAAAGGGAATTATCAAAGTGGGAATGGACAAGTGACTAATCAAAACCAAAACCGTGATTTTCAAAACACTACACAAGGTTTTCAAAATGCTCACACTAAAAATCTTTAAGGAGAGTTTTTGGATTATGCTAAAGCAAATGATGCTAAGTTTGATAACATGCAACGTGAGATGATTAGCTTAAGATCCGAGTTGAAAAACGAGCTTAAATATGAACTTGCTAATGAACTTAAAACTCATGCTAACAAAATGGAAGGAAATGTCCAACGTCTTCAACAAAATCAACAAAAGATGGAACAAGGACAACATGAGATTAAGCAAGAGTTGTTAAAAGCGGATGCTAGGCAACCAAAATTTGAGGCCGAATGGCTAAGATGTTTGAAGCAATCATGTGTAAACCCTCTTCCTCGGGCGGTCTTCCTAGTGATACCATTGCAAACCCGAAGGGAGAAATGAAGGTTATTACTACACGAAGTGGTAAAACTTTCAGAGAACCAATCTATCGTCCAAGTACTTCTACGGAGAAGGAAATCGAGAAAGAACCCGAGGTGATGGTCGAAAAGGAGCACATTACAATCCCACGAAGTACCGCTCAAACCACACCTACGGTTGGACCAATACCAATTGTGGAACCCGAGATTCCAAGGCCGTTGCCTAATGTCCAACCCACACCACCCTTACCTTACCCTTCGAGACGAAACAAAGAGAAATTGCAAGAACGTAACAAACAACAAATCCAGCTTTTTATAAAAATGTTTCAACAAGTGCATTTTGATGCGAGTTTAGCCGACGCGTTGTTGTATATGCCTCGTTTCGCTTCCACTTTTAAAAGTATGATGAGAGATATGGAAAAGCTTTCAAAGCTTGCTAATTGTTCTTCGGTTTATCTTAACCGCATACCGGAAAAAGTTGGTGATCCCGGAAAGTTTCTCATTCCTTGTGACATACAAGATATGAAAGAATTCCTCGCCTTGGCCGATCTTGGTGCGAGCATTAATTTGATGCCATTTTCCATTTGGAAATCGCTTTCGCTTCCGGCTCTTATTCCTTCGAACATGTCTATCGAGATGGCCGATCATTCTACGATTCTAGCATGTGGAGTAGCCGAAGATGTTTTCGTGAAAGTGGGGAAGTTATACTATCCCGTTGATTTTATAGTAGTTGACATCCCCGCGGATCCTCAAGTTCCTCTAATTTTAGGTCGTTCATTTTTAGACACCTCGAGATCGCTTATCGACGTTCATGCAAGAACTATCACTTTCAGATTCAACGAAGAGGAACTTGTTATAAACGCTACTCAAAACTCGAAACCTTCTCATGTTTATGCAATCGCTACCATCAATCACATTGACATCGTTGATGTGGTTTGCGATGAGTTTTCACAAGAAGTGTTAGGTTTTTCCGATAGTTCGTCAAGTAGCAATCCCACTATTTTGGATCCGATTCTTGCTAATTCTACACCAAATCTCACTCCATTCCAAAGAGGCGATTTCACTTTGAATGAAATCGACAATGAAGAAGAGGTGTTGATTAGTGATGATACTTCTATTCCACCATTTCTTCCGCCGATGGAAGTTATGAGTGTTGAACCAAAATCTTCAATCGAGGAACCACCTATCCTTGAATTGAAAGATCTTCCTTCTCACCTTGAATACGCATTCTTGGAAGGTGATGACAAGTTGCCGGTTATTATTGCAAGAGGTCTTGCTAATGATGAAAAAACCGAGCTCTTGAAAGTTCTTAAAGCTCATAAAGGGGCAATTACGTGGAAAATTTCCGACATTAAGGGTATTGACCCAAAATTTTGTACTCATAAAATTTTATTGGAGGAGGACTACAAACCCGCAATTCAAAGTCAAAGAAGGGTGAATCCCAAAAATCATGATGTCATTAAAAAGGAGGTCCTTAAACTCCTTGACGCATGAATGATTTATCCTATCCCCGATAGCCCATGGGTGAGCCCAATCCATTGTGTCCCTAAAAAGGGAGGAATGACCGTTGTGCCTAATGAAAACAACGAGTTAATTCCCACTCGTGTTGTGACCGGTTGGAGGGTGTGTATTGACTACCGAAAGTTAAATGACGCCACTCGTAAAGACCACTTTCCTTTTCCCTTCATGGATTAAATGTTCGAGCGACTCGCGAGAAATGAATTCGAATGCTTTTTGGATGGTTTTTCCGGTTACTTTCAAATCCCTATCGACCCTCGTGATCAAGAGAAGACTACGTTTACGTGTCCTTATGGAACGTTTGCTTATCGTAGGATGCCTTTCGGACTTTGTAATGCACCGGGTACGTTTCAACGGTGTATGATGGCGATCTTTCACGATATGATCGAGAAGTCGATGGAAGTATTTATGGATGACTTCTCGGTGTTTGGCAATTCTTTCACGTCATGTTTATCTAATCTTGAGCAAATGTTAAAACGTTGTGAAGAAACCAATCTTGTGCTTAATTGGGAAAAATGTCATTTTATGTGTAAACAAGGAATCGTCTTGGGACATAAGGTGTCGGAAGCGGGGATTGAGGTCGATAAAGCTACGGTAGACGTCATCAGCAAGTTACCTCATCCCAAAACCGTTAAGGGAGTTAGGAGTTTCCTAGGCCACACGGGCTTTTATCGTCGTTTCATCAAGGACTTTTCGAAAATCTCTCGACCTATGATACACCTTGTCGAGAAGGATGCTCCTTTTAATTTCAATGAGGATTGTGTTAGAGCTTTCGAAACTCTCAAGAGGAAACTTACCGAAGCTCCCATTCTTGTTGCTCCTAATTGGGAATTACCCTTTGAAATCATGTGCGATGCAAGTGATTATGCTATAGGGGCCGTCTTAGGGCAACGTTATGACAAGCATTTCCGTCCTATCCACTATGCTAGTAAGACGATGACCGAGGCTCAATTAAAGTACACCACAACGGAAAAGGAATTCTTTGCCGTGGTCTATGCTTTTGAGAAATTCCGACCTTATCTCGTCTTAACTAAAAGCATTGTGTATACCGACCATTCGGCTATCAAGTATCTCTTAACTAAGCAAGATGCTAAGCCGAGATTGCTTCGTTGGATGCTCCTCCTCCAAGAATTTGATGTCACCGTGCTTGACAAAAAAGGAGCCGAGAATCTAGCGGCCGATCATCTCTCTCGTCTAGAAGATCATCACAAAGATGTTTTCGAAAACAAGGAAATCACCGAAACATTTCTTCTCGAGGCTCTCGGTGTAGTGAATTCTAAAGACACCACCCCATGGTTTGCCGACATTGCAAATTACCATGCGGGGAATTTCATAATCAAGGGTATGACTGTAACACCCCATTTTGATAAATGGAATGTCACGCGTAATTATGGCGTGTCATCAAAGCATGCAAGGTAATATGTAGTAAAACATACATGACCATAGGGAAAACCGGAATCAAACATCGGTTCCCAAACATAAGCCCAAAACATAACAAAGTAAATGAACTGAATGAAAGACTAAACAAGCATAAATATATGAAGGAAACAGGAGAAGAAGTCTATGGCAGCTTCCATCCTATGCATGTCCTCCAAATGCTCGAGTCTTGGGTACCTGCCGTTTTGGGACATGGAAAGGAAAGTAACGGCTGAGCAAAACGCTCAGTGCACGGATATACAATATAGCATGAAATAGGATAATCATGTAACATATAACAGCGGAAGACTAAGTTCTGAGAAAACTGGTTAAGTAACAAGAAAACTGGTTTTATAGTTTGAAAAGCCTTATGTTTATCTTGTGAAAACTGTTTTAACATATATATATACCATAGCCCATATAGGTCATGAAAAGGTCACGTGCATGAATACTTGGAGGGGTGACCTCATCATGCTGATTAGAGGGGATGCCTATAATCAATGTACTGATTTGGGTAGGAGGGATCAACTCCTTGTGAAGGGTGCAAGGCACACACCACATTCACCATGAAATACTGAATAAAACATGTAACTAGGATGCATCCATACGCCCCACCTGATATAAAAATATGGCCAAAACTGAAAAGGGACGCCACGAGCAATCACTCCGCCGTGGGGAAGTCATAACATCAGTGCCTCCAATGCTATGGTTATGGTACCTCCATAACTAGGTGAAACTGGTCATGCTTGTATATGGCTATAGATTATGCTAATTAAACATAAGCAGTTCAAAACAATAAAACAAATGCTGGGGAAAACAGTTGGCTGCATACGGGGAAATCCTAATAAGGAAAGAATGTCCATACTGAAAGGACGGAAATCCGTACCTCAAGTCCAGTGAATGAACGGAAGAAAGACTCCTACTTCTGGATCACTAACGCTACATGAATACACACGTGTATAAGTATCGATTCACTGATTACGTACTGGGTTTTATGTCTCATTTTAGCTGATTTGGTATGTTTTAGGTCATGGTTCACTGTTTAAAGCCTTAAACTGTGTTTATCGTGTATTCTGATTTATCTGATTAAGTATTACTGGTGTTTCATGTATTATTATACTTACTGTGTAATAATAAGTAACTTTCCAAAAATAGCAGGTTTCCAAAAATAGAAAGTTTCCAAAAATAGAAAGTTTCCAAAAATAGAAAGTTTCCAAAAATAGAAAGTTTCCAAAAATAGAAAGTTTCCAAAAATAGAAAGTTACCAAAAATAGAAAGTTTCCAAAAATAGAAAGTTTCCTAAAATAGAATTTACTGCTTAAAATAGATTAGTTTCTAAAAATAGATCAGCTGCCTTAATTAAATAAGTTTCCATATATAGAAGGTTTCCATAATTAGAATTAAGCTGGTTACATAAGCTAACATATAAGTCTAAGTGTTATAAGCTTATTTCTTAAGTCATAAGATATAGTATATAGTTTAATTATTATTTCATGTATTTTAATTAAACTATAGGTTAAGCATTTTAATTAAAGTATAACATGTATTAATTAAAATGAAATAAAATACTTAGGTTAAAATGTGTATTATTATGTATTAATAACATAACCTAAGTCATGTCTACATTAATTAATTATAGGCATGTTTTAAATAATTAATTAATTATAACTTATAACATAAAAATACTTAGGTTAAATTAATGTCATGTTAAACTAATAATTAACATAACCTAAGTCATGATTTAATTAATATTTCATGTTATTAATTAATTTATATCCTAAGTTCATAATTCATAAAATTAACATGAAGCATAAAGCACGATTTAACCAACGAACCATGAATCGGGCATGAACTCGACACCGTACCCCGAGCCAAACTCGGGGCACGTGTGCCTCCTTGTTGCCGTGGGTCCCACATGAGCCAACCAAGACCAAAAATGGTCTTGGTGGTGGCGGCTAAAAAGAAACCGAACCCTCCCCCGGGTTGATTAAACTAGGCGGCCAAAAACAAACACCCTCTTTTAACAACCCTTGATTTTAATTAACACCAAAACATGTTAGATCTATGATTAATTACCATGTTTTAATAAAAAAACAATAACATGTTCATGAACATAAACAAAGATTCAAAAGAATTAAAAAGAAGGGTTTAAAAAGGTATACCGCTATGTAGCTTGGAAAAGGATGAACAAACACTGATTATAGCAATAGTTTTAAGATCAAAATCAACCAATCACCCTCCTATGGTGATCTTAGGGTGGCGGCATAAAGAGGAGAAAAGAGGAGGAGAGAAAACTCTTTTAGGGTTTTTGTTTATTTCTTGAAAGTGAAAATGAAAACATGTTTTTACTCTTTACCCCTCTTTACTTGTAAAGTCCATGGGCTAAGCCCATTTCTTGTATATGTGCCGTGGGTATGGGGGCCCCACATGGGGTACCCGTACCTTTCTCGTGTCCCGATGTTTCGTGTTCGTTCGTGGTTAAACGTGTTCGTGTCTGAAGCGTTTCTGTTTATTTTATCATGTAGTTACCGTAATCTTAACGCTCGTAATTATATTATATGTATTTACGTAAGTATTCTAATTTGTATTTTAAATGGTGATCATGATTTAATTATGTTCACGTGATATATTTATTTACTGTTTATCATGAGTTCGTACGTAATCGATACTTGTCATGTCATACACGTATGCACTTGCTTGATTATTAGCACATGAATGTGATCAATACTAAATGAGGTAAGTTTAAATCTAGGACGTACGATCTTACAGGTACTATTCATGGTAAAAGCATGCGGGTTTTACAATTCTTCCCCCCTAAAAAGAATAATTCGTCCCCGAATTATAGATAAAGTAACTGGAAGCGAAACATACCTGTAGAAAAGCTAAATCGGATCCGGTGGTCTAATGTGGTGGTAAGTGGTGGTGGAAGCCATTGTTGGCTTAGAGAGAGAGAAAGAGAGGTTGAGAGTAAAATGTGTGTATTCCCAAATGAATAAAATAACAATCAACACCCCTCCTTGGAAGCTAAGGAGGGGTATATATAGTCACGCACTTTACAAAGAGCCTAGTCTAGTCTAAATGTGCGTGACTATGATAACTAACGGGAATTCTTAAATGTCGTCACATAAAGTGAGTTTCCAACAATCTTCCCCCATGGGACGACGTGTAGAATTCCTTACAATATTCTACCTATCAAGTACAAAATAATTAAGAACAAGAGCTTCCATGAAGCATCTAATGCTGATGATGTCTTCTGAGGCCTTTGACTTCAAAACGACTCATCTTTAACTTGTAGTAGAAATACTGTAACGGCACGAGCTAAGTAACCCATACACTTCTGGTTAAGGAGAAGCTTCTGAATTAGCTTCCCCCTAATTCATGCCACGTAAACTTGATGTAGAAGCATTTAAATAGCTTCCCCCAAGTAGATCAACAACTTTTCATCTCACGCTTGAATAATTCTTCTGAATTTTTCTTCCCCCTGAGAATTCAATTTATGCATACCAGAAAGAATCAAGACACTTCTTCCCCCACATAGTTGAAGAAGGTAAATCAATCCCAATTATGAAGCTCAAATACTGAAGTGGACACTTTATCCCATTCATGAAGTTGACATCGTAACACCAGAGTCAATTAAGTCCCGGAAATGCACACGTCTTCTTCCAGAGATGCACCAGAGTCAATTACGTCCCGGGAATGCATATAGGATAATGATGATGTTTAATTGCAACAATCAAACAATTAAACCTCGAATCAGTAGTGTACCGTTTAGAGATTGATAACGACACGAGTTAAAACACTGATTTTCTCTGCGGCTATGACAAATGTCATCCCGGAATATCTTCAAATCAAAAGAAGGTATGAAGTTCATCACGTGTACTCGTTGTGCGTTCAATGTGTCTGCTTCTTCCCCCTTGATGGTTTCGAAACTCGGAACAATCAATAAATCGTACGCACATGAACCTGAAATCTCGTGAGAATAATAAATTAGCTGAATTATATATTTTGTGAGAATCAGCTGTTGATCGAAAATCTCTTCTCATAAACTCTCCATGGCCACCTTTACCATTCCACATGAAAGTGATTTGAAGTGACCACTGAAAGAATGAACCGGATACATCAAACGTGAAGCTGAATAAAAATCCTTCGATCTTGTGACTTAAGCTTGCACTATTGTTGAATGAAGAATGGTGGAGAAATCTCTAAGTACTCAATGCATCACTGAAGAAGTCTATAAGCACAACACCTCTTGAAATTATCCACGTCGACTAAGCGCGTGACACTGAGTACAACAATGTAACCCCTTTAAGTGATAGTTATCCGAGTCATCAACCATCCACCCCGAACCCGGAAACCAGATAACCAAGTCTTCATTCTAGGATTAAGAACGAACAAGTTATCTACTAAAAGATAAAATAAATACACGCCTTCGAAAAATCCGTCTTCAACGTCACGTAATTAATACCCGATCAAACAAAATCTGAAGCCACTAAAAAATCGCCCATTTTTCTTGGTCTCGTCTAGATAATTTCTGTCACTTTGTCCCGTCACTTTGTTACGACGCGATGTCACATCACTTTTGTCTCAAGAATGTCCAAATTATATCATTAGACACAAAATTTTTATTCAAAATAAATAATTTTTGAAACAAAAAATTTGTGTATATGAGTGAAAAATATACGGCCCAATCTTTCTTCACATGAATAAAATTTGGTCAGCAGCCCATGTCATGATGAAAGACACACGAGTCCTGGCCCATTGTAGGCGGCCCAAAAGTGGTATGTTCCTCCCGGTCCAAAATTTACTCATAGCATAAACAAATTGATTTCTAGTAAAATCCGCCTTCCCTAGTTGCTAGACGACCACGTGTAGATTCACATTGTAATATCCGTCCCACTTTCTCTTGAAAGCCATGTGTGACCAAAAGACACCACAAAAGAAACGGTCCAATGAGATCCAGTGAGGTGTTAATACACGCCTCATTTTATGAAAACCCTAAAGATTAGGTCAAAAACTTAACCCTAATCACTCACATAGTTTCTTCCGCCACCATTTTTGTTTATCTCCTCAGCCACCAAACAATAAACTATCATCATTTCCTCCTTCCCCCAGAATCTCCAACCTCATCTATAATCTCTTCACACCCGTAGGTAATCAAACCCACGAATCACACCAACTCATATATCAAACACAAGAATCAACCGATTCTTAAAGAATAGCTCTTGTTCATTCTTTATGAATTAGTCAATCCAACCACAAGAAATCCAATAATCGTTGTGCTTAAAACTTGTTAAACAAACGAATCATGGATCATGAAGTCAAGAGTCAGGACGAATCATCTTCAAGATCTTGCCACAAGGTCTCGGGTAGGTGTATATGTTTGCATGTTGGTTTTTGAGTCAAATCGAAATAAAGAGCAGATTTTAACAAGCTTGTTAAAAATCTTTCTTATATTTCAAATATCAAAATGGGTGTATACCCAAACATTGATCTGTGATGAAATTCGTGCAAATCATACAAGATCTATAAAGATCTGTAATATAGTCAACGAATCTGAGATTAAGATGTTTTCTGTTTTTATGTAGAGTCTAGATGGGATAGGTGACGATGGGATTAAGGTTTAGATTTGTGGTGTTGAGGCGGTAAAAGGATGGTTTACGAGTCAACTCAGTGAGTTTGACTGAGTCAACTCGGTAATGACCGAGTTGACTCGGTGGGATGGGTTCAGTTTTGATTGGGTTACGTTTTTGGTCCACAATCCATCTTAGTCTTGGTCATAATTTTGGTCTCGGGTCAAGTGTTAAACGAGTCAAGCTGTCAAGACTTTGTATCGCAATAACCTTTTTGTAAACAAAAAATGCATCGCAATATCATACAGTCCATCGCAAAGTCTCATCGTAAAGTTTTCTATAAAACCCATCGCAATAAGACATCCATCGCAATGTTAGGAATAAACGGGCAGCATGACGTTGTGTCAAGGCCATTGCGACAGGTTCGCCACCCATCGCAATGTGACTCATCGGAATGAGTCCCATCGCAATGGGTATGGCGAGCCCATCGGAATGTGTCAAAACCACTCCATCGCAATACATGCGATCGTACCAAGAAGATAAATCCAAAAGTGTACTTTGTTCCATTTTTTCAGGGATCTTGTTTCTGGGCAGATTTTCTGGCAAATCTGGGTTTATCACCTTCATCTTCAAAAAAAATATTACCCATAATAGAGATATAAAAAAATGATTCTGCAAGACACGAACACTTGTGACAATGATGACATAAAAACAACTTGACCATGATAAGTTGACAATGTTTTGACCAGTGATATATTAGATAGGGACCCATATCGACCATGATATGATGATGAACCGAAAGACACATGTGACCGTTTGGATATTTTGGACAAAAAATGATATGGATATGGACCAGTGAAAAAATGATAAGATAACAACTTTTTGATGAAACTAAAAAGTAATGAAACCACCATTATGAGACTGTGGACAAGAAACATAAGACGTGACAAAGTATTTTGACAAATCAGACAATACTAAAAGAAACGAGACACAGAGAAATAAATTAGACCACCAAAATCGCATAAATAAACACGATCCAAGGATGGAACCGTGGCTCTGATGCCAAATGTAGAAAAGCTAAATCGGATCCGGTGGTCTAATGTGGTGGTAAGTGGTGGTGGAAGCCATTGTTGGCTTAGAGAGAGAGAAAGAGAGGTTGAGAGTAAAATGTGTGTATTCCCAAATGAATAAAATAACAATCAACACCCCTCCTTGGAAGCTAAGGAGGGGTATATATAGTCACGCACTTTACAAAGAGCCTAGTCTAGTCTAAATGTGCGTGACTATGATAACTAACGGGAATTCTTAAATGTCGTCACATAAAGTGAGTTTCCAACAATACCCGAATCAAACTGGAAAGGTATGCAAAATAACGGAAATGAAGGTGACATGGTAGAAGGGAACGTGGAACGTGACATGTCTTGAAAAGACATGGAACGTGACGTGACTGAAAGGACATATCTAATCGATAAGAGAAAAAAAATGGATAAGAAGTCCGGATGAACTTGTCCGTTTCCAAGTGGCCTCCCTCTTGGCACGGTTCCTTCAGAAGATTCTGACACTAATGGTAAATCTTGGTCCTCCTGACCTTGACTTGGAATACGAAGAAATTCTTGTTTATCAACGGAAGGTAGATCCCCTAAATTGGATCAAGAAAAATAAGAGTTAACGTGTTAGGGTAACTGAAACGTTACGATGCAAGACAATCTGACTTAACTGATAATTAGAAACGATGCACGAGACATAAAGAAACGTAGTACGTGAAAAATTTTGAACGTGATACGTGAAAAATTTTGAACGTGCTACGTGGAGATATGGCGAGTGTAGTATGAGTAAACATATCGCGATACATGATACGTGTAACATATTTTGATCATGATATGAGGAACGTGGAATGAACATGACATGTGAGACATATCGTGATCATAGAATATAATGGCGGTAACGCCAAACGCTACAAGGTGAGACGTGGAATATGACGTGAAACGTCTATCTGATGATGGAGAGTTATACTAAACTTGGGTCTGGTCTCACAAGTTCTTGCAACTTCCAGAACGAGAAAAGAAATGAACGTAGAATCGTAAGCCAAAATACGATCATGAACGTGAATAGTGTCATGAACGTGAGCGCGAAAGCAAATCGTGGAATTAGAATGAAGACATGAAGTAAGTTAGGAGTACAATTACGAATCTTTGTCTGTCCCGATACCTGAGGGATTGCCAAGTGATCGGATGAGCCTTGGCTGGAACATGTTCGTTCAATCTGTTGGTTCTGAAATCCGTACGGATGTAAGGATTCTGCAGACTTGATCAAACTGTTGACAATAACCCAGATAGCATCATGCTTCTTCTGAGTTTGCTGAAATCTAGTAACTAAAATCCATGGAGATCTTGTCCCTTTTCGATTCACAATTTCATATGATGAAAAACATCCCAGTTTGTTGGTGTCCTATCTTAGCCTGTTTGTATAACAGGTATGAAGATATGAATGTAACTGTATCCTGCTTCGTAGAAACTTGATACATAGAAGGTTGCGAAACTCTGAGTCTCTGAATCTAGACTTCTCCTAGCGTAGGATTTTATAGAACACCTAATGTAGTGTAGGGTTCTCTCCTTTACGCATAAGCTGAGTCATGGTAAGATTAACCATAGAATGCCATGTGATTCAGCGTGTCACTGAAATCAAACAGAATTGATATCGGAAAGAATTTCCAGGGTAAAATTTCACTTGTCATAGAATTTACAACATGGTGCATATAGGGTCTTCCTGTTCTTCTCTAGGCTCAGAGGAAATCAGGTTATCCTCAATGAAAACGCTGATGAATTTGCTTATGAGTTCGTGGAAACTCATTCTTATAGTGTCGTTTGAGCATTGATGAGACTAATTCAAAATCATAAATCTAGCATGACCGAGTCGTGTACGAATAGCAGTCATGGACATGTCCTGCTTTTTCACTCGTCACTGTTGGCAGCATGATCATGAGTTCGATCTTGGAAAAGTGATTAACACTATAAGGTCGATTGGACATGTTGTCAATACGTGGAGGAGAATAATGGTCATGAATGGTGATTTATTTAAGTCAACGGTAGTCGACACATAATCTCATGGTACCATCCTTCTCCTTGTAGGTTCTCCTGGAATGTATAGGAAGACTTTGGAATAATCAACTGGCTATGCGTAAAAGGACCTTAGTAGTCGTGTGTTACTGACAGCTAGAAAATTTTAGCAATATGGCTAACAAAGCACGTGCTTGAAAAGCATAGATAATTTGTACAGATTTTCCTGATGGAAAATCAAGCTAAATGTATTCAGGAGCCTGAACATTACTGTACATAATTATGAATCATAGCATGGTGTGGTGTTCATAGTACATAATTAGGATAAAATTCATCTCGTGTCTGTCCGATGAAATGCGTTAGCAGCTTGGATCTTATCATTAAGCTGAAGGAAAACCTTCGTATGCGTGGGAATACGAAAGGCGTCCTTCATGGTTATGAATATATGAACTATGGTGAAAGAAATGAAAGTGACATCGGCAACGTGACAGTTCTCACTGATGCGCCGATAATGGTATTGAAATTCTTGTGGCCTGATTAATACCTGGCACAACAACATAGATATACCCTTGGAGGGTACCCTGAATTTCTTAGAAATGTTCCATAATTAGACGTGAGTCATGTGTCTTGACTCGTGTCTTAGGACAATAAGCATGACATATGTCTTGACTGGTGTCTTGACATCTGTCTTCAGGAAGTATACGTGAGGCATGTGTCTTGACTGATGTCTTGACATGTGTCTCGAGATGTGAAACAAATAGAATTACCATACTAGGTTATGTATGCCAAAATTGGCGAATTGATTGGTACGCTAACCCTTGTAATACCCGATCACGTCCGTGACCGTGTTCTATGGTGACTACTAGGATGGTTGCAGTGACAGTAATGGTTACTATTGCCTTGTCTATTAGTTCTACGGCTGTCATTTTCATGACTGTAATTCATGTAACTCTTCAGCTGAGTGGCCGGCTGGTACCGGTTCTCACTCATGTGACTGAAAAGACAACTGCAAGGCTTATGACATATGATAAGGTAAGAACATGGATTGTGATGGAAATCCTCCGTTGGTGAAGCATCATCTCGTCCGACCGCTTCGATCTAACGCCTTTGTCTTCGTCTTTTAAAATCTCCAGGTTGTAAACGTCATCAGCATCTCGTAGCGTCTCCGAACATCAACAGCATCAACCTTAGTAGCATCTCCGAGTTGTGAGCGGCATCAACATCCTGTAGAGCATCAGCAAGTGGAATACGCCTAAGATGATTTAGCATCGTCTTGTGAATAATCATGGAGTATTTTCAGAGAAATAGACATGGAATATGGTACGTGTAATACACATGGAATACGGTACTCGGAGTATACATGGAATGCATATGAAATGATCAATATGGGTTGATCATCTAGCATGATTTGCATGGAATAACTGATTAACGGTTTGAGACCAAACTGGGCTGATCATCATGATAGTCTAGTAATATCAGCAAGGACATCATTCTGGGTACATAGGGAGACACACAAAAGTAAAAGTATGCTGGAACGAAACTCAACAATGATTATCATGAAAGCATGATTAATGAAACCAACCATGACTATCATAAAACTGGATTTAATGAAATCCTTCCATGTTTAGCATGAGGGCATGTTCAACATGACGAGAACATAATCAAGATAAAACTTAAGACATACTAAATCGTGAAGATGAAATCATCATGAAAATCTTGGAATGAACTTAATCGAGATGGAGTATAAAACGTAATCAGCATGAAAATGCAGTAACCATGACAGTATAAAACCATAATCGACATAAAGATCATAAAAAAAAATTTAATGAGTGTTCATGGAATAATATGATTGTGATGCAATAATATTTGAAAATCACTGGTGGGAAACGACTGGGGTCAATTTCCAAAACAACGTTGATATGATTACTCTGATTAGAGCGTAATATTAATAAACATGAAACAAAATTTATGCCATAATCATGAAAAAATTTTATGCGTAAAAACAGTGCATAAATGCATGATGTAGTTTATAAAACTTATATGCGCGAAGGAACGCCTATGGGTCGGTTCCAAAACAAAAGACATGGCGAGGGGACGCCTATGGGTCGGTCCCAAAGTTAAAAGTTTCGATAAAAGCACATGCGACTAAATAGGGCCAGTCCTGTACCAACCATTACTTAGTCAAAATTCCTGCAACAGATGACATATGATATAAATGCATGAATGCATGAAACATAATAATTAAAAATCATTGTCAAAACTTAACAGAACAAAATTTATGTGAAAATTATGAACTACTGGGGTCAGTCCACATCGTCACAGTTCACGAGGAACATCATGCATAGACAATGACACATAACTAAGTATGGATGACGGTTGTTCATTCCATATTAGTAAGACGATACTGGTGAAAACATCATGGTGAAAACAACAAGGTGCTGAAAACGTCATGGCTAAAACAAAAAGGTGCTGAAAACATAATTGTTAAAACAACAACGCGCTGAAACATCAATACGTGGAATAACAATCGTTGGCTTAGGAAGTTCCTGGTGACTACCCACTAGTCACAGGTCGAGTTTTAGAGCCTACAGGTCGAAGCCTTGGCTCTGATACCATAATTGTAACACCCCATTTTGATAAATGGAATGTCACGCGTAATTATGGCGTGTCATCAAAGCATGCAAGGTAATATGTAGTAAAACATACATGACCATAGGGAAAACCGGAATCAAACATCGGTTCCCAAACATAAGCCCAAAACATAACAAAGTAAATGAACTGAATGAAAGACTAAACAAGCATAAATATATGAAGGAAACAGGAGAAGAAGTCTATGGCAGCTTCCATCCTATGCATGTCCTCCAAATGCTCGAGTCTTGGGTACCTGCCGTTTTGGGACATGGAAAGGAAAGTAACGGCTGAGCAAAACGCTCAGTGCACGGATATACAATATAGCATGAAATAGGATAAGCATGTAACATATAACAGCGGAAGACTAAGTTCTGAGAAAACTGGTTAAGTAACAAGAAAACTGGTTTTATAGTTTGAAAAGCCTTATGTTTATCTTGTGAAAACTGTTTTAACATATATATATACCATAGCCCATATAGGTCATGAAAAGGTCACGTGCATGAATACTTGGAGGGGTGACCTCATCATGCTGATTAGAGGGGATGCCTATAATCAATGTACTGATTTGGGTAGGAGGGATCAACTCCTTGTGAAGGGTGCAAGGCACACACCACATTCACCATGAAATACTGAATAAAACATGTAACTAGGATGCATCCATACGCCCCACCTGATATAAAAATATGGCCAAAACTGAAAAGGGACGCCACGAGCAATCACTCCGCCGTGGGGAAGTCATAACATCAGTGCCTCCAATGCTATGGTTATGGTACCTCCATAACTAGGTGAAACTGGTCATGCTTGTATATGGCTATAGATTATGCTAATTAAACATAAGCAGTTCAAAACAATAAAACAAATGCTGGGGAAAACAGTTGGCTGCATACGGGGAAATCCTAATAAGGAAAGAATGTCCATACTGAAAGGACGGAAATCCGTACCTCAAGTCCAGTGAATGAACGGAAGAAAGACTCCTACTTCTGGATCACTAACGCTACATGAATACACACGTGTATAAGTATCGATTCACTGATTACGTACTGGGTTTTATGTCTCATTTTAGCTGATTTGGTATGTTTTAGGTCATGGTTCACTGTTTAAAGCCTTAAACTGTGTTTATCTTGTATTCTGATTTATCTGATTAAGTATTACTGGTGTTTCATGTATTATTATACTTACTGTGTAATAATAAGTAACTTTCCAAAAATAGCAGGTTTCCAAAAATAGAAAGTTTCCAAAAATAGAAAGTTTCCAAAAATAGAAAGTTTCCAAAAATAGAAAGTTTCCAAAAATAGAAAGTTTCCAAAAATAGAAAGTTACCAAAAATAGAAAGTTTCCAAAAATAGAAAGTTTCCTAAAATAGAATTTACTGCTTAAAATAGATTAGTTTCTAAAAATAGATCAGCTGCCTTAATTAAATAAGTTTCCATATATAGAAGGTTTCCATAATTAGAATTAAGCTGGTTACATAAGCTAACATATAAGTCTAAGTGTTATAAGCTTATTTCTTAAGTCATAAGATATAGTATATAGTTTAATTATTATTTCATGTATTTTCATTAAACTATAGGTTAAGCATTTTAATTAAAGTATAACATGTATTAATTAAAATGAAATAAAATACTTAGGTTAAAATGTGTATTATTATGTATTAATAACATAACCTAAGTCATGTATACATTAATTAATTATAGGCATGTTTTAAATAATTAATTAATTATAACTTATAACATAAAAATACTTAGGTTAAATTAATGTCATGTTAAACTAATAATTAACATAACCTAAGTCATGATTTAATTAATATTTCATGTTATTAATTAATTTATATCCTAAGTTCATAATTCATAAAATTAACATGAAGCATAAAGCATGATTTAACCAACGAACCATGAATCGGGCATGAACTCGACACCGTACCCCGAGCCAAACTCGGGGCACGTGTGCCTCCTTGTTGCCGTGGGTCCCACATGAGCCAACCAAGACCAAAAATGGTCTTGGTGGTGGCGGCTAAAAAGAAACCGAACCCTCCCCCGGGTTGATTAAACTAGGCGGCCAAAAACAAACACCCTCTTTTAACAACTCTTGATTTTAATTAACACCAAAACATGTTAGATCTATGATTAATTACCATGTTTTAATAAAAAAACAATAACATGTTCATGAACATAAACAAAGATTCAAAAGAATTAAAAAGAAGGGTTTAAAAAGGTATATGTTAGCCTTAAAATGTGTGCGACTAACAGAATTACATTAGTTTCATAGCCGGGACTTGCAGGGACTAATATTGTCAAATGTAAAGTCCAAGTCCCGAGCTATATAAACCCCTCCATACTTCCATGGAGGGGTGAGGCTTACCATTTCATTACTTACCTTTCTCTCTCTAGAATAAAACACACATTTATTCTTACTTGTTTCTCTCTCTAAAATGGCTAAACATCTCTTTAACCCTCCCCGACCTCCGGATCGAACCCGTGTTCTTAGTGAATCTATGATTAACAATTGGCATCAGAGCTAACCGGGGGTGTTTCGTGTTTTTGTCTCACGGTTTCGTGTTTTTGATCCGTGTGGTTCATGTTTGTGTCGTGTTATCAGATTTTGTTCAATTCTCGTTCACGGTTGGTATTCTTGATTCATTATTTTCTACATTTTAAGATTTTATTACTTCATATCTCAAAATATCAACCTTTTTGTTCAAATCATGTGTCTGATGTAGCCTCGTCATATTATTGTTTTTGTCCTTTTTGTACCCGTTTTTGTGTGGTTATCCCTGTATACATGTGTTTCTCTTCGTGGGGGTATGGACAAAAATTATTGGACCAGTACCATTTTTTGGGGGGTTACAAAAAGACTTGGTCAAAAACCCTTTTCAGATGGATATTCCGATGCTTTTCCAGATGGATTTTCCGACGGCTTCATTTTTCGGATTTATTCCGATGGGGTATTTTTACACATTCCGATGGGTAGGGTTGTATCCATTGCGATGGGACTCATTCTTATGGGTCTCATTGCGATGGGTGGCTTGATCCATCGCAATGGCATTCATGTCGTCATGCTGCCGGATTTTCTCCAACATTGCGATGGTTTATCTCTGAAACTTTCCGATGGAATTTGATACATTTCGATGGGGTGTCTTCATTGCGATGGGTGTTTGGGAAACATTGCGATGGGGTTGTTTGGACATATTGCGATGACTTTTTCTGGAACATGTTGCGATGGAAATACTCATTGCGATGGACAGTCTATACATTGAGATAAGTGTTTGAACAACATTGCGATGGAATGTGAGTTAAACATTGTGACAGATGGTAACCATTCAGATGACTCATATTCATCACAACATCACACCGGGTCAACTCGGTATTGACCGAGTTGACCGGATTAACTCAACTGAGTCAGATTCAACAAGACAAGAAAATACACAGTTAGAACTCCATTAAAACAAACTCTTCAAACAAACACCATCCTTTTAACTCCCATCAACACCAAAAATCTGTCCTAACCCATCGACACCTAATCCATCTAGACTCGAAAATTGAAACTCGAAATTAATCATAATCATATGATCTCAGACAGATTTCTTTTTGTGGGTTTCATTCATAAAAGACCATTAAGTACCTTTACCACAATCGAATATGTATCATCATTGATCTATATGTGAAGGTTTACACCTCCTTGGTAATATCCGAATTAAAAGAAAGATCAGTAACAATGATGTTATGATCTGTCTTTGACTCGTTTATTCAAACACATGCATAAACTCAATTAAACCTACCGGAGACCCTTGCTTGGATCTTGAAGTCATCTTTCTCTCACTAATTACTTTGTTTAATTGATGTTCGGATCAATACTATATGATTAAGATTGTTGGAAGAAGATTGGCTTGAGATTATAGCAGATTCGGTTTTGGTATGGATGATAATAGAATGAAAAAGTGGCTGTGGAAAGATTAGGAGTTTAATGGCTGAGCTAGAATATGGTCAAAATAGAGAAAATGGATCATTTATTCATTTTTATCAGATGGTGACGGTTTAAGAGGAGACGGAGTTATCTAGATATTTGATGGAGGCGATGTGTTTGAGAAGAAAGTGACTAGGTCAGGTTAAAATGAGATTAGGTTATATGTGTGAGAAATTAGGGTAAGGTTTATATAATCCCTATTCTCTCCAAATGGACCGGGTATAATTTCATGTGGTCCTAAAATGTTACTATAATCGATGGTCTTATTAGTGTGGGTTTTGCTAAATTGCATTGATGGGCTGCTGTGTTGCTATAAAGATACTTGGCCGAGTATATTGTGCCAAATAATTGGTACTTGAACTCATTTGGATATAAGAAAATCATTGTTTTGAAACCCCTACTTTTCGGAAGTTAACTAGGTCGATCCGCGCATCAGTTGGGTATATGATTGATTTGGCTTCCAAGTAAAGTTAACTAGATGACATTGACAGCTTCTCATCTCTTTTAGTCAATGTCTAGTTAATGGCACTCAAACAACACAGACACACGACAAACTCATGACAAAAACAAACAAACACCAAAACGATCCTTTAAGATGTGATCAGCAAACAATTCTCACGAGCAACTTGAGCTACAGAATGTCAACAAAGATTACTGCTTCAGACACGGACTTCTCGCGATTCTGATTGTACTCGTCAGATGATGCTATCGAGTGTTCTTAGCCACCATACTTTTGACAAGAATGCTACCGAGTGTTCTTAACCACCATACTTTTGACAAGAATGCTACCGAGTGTTCTTAACCACCATACGTTTGACAAGAGCGCTACCGAGTGTTCATCACCGTCATCTTTCGACAAGAACATCTCGCGATTTTGACCGTACACGTCAGATGATGATTCCGAGAGTTCGTCACCATCATGGGGGAAGAACGTGTACTTTGGAGACTTAGTTCCCACTCTGTAGTACTTAGTTCAACTTCCAGGGGGAAGCATTCTTCAAGCGTGAGAAGATTTGTTGCTGATTTCTTACATGTTCCCCCAAACACATAATCATGAAGACCAAAAATGTCAAGGTAGTAGTTACTTGGTGTGGTTTGCTTCTTCTTCTACAAAATTCCGCTGTGCACTTTAAATGTCAAAGATAGAAGATTGCTCAAGCTACAGGTTCTGCTCAAGACAGGGATTTTGGTTTGGGGGGAAGCTGATTCAGAAGCTTCGTCAAAAAGAAGTCTATGAAGAAAGCTTTTCAAGACATGTGGTATGAATTGGGGGGAAGTTAATCCAGTTCATACATGATACAATGGTTCCTCAACAAGCAAAGACAAAGAGGATTCAAATTGGGGTATAAGTTTTTCTAGAAGACTTGAAGACAACGGTGTCATCCTCAGCATTGGAAGCAAACTTAATACTGTCATATTTTTGTTGTATTTGCATTTGTTAGGAACATTGTAAGTAATTCCGTATGTCACCACATTGGGGGAAGATTGTTAGCCTTAAAATGTGTGCGACTAACGGAATTACATTAGTTTCATAGCCGGGACTTGCAGGGACTAATATTGTCAAATGTAAAGTCCAAGTCCCGAGCTATATAAACCCCTCCATACTTCCATGGAGGGGTGAGGCTTACCATTTCATTACTTACCTTTCTCTCTCTAGAATAAAACATACTTTTATTCTCTATTGTTTCTCTCACTAAAATGGCTAAACATCTCTTTAACCCTCCCCGACCTCCGGATCGAACCCGTGTTCTTAGTGAATCTATGATTAACAGTATACCACTATGTAGCTTGGGAAAGGATGAACAAACACTGATTATAGCAATAGTTTGAAGATCAAAATCAACCAATCACCCTCCTATGGTGATCTTAGGGTGGCGGCATAAAGAGGAGAAAAGAGGAGGAGAGAAAACTCTTTTAGGGTTTTTGTTTATTTCTTGAAAGTGAAAATGAAAACATGTTTTTACTCTTTACCCCCCTTTACTTGTAAAGTCCATGGGCTAAGCCCATTTCTTGTATATGTGTCGTGGGTATGGGGGCCCCACATGGGGTACCCGTACCTTTCTCGTGTCCCGATGTTTCGTGTTCGTTCGTGGTTAAACGTGTTCGTGTTTGAAGCGTTTCTGTTTATTTTATCATGTAGTTACCGTAATCTTAACGCTCGTAATTATATTATATGTATTTACGTAAGTATTCTAATTTGTATTTTAAATGGTGATCATGATTTAATTATGTTCACGTGATATATTTATTTACTGTTTATCATGAGTTCGTACGTAATCGATACTTGTCATGTCATACACGTATGCACTTGCTTGATTATTAGCACATGAATGTGATCAATACTAAATGAGGTAAGTTTAAATCTAGGACGTACGATCTTACAGGTACTATTCATGGTAAAAGCATGCGGGTTTTACAATGACGACACAACAAAAGCGAAAATTCTTTCGTGACGTCAAGTTCTATTTTTGGGATGACCCTTATCTCTTTCGGCTTTGTGCAGATCAACTCGTTCGACGTTGTGTTTTTGGTGCCGAAGCTTCTAATATCCATAGAGCTTGTCACGAGGGACCCACGGGTGGTCACCACGGTGCTAATCTCACGGCTAAGAAAGTGTTCGATGCCGGTTTCTTTTGGCCTTCTATCTATCGTGATGCACACGCACTTGTGAAGTCGTGTGTTTCGTGCCAACGTCAAGGAAAATTGTCTCAACGTGATGAAATGCCGCAAAATATAATTCAAGTGTGTGAGATTTTCGACATATGGGGAATAGACTTTATGGGGCCGTTCCCATCGTCTCATGGCAACAAATATATCCTCGTCGCGGTGGACTACCTTTCTAAGTGGGTGGAATCTAAGGCTTTACCTACTAATGATGCTCGTGTGGTAGTGAAGTTTTTGAAGCAACTATTCTCTCGGTTCAGAACCCCTCGTGCTATTATAAGCGATCGTGGAACCCATTTTTGTAATGACCAATTCGAGAAGGTCTTAAAGAAATATGGAGTTACTCATCGTCTTTCTACGGCTTATCACCCGCAAACGAGTGGGCAAGTCGAGGTTTCGAACCGAGCTTTGAAGAGGATTTTAGAGAGGTCAATTGGAGAAAACCGTGCTTCATGGTCCGACAAACTCGATGACGCTTTATGGGCCTTTAGGACCGCTTATAAGACACCTATCGGTTGCACTCCTTATAAGTTAGTCTATGGGAAGAATTGTCATTTGCCCATTGAATTGGAGCACAAGGCATATTGGGCCCTTAAGCATGCAAACTTTTACTTGAAGACCGCGGGAGATCACCAGAAAATACAATTGAATGAATTAGATGAATTAAGAGACAATGCTTATGAAAATTCATTAATTTTTAAAGAAAAGACTAAAAAGTTTCATGATTCAAAGATTAAAAACCGGGTTTTTAACGTTGGTGATCAAGTGTTACTTTTTAACTCTCGACTTAAGATATTTTCCGGGAAATTGAAATCTCGTTGGTCGGGTCCGTTCACCATTACACAAGTGTTTCCTTATGGGACCATCGAGCTAGCTCAAGATGATGGTCCTAACTTCAAGGTGAATAGACATAGGCTTAAGCACTACTTTGGTGGGGAAATTCCTTCAATGGTTGCCCTCGACCAAATCACCTTCCCCAATGATAATTAGCATTGAGGGGATCGAGTCGAGCTCATGACTCGGTAATCAAAAAGGAGGTGCCTCGTGGGGGAGATCCCATGCTTATCGTTTTATGCTTACTATTCACTAATAAGGGGACTTGTACCCTTCCAACTCGTTGTCTCGTGGTTGTTTGTGATTGTGTTATCTAGATCATCATCATCATCTACGATTGAAGACTCTCGTGTTCGTTTACGTGAGCCTCCATCGTTTGCTTGAAGAAGTTTTTCACGAATCCATTGACATATCCTTTATTGTTCTAACAATTATCTTTTAGCATACTTAATAAACAGCTTTAGATATATTGTTGATCACCCTTTCCATGCTAGATCCTAAGCATTCGACTCTTCGTCTCTAGTATGGGGGTGTTCCACCCTTAGACTCGAAACATTGAGGACAATGTTTACTTTTAGTATGGGGGGTGAATAGGTACTTGCTTTGCTACGCCCTCACGCTCTCCAATTTTCAATGTTTTGTTTTTGTTGCTAATAAGGCTAAAAATGGCCAAATTTTAAAATTTTTCTTAGTTTTCATAAGTGTTTTTAAGACACGAATGTATATTTTCCGATGGGTAGAATAAGAGCTAATTTTTGACTTGATGGGCATTTGGAGCCATTTGCATTCCTTAACCCGCTCAATTCAAGTTTTGCTAGACTTTTATATAGGGAGCTTTAAAACGCGAAAGTCTTAGCTCATTCGGGTTAAGAACAAGAACTTTTCGCAAGTTCCTATAATTGATCCTAGAAAGTCACTTATCAATGGAACTATAAAATGCATTCTCTAAGCTTGAAAAAGTCCAAGAAAGTGCAAGATCCTATTGGTGGCTTGAAAACCTAAAACTTTTATTTGATATAGACTTAATGAAAGCTAATCCAAACTTGGCTTAATTTTGACTTGCATGGCTAAGTATTCATGAGTCTCTTTAATTAGAGGTCTTTATATAGTGAAGAACGAGAGTTGATAGAGTTAGACAAGTGATCATGCTAAACGTAGAACATGAAAATGTTCTTTCAAAAACTCATATGTTTTTAATTGTGGCTTTTTCTTCCCATAAGATCAATGCATTAGGAATAATTATAATTGCAATAAGTAAGGTCGTACGATTTGAAAGGTTACTTAGCCTCTAGCGCAAGATCGTTTAAAAGTTGATCGGGGTTGAATAGAGTTCATAGCCAAGGCATAACTTATTGAAGCGGGACGCGAAGATTGGCGATCATCCAAAAAGGCCCTAACAAGGCATGAGGAGCCCTATTTTGTTGCTAAAGATCCAAGATGATGTGAAGTATCATTATTCCTAAATCAATATGAAGGATCGAGACACACGAAGAAAAGAAATTACTCCCCTAAACATCATGGAGAACGTCTATCCAAAAAGACCCTTACAAGGTATGAGGATAAATATATCCAAGTCCGAAAAGGAGGCGGATCGTTGTATATCAAAATCCAAAGTAAGGATTGAAGAAAAATGATGAAGTCGTGGTCCAAATATGAAGAATCTCTCAAAAACGACAAGTGAAGAAATTCCAAATATATGAAGAGAAGACCATAATTTCAAGAACGTCTTCCCAAGATTTGAAGTATGAAGTACATGCCAAATATCGGTCCGAGAAAGGTCTCAAATCGTGAAACGAGTTATGCCAAGATATGAACTTAAGGAGATACACGAGAAGCCGTTTTAAAAGATTTTGTCCTTCGGCTAACTATCGATTAAATCGTGCTACTTTGCTTTCGGACTAATAACTACTCAAATAAGTCAATATGAATCACTTGTGATCCATGACAAATAGTTAAAAAAAATGCTAGTAACTCATTTCCTTTTATAATAACTAGGATTGCGGGGAGAAAAAGTATTACACAATTTGGACGTATGAGTAGTGTTAGCATTGTGACTTGTACCAACAATGATCTCGTTTTTGCACTTAGCAAGGAATGTATGACAATCAAGGATGATGCAGTTTACTCTAAGGGACATTTACTTGTTTCTATTCTTTGACCCTAAAAGTCACACTAGTGAGGAAAATCATGCATTATGTCTTTACACATCTTCGTAGTATGTTGCAAGTCTTTTACTTTTCAATAAAGGTTAATAAAATTGAACTTTGGTGATGCTTAGATACTTTATTCTAGCATTGCGTGAGGGCACGGCAATGGCTTAGTATGGGGGAGTGATGAGATGACATTTATACATGATCTCATCGGTCTTTTCGGGCTTTAAATGTATAAAAATGTCATTAAATACCATATATATGCTTGTGTTTGTTTACTTATGTATTTTAGGTATGGATATTGTGAAAAAGACAAAATATCATAAGAAACAAGGAAAAACGGACACGAGAAACGAAGCCAAACAAAGAACCGGGCCCTAGTTCATGATTTATCCTACAAATACCCTTGAAGACTTGAAGACATGCAAGATTGATCCTCAATGAATGAAGAAATGACACTTAAAACCCTTATGAAATCATAATTGCAAGTTTGGTCCCTTAAGTTTGTCAAAATTACACAAATGGTCCTTCAACTTTGAAGAAATGGCAATTTTAGTCCCTCAACAATTCTAAATTGCCAATTATGGTCCCTCATGAAGTCAAAGTAATATTGAAGACCTTTGAAGATCAACAATGTCCAAGATCAGTCCTTGAAATATGCTAAAGTTGCAAAAACAACCCTTGTAACCCTTTTTCCAAAGTTTGGTGCCAAAAGTGTAAAGTTCTCAAAGTTTATAACAAAGGGAATGAAGTTTTGTTTGCTGAAAACGTTTTATACCTATTTTCCCAAAGAACAACGACTAAAAGTGAGCAAGTGAAACTTTCAAACCCAAAAATTCGCCAAACACATTTCCAATCCTACAAAAACGGATCAAACCTTGTCACTGTAGCAGTTAAGAACCCAGTTTTTACTCAACTTAAAACAAAGGGTAAAAAGCAATTACCCACTCCCACGCTTGATTCACATGTGCAGAAACTCATCCCACATCAAAACCCTCACTCCCACTCACTATAGACCCCACCCCCAATTCCCTTTCAACCAATCATGTGACAACTTATTCTCCAAGCTTAACCACGTGTCAAGATCAACAGCTGACACTCATTGCTTCATTCCAAAGCTAAAATGAACATCCAAGATCACTTTGGATAGCTCACACCAAGAATTCGTCTAGAAGACTCAAGGATAGAATAGGAATTTCACTTCTAGGGTTTGTGAATAGTGCAAGCTTGGCATTTCCCTATAAATAGACTCCTCAACCTGTGAGAGAGCTTTTGTTCCAGATTTTAGCTTTTAAATCTTTGTAATTCCTTTTTATGAAATAAAGTTTGAATTTCTGAAAATTTTGAATTCTTGTCTGTTATTTATAAAAGTTTGGTGTCTGATAATCTAAAATCTGAGTTCCATAATCTTGTTTGAAGGTTTTTGAGGCAACGTTTTAAGTGATAAAGCTTGTGCTTCAAAAATCAGAAATTGGTTGTTTATTTGATCTCACCTTATTTTTTGTTCACCTTAGCAGCATTGGAAGCTGGTACTTGTTCTGCTAGTACCTAAGCTCAAACAATCCAGGGCCTGGATGTAGGTCTTGGAGGTTTGCACCTTCTCCCTTTTCATTTTCTCTCTTATTTTTCTGAATTTTGTGATTATTGCATGATTATTGGTGAATTTGTGTTTTTGTGGTTGAATATTGTTAATCTGTTATTGTTTGATGTTTATGAGTTGTTATTGACTGGATTTGTGGGTTAGAACAGGATAATCCTTTGAAAAATTGTGAAAACAGGTTTTTAAGGGGTGTTTGGTGTTTATTGTTGGTACATGCTTATCTGATATACTTGGTCATATTGCTGCATATTTTGTGGTTTGAAACACCTTGATTCATAAAAAGGGTATAAAATCTTTGTTACTTGGTAAAATTGGCTAGGATTTTGAGGACACCTAGATCTAATCATAGACTAGGGATAACAACCGTTAAATCTAGGTTAACTACACCAGGGAAAGAGATTTGAGTGCCTGAATTTGGATCTGTGGTCAAATAGATCAGCAAAACTGTCTGCATATTGTTCATGTTCTTATCAGTAACTGCTTGTGCTTGATTCTGCTTATTTACTTTGATTCAGTGTTTGATATAAGTTTATTTGTGCTTATTCATAGTTTATATAGCTTGTGTATGCATCCTGCTGAGTTTGGTTGGCTTATTCAAGCTAAATCTGCTTATTTGTGCATAACTGCTTATTTCACATGTCTATGCAATATCTGGTGACTGTTTGATTGATTCTGGCTTATTGTGTGAACCAAATTGTGATTTTCTTGTTGATATTGACTCCTTGTGATTCACTGATCACAAGGGTGCCCTTGTTTCCAATTGAATCCAACTAAATCTCTCTAAAAAGCTTGGTCAAATAGTCAAAGCAGTGGGAACCAGTTCCTACTGAAAGTTGCCACTGTTAGTGTTAATTGTGTTTCAGCTTATCAATAAGCTATAATAGCTTATTTTAACCAGCAACAACTTGGATTTTGTAATAGGTGCTCATCATTTGACCCATTTGTTCATACTTGAGCATTTGGTGTGTTGACTTTAGGGTTTGACTAGGAAACCAACTTAATTGACTTTTTCATAAGTGCTTATTGGCTTATTCTGGCTTATTGGTTTTGCTTATTGTAATTTTGTTGATTGTTTTGGCTTATTGAGTTCATTTGTGACATTTTGCAAGTTGAATCAAGTCATGAGGTGCCTTATTTCTCAAAAACGACTATTTTGTCTTTTAGTGAAATATTACTTTGCTTATTTCTGGCTATTGAGTGTGCTTTTTTAAAATTTCTTTTTACAGATCTCTTAAGCATCCCAAAATAAGGATGTGTGTCAAATTAGAGCTTATGGCATTAGCTTATTGCTTATTGGGCTAAAAAGCCCAATAAGGATAAGCTGTTTGCATAATAAGCTGTGATAAGCTCACTTTCAGCTTTTGGGCCTTTAGAGTTTTGTGTTTAGAATCAAATTTTGAGTTAGATTGGGCTTTTCCAAGTTAATTGGGCCAGGTTTGACTTTTTGGGCTAAAAAGCCCATTTAAGTGGACTGTTTTTGGTTTTGGCCCATTTGAGGGCCCAATAGGGGTATTCTGGTCATTTCACTTTCATTTTCTGATTATTTAGGTTAAAATAAACTAGTTTGCAAGTTTTTAGAATTTTTTATAATTTTTGGATTTTTAATATTATTTTAATATTATTTTATTATTATTTTTCAAATTTCACATTTTTCAACTTTTTACATTTTTCTTAGCTTAAATACATAAAAATAGGAATTTAGCAACTTTTAGAATAATTTTATCACTTTTAGATTAATTTTTATAATTATTTTAAGTTTTAATAGTCTTTAAATCATTTTAAATAGTTTTTCTTAGTTTAAAAATTTCTAAAAATAGTGTTTAATCTTTTTAGGTCATTTTAGAGGTTTACCAATTGAAAATCTTTATTTGGGCTTTTTGATAATTTATTTGATTTTTAGGGCTTTAATTAGCATTTAAAAATTGAATGTTTAGTTATTTAAAAGGTTTGAAAATGTTTTGATCATTGGTAAACTCTTAGTTTATTTATTTTGAATTTTGGTGAATTTTTTGTAATTTTTTAGAATTAGTTTTTATTTTTGTAGATTTTACGGTTTTACGTTTTGTCAATGTAGTATGTCCGCAAACTGGCTCCAAGGTATTCGATAAGTTGATATCGTCTAGGCACTTCACATACAAATTCACAACAGAATGATATTTTATGAAACATTTACTCACACAATCACAATGGTCCTCAATTTTGTTGAAATATAATGAATACCTCACTCATACGTTGAAGACTTTTTGTACACAAGGTATTTCTTGGATCAGCGTATACGTAGTTACCATGACAACTTGCTATTGCTGACTGATATATACACGGCAATCAAGTGAATTATTAGATTGCATTATGAAATAGTTTAATCAAGTGAATTATTATTAGACTGCATTAGCAGTTTAATCAAGTGATCTCAAGGACATCTCTCTCCAAGATAATGAAACCTGTTTCATTGCCAAAGCCTCAGTAGATGAGTGTAAGAAATGGCATAGAAGACTTGGTCATCTTAACTTCAAGAACATGAACAAACTAGTGAAATATAATCTGGTTCATGGTCTTCCTTCCAAGTCTTTTGTCAATGATCATACTTGTGCTGCCTGTTTGAAAGGGAAGCAACACAGAGCATCTTGCAAATCAAAAACAAGTATGTCCACCACCAAGCCATTGGAACTACTGCATATGGACCTTTTTGGTCCTACTTATGTGGCAAGCATAATGAAGAAATGGTACTGCCTAGTGATTACTGATGATTTTTTAAGGTTCACATGGACATTCTTTCTATTTCAGAAGAGTGACACAGCTGATGTACTCATTGGGTTCATCAATCAGATTGAACTATCAAAAAGCATGAAGGTAGTAACCATGAGATCAGATAATGGTGGTGAATTCAGAAATCAGAAACTTGACTCTTTCTGCATAAACAAAGGAATCAAGAGGGAATTCAGCATTGCAAGAACACCTCAACAGAATGGAGTTGCAGAAAGAAGGAATAGGACACTCATTGAAGCTGAAAGAACTATGCTGTCTGATTCCAAACTTCCAGTTATCTTTTGGGCTGAAGCTGTATCCACTGCTTGTTATGTACAAAACAGGGCCTTGGTGGTTCAGGCACACAACAAGACCCCCTATCAGCTGTTCAATGGAAGACCTCCTTTAATTGACTTCTTCAGACCTTTTGGATGTCATGTGATCATCTTGAACACTATTGACAACCTGGGCAAGTTTAGTGAAAAGGGAGATGATGGATATTTTGTAGGTTATTCATTAAACAGCAAGGGATATAGGGTCTTCAACAAGAAGACAAGCAAAATTACAGAAAACCTTCATGTGAACTTTCTTGAAGACAAACCTGAAGATGTTCAAACGGTCCAGATTGGTTCTTTGATATAGAAGTACTTTCAAAATCTATGAATTATGTACCTGTTGCAGTGCAGAATACTAACATTTCAGGTACACAAGAACCAACTAGTGCAGAGAAGTTACCCCTGAGGTACATGAATGTACCCTCACTATTTCCTATTGAAGCTACTGATGAAGAAGATAATCCTTCTCTAGGAAAAGAACAGCTAATCTCATCCCCTGCTATGTCACCTCCTGAAAGCAGCGGAATGGCTGAAGGCAGTAGAATCCAGGATTCACCTGCTAGACCAACTGCTTCCCCTTCCACAAAGGATCCTGTTGATAATGATACTAATGATGAAGAAAGAGAATCCCCACTCATTTTATCATCTACACCCATATCTGATGGTCCTATTATATCCAGCAGTGGAAGCAGAATAATCAAGAGTGGAGGACCAAGTTACTCAGAGCTACATTCAGCTCATCAGCACCCATCTCTAGGTCATGCTGTATCTTTTGGAAGTTCCTTTGAGGACTTCTTTCCTAATCAAAACAGCCCCATCAATTCTGATTTGGAAGAAGATGAAACAGAAGTAATCATGCAGCCTACCTACAGAATCAATAAGGATCACCATATCTCTAAAATCATTGGTGATCCTGAAGCCCCTAGACATACAAGGTATACAACAAAGGAGCACAACTTCATTTCTAACATCACCATGAAGTTTAATCATGACAACATGTAGTGTTGTTTGTTTACTGCATTTTTGTCACAAGAAGAGCCAAAGAAGATTTTCCAGGCTTTAAATGACCCAAGCTGGGTTGAAGCCATGCAAGAGGAGCTCTTATAGTTTGACATACAAGAGGTTTGGATTCTGGTAGATTTTCCCAAATGGGCAAGGCCTATTGGAACAAAGTGGGTACTCAGGAACAAAAAGGATGAAAGGGGGATAGTTGTCAGGAACAAAGCAAGACTGGTGGCACAAGGGTATACACAGGAAAAAGGAATTGACTATGAGGAGTTATTTGCTCCAGTTTCCAGGATTGAAGCCATTAGATTATTCCTTTCTTATGCTTCATTTATGGATTTCACTGTTTTCCAAATGGATGTAAAAAGTGCCTTTCTATATGGAACCATTGATGAAGAAGTCTATGTTATGCAACCTCCAGGGTTTGAAGACCCAGAACATCCAGACAAAGTATACAAGGTGAAAAAGGCTATGTATGGACTTCACCAAGCTCCCAAGGCCTGGTATGGTACTCTCTCTAAATATCTCTTAGATAATTGATTCAGTAGGGGCAAAATTGATCAGACCCTGTTCACCAAGAAACAAAAGGGTGACCTTCTGCTAGTACAAGTCTATGTTGATGACATCATCTTTGGATCCACTAACTCTATGCTTAGCAAAGAGTTTGCCAAACTGATGCAGGATAAATTTCAAATGAGTGCCATGGGAGAGCTAAACTTCTTTTTGGGGTTACAAGTTCAGCAGAGGAAAGATGGGATATTTATCTCACAAGACAAATATGTGGCTGAGATTGTGAAGAAGTTTGGCATGTCTGATGGAAAGAAGGTGTCCACACCAATGGACAAGGATCATCCATGGGGTAGAGATGGTCCTGGCAAGCTTATTGATGTCAGGAACTACAGGTCTATGATTGGGTCTCTCATGTATCTCACAGCTTCAAGACCTGACATCATGTTTGCAGTTTGTTTATGTGCACAACAGAGTGTCACTTATTTGCTGTAAAAAGAATTTTAGGTATCTAAAGTGCCATCCAACCTTAGGACTTTGGTATCCCAAAGAGTCACCATTTGAGTTGATATCTTACTCATATAGTGACTATGCTGGTGACAACAATGATAGGAAGTCCACAATAGGGGGATGCCAATTTTTGGGAAGCAAACTTATATCTTGGCAATGCAAGAAGCAGACTATTATGGCCACATCCACAACTGAAGCTGAGTATGTAGCAGCTGCTGCATGTTGTGGTCAAGTGCTTTGGGATCAAAATCAACTGCTTGATTATGGGTATAACTTTCTTAAAAACAAGATATTCATTGACAACAACAACACCATTTGCATTATTAAGAACCCTGTTTTTCATAGCAAAACTAAACATATTGAAATTAGACATCACTTTATCAGAGATTGTTTTGAGAAAGGACTAATTGTCCCTGAGAAAATTGATACAAAACTTAATGTTTCTGATCTTTTAACAAACGCTTTTGAAGTGGGGAGGTTTTAGTACCTGGTTGCAGTTATCGGAATGGTTACTCCCTAAAAACTGATGTCAATTATGTCATGTATTTTCGGGGTTGCTTTACTGATGTTGTTGTATAGCTGTTAGTCAATTTTGCCATCACTTTTTATTCCACTTCTTTTTTAACACAGATTCCCCTGCTGGGGGTTCATTCCCCTACTAAGAGAATTTTCTCTTTAAACTGGGTTTGTTCTTTTTACAAAGTGGTTATATGTGGTTTTAGACTATCAATGCAGCGTTTCATATGGTGCATACTATTCTCATTGGTGAATCAGGTATATGCTCTATGTTTAATGGGAGGTTAGGTCACACCTTTAGGACTCAGGGTATCCTTAGGATGCTCATATATGATCTTAGATCATATCCATTGGTGAGTAAGGGTTCAGGGCGATGAGGACTTGCTGCAAAGCTTGTCAGAACTCTGAAACCTTGAGGCACTGTAATGGGTGCTTACACTTCTCTATCAAAACCGCTTGCTGTTCAAAATACAGATGTGTGGTACACATTGCCAAGACTAACTGACCATAGGTAAGGGAAAAGGTAGGGATGGTGACTAGGGTATGCATATTTTCTTGGGCTGACCAGGTGTAGGGTGACTTATGTGTTGACTTTTTGTGCTGAGACCTTTGCTGAATAGAGGACTCTTGAGTTTCTATGTATCTATCTTGTGTATACAAGTGTGTGCATTAGAGCAGAGCTAGTTAGCATTGGTCTCTCCATGACTAGTCTAATACCCCTAGGAAAGTTCCCCCTGCTTTCACCTTTTGCTTCCCCTGCTTTCATAACATTCCCCTGTTTGACCGTTGACCGACAATACCGTTACCCTGTTCATAGCCGTTGGGCCTGCTTGCACAAATTTTGGTTAGGGAATATTTTATTGTTTTTAAAAGATATTTAAGGCGCTTTCTTCGCTGATTGGTAATCTTTACTTTATTATTTCAAATAAATTACTTTTTTATCAAGTTTTATCTTTGATATTTTTGCAATTTGAAAATTTGGTCCAATCACAGCTCTCCAATTTGCCTATAAAAACTTAATTCCCTTCACCGGCAGGTCCATCTGTCCCTCTCGACTAAATTCCACCTACCTCTCACCTTTATAAACCTTCAAAATATATTCAAACTTTATCATGCCTCTCAAAATTGCTGCTAATCATAATCAAATCGCTTTATTACATGATGAACCATTAGAGTTTGCTGATGTTGTGGCCTTTCTAAAGTCCTCGTATTTTAGAGTGGCCCTTTTCATCAACCCTAGAATTTATACCTCACACATTCAGCAGTTATGGTGTAAATCCATGACCAAAACAGTGAATGGAGAGGTTACAATTCAAAGCACTGTAGATGGTTATCCCAAGGTGATTACACTTGCCTCCATCAGGGACAATCTGCTTCTTGATGATGAGGATGGGATAACCAACCTATCTGAGGCTGAAATCTTTGAGGGTCTTGTTAAATTGGGGTACACTCTTTCTAACGATAAAAAATGTAAGTTTGCTAAAGGTCAGTTTGCCCCACATTAGAAGTATTTGATTCATACTATTTTGCAATGTTTGTCACCAAAACCCACTGCTTTCAATGAATTTGGTAGTGAGATGGCTTCTGCCCTGATCTGCTTGGCAACAGGGAGCAAGTATTGTTTTTCTCAAATGATTTTCAAAGGGATGGTTAAAAATGTTTCAAGCAATTCAAAGTTTTGTATGTACCCAAGGTTTATAGAGCTTCTGCTGAATATGAGTGATCATGGTCCCATCCAACACAAAAACTATTTTTCAGCAACCAAGCATACCACCAAACTATTCACCATACTTCTTGCACCATCACCACAGTTTTCTGGCAGGTCCATTCTACTCACTTCAATTATGATGAAACAAATCAGACAGGAAGAAGCCAAGACACAAACAGCTAAACACAAACCTTCTGATTCCCCTGCCAAGAACCTACACCCTGCCAGTCCTCTACCCCTGCTGATCCACAACATGAACGGCGATCTAAATCCAGGTTTGCCAAGTCTCCCTTGCCTGGTGAATCTTCACAAGCAGCAGAGAGGAGAGTCTCCAAGGGTTTGGAGCAAACTGAGGGTTTGGCTGCCACTACTGTCTCATCCTCAAGGGGTGAACAGGATAGTGACACCATCAGTAAGTCCTCTCCCTCACTCCATGATATCTAAAAAGGGGAGAAATCCCCTTCTAGGATTGAGAGCAGCATGAAACCTATGACTAATTTGGAATTGACGAAAATGTGCATGATTTTGAAAAGGCAGAATACACAACTGGTACAAAATGTCAAAAAGCAAGGTCTGGTTATCAATAACTTGGAAACCAGACTTGCTACTCTTGAGGGGAGGAGAAAGCCCAGACTTATCATATCCACAGATGAGGATGCTTCCAAAGGGGAGGAAGTTCCAAATACAGAAGAGTATACTCAGTACTATTCATATCCTGGTGGTGTACATGGAAAGATAGCAAGTGCTGAGAAAGGGATTGAGAAAGGAAGTGCTGATAAGGGAAGTGATTAGGGGAGTGCAACCAAAGAGATTGCTCAAACATTGCTCACCATGGGCAATCAAGAAGAAGCCCCTGCTTCAGAAGTTTCCCCTGCTGTTGCAAATCCCACTGCTGTAAGTCGTTCCCCTGCTAAGAATATTACTCAAACTTTTGTTAGAAAGAATAGAAAGCAACCAGCTCAGAAGGGGATTACAATCAAAGAACCTGCATCTAAAGTTAAACCAGCACCAACAGTGGATCCAAAAGACAAAGGAAAAGGAATCATGGTTGAACAGCCCAAGAGAAAATACAAGCATCTAACGCCTGAACAACAAAGGGCTCAAGAAGCACATGATGCACAAGTAGCTCTCAGGCTACAACAAGAGGAGATGGATATGCAGAATCAAAGAATGCAAAAGATGAGGCCTAAAGATATGCTCAAGCAGGTTGAGATTATGCATAGAGAGTTGGATGACAGGGTGCCTCATATTGGAGAATTTCTTGATCAATGGGAGAAAAAGTTAATAAATGCTCCTTTGGAAGACAGGTATGAGTTGACTTGCCTTGTGTACAAATATCAAACTGAGTATCTAGAAAGAAGGGCAAATCAAAGTCAGAGAGAGAAGTATTTAACTTCTGAGAAAGGGCAACTTGAACACTACAAAGTTTTGCTCAAGAGACATAAGAAGTGGAAGGATGGTGACTTCAAAGATATGAGTTTTGAAGCCATCAAAAGAGCAGTCAGACCAGTCTTAAGATAATATGATGTGGAAGATTGGATGACTATGAACTCTCCCGAGGAAGCTGAGTATCTGAGGAGACAAAGTGAAATGCTACAGAAAGCTAGGGAATCCAAGAAAAGAAAAGCTGAAGGAACAACTTTGGAAACTACACAAGCAGGTGCATCATCCCAAGCAGGTGCATCATCACAAGCAGGGGCATTACATCAAGCAGGTGAATGTTTTCCAGAAATTGAGAAGTCTGTACTTAATGTACAAAGAGCAGCCAAAAGACTCAAGAGAATGGAAAATGTTGGTACAGTTACTAAGGAGTCTCAACGGCCTTCAAATGATGAAACTGATAAATAGCTAATTCTGCAGGAAAATGATGATATCTCACCTAGTGAACTTGGAAAGAAGTTTGCTATCATAGAGTATGTTGTTTATGAACACAAAGGGAGGACTTGGTGGAAGCTTACAAGAGCTGACAATACAGCACAGACATTTTTAAGTCTAGATGTCATGTTTCAAACGTTGGATAATGAGGACTTAGAAGATCTGTGGAAAATTTTGAAGAAGACTTTTGCTGCAAAACCTCCTACCATGGATGGTGTGGAGAAGGATTGGGTAATCTGGGAGTGCATGCATAGGATGTATGATCATGTGTGACAATCTAACATTTTCAGGTAGTAAATTATTTTCTCGTATAATATTTTGAAACTTATTTTTGTGTTGGTTAATGAACTCACAATTTACGGATTTAAATTTGGGCTTACGTGCATAATTTAGCGTCCTTTACGACTAAACCGGAAACCTTAGGATTACATATTTACATTTTTGAACTCCGTTTTTGATGAGACAATTTTTATTGGATTCGTTTTGTGTCGTTGATTCATAATTTATAAAAACGTTTTTCGTGAAACGACCCGAGGGCACGCAAATCAAGAAAACTAGAATCGAGGAATACCCGTAAATTAGTGAGGTGGGACAAAATACATTATCCCACCCCACTAGCACACATGGGACGACACACATGACACCACATCAAGGATGTGGCATCATGTTAGCTTACAACTTACAAGTGTAAGTTAAGCTTACACTTTAAGCTTCCACTAACTCAAAACCATCAAACCTAAACACATACCATCATTCCACTCATGCAAACCAACTCAATTCTCACTCAACATCACCACCATTGCCGTCCACTTTTGAAGAACAAACACCCCTTTTTGATCTTTTCTAGCCACAAAATACTTGTTATCTAGCTCTATCATGGAGTTACCTTGAAGCCTTGATCATTTGGTGTCCATTTTAACAACAAAGGAGGTGATTTGCTTGTGTCCTAGGGCTGATTTATCAACTTATGTTCTTGGTGTTTGATGATCTTGGAGTTACTTTTGGTGTTCATCAAGTTCTTGTCTTCCAAAAACAAGATATACTCTTGGTTGGTAAAGAAGATCATCCTCTCCATTTTCTCTTGTTATTTTTGTAAAGATCAAATGTATTTTCTTTCTTGTTGTATATGTATATGATGAATATATGATGATAAAAATGTTGTGTGGGGATCAAGTGTTGATAAATATGCTTAAAAAGGTTAATAACCATGAGAAATAAGGCTAAAATCATGATTAATTTGTTGGCTGTATAAAAACAGTATGTAACTAAAAATTGAACTGATAAACTTGCATGGTAGAATCCATTTACATTAAGTACAAGATGTTATACACATGTGAGAGTTGGCCATGCAATGGAATCATTATAATGAGTGAGATATGATCAAAACAAGATGAGTGTGCTAATCTGAATAAGCTGTTTTGTAGGGACTGTTAAGCATAGATAAACTTAAAATGAGTAGTAGATATATCTAAGTTAAATGTATCACATAATATGAAGATCATGCCATCCAAAAATGAGCTTCTAATTCATTATAGAACTCTAGATATGATAAAAATGGTGAATATGAAAATAAAAATCAGATTTTGAGAATTAATGTTTATTATTATTATATAAGCACTCAAAATTTTATTGTATAAAATGTAAAATTAACCCACTAACTTATGAATTTTATTTATATAAATATGTAAAAGGTTAAATAAATGAATAAATTATATAAATGGTAGTGGAATAATACTTATAAGTAATAAAAACTATAAACTTGATTTTTTATGACTTTTTCGGCTATTACCGTAAAATTAACGTTTTTCGCCAATTAAAACTTAGACGATCAAACCCGTCTAATGTAAAGTTTTTAAAAGTCATATACTGATATATAAGTAACTAATACAAGTAAAAACCGATAAAACCCGAACTATAGGACATACGGACATTAACGAGCTAACTAAGCATATTGGACTAATAATTGGACTAAATAAGTTAAACACTTATAAAAAGAGAACTTATTGGGCTTAACCCATTTGGGCCCAACATGTAAAGTGTAAATACTGATAATATAAGTATAAAATGGATTAAAACAAGTTAAAGAACTTATAATAAGCTTATTGGACTTAAAACGTGTAAATAGGTAAAACTAGTAAACTAGTAAAAAGTTACCAAAACGTAAACACTAAAATGAGTAAACAAGGATGTATAAACCCACTTGATCATCATCATATGTACAAAATCATCATATGTATATTGTTATTTTGATAAATTCATTGGACAAAAGTCTAAGACCGATTATTATTTATATAGGTTTCCGTGACCGAAGCACGCCCGTAGCCGATAATCCGCCTTTCATTATCAACGTGAGTTCATAGCCTCACACTCTTTTAAATGTTTTATAAAATGATTTGTAAACCCGCGAGGGAGATAACATGCTAAGATTTTGATAAAATAGAACACAAGTAGTCCCGATGGTATGCTTAATGATATGGACCCGAATGATGCTATGACCCTATAAACGAGACAAAAAGGATTATTAGTAGTTAGGTTATGTCACTTGAAGTCCCATTAGCATGAATTGTGAACTACCGGGATTTGGTAGACGCTTATGCATTTGATAGTACTATTTGGGGACGATCACCCCAGTTCGCGCCTTGACGGTTGATCCCCGTCGTACCACATTGATTGGTAAGCGAATTTATGTATGAGAAGATTCCATAGCGTGATTTTTGTGACGACACGCTAACTTAGATGGGCAAATTGTTTGTCGGGTTCGCGGCCCGCTGTTTTCATAGTAAGGTAACAATGTCATGCGGCTAGTAATAATCCAATAAAATGTATCCTATACATAATGTAATCCAATAACGACGCTAATAACGATGAATATATTACCTATTATGGTAATATTGAGGCTACAGTCTCATGGACGGTTTAAGATGTATGCTTGATTTATATATTGCCTGACTAGCAATACGTGGACTTACTCCCGATATTATACTTGTGTTCTGATTTTAACGATTGTTTTTATATAACGGTTTTTATTAAACTCTATGAATTCACTCGGCATTCGCTGATATGATTTTTGCATGTTTTTATCTCAGGTGCTTGAAGGTAATCCGGATGGAGATCGACTCTAATGGCACACATAATATTAAAAATGTTCATTCGATATATGTTTTGTAAACTTAATGACCTGTATAATTTGGGACCTGTTGTACACTTTAAAACTTTTTATCGAATGAATGTATGTTGAACCTTGAACAACCATTTTTATGTGTTGTCTATGATTGGAGTTATTGTGCTATCCCGTAACACTCTAAAAGACCCTTCCGCTGTACCGATATGAAAAATGACAGTGTTACAGCATGAGTTATTTGATCCTATATTTGATGCAGTGAATAAAGGAGATTTGTTGTATTGGAAGCTGTTTACCAATTCTGGGGTCTATGAGGTAGTAATGGAAGGAGTAAGTGTGTACTTGATCAATCATCGTTATTATCCTTTCACTCTGGAGACCTTGAAGAAACTAGCACTGGCTAACTTGATTGTAGATGGTAAAGCGCCTGTTGCTTATGATCTGGTAAGAATGATGCATAGTCAGATTTGGCTAGAAAGTTTGTAAGCATCCTCATCAACTAGGATTTATTCAGAAACTTGTCTTTAGGGGAAAGCACAAGTTTAGGGGAGGATTGTTGGGAATAAATCTATGCATTCTTGTTACCCCTGCTAGTTGATTATCCGTACCCCTGCTGGTGTAAGTTCCCCCTGCCAAATAACAAAGGCAGGAGGATTGGTTCCCCTGCTGAAGTCAAAGGCCCTGCTGTCAGAGATAAACTTGGAATAGATTTTTACGCGTTTCTGTTACTATTCCTTAATACTTTCCAAGTTTGTTAGTAGTGATCTTGTACGTGAGTCCTTATGGCTATAAAAGGACTCACTAGGTTCGCATGCAAAGTGTGTGTCTTTCTCTATTGTCTTTCATTATCATACTTTAAGGTTTTGTAAACCCTAAATACCATTTTAGGGTATTCGTATATCATTGATATATTAAAGTTCAACGTTTCAATCATATTGTTCTTGTGCTAAACATTATATTCCGCATCTTGTTTAGTTACTTTGCTTTGAAAAGTTTCTCTAGTGTTAGATTGAATTATTTCTTTCTTTCACAACCCTTAAACAAGCTATTAAGGTTTAAGATCTGACTTTGGGATCAACATTATCCTTTGACTTCACATAGTCAATTGAGATAACTCCTGTTGAGAGTAGTTGTCGTACCAAATTATGTCGACGACGGATATGTCTAGACTTTCCATTATACATTGTGCTATGAGCTCTGCGAATTGCTGATTGACTATTACAATGTATACTAGTGGCCGTTACCGTTTTAGGCCACCTGGGTATATCCTCTACGAATTGACGTAGCCATTTCCCCTCTTCTCCGCATTTATCTAACGCGATAAATTCTGATACCATCGTGGACTTAGCTATTACAGTTTGCTTGGAAGACTTCCAAGATATAGCGGCCGCTCCCAGTGTAAACACATATCCACTGGTTGATCTAGAATCCTTTATGTCAGATATCCAATTTGCATCACTGTATCCTTCAATAACCACTGGATATCTAACATAATTTAGTCCATAATCACGACTGTATCTCAAATAATGAAGTACCCTAGTCATAGCTTTCCAATGTGCTTCACTTGGATTACTAGTATACCTACTCAACCTGCTAACAACATATGCTAAGTCAGGTCGGGTACAAGTCATCAAATACATTAACATGCCAATAATTCTTGAATACTCTAATTGGGCAACACCTGCGCCTCTATTTTTAGATAGATGCAAACTGGTGTCAATTGGAGTTCTAGCTAGGCCGGAATCCCCCGCATAATAAGTATTAAGAATTTTGGCCACGTAATGTGCTTGACTTAATGCAAGTCCACTTTGAGTTCGTATGATCTTTATTCTAAGGATCACATCAGCCAAACCCATATCTTTCATGTCAAACTTTGATTTCAACATGTCTTTAGTAGACTTGATCATCTTGTCGTTACTGCCAACGATAAGCATATCATCGACATAAAGACACACGATTACATATCCACTATTTGTGTCTTTGACATAAACACACTTGTCGCATTCATTAATTTTGAATCCACCCTCTAGCATGGCGTGATCAAAATTTTGATGCCATTGTTTTGGAGCTTACTTTAAGCCATACAATGACTTAACAAGCCTAAAAAATTTGCTCTCTTGTCTAGGAGCCATGAAACCCTCGGTTGGTTCATGTATATTTCTTCTTCTAAATCTCCATTTAGAAAATCCGTTTTCACATCCATTTGGTGAACTTCTAAATTTCTTAATGCGGCAATAGCAAGAATCATCCTAATAGAAGTTATTCGCGTAACAGGCGAATAAGTATCAAAGTAATCTAGACCTTCGCGTTGTCTAAAACCTTTGATCACCAATCTTGCTTTGTACTTATCAATGGTGCCATCAGCTTTCATCTTCTTCTTGAAGATCCAGTTATAGGCTAGTGGTTTACAACCAGGAGGTAAATCCACGAGCTCCTAAGTATGATTTTGTAAAATAGACTCTATTTCACTATTAATCGCTTCTTTCCATCGAGGCCCTTCCGAGGAATTTACAGCTTCTTGATAAGAAGTGGGTTAATTTCTACCATAAAAGAGACAAAATCGGGTCCAAATGATTTCTCGATTCTCGCCCGTTTGCTTCTTCTAGGTTCAACCTCTTCTTCCTCGGGTTGATCTTGTTTCTCATCTTGGAGATCATTATCATCTTGTTGTCTCTTATCTTGGAAAACTGCATCATCTATTCTATCTGTGCTTCCAATTTCATTCTTTAAACAAGGAAATATGTTTTCAAAGAAGGACGCATTCCTTGATTCCATAACTATGTTCTTGTGTATATCTGGATTTTTTGAATCATGTACAATGAAACGATATGCACTACTATTCTTAGCATACCCAATAAATATACAATCCACAGATTTAGGTCCAATCGTTTGGGCCTTAGGTGTCGGCACAACTACCTTGGTTAGACACCCCCACACTCGTAAGTACTGGTATGATGGTTTTCTTCCCATCCATAGTTCATATGGGGTTTCCTCTTTATCCTTACGAGGTATCTTGTTTAAAAGATAAGTAGCCGTTAGAATGGCTTCCCCCACATATCCCTGCTCAAACCAGAACTTAACAACATGGCATTAACCATTTATTTCAAGGTACGGTTCTTCCTTTTGGCAATACCGTTTTGCTGAGGTGAATAAGGAGCGGTAAACTCGTGTCTAATTCCATGTTTCGCACATAGATCAGCAAAAGGAGACACATATTCACCTCCTCTATCACTTCGTACAACCTTGATATTCCTACCAAGTTGATTCTCAACTTCGGTTTTGTATAGAACAAACTTGTCTATATCTTCATCTTTACTTTTCAACAAGTAAACGTAGCAGTACTTTGTGCAATCATCAATAAACGTGATGAAGTACTTATTGCCACCTTTTGTTGGTAGTGATTTCAAATCACATATGTGTGTGTGTATCATATCAAGTGGTTCGGTTTTTCGTTCAACCGATTTGTAAGATGATCTTGTAAGTTTGGCTTCGACACAAGTTTCACACTTACAATTTGAATCAATATGAAAATTTGGTATGCCATTAAATTTAATCAAATGACGCATTGAATTAAAATTATCATGTCCAAGACGTCCATGCCACACATTAGAAGACTCAATCAAGTAAGAAGAAGAATTCATTTTATTGATAGCATTCTTAACAACTATTACATTGAGCTTAAACATACCATTCAGGGCATACCCCTTACCAACATACATTTGATTCTTAGAAAGTACAACTTTATCAGACTAAAAACAAGACGAAAACCAAACTTATTCAAAAGCCATCCGGACACAAGATTCTTGCGAATCTCCAGAACATACAAGACTTTAGTCAACTTGAGCTCTTTCTCGGATGTCATCTTCAAAATAACATCTCGTTCGCCCTTGATATCAGCAGTTGCAGAGTTGCCCATGTACAGCTTCTCTCCATTGTTAACCGCTCTGAAAGAGTGAAACATACTCTTGTCAGCACACACATGACGGGTTGCCTGTATGAACCCACCAATCATTATTATTAGAACCTACCAGGTTAACTTCAGATATCATGGTAACGACATCAGACACCATAGCAATCATGTCCACATTATGATTCACCATATTAGCCTCGCGTGGAGTCAACCTGCTTTGGCGCTTTGCAATTAGCAGCACGATGACCTGGCTTGTCACAGTTGAAGCAATTTCCTTGGAACTTCTGCTTTGCAATTCCACCTTTAGGAGCATGGTACTCAGACTTCCCTTTGCTCTTCTAGTCATTCTTCCCTTTGCCAAAGCTCTTGCCTTTAGACTTTGAAGAAGACGAACCATGCTCAACCATATTTGCCTTGGCAGAATCAGGTGTATAAGTGTTTTTCTGGGCCAGCTTGTTGTCCTCTTCAATACGAAGACGAACAACCAAGTCTTCAACAGTCATCTCCTTTCGCTTATGCTTCAAGTAGTTTTTAAACTCTACCCAGCTTGGAGGTAACTTTTCAATGATAGCAGCAACTTGAAAAGTTTCACTAAAAGTCATACCCTTAGCATGAATGTCGTGTAGCAAAACCTGCAAATCTTGAACCTGAGTTATCACACTCTTTGAATCAACCATCTTGTAATCCAAAAAACGATCTACCACAAACTTCTTTGTACCAGCATCCTCAGTTTTGTACTTGCGTTCCAACGACTCCCATAATTCTTTGGCAGTCTTAGACTTGCAGTACACATTCTACAAAGAGTCCACCAAACCATTCAGAATATAGTTGTGACACAAGAAGTCTGAATGTTTCCATGCTTCAACAGCTTGCACGGCTTGTTGATTTTCAGTTACACCTTCTTTAGGAGGTTCCACCTGAGGTACAGTCTCCTTTAAGAACTTCGCAAGGTTTAAAGTAGTGAGATAGAAGAACATCTTCTGCTGCCACCTCTTAAAATTCTGCCCATTGAATTTTTCTGGTTTTTCAGCATGATTAGCAACTGTGTGGGTGACTGGCGCAACAGTTACTTTGACAGTAGTAGTTGCAGTTTCAGGAGTGCTAGTAGATATTCTGAAAGATCAAATAAGATCAAAACACAAACAGTTAGAAAACTGTTATAAATCTGTATATAAGAAATTCAATCGTGATCTCTGTATACTTATAGTGGATCTGCTTCAAAGAAACTCAATCTTGGCTTCAATGAATCAGATGCAATTATCAAATATATCAGTTTGACAGAAACATAATCTTGGTTTCAATAAACTGATTAGAACAACTTAATAAAAACCGTTAACTGTTAATACAAATCTGTAAATTAAAACTGATTTCCAGTGAAACTCAATCTTGGTTTCGGCAGAAACAGTTTATAAATAAATCTGATAAAATTATTATTCCGATTTAATAAAAGTTTTAATTCTGTTAAACAGAATCTGTTTTAAGATTGTAGGAAACGGTGTATACTTTTATTAAAATCATATTACAATTAATAAAACTAACAGAATATAAAGACAGAAAATAATAACAGTAATCAAGAAAGCAGTAAAACTAAGACGAGACACATGTTTAACACTCTTCCCTTAAAACAGATTCGCCGTCTGTTTCCCAGGGTACAACGTCCAAAGCTGTTGTACAGCCGGACTAAACAAACTTGCCTGAAAGATCGCGGAAGCCTTGCGTGTTTCCGATCGACGAGCTAATGGAAAACGAACTGGTAATGGAGTAAATAAAAAAGCTCCGTTTTTCTGATATTGAAAACTGAATGAGAATGGTTTATTTTATAGCTAATTCATGTCTTGGTCACCAAGACAGAATATATACTTCTAAAATAATCAGACATACAAATCTGTTAAAAATAAACACGATTTGCATATATTTCACAAACACAAGAAAATTCTGTCATGACTTAATAAGAAAGTCTATATCTATTCCTTAAATAGATGTACAGAATTTTCTGGAAACAAAAATCGAATTTGCAGCAAAAAGATACCGAAATATGCCCGCACCCAAGCCAGTTTTCGGAGCTGCATTCGTGTCCGCAGTTCGCGCGCTCGTGCACAAGTTCAGTAGCTTCAAACCCGTTTTTAGCCTAGAAATCTCACTTTCTGCACCCCCCCCCCCCCCCCCCCTGCGCGCGCGTAGGCGTGGGAGTAAAAACCCATAAATGAATATTGTAGGGTAGAAACTAGGATTTCCTTATAAACATGTTTTCACTTCATGTTTCAAGCGATGTGGGACAAAATATTTTCTAAATATTGTGTTTCACGTGACTCACTTTGAGACACGATATCTCATTCATATTAACTCCATATTGGACATACTTTAGCTCGTTGCGAAGCTCTCTTCAAGGAGAACGCAAAGCTACTAAGTACTACGAATATATGTAACATATACATATATAAAATTATGTCCAAAGTATTGCAAAAACCATATTTTGCAAAATATTTTCCAACAGTTACAAGTATTTAAAAAATGATCCACACATATAAATGTGTACAATTTTATAAAAGCTATACTTATAAGTGAAGCAAAAAAGTTTATTAAAATGCTACATTTATAAGTGTAGATATTTTGAAAATTTTACTACACTTTTAGATGTGGATATTTAACAATACTTAAATTTTTGCAATTTTGCCACACTTTTAAGTGTTAACATTCAAAAAATGTTTCCACACTTTTAACTATAACGATTATGAAAAAATTTCTACACTTATATGTGTAAGAAAATTTGTCACATCCATTATTTCCGCATATAGCAAACCTTGGAGAATATAATTGTACACATTTTTAACCGTGGCTATTTAATCTTGAAAGTGTGGAGACTTTAACTATTTTTTTGTAGTGGGGTTTCACTCATGAAATCTAAAATTGAATCGAATCCGAATTAGAATCTAACCAAAATTAGTATTCGGGTTGTGGGTTATATCTGAACCAAACTGAACTATAAATTTTGTTTGCAGGTTTAATATGGGTTTGACAATCAGACTCGAAAACCGAATCGAAAACCAAAGTTATACATATATATATTTTTTATCTCTATTTATATATAAAATAATTACTAAAATTTAACCATAATATAAAAATACAATTTTTGTATTTGAAATAATGTTTTTTTGCTAAATATTTAAGTATTATGTATTTTTTAAGAAAAATTCGGATAATTCTGGTTATTCAGGTCAATCCGAGAACCGAACCAAAGTCAAATTCGGATTTCAGTTCGGTTGACATCTAGTTCTGTTTGGTCCGCTTTTCAGGTTGCCTTAAAAAAATTAATCGAATAACTCGAACCAAATAAATGAAATAACTCGAAAACTCAACCAAAAAACACTCCTAAGTGAAGTGATTGCGTAAAGAAAGTTATTGTACGTGAATGCATTAAAACAAGGGTCCCAACTAATAATGAGTTGGGCATAAGTCCTAACATGTGGGGATGGACATAAACCCATAACCTTTTAGACGTGTTATATATAAAACGATTGTAGGGAAACGTATTTGGTTAAGCTTATGTATTGGGCTTATATAATGTTATATAAGCCATTAATGGCTTATATATAATAAGCTTATAAGCCTTACTTAAGTGTTTGGTTTAACTTATATAGTTAATTAGTTAAAATGACAAAAAAGTATATAAAAAATAAAAAGGATGTAGTTATTAAATGAGGGTATAAAAGTATTTTTATGTATTATTGTTATATAAGCCTACCATTTCATATAAAAGCCACAAATACTTGACTTATCAAAACCCCCTTATATAAGCTTATAAGCTTACTTATATAAGCTTAACCAAACACTTAATTTCAGCTTATAAGCTTATATAAACTAATAAACATAGAAGCCCACCATATAAGATAAAACAAACACCCCCTAATAATGAGTTGGGCATAAGTCCTAACATGTGGGGATGGCCATAAACCCATAACCTTTTAGACGTGTTAAATATAAAATGATTGTAGGGAAAGGTATTTGCTTGTATTCCATGATAATATTCGGTATATAATATACACTACTACAGAAAAAAGCCTTTTAGACCGGTCGACAACGCCTTTTGAACCGGTGGCAAAGATGGTCTGAACTTGGGGAAATCAAAAGATATAATTCATTAAAGAAGCACCGGTCAAAACGAGTTTTATTAAGGCCGGTTCTATCACCGGTCTAAAAAAAAGCTACTTGGACTGGTTAGTATGATTTCCACCTGTCTAGTGAATTATTGTTGATATTTCCATTTGTTGTCACGAAATCTGTTCTAGAAAAGACAGACAAGTTAGCCAAAAAGACCAATATGTTGATGTATAGTATACATAGATCATTGCTTAGAGGTGAGGTTAAAGTACCAATTAATCGAGACATAAAGAAAAACAACCAACTCTATCAAATGATTAGAACAACTAATTATTCAAAGGAAGTACATGACTAGTCCATACAAATATAATCAAAGCTAAAATCATATCCAGTAATAGAAACTGCTTTAAAAAGTATACTGACCATGGTCCATGAATGCCATAAGACTCAAAGGAACTAGTCTAAATATGCAACAATAACATGGTTCTGTCCCCATCTCCAGCTTTTCTTATCATGTTGTAGCAACTTTGCCTTATGATAAGCTCCTTCATCGCATCATATGGCAAACAATATATCATAATGAGTTTCAATAAGCAATCTTAAACGATACATACATAAGCGGTTATATTAATAAAGCATTTCTAAACAGCCCGATATGTTTTTTGATAGTTAATTAATAGAAATGAGTAAAATGCAGAAATCATACTATACCTATGGTATGTCATTTTTGCAAATTTAAGTAACTAGTGTTTTAAAAGTGCAACCAGCCTACCTGATATTTTTGTTTTATATCATTTTCATACTTTGATTTAACGCTTGTTAAAAGGTGTCATTTACTTACTTTTCATAAAGGGACAAATTTGTCTTTTTCTTTGTCTTCTTCCCCAAAATATCAAGAACATTCCATAACTTGTTTTGATTTGCAGATTTCCGATTAAACGAACAATTCCAAAAATTTCAAATCATTATCCTAAAACGAAATCCGATTCTAAAATCAAAGACTAAACCTACATAATCGGAACAGATCAATTTCAAATCTTTCACACAAGCAATTTCTTATCTCTTTAAACTTATCCCAAAAGATACCACTTTGTAGACAAAATCTTAATCATTGTGTTTTCATAAGGTAATAATTCAATTCATGCATTGAGGCTCAGTACATGCATGGTTGTAATTAGTGGCATATGTGTTCGAACAGTTGAAGTTGAATCTTAAGGCACATGTGAATTCAATATCCTCCGGGTTGATCAATACAAGTCCGACACTGGCACCTTTGTTGTTTGCAGCTCCGTCTGTGTATAAAGTCCATTGGGCTCCAGGCTCTCCCTCCTCAGCTATTTCGTAGAGTATTGCAGCTTCTTGGTGTTCTATAGGGGCTTCATTTAGAAAGTCGGCTAAGACTTGCCCTTTGATTGAGTTCCGGGATACATAAGAGATTTCATATGTTCCCAATTCGACCGAGTACTTTGCCAACATTCCCGAAGCTTCAGACTTGCTCAATATTTGTTTCAAAGGCTGGTCCGTTATGACGTAAATGTCATGAGCTTCAAATACCTTCTTAACCTTCGAGATAAATGCAACAGACCGATGGCTAACTTCTCTAGGGGGCATATCTCCTTTAGGCATCATGAAGTGTCCGGTTTAATTACCTTACTGGCATTTGGATTCCATTTCGTTCAACTAGAAGCACGCCACTGACCGCCTCCTTGGATGCGGCCAAGTATACATACAATATCTCACGTTTGACCGGAAATGTGAGCAGCGGAAGCTCTAGGATCACCCTTTTAAGTTGTTAAAAAGCTTTTTCGGCCTTTTCTGTCCCGCGGAACTCCTCCTTGTTGTCCTTGGTAATGCTTTTTAATGTTTCAAAGAAAGGCATGGATCGTTTGGCCGATCGTGAGAAGAATATGTTCAGCGTAGCCAACTTCCAACTCAAGGATTGTATTTCCTTCCACGTTTTGGGGGATCTCATCTTGGTGATTGCCTTTGTCTTTTTTTGGGTTGGCTCGGATTCCCTCCGAGGTTACCATGTAGCCGAGGAACTTTCCTTCTTCAACACCAAACGAGCATTTCTTTGGATATAGCTTCATGTTAATTCTTCTTAAGTTGTCGAAGGTTTCTTGAATATACGTGAGCGTTTCTTCCTCAGTCTTGCTTCTGATCATGAGATCATCTACGTATGCTTCTAGGTTCACCCTATTTACGAACAAAACGCTGAATACACTAGCCTCTGATATATGGCTCCAGAGTTCTTTATACCGAACGACATCTTGGTATAGTAATACGTACCTTCGTCGGTATATAATGATGTATTCTATTCATCCTCTTCATCCATGAGCACTTGATGATACCCTGCATATGCGTCGAGGAAGCATTTGAATTTGTATCCCATGACCGCACCTATTTTGACATCGATGTCCGGCAAGGGGTAATAATCTTTCGGACAAGCAGAGTTGAGATTCTTGAACTCTATGCACATTCGGTAGTCACCGTCCCGCTTTTTTACTAGGACCGTGTTAGAAATCCATGTAGGATACCTCACCAGCCTTATTATACCTGCCTTCATTAGCTCTGCGACATCTCTCTTCATGGCTTGACTTTTTTCTTCACCCAACGTCCTTCTTTTATGTGCCACCGGCTTCGCTGCTACGTCAACATTCAAGGAATGTTTGATGATTCTTCTAGGGACTCCGGTCATGTCTGAGTGTTCCCATGCGAACACATCAAAGTTGTTTCTCAATAGATCTATAAGCTGCCTGCGACATTTCTTAGTGAATAGTCTTCGAATGGTGACTAATTGTTCTGGATACCCGGGATGGACTATGACTTGTTCCGCCATTCCTTCCTCCTTACTTTCTTGCTGGTTAAACTTCTCATATGCAAGCCATTTGTTCAATTCTGGACCTTCAGCCATTATCTTTTCTTTTTCTATTTTTTCTCCATCTTCGATTATCCTGCGTTCATAAATTGCTTTTGCTTTCGTCCTTAATGTCTCAATGCCATTAGGTGTAGGAAACTTCATTGTCGAGTGTATAGTGGAAGGTATAGCTCTTAGCTCCCGGATCCCTATCCTTCCTAATATCACGTTGTACGGTGACGGGGCCCTCATTATTGTGAAGCTCATTATTGTCTTTCTTACTAGATCGTGTGACCCGAAGGTTACTTCCAAATTGATTTTGCCAATAGGAATGGTTTCTTCTCCAGAGAAACTTAGCACTTTCACCCGGTCAGGGGTTAGCTTCTAATAACTAGATTTTACTCAGGTTAAAAAGATTCTTTGTCGTGTGTCTCTTCGAATTGAAAAACTTGTGTTTAATGTGTGACTTAGTTTTATTTTGGTGAAACAAATATTTTTGGATGGTTTTAAATTTAAATGTGCGAGACTTAAAGTTAAATGTCGTTGAAAGTGAAGTGGCGTTAAAATAAATCTAAGTCTAATTAAAATTAAATGTGCGATATTTAATGACGTGACGGAAAGTAAATTAATTTAAATGACTAAAAAGAAAAGCGTGGCGGAAAATAAAATTAGACAAAGTATTAAAATGATAATGTAAAAATTAAACAAGACAAAGTACTAAAAAAAATATCCCAATCGGAATATATTCCGATCGGTCCCTAATCACCTTAGATCGGAATGATGGTCTGACTCCAATCGGAATGCTGTCACTTATCCCAATCGGAATAACCAACACCCTCTGATCGGAATGATGAACTTACCTGATCGGAATATGGTTAGATGCTGGTCGGAATGCTGGTCGGACCCTTTGATCGGAATACTGTCACTATTTCCAATCGGAATACAAACATGCACCTCAATCGGAATGAGGAGTGAAGAACCAATCGAAATATCTGTCACTTACACACGATCGGAATACCCACTTACCTTTTCTGATCGGAATACCAAGACACCCTCCAATCGGAATTTTGAAACCCTTATCCGATCACACTAATCGGAATGAAACTCCGTTTTCCGATTGGTCAGATCGGAATGCGTAGAAAGAAGCTAAAAATAAGCTAAGTAAATAAGCTATGATCCTAGATAAGCTCTAGACGAAATCCAAAGGTAAAACGTGTACAAATAAGCTACGAAACTGAAAGTTAAAAACTCTTAAAACATGAAAAAGATAAACTTTAAGAAAAACAACTTTTTATATAAAAATAACTTTTGTAAAAACTATATAAACTTGAAAATAAATCAAATAAGCTATGAAAAATAAGAGATTTAAAACAATCAAAAGCATAAAAATCAAATCTTTAAACAACTTAACAAGATGAAAACGTGTAAATCAAAGATTAAAGAAAGGTAGAAGAAGATTAACAAGATAAAGTAAAGGTGCAAGTAATTAAAAGAAACACTTACTTGAAATTAAAGGTAATTAAAGGTGCAAAACATGTATTTAAATGTGCAAGTAATTAAAGGTGCATAAAATAAAGGTGGAAGAGATAGTTTGTCAAGCTATCCAACAAAATGAAAAGTAATTAGCTAATGACTATATATAGGGGATTAGGGAGGAGGTTAGAGGAAGCTTCCTCCCCTCCTTCCTTTCTTCCTTAATTGCATGCTTAGGTCCCTCCTCTTCTTTAATCTTTTTGTTAATTGCGCCATTAGTCCTTAAGTCTTCAAATCTTCTTTAATCTTGGACTTTAACGACTTTTGGCTCGGGATTTCTTTGGACTCGTCTTTTAATTCTTTTGATAGATAAGACTTGAGTTCCTCGGCTTAAAGCAACTTTCGTCTTTTGACTTTTTCTTCGATAAATCTTCAGAGTTGGTCTTGGACTTCTGTTCTTTTTGCACTCTTGACTTCTTGACTTCGTCTTTTCATCCTTTTCTTCAATAAAAGTATGTAAATGCCCGTGAATTCCCGTGTTTCCTCCACTTTTCACCTTTTCGTCCTAGATCACAACAAAAACACAAACCACGCATAATTCCGACATAAAAGACATAAAATACACGTTTTGGTCCGGTTATTATTGCAATTAAGTGGTAGAAAAGATGTGTGTTTTCACACATATCAAATCCCCGACACTTGACTATTGCAATGTCCTCATGCAATACATTAGTTACAAAGCACGATTACATTTTTCATCATAATCAATCCACGTTGGCCTTTATTAAAGAGATAGAAAATTAAAGACATATAAAATAAAGAAATCAAAAGCATACCTTGGGTTTTGAAAGTGTTATGAATAATCATCATCCTCAAGTTTTCACTTTCTCCAAACCAAGATTAAAAACGAGATCATTGTTATTATAAGTTAGTAGACTATCACGAACTCATGTGGGCCAATTACTCACTTAGACTCCCTTATTCCTAGGTGTATCTCTTATATTTTATTATTGTCTTGAATGATCACGAGGATGCATTGTTTGACTTATTTCGATAGTTATTTAGTCTGAAAATAAGGTGAACGATTTAATCAATAGTTAGCTAAAGGACCAAATCTTTTAAAACTGCTTCTCGGGACCTCATAAAGTTCATATATTGGCATAACTTGCTTCGCGATTTGAGACCTTTCTCGGACCGATATTTGGCAGCGACTTCATACTTCAAATCTTGAGAGACGTTCATGAAATAATGGTCTTCTCTTCATAATTGGAATTTCTTCACTTGAACTTTTTGAGAGATTCATACTTGGACCACGACTTCTTCATTTTTCTCCAATCTTTATTTTGGATTTTGATATACAGCGATCCGCCTCCTTTTATGACTTGGATCTATTTATCCTCATACCTTGTTAGGGTCTTTTCGGATACACTTCTCCATGACTTTTGGGGAGTATTTGCTTTTCGTCGTGTTTCTCGATCCTTCATATTGATTTTCGATAAATGATTCTTCACATCACTTTGGGTCTTTAGCAACAAAACATAGCCCTCATGCCTTGTTAGGGCCTTTTCGGACTCGCCAATCTTCGCGTCCCGCTTCAGTAAGTTATGCCTTGGCTATGAACTTTAATCCATACCGAGCAACTTTTAAACGATCTGGGGCTAGAAGCTAAGTAACTTTTCAAATCGTACAAACTTATTTATTAGCAGATAAATTTATTAGCAAGTGATGGGAGAATAGGCTTATAATTAACTCACATAAATTCACGAAAGAATACCGGACTTATAATTGACTCTATCATCTCTCGTTCTCCACAGTTTAAAATCTCAAGGAATGAGACTCGTGGATGCTTAGCCTATTAAATCAAAGTTTTGGGTTTTCGAGTCGCCTATAGGATCTTGCAAATTCTTAGACTCTTTCAAGTTTAGAAATCGCATTTTAAAGTTCCCTTGATAAACGACTCTCTAGGATCAATTATAGGAACTTGCGAAAAGTTCTTGTTCTTAACCCGTGAGAGTTAAGACTTTCGCGTTTTATAGCTCCCTATATAAAAGCCTAGCAAAACTTGACTTAAACATGTTAAGGATACTAGCTAGAGTAAACTCGGATTGAGTCAAAAGATTCACAACGTTTGAAAATTAAAACCACTTATTCAAAGATTTATTCTAGCAAAGAAAGAAAATAACTATACAAAAGGGAAAAACTAATAGGCCAATATAGATCAAAAATTTTGAAAAATGTCGAAAAATTGATTTTCCGGTTAAAATGAGGACAAATACAAGGAAAAGACCACTTAACTTCGATAGAAGTCCCCCCTACACTTAAGAGAAACATTGTCCTCAATGTTTAAGCATGTGGGAGTAAACTCCCCTACACTTAAGGCATTGTGCACGTTGTTTAAATCTTGCTAAGGAAAAGACAACTAAAGAAATTCCTATTTTAATATTGAGAAAATATAAAATAGTGAATCGAAAAGAGTTTAGGATAGAACCGGGAAGAAGTAGAACACGGAATCACGGGTCGTCAAGAATCATCAAGAGTGGATCATTGAAGCTCGAATCCCTGATTAAGAAGTGAGGAGAGGAAATAGCAATCCAAAGGGTCCCCCCTACACTTATGGTAAAGAAAGCGAAAGGATAGATGCATGGGTTGCCTCCCAAGAAGCGCTTGATTTTTGTTAACCGAGTCATTAGCCTGACTCGAACTTGATCATCAACGGAAGAAGCATGAGACATATCCACCCGGATCAAAGACATAGTTTTCATCCATCAAATAACAAGAACTTAAGGTGAACAAGGCAAGCCAAAAGAGAAGTGGCAAGGTTCCCTTAAGCAGTGATGGAGCACAGTAGAAGCAAGGATGAAGTGGTGCAAGCATGTCTTCAATGGGTCCAAAGATTTTTCCTTTTATTTCATCAGGTGGATACTGAGATGGCTTAAAGACTTCAATACCGGGGTCGAACACCTTTTCCTTTAGGGGAAAATAGCACTCAGGCTCAACCGAGTGTGAAGAAGATCCGCAAAGAAGCACAACCTCGTCCTCAGAAGGGAGACAAAGAGGTGTCAAATCATATGTGCAACGGATTTCGGTGTCGACCGGTTTCTTCTCCTTTGACAAAATGTGCTTCAAATCCAAAGTAGGATTAAGACGATAATCTTCAAAGTCATAAGGAGGAGCATCACTCTCATGAGGGAAGTAAGTGTTAAGAAATTCAGAGAAATCTTCCTCAAATGAGTAATCGTCCAAAGTAGGATCGAGTGATGGCGGAGGATCTTCATCATGTGAAGAATCGCTCGAAAGAGTATCAACCTCATCGAAATCATCGAAAGTGGGCAGCTCGGGATACTCAGAAGTACAATTAAAATCATCCGAATCTGAGCTAGAATCATCATCATCATAAGCATCGAAGACCGGTGAAGAATCATAAATGGGAGAAGCGTCCAAGGTGGATCGAGAATCATCCACATCATCGTCAAAGAGTGGATTATCGATGGAAGAATCGAATAGAGGATTGTCATAGACGGTAAAGTCATCGAGCACATTAATCATATTCACTGATTCTCGGCCTCCAAAAGTTGTACTAGTAAGCTTCCCCATTTTGAACACTTGTGCATCATCCCCGACTCTTAAGATTAACTCACCTTCGGCAACATCCACTAAAGCTCGTCCGGTTCTCAAGAATGGCCGACCAAGTATTAAAGGAATACGAGGGTCCATTTCATAATCAACTACGACAAAATCGACCGGGAAAGTAAATGCGCCAACTTTAATGAACACGTCTTCGGCTATACCAACGGGGTAAGAGAGAGTGCGATTTGCAAGTTCAAGAGTCATCTTTGTTGGAGTGAGGTCGGGCAATGATAGTGTTTTCCAAACACTCAAAGGCATCAAATTAATACTAGCCCCGAGATCAGCAAGGGCAGTAAATTCTTCAGTTTTGTTGAACACGCAAGGCAACACGAAACGACCGGGATCTCCAAGCTTTTCCGGAAGTTCTTTAAGAATAACTGCAGAGCAGTTTTCGTTTAATCGAGTGTTGGCGAGTTCAATCAGCTTCTCCTTCTTGTTAAGCAATTCCCTAAACGCTTTAACAAATTTGGGCATGTGGACGAGTGCTTCAAGAAAGCTAATGTTGAAGTTCATTTGAGAAATCATCTTCACATAGCGTGACACTTCGGAGTCCTCCTTGGTTAGCATTTTGGACTTGCCTAAACGAGAAGGATATGGGATATTGGATTTAGGTGGGGAAGGTGCAGGTGTAGGTAAAGGTTGAGATGTTGAAGGATCATTCGTGGGAACTTCATCACGTCGAGGCGGAGACGGTAATGGTGCACTAATACTAGGTGTAGGAGGAGTAGGGATACATGGTGGTGGAGGAGGTGTAGATGATGGGGGTGGGATAGGTGGTCGTTCGATGGTGACTCCACTACGAGTAGTTATGGCACTCACATTTGCTCGCGGATTGGTGACGGTGTTTGAAGGTAGAGAACTTGAAGAAGAGGGTTGAGCGGCTGGTAAGAAACTAGCAAGCATATTCTTCAAATCATTGGTTTGACTGCTGAAGGAGGATTGAATGTTATCTCGAAGCTCGGATCTTATCTCATTTCCTTGCTTTGTGATATCTCCTTTCAGATTGATAATTTGGCTCTGCCAGTTCTTGATTTGCTCACCTTGGGTTCTCATGATGGCCTCAACATCGGGATTAATGGGTGGTGTTTGTTGGGTGGGTGGGTGATAAGGATTAGAAGCTCTTGGTGGGATTTGGTTGCTTCTAGTGTAGTTGTTGGCGGGGTTTTGGTTTTGAGGAGAAAAACCGGGTGAAAGTTAATTGTTTGAACGGTAGCTCAGAAGATTTCTATCCCCTTGTTGTCTAGCTTGGTAATTTTCCGGTGAATAATTACCATAAGCTGCATACACATTTTCCGGATTTCCTTGTGTCGAAGGACAATCGGTGTATGAGTGAGGACCGCCGCATGTTTCACAAGGACTAGCAACTGCTTTAACTTGTTGTTGTTGTTGATTTGAAGCGAGAAGCGTAATACTTTTGCTCATTTCGGCCATCATGCGGGTGAGCTCGGTCATCTCAGGATTTGCTGAGGTTGAGGAAACATTGACTCTCGGGTTGTTCCTTGAAGATGCAGAGGAATCCCAGTTCTTGTGGTGAGTAGTCATGTTCTCAATTAACTCTCTACACTCCTCGGGTCTCCTTTTCATGAATGTGCCACCGGCGGCTGCATTGATCGTATCACGATCTCGAAAAGTCAATCCGTTGTAGAAAGTATCTATTAAGGTCACAGGGAGCATGTTGTGGTTTGGACATCGATCGATCAATACATCATATCTCTCCCAAGCATCAAAAAGAGATTCATCAGGGTCTTGCATGAAATCGCTGATCTGATTGCGAAGGCTCGTGACCATGGATGGTGGAAAGTAGCGCGACAAAAAGCGTTGAGTCATGTCATCCCAAGTGTGAATAGAATTCTTCGGGAGACGGTCAAACCATTTCTAGGCATGATGTAATAGAGTGTGTGGAAAGAGTTGTAGGCGAAGTTCATCCATTGTGGCACCAGCCAACTTCATGCTCTGGGTGATAGTAATGAACTTGTCGAGGTGTTTGTTGGCATCATCATCAGGCAATCCTCTAAATGGGTTTGTTTGTACTTGCTGAATCATGTGGTGCTTCAACGAAAACTCAGGAGCGTTGATTTGCATCGGCGCAATTGGTCCTCCTCGTCCAAACATTGTTGGTTGACAAAGTTCCTCCATGGTCCGAAGATCGGGCTGTGGAAGAGCATTGTTGTTATTATTATTATTGAGGTGCGGTGGAATGTTGTTGTTGACACCTGACATAGCTAAATCTTCTTGAGGCTCGGGCTCTTGATAATTAGAAGATCTAGTACGCATACACCTGAAAATGCAAAAGAAAAAGAAACCAAACACAAAGACAATATATATACACAATAAAGATAAAATCTTTTTGGATTTTTGAAATTTTTAATTTTTATGGGTTTTTATCAATGTTTTAATTTTTATGGTTTTTTTGAATTTTTTAGGCAAGAAAAATAACGCTCACAAGTGAACGGATCCCAAGAAGCAACGCGTCTCTCACAGAAAACCGTTAAGCTTTACGAAAAGAGCCGGCAGCGGTGCCATTTAATAACTTGTTTTTACTCAGGTTAAAAATTTATCGTTGTACCAATCTCTTCGAATTGAAAAACTTGTGTTTAATGTGTGACTCAGTTTTATTTTGGTGAAACAAATATTTTTGGATGGTTTTAAATTTAAATGTGCGAGACTTAAAGTTAAATGTCGTTGAAAGTGAAGTGGCGTTAAAATAAATCTAAGTCTAATTAAAATTAAATGTGCGATATTTAATGACGTGACGGAAAGTAAATTAATTTAAATGACTAAAAAGAAAAGCGTGGCGGAAAATAAAATTAGACAAAGTATTAAAATGATAATGTAAAAATTAAACAAGACAAAGTACTAAAAAAAAATAGCCCAATCGGAATATATTCCGATCGGTCCCTAATCACCTTAGATCGGAATGATGGTCTGACTCCAATCGGAATGCTGTCACTTATCCCAATCGGAATAACCAACACCCTCTGATCGGAATGATGAACTTACCTGATCGGAATATGGTTAGATGCTGGTCGGAATGCTGCTCGGACCCTTTGATCGGAATACTGTCACTATTTCCAATCGGAATACCAAACATGCACCTCAATCGGAATGAGGAGTGAAGAACCAATCGGAATATCTGTCACTTACACACGATCGGAATACCCACTTACCTTTTCTGATCGGAATACCAAGACACCCTCCAATCGGAATTTTGAAACCCTTATCCGATCACACTAATCGGAATGAAACTCCCTTTTCCGATTGGTCAGATCGGAATGCGTAGAAAGAAGCTAAAAATAAGCTAAGTAAATAAGCTATGATCCTAGATAAGCTCTAGACGAAATCCAAAGGTAAAACGTGTACAAATAAGCTACGAAACTGAAAGTTAAAAACTCTTAAAACACGAAAAAGATAAACTTTAAGAAAAACAACTTTTTATATAAAAATAACTTTTGTAAAAACTATATAAACTTGAAAATAAATCAAATAAGCTATGAAAATAAGAGATTTAAAACAATCAAAAGCATAAAAATCAAATCTTTAAACAACTTAACAAGATGAAAATGTGGACATCAAAGATTAAAGAAAGGTAGAAGAAGATTAACAAGATAAAGTAAAGGTGCAAGTAATTAAAAGAAACACTTACTTGAAATTAAAGGTAATTAAAGGTGCAAAACATGTATTTAAATGTGCAAGTAATTAAAGGTGCATAAAATAAAGGTGGAAGAGATAGTTTGTCAAGCTATCCAACAAAATGAAAAGTAATTAGCTAATGACTATATATAGGGGATTAGGGAGGAGGTTAGAGGAAGCTTCCTCCCGTCCTTCCTTTCTTCCTTAATTGCATGCTTAGGTCCCTCCTCTTCTTTAATCTTTTTGTTAATTGCGCCATTAGTCCTTAAGTCTTCAAATCTTCTTTAATCTTGGACTTTAACGACTTTTGGCTCGGGATTTCTTTGGACTCGTCTTTTGATAGATAAGACTTGAGTTCCTCGGCTTAAAGCAACTTTCGTCTTTTGACTTTTTCTTCGATAAATCTTCAGAGTTGGTCTTGGACTTCCGTTCTTTTTGCACTCTTGACTTCTTGACTTCGTCTTTTCATCTTTTTCTTCAATAAAAGTCCGTAAATGCCCGTGAATTCCCGTGTTTCCTCCACTTTTCACCTTTTCGTCCTAGATCACAACAAAAACACAAACCACGCATAATTCCGACATAAAAGACATAAAATACACGTTTTGGTCCGGTTATTATTGCAATTAAGTGGTAGAAAAGATGTGTATTTTCACACATATCAGCTTCCGTCTGATTGCTGGATCCAGATTTAAGAAACAATGCTCAAACATTACCTACATGGATGTACCCTCACCAACAAATACCCATTTTACCCAACAGCCTTCAATTTCTACTTCAAATATTAGAGGGTCTTGATGAAGTCGTCTACCCTTCACATCATTTCGGCAATCGTTTGGAGTGTCATCGGAGAATCGTCGATCTAACTCAGGACACTTGGCTCCGTTTACAAAGGCTGATATTTTCATTACCTCGAGGACTCCCTGGATGTAACTTGTCTCGTTGGTCCAGCGTTCCTCGAACGTGGCGAGTGATTAGTGTGCTTTTCGAATAATAGTAGTGATCTCCATTGGATTCTTGAGGATCTTTCTTCTCAGCGAGAATCATTCCAAAATGTGGTCGTTGTGGTCGTCCCATTTATCTATACTTCCTCACGGTAATCGATAGAACCAACCTCCCGCGTCTCTATCTAGCGTCTGCTGAAAAAATCTGCACCATACTGGCATTGGCCATTCTCCCCGAGTTGGCTGCTCTCGCGAAGTGAGTGAGTTGATCGTTAGGATCAGTCGCTCTGGTATATAGCTAGCTTGATTGTTGCAGGTAGTATGTGTTTTGGTGAAGAAAATTCTATGATTCTCTTAGTGAATGGAGAAGCGATAACGTCCTTAAAAGGTTTTTGTAGGTCATCTATAGGCACATCCATACTTTTACGATCTTTTTAAGCCTCGACTCCGTCTTACGATGCTTCGCCTTTATCCTTCTACCTTTCACTTTTATCTTTCTGTGTGTCTCGAGCTTCATCCTCGAAGACCAGCCTCATCGGTGAAATTGGATTTTTGGCTGCAGCATTATGGCATCCGACCAGGCTTTGCAACACGCTCATACTTTCCAGGATCTTCTCTTGCAGGTTAGAAGGCGTTTCTACCTCATTCCCTATGGCGGTAGGCTCTCGGTCTAGGGATAATTGTAGGGGAGACCCTCTTCCCGAAGGTTCTGCCATAGATAGCTGTTTATGGATATTCGAGTTTAAGGTCCCACGGATGGCGCCAAATGTTGAAGCAAAATTCCCCGACTAGAGATACTCGAGTGAATTCCCTTCGGTCACGGTTATGTGGTGGATTGTATCTTGGTATCGAACCTAAAAACACAAAGCAACACACGTTAGCCTCGTCCCAAGTTTGACCCCGAGACCAAGCTCCGGCGTGAGAGTAAGTAACTATCACGTGGATGGTAACCGGTGTGGAATACCGAATGTTAATAACAAGAGTAAAGTATATTAATGGAAGTGTGTTGTGTGTGTATTAAATGTGAGGAGTATTTACACTACTCCATGAAGTATACTTGGATGTCTAGTCACATCGATAGACTAGGTTCTGAGCTCGAGGTAAGATCTTTCCCACCAATCGAGGTATTTGGTGGCAAGGGCGACGGTGTAGCATTTTACCCACCAGGCCGGACGGTGCATACTGGCTAATACAATGTCCTGCTTTGACTTTTTGTCAGTGTCTAGGTATGTGTCATTAAATGCTCTTTGCTTATATGTCAGCCCATTAATTGCAATGCCTTCGTCTGTGGTCGAGAGGTATGTATGTGTCCGGAGGCCTTTGGCCGGAGACCTTACGCGAACATGTCCCCCCAGTATTACGTTGTTAGCCTCAGCTAATGACGTGATACTTAATTGTGTTGTTGCTCTTCTGTCGTTTTGCTATTTTCCACAGTGTTGGGCCTAATAAATGCGACCCGTTGCATTAAATCCTCTTTAATTGGATTTGACTTCAGATTTCTTGCTGTCATCCACTCGAGGCATTGGCGCTTATGATGTCATCGTTAGATTTACTCCACGTGGCTTCATCAGTATCTCAACGGTATAGATTGTGCGTTGGGATGCATGCGATGTGATGCAAGTCTTTTCGTTGTCTTCCCCTATGGTATTTATACCTTTTCTCTTCCACTCTTTTTCACTTATTTCTCTCTTACTACCTCCATTGTTGTTTTTACTGCGTCGAGAAGCATTTCTTTGTCAGGTGTGCCTTCCATTCATCTCTTTCTCCGGTTTACATGTCTATTCTTTTCCTTGTGTGTATATATTATGTCTATCAGTTGTTCTGACGATGAGGCGGGGCCCTCAACCTTTCGTGACCCCAAGTGTGACATGCACATTAGAGTTTCTAATCTATCTGATGATGATCTTAAGAAGATAGTCAAGAAATATCTCATTCCTAAGGATCTTCGTCCTCGTTTTCCTGACCCTCTTTTGACCATGGATGAACTTCCCTCTCGCTTTATTTGGATTTATGAGGAGTACTTGAAGTATGGGGGGCTTCGGATCCCTTTTTCTAGTTTTTTCTTGGCTGTGATCCGTTACTTCTGTGTTCATATCTCTCAGCTGATACCCATGAGCGTTAATCGTGTGACCATGTATGAGATTCGTTGCTGTAGTCTGAACATACGATGTACGGTCAAACTATTTCGAGTTTTTTATAGACTATGCAAGCAGGGCCATTGGTTTTCCTTTGAGAGTCGCTGGCCTCCCAAGTATGGCAAGTGTTTACAGGAACGAACGTCTAGTTAAAAGGTTGGAAGCACAAGTGGTTTCTTATCAATAGGAGAGCGATTCCGCATGCTATTCCGTTGAGATATAGGGACACGGAAGTTCATGGTGATTTTCTTACCCGTTTTAATGAGTCACATGCGAAGTTGCTTGCTGATAATCCTATTCCGCTTCGTCCTCCTCATACGCATTTATTGTTTCTTTCCGGTTTGTGGGCTCCGTACGAGTATCCTAACTCCTGTCGTGTTATTGTGGATCTTGACAAGAATGGTACCTTTATGCATGTAACACCCCCAATTTAACTGTTGGGAATAAATTATGGGTCAGTTCACTAGACGCTGATAAGAAGAATGTCAACGCTGATAAGATGACATTGGACGCTGACAGCCAAGCGTTGACATTGAAGAAGTCAACGCTGACAGCCTTGAAGATTAGCACTGATGGAATATATCTTCATACGAATCTTTTTGTTTATTTGTTTCTTTATTTATGTTTGGTAAAGATAAGCTCGACATTGTATTTTCTATTATTATCTTTACCTAGAATAGTTGATTCGTAGCTTATTGTACAAGACTTCTTAAACTATAAAAGAAGGTCTTTTAGGTTAAAGTTAATTATCAGTTTTAATAAGTATTCGCAAGTTAAACCTCTTTCATTGTAATCAAGTACGATCATTCTAATACAAGTGAAAGTTTGTTTAACATCTTTGTGTTTTAGTTCAAGTGTTAATTCCGCATAACACTTAGTTACTTTATTCATAAGCAAAGGTTTCTCTACGTGTAGTACTTGATCTAATCTCGTATACACAAAGCTTAATCGATCTAAGTTTGGGATCAACAAGTGGTATCAGAGCTTGTTGAGAAACTTTTGATCTTTAAGAAACGCAAGAACCCTAAAACACCAAACCCTAAAAACCCTAAATCTCTCAAAACCCTAAAAACATCATGTCTGGCATAAATCAGCCTTCTGCTTTGCTACAAAACAACTCCACAAACCCTAGTATCAAAATTCCCATGTTTGATGCCAGGAACTTCGAGCTTTGGAAGTCTAATTTTGAGCAATATATAGCCATCCATGACTACACTCTTTGGGAGATTGTTGAATATGGGAACACATTCAACAAAGCTCAAAAGATTGCTGCTGCTATTGCCGCAAGGGTAGCTCTTCCTAATTGTCCTGAAGCTGATAAGAAGGAAAAGCCTGAAGATGGAAGAGCTGTATCTGTTGAAGATATAGCCAAGAAAAGGGTGGACATGAAAATCTTGAACATCATGAAACACGCCCTAGGTCATGAGAATCATCACAAGTACAAACGCTTTGAGTCTGCAAAAGAGCTTTGGGAAGCTCTTGAAGTAGCACATGGTGGCAATGCTGACACAAAAGATGAAAAGAAGAAGCAACTCATGCATGAGTATGCTGTCTTTAAGGCTCAACCAAATGAGAATCTCAGCAGTGTGAGAAGTAGATTGCTTGACATCACAAGTCAACTTTCCTTCATGGGAACACAAATTGATGACCCTGACTTGAATGCTACTTTTCTTAAAAGCCTTGGTGATGTATGGAAGATTGAGACAAGATCCATTCTTGTCAATAACACCCACAAGACCTCCAGGTTTGATGACATCTTCAACAAACTAAGACTGTTGGAGAATGAATGGCTTTTGGACAGTGATAATAAATCTTCCAGTAGTAACATGGCCTTCTTCTCACAAAGTGAAGGCCAATTTGATTCCATGAACTTCTATGGACATCCAGCCACTGGATCTCAATGTGTCAACGCTGGATCTCAGTCTGTCAGCGCTGGATCATATCCTGTCAACGCTTTATACTTAAGCGCTGACACACACAACTTTGGCGCTGATAGAATTAAACCTGCTGGTTTAGATCTAGATACTGTGTGTGCATTCATTGCTTCTTTGCCCAGTGATTCAAGGATTACATATGAAGATCTTAAGCAGATAAGTGATGAACAATTGGAAGAGATGGACATCAAGTGGACTATGGCTCTTGTAAGTTTAAGAGCAAACAGGTTTAATAAAAGGTTCAAGAAGAAGATGACCTTTAATGCTAAGGATGTTGCTGGATTTGACAAATCAAAGGTTGAGTGCTACAATTGTCATCGGATGGGGCACTTTATGAGGGAATGTAGATCTCCAAGAAGATCTGATGCTGGTAAGCCTTCAAGCCAAATGGTTAAGAGCCAAGATCCCAAGGCCATGGTTGCTGTTCAACAAATTGATGGTGTTGGAGGATGGGACTGGAGCTGGAACTTTATGGCTAAGGATGAGGAAGAGGACAGAGCTTTGGTTGCTGAAGTTAAAGAAGAGCATGTTGAATATGCTCTCATGGCACACTCCTCCTCTTCATCAGATAATGAGGTATATGATGATGCTTTCTGTTCTAAGGGTTGTCGTTTAAATACTGAAAAACTAAATCAAGAGATAGTAAAATTATTAGATGAGGCAAGTACTGAAAGATGCAAAGTATCTAATTATCAAATTGCTCTTACCCAAACAGAAAAGACAGTAGCTGAGTATAAGAAAATGGAGTTTGATTTAAAGGATCAAATAAATATCTTAAAACATGAGTTACATCAAAGTAAAGATTGTCAAGATATAGTAAACAGGGTTAATCTTGATTTGATAGCTCAGTTAGAGGAGGCTAACAAAAATAAAGATAATGTGAGTCTTAAAATCCAGAGATTTGATAAGGCCACACAATCCCTAGGAGAGTGTGTTAGTAAACAAAGAGACTCTAAGGACATGAGTGGAATTGGGATGAAAGATTATACTGGTGTTCCACCACCAGCTGGGGATTTCTATGGTGTCCAATCAAAGGACTTATCTTGGACTGGCTTGCCAGAACTCCAAGAGAAGGAATTCATTCCTCCACCTAGAGTGACTTCCCCAGTTGAAGAATACAAACAGAAACTGACTGACCTAGATGAGTGGAAGAAAGCTAACCACACTTTGTTTGTTAAGGGAGGGTTGTTGTGTGAAAGTCCAAATGAGCCCACACCAATCATGAGCCATAACATTGTGGAGTCCAATGATCCTAAACCTATTAAAATCACACACCCTACCACTGGCAAAGCTGTTGACCTTGGCCCACAAACTGTTAGAAAACCTAGTGTTAAGTATGCAGAGATGTATAGGAATACTAGGTCACCAAAAAGCCAAGTTAGTAACCATGGAACAGGCTTCTTTGCTTCTAGACCTAAGACTATGTCTAGAAAAGCTTGTTACACATGTGGTAGCTTCTCACATTTGGCATACAAATGTGTCAACGCTTCCAATGTCAACGCTGATAGGAACCATTTCAGCGCTGACAAAAGTCAACATAGGTCAAACACTGTCAGACCCAATACCTTTGTGAACAAAAGTTCACAAGTTGTTAGACCAGCCCCATTCTTTTCTAGAGGGTCTAACACACAAGGCCTAAGACCTTTTCAAAAGTCAAACACTTGGTCCAATAGGCAATGGGTTCCTGTAGCAAACCCTAGGTTCAACGCTGATAAAGGCAATCGGGGCGCTGACAAGAACAATTTCAGCGCTGACAGACACACTGCCAAACCTAGGTATTTGCAACCACAGGGAAATAGGTCTAAAGCTTCTACTAGCTTAACATGGAGACCAAAACAAGACCAAAACTCTAATTCTACTGGTGTTTCTATGACATGCAACAGGTTTCATTATATTTCAAAGGCCATGTCAACACCAATTGGGGTTAACTGGGAATTTCATTCAAAAAGGGATGAAAATGGGGTTGTTATGAGAACCAAGTCTGTTCTTATTGAACAACCAGATGAATCCAAGTCTTCCAAGGCTTGGGTTCCCAAAGAAAACTAATGTGTTTTCTTTATGTGCAGGGCATTCAGAAGAAGATCAATGATTATGGATATTGGGATAGTGGATGCTCAAGGCACATGACAGGAAAGGAAGACTATCTGACAAACTTCACTCCTATTCAAGATGGTGATAAGGTCTACTTTGGAGGGGGCTATGGCACCATTACAGGAAAAGGAACCCTTGTCACCAATAATCTACGTTTTGATAATGTCTTCCTGGTAAAAGAACTGGATTATAATTTGTTTAGTGTATCACAAGTGTGTGATAACAAAAATAAGGTTCTTTTCACAGATACTGAGTGCTTGGTGTTAAGCAAAGATTACAAGCTCCCTGAGGAAAAATACATAGAATTTAGAACACCAAGGCATAAAGACATATATAATGTGAATCTTAATGGAATTAAGATAAATAATAAAATGATGTCATGTCTTTATGCTAAAGCCTCAGTAGATGAAAGTAATCTTTGGGACAGGAGATTAGGGCACATAAACTTTAAGAATATCAATAGACTTGTGAGGCTTGGTTTAGTTGATGGTTTGCTTGAAAAGGCTTTCCACAATGACCACTCTTGTGTTGCATGTCTTAAGGGTAAGCAGCACAAGGTCTCATTCAGGTCTAAATAGGTGCACTCTAGTTCTAAACCACTTCACTTATTGCATATGGACCTCTTTGGTCCAACTAATATAGAAAGTTTGAAGGGTAAATCATATTGTTTTGTCATCACTGATGATTTTTCCAGGTTTACATGGACTTTCTTTTTAGCCAAGAAAAGTGAAACTGCCCAAAGTCTGATTAATTTCATTACCCAGATTGAAAAGAAAAATGGTAATGAGGTCAAAATTATTAGAAGTGACAATGGGGGTGAGTTTAGAAATCAGTTGTTAGATGATTTTTGTGCCAAGAAAGGGATTACTAGGCAGTTTAGCATAGCTAGAACCCCACAGCAAAATGGGGTTACTGAAAGGAAGAATAGAACCCTAATTGAAGCAGCCAGAACCATGTTGGCTGATGCCCACTTTCCTATAGCCTTTTGGGCTGAAGCTGTTAACACAGCTTGTTATGTTCAAAATAGGGCATTGGTCAACAAAATACATAATAAGACACCTTATGAGTTACTTTGGGGAAGGAAGCCAAATATTGGCTTTCTCAAGCCTTTTGGATGTCATGTAGTTGTTTTAGAAACTAGTGAGGCCCTAGGTAAATTTGATTCAAAAGGTGATGAAGGCTACTTCATGGGTTATTCAGTGCAGAGCAAAGGATATAGGGTTTACATTAAAAAGGAAAAACGTATACTTGAAAAATTACATGTTAGGTTTTTAGAAAGTAAACCTAGTGATCCTGAAAGTGGTCCAAATTGGTTGTTTGACTTGGAACCTTTATCTAGAGCTTTAAATTATATGCCTGTTACTGATCCAGACATTGTGAAGGTAACTTCAAGTGTTTTGGAAAAGAGAATTGGTAATGTTTCAGGTATACAGGTTGCTAAAGGAGGATGGACCACCAGCAGTTGAATCATCTCCCACACAAGAATATGTTACACTTCCTATATGGACAGATGAGTATTATGCTGCTGCTGCTGCTAGAAAAGATAATGGTGGTTTCCAAATACCACCAAATACAAACATGCATGGTTCTTCAGGCGCTGACAAAGGGAAATCAAGCGCTGACAAGAGCAATTCAGACGCTGATGGATCAGACGCTGACACCAACAGTTCAAGCGCTGTTAGCCCAAGCGCTGACAAACAAGGTTCAGACTTTGACAACACCTTTGCACATCTTTTCTCTTCCCATTTTGAACAAGGTGGACCTTCCAATGTTCATGAAGAGATTCATGTTGATCAAAGAGAGTCTGATGAAGAAGATATTGGCAACATGGAGCGTGAAGTTGAGGACACCAGACTTTTTGAAGGAGGAGTTCTCACTTCCACAGCAAAGGATCACCCCACATCTCAGATCATTGGTGATGTTATGGCTCTAGTTCAGACAAGAAGATCCCATCAAAGTCTTGGTGGATTTATTGCCAATATACACAAGAAGGTTGATACCCCTCTTGTACAAGCATGTTTGTTTGCATGTTTTCTGTCACAAGAAGAACCCAAGAAGATTTTTGATGCTCTCAAAGAACCTAGTTGGGTGGAAGCAATGCAGGATGAGCTTCACCAATTTGCTATACAGGATGTTTGGGAGCTGGTTGATTGTCCTAGATATGTGAGACCAATTGGGACAAGATGGCTTCTAAGGAACAAGAAAGATGAAAGGGGTATTGTGGTCAGAAACAAGGCACGTTTGGTAGCTCAGGGATATACACAAGAGGAAGGAATTGATTATGAAGAAGTTTTTGCACCAGTTGCAAGAATTGAAGCTATAAGAATTTTTCTAGCTTATGCCTCTTGCATGAACTTCACTGTTTATCAAATGGATGTGAAGAGTGCTTTCCTCTATGGAACAATTGTTGCGGAGGTATATGTCATGCAACCTCCTGGTTTTGAAGATCCTGAGAATCCAGACAAGGTTTATAGAGTGAAGAAAGCTATGTATGGACTTCATCAAGCCCCTAGAGCATGGTATGGTACCTTGTCTACATATTTGGTGGACAATGGATTCAAGAGGGGCACCATAGATCAGACATTATTTACAAAGAAGAAAGGAAAACATGTGTTGCTTGTGCAGGTCTATGTTGATGACATCATTTTTGGGTCTACTGATCCAAAAATGAGTGAGGACTTTTCCAAGCTCATGACAGATAAATTCAAGATGAGTGCAATGGGTGAGATGAACTTCTTTCTAGGATTGCAAGTTCAGCAGAAAGAAGATGGTATCTTCATCTCCCAAGACAAGTATGTAGCTGAAATCTTGAAGAAATATGGTTTTTCTCCACATGAAAAGGATGCTTCCACTCCTATGGATAGGGAACACCCTTGGGGAAAGATTGGAGCTGGAAAGGAGGTGGATGTTAGGCACTATAGATCAATGATTGGGTCATTGATGTATCTTACAGCCTCAAGACCTGACATCATGTTTGCTGTGTGTGCATGTGCACGCCATCAAGTGACTCCCAAAGAATGTCACCTTTTTGCTATGAAAAGAATTTTTAGGTACCTAAGGTGTTATCCAGATCTTAGATTATGGTACCCAAAAGATTCTCCATTGGAGCTTATTGCATATTCAGACAGTGACTATGGTGGTGACAAGTTTGATAGGAAATCCACAACTGGTGGATGTCAATTTCTTGGGAGCAGATTAATATCTTGGCAATGCAAGAAACAAACAGTGGTGGCAAACTCTACAACTGAAGCAGAATATGTTGCTGCAGCTGCTTGTTGTGGACAAGTCTTATGGATTCAGAACCAGCTGTTGGATTATGGGTATAATTTTATGCATACCAAGATTTTTGTAGACAATAACAGTACTTTATGCATTATTAAAAATCCTGTACATCATTCTAAAACCAAACACATAGAAATTAGACATCATTTTATAAGAGATTGCTTTGATAAAGGTTTAATACAACCAGATAGGGTAGCCACAGAAGATAATGTGGCTGATTTATTAACTAAACCTTTTGATGCTGGAAGATTTCAATATTTGGTAACAAATATTGGAATGGTTAATCTCACTTAATATGTGTTTTGGAACCTTTTTGTAAAAGTATGTACAGGATAATGCATTGTTATTGGTCTTTGTGATGATTTAGATCTTTCCACTTTATTTTTCTAACACTGACAAAGGTAACTGTAACGCTGTCAAGTGTTATTTTACCGTTGTTAGAGATATTATTGTCTAACGCTGACAAGAGTTCCTTCAACGCTGTTAAGTGTTGTCGGGACGCTGTCAGCAACAAATGTTAGTTTTGTGGTTTTCAATCTAAATGTGTAGGTGGTGGTAGCTTTATGCCATTGGATACAGAGTTGCTTATGGATCTTTGAAGAGCTATTTGGACATGTTTTTGTTTATGGATGATGGTTGGAATATTTATATTCCTATCTTGACATAAAATTTTAATGTTCATATATATGTTGAGAAACTCATGTATCATAGTTTAAGGGGAGGTTTAAGGAACCTTTAGGACTTTTGGGTATTCTTATAATACTCTCATCACAATTCTAGATTGTGTCCACAGGTGAGTATGGGTTAGTTTTACTAAACCATGAGGCACTGTAGCATGCAAAGTTGATAAACTATGCATGCTGCCAAGACATTTTTTGGCCTAGAATTGGTTATGGTCTGATGGGAGTCTTGGGAATAGTTTTGTTATGGGTTTACCTGGGAGTTACAAAGAATTTTATGAATTAACTTTGTTGGTAAGTATTTTGGTTAGCAAGGGACTCTAGAGGACATTTGTGTCTATCTTGCTTAAGCAAGTGTGCATAAATGGACAGTGCTTGCCGCCCAGTAATTATTATCAACTTGTAAGATATTTCCCTTAGGATAAATTACTTTGTTAAGGTCTTTTTCTTTTTAAATATTTTTATTTTTAGACGCTGACAAGTTTTTCTCCAAACGCTGTTACGTCCAATCGTGACGCTGACAAGGCTTTAGGCAAACGCTGACAAGGCTTTAGGCAAACGCTGACAAGAAAATATAGCCGTTGGGCGCTGATGGGCTATTTTTGACCGTTGACACCTAGTGGGCCCTACCCAGTTGTTATTTTTGACTAATCTTTGGCCGTAATTTTGGGGAGTTGTTACTTTTAATTAATGCATGAGATAAGTTATATTTGATTCAATATTTTCATCATTACTCTTTGAATATAACTGCCTCCTTTTTGACCAATCAAACTCATGCATCTCTCCTATAAATTTGGCTAATCTTTTTATTCTGGGTATTCATATTTTCTTGTCTAACATTTTTCTCCTAGATTTTTCCCATATCACATACCCTAAACAGCTTTCACAATGGCACCCAAGTTCAACTCAAAGAATTTAACATTGGAGTTCAAGAGCCAACATAATATGGTAGCTTACTTAACTGCTGATAATGATTTGTTCCCTCAGTATTCACAAATGGTGGCATTTTTAAATGCGTCCTCATTAAGGTATGCGCTTTCTCATACACCATTAGTCCCTGTCGCACACATTAGACAGTTTTGGAACAATGCTAGTTCCACAACAACTAATGGAGTGACCACATTAACATCTACTGTTCATGGAAGAACATGGGTGGTCATTGAAGCCTTGGTTCGCCAAGCTTTGCGTCTTGATGACGCTGATGGTGTGACTACCCTTGCCATTGCAACAATAGAACAAGGTCTTAGGGAATAGGGTTATCCTATTCCTGCTGATGTCACTTTAAATAAATATCATATGCAGGAATTTCCCTCTGACTGGAAATATTTGATACATGTCCTTCTCCAATGCTTAAGTCCAAAATGTACTTCTTTTAATGAAATAAACAGGTCAATTGCAAGTGCTTTGGTTTGTATAACACGTGGGCTTAAGTATAATTTTTCAAAAATGATTTTTGAAGGGATGTGTAAAAATAAGGGAAGTAAAATGACTTTGGCTTACCCACGATTTTTGCAAATGGTCTTTGATTTACAAGAATATTGTTCTAGGGATCATGACACTTTTTATGAGATCCCTAAACAACAGAAAACCATTTTTGCTAAAATGAGCTCCACAAACAGATCCATACCTCTTACCCAAGCCATGCTTGAAGTAATTCAGGCTGCTCAACCACAACCAGACCCTGCACCTCAACTTGAGCCTATTAATGAACCATTACCTTCCCCTGAACACATGGACATTGACCAACCCAACGCTGACACTCAAAATGTTGGCGCTGACACAGCCAATCTCAACGCTGATACCATCCCTGAACAATCCCAAACACCCCTTAACCAACCCACACCCACACAATCTACTTCATCTTCCACCCCATTACAATCTAGGTTGAATAAACGCCAAAGGACTACTGGAGTGTTCTCCTCTAGTGGTCCTAGCCTTGTTGCAGAGAGAACCACCTCCACAAGTGTGGCTGGTGCCATGGATGAGGCTGGGGCTATTGACACAGGCTTAGATGCTGGTCAAGACAGTCCCAACATCATTAAGACCTCATCCACGCCCCATGATTCTATTTTGGGAGGTCAAATCCCCATTTTAGCTGAGGGCAGATTGGAAACTATGACATTGACTGAATTGACGGCTGCTGTCATTAGCTTGCAAAAGCAAAATGTCAGCCTTGTACAAATTGTCAATAACCAGGGCCGTGAACTCCAAGTATTGAGGGAGCGGGTAACTGTTTTGGAGAATCCAAGTAGCAGGAGTCTAATGGAGGAATCTTCCAAAGGGGAGGATGAAGAGGATGAAGAGGATGAGCTGATTCATACAGCTAGTGAGAAGATTTCAGAGAAGAGTTCACAATTTAGTGAATCGTTACAGATTGCTGAAGCACTCACCAACTTGAAGAAGCACCCAGTTATTGATACATCCAAGGTGACACCATTAAACTTGGAAGGATCTTTCAAAGAAGCAATGGGCGCTGATACAGGTTTGAACGCTGATACATCCAGCGCTGACAAAGGTAATCGTGGCGCTGATAGAGGTAACTTGGACGCTGATAAAGTTGCAGGTGGTGTTGATGTATTCCAGTCATCAACAATCATCAAAGATGTGTCCACACAGGTTTCTTCTTCTACTTTACCTATTATTGATCCAAAAGACAAAGGTAAAGGAAAATTGGTTGAAGAAGATGTTCCAAAGAAAGATGCAGCACAAATTGCATTTGATGAACAGTTGGCTGCACAACTTTTGGAAAGAGATTTGAAGAGGAGTGGTAGATCACCATTTGTTGCCACTTCTGAGAGTGAGGAAGAGAGTGGTGATGAAAAAGAAGAGGATAGCTCAGATTCAAGTGTTCAAATTATTGAAGATCCAGAAAGACTTGAATATGGGGATGAGTTAGCAAAGGAAAGATTGAGTGAGTTGAAGAATCATATTGATTGGGACCTTCCTGAAATCACCAGAATGTATCATGCTTGGGAAGATAAGGTTATGGACAACCCAGGGATGAGTTTGTCAGATCAAATTTGGGGGTTGGAAGTTATTCTTAGGGTACAAGATGACATAAAGGTGATTTTGAGGTTTAATGCACAAGAGGTCAAGACTTGGCTCAAAAGAGATAGAAGGCAGTTGTACTACAAGTTGCTTAGATGCCATCAACCTAGATGGACATACAAGAAGCTGCTGGCTTTATCCTTTGAGGAGTTAGAGTATAGGGCACACCCTATTTGGAGGAATGTGCAAGAAAATAATGTCTATCAGTTTCTTTCAGAAGAAAGGAAACAAGAGCTTGCTGAGGAAATGCAGATTCAAAAGGAGATGAGGATTGCTCAAAGACCAGTGAAGAAAGGAGATCCTCTCCAATTTTCCAAAGATATGGATGTGTATTATCCAACTGAAGGTGTCATAAGGAAGCATCTCAAGCTTTCTCCATTGGAAGCTTCAGATTTGGTTAATGTAGTACCTCTAGATGACAGAAATCCAATCATCAGTTTTGATGAAGATGAGTATGGATTTTGGAAGATTGGCAGTGTAACACCCCACTTGGATAAGTGGACCGTTACGTGTATATATGGCGTGTCATCAAAGCATAATGTATATGTCCTAAAACATTAACTGACCATAAAGGAATACCAGAACCAAACATCGGTAATCCAAACATAAGCCCAAAACATGAAAAATAAAATACTGAAGGAAAGGACTAAACAATGTCCAAATAAGCAGAATAATGTAAGAAATGCATAAAGTAAGAAGTCTGGATAGCTTCCATCCAAATGCACATGCTCTCAGAATCCTAAGAACGTCCTGGTGTACCTGCCGTTAGAACATGAAAGGGAACTACGGCTGAGCATAACGCTCAGTGAACGGATATAAAGCATGATAAGAAATTACTGAAATGAAACAGATGATAAAATACTGATGCTGTAAGACTGATAAGTAAAGTTGCAGCGGAAATCTGTGTATAATCTGTAAAGGCTGATTTATAAATAATAAAGCTGAACTGTTATCTGTCAAATATGAAAACATGCATTTACTGTATTTTAATTGCCAGAGCTTATATAGGTCATGTGCTGTAACAACGTTGCATGAATAACTGGAGGGGTGACCTCGTCATGCTGTAGAGGGGTGACCTCTAAATAACTGTGCTGGGTGGAGGGATCAGCTCCAATGTGAAGGATGTAGAGCACACACCACATTCACCTGCTAAACTGTAAACTGTAGCCTAGGATGCATCCACACGCCCCACTAATAATACTGATAAAATGGCCGAGCTGAGCTGAGTGGGACGATGCAGGATATCACTCTCCTGCATGCGAGTCACGACACCGGTGCCTCTAGTGTCGTGGTTACGGTACCTCCGTAACTAGTACATAACTAACCATGCTTGTATATAATGCTCAGGCAATTTATTTAATTCTTAACATGCTTACTGATAAGTTTAGACATATGATGGGGAAAAACATTTTGCTGAAGATGGGGAATCCTAATCATGCATAGAAAAGAAATCCTTACTGAAAGGACGGAAAATCCGTACCTCGTGTCCAGCAACCGACCGAGATTAACTGATAGAAAATCTACTCTGTTTTCACACGAGCTACATGAATAAAGGACGCGAATAAGTTAACTGATATTTGTTTATTATTTTGCTTGTACTTAAATCACAAATTGCTTCATTATATACCCATTTCAAACGTTATGGTATTATAAAGCAATTTACATTCGTATCATCATTAAGTTACGACTAGCTCATCGACCCAATTGTTGGACCATAAAATTGTATTGATTTTGTAAAACCATACATGAATAAGGACTAAAAGTGTAACTCTAGTTATAATATTAATTATTTGAAACTAGCTCTTTAAACCAGGGACCAAAACTGTAAAATAGTATTGAAATTTCATAAGGCCATGAAGATTTTCATGACGTGAATCCCATGCTCCATTCAATTCTACTTTCTAGTTTTCATGTTTCATGCTTTTATCAAACATGGATCTTTTATATTTAGTTCATTAACCTCAATAGGCATATAATCTGATTACTGAGAAATGAATTCACGATGATGCCACCAAGTAACATATGCGATCAAAATTATGACTCAAGAATTACCTAGATCCAGACGAGAACAATCAAAATGAATGAAAGCACAAACGGCAACCCGAACACGACACTGGTGCCTAAGAGACGCGCCTCCAAACGGATCAAGAGCTGTGATGAACCTCAAACACGTACGGACACCAACACCATCATAAACATCGAGGTCGAGAACCGGCGTGTATACAAACACATGAACCACAAAGTTTTCCTTGTAAAGAACTAAAACCAGCAACTCGAACAGAACCATACCCCACTCGAACTGAATACCGACACCACCTTAACCTCCACCGAGTGAATCAGAACCGTGACCCGAGAAAGAACCGCGACTTAACCTACATGACATGAATAAAACCGAACCTTCGCATGAACTGAAACGAAGTTTTCATGAACAACAACCTGAGTTCAAACTTGGATCGTAGTTCAAATGGTGTACGTGGGTAATCCGACGCCAATGATGACACATACGCACCATCATTATGAAGACGTCTATGAGATTTGGATATTGGTTTACTGTCTTTGTAAAATTCTTATGATTAATTTGAATGTGATAAGAGAGTATAATAAACGAACGTCGAAAAAGAAAAAAAACCGAGTATGAATTGAAGGATATTGATAACCGAGAAATTAGGTGACATAGAAATATTAAAAGAAACATGTGCATATGTAACTGGAATCATACGAGATTTGAGCAAAGGACAGACTTAATTTTAGGATTTCTTTAAATATTTGCCAATCAGTCTTAATAGGGGTCATATCTACAATTTCTTTTTAAAAAGATCACATACTCTGTTTGTTGTTAGTTTTCTTAAACAAAGGTTACGGGTCTACAAAATTCTAGTAACTTATCAAATAACATGTTTATCTTATTTAGTGAAATTATACTAACTTGTTTATGATACATATCATATGTATAATAAATTCATAATGCATTTGATATCAATGCTCATTTTTTTTAACTTTTATTATTTTAAAAATGACGAAATAAAATATAGGCCAAATTTTTGGGTTTTACAATTCTTCCCCTCTAAAAAAAAATAATTCGTCCTCGAATTAAGGATGCGATAAGGATGCGATTCTGCTGTGGATTTTACAATTCTCCCTCTCTAAAAGAAAATTCGTCCTCGAATTAAGGGTAAATTAAAATGGTGTAGTTTATATATAAGCTGAAAGGTACATATAAGCTGAAGGGTCATTCGTCCTTCATCTAGGGCATACTGCTGCTAAAAGGGTATAACGTGACATGACTGAAGTGAACATGGAACGTGACATGACTGAAAGAACTTAACTGGATTTATTGAAAGAAAAGGATGAGAGGTCCGGATGGACTCCTCCATTTCAATTGGCCTCCCGCGCGAAACGATTCCTTCAAAGGTCTAAACATAATGAAAATCTTGGTCTTGATGACCCTGTCCTGATGAATGCTGAATAGTTTCTAGTCCCATACTTAAGATGGATTTTCTGAATCTGATAGAATAAATAAGCTACAGCATGTAGGATACATGAAACGGTACGTACAAATATCCTAAAAAGATAACATTTATATTTCTGGGAAAACTGCTGAAAATATATATAGGGACGAATTACGTGAACAATTGCGAACGTGCTACGTGAGCAATTGTGAACGTGGTTCGCGATTATATGAGGAACGCTGAGCATGAAGTATATCGTGAACGTGATCTATGGAACATACTGTGAACGTGATACTAGACATATCATGAACGTATGCTAACTGAGGAATGAATTCCAACCGATACGGCCTGGGATGTGAAACGTCTGCCTGGTTATGGAATAGTTGTGCTAAACTTGATTCTGATTTCCCAAGCTTTCTGTAACCGTATTCGGTAATAAACTGAGAAACGTGTATCGTGAAATGGCACACGAACTTGAACGTGAACAATGTTATGAACACAAACGCGAGCTTAAATTATGAGATAGCATAAAAGATGAACTGAAACAGCATCATACCGCGAATGAGACGTAAACGTGAAAGTGAAAATAAACATGAACTTAAAGTGGGCGTAAACATACCCTTGATCGTGAACATGAATTCTGTCTGATATGATGGTCAATGGAATGCCTTGAATTCGTACGATTTACTGCTGAATTTCAAAATTTTCCGCAGATCTGCTACTGCGTGATCCTTTCGGATGAAAGAAACGCGCAGGCTGATTACATGGTTGACGATAACTTAGATAGTATCATACTTTCTTTGATCATGTGGTAGCTGATAACAATTTCATGGAATTTCGTCTCATTTCTGTTCAGAAATTTATAAGGGTTGTAGTAACTCACTAACCTGACGGCGTTCTATCTTGAACCTGCAGTAGGTCAGGCATCTAGATATGAACATAGCTGCATTAATGTGTGATGCGGATTCTATTAAAGTTTTGTCTGGGATTATGGAACATTCTGGTGGAAATCTGGTTGAATGGTCATAAAACCTTTTTAGTGAGAACTATCGGCAATTTCTGCAGTAGTAGTCAATTGAGTTCTAGAAAATTGTACTTCATTCACAGGCGTCAGTTGGGACCATCAGGTGATGGCCTTCACCTGCGCAGGATTGTCTGAAATTTCTTTCTGTTGAAATGTGGTGGCTCAAAAATGCCACTTTGTTCAAGTGAGATTTATATCTGGAAAGTTGTGTATAAAAATAACTCCTATTGAAGATTCTGTACAACTGTGAGAAGATGATTCTCGTGTTCTTCTCTAGAATTTAGCACATCAAAATGTGATCAAAGAATATACTGACGATTTTGTCTGAGAATTATGGGAAAAATTTTATTCATAAATTTCATAATATAGCTGGAGCATTAGGGAGCTCAGAAGTATAATTCAAAATTTTTAGAGAGACTGTAACGTGTTCAACAGCAATCTGGAAAACATCAGGTTGTTCTCTCACCACTGCTTGTGTCATGGTCGCGAATTGTTCTGAAAATATCTAAGATATCATAGCAGGTCAGTAAACCTTCTATACGTGGAATGAATATCGATTAAGAATGGTGATCTGGTAAATTTTCCGGTGGTCGATACCTGACTTCAGGTTACTGGCCTTCTTTCTGATAGACAAAAACGGTACACCTCCTGGTGGTGCGTTAGGGCGAATAAGGCCTCGTTCTGGTAACTCTTGCAGCAATTGCTGCAACTCTTTTAACTTATCTGAAGCCCTGTGATCAAGAATTCTGAAAACAGGTTCTGTTCTTGAGTCTAGCTTGATATTAAATTTCTGCCTCGTGATTAGGAAGGAATTTCTTGAAAACTTTCTGAAATTATATCTAGAACTCTGGAATAATCTGCTGATCATGAATTCGAGGAATTTTAGAAGTGAATTATAACTGGTAGCTAAAAGTCTTCGTAGCTATGGACTGATAAGTCACGCGCTTGTAAGGCAGAAATAATTCGTACTGATTTTCTGACCGAAAGTATAATGAATATATTTGGGATTTAGTAAGACGGATCTCGTTGTTAACTGAAAATAAGGCTTTAATAAATATGGTGATACTGTTGAGTCCTTTCTGGCTGAGAGGTAGGTAAATACCTGATTTACATAAAGCTGACATAGGAATACGTGGAGTAACGTGGCGACTTCCACTGAGTGGGTTCGTCTGTAATCTCACATAATGATTACCGAGTGTTTAATCTGAATAATAATCTAGGGGTGGTGACTGAATTTTAATGATCTGATTCATGCGTGGCATAATAGAACGGCTATACCCCTTTCTGAAGGGTACCCTGAATTTCTGAGGGCCTGGTTTAGAAACATACTAGAGTTATGAGTTATGGCTCGTATTTTGAGAAAAGATTCGTACAACGTGTACCACGACTGGTGTCCTGATATGTGTCTTCCGAAATGATACCTGAGACTTATGTCCTGACTGATGTCTTGACATGTCTTTTATTGGATGAATTTGGACAAGGCTGAAAATTTTTTGGTAACTGCTAGGATTGGCGGACCGGTTAGACTGCTGACCTTTGTATTTGTGGTCACGTCCGTTCCGGAGTTCCGATGGTTACTGACTAATTAATTATAAGCACGGTGGTTGTCACTACTGCTTTGTCTGTCAGTTTCCTGACGGTCATTATCATGAGCGTGACTCATGTAACTATTTCTACTGAGTGACCGGCTGGGTTCCGGTTCCCACTCTTCAGAATGACAGGTTAGCTGAGTGAAGTGTGACATCAAACTGAGAAGGTAAAAGCATGGAATGGAATGGTAGTGTCTGATGGATGAAATTTATTCTTGTCAGAAATTTCAAATTTATAGTTTTCGTCCTTGTTCTGCAGAGTCTTCATAGTATAAACAACATCTGCATCTTGAGAAATCTCCAAAGTATCAGCAGCATCAGCATTTGTGAGGTCTTCCAAGTGTTAGCGACATCAGCATCTGGCAAAATCTTCAACTCACTAGCAGCATCAGCATCTGGTAGAATATCGACAAGCGGAAATGCCTGAGGTGATTAAGGATCGATTAACGGCACACATGGTGTAAGGTGCATGGGGTACACCTGAAATACTGTACGTGAAGTACACGATGAATACTATTCATGTGGTACCACTGAAGGTTTGCTGATATGATCGATACTGGTGTAAACCGTCTGACACGATCAACGGAAAATAATTTGATTTAACTGGTTAGCAACTGAACTGAAACAGTTAACATGATGGGCTGAAAATTTCTGCGTGGACTTAATGCTGGTTGTATAGAGGCTGAAAAGTATGATTAAACAGAGTTTCATCAATGATCAGTATAAGGACATGATTGATAAAATCAAAACATGATTTATCATGAAATAGGATTCTACTATAACTCTTCTGTATCTTAGCATGAAAACATCATCACCTTGCTGAAAACGTAATCCTCATAAAGAGACATGAACTTAATCAGCATGAAAACGACATCCACTTGAGAGTACAAACTTGGCTGATACAAAAAAAAACATAGAAGAATAATCAACTGAGTTTTAACATCAACTAATGTGGATAGTTATGGTTTAGTTCATAGTATTCATAGTAGGAAGCGTGTGACTAAGTATGGGTGATTCTGGTTCGATCCATACTTGTCAAAATTTCATTAGAACTGTCATGTATAGAAACTTATAATCTGGTATTAAATATGGATGGCTGTAGTCCAATCCATACTTATCAAAATTTATAAAATGTCATGATATGACAAATGTGAACAACTATGGATCGGTTCACAAAACATCATTCGACCGAATAGCATGAAAATTTGACCTGAAAAATGGTGAGCGTTTTTGGCTGGTTCACCAAGTAATATTTGACTGAAAACATGAATCTGCCTGAGTAAGGATAAACGCCTATGGTCGGTTTACCAATACAAAATCTGAACGACAAGGGTGAACGCCTATGGGTCGGTTCACCAAAACAAAATTCACAGAAAGCACATGCGACTAAATATGGTCAGTCATGTACCAACCTTTTACTTAGTCAAAAACTTTAAGAAAACTGACTGATAACTGAAGGAAACTGACTGGTAAATGCATGAGAAACATGAAAGATAACAACGCCAAAATCTGGGAAGTTCCTGGTGACTACCCACTAGTCACAGGTCAAGTTTTAGAGCCTACAGGTCGAACCTATAGCTCTGATACCATAATTGTAACACCCCACTTGGATAAGTGGACCGTTACGTGTATATATGGCGTGTCATCAAAGCATAAGGTATATGTCCTAAAACATTAACTGACCATAAAGGAATACCAGAACCAAACATCGGTAATCCAAACATAAGCCCAAAACATGAAAAATAAAATACTGAAGGAAAGGACTAAACAATGTCCAAATAAGCAGAATAATGTAAGAAATGCATAAAGTAAGAAGTCTGGATAGCTTCCATCCAAATGCACATGCTCTCAGAATCCTAAGAACGTCCTGGTGTACCTGCCGTTAGAACATGAAAGGGAACTACGGCTGAGCATAACGCTCAGTGAACGGATATAAAGCATGATAAGAAATTACTGAAATGAAACAGATGATAAAATACTGATGCTGTAAGACTGATAAGTAAAGTTGCAGCGGAAATCTGTGTATAATCTGTAAAGGCTGATTTATAAATAATAAAGCTGAACTGTTATCTGTCAAATATGAAAACATGCATTTACTGTATTTTAATTGCCAGAGCTTATATAGGTCATGTGCTGTAACAACGTTGCATGAATAACTGGAGGGGTGACCTCGTCATGCTGTAGAGGGGTGACCTCTAAATAACTGTGCTGGGTGGAGGGATCAGCTCCAATGTGAAGGATGTAGAGCACACACCACATTCACCTGCTAAACTATAAACTGTAGCCTAGGATGCATCCACACGCCCCACTAATAATACTGATAAAATGGCCGAGCTGAGCTGAGTGGGACGATGCAGGATATCACTCTCCTGCATGCGAGTCACGACACCGGTGCCTCTAGTGCCATGGTTACGGTACCTCCGTAACTAGTACATAACTAACCATGCTTGTATATAATGCTCAGGCAATTTATTTAATTCTTAACATGCTTACTGATAAGTTTAGACATATGATGGGGAAAAACATTTGGCTGAAGATGGGGAATCCTAATCATGCATAGAAAAGAAATCCTTACTGAAAGGACGGAAAATCCGTACCTCGTGTCCAGCAACCGACCGAGATTAACTGATAGAAAATCTACTCTGATTTCACACGAGCTACATGAATAAAGGACGCGAATAAGTTAACTGATATTTGTTTATTATTTTGCTTGTACTTAAATCACAAATTGCTTCATTATATACCCATTTCAAACGTTATGGTATTATAAAGCAATTTACATTCGTATCATCATTAAGTTACGACTAGCTCATCGACCCAATTGTTGGACCATAAAATTGTATTGATTTTGTAAAACCATACATGAATAAGGACTAAAAGTGTAACTCTAGTTATAATATTAATTATTTGAAACTAGCTCTTTAAACCAGGGACCAAAACTGTAAAATAGTATTGAAATTTCATAAGGCCATGAAGATTTTCATGACGTGAATCCCATGCTCCATTCATTTCTACTTTCTAGTTTTCATGTTTCATGCTTTTATCAAACATGGATCTTTTATATTTAGTTCATTAACCTCAATAGGCATATAATCTGATTACTGAGAAATGAATTCACGATGATGCCACCAAGTAACATATGCGATCAAAATTATGACTCAAGAATTACCTAGATCCAGACGAGAACAATCAAAATGAATGAAAGCACAAACGGCAACCCGAACACGACACTGGTGCCTAAGAGACGCGCCTCCAAACGGATCAAGAGCTGCGATGAACCTCAAACACGTACGGACACCAACACCATCATAAACATCGAGGTCGAGAACCGGCGTGTATACAAACACATGAACCACAAAGTTTTCCTTGTAAAGAACTAAAACCAGCAACTCGAACAGAACCATACCCCACTCGAACTGAATACCGACACCACCTTAACCTCCACCGAGCGAATCAGAACCGTGACCCGAGAAAGAACCGCGACTTAACCTCCAGGACATGAATAAAACCGAACCTTCGCATGAACTGAAACGAAGTTTTCATGAACAACAACCTGAGTTCAAACTTGGATCGTAGTTCAAATGGTGTACGTGGGTAATCCGACGCCAATGATGACACATACGCACCATCATTATGAAGACGTCTATGAGATTTGGATATTGGTTTACTGTCTTTGTAAAATTCTTATGATTAATTTGAATGTGATAAGAGAGTATAATAAACGAACGTCGAAAAAGAAAAAAAACCGAGTATGAATTGAAGGATATTGATAACCGAGAAATTAGGTGACATAGAAATATTAAAAGAAACATGTGCATATGTAACTGGAATCATACGAGATTTGAGCAAAGGACAGACTTAATTTTAGGATTTCTTTAAATATTTGCCAATCAGTCTTAATAGGGGTCATATCTACAATTTCTTTTTAAAAAGATCACATACTCTGTTTGTTGTTAGTTTTCTTAAACAAAGGTTACGGGTCTACAAAATTCTAGTAACTTATCAAATAACATGTTTATCTTATTTAGGGAAATTATACTAACTTGTTTATGATACATATCATATGTATAATAAATTCATAATGCATTTGATATCAATGCTCATTTTTTTTAACTTTTATTATTTTAAAAATGACGAAATAAAATATAGGCCAAATTTTTGGGTTTTACAGGCAGGTTTGGAAAGGAGGTACATACTTTCACTTCAGTTATTTCTATCTTTGCAAGCATAGACAGAGAAGACTTGGTGCATCTATGGGGATTAATAGAGGCCAAGTATACAGCTGAAGCACCTACTTCAGCAAATGGAATAAGACTTTGGAACACATTTTTGACTTTGTGTGGTCCAAGAGAAGCAGATCCTGCCATATGGAAGGATCTTGAAGATGATCTCAGTAATCTTCATTGGAGGCTTTATTCTACTTGTGGTGTATTTCATTTGAGCTCTACAAAGTTTTCAGAGTATCTACTTGTGGATGCTGACTATTTCTTGTCCAAAGAAGTGTTGGAGAAGATGCTAGAGACACCCTTGGAGATTGATTATACTAGTGACGTGGCCAAGGACTTGATTAGATATGTTTATCACCAACATAAGAAGTTTTTGCAAGATTCCTCCTAAGCCTTAAGTTTTTATTCAGAAACTTGATCTTTGGAATAGATATCAAGTTTAGGGGAGGAATGTTGGGAATAAATTATGGGTCAGTTCACTAGACGCTGATAAGAAGAATGTCAACGCTGATAAGATGACATTGGACGCTGACAGCCAAGCGTTGACATTGAAGAAGTCAACGCTGACAGCCTTGAAGATTAGCACTGATGGAATATATCTTCATACGAATCTTTTTGTTTATTTGTTTCTTTATTTATGTTTGGTAAAGATAAGCTCGACATTGTATTTTCTATTATTATCTTTACCTAGAATAGTTGATTCGTAGCTTATTGTACAAGACTTCTTAATCTATAAAAGAAGGTCTTTTAGGTTAAAGTTAATTATCAGTTTTAATAAGTATTCGCAAGTTAAACCTCTTTCATTGTAATCAAGTACGATCACTCTAATACAAGTGAAAGTTTGTTTAACATCTTTGTGTTTTAGATCAAGTGTTAATTCCGCATAACACTTAGTTACTTTATTCATAAGCAAAGGTTTCTCTACGTGTAGTACTTGATCTAATCTCGTATACACAAAGCTTAATCGATCTAAGTTTGGGATCAACATTAACAAGGCAACGGAATATCAACATTGGGTGTTACTTCATAGCACATCACACCTAGTCATAGAAAACGACCTCAAAAGAGACGTTTTATAAAATAAACCATTCGATAATGTTATTAAATCAGAGTTTACTAAAAAGAGGTCCCACCAATTTATACAAACCTTAAGAAATAATAAAGATTTGTCAAATTTATCGAATGGAAATTGTTTCTTTTGTCTTTACTTTATCCAGCGCGGATCCATACTCCAGCTGCTCTTAAACATACAAACCTGAGAATACATGTTAACATGTCAACACAACGGTTAAGTGAATTCATAGGTTTTTAATAAACAATAATGGGTTTTTAAATAAACCATAAAGCTTTTGAACATAAGAATCTCATCCATTGTCGATAGTGCAACACATGCAATACCCAAAGTCCACGCTATTCTGCTAAGCCATGACACCGAAGCCTTAAGTATAAATAATGACCTAGTCAGGTATCTTGCCTAATACCCCCTTACTTCTCATATAACACACCTGGCTGAGCCTCCAACCCACATGTGTGACCTGCCCAGGTGGGGGCCATCCCCGATGGATCCATCCGTCTATACAAGCGCCTACCCATCATAGGTAGTTAACCGGTTCATGGGTTTTAGGGACTTTCAAATTTTGGCAATACAACACTTAGCTAATAGCGGTTCACAATCAATACAAACAATGCTTGTGTTCATCTTTCAAAAGCATTTAATCAACCATCTTACATTCATTTACAACAACTTGTATTCGTTCAAAGCATATAGTCAAACCTCACATGTTTATTCATAAACATGTATTCTATCAAAATCATATAAATAAGCAACGTATACTTTTATACCAAGAGCATGTATTCCCCCTCGCGGGTTTATAAACACATATAAAGAAGTAAAAGCGAGGCTATGAACTCACCTGATATAGCTATCAACGTTTATCGAGGAACAAACATTCAATAGTCAATACACAACTTCACGAGATATCAATCGCTTATTGATAAAGAATGAGATGCCCAGCGATCGACATATAACCAAACGAGACCTAATATAACGAGACGCGTCTTAGGCTCGAGACTATACATAAGTCATATATATATATATATATATATATCTATATATATATATATATATATATATATATATATATATATATATATATATATATATATATATATATATATATATATATATATATATATATATATATATATATATATATATATATATATATATATATATATGTAAATAGTTTACTTTAGTAATTTTGGACATTGTATAAGTTTATAAAACTTTTTATGAAACTTTTGATAACAATTTACCATATATTTTCTAATTTTGACAATTAAGCTAATTCTAGCTCATTAGTGGCCCATTACACATTTATATAACTTAAGTCCATTTCAAACTCAGTATTGATCTCCAAATACATTATTAATCTCAAGTCCAATAATGGCCCAATAGCCATTATAAATGTAAGTTGGGCTTTTGCGGCCCAAGTCCACTTTATATGCTTTTCAGGGTTCTAAAACGCCCCAAAATGATGTCGACTTAATATTTCATGATGGTCGGGTCTTAGTTATTCTAATTATCAGTATATAAATGAGTTTATATATCCTGATAAGTGGGTCCTACCACTTCAGTTTTTATAAAAATTGTCACGTTAAACGTTAATTTAATATAGTCCAATTCTTACAATTTTCTGACATCCCTCGTAGATTAGGTCGCTTCTCCTAAACCGTAAAATATAGATGAGTTATTTTTACCAAAGTCATTATTACCTTATATAGTTTACTTATTATAAGTTCAGTTCCCCTAATTTATATTTATCATAGCTCATTTACTCCTTTTATCACTTAGGAGAGTTGGCTCTTTTTTGCAGTCGAACTCATTCTCACCGTTTTGGTCGTCATTTCCAAACCGTTTATCCGTAGAAAACCATCCGATTCGTTTGTGTTATAAATATGTTTAGCTACAACTTTTAGTTATATATATTTAGGGGTCAGAATACAAATTTTTTTTGAACCGCAGGGGTCAGAATATAAATATTTGTAGTTTTCTGTCTGTTTATACATCATGTTCAGATTAGGCACTTTTTATCGTTTCAGCCATATCTAATTCATCGGGTATCGTCACGGGACGGGCCACCCGGCCAAATTGCCACAAAACACAGGGCTATCTCTCTATTGTTTTATATAATGCCCAAAACCTACTTATTTTCCATAAGACTCACGATTTTCAACTGATTAAATATTACCAATTCACAACAATCATTTAAGGATCGTTTTGGCTAGTTTTAATGGTTTCAAATTTATATTCAATATCCAAACTAAACCAAATATTGCATAAACAGCCACATATACATAATTTTATAGGTAATACATATGTAATAATTCATAGAAATAAAAGAACGGGCATATAAATGATAAAAAGATTCTTACAAATGAGTGGTGGAAACTATAATGCCATCTCAAATCTCCTTGTTTAATGAAGACTAACCAAGAACTTTAAATGATTAACAAAAACCTTCATCGTATAACAAATATTTAGCCAACTTTTTGAGATAAAGACATTATTTTGGTGCTTGAGGGAGGCGGAAACATTAGAGGGAAATATAGATATGACGTGTTGTAAACAATGAGGTCATAGAAAGGTTATTAAATCTAAGTAAATGTATGCACATACATATCTAAGTTGAAACTAGTAAACAAAGGAAACCTGGTCCATAGTTTGTCACGTTTCAATATTGTGTGATAAGTGTTGGTTGATTTTGTTAATAAAATTTACTCCTAATATGTTAAAGCGGGTATTATCGAATCCCAATATTTCAAAATTTACGCGATTTGAAAGATATGCGTAAAAGACGAAAAATAAACGCTCAATATAAAATAAAAGCATGGACATTCGAAGAACATTGATATTTCAATAAATAAAGGAGGACTTATAATAAAATAAACGTCAACGCGTCGCCTAAACAATGACGCCTAAAGGCTTAACGTAAATTATCAAGAATTCTCATAAAATGAGAAATTAAAATGACGACAATAGAAAATATTTCTATGTCATAATGAAAATGTTCACGGTCAATGACGAACATAAACTTTGTCGATAAATAATAAATGAAACATATTCGATATGTTAAATCCTTAACCTTGTCGGTTAGCCGATTAATCAATATTATTCGTAGAACAGACATGACAAATGAAAGTCGGGTAATAAATATTGATCCGGCTACTAGGAATAAGATTAGATCTCAGTCTAAATGTTGATTTTGAATTTCGGGTTATTACATCATCTAACCCTTTAGAAAGCGACGTCCCGACGCTTAATTTGTCTCAATAGCCTTCGGTTAAAAGGCGAAGATGTGAGGAATAGAAAAATAATTGCCGAGATTCCTAGCGAAGGTTGGATAAAGAAAAATCAAAGCAACGATAATACTTAAAGTACAAAAGTGAATGGTTTAAATGTAGCTTCAATCCTTATAAGAAAAGGATAATACATAACTCGAAGAATAAGCCATTCGAAGCAAAAAACTTGACAAATTGTGAATTCTTAGAAGTGTTTCAAGGTACATTACTACTATCTTATCAAACATGTGACCATCGATATGAGCTCAAAGCACTTACTCACGACAAGTGACGAGTCAGAAACAGTGGAAAAATAGTGGGAGCATTTAAAATATTTTCAATGAGATAATCAATTCAAAATATCGTTGATCACATCGACCAAATCAAAATAGATATCGTCCAAGGGTCTCATAAAAAAAAGTTTCGTAAGAGAATCGCATGAATCGCACAGAACTCCATCGAAAAGTTACAAAATAATCAAGACAAGATAATTAGTACTAGTCATACAAAATCACCCAATAGCATTGATCTCGAACATGGAAACTTATTTCGTCAAAAGCGAATTCATCGACACTGAAATCGTTCGGAGTATACATTACTCGATCGGAGGAACTATGATCCAAATCAAATATAAAAGCCATCATTAGGCACATATAATCACATTACGACATGCTTAGAAAATAGCCTAGCCATGCCAAATCAAATAACTGCAATCAAGTTAAATCATGCTTGCTAAGTAGCCAAGTCATGATAAATAAGAATATTTGATAGGATTTTCAGATAAGTCCAGTCAAGGAAAGTTTGCAAGTTAAAGGATGTTCACGATGTTCATTGCATAGATGCATATAGAACAATATTTTCGTCATCAGAGGGTGCTCACACACGGATCCATACCCAGATGACATTGCAGAGTGCTCACAAACGGATCCATACCCAAAAGATATTACAGGATGCTCACAAACGGATCCATACCCAAAATATTTTCTCGTTTCGTTTGAAAAATTATTCGATGAACCATCCATAATAACAAGAAATAATCTCAAGATCTTTTCATTCATGATGAGTTGTGTTGATAACTTAATCCTCAATCAATCCACTAGTACACAACTAGTGTCGATTAAACAAGTCATCTGTTCTCGGAACAGGTAATGGTTCTAAATAACTACCATATAAAGATCGCGATAGTCGGGACATATTGGAAATGGTCCATAAAGACAAATCATAACTCGAGAGAAGACTAACGAATTACTCGTACATAGACAATAATCAATAATACCATAATGACGAAGGTAATGAATGATACATACCAACGAAACACGAGTCGAAGAAATACGTCCGTATACAAGATAATCACAACAAGTCGAGCACACTTGAGCCCACTCATTTATAATTTGTTGTTTACATCCAAAGGCGTCCCAATCCATGTAAACAAGGATTATAAATTTATGGTTCGGGAACTTATAACTTTCTTGTTCAAATAAAAAGGTGTCCCAATTTATTTCAACAAGACGATTATAAATCATCCTACTTAGGTAATACCGTTACAAAACATGATATTATAACCAAATCAAATGCCAAGAAAAGTACAGGGTGTCAAACTTACTCCATGATTTGTGTATTCAAACGTCCCATGCCATTTGAATAAATAAACCATCGAAAATCTAAGGTCCAGTGGTTTAAAACTTTCTTATTCAAATGTCCCAATCCATTTCAATAAGAGAACTTTAAACGGTACATAGTTGGGCAATTTTAAAATCTCTATAATTAAATGTCCCATTCCATTTAAATACAAAGTTTTAAGTTGCTCAACTAATGACTAGTATGAACATATCTTTATTGTACTCAAATTATATATAGTTGATTTGGGTATATTTATATATATATATATATATTTTAGGTCCAACATTGGCATCCTCCTTTTCGTCAATAAAACGTAATCATACACAAATAAATTAAACATTAAGTGACGTAGAAGATGTCTCCTTGAAGAAACGATTCTTCAAATCATAATGAGTAACGGAAATACAAATAACACAATAATCAATTACGTTTTGAAGGAGATGTCCTAAAATGGCACATCACGATGCGATGACAATAATCAAGCTCAAATTAGTCGATATGCAATATATGACGAAACATTATATACGTACCTAAAGTATCAAACGAGTCTCATACTCGTATTCGGATAATAAATTAGTTATCGAGATCGGTGATTGGCGGTGACGCAAAACTCTATACAAAATCGTATTATAATATGTACTATAATCAGGAAAGGACCATTGCTTCACGCACAATGCCTATAAATACCATAGTATGTACATACATATACATACAATCATTCCTACATACACGTAGGATCACATTATCACAACCAAGCATTGGTTTCTAGGAGTCATGAGCGCGCGGATACTTTGTAAGGCAACAATTTTTTTTTCAAAAGAGCTGTTATAGTCTAGGTTTTAAAAACGAACTAGTTCTCTACAACAAGTGCTCTGATACCAATCCGTAACACCCCCAATTTAACAAGGCAGCGAAATATCAACATTGGGTGTTACTTCATAGCACATCACACACAGTCATAGAAAACGACCTCAAAAGAGACGTTTTATAAAATAAACCATTCGATAATGTTATTAAATCAGAGTTTACTAAAAATAGGTCCCACCAATTTATACAAACCTTAAGAAATAATAAAGATTTGTCAAATGTATCGAATGGAAATTGTTTCTTTTGCATTTACTTTATCCAGCGCGGCTCCATGCTCGAGCTGCTCTTAAACCTACACACCTGAGAATACATGTTAACATGTCAACACAACGGTTAAGTGAATTCATAGGTTTTTAATAAACAATAATGGGTTTTTAAATAAGGGAAAATATACAAATAAGTTACTAAAGTTTGCTTAAATGTTCACCTAAGTTACTAAAGTATTTTTGGTTACAAAAAGGTTACTCAAGTATACGGGTTAGTTATATGAGTTACTAAAGTTTTAAAAAGTTACAATTAGGTTACTCTAAGGGTTGGCAACCTGTTGGTAACCTGTTGTTATGGCCACGTCAACACTTTGTGAGTCCCACCTCAAACAAGAATGTTGTTGACTCCTTAATGTTCGTTCATCAGCACAACGATCACCATCACCAGTTCTCACCGCCACCGGATCTACAGAAAAAACGCTACCACTGAAAAAAGATTGATGTCACTCTCGCCAGCCACCACAACCTCCGGCCATCGTAACCGATCCACAACTACAACCACCATCACCCATTCATTCGGCACACACACACCCTTCTTCTGCCGTCAACCCAATCGGGATAGTTGCTCATCATGTTTTAGTGAAAAAGTAAAATAAAAGAATTTGAAGATAGCTTAGGAGCCTATTGTTTGGAACGATCATTTTTCTTGAATCATGCGTTATTAGGATACGCATAATTTAAAAATAAAAGATAATTTACTCTTTAAACAAATAAAAAATAAGTAATTTCACGTCGACACTTACCTAATACCAAGGGTTAAAACAAAACATAGAGAGTAACTTATTTAACCTGTTACCTTAACTTTAGTAACCTATTTGTAAGGAAAACAAACTTTAGTAACGTAGATGAACATTTTGGAAAACTTTGGTAAGATTTTTATGTTTTAACCCATTAATGTTATATGCCACGTCACTTTGTTACCGGTAACAAAAGGTTGCAACCAACAGAGTAACTTATATAACCGGTAACCCAAACATAAGTAACTGATTTGTAACCAAAAATACTTTAGTAACTTAGGTGAATATTTAACCAAACTTTAGTAACTTATTTGTCTATTTTCCCTTTAAATAAACCATAAAGATTTTGAACATAAGAATCTCATCCATTGTCGATTGTGCAACACATGCAATACCCAAAGTCCACGCTATTCTGCTAAGCCATGACACCGAAGCCTTAAGTATAAATAATGCCCTAGTCAGGTATCTTGCCTAATACCCCCTTACTTCTCATATAACACACCTGGCTGAGCCTCCAACCCACAGGTGTGACCTGCCCAGGTGGGGGCCATCCCCGATGGATCCATCCGTCTATACAAGCGCCTACCCATCATAGGTAGTTAACCGGTTCATGGGTTTTAGGGACTTTCAAATTTTGGCAATACAACACTTAGCAAATAGCGGTTCACAATCAATACAATCAATGCTTGTGTTCATCTTTCAAAAGAATTTAATCAACCATCTTACTCATTTACAACAACTTGTATTCGTTAAAAGCATATAGTCAAACCTCACATGTTTATTCATAAACATGTATTCTATCAAAATCATATAAATAAGCAACGCATACTTTTATACCAAGAGCATGTATTCCCCCTCGCAGATTTATAAACACATATAAAGAAGTAAAAGCGAGGCTATGAACTCTCCTGATATAGCTATCAACGTTTATCGAGGAACAAACATTCAATAGTCAATACACAACTTCACGAGATATCAATCGCTCATTGATCAAGAATGAGATGCCCAGCGGTTGACATATAACCAAACGAGACCTAATATAACGAGACGCGTCTTAGGCTCGAGACTATACATAAGTCATATATATATATATATATGTAAATAGTTAACTTTAGTATGTTTGGACATTGTATAAGTTTATAAAACTTTTTATGAAACTTTTGATAACAATTTACCATCTATTTTCTTATTTTGACAATTAAGCTAATTCTAGCTCATTAGTGGCCCATTACACATTTATATAACCTAAGTCCATTTCAAACTCAGTATTGATCTCCAAATACATTATTAATCTCAAGTCCAATAATGGCCCAATAGCCATTATAATTGTAAGTTGGGCTTTTGCGGCCCAAGTCCACTTTATATGCTTTTTAGGGTTCTAAAACGCCCCAAAATGATGTCGACTTAATATTTCATGATGGTCGGGTCTTAGTTATTCTAATTATCAGTATATAAATGAGTTTATATATCCCGATAAGTGGGTCCTACCACTTCAGTTTTTATAAAAATTGTCACGTTAAACGTTAATTTAATATAGTCCAATTCTTACAATTTTCTGACATCCCTCGTAGATTAGGTCGCTTCTCCTAAACCGTAAAATATAAATGAGTTATTTTTACCAAAGTCATTATTAACTTATATAGTTTACTTATTATAAGTTCAGTTCCCCTAATTTATATTTATCATAGCTCATTTACTCCTTTTATCACTTAGGAGAGTTGGCTCTTTTTGGCAGTCGAACTCATTCTCACCATTTTGGTCGTCATTTCCAAACCGTTTATCCGTAGAAAACCATCCGATTCGTGTGTGTTATAAATATGTTTAGCTACAACTTTTAGTTATATATATTTAGGGGTCAGTATACAAATATTTGTAGTTTTCTGTCTGTTTATACAGCATGTTCAGATTAGGCACTTTTTATTGTTTCGGCCATATCTAATTCATCGGGTATCGTCACGGGACGGGCCACCCGGCCAAATTGCCATAAAACACAGGGCTATCTCTCTATTGTTTTATATAATGCCCAAAACCTACTTATTTTCCATAAGACTCATGTTTTTCAACTGATTAAATATTACCAATTCACAACAATCATTTAAGGCTCGTTTTGGCTAGTTTTAATGGTTTCAAATTTATATTCAATATCCAAACTAAACCAAATATTGCATAAACAGTCACATATACATAATTTTATAGGTAATACATATGTAATAATTCATAGAAATAAAAGAATGGCCATATAAATGATAAAAAGATTCTAACAAATGAGTGGTGGAAACTATAAAGCCATCTCAAATCTCCTTGTTTAATGAAGACTAACCAAGAACTTTAAATGATTAACAAAAACCTTCATCGTATAACAAATATTTAGCCAACTTTTTGAGATAAAGACATTATTTTGGTGCTTGAGGGAGGCGGAAACATTAGAGGGAAATATAGATATGGCGTGTTGTAAACAATGAGGTCATATAAAGGTTATTAAATCTAAGTAAATGTATGCACATACATATCTAAGTTGAAACTAGTAAACAAAGGACACCTGGTCCATAGTTTAACACGTTTCAATATTGTGTGATAAGTGTTGGTTGATTTTGTTAATAAAATTTACTCCTACTATGTTAAAGCGGGTATTATCGAAACCTAATATTTCAAAAGTTACACGATTTGAAAGATATGCGTAAAAGACGAAAAATAAACGCTCAATATAAAATAAAAGCATGGACATTCGAAGAACATTGATATTTCAATAAATAAAGGAGGACTTATAATAAAATAAACGTCAACGCGTCGCCTAAACGAATGACGCCTAAAGGCTTAACGTAAATTATCAAGAATTCTCATAAAATGAGAAATTAAAATGACGACAATAGAAAAGATTTCTATGTCATAATGAAAATGTTCACGGTTGATGACAAACATAAACTTTGTCGATAAATAATAAATGACACATATTCGATATGTTAAAGCCTTAACCTTGTCGGTTAGCCGATTAATCAATATTATTCGTAGAACAAACATGACAAATGAAAGTCGGGTAATAAATATTGATCCGGCTACTAGGAATAAGATTAGATCTCAGTCTAAATGTTGATTTTAAAGTTCGGGTTATTACAATTCATTTTTTCAGGTTACTTATGCGAGCTATTTTTGCTCGCTTTAACCATCGTTATTCTTTTCTTTGCGGAACTCTCCATGGATGAATTCTTGAAGCTTCCTTCATTTGATAGTGTCAAGATTGGCCGAGAAGAGAATGTTGAGGTTCCTGTTCTGGACCCGAAGGTGACTCAGTCGTTGGGAGCTAAGGAGCCGATACCTGCCCTCACTCCTGAGCAAGAAGTTGTTATGGTACCCAATCCAAAGGTGGTTGTGGCTCGGTTGCGAAGTGAAGGTAAGAATGTTGTTAAGCCAAAAAATAGGCCTCCTGATGGAGAGCCTTCCGGTCGTCACGTGAAGCGGAAAGCTAGAGTTAACCTGCAAGGGTCATCAGGGACGAAGGATACAGAAGTTCATTCTACCACTCCACTTAATCACTCTCATCCCAATGATTCCGAGGACCATGTTGGAAAGGCCAGCGGTGACAGGAAGACGACTCCTCCTCTTATCACTCTTAGTGATCAGTCCTCGCCTTTGAACAATGACGAACATTTTAATGATGCTGCCGGTATGGTTGCCTTTGTTTTCATCCAGCCCTTTCCTTTTCTTAGTTTTTATACTGATCTTTCCTTTTTGTGACCTCTTCCTTAGGTGGTTCACAAAGTCTCAATTCTCAAGAGGTAGGTGAGTCTTCCAGGCAGTTTGTACCGGCATGGCGTCTGAAGGACAATGTTCGTATTGACTCTCACTATTCGGCTAGGGAGCTGCTGTTTCACTTGGCGACACAGGCTGAGCAAGCTGAGCTTTCCGCTCTTTCCAATTATGATGTCCTCAGCCGTTCCAACCAGAATCTTACCAAGAGTACTCTCGCATGTCTTCCGCTACTAAAGGTGTTCATGGTAATTTTTCCGCCAGTAAGGTACGAGGCATTGAGCCGTGAGCACTCTCGCATGTCTTTCGCTCATAAAGGTGTTTAGGGTCATTTTTCCGCCGGTAAGTCTATGCTTGATCACATGGCATTGGCTCACAAGAATTTGGAAGACGGGCATGCTGGTAGCCTTACCCGAGAACAACCATATCTTGGTCGTATCGAGAGTCTGGAGAAGGAGAAACAAGACTTCCAAGGCTTACTCGAGGTTAAGGATAAGCGGGTTGTATAGCTGGAGAGGCTTTTTAGTATAAGCGCTCAGGATCATGTCAAGGCCTTTGATAAGATTAAGGAGCTGGAAGCTGACAACAGGAACTTGACCGCCATCCTTTCCCAGGCCGAGGTTGATAAGCAGATTCTTGTGAGAGATGGCATTCCTATCCTTGTTCACAAGCTTCTATTGAGTAATGAGTATTGAAGGTCTCTCTCTCGTAGTGCCAACACAGTTTTTAATGCAGGGTTCATGAAGGTCGTAGAGCACAAGCGTACTCCTGAGGAGTTTGTTAAGGCCTTTGTTGCTGCTGACAATCTTGATGTTGAGGTTGCGAAGACTTGGAAGGAGGACTTTACTGCCCTGTTCTCAACTGAATATCCTTTCATTGTTAAGATAGCTACGGCAAAAAAAATTTCGGTAGTGGATATTATGCAGCTCCTTCCGGCCAAGAGGCCTGTTGTCTCCTCCGTTGAGAATCCTTCTACTGCCAATGATGCCAACTCTTCTCAAGCTCCGGTGAATGGTTCCGGTCAACCAAAGGGTGTTTCTCAGATGGACCAAGAGATCCCGGTACAAGATGGTAAACAACCATGATTGAAGGCCCGGTATGCTGGCGCTAACTTGTAACTCTGTCTTTCATGAACATTGTTTCCTTGTGACAATGTTTGTAATAACTATGTGCCTTTTATGTTTCAGATTCTTTACATTTTAGCTTCTTTGAACAAGTTTCACCCTATTTATGTTTCAGTTTCTTTGAACAAGTTCCACCCTGCTTATGTATAGTCACATCGATAGACTAGTTTCTGAGCTCGAGGTAAGATCTTTCCCACCAATCGAGGGATTTGGTGGCAAGGGCGACGGTGTAGCGTTTTACCCACCAGGTCGGACGATGCATACTAGGTAATACAATGACGTGCTTTTACTTTTTGTCAGTGTCTAGGTTTATGGCATTAAATGCTCTTTTCTTATACGTCAGCCCATTAATTGCAATGCTTTCGTCTATGGTTCGGAGGTGTGTATGTGTCCGGAGGACTTGGGCCGGAGACCATACGCGAACAATTATCCAATAACATGTTTTAAATCTCATTTAGACAAAGTGGTTTGTATACCGGATCATTAGTTTGCAAACGCGTAAAGCAACACAAGGTAATAGGAAAATCAATTCTTGGTATGGGACAGTGTAACTCGCTATGTTCTCTTGCATAATCGTCAATTTTTAACAATTTGTATACCAGATCATTAATTTGCAAGGGAGTAAAACAACACAAGGCAAAATCACATAAATTGGTAATTTAGCCACATTTAGGACTCAGGAGAACGATTTGGAGTTATTGTTTGTTTATTTGGAAATCTGTAAATTTAAATGTTCTTTGTGTTTTGAGGAAGAATACAAAGAAAAAGACAAATTTGTCCCTTTATTAAAAGTGAGTAAATGTCAACTTTTAACAATCGTCAAGTAAGAGTATGAAAATTATACAAAGCACAAAGACAAGCTAGGCCGCCGCCTGCACTTTCGAAACACTAGTTACTAAAATTGCAAAAATGACATACCATAGGTATGATTTCTGCATTTTAATCAATAGAAAACTAAAATATCCTTAGTTTTCTATCTTTAGTCTTGTATTAATTTGGAAGAGATTTTTATCTCCACACGTTTAGTTTGTATTTTTATTTTGAAGGGGAGAGGTTTTAGGTTTTAGAGGAAACAAGGAAAGCAAAAAAAATATGGTTAGTAATTTTTTTGTTAAGTTAGAGAATAAAGATTTTGTGTTTTGTGAAGAATATTTTGGGAATAAAGCGATTTGAGCGTGATTTTTTTTCTCATTTTCTTAAAAACATTTTGTGGCAAGCATGAGTGTTTTTCTTCAGCTAAACACAACCCTAAAGTCCCCAAAGTTAATTTATCGCCAACAAACACACTTGAAAATGCCTTTCAGTAGAAAGTTCCATAAGAATTTTTACCATCAAAGTAACATTAATAAACAATCACAATTAGAAGTGACGTTCGGTGTGGTAGTATACAAAGATTTCTAGAATCGCACTATTGAAAATATGAATCTGCAAGCATGTTGTATGTATGTTTCAATATGCATTCTCATCTATACTCTAGATAGGCCTAACTTAAGGATATTAGCTAGAAACAAAGGTTGCAACCTGATCTTTATGGTACCGTTCAGAAGTATAGCGATAAATATGGCATAGGTGAGTGAGAGCTTCACTTAATGTGTCTTGGTAAATTTACCTCGAATGCTGAATACATTATTCTTTCTCTCTAAGTGACAGTTTAGGCAATCGATAATAGGTTAAAACAGATGGGTAATATGGGTAGATCATAGGTACATGTTGAAATACACGCAGGGGCGCAGGGAGAGGGGGGGGGGGGGGGTGACTAGCGGGTGCTAAACCCCTCCAAAAAGCCCAATAGTAGTGTTAATGCAGTAACTTCGAGCCTATAATTTAACTATGTTACGTAATTAGCACCTCCTAATAAACTTGGAATGTATAAAAAGGAAAATGGCTTTTGGTATATCTTTTTTTCTGCGTGTATCACTTATCAATGAAGCTTAATTGTTGATGTTTTTAAGCTAATTTCTTCCATGGTTAACTCTTTTCTAATGTCAACTAGTTTCTATTTCTTTTCTTCTTCTTTTTTATGCTCCCACCGCTTATCAATGAAGCTTAATTTTTAATGTTCTTTCTCCGCATCTTTGTTGTTACTGTCATTTAGAATGTTAGATGCCTTTTGGTATTACTTTTCATTGATATTTATAATTGATTTCAAGATTATTTTTTTCACAGATCTGATGTCGGCAGTAATCTTTTTTTTATTTTTTGCATTGCTAAGTATATGATCACCATGGAATACAAGAATGTTCAACATCCTTGGTTAGTTGTTGAACTTTTAAAAGTGTAATCGTTTGGAGATCTATGGTTGTGCAACTAGTATTCGTAATAGGTTTTCTAGGCAAATAAGATTACATGAGTTCGTAAACCCATTTGATATACTTGATTGTAAAATTTAGATGTGTCAATATAAAGCAGACTTCATTTAAGAAAGGAAATATAACGTCTAAAGCTAATACATAAATGCATTCATATTATATCCTTTACATTTTATACTAGTTATAAGTCCCGTGCACGCACGGGCTTACACATAAAGCATTATATAAGAAAGAATTGAGTTTTTGGACAATAAAATCCTCATGAAGAGTTTTATCATTGTTTTGTAATTGAGTTCAGCCCCCCTCAACTATAAATACTGGCTTCCCCCCTGAATACACGAGGTCAGGCTTACGGCGATTCTCTATTTTGTCTAATTTTTGTTTTTGTAATCGGTCCCCTCTAATGTTGTACCTAATATGTGCCCAGTAAAGGAAATCAAGATCTCAGATGTTGCCTGATAAACTGAAGCTGAAATGTATTGCTATGTTCTTATTAAAACAAGGAGTACCAACTTTTTTTATCTTTTTGAGCTGCTCTACCCGACGTTCTTTAGGTTTTGCCTGATTCATATATGATGTCCCCAACAAGGATTACGGAGGTTTGTAACAAGTGTTTCTATTTAAAAATACACAATTTCTCATCTCAAATGTACAAATTTTCAACATTTCAACTTAATTTTGTTTACACAAGATCTGTTTATTGATGGGAAAGTAATACCAAGGCCTCAGTATAAGTTCACTGATAGGCAACAAAACACTAGGCCACGTCCAAGATAACGTTATGGAAATCGTCTTGAGACAATGCAGACTATACGAAGAGAGCCTGTTCAAGGACATGGGTGGGCCCAACAACCTTCGTCTCAAAAATGCTGGTGGAGAGTATCCCAAAAACCAGGGTGGCTCTCAAGGGTAGTAGCTGATTTTTTTTTATAATTTCAGGAAGTGAATCTTTTGTTAGTGGTGTTGATTGTTTTGCATATCATGTTTTATCAGCACCGAATCGAGATTTTAGGACATAAGTACTAGGGTGTTCATCGATTCGTTTTCTGGTTTGTGAATTCTATGGTTTGGATTAATCGGTTTAATAGTTTTCAAAGTTAAAATGAAAATCAAACCAAATCACTTATAATACTGATAAAACCAAATCATAAACCAAATTAGAATTCGATCTAGTTTCCGTCTAAACAAAGAAAACCAAATTCAAGTAAATTTCAAAATATAATCTAGAAGTCAAAAATAAAAACCAACAAATTATAAGCTCTTAAAAGTGCTCAAGTAAACCAACACCAAACCAAACCAAACACCAATTAAATACTTCGATTTGGTTTCAAACCAAACCATACACCAACTAACATTTTCGATCTGGTTTTATTCGGTTTCAGTTTGGTTTACTTTTCAGTTTATTCGGTGTCAAACCAAATACTGGACACCCCTAGTTACAACTTAATGTACCTCTCTGTCGATCAAAATATGTTGCAATGAACTTCTTAATAAACATTACAAGTATTTAATAAACATTATTTGGTACAATATATATAAAACACAATGATGCTAGGTAGTACACTGCCTTAAACAAGAGTATCCCATGTAATAAACCCATGACGTTATATTGAATTTAAGAAAACAAAATATGCTTTTTTAATTGTACGTGTCTAAGAGGAACTTGAATATGTATGAGAATCAAGTCATTATTTCACCATAAACAAAGCTTCCTCTGGCTTCGAAAGCGCCACCACATGGCCCGCACCCTGCATAATTTGTTCTAGATTGATCTGAACACCAAAAGCAAAAATAATACACAAAAAACTGTAAACAACAGAGCTAACAAATTTCGTGTTTATACCTTGATAGTGGCATGTTTCAGCGAGTATCCATCACGTACATATGTCGTTTGATAACTGAAAAATCGAAGATACACAAACACGTTCATGACCGTTTTTCAGTTATAAATAACACTCTCTGATTACTACTTTTTTAAAACTATGAGGTTACCCAGCAACTTGGGAGCGGAGCAACCATTGTTTCCAAGGGCTTGCAATCGGAATATTGAGAGACTTTATCCATTTCTGAATTCCGACATATGGAAAAACCATGTCATGATCCCCGCTGATACATAAATGTAAGATTTGTTTAGTAAAAGTGGCAGCAATTTTATAAAACCAGATCTGAAATCGATACAAAAAGAAACAGGTATGGACGGAGTCAAAATAGATATCGGGTTGGGTTTGTATCGATCTATTTAACTCGATTATTAACAGGTTAAGTTCGAGTTGGGAATAATTTATGCGGGTTAACCTTCTACCCATTTAAGTTTTTTTTTCTTAAATAAAATTATTTATATTTTATTATACCACATGGCTTAAAATTGTCTACCCACAAAATCTTTTAACTCGTGTAATATGCCAATTTTAGATATAGAAAGGGTTAAATTGATCAACTCGAAACATGTTTAATATGTTCAACCAGTGTATACTATTTAATCAGTCGACCCGTATATATTGAGGTTAAATCGGTCAGGTTCTGGTTATTGTAAACAAGTTAGGCTGATATAAATGATTAGATTATTTAAATGAATTCAGGTTAGGTATTCTAACTCGTCAACTTAAATCCAACCCGAATTGCCACGCTAGGTGAAATAGTGGTAGATTCTTAAATGACATGGGAATACATCTTGTTTTCAATAAATGGGGCATGAGATTGTTTTGTCGATTTACGCCTTTTGAAAAATATATAAGTATCCATTCCATTATTGACGACACTAATAAAAAAATATTTAGAAACGAAAATAATGTATAACGATAAAAAATGTATATTTTTTTTCTCGAACACAAGTAGATGTACGCCTGTCTTGCCGTTAAAACTACACATTCACAAGTGTATAAAAAATCTATAGTGCTTAGGGAAAAACAAGAGACTGGAGACATGACCACTACTGGTCTATCGTTCTTGCAGATTACATAGCACATGCTAAGGGCTATGCGGCCTGCCAAAAATACGCAGGAATCCAACACATTCTAGCTTCCAGATTATAGCCGATTATAAAGCATTGGTTATTTTGAAAATGGGCCATGAATATCATTGGAATGATGGATCACTCAAGCGTCACATTATTATGTTTATAACTTTACTTGACCTCAAAATAATAAGTATCCACCGCTAACAATGTATATATTAATGTTTACACTTAGAGCAAGGGGAGCGGTCACGTTTCTCGTGGGTGTTATCCCTTTGGCGCAAGGAAGCGTTTGATGCATCGTACCGGTGCTAGCGCCAAAGGTACTGGCGCTAATCCTCACACTCAACGTTTCCAATTTTTTCTTTTTTTTAAATTTTAAAAATCTAGTCGTTGGAGGGGAGAAAGTTACAGTTTTCTTAATTAATTCTTACTTTTTTTCTAAATATAACTCCTTTAAAAATCTATAAATAACACCTATTTTTACAAAAATAATTTATACTCATTTCTAACATATTCTAACTAACCTCTATATTTCTCTTATTTTTTACTCCCCAAAAATGAATCCCGATTGGCCAAACAACATGCTTAACGATCCTTACAACCAATTTCAGAACTTAAATCCCGTTGTTGATCCCAAACTTAGATTGATTAGCTTTGTGTTAACGAGATTGAATCAAGTTTAACACATAGAGAAACTTGTTGTTATATGGACAATTCAAGTGTTATGCGGAATTAACACTTAAACTAAAGAACAAGTAAAAACAATACAAACTTTCACTTTTGATTGATTATCAAACTTGAGTACAATGAAAGTCGAATACTGAATAATGCGTATATACTATGAACCCTACGACCTCCTTTTATAACATAAGGAGTCGTGTACAATGGATAACCTATCAACTATTTTTGAGAAAGATAAATATAGAAAATACAATATTTGAGTATATCTTTTCTTAAAATAACAAACGTGTTGACTAAGTTTTCCTATCAGTGCTTGGACTTCTTCTTATCAGCGCTTGGATATTTCTTGTCAATGCTTGATCTGTCAGCGCTTGATTTCTTCCTATCAGCGTCCAATTATCTCTTGTCAGCGTCAAAGTGTCTTGGCTCATTTTATTCCCAACAATACTCCCCTAAACTTGATATCTACTCTAGTAATCAAGTTTCTAAATAAAAACTAAGTACAAGGAGGATTCTTACAAATACAAATTACATTTTAATTAGATAATAAATAAACCTAATTAAATCTTTTCCAACATCACTAGTATAATCGATTTCTAGCTGTGTAGATACCATCTTCTTCAAAACTTCCTTGGACATAGGATATTCAGCATCCACAAGAAGATATTCTGAAAACTTTGTAGTGCTAATGTTAAAAACCAGCTGCTGAATGTAGGCGCCATTGTAGTCCACTGATATCATCCAGATCCAACCTATTGGATCCGCTTCATCTGGTTCAATCATCCTTTTGAAGGATGTCCAGATCTTTATTCCATTAACTGAAGTAGGTGCTTCAGCCTCATACTTGGCCTTCATCAATATCCAAAGATCTACCAAGTCTTCTCTATCCAGGCTTGCAAACAATGAGATCAAAGAAGTGAAAGTATGTACCTTCTTGCAATATCTGGTGATCATCTAGAACCCACTTGCATCTTCTTCATAGTGAACAATGGGGTTTCTGAAATCTAAAGGTAATACCTATACAACATGTGAAGCTTCCAATGGTGAAAGCTTAATGCTTACTCTGATTAATGCTTCACTAGGATTCAATCTATCAAAAGCTGGGAACTCAATATGAAGTCCCTTCTTCACTGGTCTTGGTGCAATTGAAGCCCTTTGAATCTTCAAATTTTCTTCAATCTCTTCATTCCTTTCATCTAAGAGAAGCCTCATAGTATTTTTTTCACAAACTATTAACCAAATTGGATAAGCACGATGTTCCAATTCTTCAAAGGAGAGTCTTCTCAACCGATCAAAGGTCCATCCACCTTGATGACACCTGAGCAACATGTAGTACAACTCTCTCCTATCTCTCTTGAGCTCAGAAAATACCTTGCTAGCCTTGTGCTTCAAAATTACTTTGCTGTCTTCCTACACTCTCAACAAGATCTCCAATCCCCATATTTGTCTAATGATGGACATCTTTGGATGCTCTATTGTCTTGTCCTCCCATGCAAAGTACATGTCCTGTAAAACTCTCAATTTTCGTATCGGTACAGCGGAAGGGTCTTTCAGAGTGTTACGGGATAGCACAATAACTCCAATCATAGACAACACATAAAAATGGTTGTACAAGGTTCAACATATATTCATTCGATAAAACATTTTAAAGTGTACAACAGGTCCCAAATTATACAGGTCATTTAGTTTACAAAACATAGATCGAATGAACATTTTTAATATTATGTGGGCCATCAGAGTCGATCTCCATCCGGATTACCTTCAAGCACCTGAGATAAAAACATGCAAAAATCATATCAACGAATGCCGAGTGAATTCATAGAGTTTAATAAAAACCGTTATATAAAACAATCGTTAAAATCACAACACAAGTATAATATCGGAAGTAAGTCCACGTATTGCTAGTCAGGCAATATATAAATCAAGCATATATCTTAAACCGTCCATGAGACCGTAGCCTCAATATTACCATTATAGGTAATATTATTATCGTTATTAGCGTCGTATTGTATCGGATATTCAGATTATATAGGATTATTATTAGCCGCATGACATTGTTACCTTACTATGAAAACAGCGGGCCGCGAACCCGACAAACAATTTGCCCATCTAAGTTAGCGCGTCGTCACAAAAATCACGCTATGTAATCTTCTCATACATAAATTCGCTTACCAATCAATGTGGTACGACGAGGATCAACCGTCAAGGCGCGAACTGGGGTGATCGTCCCCAAATAGTACTATCAAATACATAAGCGTCTACCAAATCCCGGTAGTTCACAATTCATGCTAATGGGACTTTAAGTGACATAACCTAACTACTAATAATCCTTTTTGTCTCGTTTATAGGGTCATAGCATCATTTGGGTCCATATCATTAAGCATACCATCGGGACTACTTGTGTTATATTTTTATCAAAATCTAGCATGTTATCTCCCTCGTGGGTTTACAAATTATTTTATAAAACATTTAAAAGAGTGCGAGGCTATGAACTCACGTTGATAATGAAAGGCGGATTATCGGCTACGGGCGTGCTTCGGTCATGGAAACCTATATAAATAATAATCGGTCTTAGACTCTTGTCCAATGACTTTTATCAAAATAACAATATACATATGATGATTTTGTACATATGATGATGATCAAGTGGGTTTATATATCCTTGTGTACTCATTTTAGTGTTTACATTTTGGTAACTTTTTACTAGTTTACTAGTTTTACCTATTTACCTATTTTAAGTCCAATAAGCTTATTATAAGTTCTTTAACTTGTTTTAATCCATTTTATACTTATATTATCAGTATCTATACTTTCCATGTTGGGCCTAAATGGGTTAAGCCCAATAAGTACTTTTTATAAGTGTTTATCTTATTTAGTCCAATTATTAGTCCAATATGCTTAGTTAGCTCGTTAATGTCCGTATGTCCTATAGTTCGGGTTTTATCGGTTTTTACTTGTATTAGTTACTTATATATCAGTATATGAATTTTAAAAACTTTACATTAGACGGGTTTGATCGTCTAAGTTTTAATTGGCGAAAAACGTTAATTTTACGGTAATAGCCGAAAAAGTCGTAAAAAATCAAGTTTATAGTTTTTATTACTTATAAGTATTATTCCACTACCATTTATATAATTTATCCATTTATTTAACCTTTTACATATTTATATAAATAAAATTCATAAGTTAGTGGGTTTTAATTTTACATTTTATACAATAAAATTTTGAGTGCTTATATAATAATAATAAACATTAATTCTCAAAATCTGATTTTTATTTTCATCTTCACCATTTTTATCATATCTAGAGTTATATAATGAATTAGAAGCTCATTTTTGGATGGCATGATCTTCATATTATGTGATACATTTAACTTAGCTATATCTACTGCTCATTTTAAGTTTATCTATGCTTAACAGTCCCCACAAAACAGCTTATTCAGATTAGCGCACTCATCTTGTTTTGATCATATCTCACTCATTATATGATTCCATTACATGGCCAACTCTCACATGTGTATAACATCTTTTACTTACTATAAGTGGATTCTACCATGCAAGTTTATCAGTTCAAGTTTTAGTTACATACTGTTTTTATACAGCCAACTAAATAAGCGTGATTTTAGCCTTGTTTCTTATGGTTATTAACCTTTTTAAGCATATTTATTAACACTTAATCCACACACAACATTTTTATCATCATATATTCATCATATACATATACAACAAGAAAGAAAATACATTTGTTCTTTACAAAAATAACAAGAGAAAATGGAGAGGATGATCTTCTTTACCAACCAAGAGTATATCTTGTTTTTGGAAGACAAGAACTTGATGAACACCAAAAGTAACTCCAAGATCATCAAACACCAAGAACATAAGTTGAGAAATCAGCCCTAGGACACAAGAAAATCACCTCCTTTGTTGTTAAAATGGCCACCAAATGATCAAGGCTTCAAGTTAACACCATGATAGAGCTAGATAACAAGTATTTCATGGCTAGAAAAGATCAAGAAGGGGTGTTTGTTCTTCAAAGTGGACGACAAGGGTGGTGATGTTGAGAGAGAATTGAGTTGGTTTGCATGTGTGGAATGGTGGTAATGAGAATCTAGTTGTTGGTTTGATGGTTTTGAGTTAGTGGAAAGCTTAAATTGTAAGCTTAAGCTTACACTTGTAAATAACAAGTTAACATGATGCCACATATTGATGTGGTGTCATGTGTGTCGTCCCATGTGAGCTAGTGGGGTGTGATAATGCATTTTGTCCCACCTCACTAATTTACGGGTATTCCTCGATTCTAGTTTTCTCGATTTGCGTGCCCTCGGGTCGTTTCATGAAAAACGTTTTTATAAATTATGAATCAACGTCACAAAACGAATCCAATAAAAACTGTCTCATCAAAAACGGAGTTCAAAAACGTAAATACGTAATCCTAAGGTTTCCGGTTTAGTCGTAAAGGACGCTAAATTATGCACGTAAGCCCAAATTTAAATCCGTAAATTGTGAGTTCATCAACCAGCACAAAAATAAGTTTCAAAATATTATACGAGAAAATAATTCACTACTTGAAAATTTTAGATTGTCACATGTCCCTAACTTCAGGCATATCAAAATCAACTTTTCTCTTTAACTCTCTTAGCCTCTCCTTGGCTAAACCATCCTCACCATATTCTAACCTTTCTGGATCCTCTATTATCATCACACTAGATCCGGAACTCTCATCATCATCACTACCATCTTTTTCTTTCTCTATGGTAGCCTAATCCTGCTCTTGTAGTTGTGTAGCCAAAGCTTGATCAAATTTTATATGGGCTTCATTTTTGTTTGGCTTCTCAACTTCCACTAAAATTAATTTACCCTTGTCTTTTACCCCAATAACTGGTAAAGTAGTTGGTGGTACCTGTGTTGTAAAATCCCTAATAATAACTGGTGGTTGGGATACACCAATCATACCCGTGGGTCTGTCAACGCCTTCTTTACTCTTGTCAGCACTCAAATTATGAACATCAACGGCTAACTTGTTAACCTCTTCCAGCATCTCCACAAATGGTAACTTCTTTGGAGTGATCAAGGAGACATCAATAACTGGCTTCTCCTTCAAGCTTGCAAAGCTTCAGCAACTTCCACCTGTTTTGTACCAAAAGAACCACATTCTTCATCCTGTGATCCCTCGTCACTCAAGTAGAAAGGTTATGTTGGTGCATCTTCCTCCTCTTTGTAAGAATCCTCCCTTGATGAAAGGACTCTGGCTTGCCTCCTCCTAGCTTGGGCAGTCTCCAAAACAACTAGTCTCTCCATCAATTGCTTGAGTTCAAGACCCTAACCTGTGAAAATCTGTACAAGGTCTGCATTTTGATTTTGTAAGATAATGCAGACCACCGTCAATTCTAAAATGGTGTAAGGTTCCAATCTGCCCTCCTCTAGAATGGAAATTTGACCCCCTAAAGTAGATTCATGGGGCATGGATGGGGTCTTAATGATGTTAGGACTGTCTAATGGGAACTTTGCTTTTGCAAGCTAATGTTAACGAAACAATAGCAGTCAATGTAGTCACTCCATTAACTGTTGAGGAACTGATAGTGTTCCAAAACTGTTTAAGGTTTGTGGCAGGGACAAGAGGAGTATGTGAAAGTGCATACCTTAATGGGGACGCATTCAAATACCCAAACATCTGTGTAAATTGAGGAAACAGAGTATCATCAACTTCCAAATAAGCCACCTTGTTGTGTTGACTTCTGAACCTCAATTCTAATGAAGCAGGTTTAAAGTTAGGTGCCATGAAGATTGATGCAAGAAAACTGTGATAAACGTTATGGAGAGATGAAAGTTTGAGAAATAATAGTTAGACTAGAATAAGCAGTTACCCTGTTTGAAAGAAATAAGCCAAATATATAGGAGAGGTGAAAATATGTGATTGGTCAAAACAAGAGGCAGTTATTTTCAAAAAGTAATAATGAAAATCTTGAAAATATATAACTTATCTCATGCATTAATAAAAATTTACCAACTCCTAAAATTACGGCCCATATTTTCGTCAAAAATAACAACTGGGTAGGACCCAGTGTTTGTCAACGGTAAAAAACAAAGTATCAACGTCTAACGGCTATATTCTTGTCAGTGTTGGAAATTTTCCATGTCAGCGTTAAAATTGGTCTTATCAGCGTTTGGAAAGAAAAATGTCAGCGTCCAAAAAAAATAATTAAAAATAAAAAGGACCTTAACAAAGTAATTTTATCCTAGTGAAGATAACTCATAGACTGAAAATCACTATAGGATGGCAAGCACAGTCCAATCATGCACACTTGCTTAAGCAAGATAGACATAATTGTCCTCAAGTGTCCCTTGCTAACCAAAGTTCTTAACAATGAAGTTATCTCATATAAACCCTTTGTAACTTCCCATGTAAGCCCATTAAAAACATTCCCAAGTCTCCCAACCGACCAAATCCAATTCTAGGCCAAAAAGTCTTGGCAGCGTGCACAGTATATCAACTTTGCATGCTACAGTGCCTCACGATTTAGAAAACTAACTCGTACTCACCAATAGACAAAATCTAGAATTGTGATGAGAGTATTCTAAGAATACACACAAATCCTAAAGGTTTCTTAAACCTCCCCTTAAATTATGATATACAAAGTTGCCAAATAAAAAGTATGAAATAAAAATTTATGTCAAGATAGGAATGGAAACATTCCAATCATCGTCCATAAACTTGAATCGATGATTAGTAAGCTCCAAAGATCCATAAGCAACTCTGTATCCATTTGTACAATGCTCATACTGCCTGCATGATTAGATCAAAAACCACAAAACTAACATATTGCTGTCAGCGTCCATTTTAACACTTATAAGCGTTAAAATAACCTTTGTCAGCGTTAGAAAAATAAAGTGGAAAACCTAATCTTGTATAAAGACTAATAACATTACACATCCTGTACAAACTATACAATGACTTCAAAAACACATTTAGGTGAGATTGATCATTCCAATACTTGTTACCAAGTACTAGAACCTCCCAACATCATAAAGTTTAGTTAAAAGATCAGCCACATTTTCTTCTGTCTCTACCCTATCTGAATGTATTAAACCTTTTTCAAAACAATCTCTTATAAAATGATGTCAAATTTCTATGTGTTTTTTAGAGTGATGTACATGATTCTTAATAATGCATAATGTACTGTTATTATCTACAAATATCTTGGTATGCATAAAATTATAACCATAATCCAACAGCTAGTTTTGTATCCATAGAACTTGTCCACAACAAGCAGCTGCAGCTACATATTCTGCTTAAGTTGCAGAGTTTGCCACCACTGTTTGTTTCTTGCATTGCCAAGATATCAATCTGCTCTCAAGAAATTGGCATCTACCAGTTGTGGATTTCCTATCAAACTTGTCACCTCCATAATCACTGTCTAAATAACCAATAAGCTCCAATGAAGAATCCTTTGGATACCATAATCCCAAGGTAGGATAGCACCTAAGGTATCTAAAGATCCTTTTGACAGCATGAAGATGACACTCTTTGGGAGTCACCTGATGGCGTGCACATGCACACACAGCAAACATGATGTCAGGTCTAGAAGCTATAAGATACATCAATGATCCATTCATTGATCTATAATGCATGACATCCACATATTTTCCATCTCCAGTCTTTCCCCAAGGGTGTTCCCTATCCATGGGTGTGCTAGCACGTTTTTCATGTGGAGAAAAACCAAACTTCTTCAATATTACTGCTACATACTTGTATTGAGAGATAAAGATACCTTCTTCTTTTTGTTGGACTTGTAAACCTAGAAAGAAGTTCATCTCTCCCATTTCACTCATCTTAAACTTTTTTGTCATGAGCTTGGAAAAGTCTTCACTCATCTTTGGACTTGATGAACCAAATATGATATCATCCGCATAGACCGGAACAAGTAGAAAGTCCTTACCAATCTTCTTGGTAAATAAGGGTCTGGTCTACGGTGCCCCTCTTAAATCCATTTTCCAACAGATAGGTGGACAATGTTCTATACCATGCTCTTTGGGCTTGATGAAGTCCATACATAGCTTTCTTGACTTTATACACTTTTTCTGGATGTTCTGGATCTTCAAAACAAGGAGGTTGCATAACATAAACCTCCTCTGTAATTGTGCCATAAAGAAAAGCACTCTTCACATCCATTTGATAAACTAAGAAGCCCATGAAAGAAGCATAGGATAGGAAGATCATTATTGCTTCAATCCTTGGAACAGGTGCAAAAACCTCTTCATAGTCTATTCCCTCTTCTTATGTATAGCCTTGAGCAACTAAACATGCCTTGTTTCTGACCACAATTCCTCTTTCATCTTTCTTGTTTCTAAGAACCCAACGTGTCCCAATAGGTCTTACATACCTTAGATAATCCACTAACTCCCAAACATCCTGAATAGCAAACTGGTGAAGCTCATCCTGCATTGCTTCCTCCCAACTTGGTTCTTTGAGAGCATCAAAAATCTTCTTGGGTTCCTGTTGTGACAGAAAACAAGCAAACAAACATGCCTGTACAAGAGGGTATCAACCTTCTTGTGGATATTGGAAATGAAACATCCTTGAGTCTAATGAGACCTTCTTGTTTGAACAGGAGACAAAACATCACCAATGATTAGTGAAGGAGGATGATGTTTTATAGTAGTTGAAAGTGTGCCTCCTTCAATGAGTGTGGTGTCTTCAATATCAGTCTCCATGTTGCCACTATCATCTTCATATCCACCTCTATCCTTACTAGAATGAATCTCTTCATGAAGTATGAAAGGTTCACCTTGTTCAAAAGTATTGGAAGAGAATAAATGGTCAAACGGGTTGTCAGCGTTTGAGCTATCAATGCCTGAATTTGACCTGTCAGCGTCGGATTTGCCTTTATCAGCGCTTGAAGATTCATGCATGTTTTCATCAACAGGCTTTCTTGTGGACCTACTTCCTCCTTAGCAGCAGCAGCTTGTGCAAATCCATCAGTCCATAAAGGAATGGTAACATACTCAAGTATGGGGTCTGATTTGACTGCATGTGATCCTTCTTCCTTGTCAACCTGTTTACCTGTAATTTCAACAATAGGTTCTTCCACAACATGTGAATCCTTTTTCACAATGTCTGGATTAGTAACAGGCATAGAATTCAAGGTTCTAGATAAAGGTTCTAAATCAAAGAACCAATATGGTCCACTCTCAAGATCACTAGGTTTACTTTCTAAAAACTTAACATGTACCTTTTCAAGTATACATTTTTCTTTCTTATTGTAAACCCTATATCCTAAGGCATCACTAGTATCAAGGATCACTACATGACATCCAAAGGGTTTAAGAAAACCTATATTGGGTTTCCTATTCCAAAATAGCTCATAAGGTGTCTTATTATGGATTTTGTTGACCAATGCTCTATTCTAAACATAACAAGTTGTATTCACAGCCTCAGCCCAAAAGGCAATGGGAAAATTAACATCAGCCAACATTGTCCTAGCTGCTTCTATGAGTGTTCAATTCTTCCTTTCAGCCAACCCATTCTGCTGTGGGGTTCTAGCTATGCTAAACTGCCTAGTAATCCCTTTATTCACATAGAAGGCATCTAACAATTGGTTTCTAAACTCACCATCATTATCACTTCTAAGTATTTTAACCTCATTCCCTATCTTTTTCTCAATTTGGGTAATAAAGTTAATCAAAACTGTGGCAGTTTCACTTTTTAAGGCCAAAAAGAAAGTCCAGTAAATCTAGAAAAATCATCAGTTATAACAAAACAATAGGATTTACCATTTAAACTTTCTATATTAGTTGGGACAAATAAGTCCATATGTAGCAAGTGAAGTGGTTTATAACTAGAGTGCACAAGTTTAGACTTAAATGAGAGTTTGTGTTGTTTGCCTTTAAGACACGCAACACAAGAATGATCATTATGGAAAGCCTTTAAGGGAAAACCATCAACTAAATCATGTATCACAAGTCTATTGATATTCTTAAAGTTTATATGCCCTAACCTTTTGTGCCATAGATTACTTTCATCTACTGAAGCTTTAGCATACAGATATGACAAATTGTTGTTCATCCTAATTCCATTAAGATTAACATTATAAATGTCCTTATGCCTAGGTGTTCTATACTCAATAAACTTCTCATCAGGAATCTTAAAATCTCTACTTAACACCAAGCATTCAGTATCAATGAAAAGAACCTTATTCTTGTTGTCATAAACTTGTGACACACTAAACAAATTATAATCAAGTTCTTTTACCAGAAATACGTTTTCAAAAAGTATATTATTGGTGATAAGAGTGCCTTTGCCTAAAATTGTACCATATCCTCCTCCAAAGTACACTTTTTCACCATCTTTAATGGGGGTAAGATTAGTCAAGTAATCTTCCTTCCCCGTCATGTGCCTAGAGCATCCACTGTCCCAATATCCATAATCATTGACCTGCTTTTGAATGCCCTGCATATAAAGAAAACAAATTAGTTTTCTTTGGGAAACCAAGCCTGAGCAGACTTGGATTCATTTGGTTGTTCAACAAGCACAGACTTAGTCCTTATAACAACCCCTTGTTCATCCCTTTGAGGCTTGAAACCCCATTTTACCCCAATTGGTTTAGTTATGACCTTTGAAATATAATGAAATCTGTTACATGTCATGGAAATCCCATCAGAATGAGGGTTTTAGTTTTGTTTAGGTCTCTAAGTCAAACTAGATGAAGCTTTAGACCCCTTTCCCTTAGGTTGTAAGTACCTATTATTACTTGGTCTAACATAAGAACCAATACTAGCTTGTTGTGGCATTTTCATACCATACCTAGAACTGTCAGTGTTGGAATTGTTCCTGTCAACGTTAAATTTGTTCTTGTCAGCGCCCAAATTAGGGTTTGCTACAGGAACCCATTGTCTGTTAGACCATGTATTTGTCTTTTGAAAGGGTATTTGTCCATGTGTATTTGTCCCTTTAGTAAAGAATGGAGCTGGTCTAGTAACTTGTGGACTTGGTTGGACATAAGTTCTGGGTTTGACCATGGTTGACCTATTGTCAGCGTTAACTTTTGAGGCACTGACACATTTATAGGCCAAATGAGAAAAACTCCCACATATACCAAGCTTTTCTAGACATAACCTTAGGTCTAGATTGAAAGAACCCTGTCCCATTAACACTAACTTGGCTTTGTGGCTACCTAGGTTTTCTATTCATTTCAGCATACTTAACACTAGGTTTTCTATTAACAGATGAGCCAAGGTTAACAGGTTTTCCAGTGGTAGGGTTGGTCACAGTTATGGGTGTAGACTCAAGTGGACTCTCACTAAGCATTCCACCCTTAACAAAGAGAAAAGAGTTGGCTGCTTTCCATTGCTCAAGATCAGTCACCTTTTGTTGATATTCCTCAACTGGGTGAGCACTCTAGGTGGAGGAATAAATTCCTCTACTTGGAGTTCTGGAATACCAGTCCAAGAGAGATCTTTTCTCCGAACACCATAAAAGTTCCCAGCAGGTGGAGGAACATCAACATAATCATTCATCCCAGTCCCAGACTTGTCCCTAGAATCTCTTTGTTCATTGACACACTTTTTTAGGGTTTGGCTTGCTTTATCAAAAATTTTAATTTTAAGCCCTACATTTTCTTTATCCTTAATGGCCTCATCTAACTTAAGGTGTGACTCTTCTCTGGATCGCATCAGATTGTCCCTAAGTTCAACATTAACTTTAAGATCATGAGACAAAACATTAATTTGATCTTTTAGGTCAAATTACATTTTCTTATATTCCTCAACAGTCTTTTCAGTTTGAACAAGTGCCATTTGGTAATTAGTTAGCTTGCATTTTTCATCAAAAACATCTGATTTTAACTTTAAAATTTCTTTGTTAAGCTTTTCAGTGTTTAAACGACAGCCTTTACTATAGTAAGCATCATCATATACCTCATTATCTGATGAAGACGAGGAATGTGACATAAGAGCAAAGTGAACATGTTCTTCTTCTTCCTTCTCTGCAATCAAATTCTTATTTTCTTCCACATCCTTTGCCAAAAAGCTCCAGTACCATCCAACACCATCAATGTCTTGCATGGCAACCATAGCCTTTGTCTCTTCAACCTTGATGACTTGGCTTGAAGGCTTTCTAGCATCAAATCTTCTTGGAGATCTGCATTCCCTCATAAAGTGACCCATCCTATGAAAGTTGTAACACTCAACCTTGGATTTATCAAACCCAGCAGTGTCTTTAGCATTGAAGGTTATCTTCTTTTTAAATCTCCTATTCCATCTATTGGCCCTTATGCTTGCAAGTGCCATATTCCACTTAATATCCATCTTTTCCAAGTTCTCCTCACTGATTTGCTCAAGGTCCTTATATGTAATCACTGAACCATTGGGCAATGCAGCAATGTATGCACACACTGTGTCTAGATCAATACCAGCAGGTTTAATCCTTGGGAGTCAACATTGTATGTGTCAGCGTCTGAATGTGAAACACTGACAAAGGTTGATCCACCACTGACACAAGGTGATCCAGTAACAGGATGCACATATGATTCTCTCTTATCAACTTGAGCTTCACTATGTGAGATGAAATCCATGTTTCCAGAGGTGGATTTGCTTCTATGATCCAATAAGATTTCATTCTCTACAATCTTTAGCTTATTGTAGACATCATCAAAAGTAGAAATCTTTTGGGTATTGGTAGCAATTATAGACCTATCTTCAATCTTCTACTCATCACCAAGACTTTTAAGGAAAGTAGTAATGATATCAGCATCATTATACTCTGTTCCCATAAAGGTCAACTTGCTAGTGATGTCTAGAAGTATGCTTCTTACCTCACTTAGTTTCTCATTGGGAAGAGCCTTAAACACAACATACTCATGAAAAAGTAGTTTCTTTTTTCTAGGTCAGTATCATCATTACCACCATAGTAGAATTGAAGAGCTGCCCAAAGTTCTTTGACAGACTCAAAGCTTCTATACTTATGCTGATTGTTTGGACCCAGGGAGAGTTTGAGAATGTTTAAGGTCTTCATGTCATTCCTTCTCTTGGCTATATCAGTAGTTGAGACAGCTCTTCCATCCTCAGGTCTTTCTTTACGTTCTTCAACAGTAGAACCAGTAATAGACCTTGCTAGAATAGCGGCAACAATCTTAGCTTCTTTATCGAATTCGTTTCAATATTTAATAATCTTCCAGAGAGTATGATCATGAATTTGAAGGTATTGTTCAAAACTGAACTTCCATTGTTCAAAGTTGTCAGGGTCGAGCATGGGGATTTTTAGGGTTTTGGGGTTTTTAGGGTTTACTATTCTTCTAGATCAAAGTTCCTCAACAAGCTCTGATACCACTTGTTGATCCCAAACTTATATCGATTAGCTTTGTGTTAAAGATATTGAATCAAGTTTAACACTTAGAGAAACTTTGTTGTTATATGGACAATTCAAGTGTTATGCGCAATTAACACTTAAACTAAAGAACAAGTAAAAACAATAAACCAAACTTTCACTTTTGATTGATTATCAAACTTGATTACAATGAAAGTCGAATACTGAATAATGCGTATATACTATGAACCCTACGACCTACTTTTATAACATAAGGAGTCGTGTACAATGGATAACCTATCAACTATTTTAGGAAAAGATAAATATAGAAAATACAATATTTGAGTATATCTTTTCTTCAAATAACAAACGTGTTGACTAAGTTTTCCTATCAGTGCTTGGACTTCTTCTTATCAGCGCTTGGATATTTCTTGTCAATGCTTGATCTGTCAGTGCTTGATTTCTTCCTATCAGCATCCAATTAACTCTTGTCAGCGTCAAAGTGCCTTGGCTAATTTTATTCCCAACACCCGTTTCGTCTTCGAATCAAGGATCCTCTTATCGACCTCAATTAAAATATATGTCATTTTACCACAATCAAAAGGAAGCATTTCTCAAATTTCAACAAGAACAATTTATAAAATTTCAACAAGAACAATTTATGAAATTTCAACAAGGCTACGTGGAACTTTTTGAAGGACAAGATGCAAGTGATGAGTGGGGAGAACGATTAGGGGTTTATAACTCGAGTTGATCCCGTGTATAAACGAGCTACGGGGTTGAATTTTAAAGACAAGGTCGCGTGAAACTTTTTGAAGGACAAATACAAGTGGAAGAATCACGATTCGACTCTAGAAAGGTGAAATCGTCTTCTCGCTACCAAGGAAGACCTCGAGTTATTCGAACCTGACGCTTTTCCACGGTCCTCCTAGATGCATCGTGTTTCAAAAAGTCAACGTTCCAACAACTCAACGGCTAGTTCCGGTTCAAACCCCTAGATGTATCAACAAATGATGACTGAACAATACGAGCTAGCTTCTTCCACTCAAAGAGTCTCTTTGGGTTAAGTGCATTCATGTGTACAAAATTAAAGAGCGAAATTTTTGGGAAATTTCATTATGAGGGTCCATAACGTGGGGTTGGAGGAAGATATTATAGCTCTGAAGTATCATTAGGTATCGAGTTGGTAATGATTCTAAGGGTTCATTGAGGTATGATTGTTTGAATTCTCATGGGCCTTTAGCTAATATTGTTTCTGCGAGGGACATTTTTAGAGCTGGGTATAACCAAGCTTCTAAGGTTCGGGATGACATTCAAGATGGAAATTGGAGCTGGCCTATGGAGTGGTATGCTAAATACCCGCTGCTATATAACATAGTAGCACCTACTTTTGTGGCGGGATCGTGTGATAAACTGGAATGGAGGGACACGGATGGGGTTTTCGAACCTTTTTCGGTGCAATCTGTTTGGCAATCATTGCGTCCTATAGGGATAACATGGTGGACTAGTAGGACGTTATTTGGTTTTTGGGCTGTATTCCGAGGCATGATGGGCATCTATGGCAGGTTATAAAAAGGAAACTGAAAATGCAAGACCGTCTATGCAGCTGGGATGTCGTGACTGGTCTCATGCCAAATTGTCCTCTTTGCGATATCCAACTGGATTCACATTATCACCTCTTCTTTGTTTGTCCTTTTTCCCAACATGTTTGGTGTAAAACCCGCATGCTTTTACCATGAACAGTACACTTAGTAAACGTACATACATTTAAGAACTTTTCTTTTATAGCATGAACACGTGTAACGATTAGTAATTACAAAAGTTATGTACGTATAATTACACGATAAGTATTAAGTACGTGTTAGTACACGATAATTATTAACAATAATAATTATAATCACGAACATGAAATCATGAACGTAAAAATCACGAACACGTAACTACGTACTTAATTAGTATTATACGATTAATATCCTTACGTACAAGTATATAAATATAATGCTAACATTTAAACACGAAATCACGAACATATGAACACGTAATTTAAAATACGGGAAAACTCCGGGTTTCCCTTGTGGGCCATTTTAGCCGTGACACCAAAGAGAGAAACGGGCCAAGCCCATTTGATTTTTAAGTAATAAACAAAAAGGAATAAACCTTTTCATTCATAGACAATTTTCAAGAAATTAAAAACCCTACTCTCTCTTTGCTCTCTCTTGTAGCCGACGACAACATCACCACCAAAGGGGTGATAGGTTTGATTTTTAGCTAATTGAAATCTAAGATCGTGTTCATGTTATTGTTCTTTAATCTTTTCACGCATTCGGTAATCCGTAAACCCTTTTATGTTTATTCTTTTTTATTTAATTATTATCACATGAACATGAATTAAATAAAACAAGCATTAAAAACATGTCACGGGATCAAGGGGTAAAAATTAAGGGTTTTTTCGGATATGGTTGTTCGAACGACACACAAACCGAGAGCCCCAAGGCTCTCAGTGTGTTCTTGATCACGCCACCAACCGAGATCTATGATCTCAGTGGTGTTTGGTTTGGTTGACAGCTGGACAAGGCACCCCGACATGCGTCGGGGGTGTCCTTGCGGTTTGGTTGGGTCTCGGTAGCACACAGCCCCACCACCGGCACCCAGCCGATGGCAGACTGGGTCAGGCAGGGGGAACACAGCAGGAAGTAGGGGGACCACCGGCACACAGCCGGTGGGAACCCACTGCTGTTGGCAGCGGCTAGCCGAGAGGGACAAGACCACCGGCAGCAGCCGGTGGCAGTTATGGCAAAGGCAGTGGCAACCGGCCAAGCATGTTTGCCACTATCAAGGGGGTGTTTGGTTCAGACCGGTTCAAGGGGTTCCGAGTCCGGTTCATGACATGTCTAAATTAAAAACATTTGGTCCGGTTCATGACTAAAATATGTATAAGTATTTTATTTTTTACAAGTATTTATTTTAACAAGGTATTAAATTAATTAAAACATGACATGTAATTAATTAAATTAAATCATGGACTTAGGTTAATTATTAGAAACTCATTAAAACATGACATGTAATTAATTAAATTCAGGAAACTTGCTATTTTTGGAAAGTTTCTTTTTTAGAAACTCATCTATTTTAAGAAGTTAATCTATTTTTGGGAACTTTCTATTTTTGTAAACTTTCTATTTTAGGAAACCTGCTATTTTTAGAAAGTTACTTATTATTACACAAGAATAATAATACAAGAAATACAAGTAATACTTAATAAGAATATGCAGAATACATGATAAACACAACATAACGTTAAAATTAGTAAAACAAGACATGAACATATAAAACAAGCTAAGACACGATATAAAATCAGTTACGTACTCTGTAATCAGAATAATTATACATGTATACTATTTATGTAGAATTAGTGAGATCGAAGTAGGACTTCCCTTCGTTCATCTTTTTCGTTCACTGGACATAAGGTACGGATTTCCCGTCCTTTCAGTATGGACATTCTTTCCTTATTAGGATTCCCCGTTTGCAGCCAACTGTTTTCCCAATATTTCTTTTATATATTTGCTACTTTTGTTAAAATAAGAGCCTAAGCCATGTACATGCATGACCAGTCTCACCTAGTTATGGAGGTACCATAACCATAACACTAGAGGCACCAGTGTTATGACTTCCCCACGGCAAACTGATTGCTCGTGGCGTCCCTCTTTAGTTTTGGCCATTATATTATATTATCAAGTGGGGCATATGGGTGCATCCTAGTTACATGTTTACCAGTAATATCAGAGTGAATTCAGTGTGTGCCTTGCATCCTTCACTAGGAGTTGATCCCTCCTACCCAGACTAATTAATTAGAGACAACCCCTCTAATTGCATGACGAGGTCTCCCCTCCAAGTATTCATGTACGGTGGAACCTCATGATCCTATATGGGCTATTTGGCTAATTAAACAGATTTTCATAGAAACATAAGTCTTTTCATACTATAAAACCAGTTTTATGAACATGAATCCAAATATCTTAGAACTTATGATATTCCGTTGCTATTAGTCTTATATGCTTACGTTATTCCATGTCATACTTGTATATCCGTGCACTAAGCGTTATGCTCACCCGTTTTCCTTTCATGTTCCTAAACAACAGGTACTCAAGGGCGCTCGTAGACTTTAAGCGCACGTGCATATGGATTGGAAGCTATCTAGCCTTCTCTACTTTATGCATTTCATCATACATTTTGCTACTTATTTCTATGGACATTGTTTAGTCCTTTTCATTTACAGTACTTATGTTTGTGTGTGGTTAGTTTATACTTAGGGTACTGATGTTTGTTTCCAGTATTCCTTTTCATGGTCATGTAATATTTTTAAGACATTTTCCTTGTATGCTTTGATGACACGACATAATCACATGCGACATTCCATTTACCAAAATAGGTTGTTACATTTATGGTATCTGAGCAAAGGCTTAGACCTGTAGGCTCTCAAAACACGACCTGTGATTAGTGGGTAGTCACTATGGTCTTCCTAGAACTGACAGTCAGTTTTCATGCATTCATTGTTTTCGTGCATTCATGTTATATGTCATTGTCGCAGGTTTATGACTAAGTATAGGTTGGTACAGGACTGGCCCTATTTAGTCGCATGTGCTTTTATCGAAACTTTTAACTTTGGGACCGACCCATTGGCGTCCCCTCGCCATGTCTTTTGTTTTGGGTGAACTGACCATAGGCGTTCACTCTCGAGCATATAAAAGTTTTCATAAAACTACATCATGCATTCATGCATTATTTTTCCTTCATAAAATTTTTCGCATGATTTATTGGCATAATTTTTTTTTTCATGTATGTTTTATGTTTTGATTAGTTTAATCATGCATTTTGTTTTATACTGTCAGATGGCTCTCACACGCGAGCAGGATCAACTCAATGCAGTAGTCCAAGCTGCGATGCAAGCTTTGCTTCCTCTGCTGAGGAACGACATCCGGGCTGAGGTGCAAGTTTTCAACAATCAGCAACAGCACCCAGTTCCTCCTCCTCCTCCAACAACATTGGTCACAAGGCTGGAGAGATTCAACAAGCAACATCCTCGATCCTTCGAGAGAACTGATGGCCCCAGTGAGGCTGAAAGCTGGTTGGATCATATCGAGAAGATATTTGATGCAATGGGCTGTGACCCTGTCTTCAAGTCGAGGTTGGCCTATTACAAGTTCGAAGGTGATGTACTGGGATGGTGGAAGCCAGTCAAGCAGTCCGAGGGAGGTGACAATTGGGTGGCTGGTTTGACTTGGGCTCAGTTCAGGGAGTTAGTGATAGGACAGTTCTTTCCCAAGGTTGAGCATGACAAGTTGAAGAGGGAGTACCACGGAATCAGGCAGAGAGCTGGGGAGAACAGCAACGAGTTCATGCAGCGCTTTCTTCGTTTGGCTGGTTTTCTTGGCGCAGCAGCAGCAACTGCCGAAGAGCAAGCTTACTACTTCTGGTGTACTCTTCGTACATCGGTCGCCAACAACTTGGTGTGTGCTACCTTCAACATGGTGGCATAAGTTGCCGATGCAACACGTAAGCTGGAGATGCTGTAGGAAAGAGAGGAATTCGGGGAAGTAGAGAGACATGAGAAGAGGTATTGTTCATCATTCAGCGGTGACCATTTCAAATTCATTCAGTACTATCCAATATTTACGTTTCTCTTTAAACTGTACCTTTTAGGCAGAAGACTGGGTACCGGTCTCAACCGGCTACTCAGCAACAACCTACTCACCCAAAGGTATAACGGTCAGACTCAAGACCGTTATGCTACAGATAGGCGTGGCGGTAATGATAATTACCATAACAATGCTGGAAACTCCGACACCAGCAGGTCACTACACTTACTCATTTCTTATGTTACATGTTGTAATTTATAATTCTGACACATTAGCAATCTTCTACCAGGAATCATGGTAGCGGGAGGGAACATGGCCGAAGAGGTTCACAGCCTAACCGTCCAGCTATCACTGGTATTACATCTTACGATTTTCCGCATTGTCCTTTTGTATCTATAAACCATGTCTCATGTGTACTTTTCCAAACAGGCTCCCAACTAGCAAGGGCACCTGCTGGAGGGTATGCTCACCCTCCCTGCACTACCTGCAACCGTAGGCACCCAGGGCCATGTTACTGCGACAACGACACTTGCTTCAAGTGTGCACTTACTAGCCATCGCATGAAGGACTGCCGCAACAGCGAGATGGAAGGGACATCTAGACATGCTGATTCCAAGCCACCTCCTACTAGTGGACGGGTGTACACGACTTCTCGCGATCAGGCCAACAAGTCTACAGGTACCATCACTGGAATCTTGTATATGTGTGGTCAAGCTACATGTGTTTTATTTGACACGAGTGCTACTCACTTGGTCATTTCTACTGCTTATGCTAAGAATGTTAGGATATCCCCTATGCCTTTAGAGATGTACTAAAAATTTCCACGCCTTTAAGAGACTCTGTACGCATAACCCATGGGACAAGAGCCTTCCCCTAGAGTTTGACGACAAGATTCGTCATGTTGACGCACTTCCAGTGGATATGTGCGATTTTGACATGATATTAGGCATGGACTGGCTATCCAAACATCACGCCACCATAGACTGCCATACATATCGGGTCATCTTCGGTGATGTAAATACACTAGAGTACATTCACAATGGGTTCGTACCTGGAAGGTCCGTACAAATAATATCGACCTTGCAAGCACGTGCACTACTATCACATGGTTGTGAGGGCTATCTTGCTACTGTTCATGATTTGGAGGCTGAATCTCCATCTATCCAGAATCAACCAATCGTGTCAGAATTCCCTGACGTGATTCCAGAAGAACTTCCGGGTATACCACCTATTCGTGAAGTAGAGTTTAATATTGAGCTCATGCCAGGAGCTGAGCCAATATCTAAGGCACCTTATCGCATGGCTCCCGTAGAGCTGAAGGAGTTAAAGGAACAACTGCAGGAACTGTTAGAACACGGTTTCATTCGACATAGTGCTTCTCCATGGGGCGCACATGTTATGTTCGTAAAGGAGAAGGACGGCATCATGCGTCTTTGCATAGATTATCGTGAGCTTAACAAGATCACCATCAGGAATAGATATCCGTTGCCACGCATTGACGACTTCTTTGACCAACTCAAAGGGGCCAAACATTTCTCCAAGATTGCTTTGAGGTCGGGCTATCATCAGTTACGGGTTAAAGAGCAGGACATTGCCAAGACTGCTTTCCGTACATGTTATGGGCATTACGAATTCGTAGTCATGCCTTTTTGCCTTACCAATGCTCCAATTGTTTTCATGGATCTGATGAAACGTATCTTCCATGAGTTCCTGTACAATTTCGTCATTGTATTCATTGACGACATTCTGATTTTCTCCAAGTCCAAGGAGGAACACGAAGACCATCTTTGTACTATACTACAGATACTTCGCCAGAAGCAGCTGTATGCCAAATTCTCCAAGTGTGAGTTCTAGTTAGACAAGGTGGCATTCCTAGGCCACATTGTATCAGCAGAAGGAATCACCTTGGATCCAACAAAGGTTGACGCTATTACCAAGTGGACAAGACCGACATCAGCGACTGAAGTTTGTAGTTTCCTAGGCTTCTCTGGTTACTACCTCAGGTTCGTAGAGAACTTTTCCCGTTTAGCACTGCCATTGACCAAACTGACGCGGAAAGGGGAGAATTTCGTCTGGACTGAAGAAAGAGAGAAGAGCGTTGAAGTCCTAAATCAGAAGTTAGTATCTGCACTGATTCTTACTCTCCCATCTGGTACAGGTGGATTTTAGATCTACAGTGATTCTTTAGGGAAGGGACTTGGCTGTGTTCTCATGCAACATGGGAAAGTGATTACGTACGCTTCACGGCAGCTTAAGCCGTATGAGGAAAATTACCCTACTCATGACTTGGAACTTGCAGCAATCGTGTTTGCAATGAAGATATGGAGGCACTACTTGTATGGAGAATCATGTGATATCTTCACAGATCACAAGAGCCTGAAGTACATCTTCACTCTACATGAGCTGAACATGAGGCATAAAAGATGGTTAGAGATGTTGAAGGATTATGACATTAATCTGCAGTATCATCCCGAAAAGGCAAATGTAGTGGTAGATGAACTTAGTAGGAAGTCTGGTATGATAAACGACATTAAAATTGAGGAGGAAATTATAAGAGACTTGGAGAGACTAGACATCGAGATCATGGTACGTGGACAACACAGTTACTGGGCTAATCTTATAGTGGAACCTGAGTTACTCTCTAGGATCAAGGAAGCTCAGAAGGATGATGGTGAAATTCGGGCGATCATTCAGAACTTAGAACAGCAGACGGGGTTTCAGTTTAATGACGATGGTATCTTATGGGAGGGCACCAGACTTTGTGTTCCTGATGATCTTACACTCAGGGAAGCCTTATTAGCTGAAGCTCATAGCTCCACATTCTCCATTCATCCTGGTTCGACCAAGATCTACCACGACATCAAGCAGTACTTTTGGTGGAGTGGTATGAAACAGGATGTTGCTACTTAAGTCTCCAAATGTCTTACCTGCCAACAGGTTAAGATCGAGCATCAACGGTCTAGTGGTTTACTACAACCGTTAGACATTCCAAAGTGGAAGTGGGACAAGATTACCATGGATTTTGTTACCGGTCTTCCGCGGACAAAGAGGAGGCATGATGCGATTTGGATTATCGTTGATAGACTTACTAAGTCAGTTCATTTCTTACCGATCCACAAGGATGATCCGGTCAGCAAATTCGCTGATACTTACAAGAAGGAGATCATGAGACTTCATGGTGCTCCATCTAGTATCGTCTCAGACAGAGATCCTCAGTTTACTTCGCGATTTTGGAGGATTCTACAGAAAGCTTGGGGTACAAAACTTAAGCTTAGCACGGCTTTTCATCCTCAAATAGACGGACAATCGGAGCGGACGATTCAGACATTATAAGACATGCTCCGAGCATGTGCATTATAGTGGACAGAATACTGGGATGATTTCATATGTTTAGTAGAGTTTGCATACAACAACAGTTGGCACGCCAGCATCAAGTGTGCACCATTCGAGATGTTGTATGGCATAAAGTGTCGCGCCCCAATCTGCTGGGATCAGGTTGGTGAGCGAACACTTGAAGGACCGGAGATGATAGAGTTGACCAATGAGAAGCTCGTTGTAGCTAAGAAGAAATTGTAGGAAGCTCGTACAATTCAGAAGAGTTATGCCGACAAGCATTGTAGGGACTTACATTTCAATGTAGGAGATCATGTCTTTCTTAAGGTATCACCGGCACACGACGTTAGACGTTTTAGGATCAAAGGGAAACTCAGTCCTCGGTTTATCGGACCATTTGATATTATCGAACGAGTCGGTGAAGTATCTTATCACTTAGCTTTACCTCCACAGCTTTCTCACGTTCATGACGTTTTCCATGTGTCCTTACTCAAAGGGTACAATTATTATCCCCTTCACATGATTCAGTATCAACTGGAACAGATTCGTGAAGATCTTACCTTCATAGAGGAACCCATTTATCAAAATCCTTTGGAGGGACCATACTGAGCGGGAAGCCACTTGGGAAACAGAGGAGTCTATCCGAGCTTCTTACCCTCATTTCATATTTTGAATTCGGGTATGTTCCTCTTCCAGTTTATTTTATCTATAATTCGGGGACGAATTATTCTTTTTAGGGGGGAAGAGTTGTAAAACCCGCATGCTTTTACCATGAACAGTACACTTAGTAAACATACGTACATTTAAAAACTTTCCTTTTATAGCATGAACACGTGTCACGATTATTAATTACAGAAGTTATGTACGTATAATTACACGATAAGTATTAAGTACGTGTTAGTACACGATAATTATTAACAATAATAATTATAATCACGAACATGAAATCATGAACGTCAAAATCACGAACACGTAACTACGTACTTAATTAGTATTATACGATTAATATCGTTACGTACAAATATATAAATATAACACGAACATTTAAACACGAAATCACGAACATATGAACACATAATTTAAAAAAGGGAAAACTCCGGGTTTCCCTTGTGGGCCCTTTTAGCCGCGGCACCAAAGAGAGAAACGGGCCAAGCCCATTTGATTTTTAAGTAATAAACAAAAAGGAATAAACCTTTTCATTCACAGAGAATTTTCAAGAAATTAAAAACCCTACTCTCTCTTTGCTCTCTCTTGTGGCCGACGGCAACATCGCCACCAAAGGGGTGATTGGTTTGGTTTAGCTAATTGAAATCCAAGATCGTGTTCGTGTTATTTTTCTTCAATCTTTTCACGCATTCGGTAATCCGTAAACCCTTTTATGTTTATTCTTTTTATTTAATTATTATCACATGAACATGAATTAAATAAAACAAGCATTAAAAACATGTAACGGGATCAAGGGGGTGAAAATTAAGGGTTTGTTCGGGTTTGGTTGTTCGAACGACACACAAACCGAGAGCCCCAGGGCTCTCGACGTATTCTTGATCACGCCACCAACCGAGATCTACGATCTCGGTGGTGTTTGGTTTGGTCGATAGCAGGACAAGGCACCCCGACATGCGTCAGGGGTGTCCTTGCGGTTTGGTTGGGTCTCGACAGCACACAGCCCCACCACCGGCACCCAGCCGGTGGCAGACTGGGTCAGGCAGGGGGAACGCAGCAGGCAGCAGGGGGACCACTGACACACAGCCGTTGGGAACCCACTGCTATTGGCAGCGGCTAGCCGAGAGGGACAAGACCACCGGCAGCAGCCGGTGGCAGTTATGACAAAGGCAGTGGCAACCGACCAAGCTGATTTGCCACTGTTAAGGGGGTGTTTGGTTCGGACCGGTTCTAGGGGTTCCGGGTCCGGTTCATGACATGTCTAAATTAAATACATTGGTCCGGTTCATGACTAAAATATGTACAAGTATTTTATTTTTTACAAGTATTTATGTTAACAAGGTATTAAATTAATTAAAACATGACATGTAATTAATTTAATTAGATCATGGACTTAGGTTAATTATTATTTAGTAAATAATACATGTTTTAACCTAAGCATGTAATTATTTAATTTAGACTATAGTATTAATTAATTATTAAAACATGTAATATAATTAATTAATAATCATGACTTAGGTTATAATTAATATAATATTAATACATGTTTTAACCTAAGTATTTTATACACTTTAGTTTAATTAAATCATGCTTATATTTAATTAAATCATATAACCTATAGTTTAGTTAATTAACATATTATTATTAATAAACTATACTATAAGTACATGACTTATGATATTTAGTTCAGCTTAATTCTAAATATGGAAACTTTCTAATTTAGCAAACTTGCTATTTTTGGAAACTTTCTATTTTTATAAACTGGTCTATTTTAAGAAGTTAATCTATTTTTGGAAACTTTCTATTTTAGGAAACCTGCTATTTTTTGTAAGTTACTTATTATTACACAACAAGTATAATAATACAAGAAATACAAGTAATACTTAATCAGAATATGCATAATACATGATAAACACAACATAACGTTAAAATCAGTAAAACAAGACATGAACATATAAAACAAGCTAAGACACGATATAAAATCAGTTACGTACTCAGTAATCAGAATACTTATACATGTATACTATTTATGTAGAATTAGTGAGATCGAAGTAGGACTTCCCTTCGTTCGTCTTTTTCGTTCACTGGACATAAGGTACGGATTTCCCGTCCTTTCAGTATGAACATTCTTTCCTTATTAGGATTTCCCATTTGTAGCCAACTGATTTCCCAGTATTTGTTTTATATGTTTGATACTTATGTTAGAATAAGAGCCTAAGGCATATACATGCATGACCAGTGTCACCTAGTTATGGAGGTACCATAACCATAACACTGGAGGCACCAGTGTTATGACTTCCCCACGGCGAAGTGATTGCTCGTAGCGTCCCTTTTCAGTTTTGGCCATTATATTATATTATCATGTGGGGTGTATGGGTGCATCCTAGTTACATGTTTACCAGTAATATCAGAGTCAATGCGGTGTATGCCTTGCATCCTTTACTAGGAGTTGATCCCTCCTACCCAGACTAATTAGTTAGAGGCAACCCCTATAATTGCATGACGAGGTCTCCCCTCCAAGTATTCATGCACGGTGGAACCTCATGACCTATATGGGCTATTTGGCTAATTAAACAGATTTTCATAGAAACATAAGTCTTTTCAAACTATAAAACCAGCTTTATGAACATGAATCCATATATCTTAGAACTTATGTTATTCCGCTGCTATTAGTCTTATATGCTTACGTTATTCCATGTCATACTTGTATATCCGTGCACTGAGCATTATGCTCGGACGTTTTCCTTTCATGTTCCCAAACGGCAGGTACTCAAGGGCGCTCGTAGACTTTAAGCGTACGTGCATATGGATTGGAATCTATCTAGCCTTCTCTACTTTATGCATTTCATCATCATTTTGCTACTTATTTCTATGGACATTGTTTAGTCCTTTTCCTTTACATTAATTATGTTTGTGTGTGTTGAGCTTATACTTAGGGTACCGATGTTTGTTTCCGGTATTCCTTTTCATGGTCATGTAATGTTTTTAAGACATTTTCCTTGTATTCTTTGATGACACGCCATAATCACGCATGACATTCCATTTACAAAAATGAGGTGTTACATTTGGAGTCAAATGAGGCTGCTAGGCGTACGTCGACTACATATTTTCTATGGCAGGAATGTAATTGTCCTCTTCATAAGGGTGTTAAATGTACTTCTAGTCAGATTGTTGAAGTTATTACTAACGTGGTCCTCTTAAACTCATTTCGTGCAAATTCAAGAAGTCGACGTAGTTAATGCAGCTTTGGAGGTTGCAGGATACTCATATTACCTAGCTATCAGCTGGTTATGGTTTTGTTTATGTACCATTAGGTCGTTCTTTCCCATTGATGTAATTGGGCGTGTAGTATGTTGTGTAAGTTATATGGCATGTCATATAATCTAGAGTTGTTCAAGCATGTTTGTTTGAGGTTAATGTAGTATCTCAACAACATTCGATTATACTTAAATGTTTTTATGGTGTAATATAACCGGGGAGATTCCCCTTTACCCAAAAAATTACAATATAAGCTAGACGTCAAGGCAAAATTGGATGTCATGAAACGTGAGGCGACGACGATAATTTATTTTTCAACGCTCAAAGGGTCGTCGAGGACTTAAATAAACCTACAAATAGACATATCCGGGTATGCATCCGGCCGACGAGGCTATCATTGAGCATAAAAATGCAATCGTTGCCTTGAATGCACCACCCGAGAACTAGTTTCTTTTATGTGTATGTTTACATTTTAAGTTTTTTCGTTGCTATGACAACCCATAAAATTTGCAAGTATAATATGTGCTATGTTTTAATAGGAGTGGATAAGCCACTAGAAATTTTTGTTTTTTGTGTATTAATTGGTAGAATGAAATGGTTCTCACACCATAAACTATCATAACCACACATTCCTATAATGATGAAAGACACAAGTCTAAACTATGAAAGGGATCTAATAAGTTCAATATTAATAAGAACATCTCAAATATAACCATGATGCCCTAAATTCCCTTAGAAACCCTAGAATTCATATAAATGAATTGTAAACACAAGAATGGTAAAACATGAAAGGAAGAACACTTATGAATAAATCATTATGGAACATAAACAAGTTACAAAATATTCTCTAAATACATAATAATATCTAAGAATGGCAAGAACAAACCATACAAAGCTAAGTACAAGTAATTGTACATAATAGTCTAGATCACCACCTAGAAACTTTGATAAATAATATTCAAGCAATGTAACTACATAAAATTCATGTACTATTATAAAAAACAATGTAATAATTACAATCTATCATCTAAAGGAAAGATAATTGATCACAAATTACCAATATTTACTAATCCAAGGCTAATTATAAGTTAAGACCTAGTAACCAAGATTAGCATATAAACTCCATTATACAATGAATTAGAGTCTAATCTTTTACCACAAATTATAAAACTCAACTACATATCATATTAAGATTATACATTCATTTCAAGTCAAGTTACAAGTTGGTAAAGCATGAAGTACAAGTTATCAAAGCATATGATCTTAAGCTCCCTTAATTAACCCTAGAATATGATCAATCTATATAAACCCTCAAACTAAGAATGTATAACCCATAGAAGTCATAAACATATAAGCCCTAGGATAAACATAAATAAGGAATAATCCCTAATTACCGAAGTTAGAAAATCATTAAGATTAATGACCTAAAAACCCTAATATTAAGAAATCTACATGGAATCACTACCTAGTTCTTTTTTGACAAGTCTATAAATATTAATAGGACTTCATTAAGGTTATAAGGTTGTATTAATACAATGTAAAAGTAACCTAATGAACAAGGTATAAGATTTCAATGCATGACTTGTAAATTAGGTCAGAATAGGTATTTTCACTCTTTAGGCATGTTTACCCTAGCAAGAAACTTAAACCAAGTGTGAGAACTCATTAGACACTTAAAACACAATGTATAGGACTTAAATTAAGTTTACATAAGTAACCAATTTAAGGATAAAGCCTTTTACTAAGATTAAACCCTAGATCATTAGAAAACCCTAATCTACAAATGTATACTTCTCATTTTCACATCAAACCTTTGTTAAACTTCAAACAAAGGACTCAAATCTCTTAAATATAATTTCTAAACCCTAATTAAGCCCTAAATATTCATTAATCACTTTCCTAAGCCCTTAATCACCAAAAACACAAACCATAAGTTACAAGCCCTAGAAATAGAATCAGATTTTGTAAATTCCCTCCAGAACTCATTTTCAAACCATTTCCCTCCCTTCCAAGTTTGAAAACCTGATACTTATCCATCCTATGATATTTTAGGAGTGTGAAAAGTAGGTGGATCACCTCCTTGCTTGCTATACATCACCATTCCTATCTAAATGTTGTCGTGACTCATTTTAGACCACAAGGAAAGATTGGAACAAACCTAGATTCTAAGAACTTGTGTAGATCTTCACTAGCCTTCATTAGTCACCCCTCTATCTATCTTACACGTTTAGATGCATAACTTAGAGGCTAAGGGTCATAACAAGTATAAATAGGGGCGTATGTGCTCATTTGAACTTGCACCCCGTTTCCTTTGTATCTCATACCCATTCTTCATTTCCACCTCTATATACGTCTTAGGACCTCCCACAAGACAAAAAAAACCAGGTCTAGAAGCTAGCTATTGAAGCTCTTAAAGCTTTGATAGCAAGTTGTGTTCATAAGAAGCCATAAGGAGCCATTTTGGAGCTACCTAGGTAATTTATATGTTAGATAAGCTTTGATCTTGTTATAATGCATATTTAGAGTTGTTATAATGCTAAAGTTATGTTAGGAAGATAATATAAAAGAAACTAAGTCATTTCATCATTTTAAATGAAAGTTATAAGTTAAAGATGTCTTAAAACCCTAGTTTTGTAATCTACATAAAATAATGAGCAAAACCCCATTTCAAAGATATAACTCTGAATACATGTTGTTATTATGATTATAAATGTGTTCATAAACTTTGTTTTCAAATCCTAGATCATTTGGATCATTTTTGAGCTTGTTATGTGATTTTTACAAGTTCAGGGACTAAAACTGTCATTTTTGAAACTATAAATTAGTTTGGGCCAAAAATGTCATTTTATGAAATTAAAATCTATAAGATTAAATGTTGGAAAGTTTGAGACCCTAAGGTCAAATAATCAAGGTTTAAATTGCAATTTATGATACTATATACTTTAGGGGTTAAAAGTGTAATTATACCAAAGTTGAACCAAAAGGACTATTTTTGCCAACTTTGAAACCAAAGAAGATTAATCATGAATATGTGGAGGTAATGAAAGTATCATGCTAGTAGGGATCTTTGTACAAAGATGTTCCATCTCGATATTACGTTCTGACTGAGTGGTTGGGTTTACGATTTAAAGTGCCCTCGCTCCTCAAAGGTTTATAGAATGGCTTCTGAGTATAATAGCCCGAACGATGGTGTTAGAATTACAACCTAATCATAATTAAAGAAAATATAACCAAATTATTTAGATTGATCAAAAGATTAAAAAAAACTTAATACCATACCAATTATGTTAAAATAGGTTGGTGTGAGACCACGTTCTTGTTTGTTAGCTCAAGTTGATCCATGTGACATAAACTCGACAAGATTACTGGACATAAAGTGAGTTCATAGCCTCAATAAAGTGTACTATTTTCAAATGATTTCAAAACCCGTGAGGGGGATATATGCTAAAAATGGAATACAAGTGTTTTTGGTATGCTTTCAAGACATGATTCATTGACACTATGTTTACTGCTGCCTATGAAAGTCTCTTTTTAATTGTGAACCGCTAATCATTTCTTGGAATGAGCGCTAATATCGTAAATAGTACTATTAGAGACTGACATCTCATGTCTGGGCAAGTCACACTTGCTAGCACCTCAGTGGTTAAACATGCATACTTTATTTTGCAAACAAGGATAGTTTTGCAGACTTCCTAATAAGGGAAAACTGTTGGTTCCTATGTCTAGTCGCGGTATCATGAACTTAGTGCAATTACATCATCATTTTATTCAAACTTACGAGCAAATAACAACGTAGGTCAAGAAAAAGATCTTGTATTCAAACTGATTTTAAAACCTATGAATTCACTCAACCTTTGTGTTGACTTTAAGCACATATTTCAGGTATTGAAATTGATAAGCATGGAGCAGCATACTAATGACGTGGAGAGATATAATCTTGGAAGATTTTATCATTCAAACCTATTTTCTAGATCTCGGGAACCTGTCATGTACAACGTATGTACAGTTGTTTTTATTAAAAATCTCTGATTTTGAATGATAAATTTATAAAGAATAAATGAAGTTTATTTAAACACTCCTTTGAGATGTTTTCTATCACTTTGCTTTCATATCATGAAGTAATACCCCTCAAAATATTAATCCGCTGCGTCAAGGTAAAAATGGGGGTGTTACAGAGTGGCATCAGAGCTATAGTTATAGAGAATTAAGAGATTTAAAAATCTTAACTATAACTGATTTTCTTAAATAAAATTCCAAGTGAAGTCTCCGCATCAAAAATCATGTTGCTGCAAAAAGTTGTAAGTGACATTTAAGATTTCTAGTAATGTTATTATGTGTTTAAATGATAGTATGTGCTAGCTACTGATAGAAGTAATTTTTCTTTTTGCCGACATCATTAGAAATATGTATTCCTATTCTCATCCCATCGTTATATCTGATTCAGAACCATAAAATCTTTACCTTTTGGATTTTTCTTGAACCTTTAGTACTAGCCCTTTCTGCTAATAATAACAATTACCTTAACCCTTTTTCACCAGAAAATAATCCCCAACCAAATTATGAAAATATACCTATTCCGCAGTATCAAACCCCTTCATCCCAAGCTTCCAATAAAATCCTAAATAACCAAAACCTATTTGTAGAACAAATGGAGAATATGATCAACTATTTCAGTGAAGTACCACCCAACCATATTGAGGATTTAGAATATGAAGTCGAAAGGTGAAGGTGTGAACAAGAATTGATGCAAGAGGAAATAGAGAAATTAGAGAATAATTTTGTAAGAGTAAGTAATGAGAATTTTGAGTTACGTAATAGGCAAAGGATAAATGAAGAGGAAATCACCTTAGCAAAAGTAAGAATGACAGCTATGGAAAAACTTATCGATGATATTCAAGTTCCACACCAAGACAATATCAAAACTCTCTTAGCCGAAATTAAGAATCCCCAGGAAAAGAAATAGACCAGCTTTTTATTATTTAAGCTTCCCAATAGCCTTGTAAATATTTTAGCTATCAGTCTTTACTTTTATGTAACAAAGAAGCTTATTTGTCCATCAGTAAAGCATATTGTTAATAAATAAAAGTTTCTTTTTCATCTTTCCTTTATTTGCATATTATTCTACAAAAGAGAAATACTTGAAAAGTATTAGTCTTTAAAAGAATTATAGCAAAAAAGAGATATTATCTTAAACTAAAAAGGACTTCTCAGGTCTATTTGGTTAAAAAGTGTATCAATCTAAATAAAGGATAAATAACCTAAGAAACCTAGGACAAGTTGTTAGAGCCCTATAAACCTATTCCCTAACAACCTTTTATGTTTCTAAAATTTTTGGAAAATTTATTCTCGTAAAGCGTTGTATGTATACACATATGACAAATGCTTAATAGACAAGTATATCTAATTTTCAAAAAAAATTAAGTTCGGAATGACACATTTAAGGACATTAGTATCTTCTACCCAAACTCCCGAAAGACTTCAGCAAATAACTAATGATGAAGTAGCTACAGCCTTGAAAATACCAGTCTTCAAAATAGTAAGGAATGCTAATCCAACGGAAGATTATATAACTAGCCAGTTATATAAATTCCTAGGAAATGAAGATGTTGTTAGTATTTCCCATTCGATTAAGAGGACGGAAACAATTTTCTCCCAAAATAGTTGCGTTGAGGATCACCAAGTAAACCTTTCTATTAGTACCCTAACTAATGAAGCATTTTCATAGTGGAATTACTATACTCAACTTGTTGGTTTAGACGAATCCTATAAGACAAAATGGTTAGATTGTAAGTACCTCCTAATAACCCGATATTATCCTTCAAAAGAAATCGAGAAAGTGAAAAAGTAATTTTGCAAACTAGTAACACAAGGAATTGATCTCAAAGCATATTTAAGACAATTTCAAGAGTTAGCAGAATTGTATCCTGTAACACCCCCAAATTTATAGAACTCAATACAGCGGAAAACTAGTTGGTGTTACGGGATAACACATTACTCACATCATAGACAACGCTTAAAAACCGCATCGTTTAATAATAAAAGAATTTCCATTCATAAATATCAAAATTACATAGGTCCCAAGTCATTGTATTTTATACAGGTTTTACAAAGCATTTGAATGGAAATTAATATTTAAGTGCGGGCCATGATTTCTTGTTGTCTTCCCGAGAATTACCTTCAAGTACCTGAGATAAAACATGTTAAAAGAAAAGGTCAGCGATAACGCCGAGTGAATTCATAGAGTTTAATAAATTCCATCAATATAACTTTGGTATAAAATTATTACCAAAAATCATTTCGTAAAAATCATTGTAATAGGCCATGAAATAGCCAAAGTCATTTTTATACAAATCCTTATCGAAAATCATAATATAGGCATTTGCCTTAAAAATCATTATACGAGCCAATGTCGTAAAAACATCATACAATACGTTTTACAACGTTGTATAGATTAAATAAAAACCGTTATATGAATATGGTCATGAAAACCAAAACACAAACATAATATCAGTAATATGACCCCGTATTGCTAGTCAGGCAATATATTGTAATTCGGTGCGTATAGCAGTATTTCGTTAATTGGATTATTATAAGCCGCATGACATTGTTACCTTACTAAACCAAACAACGGGTAGCTAACCCGATACTCAATTTTCCCATCTAAATTAGCGTGTCATCACAAAGGTCACGCTATGTAAATCTTCTCATACATAAATTCGCTTACCAATCAATGTGGCACGACGGGGATCAACCGTCAAGGCGCGAACTGGGGTGATCGTCCCCAAATAGTACTATTATATGCATAAGCGTCTACCAAATCTTGGTAGTTCACAATTCATGCTAATGGGACTTTTAGTGACATAACCTAACTTTAATAATCCATTTTATTTCATCTATCGGGTCATTTAATCATTCATAGGGTCATACGATCATCCGGGTCCAAATCAATAAACAAACAATCGGGACAAATGTGTCCTATTTTATAAAAACTAACATGTTATCTCCCTCGCGGGTTTATAAAATATTTTATAAAAACATTTAAAAGAGTGCGAGGCTATGAACTCACGTCGATGTGGGAAAGCGGGTTATCGGCAATTCGGATGTACGGTACATGCTTCAATCACGGAAACCTAGACAAATAATACTCGTCTTAGACTCTTGTCCAATGACTTTATAAAAATAACAATTATGTATACATATGATGATTTTATATATATGATGATGATCAAGTGGGTTTATACATTTTTACTCATTTATTATAGTGTTATGTATTGGTAACTTTTGTACTAGTTTACTAGTTTTACTTATTTACATGTTTTAGGCCCAATAAGCCTATTATAAGCCCAATACTATTCATTAGTCCAATTATACTTTTATTATCAGTATTTATACTTTACATGTTAGGCCCAAATGGGTTAAGCCCAATAAATAATTTTATAAGTGTTTTAGCCCATTTTGTTGTATTATTAGTCCAATAACGTTAACTTAGCCCGTTAATGTCCGTATGTTTTATAGTTCGGGTTTTATCGGTTTTTACTTGTTATATATGTTTATATATCAGTATATGAGTTGATAAAAGTTTACATTAGATGGGTCCAACCGTCTAAGTTTTATTTAACAAAAACGTTAATTTTACGGTAATAGCCGAAAAAGTCGTAAAAATCATGTTTATAGTTTTATAACTTATAAAACTTACCAAACTACCATTTTTATAAAATGTTCATTTATTATCCTTATACATATTTATATAAATGTATTATATAAGTTAGTGGGTTTTAATTCACATTTTATACTATTTTTAGTTGAGTGCTTATATAATACTATTAAACATTAATTCTTTAAAATCTGATTTTTAGTTTCATGTTCACCAAAACAGCCATATCTAGAGTTCTATATGGAGATAGAAGCTCATATTTTTATGACATAAACTATATGATATGTGCTCCATTTAACTCTCCTATAGCTACTGTTGAATCAGCCTTTAAGTGTTTTCTAAAAATCGTCCAAAACAGTGAACTCAGATTTGTATTCTAAACTTGTTTTGATCATATCTCACTCATTTTGATGATTTCATTGCATGGTCAACTATCACATGTGTATGACATCTAATACTTACTGTAAATTGATTCCACCATGCCATTTTATCAGTTTAACATTTGGTTACTTACTGTTTTTATACAGCCATCATATTTAGCAAGATTTTAACCTTGTTACCTATGGTTTTTCATCTCTTTAATCATATTTATCAACACTTGATCCCCACACCATATTTTTATCATCATATATTCATCATATACATATACAATAAGAAAGAAAATACATTATTACATAATCAAAATAACAAGAGGATGGGAGAACAATCTTTATACCAACAAAGTGATGAAATGATGAGCTTTTGGATGAACAAGACATGGTTTTGGGTAACCAATCTTATGAGATATCAACACCACTTCTAGGATCACCATGTATTTGTATATTCCTCCAAAAATAAGCCCTTGTTCTTCATGAAAACTCCTTGAGAAATCAGCCCCAAACTCCCTTGAAAACTCCTTTGTACATGTTAAGATCACCTCCAATCTTCATAACTTCAATGGGTTTTCATCATATGTAAATTATACATATGATTTATGGTTGAATCAAGATCAAATGGGGGTTGTTTTGGATGAGTTTGAGACGAATTTTAGAGAGAGGGAGGAGAGTGTTTAGTGGTTTGCATGTGTTGAAATGAATGAAAGTGGTTTGAGGAGGTGGTTTTGATGTTGGTTGCTAGTTTACAAGTAAACTAAGACATGTGTCTTAGCTTATCTTGTAAGCTTGACACCACATGGTGTTGTTAGCTTTGTTTAGCCATGTGTGGGGGTGGGACAAGTATGTACTTGTTCCATCCCCATTAATTTACGGGTATTCCTCGATTTTAGTTTCCTTGATTTGCGTGCCCTCGGGTCGTTTTACGAAAAACGTTTTTATAAAATATGAATCAACGACACAAAACGAATCTAATAAAAATTGTCTCATCAAAAACGGAGTTCGAAAACGTAAATACGTAATCCTAAGGTTTCCGGTTTAGTCGTAAAGGACGTTAAATTAAAATCGTAAGTCCTAATCTCTTCTCGTAAATTTGTGAGTTTGTGAACCAACACAAATTTAAAATCTCAAAATAATATTCACGGATAAATTTATTTTCTGAAATGTCGGACTGTCACCAAAACGGTGTATGTAAACATAAGCATGTAACGTTGAATCCTCCGGTTTAGACGTAGTCGATGCTACATCAAGACGTAAATCCAAATTTCTTCCCAAAAATAAGTGAGTTCATAATATAAGATTAAAATTAATATTTTCAAATAAATATTGAGAATAAAATATCAATCATAAATTGACGGATTGTAACATATCCTATCACTGATTCACAAAGGATGATGAAAGCTTTAATCAAAGGATTTCCCATAAGATTCAGAAGGACGATTACTATTTCTAAACCCCATAGTTTAGAAAAAGCCATTAAGATTTCTCAGAAATTAATGGATCATGTAATCAAGCACAATCATGTGCAAGGATCCAGCACCATTAAACGTAAATTTATCAAAGAAGAAGAATCTGCTGAAACTAAACCCAATCCCTTAAACTTTACCTATGATCCCTATTTTCCCTACCTATATTACCCAAATACTAACCTAGTTAACCATTCCCAACCAATAAAATACGACGACTATGCTAGACACATTCCCAAATGTATGAATTGTCTATTGCATCACAGTGGAAACTGCACAACAAAGTGCCAGAACTGCTTCAAAATATGTCATCAAACCCGATATTGTTGGAGCAAGGCGAAATTTTAGACTTTTCTAAGATTTTCGTGCTTTGTAAATAAATAAGTGTGTTAAACATACGTGAATATTATCAATAATTATCTATGAAGTTTTTGATTTCATTTTTCTAAGTGTTATTTTACTTTACTATTTGGCAGAATAACTCATTTGTGTTATATATACTTAGAATTATATGTGTTTTAATTTTTATTAGACTAAATATTCAACTTATGTCTTAATAGAATTTCGAAATCTGAATTACAAAATGTTTAACCTAAATTCTCTTATTAAAATAGGTAGGAACAAGTAATGAGAAACTTATTTCAGAATTTCTTAAGATACGACATGCCATCTGGATCATTGTCAATATTATTTCATAAAGGATATGGAAACTTTAACAAGGTTATTCCTAAAAACAATCTGTTAACATAAAGTGTCGATATCTACAATATTGAATACATTAAGAAAGAACATTTCCCTCTATACCAATAGGTTTAAGTGAGAGAACTATCCAGATATTAGAATTTCATACTCCATGTATGCATTACATTATCTTGAATAACACCTACCCTATGAAGGTATTATAGTAATAGAGCCTTCGTAGTGCAATAAGAAGTAATTGTTAACTATTCACTGAAGTAAAGTAATGATTTGTGAAACATCTTTTCAACAGTATTAACATTGGTAAAATCTTCCGTATAATAATAGTTTTCATGCTAGAATCAAAGCAATACTACTTGAAACACTCTATCAAAAGAAGTGTCATTTACGTATTTGCTGGGCTAAAATTTGAGATTTTCAACTTACCCAAAGTAGTTCATGAAACTATTTGAGATGATTATATGAGAATAGAGCTTCATAGAACGTTGAATAGTAACTGTTAGGTAACTGTTAGATTTACATGGTAAATTGGAAAGACTATTTTGATAAATATTTCTCACTGTGAATTAGAAATTGCACCATATTAAACCATATCCAGTTGAAAAGGATATTTTCTCTATCAATTATCTAAATTGATTTTAAGAGATACAATAATCAATCCTTGATTTTTAGGCAAATTGTGACTTATTAACTTGATTTTTACCTAAGCAAATTCATAAATAATCACATTCCCTTCCTATTTGGAGAACTAGAGAGGATTTACCTGATTAATTGTAAGATTTATATTATTCTTGTAATCTTTATAAGGTTTCATTACAACCTAAATGGTCAATATGGCATAAGTACTTGTACTTCGTGATAGCTCTAATAGAAGAGATTGATTAAAGAAAAAGAAATAGCAGTAGTAAGAACTTTATTCATTGATATATGAATAGAATGTTAAACAAAATACAAAAACTGCATCTGCCTTTTTGATACACTACGATTTTTTAATCTCGGGACAAGATTTTTTTTAACAGGAAGAGGCTATGACAACCCATAAAATTTGCAAGTATAATATGTGCTATGTTTTAATAGGAGTGGATAAGCCACTAGAAATTTTTGTTTTTTGTGTATTACTTGGTAGAATGAACTGCTTCTCACAACATAAACTATCATAACCACACATTCCTATAATGATGAAAGACACAATTCTAAACTATGAAAGAGATCTAATAAGTTCAATTAATAAGAACATCTCAAATATAACCATGATGCCCTAAATTCCCTTAGAAACCCTAGAATTCCTATAAATGAATTATAAACACAAGAATGATAAAACATGAAAGGAAGAACACTTATGAATAAATCATTATAGAACATAAACAAGTTATAAAGTATACTATAATAACATAATAATACCTAAGAATAGCAAGAACAAACCATACAAAGCTAAGTACAAGTAATTGTACATAATAGTCTAGATCACCACCTAGAAACTTTGATAAATAATATTTCAAGCAATGTAACTACATAAAATTCATGTACTATTATCAAAAACAATGTACTAATTACAATCTATCATCTAAAGGAAAGATAACTGATCATAAATTACTAATATTCACTAATCTAAGGCTAATTACAAGTTAAGACCTAGTAACCAAGATTAGCATATAAATCCATTATACATTGAATTAGAGTCTAATATTTTTCCATAAATTATAAAACTTAACAACATATCATATTAAGATTATACATTCATTTCAAGTCATGTTACAACTTGGTAAAGCATAAAGTACAAGTTATCAAAGCATAGGATCTTAAGCTCCCTTAATTAACCCTAGAATATGATCAATCTATATAAACCCACAAATTAAGAATGTAGAACCCATAGAAGTCATAAACATATCATATAAGCCCTAGAATAAGCATAGATAAGGGTATACTCCCTAATTACCCAAGTTAGAAAATCATTAAGATTAATGACCTAAAAACCCTAATATTAAGAAATCTACATGGAATCACTACCTAGTTCTTTTAAGAAAAGTATATAAATATTCATAGGAATTAATTAAGGTTATAAGATTATATTAAGACATTGTACAAGTACCCTAATGTACAAGGTACAAGATTTCAATGCATAACTTGTAAAGTAGGTCAAAATAGGTATTTTCACTCTTTAGACATGTTTACCCTAACTAGAACCTTAAACCAAGTATGATAACTCATTGGACACTTAAAACACAATGTATAGGAACTAAATTAAGTATATATCTGTAACAAATTGAATGATAAAGCCTTTTACTAAGATTAAACCCAAGATTATTAGAAAACCCTAATCTACACATGTATACTTTCCATTTTCACATCAAACCTTTGTTAAAATTCAAACCAAGGACCCGAATCTCTTAAGTATAATTTCTAGACCCTAATTAAGCCCTAATACTTCACTAATCACTTTCCTAAGCCCTTAATCACCAAAAACACAAAGCATAAGTTACAAGCCCTAGAAATAGAATATGGGTTTGTAAATTCTCTCCAAAACTCATTTTCAAACCATTTCCCTCCATTACAAGTTTGAAAACCTGATATTTATCTATCCTAAGATATTTTAGGAGTGTGACAAGTAGGTGGATCACTTCCTTGCTTGCTACACATCATCATTCCTATCTAAATGTTGTCGTGACTCATTTTAGACCACAAGGAAAGATTGGAACAAACCTAGAGTCTAAGAACTTGTGTAGATCTTCACTAGACTTCATTAGTCACCACTCTATCTATATTGCACGTTCATATTCATAATCTGGAGGCTAAGGTTCATAACAAGTATAAATAGGGGCGTATGTGCTTCAATTGAACTTTCACCCCGTTTCCTTTGTATCTCATACCCATTCTCCATTTCCATCTCTATATACGTCTTAGGACATCCCACAAGACCAAAAACCAGGTCTAGAAGCTAGCCATTGAATCTCTTGAATCTTTATAGCAAGTTATGTTCATAAGAAGCTGTAGAAACTCGAAATGGGGGGGGGGGGGAGGGGGGGTTGAATAGTTTCTCTTCAATTAGTTACCTAATTTTAATTGCTTTGAATTAAGTGTGTATCGAAACTATCTTTTACTTGAAGCTAAGTTTCATAATGATTAGGTTCAATTCAAATGCATTAGCAAAGGTAATAGGTAAGTATAATGATAATGAAATAAGTAAAGAGTAAGAAACAAGACAACCTAGTGACAAGACACCAAGATTTATAGTGGTTCGACAACAAGGCTCTATCCTCGTTTCTACTCCCCTCCTCGAGTACACCTACTCGAGATTTCCACTATATACACAAGCTCCCTTCTTGGCAGAGAAAGCCTTACATCGTCGCTTACATTATTTTCCGACGCTAAGCTAAATGTCGAGACCTAATCATTAGCTAGGACCAATCTACACAACGTTGCCTACTTCACAATTTAACGACACCAGGCTAGATGTCGAGTTCTAATATCAAGGTAGAACCAATCTTCACGACGTTGCCTACTTCACCATTTAACGACACAAGGCTAGATGTCGAGTTCTAATCCAAAGCTAGAACCAATCTTCACGACTCTTTACTTTGAAGCTAAGTGAGAACTTCACACAACACAACTACTAATCACTTTCAAGTTTAGTGAGAACTCACAAGACACAACCACATCACTTTATAGTTTAGTGAGAACTACTACACAAATCTATTACAACTCAACTAGACATATCCAAGTACACACATGTAGCTTGGATCTACACAACACAAATCCAAGCAAACACATATGCAATGGATGTACACAACAAATCCAAGTATTTACAAATAGCTTGGATGAACACAACTAGTCCAAGTATTTCATAAATACAAATGGATCAACAAAAATAAAAAGGCTAACATGATGAACATGACCAATTCATGGATTCATCTTTACCCAACACTAGTGAGTGAGTGATCTTCTCATTAGACAAGGTAAAGGACGGGATCAAGAGGATAATCATATGTAAACATCCTTAACACTTTAAGTGATCCATTACTAATGATTATGCTATAGAAAAGAGAAAGGGGGTTGAGAAAAACATCCAAGAGGCATATTGGAAAATGAGATTTGATCCACTATTTATAGAAGAAAAAGTCCAACGGTTAGCTGGGCGCGGATCCTTATCTAGCCGGCGGTACCTTATCAATAAGGAACCGCCTAGCTATTTAAGGTACCGCCCAGTAGAGTCCGCTCCCTTTTTTATCTTTTATTGGGGTAGGAATATTTGAGGTTTTTTAAACCTTCAAAGGATATTATTATGGCATATGGAATATGCCATTTTCAAATTTACATTTTCCATTTTAATAAAACATTTTCGTAAAAAGAAAGTTTATTAAAAAATCTTTTGTCATATTAACAAAAGTGAGTTTTAAGGATAATCATTTTCATGATCACTAAGTATGATTAAGAAAAGTTAGTGATATGATTTTTACCTTGATGATAGTGTTAGTTAAATAATTCGTTTTGTGTTTTACACTAAATGTGTTGTATAGTTTGTTGTGATCAAAACTAAGAAAGATTAGTTAACACTAATCATGTTTTTAGGCATCACTTGCATTAACAATCTCCCCCTTTTTAATTACGACAAACTATAAAATCATTTACTTAGAAACACAAAATATCGAATTATTAACGAGTTTATCACTACCATTTCTCCCCCTTTGTATTAGCAAAAAGGTAAGCACAAGTCTTTGAAGATATCCTGACTTTTCTAGTAGCTCCCCCTTGGTGGTTTCTCCCCCTTGCTTGGGGAACCAAGTGTATGAGCTAAGGTGACATGCTACACAAAGGTTAGTAGAAAGGAAAGAAACACCAATGTATATATGATCACTACCTACTAAGTAACTTGAGAGGGAGAAGGAGAAGAAATCTCAAATTAGAAGCAAGTATTTGCTAAGTATGTCCAAAAAGGTAAATGACAAAATCAAGGTTCAATTGGTGGAATGGAGGTAGAAAGGAAACATCCAACCAATGAAGATGATAAATTTGTCAAGGGGTTAAAATTTAGAATTGATGGAATCATCCATAAACAATCGTAAATATTAACCACGATCAACTCAAAAAGAAAGAGAGAATGATCAAATAAAGAAAACAAACACAACACAAAGATTTCATATTAGATAAATATGAAAAAGACAAGCAAAGTAGATAGTCATACACACAATATGAGTATCTAAAGCAAAAGACATGGAAAATAAACCACAAAGCATAAGCTAGTCTAATAGTGACAATTTTCCAAGATTGCTTAAAACAAATTACTCTAAAACAACTAAAGTTTTATTGACTCCAATGGAGTGTAGCCCCTTAGTTGGAAAAATAAGACGACGATGCATCATTCAAAGTTTTGTCCACGGGAACAAAAACTTCGAGAGGAGGTCGAGTGAGGAGGAATTCAAGAAAATTTAACTTCTCATACACATGAGAAAGTTCAATTTGTTGAAATCGACAACAAGCACACGAGGATCCATGATGCAACATAAATTCGGTTGATGGGGGAAGGACATCACACCTAGGGTTTGGTGGTGGTGAGGAGATTGGGTAGGTAATATTTTCTCAATGCCTTGTGAGGTTTGGGAAGGTTAAAAGATCAATGAGTTGAGGGGTGTCAAAGGGTTTTGGTGGTGGGGGGAGATTCTCCTTTTCTCCAGTGATTGGGTTAATGGAGTAGGTCTCATTCCAATACTTGATTGGAGAGAAGGTGGGGTTCTTGGGTGGTTTAGATGAAGAGGGTTCTTTTTTCTTGATCCAAATAGGTTTAACCGAGATTTTCGGTTTCTTGGAAAGCTTGGATGAGGAAGCTTTGGGCGTGGAGGTTTATGACAAAGAAATGTCAAGGTTATGAAAGGGAGAGTTAGGCATTGTAGAGGTGTAAGAATGAAATCTCAAGGTTGGGGTATAAGAAGAAAGTATACAAGGAAAAGGTTTAAAATCAAATGTGAAGTGTCAAGGAATGTTTAGCCAAATTGAGTAAACATGGAATCTTGACTGGGAATAGGGTGATGAAGAAAGACCAAAAACGAGCCATAAAGTGGCTTTCTGTCCGCGGTACCTTATAGGGACCGGCGGTTCCTTATCACTTAAGGAACCGCGGGCCTTTAAGGAACCGCGTGCAGTGGACTTGAAACTTAGATTTTCCAGGGTTTTGAGAAAAAACTAAGACTTTTTCAAAAAATTGCAAATCTTGGAATTTTACCTCTATTGGCACTAAATTTTGCTATGGTTGCATAAAAGCAACACATTCACCAAGAATGTCTTGACAAAGGGTGACAAAAATTTGGATAACATTTTGAACCAATTTTAGTCAAGTTTTAGAGGTTGTGATAGATTTATGTTCAATTTTAATTTGGAATTAAAGTTGATTAATGTCCACATAGAGATATAAGTACATAATGCCAAGTCCATAATTCATTCATGAAAGAGATACATAAAGGAAATAAAGAAAAACAACTAACTAAACTAAAGAAAGCTTAAAAAAAAGAAACTAGGTCTTGATTAGTAATCTTCCTTGGCTTGAATTTTCTTGAAAACTATTTTTAAAGAAAATCACCATTCATCTCCTAGGAGGAGGCATGTTAAACAAGGTGAGCAAGAAATCTTGCAACCTCATATGAAGTCCCAACATCTCCATCCTAAGGTTTTGAATGATGTAGTTATTGTACAGGCAACATGGACAATGAGAACCATGAGCTTATAGGAACCCAAGGAAGTAAGGATCACCCATAAAGAAGGGAAGTGGAACACCCAAAATGGGAGTGTTTGAGGGAGGTGGAGGTGGAGGAGGTGTGTTCTCCAAGGGTGATGTGGGTGAGTGTGGAGGCAAGCTCTCCAAGGGTGAAAAAGGTGAGTTAGGAGGGGTAAATGGTGAAGTCACCATGGTATCATCAAAGTCATTCACAATGGGAATGCTTTGGATGGGTTGTGGTTGGGTGGTCACATCCAAGAGATTACTTGGAGTGAAGGGTGAGGAAAGCTCATTCATCCTAGGTTGGAATGAAGAGGAGGTAGAACCATGAGAATGGTTGGTTCCATGGGTTGGTGAAGTCTTGCATGGAGCAAGAGGTGGTGAGTTTGATGAAGAAATGAGAATTGAGACAATCTCATTCTTAGGAGTGTGCAAGGGTGAGGAGTTGGGTAATGTAGAGATTTTAATAGGTTCAATTGTTGTTCTCGGTATCTTAACGAATTGATCTAGGTTCTCTATGTGACTCTATTGTTTTTGGTGAAACAAATATTTTTGGTTGTTTGTAAATAAAAGTGCAAAACAATTGAAGTAAAAGTGCGTTAATTTAAATCTAAGTCTAATTAAAGTAAGTGAAAGTATTTAAAAACGTGACTGAAATTAAAGGGCACTAAAGTAAATGACGTAAACTTAAATCTACCTAAGGCAATCTTAAAACGCGACTAAAACTTAAACTAAGGCAAAACCAAAGTAAAGCTAAGGCAAATTTAAAGTGCAACTAAATAAAAGGCGGGAAAAATAAAGCTTTAAAATAAAAGAGAGAAATTTAAAAACAGATACTAAAATAAAACTGAAAGAAACCTTGATTCGGAAGTTCTGAGTTGATCCAGAACTTTTTGAGTTCCGAATGAACCTATCTTGATCCTGAACTCCTTGACTCGGAAGACTTCCGGATGAAGCCCCTTGGTTCGGAACTTTGGAGTTCCGAGTGAAGCCTTCTTGATTCGGAACTTTTGAGTTCCGAATAAATCTTCTTGATCCGGAACTTTTTGAGTTCCGAATGAAGTCTATTGATCCGGAACTTTTTGAGTTCCGAATGAACAATGCTGACTCGGAAGTTTTGCTGATCCGGAACTCTTCCGGATGAAGCCTGGTTGAGTCGGAACTTTCCCTTGATCCGGAAGTTTGAGACTTCCGAATGAGCAATGCTTGGGTCGGAACTTTTTGAGTTCCGAGTGAAACCCCTTGATCCGGAACTTTTGAGTTCCGAATGAAAGCCACTGGTTCGGAACTTTGAAAGTTCCGAATGAACAGCCTTTCTTGTCTTGGCTCGGAAGTTTTCCTGGGAATACAAAAACACAAACAAACACCCCCGAAGAACAAGGTTCTCATTGTTGTCTAGCTTGGTAATTTTCCGGTGAATAATTACCATAAGCTGCATACACATTTTCCGGATTTCCTTGAGTAGAAGGACAATCTGTGTATGAGTGAGGACCGCCACATGTTTCACAAGGATTAGAAACCGCTTTAACTTGTTGTTGTTGGTTTGAAGCGAGAAGCGTAATACTTTTGCTCAATTTGGTCATCATGCGGGTGAGTTCGGTCATATCAGGGTTTGCTGAGGTGGAAGAAACATTGACTCTCGGGTTGTTCCTTGAAGAAGCAGAGGAATACCAGTTTTTGTGGTGAGTAATCATGTTCTCAATTAACTCTCTACACTCCTCGGGTCTCCTTTTCATGAATGTGCCACCGGCGGCTGCATTAATCGTATCACGTTCTTGAAAAGTCAAACCGTTGTAGAAAGTATCGATTAAGGTCACAGGGAGCATGTTGTGGTTTGGACATCTATCGATCAAGACATTATATCTCTCCCGAGCATCAAAAATAGATTCATCGGGATCTTGCATGAAACCGCTGATTTGATTACGAAGGCTCGTGACCATGGATGGTGGAAAGTAGCGCGACAAAAAGCGTTGAGTCATGTCATCCCAAGTGTGAATAGAATTCTTCGGGAGACGATCAAACCATTTCTCAGCATGATGTAATAAAGTATGTAGAAAGAGTTGTAGGCGAAGTTCATCCATTGTGGCACCAGCCAACTTCATGCTTTGGGTGATTGTAATGAACTTGTCGAGGTGTTTGTTGGCATCATCATCAGGCAATCCACGGAATGGGTTAGTTTGCACTTGCTGAATCATGTGGTGCTTCAACGAAAACTCAGGAGCGTTGATTTGCATCGGCGCAATCGGTCCTCCTCGTCCAAACATTGTTGGTTGACAAAGCTCCTCCATGGTCCGAAGATCGGGTTGTGGAAGAACATTGTTGTTATTATTAGGGTGCGGTGGATTATTGTTGTTTACACCTGACATAGCTAAATCTTCTTGAGGCTCGGGCTCTTGATAATTAAAAGATCTAGTACGTATACACCTGAAAATGCAAAAGAAAACAAAACCAAACACAAGGACAATATATATACACAATAAAGATAAAATCTTTTTGGATTTTTGAAATTTTTAATTTTTATGGATTTTTAACAATTTTTAATTTTTATGATTTTTTGAATTTTTTATGCAAGAAAAATAACGCTCACAAGTGAACGGATCCCAAAAAGCAACGCGTCTCTCACAGAAAACCGTTAATCTTTACGAAAAGAGCCGGCAGCGGCGCCATTTTAATGTAGAGATTTTACTAGGTTCAATTGTTGTTCTCGGTATCTTAACGAATTGATCTAGGTTTTCTATGTGACTCTATTGTTTTTGGTGAAACAAATATTTTTGGTTGTTTGTAAATAAAAGTGCAAAACAATTGAAGTAAAAGTGCGTTAATTTAAATCTAAGTCTAATTAAAGTAAGTGCAAGTATTTAAAAACGTGACTGAAGTTAAAGGGCACTAAAGTAAATGACGTAAACTTAAATCTACCTAAGGCAATCTTAAAACGCGACTAAAACTTAAACTAAGGCAAAACCAAAATAAAGCTAAGGCAAATTTAAAGTGCAACTAAATAAAAGGCGGGAAAAATAAAGCATTAAATAAAAGAGAGAAATTTAAAAACAGATACTAAAATAAAACTGAAAGAAACCTTGATTCGGAAGTTCTGAGTTGATCCGGAACTTTTTGAGTTCCGAATGAACCTATCTTGATCCTGAACTCCTTGACTCGGAAGACTTCCGGATGAAGCCCCTTGGTTCGGAACTTTGGAGTTCCGAGTGAAGCCTTCTTGATTCGGAACTTTTGAGTTCCGAATAAATCTTCTTGATCCGGAACTTTTTGAGTTCCGAATGAAGTCTATTGATCCGGAACTTTTTGAGTTCCGAATGAACAATGCTGACTCGGAAGTTTTGCTGATCCGGAACTCTTCCGGATGAAGCCTGGTTGAGTCGGAACTTTCCCTTGATCCGGAAGTTTGAGACTTCCGAATGAGCAATGCTTGGGTCGGAACTTTTTGAGTTCCGAGTGAAACCCCTTGATCCGGAACTTTTGAGTTCCGAATGAAAGCCACTGGTTCGGAACTTTGAAAGTTCCGAATGAACAACCTTTCTTGTCTTGGCTCGGAAGTTTTCTTGGGAATACAGAAACACAAACAAACACCCCCGAAGAACAAGGGATCAAAAATAACAACTAATCTACCATAGATTTAACTAAAATCAGATAAACTATTTAATCAAACTAATAACAAAACATCAATTAATCATAAACAAACAATCAATATCAAGAAATCTAACAACTTTAACCACAATAATCAAAAACCCATTTGATCAAAATAAAAATAAGAACATGAACACAAACATAAACATGAAAATCAAAGATTAAGAAAGGTAGATGAGAGATTAACAAGATAAAGTAAAGATTGACAAGAGTTAAATGGAAACTTACTTGAAATTAAAGGAATTTAATGTGCAAGACAAGGTAATTAAATTGACAAGTATTTAAATGACAAGGAAATTAAAGGTGCAAGGTAAGTAAATGGTGGAAGAGCTAATTTGTCAATTTAGCCAACAAAGAAAATGATTAACAACTAATGACTATTTATAGGGGAGGATTAAGGAAGCTTCCTCCCCTCCTTCATTTCTTCTTAATTGCGAGATTAAGTCCCTCCTTCTTTTAATCTTCATTAATTGCATGCTTAGTCCTTTATTCTTTTAATCTTCTTTGAACTTGGACTTAAATGACTTTTGGCTTCGGGATTTCTTTGAACTCGTCTTTAAATTCTTCAATAAAATACACTTGAATTCTTCGGCTTTTGATAAACTTCCGTCTTTTGACTTTTTCTTCGATAAATCTTTAGAATTGGTCGTGGACTTCCGTTCTTTTTGCACTCTTGACTTCTTGACTTCGTCTTTCATCTTTTTCTTCAATAAAAGTCCGTAAATGCCCGTGAATGTCCGTGTTTTCTCCACTTTTCACCTTTTCGTCCTAAATCATAACAAAAACACAAACCACGCATAATTCCGACATAAAAGACATAAAATACACGTTTTGGCTCGGTTATTATTGTAATTAAGTGGTAGAAAAGATGTGTGTTTTCACACATATCATTGGGTTTAGCCATTTTAATCTTAATCTTAATATTTTTCTTTGTGGTGGAGGTTTTGGATGAGTTTGACCTTCTTGTACAAACCATGGTTAAAATGAAGGGTTTAAGGTTTAAGGAAGAATGATTTGATGTGTGAAGAACATGGCTAACAAGGTGGGTTTAAAAGGGTGAATGGATGATCCAAACTAGTAATGGGTTAAAAATATTTTATGTAAACAATGAATTTAGCTAACCTAGTTTAGGAAATGTGCAGGTTTTTGCAAAGAATCAAGCAAGGTTTACACATATTAAGGAAGATAGTGTAAAGCAAAGATTTTGTCGGACACATTAGCCGGCGGTTCCTTATCTAAGGGTGGCGGTTCCTTATCAATAAGGTACCGCGGGTTGATAAGGAACCGCGACCAGTGGTGTTCAAAAATGGTATTTCCTCAAATTTTGGTTTGCCCAGATTTTTATCAAAGGATATTCAAGGCAAAGTTAACTACTAACCAAAATCTAGGAAGATAACTAACACATAGGAAAAACAAAGCTATGCAAAACATAATCACAATGGCATAGATAATCATTAGGATAATAAACAAATAATCCAAACAATTAGAATTTAGTTAATACACATCCAAGATAATAAAAAAAATTGTTCAACATTACATGTTTACCAACATGTATTCTTTGACATACTTCAAAGTCTTCACCTTTTCTTCTTGCCCAATCCCTTAATCATATTCCCTAAATACTTGAATCCCTTCCTTGACTCAACCCGATGTTCATGCAATTCACCTCTAGTCCTAAGATTTTCACGGTAGAGATTCTCCATGTTGAGATCTTCCGGTACTTCACTAGAGGAGTAATGAGGTGGGGGAGCTAAGTCTTCAAGTCCATCCACGAATGAGTTTGAGGATGGCTGGGAATTAATAGAAGAGTTGAAGTGAGAACTAGAACCTATGCCATCACCATCACTTGTTGGCATAAAGGTGTCCACATCATCCGTCTCTTGATGATCGGATTTTCGCGAACCTCGATCACTTCTTGGCTTTCTTGCATATACCTCTTGAATAGGCAACATAACCCGATGGACCGGGTGAAAGCGAGAAAGGTCGAGGTGGGGAAAGTCATGAGCAACCCTTTTGAAAAGGCGAGTAAGAAGCATAGCATATGGAAGGTTTGTTTTGGGCTTTGAAAGGGCATAATTTATTCGTCGAGCGATATAGAATGCCAAATTATACTTGGTAGATGTAAAGATGCAACTCAACATATGCACCATACAAACCGGGATATGATCTCGGTTTCCACCAAGACAAAAGACATTCTCCCTAAGGATATTTGCCCATTGGACCATAAAATCCTTAAGGTCGCTAGAGAGCACTTCATATCGATTCACATTTCGCACATTTGAATGAAGGCTTCTCACAACGTTTCCATCACGCTCTTTTGAAATGATGTCAAGGATAAACTCCAGATCAATTTCGGTGTGGTCATTTGGAGGTTTATCGTAGGATTCCAAGATAGCATCAAGTCTCCATTTATCCGTAAAACGACAAGTGCCTTCATATGGCACACCAAGAATTTCACCAAAGTTTTGCGAGGGAGTATTGAATCATTTGATCATTCAACAAGAATCGAATGAAAATTTTTCCATTGTATTCAAGCATGGAGTAGGTGCTAAAGAATTCTAGAAGAAACAAGGGGTAAGTATCTTCTTCTATGTTGAGCAAGAAATCAAACCCCGAAAGCTCAAACATAGATTGGATATAGTCATAACCCGTTATTCCCTTTTCAACGACTCTACCCTCATGGAAACAACGAGTAGAAAGGGATGGGATGAAGTTTCGAAGTTGAGTGGAAGCATAGGTTTGGGAAAGGTTTGGCGTGTATTGTCTAGTGAATTGATTATCCTTTTGATATTGAGAAGGCATGATTAGTAACTAATATAAACATAGGACAATATTTTTCCAATCACTTATATGAAAAATAAACTCAAAACTAAAAAATATGAAAATGTGTTATATCAATTTCTTGACAAACAAAGGATTGAATCCATAACATTCTCATGTTCACAATGTGTCTAATCCATTATTAACCAAGAACATATGACCTATATTGGATCAACAATGGACTAGAACATTGGTTTTTCAAAACAAGGTTTTTAGGTAAGCATTAACAATGCAACTACCTAATTGTTCATGGGTTCATCTCAATTCCATCTTTTAACCAAAATCATTTAGCCAAAATTCGGATTTGTTCTACAAGTGGGTTTTAGTGAAATCTCAATGAATATGAACCTAAGGAATCATAGTAAAATAACCATGTCAACTAATATTCCTATTAAGGTTCTAATTTAATTTCAATTTTAAAAATCCCCCATTATGAAAGGATGAACCCTAGAACAAAATAGATGAAATTGAAAGAAAGTACTTACGATTAATTGATGTTTGATGAGGGATGAGTGAAACCCACAACTTGGAATCAATTAATTTGAGTGATTGAAGGTTTTTGAAGCTTCAACAATGGTGGAAAAGATGAAAAACGTCGACTGTGTGTTTTTTAGAGAGAGAGGGTTTGGTTTGAAAAAGGTTATTTTAATAAAACTGGCGCTCTGACAAACTTTACTGCCCGGGGTACCTTATCGATAAGGAACCGCGGGTTTGATCCGCCAGAGATAAAGAACCGCCTGTAGAGGCTGGTTTTTATCAATGAAACACGCCAAAAATTTTAAAACCAAATTTTCTAAAATACTTAAAAATATATCTTAAACCTTTTAGAATATCATTTGGATCATCATAACACTAAGCAATATGCCTTAATGAAGGATTACGAGTTGAATCGAGATCAAAAAGAACCGAAACGGACAAACGACTACTCGTAGCTAAAAGGCAAAGTGGAGAGAAGTCAATGGAAGTAAATCAAGACTAAGATCAATGGTCAAGGGATTAATGACTATCTTCAAATCATGGATACAAAGAGATTGTGTCATATATAGTGGTTTAAGACGTGCCTTTCCGGCGAAACGTTAAACGGCTTTGGTAATGAATAAACACAAAGCAATTATTCATGTATAGACTAAGATCACTTTCAATAATAGTCTTAGTCTAAACCAAAATATGAGCAAGGTATTGATTCACTTTCTCTCCCATAAAGGGCCTACTAACCGTATGGGTGCAAACCATGGAAATCATGCTTGATACTTTAAGCTACTACTAACTCACTCTACATCACCATAGTGAGTCAAGTATCCAAGCAATGAAGGTTTGAGAGGATAAAAGAAAAGAATCACAAACCACAAACAAATGTCAAGGCAAGGATGCCAAGAACAAGCACATAGTCAATTAATGATCAAAAGAATGATTAAAGGGCGCGTGGAAGAACGAAAGTGTACCTTGGCCACAAAGAGAAATCCATCAAGGAATCAATGCAATGCCCAACAATGACTATGATGAGTACTAAGTCTTTAGGGACTAGTATCATTCCCAATCATCTTGGTATCATCATTCAAGGATGTTGAAGATCAATGAAGATGAATCTTCTACAAGTGCAAGTAACTCAATCCACAACCAATTAATTGATTGATCTTCATGAATACCTACACAAAGCAAGATGCAAACTAGTAGATACATTTCAAGCGTAGATCTAAAATGCATAAATACTACTAATCTAAGAGGGATGCAATATTACCAATTAAAAGACCTATTTTCCAAGAAAAAATAGTTTTGACCAAAGAGAAACTTTAGTACAACTTGACCTTCTAATTTGAGGAGACAACGGATCGATCCAAGTTTTAAAGTACAATATACTTCAAAGATCTTGAGTGACCATCACTCTGATACCAATTGTAGAAACTAGAAGGGGGGGTTGAATAGTTTCTCTTCAATTAGTTACCTAATTTAAATTACTTTTAATTAAGTGTGTATCAAAACTATCTTTTTTATTTGAAGCTAAGTTGCATAATGATTAGGTTCAATTCCAATGCATTATCAAAGGTAATAGGTGTCACACTCCCAAAATATCAGAGTATAATGGCGACAAGGGAGTGGTGACGTCATGAATATCATACACACACAGTCACAAAGAACGACCTCTAAATGAGACGTTCGGAAAATAGATCACTTGTAGTTAATAAAATAAATAGTTTTAACAAAGTGCGGAAGCATAAAACCGAATACAGTTACAAAACATAGTTTTCTCAAATGGTACAAATGATCTTTGTTTCAAAGAAATGACGGCAATGCATGAGACCTCACTTAGCATCTTCCTTCTTAATACCTGAGAAAAACATTGCTAAAGTGTCAACATAAAGTTCGTGAGTTCATAGGTTTAGTTAATTTGAAATGTTTAATGAACCACAAGATTTTCCCAAAAGTGATGACAATATAACAGATACAAAGTCATCCCAAAAGTATTTATTACAGTCTAAGCTCGCGACACCGAAGCGTTAACAACACCGGCAGTATAATCATATAAATGTAGCCTAACTAGATACCTAAAACCACGACATCCTATCTCAGACTCAAATGAAACTGTGCCCGCTTGTCCCCTTGTTGGACAAGACAGACAGGGACGTCAATCCCGATAGATCTATCCATAACATTCGCGCTTACACAAAGTAATTAACGGTTCACGATTCACGGGCCAAAGCAACTGGGTTTTTAGTGGGACTTAGACTAATATATAAATCAGTAAATGCACTTGTGTTCATACGTTAAAATCAAGCAATGTCTCACCCCAAAGAGCAATGAAAATAGTTAAGTATGGGGCTATAAACTCACCTCGTAATTCAGCAAAAAGTACGAAGGTAAAAGGTAGCTCGAAAGTACGGTTACGCTAGCCGCGACCTATTTAATTATGAGGTTCGGGTTACGATACGAAAAGTTATACAAATAAAAAGACACGACACCCTAGTTGTGCTTGACAAAACCTTACGTTTACGGAAAAAATACGACACATAAAAATCGGTTATTAAACGGTCGGGTTTTACGGGTTAAATTATACCCTTAAGTTACAAAATTCGTTCATGGGCTTTAAATAAACTCAAAACATACACTTGGCCCAAAATGAGTCCAATATCCCCACTCACAAACCGGCCCAAGGGTCATATGACCCGGCCCGGTCCAGGCGATACAAACAAGGAACCCAGGGAGTAAATACGCGTGTTTTCACACACACAACTCAAAACAGAGAGTTTACTCTCTCTCTCTTCTCTCGAAATACACCCACCGCCCCACTCTCATCTCTCTTTCTAATCTGGATCGGATCATCCCTCTTCCATGGCTAATATGGTTTTCAGTGTGATATAACAATCATTTGGGGATGGTTTGTGGTGTTTAGATCGCGTGAGATGTGGGGTTTCATCCCCACATCAAACCGATTGGGTTTCTGATGGTGTTCATCCTCATGGTTAAGATGATTCGTCTCCAAAACAAAGATAAGTTATTCATCCTTATTTTCTTTTAATAAAAGTTAATTGATTTTCGATTTATAAAAGATCAGTGGGCTTAAATAACTTGTATAAACTTGTTGAGAACCATATGGCTCTCGGATTTGAAATAAATAAATTAGGGTTTCGAAATATTTGGGGGTTTCTCTAAATCTTGGGTTTAAATACGATTAATTAATGTTTTCTTGTATAAAATCATGTTAATTTTAACATATAATCGGTTTTATAAAATTTAGGGTTTCGGTCAATTGGGGGTTTTTGCATAACTCGTTTTCAGTCAAATTAACTATTGGATTCGGGTTTAGATTGTGTTTAATTAGAGTTTTAATTAATAAAAAATCAAATTAGGGTTTATACAAAATTGGGGTTTTTATATTCGGTTGATAAATCATGGTTAAGTGGCGTTTTTGGAATATAGAAAATATTAATTTCATGTTTAAAAAGGTTTTTAATTTCTAGGGTTTCGATTTGAAAAGGGGGTTTTTATGATGTTTCTGTAAAATAAAAATGGTTAAGACATTTGGATTATGTGACATTGATTGATGATGGTTTCGGCAGAAAACAAGCAATTTGGTTGGCTTGGTTTGGTTCTCGGTTTGGTCTTGTTTGGGTCTCGGTTGGGGTCTCGGTTTGGTTTGGTTTGGGTCTCGGTTTGGTTCTCGGCTTGGTCTTGTTTGTGGTCTCGGTTGAGTCTCGGTTTGGTCTAGGTCAGGGTCTCGGTTTGGTTGACAGAAAAATAAGGGTCATGGTCATGTTCAAGTAATAATTGCTATAGCTTAACCCTTTCAGTTTTTAATTAAAATAAGACCGTGACGAATACTAACACATTCATTTGATTTTTCGCAGGTTTGTCAAAGACGAGCACAACTAAGATCTCATACAGGAAAAACGAAGAGACGAAAAAGACTCACAATGGGATGCTAAGTTTCGGTGTGCAGGTTCGGACGAGATGGATGGCTTGACTCTTTCGGTTTGCAGGTGTGGACGAGATGTATGGATCGGCTGGACACTTTCTTCACTTTACCCAGGAATTTGTATTGGAAAAACTTGTCCAGAAATTGTAATTGTAATTTGGGCTGTGAATAACTTTGTGTGTTGTGTTTGGACATTGGGTAAACTTGGATTGTATTTAATCAGGTATTATTAGTCTAGGGTTAGCTTCAAGCTAATTTTGGTAATCTTGTGATATACCCAATTTGGGTAAACTTGGCATGTGTGCTGTCTTGTAGTGTTTAGTGGGTAATAAACTATGGAGTTTATGTTGTGACTGAAAATAGGACTCTTGCTAAGTAAGTTGTTGAAATAAAAGTGAATAATGGTTTATACTTAAATGTTTGTACATGATGTATCAGTTATATTACTTGACTCGGGTTCGACGGGTGTTTAAGTTTAGACGCGAAACTGAATAAACACGAATCTATAACAGTTTGACACACGATCCAAAACAAAGGCAATTATGCGAGACTTCACGGGATTAAGTAAGTACATCAAATTAACATACGACAACCATAATACGCCCACCAATTTCGTGTATTGCATTCAAACTTAATAGACGCGAAAAACTCGAGATGTTACATATGCTCTCCCTAAAAAGGGCTTTGTCCGCAAAGCAGAATAAATAACACATTCATGTCGACAACTTGTCGGTATATAATTAAAGTACTCATACTATATGAATAATCTAAGATGAAAATTTGACGGATGTCACAGTATTCCCATGTTTTAGAGATTTCGTCACGAAATCAAGACGTTGTTGTAGTAGGATGGTTAGCGAAAAGATGAGGATACTTGCTCTTGAATTGATCTTCACGTTCCCACGTGTATTCTGGACCTCTACGCGCATTCCAACGGATCTTTACAATAGGTATACGGCTTTGCTTGAGTTGTTTGACTTGACGGTCCATAACTTCTACCGGTTCTTCTACAAAATTGAGTTTGTCGTCGAGTTGAATCTCTTCCAAAGGAATAACGAGTGTCTCGTCGGCTAAACATTTCTTCAAATTGCAAATGTGGAACACATTATGCACTCGGCTAAGTTCTTGGGGTAATTCCAAACGATAGGCTACGGGGCCAATCCTCTCTATAATCTTGAAGGGTCCAATGTAACGAGGATTTAACTTTCCACGCTTTCCAAAGCGAATCACACCCTTCCAAGGTGAGACCTTAAACATGACTCTATCACCAACCTCAAACTCAAGGGGTTTGCGTCTCATGTCAGCATAACTCTTTTGTCGATCTCTTGCGGCTTGCATACGGCTCTTAATCTTAAAGATCTTCTCAGTAGTCTCGTGTATGATCTCGGGTCCAGTGAGTTGTGCTTCACCGACCTCTGCCCAACACACGGGTGAACGACACTTCCTACCATACAGTGCTTCGAACGGCGCTGCCTTAATGCTAGTGTGATAACTATTGTTGTACGAGAACTCCACCAGAGGTAGGTGTCTATCCCATCTATTTCCAAAGTCAATCACACAAGCTCTCAGCATATCTTCTAAGGTTTGAATGGTCCGTTCACTTTGACCGTCGGTTTGGGGATGGTACGCAGTGCTCATATCCAACTGCGTTCCCAATGCCTTCTGCAGTGACTTCCAAAATTGCGAAGTAAACCGGCTGTCTCGGTCGGAGATTATAGACACAGGCACACTGTGCTTCGTGACTACCTCCTCCAAGTATGTCCTTGCTAACTTATCCATTCCATCAGTCTCCTTGATGGGTAGGAAATGAGCCGATTTGGTGAGTCGGTCGACGATTACCCAAATCGTGTCGAATCCGGCTGCAGTCTTTGGTAGCTTGGTAATGAAATCCATAGTGATCCTTTCCCACTTCCATTCTGGCAGTTCGGGTTGGACCAATAATCCTGATGGTTTCATATGTTCGGCTTTGACTTTGGCACAAGTCAAGCACTTGCTAACGTATGTAGCAATATCCGCCTTCATGTTCGGCCACCAATACAACATCTTCAGATCATGATACATTTTGTCAGATCCCGGATGTATGGAGTATTTTGACTTATGCGACTCATGCATAATCAAAGATCGTAGGTCACCATGGCATGGTAACCAACTCCTATTATCAAGGCATAACGTTCCATCCGAGCGTGCTTCTAACTTCTTTATCATTCCTTCAACATCTTCAGTCTTGAGAATTTCTTCCTCGACTGCCTCTTTCTGAGCCTTGAGAATTAAGGATGGAAGGTCTAAGTCAATGGTCATCACCAAAGCCTTCACCCTAAGAACTCTCTCCTTTCGACTCAAAGCGTCGGCCACGACATTTGCCTTGCCCGGGTGATAACGGATCTCGCAATCGTAATCACTGAGCAACTCTAGCCAACGTCGTTGTCTCATGTTGAGTTCCTTTTGATTCAAAATGTGTTGTAGACTCTTATGATCAGTGAATACAACACACTTAGTACCATAAAGGTAGTGTCTCCAAATCTTTAGGGCAAACACCACTGCTCCCAACTCTAGGTCATGAGTTGTGTAGTTCTTCTCGTGCACTTTTAGTTGTCTTGATGCGTAAGCTATGACCTTAGTCCTTTGCATCAGTACCGCACCTAACCCTTTTATGGATGCATCACAATACACCACAAAGTCTTCATTACCCTCGGGTAGGGCTAGTATAGGTGCTTCACACAACATCTGCTTCAGTGTTTGGAATGCCAAATCTTGATCCTCCTTCCACTCAAACTTCTTGTCCTTTTGAGTCAATTCCGTCATTGGTTTAGCTATCTTGGAGAAACCTTCAATGAATCTCCTATAGTAACCAGCAAGACCTAAAAATTGGCGGATCTCCGTGGGTGTTGTTGGAGTCGCCCAATCCTTCACGGCCTCGATCTTAGCAGGATCAACGTGAATACCACTGCTGTCGATTACATGCCCAAGGAATTGCACTGTGTTTATCCAAAACTCACATTTGGAAAACTTTGCATATAACTTCTCCTTCCTTAGCAGCTCTAGTATGGTCTTCAAATGTTCCTTGTGCTCTTCTTCATTACGAGAATAGATGAGAATATCATCGATAAATACAATCACAAACTTGTCCAAGTATGGTTTTCAAACTCGGTTCATGAGATCCATGAATACCGCAGGCGCGTTTGTCAAACCGAAAGGCATAACTTGGAACTCGTAGTGTCCGTACCGGTTCTAAAAGCCGTCTTATGAACGTCTTCCTCTCTTGGCAATGGGTAACGATTCTTTATCGTCAGCTTATTCAATTCTCGGTAATCGATGAACATTCTAAAGGATCCATCTTTCTTTTTGACAAATAAGACCGGCGCTCCCCAAGGTGAGGAACTTGGTCTAATGAAACCTTTGTCAGAAAGTTCCTTTATCTGTTCAGCTAACTTTGTCATCTCGGCCGGTGCTAGACGGTATGGGTCTCTAGCAACAGGCGCGGCTCCTGGTGTAAGCTCGATGTGAAACTCCACTCGCCGTGCTGGTGGTAGTCCTAGTAAGTCCTCTGGGAATACGTCCGGAAAGTCTCTAACGATCGGTACATCTTCCACCTTCTTCTCGTGATCTTCTTCTCCTTCCTTTTGTGTTACTTGAACCAAGAATACTGGGCATCCCTTCTCAATGTATCTTTGGGTCCTAATACATGAGATGACTTCCAGTCTTGATCCATTCTTCACTCCACTTCTTTCGCCTTGTATGATCAGTACATCGTTTCCATAAGGAACACGGACGCACTTCTCATGACATACAATTTCCGCGTGATGCTTTGACATCCAATCCATTCCAATGATGACGTCAAAACTTCCCAATTCTATAGGGAGTAGGTCGATACTGAACGAACGACCTTGTAACCTTACACTACATCCTTTCAGAATAACGTCGGTGGTTACTGACTTCCCATCGGCTAATTCTACATTATACTTAACGTCTAACACAGTAGGGGTAACATTTAGGCGTTCACTAAATATAGACGACACAAAACTCCTATCCGCACCAGAATCAAATAGTACTAAAGCATAGTTGTTATTGACTAGAAACGTACCAGTCACAACATTGTTGTCTTGCACTGCAGCTTCAGCACAGAGATGATACACTTTGCTAGGTGTCGTGAACCCTCCAGGAGTACTAGTTGTGGCTCGGTTATTCCCTCCTCAGTTCCCTTGATTCTGCCTCTGGTTCCCTTGGTTGTGATTTTGATTGCCTCGAATCTGGTTACCACGACCTTGGTTCCCACTGCTTGGACACTTGTTCTTGTAGTGACCTTTCTCTCCACATCCAAAGAAAGTGACATTTGCTCCTTGGCCACCTTGCGTTCCAGGTCCTCTTTGGTTAGTAGGACGAGGTGGTGCTCGACATTCCTTTGCCTTATGTCCGGCCTTCCCACAATTGTAGCACGTAGGGGGACATGCTCCTTCGTGGTGTCGGCCACATTTTCCACAGAAAGGAAGTCTTCCAGCGTAGTTTCTAGTATTACCTTGTCCAGCAGTAAACACCCTTGCTACTTCTTGTCGCTTGTTCTGGTTGTAGTTGTTTGTGTTGTTGCTGTTGTTGGTATTGTTGGTATTGTTGTTGTAGTGGTTGCCAGACCACTTTCTTTTATCCCCAGTATTTTCTCCCAACTCTTGTACCACTTGGTACATCAAACTCTGAGCCATATCGATTTCCTCGTGCAAATCAGTTGGCTTGGATGAAGTCACATTCCCTTTGATGCTCAAAGGTAGTCCTTCAATGTATCGCTCCAACAATCGGTCGTCGTTGGGCACCATTTCAGGACATAACAAGATCAGCTCTTGAAAGCGCTGATTGTAAGCAGTAAGAGCAGTACCCTTGACCTTCAGGTTCCACAGCTCAACTTCCATCTGCTTGACTTCATTTCGTGGGCAGTATTTCCTCACAAACATAGCCTTAAATTCACTCCAGGGCGTCGCTTGGGAAACGTCAATGGTCACTGCACGAGCATAGACGTTCCACCAAGTCAAAGCACCATCCACTAACGTGCTTGACGCAAACTTCACCTTATCAGCTTCAGCAACATTACTAATCCCAAATTGGGATTCTAGCTTCTTAAACCATCTGGTTAATCCTACTGCTCCTTCAGTACCGCAGAAACTTACTTGCGTAACTGCACGAAATTCCATGTAGGTACAAGTCCGTGCAATAGCATTAGTAGCTCCTTGGTTGGTCTCTTCCTGTGTGCTAGCTGTACGATTTGCTTCAGCTTTTGCGAGTGCCTCGGCCACTCGTTCGGCTATCATTTGACTTAGCATGACGGTGTCAATTCCACCGGTAGCGGCTGGTGGATTCTGCGTTTCGGATCTTCTAACTGGCGCCATAATCTAAAAGGTAATAGGACAATGAGTTTTGCCAGACATAACATGCATGGCACGCACAATACAATTATGAAATGCTCCAGGGTATAATACACAATATATAATGATCTCACAATTTTTGTAACCCATAATATCATTCATAGAATCGTTTGGTAGTACATCATAGTTTGTCATACATAATATAATAAAAGAAAATAAAATACCAACTAGCTAAGATAAGCTTCAAAGCTTAGTGGTCATACAAGGATAAGTCGATGGTACAAGATAAATCTAACTAGTGCCCTCACGGCGCTGATGAAGCTCTCTCTCCAACTCTGCTAACCTCCTCTCAACCACGATCTCACGAGCCTGGGAATCTCTAAGTCTAACATTGGTGTCATAACAAGCGGCTCTAAACCTCTTATCCAAGTCTACAAAAGGGTCCTCCACTGGTGCCTCTAGTCCGCCTGTCTCCACCAATGGCTCTACTCCCCAACGGGTCATCAGGCTCCCGATCTCCTCAAGACGAGCATTCGGCATGGATTCCATCTGATCAAGAACAGTATGAAGCTGTCCTCGTAGACGGGTTACACATACCGTCAACACTGTCTCATCCCTAACTGGACTCTTCTTTGCCAGTGCCTCCAACTTATCCTGAACTTCATTATATTCTTCACCTAAAGCCTCTACAGCATCCTCCAACCTGTTTAATCGTGTCGTCACACATCCATCTGCCGCCCCAAGCATCACCACCGTCGATGTAGCTCTCCTAGGAAGAGGAGTCGTAGCTCTCGGCCCAGTAGAGATGCCAGCATCAGTAAGCATCTCCTGGTACACAGTAGGTACCGTCTCTGGTGGTGGTAGTAGTAGTGGTGTCTCTGGGACAGGACTGGCAGGTGTGCGGGCTGCATGCCTGTCAGTGGCAGTGAAAGGTATGAGGGGTCGGTAAGGTGAAAGTGGTGGTCGAGCAGCTCTCCCCCGAAGACGTCGTCTCATATAGTAGAATGGTAGAGTACCAGGTGCTGGAGCTGGAATAGCAGTCCTTTCTCCTTCGTCTTCAGATGAAGATGAGGAGATGTGTGCTAGGGAAACCTCAGGAGTAGCAGCATATGCAGTAGGAGGGTCCTCAGTGTCTGTGACCTCCATAGGCTCTCCTTCCCCATCTGTGAACTCCATCTCATCATCCTCTGTCTCCTCTACCGTCTCACCTCTAGTAACTGATGTCTGACCTGGTGACTGCACCACATCAGTGTCTAAGTCATCCTCTCCTCCGCCTTCTAGGCTAAGTACGTCGTCAGCTGATGCATCAGGAATACGGATCGGTGAACGACGAACCTCCTCAGTCTCTCTCTCTCTGTATCATCATCTGAAACCATCCGGTACCACGGATATCCTGATGGTGATCCTCTAGGTAGTCCTACTGATGAACTGATAGTCGACTGTGAACTACGGTTGTAGTACGCTCCTGTAGACGTGGAATCATCAGAAGAAGACATCGCTGTAATCATAAACAAAATAAATGTGTGTAAATATCTTATAAAATTAGTCCGTAAAAAGGGACATTAATCATAACATAGCAATCATTGTTGAATCCACATGTATCCCATATAACATAATTCAGATTTTGTTGTTGCACATGTAACCCATGTAAATATACCTCGTAATTGTTGAATCACATGTATCCCATTTATTACTTATCTATGTTCATGTATCTACATATACTTAATACTTACAATCCGTATGATAATCGATTAAACATATAGCAGTTATAGTCTAGAGTTACTAAATGCAACCTAGTTCTCTATAACCATGGCTCTGATACCAATCTGTCACACTCCCAAAATATCAGAGTATAATGGCGACAAGGGAGTGGTGACGTCATGATTATCATACACACACAGTCACAAAGAACGACCTCTAAATGAGACGTTCGGAAAATAGATCACTTGTAGTTAATAAAATAAATAGTTTTAACAAAGTGCGGAAGCATAAAACCGAATACAGTTACAAAACATAGTTTTCTCAAATGGTACAAATGATCTTTGTTTCAAAGAAATGACGGCAATGCATGAGACCTCACTTAGCATCTTCCTTCTTAATACCTGAGAAAAACATTGCTAAAGTGTCAACATAAAGTTGGTGAGTTCATAGGTTTAGTTAATTTGAAATGTTTAATGAACCACAAGATTTTCCCAAAAGTGATGACAATATAACAGATACAAAGTCATCCCAAAAGTATTTATTACAGTCTAAGCTCGTGACACCGAAGCGTTAACAACACCGGCAGTATAATCATATAAATGTAGCCCAAATAGATGCCTAAACCCACGACATCCTATCTCAGACTCAAATGAAACTGTGCCCGCTTGTCCCCTTGTTGGACAAGACAGACAGGGACGTCAATCCCGATAGATCTATCCATAACATTCGCGCTTACACAAAGTAATTAACGGTTCACGATTCACGGGCCAAAGCAACTGGGTTTTTAGTGGGACTTAGACTAATATATAAATCAGTAAATGCACTTGTGTTCATACGTTAAAATCAAGCAATGTCTCACCCCAAAAAGCAATGAAAATAGTTAAGTATGGGGCTATAAACTCACCTCGTAATTCAGCAAAAAGGACGAAGGTAAAAGGTAGCTCGAAAGTACGGTTACGCTAGCCGCGACCTATTTAATTATGAGGTTCAGGTTACGATACGAAAAGTTATACAAATAAAAAGACACGACACCCTAGTTGTGCTTGACAAAACCTTATGTTTACGGAAAAAATACGACACATAAAAATCGGTTATTAAACGGTCGGGTTTTACGGGTTAAATTATACCCTTAAGTTACAAAATTCGTTCATGGGCTTTAAATAAACTCAAAACATACACTTGGCCCAAAATGAGTCCAATATCCCCACTCACAAACCGGCCCAAGGGTCATATGACCCGGCCCGGTCCAGGCGATACAAACAAGGAACCCAGGGAGTAAATACGCATGTTTTCACACACACAACTCAAAAACAGAGAGTTTACTCTCTCTCTCTTCTCTCGAAATACACCCACCGCCCCACTCTCATCTCTCTTTCTAATCTGGATCGGATCATCCCTCTTCCATGGCTAATATGGTTTTCAGTGTGATATAACAATCATTTGGGGATGGTTTGTGGTGTTTAGATCGCGTGAGATGTGGGGTTTCATCCCCACAAACCGATTGGGTTTCTGATGGTGTTCATCCTCATGGTTAAGATGATTCGTCTCCAAAACAAAGATAAGTTATTCATCCTTATTTTCTTTTAATAAAAGTTAATTAATTTTCGATTTATAAAAGATCAGTGGGCTTAAATAACTTGTATAAACTTGTTGAGAACCATATGGCTCTCGGATTTGAAATAAATAAATTAGGGTTTCGAAATATTTTGGGGTTTCTCTAAATCTTGGGTTTAAATACGATTAATTAATGTTTTCTTGTATAAAATCATGTTAATTTTAACATATAATCGGTTTTATAAAATTTAGGGTTTCGGTCAATTGGGGGTTTTTGCATAACTCGTTTTCAGTCAAATTAACTATTGGATTCGGGTTTAGATTGTGTTTAATTAGAGTTTTAATTAATAAAAAATCAAATTAGGGTTTATACAAAATTGGGGTTTTTATATTCGGTTGATAAATCATGGTTAAGTGGCGTTTTTGGAATATAGAAAATATTAATTTCATGTTTAAAAAGGTTTTTAATTTCTAGGGTTTCGATTTGAAAAGGGGGTTTTTATGATGTTTCTGTAAAATAAAAATGGTTAAGACATTTGGATTATGTGACATTGATTGATGATGGTTTCGGCAGAAAACAAGCAATTTGGTTGGCTTGGTTTGGTTCTCGGTTTGGTCTTGTTTGGGTCTTGTTTGGGGTCTCGGTTTGGTTTGGTTTGGGTCTCGGTTTGGTTCTCGGCTTGGTCTTGTTTGTGGTCTCGGTTGAGTCTCGGTTTGGTCTAGGTCAGGGTCTCGGTTTGGTTGACAGAAAAATAACGGTCATGGTCATGTTCAAGTAATAATTGCTATAGCTTAACCCTTTCAGTTTTTAATTAAAATAAGACCGTGACGAATACTAACACATTCATTTGATTTTTCGCAGGTTTGTCAAAGACGAGCACAACTAAGATCTCATACAGGAAAAACGAAGAGACGAAAAAGACTCACAATGGGATGCTAAGTTTCGGTGTGCAGGTTCGGACGAGATGGATGGCTTGACTCTTTCGGTTTGCAGGTGTGGACGAGATGTATGGATCGGCTGGACACTTTCTTCACTTTACCCAGGAATTTGTATTGGAAAAACTTGTCCAGAAATTGTAATTGTAATTTGGGCTGTGAATAACTTTGTGTGTTGTGTTTGGACATTGGGTAAACTTGGATTGTATTTAATCAGGTATTATTAGTCTAGGGTTAGCTTCAAGCTGATTTTGGTAAGCTTGTGATATACCCAATTTGGGTAAACTTGGCATGTGTGCTGTCTTGTAGTGTTTAGTGGGTAATAAACTATGGAGTTTATGTTGTGACTGAAAATAGGACTCTTGCTAAGTAAGTTGTTGAAATAAAAGTGAATAATGGTTTATACTTAAATGTTTGTACATGATGTATCAGTTATATTACTTGACTCGGGTTCGACGGGTGTTTAAGTTTAGACGCGAAACTGAATAAACACGACTCTATAACAGTTTGACACACGATCCAAAACAAAGGCAATTATGCGAGACTTCACGGGATTAAGTAAGTACATCAAATTAACATACGACAACCATAATACGCCCACCAATTTCGTGTATTGCATTCAAACTTAATAGACGCGAAAAACTCGAGATGTTACATATGCTCTCCCTAAAAAGGGCTTTGTCCGCAAAGCAGAATAAATAACACATTCATGTCGACAACTTGTCGGTAAATAATTAAAGTACTCATACTATATGAATAATCTAAGATGAAAATTTGACGGATGTCACAATAGGTAAGTATAATGATAATGAAATAAGTAAAGAGTAAGGAACGAGACAAGCTAGTGACAAGACACAAAGATTTATAGTGGTTCGATAACGAGGCTCTATCCTCGTTTCAACTCCACTCCTCGAGTAAACCTACTCGAGATTTCCACTATATCCACAAGCTCCCTTGTTGGCGGAGAAAGCCTTAAATCGTCGCTTACATTATTTTCTGACACTAAGCTAAATGTCGAGACCTAATCATTAACTAGGAGACCTAATCATTAACTAGGACCAATCTACACAACGTTGCCTACTTCACAATTTAACGACACAAGGCTAGATGTCGAGTTCTAATCTCAAGGTAGAACCAATCTTCACGACGTTGCCTACTTCACCATTTAACGACACAAGGCTAGATGTCGAATTCTAATCCAAAGCTAGAACCAATCTTCACGACTCTTCACTTTGAAGCTAAGTGAGAACTTCACACAACACAACTACTAATCACTTTCAAGTTTAGTGAGAACTCACAAGACACAACCACATCACTTTATAGTTTAGTGAGAACTACTCGCAAATCTATTACAACTCAACAAGACATATCCAAGTACACACATGTAGCTTGGATCTACACAACACAAATCCAAGCAAACACATATGCAATGGATGTACACAACAAATCCAAGTATTTACAAATAGCTTGGATGAACACAACTAGTCCAAGTATTTCATAAATACAAATGGATCAACAAAAATAAAAAGGCTAACATGATGAACATGACTAATTCATGGATTCATCTTTATCACAACACTAGTGAGTGAGTGATCTTCTCATTGGACAAGGTAAAGGAGGGGATCAAGAGGATAATCATATGTAAACGTCCTTAACACTTTAAGTGATCATTTACTAATGATGATGCTATAGAAAAGAGAAAGGGGGCTAAGAAAAACGTCCAAGAGGCTTATTGGAAATGAGATTTGATCCACTATTTATAGATGACAAAGTCCAACGGCTAGCTGGGCACGGATCCTTATCTAGTCGACGGTACCTTATCAATAAGGAACCGCCTAGCTATTTAAGGTACCGCCCAGTAGAGTCCGTTCCCTTTTTTGTCTTTTAGTGGGGTAGGAATATCTGAGGTTTTTTAAACCTTCAAAGGATATTCTTATGGCATATAGAATATACCATTTTCAAATTTACATTTTCCATTTTAATAAAACATTTTCTTAAAAAGAAAGTTTATTAAAAAAATCTTTTGTCATATTAACCAAAGTGAGTTTTAAGGATAATCACTTTGATGATCACTAAGTATGATTAAGAAAAGTTATTGATATGATTATTACCTTGATGATAGTGTTAGTTAAATAATTCTTTTTGTGTTTTACACTAAATGTGTTGTATAGTTTGTTGTGATCAAAACTAAGAAAGATTAGTTAACACTAATAATGTTTTTAGGCATCACTTGCATTAACAGAAGCCATAAGGAGCCATTTTGGAGCTACCTAGGTAATTGTTATGTTAGCTAAGCTTTGATCTTGTTATAATGCTTATTTATAGTTTCTATAATGCTAAAATTATGTTAGGAAGATAATCTGAAAGAAACTAAGTCATTTCATCATTTTAAATGAAAGTTATAAGTTATGGATATCTTAAAACCCTAGTTTTGTAATCAGTATAAAATACTGAGCAAAAGCCTATTTAAAAAGCTATAATTCTGAATAAATGTCGCTATTATGATTATAAATGTGTTCGTAAACTTTGTTTTCAAATCCTAGATCATTTGGATCATTTTTGAGCTTGTTATGTGATTTTTACAAGTTCAGGGACTAAAACTGTCATTTTTGAAACTATAAATCATTTTGGGCCAAAAATGTCATTTTATGAAATTAAAAGCTATAAGAGTAAATGTTGGAAAGTTTGAGACCCTAAGGTTAAATAATGAAGGTTTAAATTGCAATTTATGAAACTATATACTTTAGGGGTTAAAAGTATAATTATACCAAAGTGTAACCAAAAGGACTATTTTTGCCAACTTTGAAACCAAAGAAGATTAATCATTAATATGTGGAGGTAATGAAAGTATCATGTTAGTAGGGAGCTTTGTACAAAGATGTTCCATCTCGATATTGCGTTCTGACTGAGTGGTTGGGTTTACGATTTAAAGTGCCCTCGGTCTTCAAAAGTTTATATAATAGCTTCTGAGTATAATGGTCGAACACTGGTGCAAGAATTACAACCAAATCATAATTAAATAAAATATAACCAAATTCTTAAAGAGATTGATCAAAAGATTAAAAAAACTTAATACCATGCCAATTATGTTAAAACAGATTGGTGTGAGACCACGTTCTTGTTTGTTAGGTCAAGTTGATCTGTGTGACATAAACTCGACAAGATTACTGGACATAAGGTGAGTTCATAGCCTCACCAAAGTTTACTACTTTCAAATGATTTCAAAACCCGTGAGGGGGATATATGCTAAAAATGGAATACAAGTGTTTTTGGTATGCTTTCCAGATATGATTCATTGACACTATGTTTACTGTTGCCTATGAAAGTCCCTTTTTAATTGTGAACCACTAATCATTTCTCGGAATGAGCGCTAATATCATAAATATTACTATTGGAGACTGACATATCATGTCTGGGCAAGTCGCACTTACTAGCTGCTCAGTAGTTAAACAGGCATACTTTATTTTGTAAACAAGGATAGTTTGGCAGACTTCCTCATAAGGGAAAACTGTTGGTTCCTATGTCTACTCACGTTATCATGAGCTTAGTGTAATTAAAACATCATTTTATTCAAACTTACGAGCAAATAACAACGTAGCTCAAGAAAAAGATCTTGTATTCAAACTGATTTTAAAACCTATGTATTCACTCAACCTTTGTGTTGACTTTAAGCATATATTTCAGGTATTGATATATAAGCATGGAGCAGCATACTAATGACGTGGAGAGATATAATCTTGGAAGATTTTGTCATTCAGACCTATTTTCTAGATCTAGGGAACCTGTCATGTACGGTGTATGTACAATTGTTTTTATTGAAAATCTATGATTTTGAATGATAAATTTATAAAGAATAAATGAAGTTTATTTAAACACTCTTTTGAGCTATTTTCTATCACTTTGCTTTCATATCATGAAGTAATACCCTCAAAATATAATTCCACTGTGTCAAGGTAAAAATGGGGGTGTTACAGTAATGCCTTATATTAGTAACTTTTTATTGTTTTGATGTAATGATTTTTTATTTAATGAAGTTTAATTTTAAAATATATTATATTTTTAAGAAAAAATACTTTTGCATCACATTTTGGGCACCAACCATTACCGTAGAAAATATGATGCCAAAACAATTCTGATGTCAAAGCCACAAAATCTTATGTGACACCTCTTTTTCCTTTTGGCGTCAAATTTGAGACTTAACCGCTCCCAATGCACTTAAAGTTTACATTAAAATAACCAAATAATGTGTGTTTTAAAGTGTCCACTACGTATTAACACTAATTGTACTTTAAAGTCTATAAAAGTTATTTTTTCAGTAGTATATATCAGTATTGAGCTGATCTATTCATTTCGATGATATTAATATGAAACTTTTGAAAACATTTTTTATATAAACCAGTTTTTATGTGTTTTATTAAATATAAAAGGATTAATAAAAACAAGTGATTTCATTAGAGAAAGATAGATACTTATAAGTGTTAGTAATGCACTATATTTGGTACTTAAAGTTAAGTATATTTTTTATTGTTGTTATTTGTTTTTTTAACAACTTGTTATTTGATGAGTATTTCCGTTTTAAACCATTAGGTGATATTTAACTAGGGAAAATTATCTTAGTTTTTTAGAAACATCTTCATGTGAAAAAAACTTGTTCAGTTGCATTTTTTCAATGTTTTTTAAAAATAAAAAATTTCATTATCCATTTTTACATAGAAAAATAAAAAACCTTCATTTTACACTTGTCTATGTTTCCCCCTTTTATTTAAACACTTCTTTACTTTTTGAAAAAAAAATCATCAAAACAAGTTTTCAAAGTTTTCAACTCTTCTCTATAGAAGGGAATCATTCTCTTTTCTAGAAATTTGCAAACATAAAAACATGAAAACTTTTCCACAACTAAATAACCCCTAAGCATAAAAAATATGAAATCTTGTCGTGAATCGAAATAACTATCACGAGTATCGACAATTAGTTTGACTAGTTAAAAAACTTAAAACTACAAATAATTAAGCATTCTAAGAGCACTCGGTATAGTTGGAGCCCAAATTTGGTGACAAAGGAAAAAGTGAGAGCCTTGTAGGTTTGACTCGAGAATATTTTGGCATCATATTTAGTGGGGGTATGGTGAGCCAAAGAAAAAGTGGCGCCAAATGATAAAATAGTGGTATCATAGAGAGGAACAAAGCCATGATGAAATATGATCGGGTGCGCAAATGTTTTTGAACCGTAATATAATAGATGTAAAACGTGAATTAAAATGAAGGTATAATTATGTTCCAATTGACTGGGTGCATTTAAGATACATTTAGAAAAAAATGATGTTTTCTTCACAAATTAACACTACGTAAAAAAAATTCATAGGGGTCACCGGGCACCCGCAGGAACCCCTAGCTCCATCCCTAATCATAGACCCCACATATACCATACTTATTAAAAAAGCTAACAACCGAACTGTTAGGTTTGACGCCAACCACTTTGACACCAGGACTGGTGTGGTGCGCAATTTGCGCTTTTGGGCTGATGGTGACAACCGAGCTTAACAACTCATTGTACCCCTCACTCTAATGGAATGACTAATAGACCATTCCTTCATTTTTTTCTTTACCATATATTTTTATTGTTATTATTGTTATTACTTTATTCGATGCAATAATCAATTACCATTCTTTAGAACAGGAGGTATGGTGAGCTGCTAGCCTCGGCTGGTACCATTAGCCCATATTTGTGAAGGGCGCACCAACCGGTGCCAAAGTGGTTAGCGCTAAAATGACCACCTTGGCTGGTAACAATTTTTTGTTTTTGTAATAAAGTAGGAAATATGTGAGCTTATGATATCCGTTTTTTATCCTTTTGCACCACTTTTTCTTTAGCTCTCCACACCCCCACAATACAAGGTGTCAAAGGATTTTCGTGCCAAACCTACGTGGCACTAACTTTTTCCATTGACACCAAGTTTGGTCCCAACCATACCCAGTACTCTTAAGCTCACAAATAACCACATATAACTTTGTGTATGAATTTTTTTTAATTGTGACACTACAAAAGTATTTTGATTCACCTAAATACATTTAACATGCATTTTAAAAAAACATTTATTTCGAAAAAATCAATATGTGTTTTTTAGGATCCTCCGGATTTGTCCCTGTTTAAACTGTGTTGTGCAGCTTTATCGATCAAAATAATGCTTTAGTGTTGGGTTTATTTTTGGTTACCATAATCTCATCAACCTTTTGAAGCAAATCAATGGTATTGATACATTTTCATCAATGAGTCTTAAAAAAGTGTACACCCTAACAATGGCGGCACCAGAAAACCCTAACCCTATTTAGCTTTTCTTATCCAAATATGTTAGACCTCAATAATTGATTAACGTTTTGTATTACATGATTTAATCCTTGTTATATCCTGATTTCGTTGCTGATAATTGTGAGGAGTCTAGGCTTGCACTCGTTTCTCCCTATTCCTTCTATGATCAACTGATTTACCAGAGATTAGGGTTTATCATCGATTGGTACCATATCCTCTCTTTAATCAATTCGACGGGTTCTAAAGATTTTGAGTTAGAAGGCATTATTAGGATTTCCGTTTTATTAAAAACCCTAGCTCTACAATGAACAGTCGCCCATCAATCACCAAAAACAAAAACCTTTAAGACGTTACTGTAACGACCTACATCACAAAAATCCCACCATCTATAGGATCTAACAATCTATGAAATCATTGTAACAAACATGGAATAGTCGCAGATGGTTACATCACCAGGAAACTCTCAAAGGTTGGTAAACATTTCGTGTTTGTAAGCTTCCTTAAGCACAAGAATAATGAAACATTGATCAATGATCTGAATAAGATTTGGATCGGATCTTATCACCTCACCAAACACAAATCCTAAACACCACTATCAAAACACCCAAGATAAACCTGCCCTTCTCAATACAATGCAAAACCTAATCGTTCCTACGTTCAGTGCTTAACGGAAAATATCCTCCCAAACCTCCATCCCAAACAAAATCCATTCTCAAAGCTGTTACCCTTGAAGAATCAGACCTTATAGACATAACTGATGAAAAATTTGATCCCTGTCAAGGTAAGGGATGTCCAACTCATCCCTAATATCAATAATGTTCTAAACAAGGAGGGTTTTTAAAATTTTCATAGTAAGTATATTGGGGGATTATGGCTATGGATTGAATTTTATTCTCATGAGACTTGCCTCAAATTTCAATCCAATAAAGAGATGTCTTGGTATTTCACTCATGTGAAACTCATTCAACATTCTTTTTTCTTGGACGAACGTTTCGTGTGGATTGAAATAGGTGGCCTTCCCACCAATGCTTGGACCCCTAAAACTTTCAAGAAGATTGCTAGTATTTGGACCTCACCTCTCTTTGTGGATTAAGACCCTGACGAAATAGTATCCATTAAAAGAATTTGCATCAAAACTCGGATACGCAACCATATTAGTGAGAATTTCAAAGTGATCATTCTTGGAAATTCGTACAATGTTTCGATCAAAGAATTCGCTGACTCGAATCTGGATATTAAAGAATTTGATACATCATCTAGTAATCATTCGGACAAAGATCACTCTATTAAGGAAGGGGATGACAAGGGTGATAATGGATTCCCTTACACCAAAGAAGGAGAAATTCCAATCTTAAATGACAATGAAGCGGAAGAATTTGTCAAAAACATGCAATGGTCTAAGGAAATCGGTAGTGAAAACATAGGAAAGAATCAAGAAGCGCCTGCTCTTATAGCTGATCTTGAGGTTCCAAAAGAAGATTCCTCTCCTATGGATGATCGTGGTCTCAAAGCACATTCCTCTCCTGGTCTCGAAGCTCATAATAGTAGCAGCAAGTTTTCATCTTCAAGTAAACTTCGTAACAGTGCCAAACAAACTTCTCACTTCTCATCAGCTCTTGTCATATCATCCTGTATTAGCAAGTCCCACTCAAAACCACTCAATAATCATGGATCACTGATCGAAGCGTTTGCTTCCCATATTGAATTGGGAAAGGTCCTGGGTTATGACATGGAAGGTAGCAAAAATGATCTAAGTAAATTCATCGACAGTCTTGGTGCTACTTAAGGTAAATCATGAATATTCGTTCTTTTAACTCTTATGGTCTAGGAGCGAATAAATGCAAAACTATCGCTAAACTTTGTAATAAACATAAAATCTCTTTTCTTGGTATTCAAGAAACGCATGTCACAAAGTTAACTCTCTTCAAGGTTAAAAGTGCATGGGGTAACTTTTTATTTTAATACGTGGAACGGCCATCTATTGATATGTCTGGTGGTCTGGTCTCTGTTTGGGATCCAAAAGTTTTTATAAAACTAAGGTGTTTCTTTTTTAGAGTTTCCTTATTGTTAAAGGAAATTGGATAACCACCCAAATCCACTTCTTTATGGTAAATTTCTACGCCCCTCATGATGCCAGAAAAAAGGAGCTTATGTGGAATGAAATCCCCGATTCATGAATAACAACAGGGGTCATCACTTACTTTTTGGCGATTTCAATTAGGTTAGACATCCCTTTGAAAGAATTGGTACGGTGTTTAATCCCTCTTCTACAAACATTTTTAATAATTTCATTCGGGATGCTAATCTTTGGGATATCCCTCTTGGTGGTCACTTATTTACTCAAATTAATAAGCGTGGTGATAAGCTTAGTAAACTTGATCGTTTCTTGCCTCAGATTCATTTTTCCCTTTCCTGCAAAAAGTTTTAGGTCTTGTTTTGGATTGCCATATTTCTAATCGTATGCATGTGGCTATTTGATTTATTTATCGCACATATAAATTGTTATTATGTGTTTATGATTTAGTTTTTCTCTTGTTTATGTCAAACTGTATGAATTGTTGTAAACAAGGGTTTTTTTTAAAAAAAGTATGGACTAAATCATATTAAAATTAAATTTTGTTTTGAGATCTAAATTACATAGAATTTGTGTTGATTGGTATTTGCAATAATAATTTAACGACCAACTCCTTTTGACAAACTATAAAGTGGGTATAATGCGCCGCTAGTCATGTACCCGACTAAGGAAGGAGGTGTTACGCCGTTAGTCGCTGACCAAATTCCAGGCTCGCCTGTGCGTCAAATTGAAAATACCTACGATTATTATTTGCCTTATACCTTAAGGTTGATATACCGCAAATTCACATCCGAAACACAATGAATAAGGTTATTACTTTGTGCTTTAGCCGAGTTCTAGAAAAAGTACGTTGTGACTAGTTGTGGGTAATTCTTTAATTGGTTTAACCAATACCTCAACATAACATATATAGAAATTTAGTCTCGTGAAAAAGTTTACTAAATTTTTTATTAAACTTATGCTATGGAGTTGTATGCATGCTTCTCCGTACATTAATTTTGACATCAACATTTATACCCTTAAATTTAAGTCGAATGCTATCTAATTGACGAACACTTGAAATTACTATGTCGTCATATGAGATTTTTGGATGATGTTGTAATGGAAAGAAAACTTTCATGACTTAATGAGATTGCACATGAATGGTTTTACATTCTTTAGATTAGACGACTTAATTAACTTACTCAGTGAGATTTGGAAACTTAAGGCATTCAGAGGGGATGAAACATGTTTACAATGCAAAACGTTCTTTTGGAAATGTAAATCCCTAAAATATCTAAAAATTGCAAATCGTTTGTCAATTGAATTGTTCGACAAGTCACTATGTTGAATGCATTCATTACTAGCAGATCAACTGATGTAATTGATCTATGTCAATATATGTTCTAGTTTCAAGGAAAATACTATGGTTAACTTATTTACCAGAGTAATTTTATTTTCTTGAAAGTATATAATCGAAAATACTAAAACTGAATTTTGTACATTCTTTTACAAGTATTAATGCAACGTTACACCGTAAACGTGGTTTATTCATTTATTTATTGATCTTCAACCGTAAGGTGTGAAGATAGAGTCAATTTATAATAAAAGATAAACCTAAACTCTTTTCCAAGTGTGAAGAAGGAGTAATAAGGATTTTAGAAATGTCTAATTTTAAATAAATAACTCATAGCAAACTTTAATGGTTAAGAAAAGTGCATATTTTGAGTTATTACATTTTAAGAATGGTTACCGCTAATTGGTGTAAAGGAAAACTAACATATTTTATATAGTAGTTATGCTTTCACTATTTATAGGCACTATATACTATTGTGGGGTTGATAGACCTATTAAGAAAGAAATTGCATGCCAAGTCTTTCAAGTTAAAAAGCTATTGATGGATAAGTCATCATTTACGAAGTAGAGTACACTCTTAAACACTACAAGTAAATTGTTACGAATGTGTTTTTTAAAAGTGTAAGTAATTGTTACGAATGTGTTTTCAAAAGTGTAAGAAAGTAGACAACACACTAATATGTTTTACCGATTATGAAACATTTAAAATTTTGAGTAATGAATTTGAGGTTATTAAAACATTCTCTAATTCAGTGGGAGTTATATGTCTTGTCGTCTTGGTAATAACCCAAATTATCTCTAGTAAAACCTAACATAATTACTTTGGAATTGTCGACACTAATATCTTCAAAGATAGTAATGTATTGATTCTTGTTGATTAAGTGGTTCCACATCAACTTGTAAAGCTAGTATATATGACACAATCATGTTTGTATAAACGACCGTTAGACGTGATGTTTATCTAATATTTGAGGTTTTTCCATGCACAAGGGGGAGAAATGAATATTGTGTGCAAGAAACAACTCATAAAGATATGATTCTCTTGACTTCACAATAAAAGACTAACGATCTAATTAAGTATTAGATGAAAGTTAGATCATGTGTCAATACGATTAAAGACTACTTAAAAGTATATATATCATTCACATTAAGAAACACTTGTTGTTTTGATTTAGTCATGTGAGGGCTTGGACTAAATTAAAAACATAAGGGTAAAATATTCACATGTCGTTAGATCGGGCGTGGATTATTTTGCGATTTCTTAAGATGGAAAATTCTTGGAATGACATAAATACATAGAGTAATCTTATACTACTAAAGTAATAAATATTTGTGTATTCTTGGAATTACATAAATAGACATAGTAGTAAATTAACTTGAAAAGATTATTGAAACCTAGTGGTGTTCATGACTACTTTAGTTATACATGTTTATGATTTATTGTATAAAGTCACAAACATAAAGTCTTGAAAGACGAATAATATAAAGTAAGGCGTTAATGTACTGTCTCGGTTTCGCTAAGACATATACATGGAGTCATTTTCAAATGACTTAAAAGGTATAATGGAATTAAAACTTTTATGTTTTAAAGACATGAAAATGAAGTGATTTTGTATTAGAAGTACTTGAGTTATAAAGCATGCAAAATGGTTAGGAAATCTATTCTACCATTAAGATGATTTAGTTTGTATATAGGTAAACTGAAAGATATATATTTATTTTAAATATTGTTAGATTGACTTACAATATTTCCCTAAATGAAATACAACATTGTTATGGTATGTTCATTAGGAGAATAAAAATGATGATTGATTCAAGATAACTATATCTTACTTTCTTCCAAAAGATATCATAGGTCCGCAAGGATATCTTGGATATACGAGTAATATGCTGAGAATTATGAGTTACAAATAATCGTTATGATTTGTTACCAAACATTGATTTGGGTAAACTACTCATATTATGAATGATATAGATGTTGTCCAACAAGGTAATCACTTTTAGATTTGGTTTCTCTTAAATAGTTTGAATAGAAATTAAAGATAAGTTTCGTCAAAGAAAGGTAGAAACGGCCATAGTGGTGGTTTAAATCCTTGTGTTGAAATTATATGGACGAGATTGTACACATATTTAATGTATGTATTAAGAATACATTATTAATCACACTTAAGTAATTAACTGTTATTGAGTATTTTTTCTTAACGTATTATATATATAAAGTTTTTGGTGGTCATATTTAAATCGCCAAAATTATATATATATATATATATATATATATATATATATATATATATATATATATATATATATATATATATATATATATATATATATATATATATATA